>JARFIZ010000110.1:0-1470778 GCA_036325965.1 Sinopyrophorus schimmeli
ATTTAATTATACCATTCAAAAATCTTCCAGCTCAGCATAGAATTATTTAATGTTTGACTATAATGCAATATTAAGGTTCACATTGGGAATGTATACCAATTTCCTTCTTTTCATATCAAATAATCCAATAAAACTGAATAAAATAACTTTTTTGATTTGAAACATAGAGAAATTCTACGAATGCGAGGTATGTGCACGTTCGAGCCTCAAGTGACACATTTCGAGAAAATCGAAATTGCATAATTGGACGTATATTTTAATTTTTTGAAATTTCAAGTTTGAAAATTTGTAAATTGGTTATTTGTAGAATAGCTTTGTAAATATTTGTGTTTTTTTTTGTTTATACCGAAAGAATATAATTTTCGATTTTTTAAAACTTCTGCGCTCACCGCCCTTTCGTTTTAGACATTTTTCTAAATCCAATTTCGAATTAGCGTAATTTTCTCATTCTTGTTTATCAATATTTAGAATTGTGAGCCATCGGTGGCTCCTATAATCCAGAATAGCAAAATAAAACAACAGTAAACATAGACTTTTTTACCTAATTTGTATTTTTCCTTGTTATTTGTTGTAATATCAAGAAAATAAATATTATCTTAATTAAGGGGCTATGCCTGTTTAGGTTAGGTCAAAATATCGATGTTTTTATTGCATTTTTTTAAATCTTAAGAATATTTCTCCAACATTATATAAAAATTAGAGCACACGTACAAAAGTTATAAGTTAAAAAAAATAGTTTTAAATATGTATAAAAAACATAGATTTTCAAGCTTTAAACGCGATTATCTCAAACCTGTTTTTTTTTAAATACAGTTGCGGTGACCAAAATTTTTTGAAAATTATTGCACCGATCAAACTAAAATGTTACGTGCTTATTTGTTATTACAATAGGCAGGGCCTCAACGAAGGATTTTTTAATTCAGTTAAAATTCTGTTGTTTATTGTAAAAAAAACCAAAATAAGTTCATCTCGAAAATGCAACTTTTTCATAAAATTGTTGTCATTTTTGAAAAATCAAAATTTTTACCAAACCCTTCGTTCAGGCCCTTTGTAACGCTATATATTATCGCAATATTCTTTTATTTTGATTACAAATAAGCCGTTCCGAAGATATCTTGATCACCGCAAGTGATAAAAAAAAACGGACGTTCTAAGAGGAGAGTCATATTTCCTTCATTTTGGAATATTTTTTCATAAAATAATTTGTACATGTATTTCGAAATAGGTATTGTTTAATAGTATTTTGTGAATTTCAATAAATACTTATTAAGACAGCAAAAAAATTCTTGAAAATCACGTAAGTTTCTCGATTCCCAGTAGGCACAACCCCTTAAAAGAAATTTAGGAATTAAACCTATAAAGTGAAGAAATGTAACTCTAAAAATTGCATAAAATAAGGGTTTCTCACCCGCAGTCTTAATTAAAAGTGCGAATGTTGAATTTTTTAAGTGACAAATTTTTCTATGGTCCCAGGGTCTTAATTCCTAAAATGTAATCGTAGAATTTCGTGTTGGGCAACCCTTAAGAAAATAGTTTAAATCGGGAGCGCAATTTTAGAAAAAAATCTCACCCCTTCCAAAAATATAAAGCACAATTAAACTTGTTAAGAAAAATTCGTATCTTTTTTATTTGTGGGAGAATCTTCAAAACTCGTACAGATTTGAAATTATTTGACTGTTTAACATAGGTGTAAAAAATTATAAACGTGATATTTGAAATTTTTGAAAAAAATGAGAATGAGTATTCGGACTTAAAAAAACATTTTTTTTTAGTAAAACTTTTTAATCTAATTTAATAAGTTCTAAACAAATCTAAACAATTATATTTATGTTTAATTAAATACAGATTTATAAATTTTCAATGATTATCACAATAACCTATTATTTTTTGTAAAAACATTGGTATTACGATTAAAATCTCACTACGCTTTTAACAGTTTTATGCTATTTTTTTGTTACTGGCAATTAAATATACATGATTTTTAATACATTGCATATATATTTTATACAAAATTTGTATTCAACAAACCCTTAGTCTTCCTGAACTGTAATTTAGGCTAAAATTTTCCTTGTTGCATTTTTCTTATCGAACAGTGCATAATTAGCTTGAATTTATTTTATTACTTCAAGTAAAATAATAAAAGACATATTTTTCTAGGTTTATTATCGTCAACATTACAATTAGCAATAGTAGATGCACTGTCAATATACGTGGCTGTGACCGAAATATGGGCCATCAACAATAATCAATGGACATTTTCTCCAACACTGTGTTCGATTTACTTCGGCACCGAAGTCCTAGTCAATACCTTCATATTATACTGCACGATTTGCATCAATTTTCACATAACTTCAACTTTGAATCTGCATTTCTACCAAGTCCAAAGAGACAACAAAAATCCTTTGACATCGAACCTTGCATCGGACGAATCCGAAGAATGCTTGGTCGCTCGTTCCGAAAACTTGTCTTTGAATAGAAACGTAATAATAGATTACAGCCGCAAAAAGAAATATGTTTCGATTATTTTTCCTTCGATTTTGGTCTGGTTTGTTTGCCTCTCTTTAAGTGTCCCGCAATATACTTTATCCAACACCGTTTCGTTGAGGGGCAACTACACCCTTTGCACTATTTTAGATTATAATTACAGAGAATTGTTGCAGAATTTGTTGATGCTTTTTCGCATTGCAATTCCTTTGCCATTGTTAATGATATCATTGTTCGTTTTGATTAAGCAATTCTTGCAAATTAAATATGGGAGCGGTAGCTTGAGTCAAAATTTGTTATCGAGGAAGATTGAAGAGCTGCAAACGCTTCTTGCTTTTGGTATATGTTTAACTTTTGTCTATTTGATGACGAGCCTTCAAAGACAAGTTTTTTATTCCTTGCATATTGTAGAACAAGAGTTTGGTAAAATTAGTAGCTTTGAAATGTTACCATTAAGTAATAATGCTTGCAGTAATTTAGTCAATTTGGTGTCGGCTATGATTCATTATGGCTCTGGCTTACTCAGAATTGTGGTGTTTGTTCATTGTTTGCCCGAGCTAAATAATGTGTTTCGAATTAAAAAAATGTTTGTTCTTTGTTATGATGAGAATTAATAAAATTAGTAGTTTTACACTAATCTTATTAATGTGTTAAGTTTTGAATAGTTAAATACTTTCAAGAATTGATATAGTTTACATGCTTTGTGATAAATCAAAAATCACATATTAATTATTTAATTTGTGATGAATTATACGTATCTGTATCTGTGTACATCTTTCCCACTTGGCGAATTAAGTTCTCATTATTGTAATAATTAGGATAATGAGAATTTGGTTCAATAATAAATTTCTTTCTAACAAGAAATATTTAATATTTTATTGTATTTAACAATTGGAAATGTGGAAATCAAAAATCTTCTAATATCCTTCTTTAAAATGATCCAATTTAAGTCTAGCTTTAAATATCTTTAGTTAAAGCTAACAAAAAACAATTTTCCCAATTGAACAAGCGATTTTTCGTTTATAATTTTTATGCTCATCAATTTCAATCTTATTCAAAGAACCATTGAAGTGTGAAGTCCTTAAAACACATAAATATAATTGCCTATTAATGAAATAAAATCACATTCAAATACCTATAAATAAAATAAACAATTTTTGTCTGTATAGATTTCTTTGTTCTTTTTTTAGTGCCTCCATATGTTATTTGAAAACATACAATTATGTTGAAATTAAGGTCTTACAACACAACAGAAACATCCACACACCTTTAAAATGAATTTATTTCAACAGTAATTGCTTGATAAATCATATTAAGTGCATTCATAATGCCACATAATTGAAGCTGTAAAATTATTAGAAATTAATTTCCAATTTACACAACAAAATAAAGTTAACTATCCAGACTTTTTCAGAAACAGGCTACATTCTTAATAAAGAAATTGTAGTCCTATTTTGTATAACATCTTTAATTCCATAAGTATTTTATATGAATGCACGAAAGTAATATTCATATTCTTTTATATTACACTTACTCATACATATAATTCAATCGACTACTGTTAAGAGAAAACTTGCCTCCAATTGAATTAAAATGTATTTACTTGCTTTTCTCTTTTTTTTGAAAGGTCTACTACGTTTGCGACACTTATCCTGATTTTTATAGCCTTATTAACTAATCAGAATTACAAGACAACATAAAACTAATAGTAGACGTACCAATAGATATAAAAAAAACAAAATGATTTTCTAAAAAACAATATAATCATTTTTTAAAAACATTATTTGTTTATCCTAATAGAACTTTTGACTTTAGCGATAATTGCCTTAATTTTTTTTCACATAATTTAAAACAATACTAAGGTAATAAAATATCGGAACCTTATTTTAATACGGAACTGCCGTGTAATCGTTATCTTTTTTTATACACTTATAAAGTAATTTTTTTACAAAAAAGTAATAAAACAAAAATTTTAATCAAATATATCAACCAGAGTGATATAAGACAATAGTTTTTACTAAATTAGTGCAGAATCCACTAATTTTTTCCATTAATATTAGATCGAACTTTAATACATAATTAATTATCACGAAAAAGTACACTTAAAATTTATACAAACATTAAACATCGTTGGTTTTAATTGTTCATTTTTATATAATAAATATAAGTTTTTTTCTCATCGTTTTTGATGTTCAAGTAGTTTAATCATCTTTCAAAGTACCACAAAATTTCCTTTTATTATTTATAAATACACAAATTGTCAATTAGTTCTTCACTAGTCCCTTTAATTTTAACACTAATGTCTAAGTCACTCCATTAAAAAAAATACAATAGTTGATCATATGAAACAAGAAGAACCCTTTTAACTAATGAAAAGGATTCGCGCACGAGTTTGTTTTAATTTGAAAGAGTTCAACAATGCTGACACAATCGATAGTTTAATTACAAATATTAAAAACTAAGAACAATCGGTGTTAATATATAAATCGCTTCTTATCAGTCATCTTTACGTTTTTTGTTACGTATACCATCGTCGGTAGTCCTTTTCCTTTTATTACCAGGTTCGCTAGTACGTGTTTCTCTTCTCAGCGGTAAATCGTCTTGCTGTGCTTGCAGAAGTATGTCTATTTGCGGCATACTTTCCTGTTGCATTTGTTTCGCCATATTATAAACAAGTCCGTTAGTTTTATTATACATTATCGCATTTGTAAACATTAACAATGCGTCGCGTTTGAAATCTAAGGTGCTTCGAATTACACCAGTTTCTATATTCTTTTTAATAGTTTGCAAATCCATCGGTTTATAAATAAGAGAATGGTACCTGGTGCTTGGTCATCAGTGATGGGCTTTAAAAAGAGAGAAGAATACTTGTGAATCGTCAAACGATTATAAACCAGTAAAGCCGACTTCTTCCAATTTTTATAATCACGATCGTCATCAAAATAAGCGGAACTAGAAGCTGGCGAATTTGGAACAGAGTCTATTGGCGTAGCTGGAGTTGAATAGCGCCTTTTATTCCGCACACTACTCATATCTTCTTCCTCGGTCCATGGGCTGCTGGAACGATCCGTATCAACTTTAACCTTAGGCTTAACGTTAACAGGATCGAATTTCTTATCGGCCTCTTGATAATCTTTTTCATCTGAAAAATTATCTTCCAATAATTCGCTAGAATCGAGCTGAGCATTAACTGCCTTTTCAACTGCTAAGAGAATATCAAATTCTTTTTCAGATTCGCGTTTTTTAGTTCGCGAATAATCACGTTTTGCCTTACCCGATTTATCCAATTTATTTACTTCCATATTGATATCATCAAAGAAGGTTTCTGAATACGTTGGAGTTAAATTACCAACTGCAGGTGATGTTTGTCGGTGTTCCGTTTCATCACTTATCTTCGCCTCTTCTGCTTTGACATCCACTCCAGAAGGCAGGGATTTATCTAATCTCTCCGATTCCAGCGACTCAAGTTTCTCTTCTATAGTGGCACCATTCTCGTCTTCGGTTTCAGTTACATTCTCTTGTTTTATAGAATGAACTATATCTTGTATTTGTGTTTTGTTTAATTGCTTATCGACTTCGCCTTCTTCCATTACAACAACTTCAACTATTTCAACGGAACCGCTTTGCAGTTCCTTTTCCTTTTGTTTTTGATCTTCGACCGGTTCTTTCTTCAAAATACTATCAATGGTTTCTTGATACTTAATAAGCGCACTGCTCGGTTTCGTAATCTGGGATAATTCAGGATCTTCTTCAAATTCAAAAGGATCGATTTTAGGAAGAACTTTCACTTCTTCGATTTTGACGATGTCAGTTTGCATTATATTTGTAGGTGCTGCTGCGATTGCTGCTGCCGCTTCGGCTTCTGCTGCCGCCGCAGCTGCTTGTTCCTCTTCGTTGCACAGTTCTTGCAATTCGTTATCTAAATTTGTAATGATGTCTTCGTTATCGTCGAGCTGCAAATGCTGTTCGGGATCAGAGACTATATCGGCGTTCTGTATTAAATCCGAAATGATGACTTCGACCTCCTCGTTTTTAATTTCTGGTAAAGGATCATCGGACGATAACATTGAACTCTCGAGATCTTCCACTTTGATATTTGGTAACGAATCTGTGGATTCATCTAGGATATCGTTTTCTATGGTGCTGGGAATAATGGGACAACTTACAGGGGTTTCCTGTAGCACGGTTGGATTCGGAATTGGTTGGAAGGTACTTGCAACATTTACAGTTGGAGAGGGATTTAAAAGATTAGTAATTGTAGATGTTGTGTTTATGTTTGTGCTAGCATTTGTATTAATAGATCTTTGACTAGTAATAGCTGAATGTAGAATTGATGTATTTGTAACGTTTGGTACTTGAGAAGGTGATTTTAGAAGACTCGTAAGAAGAGGTGATAAAGCAGGCTTCGGAGTTTCTGGAGGAGTTAAATGTTGGCCATCTTCATTTAAGTCTGAATCTATGCTATCTGAAACTTTCCGTTTTGGAGGTAAGCTTACAGACGGCTTACCAATCGGTCTCCACGCCCTTTCAATTTCTTGCTTACGTAGCTCTCTTTCTTTAAGCCATTGTGCATGAGCAATAGATTCCTCTTCCTTTTGTTGTTCTTCTTCATCAATCTCCTTGCACCATCTATCTAATAAATCTTCCGTAACATTACCATTGTGTAACAAAGACATATCCTCTTGCAATTTTAAATATTCAGCCTTTTCTTCGATTAAACATTGTTCCAATTCAGTTATTCTATCCTTTGTAAGTCTTCTCAAAATCGTTTCAATGGGCGTTTCAACTACTGTCTCTGAACTACCCGATATGCGTTTTTTGCGTTTAGGAGTTTCAACGTTTTCTAAAAGAGCTCCGTACTGTGCTGCACAATTTTTTTGATGGAACCAATCTGACGGACGGTTAGCTTCTCCAAAGGGTTTTAAAGATCTACTGACCGACATCCAATTTTGATCTCCACTTTTTGCAACAGCCGAGGCCAAGGCTAATTGTTCTCGAATAGACCATGTATCTAAAGGTTCTCGTTTTATTTGTAAGCGTTCTTGGATTGTTGCCATGATGAAGTTGTTCTAAATTGCAATTTGTTGCCTAATTATTAGCAATTTTAAAATAACTTTTATCTGCTTTAATGTCTTTTACGTAACATAAGATATAACCAATCGGCCTTTATATAGATGATATTTGTAGGTTATGTGTCTTCAGAGCTATTTAACCGGATCTAAAATAAATAACATAGCATGTTAGTTTACACGGTTAGATTTAGTAAACGGGGGCGACAGTTAAAAATTATGTATTTCGTTAATTTCTTATATATTTAAATAAAAATAAAATGAATAGTGGAAGTAAAGTAAGGAGAAAAATACAATACATACTTTTTTAACGGCACCCCTTGTTTAATGTGACCTACAATCTTTCGTGAAACCAACCACAAATTATTGCTTTTCATTAATCACATTGCAAATATATATACATCAGTTCACAGTACGCAATCATAAAAATTCATTGCAAAATATAACAGTCTGACAATAACAAACATTTCTAAAAATAGTTAGCCATATTGCTTTTCTGTCACAAACTTACTAAATTAAAAAATAACCAAATATAGGGGTTTCCTGCCGTTATATCCGTACATCGTTTGATTTCAGGCTAACTATACTCTAACAATCATGAACTAATGTCCGATATACAACACATGCTTTTAGAAACGAAAATAATTGTAACATTCTAAAATAGGAAAAACGGTTGTTTTTTTCGCTTTAAATTTGGCTATGGTGATATACCATTATTGGGGGCCAACAGTGTGCAAACGACCTTGATGCATGAATGAAAATAGTAAACTTACCTGCCCCACTAAAGTGACCGCCCAAACGTAGTAAAATCGCATATCTTCCTATCGAATATTGTTTTAAAACCGATTCCAATATTAATAAAATTTTCCCGTTCTTATTGTAGCGGTGATATAGCAAAGGTTAATTGTTTTTTAATACATATTCATATTCAACGTTTCCTGCGTTAAAAACCACATTTGCAAAGCTCAATTTTTCTTTAAAATCAAAGTATTAATTTTTTATTTTGAATTATTTCCCAAAATCCTTTTATTTCCAAACGTATTGGACCTCATTCTATCGGAAACCGATGCTAACTCAAAATCCCCAAAATGGGCCAAAATCGGGAAAAAACATGGTTAACGGTTAACACGTTTTTCCGGATTTTGGCCTATTTTGAGTTAGCAATTATTTCGGACGTAATAAGGCCTAATACTTTCGAAAATGAACTCTTTCCTCGTACTTCAAAAAAATTAAAAATTATAGCGTTTTATATGTTTCATTTTAAAGCCAAATTTAATTTTTCAAAAGGGCAAAACACGAGCTTATAAATCACATAAATACAAGAAGTGTTTCTGTCACACTTTGCTGAAATGAATCATTCAATATGTAAAATAGACAAAAATATATTTCTAAATTACCTTACATGTAGTTATCATAACTTCAATTTTTTTAAAATTTGTATTTTCTTTGTAAGATCGAATTTGAATGCCTCCATAAAAGAAATCTATTTTGATTGAGTCAATTTATACAGGTTAAGGGCTTCTCATGCTGTAAGAAGACTACTGACAAATGTATTCCAAATACATCATTTTAAAGTTCAAACTGTAGTTGAATAGCGTCTCTTTTAAAAATTGAAACGCCTCATTAAAACAGTTATAAATATATTAAATATGTATAATAAAATCTATTTCTACCTTAATAAGTTATTTATTCAGCGTTTTATTGATCTTCAACTTCCATACATTAAGAACGCATTAACTTCCTTCTATTTGATTGAACGAACTTACGATGAATACTTATAAAAATATAAAATATCAGTTGCATATATATCTTTACTCTATTTACAATTCTTCTAAGAATCACAGAAGTGTTAAAGAAGATAATGACATCTCTTAAGTATCTATTAATATGAATTATAAATACGTGATGATATTTTTATAATATTGCAATTTGAAAAAATGACTGTAGTAGTTTCCAGTATTATAACATATTTACTTCATCTGCAACCGAACATTCTGAATCTCTCAAAAATTTTAATATTTGAAGAAGTTTCATAGATTGCTGTATGCATTTTTCTATCTGAAATTAGAGATAATTATAAATCATGCAAACATTTATCAAACAGAAATGAGATTTGTATAGGAATGAAGAATGAAGTACAATAAAAGTCCTAAGATATTTTTAAACAGCCCACGTAGATATTTCTCAATAACAAATTTTGGCATTGCTAAACTGTGTACTAGAAAAAAAATAACTTATGAAAATTAACAAAAAATAAATAAAAGCCAAAATTTGGTATTCTTTTCAATAAAACGTTAGTTGTTACATTTCATGAGCATGCAACGGTTATAAATAAAATAGTACAAACTTTTTTGGTTAGTTAAAGCATTATACTTAAAGATTTAGATGTTACGTTATGGCCCTTTAATATCTAAGAAAATCGAGCATTGCATTCAATTTAAAATTCAACATACTTCTAGTTGATCATCTGGGTTATTGGAAATCGCAGGTAAATCAGGAACATTAGGAATTATGATTTCCTCACTGTTATTTGGTTTCAATTGATGTTCCTAAAAATAATACTTGTAATTATACATATAACAGCTTTACATGTATACTACCAAAGCAGCCGCTTTGAGTTTAGCCAGTTTCTTTAAAACTACATTAATATTGACTGTATATTTCTCTCGAGTACTAACAAGTCGGCGCATTAGTTGTTCATGTGATAAGTTATCAGAATCTAAACAATAATAAATTTATGAATTATAAATAAGATATTTAGGGTTATAAACTTACTCATTTTTAACGTACATAAATGGTGGTTATTTTCATTAGATTTAAAAACCTAGTAATATTTTAAACTACCAACATAGCTTAAAAATATCCTCCAGTTTCTACATCTAAAATTTAGGGTGAAACGATTCGGGTGGGAAATTTGAACGATAACAAAATACAAAAATATGAATTCTTATCTGACTAATTTACTTTGAAATAATTTGTTGTCATAATATAAAATTATTTTTTCTAATTTTATAAGTAGGAAAAATATGAGTTAACTTCCTAAGCATACGACATCTAATTATTTTAATAAATGCATGTACACTATCAAACCAAGTTTAAAAAACGGTAACTCTTGATTTTGAAATGTTAAACAATTAAGCATATTACAAATCAATGATTAATAATTTTGTAAAAATTAAATGTAATATGTCCTTTTTTTTAAATTCAACACCTAGGATATATTGATTGCTAGAAGTAAAAATATCTATGCAACTAATCAATTACTTAATTATAACAAAATTAAAGAAATTTTGCATATTATAGAATCGAAGAGTTCAATAAACTGTACTAAATAAATATAAACAATATAAATACATATATAAATGAGTGTTATATGTTATGTGTTACAAATTCACCCTTTTGTAAATCAAATTTGATTTTTTGAAATCCTATTTTAACTTTTATTACAAAGAACTTTCTTTCTGTAACGCTATAGATCTAATACATAGAACAATTACATCTTAATGTAACTCTTTGATTTCTTCTAATTGGCATTGTAGGCTATTATTACTCTTCCTTACATTTGAAGTATAATCATATAAAAACTTCTAATAATTTGTTAAAAATAACCTTTTGCATGTCCAAATAGAAAGAGGCGAATAGCAAAAAAAAATCCTATGCTCCTAAAACATCAAATAGAATTAAATATAATTGTAAAGAGTAGTCGACAACGTGGAAAAGGTACATTTTAACTGTAAAAATGCAGCTTTATTCACTTACAAATAAAATTATAACAACAGTTAAAACACTTAAATAATTTTACTCTAATAGTTGACCAAGAGAGTATAGCTATGCGCAATTTAAAAGAGGCACTTTCCTACAATTATTTACATCTTTCGAAACATAAATAATTATAACAATAATAGTAGTAACATAATAAGTGTATCGTAGAAAATAATGGATTTAACTTGCAAAATATTACATGTGATTATGGGTGAAGTGATTAATAAATTAATATACGAAAAAAATAGAAGATACAAAACAATCATACAGCTCTAATTATTATCAATTTTTTACCAGTTGATTTCTGTAATATGATTATTATTTATTGAAATTAAACTAAGGACAACAATTAGAAGAAAGTAATTTGTAACAAAACATAGTGAAAACAACGATACCTAATTTGGGAGTGATTTAATTTATAATTAAAGCTGTACCATAGCTTCTTCTACTTTCTTTCTTCCTCGTATGTGAAGACATACAATTTAACAGCGTAACGATACCATTTTGTTAGTATTTCTTAAGCATCACCCTCAATCAAATATATTCTCTAGATTCGATAACAGCATGAGCACTTTTGGTAAAAATATCAAGTATATTCATTCAGCTCAGCAGTGTGTAGTTTTGTCAAACTGTTTTAACTACATACATCATATCACTTTTTAACTAAAATTCTCAACTATATTAAACTACATACTTTACGTAACAAAGCATATTATAATTTTCAGTCTAGGCTAGAATTTACTTATGGCAAGAATTAGTTAAACTAATTTTCAAAACAGAAAGTATGATATAATTGATATTATTTTATATTTTCTACTTATAATTAAGTTTTGTCTATGGTTTTTACATACTACTGCTTCAACTAATGTGCATGGCGCTCCTCAGATCATTATCTTTTGCTGGAAATATATAGTAATTGACGGTTTGAAAAATTTGCGAATTTTATGTCGTTCGAGTTGGAATTTTTAAATTAAATTAAGAATGCACATCATTTAGTAGTAGCAGTAGTACAACTAAATGTAACACATTAATATTGATATCAGTCACCTACGCTTACAATTACTGTACATATTTAAAAACTAAAGATCACTATTTAATAATAGAATAATTGTAATAATTTACTTTTTGATATTACTTCTGTTTTGTGTAGAAAACCAATTGTACTTAAGTAGAATTAGGTTTGACATAGACAACTTATACATTGCAAGCACATTGCACGAGTTTGATCATTTTTATAACTTAATTAAATGTACCTAATAATAAATAAAATCTAACAATAAATAAATTTGCTATTAACTTTAGTTTAATATCGTTCAAAAGTAGACCTCCAATTTTTGTTTAATGATAAAAAGACATTCATTTAGTAAGATCACAGCTAACAATGTCTGGAGTCTCTCTCACATCGTTAATATTTTTAACTGACTAGGATCTAGCCTGACATTTATTTATAATATTTACATAATTTACAAAAAAAGAATAAAATTAATGTTTGAGAGCTCCTTATGAATTTGTTTAAGAAATAATACATTCACTTTTGTACTAATAATATATTTAATAGTTTAATGTTATCTAATTTGAGAAAAGAGTTAGTTTTTGAAAGAAATACTATGAGATTCAAGATGTAAAAAGTTAAGTGTGATAATAAAGTACTGTAATACCCAAAGACCGAGTTTAATTTATACGTAAAATAACAATAGCTTAATAGTTCTATGAATCAAATTTCAGATCAATGAAATAAAAAATTTTGAAGTACATCAGAAAAGATCGGTAATAAATTTCTAATTATTTTACACATAAATTTCAATCCTACGGATTGCTACACGTCCCTAAATTCGATGCACAAACAAATCAAACTTAAAAAAGTAATCGTTTAAACGTAAAGAAATTAAAATTTAGAAGAAAAGATTCAAAATGCTCGTCCTGATACGTCATGCCCATTTTTACAAATTTGAGCTTGTAAATTATAAAAGAATTAAATCACACCTTAACATCAAACTTCTAAAAATTAAAAAAATGGTAACGATGAATTAAAAAAGGGATTAATCTGGCTAGTTCCTTAGTACGGTAGAAAAAGTCCTGCCATAATGTTTCTATATAGTTTCTCTTCAGTATTTTAGGCCTCTAAAGTGGAACTACTTGACTATTAGTAATGATTTTTCTCATTCCTCTTCATAGAAATTAATTTGCAGGACTTAATATCAGGTGTAATTTTCTGTGCATATCGTAGCTCTGATTTTTGGTTTAGTAAATAGTAATTAGTAATATACATACGCTACGTTCTTATTTTCAATAAAAAATAAATTAAATTAAAATTAGATCACATGAATGTTTACTAAACGATTACTATTATACCCTTCACCTAATAGAGAAATTATCGATTAGATATTAAAAGATTAAAAAATCTACCCCTAGACCAATTATTTTTCAATTAAGGTCTTAAGTTGGGCCGCATTTAATACAAAGGTTCTTAAAGGTTAATTTCGAAATAGCAGATTTTTTAAGTTACGATCAAAAAAGTTAAAATTAAGAAGTCGATTTTCTGGAAAACGGTGAGAAAAGTTAAGAAAAGATTGTTTTAATTTTTTCAACGTAAAAAAGGCAAATAGAAAACGTGTCGAATGTTTCTTTAAGGTAGTGGCTTTGAGTTACCATTTTTAAAGAAATACGTTTAAATTTCGTTCTTTGACAAATATTATTTTCAAATTTATTGCAATGGTGTAGTACCCAAAAACGATTGTTTAAAGGGCCAAATAAAAATCCAACTAATGCAGTGTGATATGCTATTGATTAAGAATTAGACCGGATACCGAATATTAAAAGCAAAGCATTTTTATCTTTATTTAATTTAGGCTAATAAATTATTCAAAAATTAAATAAATAATTTAATCGTTTTCTCTCACTCGCACCTACGAAATTCTCGTATCTTTTCGCTCATTTCCACTCATTACTATGGTAAATACGATTCTGGAAATTAAAATTCATATTTACTTTTAATTTTTGATTTGAACGTGACAAGATTAATTAAGGCAAATCAATAAATACGAGGATGTGCACGTTCGAGCGAAAAGTGGCACATTTCCGAGCGAGGGAAGCAAATGAAGCGCGACGCGGAGCGGCGCGCTTCATTTTCCCGAGATCGGAATGTGCCACTTTGAGCTCGAATGTGCACACTCCACTTTAAGCACGATTCACAATACTTAATTTATTTTCTAAAACAATTTAATTATCCAAACTAATATTATAAAAGCGAAAGTAACTCTGTCTGTTTGTCTATCTGTCTGTCCGTCTGTCCGTCTGTCCGTCTGTCAGTCACTTTTTCATGCTTAAACTACTGAACCAGTTTTTATAAATTTTTATAGAGTGTTTTCGCTTTTTTTTCTATGTAATATAGCATTTTTCTGTTGCTATAAATAATAATTATCGATAGAGCCGCTCAAATGAATAACCGAAAAGAAAAAAGTATGTGTCTTCTATTAAAGGGAAAAGAATACAATTTAAAAAAGAAAAAAATTATAGGACAGTTATTATCAACTAAAATTAGGAAAAGTCATGTAATATAGCAGAAATATATTCTACTAATAAAAAGTAACAAGACTTTAAAATTGCGAAATGGTCAAAATGACCGATTCCGCGGTTCTAGTGTTAAATTTTATATTGTGTTTTTGTGTTCATCCAGAGACATAAAATTCAAATATTACAAAAAAATATTATGTCCAAACTACAATAAGGTTTCTCCCGTTTGAAATAAGATTTCTGTGTTTTCTTTGCCAGTGGCGTGGTTAACTATGACCAATTTTTAAAACAATTATCCTCTATTTTTTGTTTATGCATAACTACATTTAGTTGTAGCCTAATTTGTCAATGTTATATGACCCGATCAGTTCAAAAACGTTGTTTAATTCAAAATATCCTTTATCGGTCTTTTTTTACATCGGATAAAGTGGAGAAAATTTTTAATTTACCGTCAACGATATTTTTTGCATTAAGATCGGTCCAAAAGTTTCTGCATTAATCGACTTCATAATTTCCACACCAAAAAGCGTGCTATTTGGAAATTAATCTTTGCTCGTTCGATTATAGCCCAAGCGACGATTCAAATTTGAAAATAACGATGCACTATGGGCCAGGGTCGACCAAAACAACTTTTATTCTAAAACATAGTTATTTCTATGTATTTGACCTCGAGAAATCCAATTTTGAACGAATTTTTGAAATCGGCGAGTTAGTTTTTAATATAATTCCGAGAAACCAAAAAATCCGAAATTTTTGATTTACCAAGATTTAAAAAAATCTGAGGTCCTACAGTGGTTAGGATCGTTTTACCGATTTTAGAATGTTTTCATTTGTCAAAATCGGTTAAGTGGTTGTTTATTTATTGCAAAAAGCCGAAAAAAATTGACCAAAACGGGTATTTTTGAAAAATCATATCTCCAAAACGGTATTTTTTATAATTTAAGGAAACACTTCAACTTTTAAACAAAAAAATAAAATTGAGTTTTTAACTCAGAATTTTTAAAATACGAATTTTTGAATTATTTATCGAAAATATGAAAAATATGGAGAGAATCCAAACTTAAATTGGATTTTCTTCATATTTCATTTAGAACATTGTTTTGCGTCTTAATAAAAATTAATTTAATTAATGCATAAAGTTTTTTAAATAAATTCATAGTTTGGATTCTCCCCCCATATTTTTAATAAATAATTCAAAAATTCGTATTTTAAAAATTCCGAGTGAAACACTTAATTTTATTTTTTTGTTTGAAAGTTAAAGTGTTTCTTTAAATTATAAAAAATACTCTTGCGGAGAATCAATACCGTTTCGAAGATATGATTTTTCAAAAATATCCGTTTTTGTCAATTTTTTTCGGTTTTTTGCAATAACTAAAGAACCACTTAACCGATTTTGACAAATGAAACATTCTAAAATCAGTAAAACAATTCTAAACATCGTAGGACCTCAGATTTTTTAAAATCTTTCCAGATCCGAAATTTCGAATTATTTGGTTTTTCGGAATTATATTAAAAACTAACTCACCGATTTAAAAAGTTCTTTCAAAAACGGATTCCTCGAGCTCGAATACATAGAAATAACTATGTTTTAGAATAAAAGTTGTTTTGGCCGACCCTGGCCCATAGCGCTATGGTGCGGGGGCAGATTTAATACGCTCATCCCTTTGTCCATACAAAAATTGTGAATTGAAAGAATAAAATGTCTGAATATGTACATAACGGGTGCTTAAAAAGTAGAATGTAAGAGATCAAGAAACGCATCACAAGTAGCATAAATTTTTTTTGGGGAGAGTTTGAAAATTCGGTATATATCATATTTCGTAGCAAAACTATCTCTCTTTCGTGTAAAAATAGATCCCTTAAACTCGAGGCTCATTCAATTTATCTCTCCTATATGATATAAAAACCGTGAAATGACGAAAGACCAAAAATCAGGCTACCTTTATATTTTATAAAACGTTAATTAGATAACTAATTGAGCACCTAATATTTCAAGCTAACTTAATAATGTAAACCCTAATATTGCACAATTCTAGCATAGTGTCCATTGCACATATTGCTTGTAGACAAGACACAGGCGAAGCAGCACGCACTAGCACTCGAAATTTGGTGGTGTCAGTCTGCATTTTATGGAACGATCTGTGCGAACTGTTATACGATCGAAAAGATTTAGCAGTTGGCACAGACAATCGATTGGTAAAGCACGGAGCACTAGTGCGTGGAGTGGCGTCATTGGAACGTCGATTCTTTATGAAATGTATCAGATTTGTGGAAGGATGGCCGGCCGTTGTGCTCGCTGCCCCTTTGCAATGGCAAGTCTTGCGAGGCAAAGTTGTTCTCCGACTTGGGCCTAGGAAGAGTTAATCTTTTTAACGTCCTTCCCAGCTCGTGCAGACTCCTCTCGCTGCTGTTCAATCGTGCGACTGATTCGTCAGATCCGTTTACGTGATCTGCTTCTGCAGCTAAAGCGTTCACCACCGCGTTTATCGTTTTACTTTCGCTTCCCAAATCTTCTTCTTTGTGTGTTACTAGATTCGGATTCTTACCGATTTTATTCAGCCTAAAAAAAGACATTGGTTTAATTATTGAGTTTTTTTCGTTGTGCGAAACCTTGTCCCACTACTAGCAAATTAATTAATAAAAGCTTTTGATGTTTATGATCACAAATAATACTGCTCAAAAGTATAGTTTTTTTTTTTGATGTTAAATTGTTTGAATTTAGCGCCACAAGAAATTTTATTGAAACAATGATTGTCAAAGGGGTGTAATTGTGTTTTATTGAATTAGTAGAGTTGCATCGCTTTCATTGTGTTTGTGTGTTAATTCGTTAAATTGCAATACACTTATTGTTATCTAATCACTTGCACAAATTCACAAACATGTAACACTAAAGCTAAATTTGTTATTGTAATACTGGTTGGACAAAGTCGTCGTAGCCAGTAATGAAATTCGACTATTTTAAAACTTCTACAAAGTTTTTTTTCAAGTGTGGATCGTTTGAAAAGCTTCGTTTTTTGTAAACACCAAATTCACATTTGTAAAAATAAAAATATGCAGAAATGAAAATATTATAATTATGAAAGGATCCCCATAAGTTTTGATAATGTTGATTTAAATGAAATTTAATGACTCAATCGTGCATTGTTTCAATAATAAACTTTTTAAAAAGTAATTCGATTAAAAGATTGATGAAAAGTCGAACGTACAATTCGAGCTCCAAGGGGCACGGTTTCGGCAGATTTTGTTGCGTTTGCTCAAAAATTTGGCATTTTTCGCTGGAATGTGAGTTGTATAAATCGTTTTTGACTATATTAGTCTGCTTTTTTATACAAGTAAATGCAGGTCAATAAATTTCGAGTTTTATGTACGGGAATAGTATTAATCTTTTTCAGCCACAACTGCATCTATTTAGCATTTGTACCCTTTTTCTTTTAATTACTAAATGTGTGTATAACACATTTACATAAGAATTTTTAATTTTACTTGACTCACCTCGTTGCAATTATAGTTCGCTCTCTCCCACTCATTGCTATGGTAAAAATCTTTTTTTTCAACATATAATCGATTATTGATTGAACTAAATTTAATTTGTTGATCAGAAAGAAAGTTTAATTTACAAAATTCAATGAATACGAAGATGTGCGCATTCGAGCGATAAGTGGCACATTTCCGAGCGAGGGAGGCAAATGAAGCGCGACGCGGAGCGGCGCGCTTCATTTTCCCGAGATCGGAATGTGCCACTTTGAGCTCGAATGTGCACACTCGGTTTAAAGCATGTTTCGCAATATTTTAAGCCAATAAATTAGACAAAAAATTCTTTGAATAATTTGTATTAATGTGTTATCGTATCTTCTCGCTCCCTTCCACTTATTGCTATGGTAAAATACCTTTTTCTAATATAAATTCGATATTTACTAAATTTTTGATTTGAAGGAGCGAAGGATAAATTATACTAAGGTAATAAATACGAGGATGTGCGCATTCGAGCGAAAAGTGGCACATTTCCGAGCG
Source organism: Sinopyrophorus schimmeli (assembly GCA_036325965.1). Classification (NCBI taxonomy): domain Eukaryota; kingdom Metazoa; phylum Arthropoda; class Insecta; order Coleoptera; family Elateridae; genus Sinopyrophorus; species Sinopyrophorus schimmeli. The sequence goes on from JARFIZ010000110.1 coordinate 18,840, forward strand.
AGGGAGGCAAATGAAGCGCGACGCGGAGCGGCGCGCTTCATTTTCCCGAGATCGGAATGTGCCACTTTGAGCTCGAATGTGCACACTCGGTTTTAAGCACGATTCACAATAATTTGTTGCGTTTGCTCAAAAATTTAGCATTTTTCGGTGGAATGTGCGTTGTATAAATCGTTTTTGACTATATTAATCTGCCTTTTTATACAAGTAAATGCAGGCCAATAAATTTCGAGTTTTATGTACGGGAACAGTATTAATCTTTTTCAGCCATAACTGCAGCTATTTAGCATTTGTACCCTTTGTATTGCAGACAAGTTTAGAGTTTGTGCTAATTATCATAAGCAATAATTTAAACACTTAAAAATAATGAAACAAAGTTTATAAAGAAATAAACGCTCTGTCCTTTTCGAATATAAATTATAAAGTTATACTAGACCTTAGTTGCTAAAATCCTAATGTAAAAAATAATGTAATAATATATTTTTTTAAATGGTAATGAATTTTTAATAGGTAAATACATTGATCATTAAAAAAAATTGCTAATAAAAAATATCGCATTGCTCATTAAAAGATTCATGGATTTTGTAGAACAATATATATGTAACTAATTAAAACAAAATGAATATTAAAGAACAATACATTACTCATAATGGGTATTCAGAGATAACGCATTACTCATTAAAATTTTAAAAAAAGTAAAGTCAGATAATGCACTACTCATTAGGGTGGTGGTTAAAAACTAATTTTTTTCCGACGCCCCAAAAAAACCTTCTTTAATGAAAAAATACGGGTGAATTTTCTTTTAAATTTTTTTAACAAAAATAACACAAGTCTCAAGACAATATAAATTAATTTTTTGATAGAATCGTAGTTTTTGTAAGTATCTCTTAAAGTACACAGATTTGAGAAAAAGTTATAGGAACAATTTTGTAGGAAATTCAATTCTCTATAAAAAAAAGGTCTTTTTCATTTTCTTCATGAAATTCATATTTATGGAGATATTCTCAATAATAAATTCATTAAATCCATAGTCAACATTTTAAGACATACAAACTTCATTTTTTCTGAAGTATAAAAATTTTTGTAACAACTAGAATTTATTATAGTTTTAGGAAATTATATATATTTAAGAAAGAATGACGTTTTAGGGTCTTAAATATGAAGTTAATGAATTTATTATTGAGAATATCTCTATAAATATGAATTTCATGAGGAAAATAGAAAATACTTTTTTTTGTAGAGAATTTAATTTTCTACAAAATTGCTTCTATAACTTTTTCTCAAATCCGTATACATACTTTAAGAGATACTTACAAAAAACTACGATTTTATTAAAAAATGAACTTTGTTTGTCTTGAGGCACGTGTTATTTGTGTTCAAAAAATTTTAAAAAAATTCCCCCGTATTTTTTCATTAAAAGGAAGGTTTTTTTGGGGCGTCGGAAAACATTTTATTTTTAACGACTACCCTACGACTCATAAATATAAAATTCTCTCCTAAAGAGATGATTGTTACGGATATTGACCTCATTTCTGTAGCCTGTTTATTTACTCGGTTATTGGTTATATTCGGGATTTTCAAAAATAAATGTGCGGGAAGTTTATCTAGCATAAGTAAAAAAGGCTCTATTAGTGAGATTAATGATTCAATTTTTACAGGGAACAGTTAAAAATTTTAAAAATTGAGTAGTGAGATATATCTCACTACTCAATTTTTAAAATTTCCACAACTCCCAAAAGAAAAATTAATTGAAGTTATTTAATTAGTCATTAAAAATAAAAATGAATAATCAAAATTGGAAACATAACTGATTGAAAAAAAATTAATGGAAATGAATTCATTAAGATACTCATTCACTTACAGTTCGCCTCCAGTCTAGAACGGTCAATAACGTATACAGGCTGTCGATAGATCCGAGTCTTCAATTTAAGCGAGAATCTTACAATAGACTCATATGTCGATAGTCTGTATATTTCATTGCCCTCGACTGATCTTCAGCTCTGGAGTGCAGACGAACTGTAAGCGAATGGGTACCTTTTCTACTCATTAAAAATAAAAATTAACAAAGAAAAAATACATTGCTCATTTGAAATAATAATGAGCAACGAAATTTTAATGCATTATAGAAACAATGTGTTCTTTGCAACTATGTATTAAGGGCTATTCAATATTTTCACTTAAAAGAAGGAAGATTAACATAAAGAAATCCAAAAGTTCTCAAACGTTAGATAATTTTATGCTTGGCTGGAAGATTTTTGAATGCTATAATTAAATACAATAAACGGTATGGGAGTTTATTTATTGTTAGAATTTTCTAAATGGATTCACTGAAATATTGAACTGAAGGGTTTTACTTGACACGATAGATCCTATATAGGTACAATTTTAATTGATCTTAAATGCGGTTTAGTAAACACTCCAAAGTACACTTGAAATATTTTTATCAGACTCGCTGCAATTAGGCGTGCCGAAAAGCACTATGATAACTTACCAACAAAAATAAAATCTTATTCAATTAAAAAATAAATCTAAATTTATTTGACTTTTAATTTTTTGAATTGAAGAATAGACGATTAATATAGGCAAATCGAATAAATACGAGGATGTGCGCATTCGAACGAAGAGTGGCACATTTTCGAGCGAGGGAGGCAAATGAAGCGGGACGCAGAGCGGCGCGCTTCATTTTCCCGAGATCGGAAATGTGCCACTTTGAGCTCGAATGTGCACACTCAGTTTTAAGCAAGATTCACAATAATTTAGACAAATAAGTTCGCACTGATGTGATTGTCGTATCTTTTCGCTCCCTTTCACTAATTGCTATGGTAAATATACTTTTCAAACATAAAATCGATATTTACCAAACTAAATTGAATTTTTTTGATTTGACAGAGTGAGAGATAAAAGAGACAAATCTAATAAGTACGAGGTTGTGCGCATTCGAGCGAAAAGTGGCACATTTCGAACGAGGGAGGCAAATGAAGCGCGACGCGGAGCGGCGCGCTTCATTTTCCCGAGATCGAAATGTGCCACTTTGAGCTCGAATGTGCACACTGGGTTTTAAGCAAGATTCACAATAATTTAGACCAATAAGTTAGACGTACAAACGGTTGAATAATTTTAATCGTTTCCTCTCGCTCGCACTGACGAGATTGTCGTATCTTTTCGACCCTTTTCACTCGTTGCTATGGTAAATATAATTTTCCAACATAAAATCGATATTTACCAAAATGAATTGAATTTTTTGATTTGAAAGAGTGAAGGAGGCAAATCTAATAAGTATGAAGATGTGCACATTTGAGCGAAAAGTGGCACATTTCTGAGCGAGGGAAGCAAATGAAGCGCGACGCGGAGCGGCGCGCTTCATTTTCCCGAGATCCGAAATGTGCCACTTTGAGCTCGAATGTGCACACTCGGTTTTAAGCACGATTACCAAGCGTCCTGTTTTAACAGGAAAAAAATGGTCAGGGTAAGGTATGTGCGTAGATTCGAGCGAAGTGGGCTACTTTGAATTCGAATTGCACACTCGATATTTCACCCCGATCTATTACATTTACTCAAAACAAAAAAAAAATTACTGTATTTCTGATAGAAATGCCAAAATGTCTAATTCGGCGTTTTTTATTCAAGACAATGCACAAAATTAAAAAAAAATTAACATATTTAGGCGTAGGCAAAAAAATCATTAAACTATTTTTGTAGAGGACATTGAAATCGACAACTTTTATAATAACTCAATTTTGACTCAATTTTCGTCTAAACAAAAAAATTTAAAGACCTGAAGTTGTACGTTTAGCAAAAATCGCAAGACTTATATGCATCCCTTCAAAAAAAACAAAAAATTCAAACTAAACTGTGTTTTATGTGCAAATGACGAGATATGTGATTATTAGCTGTGTATACACTAAGAGGGCCCCTTAGTAGGTAAACGTTCACCATAAAACCTATGGCAATATTAACAGGGGCCCTTCTACAGAACGAGCAGGAACAGTGTGTAAGTACAAACATTCAATAGAGGGTGAAAGAACAGACCATCCCCACACCAAAAACGTGTAAAACAAGGCACAAACAATAGTTGAGTGACTGATCATAATTAATACGCAATCTACATGAGAGCAGACATTAGAAAAGCGATGAAACAAGTATAATTCAATAAAACCTCTTCGGTTTATTATACCAACCAACGCACTGACCTCTCGGCGGCTACCGATTCCATTGTGCGGCGCATTAGGGGGTACTGATCGAGCACTGCATTAAAATGATCTACTGATAACGAAAATAAATTACAGTACGTTTCGGCACGGACGGATGCCACACGCCGTGCATTCGTCAGTAAACAGATTTCCCCAAAATAGGAACCGTCGCTCAAACTCGTCGCCACATCCCCATTCGCCATGACGATGTCGACGATGCCCTCTTGTATAAAGTACATCTTTGATCCAATGGTACCCTCTTTTATTATAATATCACCTATAAAGTAATTATTGATTAGCCTATCAATATACGGATAGTTCTAGGAAAATCGGGTAACATACAGACGGATTTAAATTACTCTCTTCGTTCAAAAATATTTAAGTAACCGATTTGGGAATTTTTCTTGTCCATAAATAAGTGCGCATTTTTTCAAAATTATTATATTACAGATAATTTTGATTAAAGCACTTTTTTAAATAAAATTAATTAAGTCTGTTGGTATACGAATTCAACTAAATTTACCAAAGAGCCAGCGCCTTTTTGATCAAAAGTTGGCCTAAATGCGAATGAGTGGATGGAAAAATTACTGACTAGCGTTATTAGAAAAAGTATAAAAAATAAAATTGATTTGTGGAAAAAAATGTTTAAAAAAAGTTTGGAAACATTGAGAAAAACTCAAATGAAAATCGACCTATCAGAATTAGTTTCTGAAGGCTCAAATCAAAAATTTCTTTTTTATAAAAATTAAAAAAATTTTTTTTCAAGTATGAAAACAAATGTTTAAAGTCAAAATGCATTTATCTAGCTTAAATAATTGGTGACAATTAAAATTATACACGATTAATCAGTTTTTTGCCCTCTACAATTTGAGCCCGGTCAATAATTTTTCCGTTCGGTAAGCCAAAAATTGACCTAAGAGGCGCTGGCTCGTTGAACTTTTGTTACAAAGTCTATGTAATCTTCTTCTTTATCTTCGCCCTTAATGCAATTGTTCCAACTGCTCCCTTATCGGGGTAGGGGTGTTCTTAAGAGTATTCTCTTCTATTATAAACCATTTCCGAAGGTATATTATAATCACAGGTCTATGTCAAAGTTACTATTAAAGAAAGTTTTTCAAAAAAAGATTCATTAGTTACTATTGACCGTGTTACGATCAAAGTGCGCGTTCCAGTCAAAGTATAGACTAAGTAGTAAACGTCTGCCTTTACTACTTTTTTTAGTAAATGTGTTTACTTCGGTCAAAAGAGACTTCAACAGTTACGAAGCTTGGACAGTAAGTACAAACAAACGAAATCTGCAACGTAACCTAACAAAACAGAAGCTTCTAGTTAGTCTATACTTCAACTAAATCGACATTTAATAAAACCCTAAGCTTTTTTTCTATGTATTTGTCTTTTTGTGCGTTTGTGCACGCAAATCTCCACATTGACTGAACAGATTTGGATGTAGTATACAGTGACGAATTGAGATAATCTTGGACTAACATTTAGCGTTTGTTTCATTTAAATCGGGCGACAAATAAAAAAATTATGTCAATTTCAAAGTGCGTTTCGCGCCTACGATTTTATTATATGTATGTAAATATCCGGGCGCCCCCAGCAGTGTTCTTACTGAAGTGTGAGATAGCGCGTGCAACTACCCCTACCACTACTTATTTCTTAAATCAATTCCTTCATAATAATTGTGGTGAAAAATATTGTATTTGAAAAGAACAGTTTATAAAATATTTCAAAAGATATTCAAATTTTTGCAAAATTAATCTGGAAAGTTCTGGACGAAACATAATAATTTTACAAATTTTAAAAAATTTCAAATGAATTAAATTGAAATATCAATAATTTTAAGTAATTGCGAATAAATCTATAATGTATTTATTTATATTATGCTCTATATATTATATTACCATAAAGAAAACAAAAAAACTTTGCTAATAATTATCAAAGATGGAGAAAAACATGTTATAAATATTATAAAGTGATTATCAGATTATATAACAAAAGTGACATTGTTAATTTGCGAATAAAACAAATTTATTTGCGTTATTTGTAAAAGAAAAGCGTTTCGATGAAAACTGTTCGTTTTTAATGGGAAATTTCAAATTTCCGTTTTCTCCGAATATGTACAATGCAAACAATGTTTTAGTCGCAGATTGTTAGAAGAAACCTAATTTGGCTCCGAATATATGGCAAGCTACCATTCATTGTTAGAGCTCAATAAAAACGTTAAACTCAAGAATGATTCGCTTCAATGAAAACTACTGCCGATATAAATGTATCAAAGAAAACTGTTATCGGACTTTAGCACTGAGAAAAACAATCATTAAATAATGGGTCAGTACCTGATGGATCCTCTTTTAAAAGCTTCCTTGCTATTGAGCTAAGAGTCATCTATTTCATACAAAAAAATCCAATTTTGTGACCGATTCTGAAGCGAGATATTGTTTATTAAAGTGTATATAATTAGCATGTAATAGGTCAGAGATGTTTATAAAAAAATAGTTTCGTTTATAACTTGAAAAATTTTCTTACCGATTGTTTAAAAAGATATGAATATTCAAAGATTTTTTTTAAGACAATATACGTGTAGTAAGAGGGTTGATATCATACCTTGGCAACGCTGTGTGTCTTCATGGCTTATTTATGTTGTAATTGATCATGATCAAATGGCATTTTCAAATTATTTATATTTTTAATATTATTAAACAGCAAAAACACGATTAAAAGAGCATATATCACAAAACATAATATACCTATGTACGATACATGTATAGAGCAGTTGGTATAAACATTGACGGCGTTGCCACATTTACTTTTCTTAAAAGTGTGATTGCATTATTATGTTCTGTATATAAACGTTTCTATGTATCAAGTACAATCTCTGACAAAATAAAATACTCCGGTCATTGACTACGTTAAACTATTTTACTCACTGTAGGTCTGTACTTTTAGCTCCAATTGTTACGAGCAAACTATTTTAATAAATATTTGTTTTAAAGTGCTTCAATTGAACGTATCATCTACATACTAATATAACGACGCCGAAGCGTTTGTTTGTTTGACCGCGCTAATCTCTTGAACTACCAGTCCTATTTGAAAAATTCCTTTTGCATTTGATAGCCCAATTCTTGAGAAAGATTATAGGGTTTGACACCACGCCACGACCTTTAGGAGCCAACCAAAATGAAAAAAAAGTCAGGAAGAACGCTAAACGAAAACGAAGTAATAGCGTGGTCGGGGGCTGAGAGCGGCCGTTCGGTGAACTACTCTGAATTATTTATAAATAATCCAATTTCTTTTAAACTAAACAACGGGTAAAACCTTGGACCACAGTTAGTCTGTAATAAAATTTTTTTAAATAAAATCAACACTTATTTATAAACAAGAAAAAAACCCAAATCGGACACTTATTTCTGGACGGAAGAAGTATAAATCCATGTCAAAAAATAATTTACTGTGCTCGTACTAATTTAAAAAAAATTGTGCTTCCGCTTTTTAAATAAAGTCAACAAATGTTCATAGAACAACCCCTACATAAATTTGGTGTCAAAGAATGACGTACCTGGCTGGAAGACTTCATATTTCAACTTAGTAACAACATCTGATACAAAATTCGAATCTGCATTCGCGAAGAACGGCACGGAAGCCACCAAAGATCTGCAGTTATAATTAATAACGTCCTCCCTTAACTTTTCGGAGAGTTCTCCTAAAATGCATTCTTCGTCGAAGAATTTGCCTTGATATCTGTGCTCGAAATACTCCGTTATTCGTTGTCGCATTTCCCTCGGTAGCTTTCTATACGCCATATACTCTTCCACTTGTTTCACCTTTACAAAAATTGAGTTTTATGTTTAAAGAATATCCGTGTTAACTCGAGTTACCTTTTCTCTGTATTGTCTTCTAGATGAATCCAAACTTTGAATCAGATTTGTGGCATGTCCCAAGAATAATGCATAACAAGTAGCTCCTGATATCATCGACAGCATCGTTAACCACATATCCGTAAGCGATTGGGGTGGAAAGCGGCCATAACCAATACACAGCATGTGGGACATCGCTTTAAATAGTGCCCATGAGTACTGTTCGAGCCAAAATGCATGCTGAAAAGTATACAAATTTTATGTGTTATATTATAAACCTAATAACCTAATAACGAATCCCATTTTGAGATTTTAAGCGCTATTAAACGTGAACTATCACAAATTTAATGCTTGATCGATTTTAAATCAAGCAATGTGTACTAATTATGTATAAAATGCATTAAATCTGTTTTTATACATTTTTTTAAAAACTGTAGAAAAGCTTTTAGCAAAAACAACTCTTGCCAGGATTAACTAAAATCGCGATTTAGATATCAACAAATTATTATAAACAATAGTACCTAGTTATAAAGTTTAAAGTGATTTTAGTGGGGTCAGTTTGGGGTACAGTGTAACAAAAAAGTTATTTTTATTATTAGAAAAAAATCCGTTTATTGTGTCGTCCTCTTATTATTGTCTAAAGGATCGGCAGACTTTAACCTTTATACAGGGTGTCCTACGAATAGGTACTAAAACTTAACCGGGAAAATTTTCTTTTGAATTTGAGAATTTTATTAATTCTCGTTGTCATGTGATATTGCAAATCAATAGAAAATTTTTAATAAGAAAAAATAAAAAAAAAATTTAAAGTATTTTCATTAGTTCGTCATTAGTATGTATTGCCGTTAATACACCAGTAGTAACTCCAATGAAAATAGTAATGGATAGTTTTATCTTTGGCAAAACTCCATTAATTTTTATTACCAGATGGCAATGCGAAGCAATTGCCATCTGACTTTTGCCAAAAGAAGAACAATACAAAAGTTTTCCTCTGAATTTATCAGTATTGTGCACATTCTCATATATGGAAAATAAAACGACAGAACCCAAAGATGGTTATGTATCAAAAAATGCATCTTTATTTTCTGATTTTTAATTTTTGGAATTTCCAATCCGTTACTGGCGCCTTAAAAAACAAAGTAGGCCGTAATCCGTTTAATACTGCACAGGAATTAATTTATATTTTTTTAAAAAATAGGAGGTGTAACCGGCTGCAAGTGTCGATTTTTTTTTAACAGATGGAATTTCGACTTCTGGTGGCGTGACCCGATACTATCATTCATTAAATCAAGCAGCCCTTCCCCCCAGTCGCATAATTTTAAAAACAGAAAATTTTAAAAATTTTAGAAACAGACGTGATCTAATAGAGTATATATCGATTACGGAGCTACTATCATTAAAAGTAACCTTTTTTATTTTTTATATTCTCTTTTTTGTTATATTTTCTTTTTTGAAAATGACTTTTGTTTATTGATTAGTTAAATGTCTGATATACCTACTATAATGTAATTGTTTTTTTATAGACTGCCTGAAGAAGTCGAAAAATTTTAGAAACTTTCGAGAAATAAACGCAGCACTCTCTCTAAAACAATTCTACACCCCCTCCTCCCCACTAAGTTATTAATTGGTAAAAAGCTAAACGAAAAGAAAAAAAATTAATTGAAATTTGGTAAATCGTGATGGAAATTTATCCGAGACAGTACGGATAAAAAATTAATTGACTCTGACACAGTTTTAATCAAAATTGAAAAAGCTATGTACAAATAGAAAAAAAAACTTTTTGTGGGTAACGGTCTTTTCAGTAAAAATTCAATATATCTCTATTCAGAAAGAAGCTTATTCAATTTTTGGGTAAATTTGCCTCAAAATAAAAGAGGTCCTGCTTTATTCACAAGCTTCCTTTGATATAAGCGTCGTTACCAATCTTCTGCAATCGTTTTTCTCTATAATTAAGTTGTATTCATGCCGTTTAGAAAAAAAAATATAAAAGTCTATCAAAATATATTATATAGTTAAAAATAAATTTGCCCTATTTTTATTTTAAAAAAATTATAATAAAAGGTAAACAATGGTCTTTGAAAATAATATTAAATTTTTATCAAATTAGTAAGGGCAAAGGTATAATTCCTAAAGATTCGGTAAGTTTCAATTTTTATCTCTTAGTCATCGAGTCCATTTTAAAGTCCAACGTAGGGTAAAACGTCCAATCTGTGATCACCTGCCAGTAAATGACTGTTACGAAAAATTGTTTTTAAAACAATTAAAAAAATGAATTCTATTCATGGTATATTTATTTATGCAATCTTGTATGCTTTCTTTTCATTTAAGTGAAAGAAATAAAAGTAATAATAAAGGCGATAGTTAAAAAAATTAAAATTAAATACAATGTTGAAACTTTGAATGCTGTTTTTCAAAAAATGGGCGTAACAATTAATAATTAATCAATAATTAATAATGAATCAGTTATTCACTGCGCTGTACCGCGGTCATTTATTAGACATAAAGATGATTATCTAGATTCCTCATTTTATACTCTTTGTAATTAATTTTACAAAGTTTATGACCACATTGTGATAATGTTTTCGTTAATTTATAAACAAAATATAGAATTATTAACTACAAACAATAAAAAAATGGAGAAGCGACTTCAGCATGTTCTTGAATTAAATTCTTTTATTTTTATTGCTATGACTATCGTTTAAAATTTTGCTACCAATTAGGCTTTAATCTCGAAATATTTCACTACAAAAAACTACCTATTAAAGACATTATTTGCACAAAGCAAAAAGTTTCACTTCTGTCGCGCGTGGACTCCAAGCTAACATGTTTTTTTAAATTTTTTTTCTTAATTTTGTTAAACTAAAAACATGTTTCATAAAAATAGGAAACCACGGTTTTTTTAAAGCTTTTAAATGAAGATATTAATTTTCTTATTATAACTAACAAAAGTATCTTACAAATTCAATTAAAGTGAAAAAAGCGATTTTGCAACATTGCAACATGGCAAAAAGTTTTATTTCAAATTTGATATTTTTCTTGAAAGTCGAGAATCTTTTACATAAAATATGTCATTTTCATCATAGTATTGTTTCTTTATGAAACATATATCTTAGGGTGGAGCGAAAAAAAAATTTTTTGTTTTTTCTTAGCCTGGGGCTAGAATTTGTAGCAAATAAAAAATAAAAATTTTTGAAAAAAATAAATTTTTTTTACTCAACATCTTGAGGTGGCCCAGTCATTTTTTAAATTAAATTCAAGTTAAAATTCTTTTAAAACAAAAAAACATTTTTTTGGCTTGTAATCTTCAAATTTATCTAAAAATGAACAAATTTCATCGTTTCTAACTCAAAATTCACTTTAATGCCTAAGAAAAGTACATTATTGTTTCGGAATTTTTTTTAAAACTGCAATAATGGCGATAGAAATTTTTTTAAGTTAATAATTGTGAATGGGCAAGAAAGAGGACACTTCGCAGCTTCTGAAACACTTTTCTTTTTTTTGTTTCAAAACAATTTTAACTTGCATTTAATTTAAAAATTGAGTGGGCCACCTCAAGATGTTGAGTAAAAAATTTTTTTTTTCTAAAAATGTTTATTTTTTATAAGCTATAAATTCTACCCCCAGGCTAAGAAAATTTTTTTTTCGCTCCACCGTAATATATCTACTTCAAAGAAATTAACACAGTTAAAATTTTTTCAATTTTCAAAAAAAATCAACCTGGGTTTTTTCAAATTAAAAAATCTTATAAAATTAAACTAAATAATTTTTTTATGATTGAAAGAAGAAAAATTAATATAGAAAATATAATTAATACAAGGATGTGCACATTCGAGTGAAAAGTAGCACATCTTCCAGAGATTGGAATGTGGCACTTTGAGCTTGTGGTGGCACATGATAACATAATAATATGATAACATGATAATTTGAAATAAAATGTTTTTATTACCAAAAAATCAAATAATGATTGTTAATAAATAAATATAATAAGATTTTGTATAAAAGTGCCAAATCAAATTAAAACTTAAAAACGAAGATTCTTTTATTAAAAATAAAAATCTCTCTTTAAGCTCAAACGTGCACACTCGGTTTTATGCACGATATACAATAATAAATTTATTTTCTAGTTGTTTTTTAATTAAAATATGAGGCGTCAAATTCAAAATGATCAAAACTTAAAAAATTACGATGTATTTTTTTTCCAATTAAAAAACCCTATAAAGTTACAATAAAATAATGTTGTTAAACGTTTGAAAGAGGGAAAATTAATGTAGGAAATATAATTAATACGAAGATGTGCGCATTCGAGCGATAAGTGGCACATTTCCGAGCGAGGGAGGCAAATGAAGCGCGACGCGGAGCGGCGCGCTTCATTTTCCCGAGATCGGAATGTGCCACTTTGAGCTCGAATGCGCACACTCGGTTTTAAGCACTATTCACAATTATTTGGCCAATAAAATTAACGAAAAGTAAGTTAAATGATTTTTATCATTTCCTCTCACTCGTACTTATGAGATTGTCGTATCTTTTTGCTCTCTCCCACTCATTGCAATGGTAAAAATCTTTTTTTTCAACATATAATCGATTATTGATTGAACTAAATTAAATTTGTTGATCGGAAAGAAAGTTTAATTTACAAAATTCAATGAATACGAAGTTGTGCGCATTCGAGCGATAAGTGGCACATTTCCGAGCGAGGGAGGCAAATGAAGCGCGACGCGGAGCGGCGCGCTTCATTTTCCCGAGATCGAAATGTGCCACTTTGAGCTCGAATGCACACACTCGGTTTTAAGCACGATTCACAATTATTTGGCCAATAAAATTGACGAAAAGTAAGTTATATGATTTTTATAATTTCCTCTCACTCGTACTTATAAGATTGTCGTATCTTTTCGCTCTCTCGCACTCATTGCTATGGTAAAAATCTTTTTTTTCAACATATAAGCGATTATTGATTAAACTAAATTAAATTTGTTGATCAGAAAGAAAGTTTAATTTACAAAATTCAATGAATACGAAGTTGTGCGCATTCGAGCGAAAAGTGGCACATTTCCGAGCGAGGAGGCAAATGAAGCGCGACGCGGCGCGGCGCGCTTCATTTTCCCGAGATCGGAATGTGCCACTTTGAGCTCGAATGCGCACACTCGGTTTTAAGCACGATTCACAATTATTTGGCCAATGAAATTGACGAAAAATAAGTTAAATAATTTTTATCATTTCCTGTCACTCGTACTTATAAGATTGTAGTATCTTTTCGCTCTCTCCCACTCATTGCTATGGTAAAAATCTTTTTTTTTAACATATAATCGATTATTGATTGAACTAAATTAAATTTGTTGATCGGAAAGAAAGTTTAATTTACAAAATTCAATAAATACGAAGTTGTGCGCATTCGAGCGATAAGTGGCACATTTCCGAGCGAGGGAGGCAAATGAAGCGCGACGCGGAGCGGCGCGCTTCATTTTCCCGAGATCGGAATGTGCCACTTTGAGCTCGAATGTGCACACTCGGTTTTAAGCATGGCTCACAATAATTAATTTACTTTCTGACAACCGCCGCAGCTTCTGTTGCCTGTTAAAATTTTGTTGTCAAGGCACCAAACAAAGTATAACTTCAAAAATCTTTACTGGAAAAGTACTTAATATTAAGAGCGAAACTCTGCGTTCGGTCATTATTTTTATGCAAAGAATTACTCCAAAAAATTTGTAAAAAATCCGAGTAAGCCATTTGACGAAATGACTCATATATTTTTAATGTTAGCAAATTTGCTTAAAAAAACGATCGACAAACACCAAACTAAAAGAAAATTACCTCCAATTCGTTGATGGCGACCCATGAATTCGAAGGAAATCCTTGCAGCATCGGGACCAGAAACTGAAGACAACCGGACCAGTGACCGATGAGCAGCATCATGCATATCAGTTGAATATTCGCATAAAAACACTGGCCATATTAAGAAACTGCAAAATTTAAAAAACGATTAAGCATCTATCGACGACTCCGCATCGCTTGCACGCTTAAAACTGTTTAAAAGTCAATTTAACGGGGGCGAACTTTAAATCGCCCCATCTGTGCTCATGCAAGTGACGAAAAATTCAAAGAAAATCCCGTCAAGATAAACAGTTTTAAGCGACCACTCCTTCTGCTTAAGATTAGTGTATAAAAAACGAAACGCAATGTCACATACGCCGAAACGAAACAAACGAAAATACAAAAATATAGAGGTGTAAATATTAACAACAATAATCAATTGAAAAAAGCAGCTGTAACTTCTAGAATAGTCAATAATAAATATCTTCGGGAAAACTGTTAAAACCAACCAATTACTGCTTTTAAGCAAAAAGCGGTGCTTTAAATATCTCAAAAGCTCAAGCCAACTCATATCCTAATAGTAACAATAATCCAAAACAAAAAAGCAGATACAAGAAGTATCGATCATACAAACAAATGTTACTTAAACCATGTACCAAGCACCATTTTATCTTAATTAACGAGTAGTTGGCAATAGTGGTAATTTACGGACGCCATCGTCTTAATTTCGAGAGCTCCTGCGTCCCACGTGGCAAGTGGCAAAAACCGGGGGGCCGGACGGGGGAGACAACTACGATCAACTAAAAGAACAGACAGCGAAGCCCACTACTGACCACTTACCTTTCCGAAAAGCTGTAACAACGAAAGCATGCAAAAATCGCCCAGCCTAAAAGAGAGCGAGACGCTCAAAGAAACAAGGCCTGAAGTGCTCGAGGTGTAAAAGCATGCAATAAATATATATAGGGTAAAAGCGAGTAAGTAATAAAAATACTGTAAAAAATGACAGCCGTACGATTCAAGTACGTTATCAACCAATACTTTGGGGACTTCCAGCTAACTGGAAGGACCCGCAAGTCTTGGATGTGCAATATCGGCTGCTGAAGTGGCACAGGCGGAAGCAGAGGCGGCGCCGCGGATCGGTCATGCAAGCCAGCAGCCCTAAGCGGGTTACCTTAAAGACGAGACTGCTTGTTTTAGACCTTTCGGGCTCCGAACTGAGGCGCCCCCTTCTTTCCGTTCGCTTTTTTTGAAGATTCTGCAAGATCTAGAAAAAAGCGAAGAACACATAGTAGTAGAGAAAGCTTTGCACGCTGCGCACCAGAAGAACGGTTATTTTATTCAGTAGAAAAAGTATTAAGAAAAGTTCAGTTTACAAAGTATGGTATAGAAACTAAGTAAGTATTGTGCAGTGCGAAAGCGGCATTACAGAGCACGCATAGCAAAATTATTTACATTAATGATTTTCGTAAAACACATCTATGCTCGTATTTACAAATGTTCAACTCTTTTTGGCGCGTGTAACTCATACATTTCTTTTCGTTTCTACGCTAAAACTACATCTTGCTACGGTTAAAAAATTAAAATGACTTTCGTACGCTCCACCTATGAACAAAATTGGTTTGTAAAGATGACTATGTACAGGCAACCCTCCTGTAGATAGGTTCCTAGAAAATGCCGTGTTGTATGAGACCCAAAACCAGTACAAAAAAAGGGGTTACGTTTCAAAAATCTATTAAAAACATGCTTAAAAAAGTAAATTATAATTTACTTATATTGTAACGGGCGCGCACTAGAACATTCCAGTGTTCTCTACAACAAGCGCCTAAATACGACGACCCTGAACGCATACGTGTTTTGTAGGTCGGGTCGTGGACGGATTGCTCTGGGAACTCTAGAGCATCGAAGAAGCTTCTTATATGGTACAGATATAAGGCGACAGTTAGTCTCGGTACGAGGTTCGGAGGTCGCTGATGAGAAACCTCCTAGTTAGAGAGCTCATGGTAAATTGAATTAAATACGGCCATCAGTGGAAATAAATAAACAGTGGGGAAATAAATGAATTAAAAGTGTAACCGTAAAAATAAAATAGTTATCAAGTACCCAATATTTTGGCTAGTTTATTTATTAAGTGATAATTTAAATTTTTTCATGTAAAGGCACTACAATTCATTATTCTTTCCGGTGATTATTTTAGTCTTTAAATATGTTAAACAAAAACCGTATAATCCAGTACTGTACAAAGATTTCGTGTTAGAGCGAAACCGTGTTATAGAATGTCTTGTTGTAGGGGGGCTCCCGGTACATGATTTTAATTCATAGTAACTTTTTGCGATATAAGTGCAAAAAAGTGAAAGATTTGTTAATTAAAGCTATAAAATTAAAGTTATATTTGTCGAAGCCTTTTTTAACTTTTGATAGTCCCGTCGTTCTAACGAAAATTTTGTCCCCTTTTTCGTTAGTATTGTAAATAAATATACCTTATTATTTTTTGCCTTGGATTTTATATACGTTATTTTTCATTATTGTACCTACTAATTACTAAAAAAAATCCAACTTTGTCCCTTTTTTCTAAAGTCAAATAAAGACTTTAAATTCCAACCACTTGGGAGCCATCCATAAATTATGTCACATATTAAGGGGTAAGGGGATCGTCCAGGATTTGGGACTAAATGTGAGGGGCGGGTCCGGGGGATCTTAAATATTGTGGTGCCACAAAGTCAAACCTTTAAAAAAAATTTATTTTTCGCTCCACATGGGGGAAATCTAAATGATTAGGGGGGCAATATCATTATTCAAGGGGACAATTTGAAAACGTACTTGATTTTTAGTTATCTACCTATTATATGTTTCGAAAATTTACTTATTGTTTTTTTCTTAATAATTTCCTAGTGATTTCTTGCTAAAATCTAAATCTTGTGTCTTGAACAAGTTGTAATCAGGCTTCATTTATGAAATACAGTAAAACCTGTTTTTGTGCGGTTTTTTTTATGCGGTTTTATTTTTGTGCGATCTGTTTTGTGCAATTTTATTTTTGTGCAATTTTTTTGTGCCATTTATTTTTATGCGGTACATAGAATCTCAGCGGCGTTGGCACTGACTTTAGGGTACCAAAAAAAAAATCAATTAAAATCCTATCTTCAAGCACTAAAGCGATTTTGGACCAATTTATCATAAGAAGATGCACGTTTTAGATTACGACGAGTAGCAGCGAACTATTTAATGTACAATTTGAAAAATCCTCCATGTATATGTACAATGAAGAATTAAATGTTTTTACAATTTTTCCAGGTCTAATTTAATTATTTAATTTAATTGAAAGCATTTGTTCATCTATTTCGTAAATAATTCTAAATGCGACTTTTTTTATGAGGGTCCTATCGCCCGCATAAAAAAAAATTATGTAGTCTATCGTACAAAGTTGTTTATTATATGTAATTATTTATAAAATTTCCAAATTTTTTTTGTACGTTTTTTTTATGCGGTGCCCATCCACCGCACAAAAACAGGTTTCACTGTAATTCAATTTTGAGATATAAAAAATTTTTGATGTTACATAGACGGGCATAAAAAATTTAGCATGACTTAGGTGGGGCATGTTAAAAAAAGGTTAGAAAATACTGATCTAGAGCGTCCCCAAAATTTTATTCGAAGGAGAGTAAGGGCCCCCGGTGCTCGTATCTGGCTATGTTCTTGACAGGAGCACTCCGACCAAACGCTCACTAACATCCTGCTGGGGGGTGGGGGAGGGGCAGCTGCCCATACCTGGCGGCGTTCTTGCTATCAATACACACACATACATAATATATATTCAAAAAGGGGCGTCATGTCATAACAGGCCTAAGGTGCAACCTTGGTTAAATGCGCCACTGATTGTGTGCTAGTCGTTTTTAACAATACATTCGTTCATTTTAAGAAATTTGTTGTCTTTTAGCTTATTATTGATAATCTCAAATAAATAAATTAATCTAAAATATCTTCAAAGTTATTTGATATATCTTAAAAAAAATGTACAAGGTTGTGTGAAAAAAAAATGATTTTTCAGTGTATCGTCTGACCAAACTGGCAATTAAATAAAATGGGGGGTTGGTGCTGGGCTTCAGGGGGTCAAATTTCTGAGTATAAATTTTATATGAAAATTCGTACCCTTTCAAATAAATAAAACTTGACGTGTTTTTTAATTTTTGAAAAATTCTATTGTTTCTGGGAGGGGGATGGGGGGTCAAGTTTTTGTTAGTACACTCTATAATATTTTTATTTTAGAAAAAAAAATGAAAAATTTAAAGTGTTTTTTAATAATGCAAAAGTAAATAATTGGTTGTCCCCCAATCGTTTCCACTTCTATAGGTTTCTATAGTCCGACGTTCTACAATAAAGTGGAAATGTTAATTTGTTTCTAAAAAGTTCTTTTCTTATAATTTGCCAAAAAAAACCTAATTTCAAAACATTGTACTCCGACCAAAACAGACCTGTCTACAAACTACAATAGAAGAAATGCATAAGTTACAGCTGTAATGTTTTTTTTTTAATAAAGAACGTTTTGCAAGAATATGAAATGAAAATCCCTAATTGTCTCATTGGAAAATAAGAAAATATTCTATTTATTCTACTCTTATCTAATTGGAAAATATATTGGAAAATATAAAACGAAATTCGGGGAACTACAGAAACGAAGTGGCTGAAAGTTACTATTTCGATTCTAAAAGAAAAGTGTAAAGGGAAATCAAAAAATATAATTAGGTAACTTTTGTGCTGTCTTAATTTGTTTGTGTAACATCTGGGAACTTTAATTACATATACTTTTTTCAAAATGGAAAACACCCGACAACGTATTTGACATTGAAACTTTCGGCGGAGTGAACTCTAAAGGCTTTCTAAAGAACTAACAGACAACATTTATAACTTACGTTCACAAAGATGGTTCGCAACAATGATTAAAAAACAATTTGATCTACATTTGAAAAAATTAAAAACGATTCGACCCCAAAAATAAAAAATCTACAATGTGTACGATGCAGAATATAAAAACAAACCGAGCAGGAACATCACCTCAATTTTCGAAACAAACATTCAACATTTTTGTTGCACACCTTTTATCCTACACATGCTCTTATTTACAAAAGGGTTTATTTTATTTACTCCGTTCAATTTTTTTTTTATTATTTAGAAGTCAAAAAATAGAAACGATGGGATTATTCAAATGCTCTTCGCGAGCCTTGAAATAAAAATGCAAATTGAACGTAAAAGTATAGTGAGAAACAAATTATTTGGAAGAATACGAAATGTTTCATATCTCTCGAGCTTTAACACCTTACAGAAATATTACGGAATTTTATGGCGGAAAAATGAGTCGACGCGTCTTTGTAAATGTCTAATAAAGGTGCGATCTTGTGCGAAAATTTTGATTTTCTTATTTCCATTTTTTTTTCGTCTTAAAAACTTATCGATTTAAAGTTAATTACTTTCGAAGTTATACTTCTTTTGGCGCGTCGAGTGTAAAAAGGGCAAGCAATGGATGTTGCGCGCGCACAGCTGAAGAAAAATCGAAAGTTGAAGTTGGCCGTCCGAGAAAGTAAATTAATTATTGTGAACCATGCTTAAAACCGAGTGCGCACATTCGAGCTCAAAGTGGCACATTCCGATCTCGGGAAAATGAAGCGCGCCGCTCCGCGTCGCGCTTCATTTGCTTCCCTCGCTCGGAAATGTGCCACTTATCGCTCGAATGCGCACAACTTCGTATTCATTGAATTTTGTAAATTAAACTTTCTTTCTGATCAACAAATTTAATTTAGTTCAATCAATAATCAATTATATGTTGAAAAAAAAAGATTTTTACCATAGCAATGAGTGGGAGAGAGCAAAAAGATACGACAATCTCATAAGTACGAGTGAGAGGAAATGATAAAAAGTATTTAACTTACTTTTCGTCAATTTTATTGGCCAAATAATTGTGAATCGTGCTTAAAACCGAGTGTGCGCATTCGAACTCAAAGTGGCACATTCCGATCTCGGGAAAATGAAGCGCGCCGCTCCGCGTCGCGCTTCATTTGCCTCCCTCGCTCGGAAATGTGCCACTTTTCGCTCGAATGCGCACAACTTCGTATTCATTAAATTTTGTAAATCAAATTTTCTTTCCGATCAACAAATTTAATTTAGTTCAATCAATAATCGATTATATGTTGAAAAAAAGGATTTTTACCATAGCAATGAGTGGGAGAGAGCGAAAAGATACGACAATCTCATAAGTACGAGTGAGAAGAAATTATAAAAATTATTTAACTTACTTTTCGTCAATTTTATTGGCCAAATAATTGTGAATCGTGCTTAAAACCGAGTGTGCACATTCGAGCTCAAAGTGGCACATTCCGATCTCGGGAAAATGAAGCGCGCCGCTCCGCGTCGCGCTTCATTTGCCTCCCTCGCTCGGAAATGTGCCACTTTTCGCTCGAATGCGCACATCTTCGTGTTTATTGAATTTATTTTGACACGTGGGTACTTTTAATTTAGTTATGCTAAACTCATTTGATGGTTTAGGGTCCATAGGAACGTACCACTAATATTTAAAGTAAATCCATTACCTAAAATTTTTTTTCCTCAATTTCAAAAAAGGGCGTTACAAAGGTACCAGGGCAAAATGGCTCCGAATATGGACTTTACTGGCTCATAGAAACGTCCCTCTAAAAAATAAAGCGAATATAATTTTGGCAATTTTTCGCAAAAAAAAATCCATGTTTTTTCTGGATTTTGACCGATTTTCAAAATTTTGAGTTAGCATCAGTTTCCGATAGAATAAGGTCCAAATATTTTTCAAAACGAAAGGATTTAGCGAAATAATTCAAAATAAAAAATTTAGCGCAAATTGAAACTGAAAAAGTGTGAATGATTTTTATAATTCTTATTTGAAAAATGTCTTCTAAAAATGCTCAGTTTTAGAATTTTGATGTTTCAGTGTAAGAAAGTGGATTTTTTTCGATTTATTTAGTTTTCTCGAAAATTTTGAGGGGTGAAGGGGGAGCAGGAAAGAACGGCTCCGCCAATGTCGGTTTGGGGTCCATAAAAACGTACCACAAAAATTTAAAGCAAATCCATTACCTACAATTTTTTTTCCTCAATTTCAAAAAAAAAAAATTAATAAAAGTGAAAAAAAGAAAAATGTTTTAAGTGTGATTGAAATACTATAATAATAAAATGGGGGTAGAGTGGCTTTAAGATTTTGAGGTAATAAATAAGAGATAATGTAAGTGTCCTAAAGAACAATTACATGAACAAAAGAGAGAACAAGGAAGAAGATGAGCATTTTTTTTTCGTTTTGAGTTACGGGGGTAGAATAGCAAAATGGCTGCAGCTATGGACTCTACGGGCCCATAGGAACGTTTCCCTGTAAAATAAAGCAAATCTAATTTTTTCAATTTTTCGCAAAAAAAACAAAGGGGTTAGCCCATGTTTTAATTCGATTTTGGCCGATTTTGGGGATTTTGAGTTAGCATCAGTTTCCGATAGAATAAAATCCAATACGTTTGGAAATAAAAGGATTTCGGGAAATAATTCACAATAAAAAATTTAGCGCTAATTAAAACTTTGATTTTAAAGAAAAATTGAGCTTTGCAAATTTTGGCGTTAGAGAGGTAGCAGAGCAAAATAGATCCGGATATGGACTCTATAGGCTCATAGAAACGTCCCCCTGGAAAATAAAACAAATCTATTTTTCGCCAAAAAACAAAGTTAACCCGTGTTTTTTCTCGATTTTGGCCGATTTTGGGCGTTTTAAATTAGCGTCGGTTTCCGACGCGTAGAGGATGGAAACGTTTAGAAATGAAAGGATTTAACGAAATTCGCAAAGCCGGCTGAGTTAAAGCATATTGAAAATTCAAAATTTACATTTTGAAAGATTCGAACGCGTTTTTCTCCCCGACTTTACATTGGGCCCAGACGATTTTTTCGGCTGGTTTTATGCTCGGATAAACGGGCTTTCAGAATTTAAAAAGTTTTTAAATGTACGTTCACAACTAACCAAGATACGATTTTTCAAAGTGGAAATTTCGAAAAAACTAATTACGCGAAGCGGCGCGCTTCATTTTTCCGAGTTCGGAATATGCCACTTTGCGCTCGAATGTGCACACTCAGTGTAAGCATGATTCACAATAATAATCATTACAATCAACTTAATTTCATAGATTACTAAACTTCAACTGTCGAATTTCCGGTAGCTGTGTGCGCGCTAAAATTTCGCGAAAAAATATATGGTAAATCTGAAAATGTTATAATATTGACAAATCCTTAAGAAAAATTTAACCTTGCCTTTTCATATTTCGCTTAAAACGTGATACAGTTATTAAATAGTTATGTACAGGGTGATTTTTTAAGATTGAGGTCGATTTGGATTTGGCGCCACTGTTTTTAGTGTATTTCATAGTTTGAAAATGGTTAAACTGTATGAATGTAGAAATTTTCGCTGTCAAATGTCAATGTCAATGCGCGAAGGGTTTTACGTTTTGTTGTTTTCATTTTTGTAATTGCACTTGTGTTTTGTGCGATTATTGTCCTTTTTAATTCTACAGTAAGTGATCCAAGACCATATTGACATTTCAATTCAAGACACCGCTGGCCACTATGGTCCAACGCATCTCATCCAGTACTACCACAATAAAAATAAATTGCTATAGTGCCAAATTCAAAATGCCCCAAATTTAAAAAAAAGTCACCCTGCTCGTTTTACTAAATTAACAAACGAATGTAATTAGAAGTTTATATTTTTGTTTTTATAATAACCGGTGTGCAACAAAATACAATTACGAGCCTCTAACGTAGTGACATCGAACTACCCCTCTAACACACACATTCCAAATACCCTGAACTGCCCTCAAGTTTGCTAAAAACCAGGTAGCAAACGTCTGACATGAAATTTAATGACAGCAGTGCAGGGTAAAAAACAATTAGACAGAAAGAAAGAAGAGTGATGTAGCACCTCGGTGGTCCTGTCTCTAGGTGGGGTAATTGGGGTACCGTCGGGCGCGTACTCTGCCTGCCGCCCAGAAGGGTGCTGGTACATGGGTATCTGCGACCCAAACACCTCTATCAACTTCCTACGTTTTTGACAAACTATGTCGGCTACACTGGTTGTATGGAATATGTGGCCCATTATTCAAGTAGCGGCTGAAATTTAATGCCCTAATTGTTTTACATATTTATTGATTTCCGTTAGATTATTTTTTTTTAGGTTTCATCCGCTACTTGAATTTTTGCTAGTTTGTATAAAAAGATTCATACGAAACACACATTCAAGAGAACCCTTTTAGATCGAAGAATTTCTTTTAAGACTTTCGTTTAATCAAAAGCAATCGTAGGAAACGCAAAAAACAAATATTCAAGTCGAAATGGATTGTTTATTTTATTAAAAAGTTTTGTTCGGTCGGAAAATCAATAAACATAAGTGTTTCTTTGAAAGAAGAAAAATCAGTGTGTTGCGTCAAAAAACTGCTGATTTGTATAAATTGTTTTATGGGCTTAATTAATATTATACTTACATAGTTTTGACTATATGTATGTTTTTATTTAAAGCAATGAAAAATAATACGATCCAATAAGATTTTTTGCCGTTAATTAAATTCAACATTTTTGGTGTCCTAAATGCAAAAGTATTAATGGAAAAATTGAAATCGGAATGTTTAAATATTTGTCATGGTATATATTTAACATTATTGTTCAGTAGGTAATACATATAAACTATAAATCTATACTGAAAAATAATAATTACTTTAGTAGAGCCAAATAAAGGACGAAACGCATAAGTGGTGAAAAAGTGCGCAAACTTTTGGCCATAAATTACGATAGAGGATGACGCAAGAAGATGAATGACGTAAAAATAAAAATTCTAAAATGATCAAAACATGGAAAAAATGGCTGACCAACATTTAGAATTTAAAACATGTAAGAGTACGCACCATGAAAATTTCTGTTTGGTCCATGGTAAGAATATAAAAAATGAGTATGAACCATGAGAATGGTCAATTTATTAAAATAAAGAGAGCTGCTATCGCTATCTCTATTAATCTATTTTAGTGCAAAACTTTGAACAATTATTTGACCCTGTTCGTATTACTTGAGAAATTTTGTTTTTAAATCATTCATCTCCTTGCATCATACTCTATCGCAATCCATGGTGAAAAATTGTGGACTCTCCAGGGATTTTCACTTGTTATAGGTTTCGTCCTTATTATATCGCCTATACACATTCAGTTAGGCCTCATGAAAAAATTCGTTAAAGTCGTAGATAAAACCTTTAAAAACTTTGTTCCCAAAATTAAGCAACGCTAAATTAAAGGAAGGTGTTCTTGTTGGCCAGAAAGATAATAAAAAATTCAAAAGTTACAGAAAAGTCAAATGCTTAGGAAAAAATGCATAGAATTCTTTTATAAAATTTTTTGGACAATACAATGGCACCGAATCCTAAAGAAATAGTTTCTAAATTACTTGCAAATTATAAAAATTTTGAATGCAGTATGTTTTTAAAAATTCACATTTTTTGTTAAAAATTTTACGATATTTTTTCATCTTCAATTTAAAAAATTTTGTACTTGTACTGCTCTATTTATTACTTATTTCTTCTAGTTTGATTTGCAACATTACAATATTTTATAGAACGATGCAATAATGATTAGTTTTAACTTGATTTCGTACGGAAAGTTAGGGTTAAGTGTGCGCATAAGTTCGTCGGGTAAGAATGCGCATATTTGTATGCGTACTTTTATTGAAATATTTTGTTTCATTTAATACTTTGTGATTAATCTAGTAGTTTCGCTGTTAATCTCGAAAATAATGAATTTTTACATGATATCAACTTGAACCTTAAATAACTTTGAAAATAAGTTATCAAAACAATACAAGAAAGTTTTTTTGTAGAGTATTAAATTCGTTACAAAAATATGTATTGGGAATTTTTGTACATTGCCTCGTTACTGAGCCACAAAATTCAGAAATAACTAACTATAATGTCTACTGCGCACACTTGCCTCTATATTGGGATATGTGTACGCATTTTAACAAGGTTTTATTTTATTTTTCTTCTAGAATTACAAGTTAGTATATTAAATTTAAATTTTTAATTAATAAAGGCTTAATATGAATGATTTTGATTTATTTTATTCCACCTGAAATTTAAATTTTTTTAACAATTTAAAGAAAACAATGCGCACTCTTACCCCTGCGTGACTTTAAACACATTTTATCGGTGCCTTTATAATTTTTTTAAAGAATAGTTTGGACATTTGCAGGTCTAGCAATCGAAGAAGTACAATTTTGAAAAATGGTAAAAAAATCGTTGTTTTTTGTATGACAGTGTAATCATTTTCAGAATTTGTTAACTATAAAATTATGATAGAAAAAAATAATTTTTTTTGTATAGCACAAGTGAAGTTAATAAACATTGTTTTAATGACATCGTTCCCTCAATTCTACTATACAGTCGAGTCTCGATAAGCCGAAACTGAAAGAAATCCAAAAATAATTCCATTTATGGAGATTTGACTGAAATACTAAAAAATCATAAAAATTAATTAATCGACAGTTTTTCGACCCATCAAAACGACGTTCTTCCTCAAAGTTTTGTCATATTACTTTGCATCTAAAGCATCCTACAAATTTCAAAGTAATTTAATGAATTTAAATTTAAAAAAAAAATACAGATTTAATTCTAAACGAAGAGCTCTATGCAATTTAAAAGTGCTCTCGCGAATCCTTTGACAAAAAAGATTGTACCCATAACTCTTAAAAACAGCAAATATTTAGTCTTCGATCTCTAAGCAATAATATTAAAATGCGCCCCTTTCCCAAGAATTTCACCTCCGACGCCAAATAGAAAATATCAAAAAGAAACTTCTTGCGGCGCCTTATTGAGTCGCAAAATAAATTAAAAGTAAGGCATTGAAAAGCGACGCCCCTGAAAGAACAGAAATTTTACTTTACACACTAAAGCGAACGCGTTTTCCGCAATCCCCGAAAATACAAATTACGCTCGGGGAAATCCCCGAACAAAACTTTACGGTTCGAGGCGCCGAACCTCCCGCTCGCTTTAACGAATTGATAAATATTTGTTCTTAAGTTCCTTTGTTGCTTTCAATAAAAAATTACGCACCCCTAATGAAGTAGGTTCTTGCTCGATTGATGGGAAGTACTCTTTTTTTTCTGGCAATAATATGTGGCAATAATTCGATGTATAAATGTATTTAAAGTGGATGTAAGTGACAACAGAAACGAAAGTATAAAAGTAGAAACGTACAGGGTGGTTGTAGAGCCAAACTATATTGAAAAAAGTAAGCATTGAAAACTACAAGATAAGAGATTATTATCGTCATAATCGCTGTAATCGTCGACTTTTCAAATGGAAGAGTTGATGAATCCAAGAGGTTGATCGTGGGGCTCTTGAATTCTTCAACTCTGTCGAGATATCGGCCTTCAAAAAATTTTGATCAATTGAAATTTAAGCGCAAAGTGCATACTTTAAACAATGACAGTGCGAACTTAGGCTCATTCCAAGCAAGCCTGAGCTTATAGCAATAGCACAAAGCTCACAGCTTTTAGCGCTTATTATCCATTTTCTTTCCTTTTTTGTAACATCTAAAAACACCTCTTGCTCGAACACCACACCTCTTTGAACTACGAAATTTCGACAACAGGTGAATTTAGTGTTTCGATCCTTAAACGTCTACAGATGTACACTTCATGTTCATTATTAGTTAAATGGTTTGATGGTTAAGTTTGAATGCATGAAGCATGAGCGCGGCGTGTGCCGATTCAATTACGATACACATTTATCGAATAGGTAAATAAAAAAAAGGTACTTACATAGACTTCTTCCCACTGGCTAACATATCGAACTAATCGTGATAGTCGCAGCAACCGGACAAGAGATAACAACTTCGCAAGCCGCAATATTCGTAACGCGCGGCCCGCGTGAAGAATCTGAAAACTCTCCCCGAAATCCTGGAACAGAGGTTTTACTTTTTGGTAATTCGCAAGAGATCTACTACGCCCAACAAATCTACATAAAAACAACATTTAACAACGTGGCATTGTGAACAGGATTATGTAAAAGAAGGTGGGTGGACCATGGAAAGCCGTGCTCCTTCGAAGGCCAATTATTAAAAAATCGTAGTTATTGCCATGTGATGACAAATTTCTTCTATTCACATTAACACCCATCAAACTCAAAGACTTCCGTCGTCAACGTTAAAATTGTAACTCGCGCTCATAGCAAAACATAATTTTTAAGTAAATAACCTATTATTTTTTTTTTTTTTTACTCTGAATTAATATATAAGGATTTGCTATGGTACTAAAGAAAAAAATATTAGTTTATTTCGATTTCAGTTAAAATATGGGTAGTGTTCCTTGTAAAGCCGATCAAAAATTTGACGGTTGGCCTTACTAATTTTTATAATTTCATTATAAAAATTATTGGCAACTTAATTGATATTAATATAATACTTATTAGTATAATTTTGAAACATTTCCACAAATACATTCCTAGTTATACGATTGTGTTCAAGTAATGTTCGTTGAGTATTCAAAAGCATTAAATGTTTTGTTTTAATGAAACAGCTTTTTATGTAGTTTAAGTATAAGCAGATATTTTGATTGTCACAACGTCAGTTTTAAGTTAAACGACTGATTTATTATATCGGCCTTGTATGAAGCCTTGTTCTTAGTAAGGCCGTTTGAAAAAAATTAATAAAACTTACATTTAATAAATAGTGATCAAGTCTGCAATAAAAAAGTGTTTTATATGTTACATAATAAAATAAAGTGTTACTTAATAATTTGTTTGTTTCATTTATCTAGTAAATAAACGAATAATAACTGTTTATTTGATATACTGGCCTTCCATGGTACACCCACCTTAATCTGCTTAAATGCACACACATGCATACATAAACATGCATTCTTTTGTATTAATTTTTTTTATTGCCCGTTCTTCGAACGACAAAAAAGAATACAGTTCTATGTATGGTTTAAAACAAGGGTGCACAAACTTGGGGCCGCGGGCCGAATTTGGCCCGCGAGTGCTCTAGTCCGGCCCGCAAAAGTTTTTAACCCTTTAACGGCCGGTGTCGTCAATAAGCGACTTGAGGCCTTTTAATTTCGCTCCATGTACAAATGTTTTTTTTTTATAATTAGGAGCCATACATAAATATATCACACAAATTTCATAATTTTTTTTGGAAAAATGGGCACGTAGTTATGCACAAGAAACAATACCAAATCGGACACTTTATTTGTAGACGGAAGGATGATTACTAAAAGTTTGTGGACCCTTGTTTTAAAAGATAACATCTTCCAACAATGATCTATGGTTATATTTTTCTTATTATACTAAAATTACATCAATATTCCAGTTAAGTGCAAAATAGTATTTTTTATTTTTTTTTAATCAGGCTGTGCATTTTAAATTTTCCATTGATGTGTACGTAAACAAAATTTTATAATTGCAATTATTAGACAGTATCTATTTTTTTTAAATTTGTGTCATTTTTAAATAAAAATGAAAACAAATCCTTAGAAAAATCACATTAATCGGTCAAAAAATAAACAAGAACCCGTCGATTGATTAAATTTTATCAAAACTAGTTGACAAAATTTAAATATATCGGTTCACTTAAAGATTCATTTTTTAGGAAGTTACTGCATTATTGTTCTTTTTTTTTTAAAATAGCTTAAGGCCATATGGTCGTCAGGTATAATTTATGGATATTTTTAACAACGAAATATTCTTCCAATGTACATTGATTAATGCAATATTTCATTGAAAAAAAGAATAGAACACAAAATAAATCCAACTTATGTAAGCTCTTTAAGTTCAAAGAGCTTTTCGAAAACTTAAATCTAATTGGAATGCTAATTCCTAAAGTACGAACAGTAATGTCGGTTCCAGGAAACTTTGTAGTCTCATTCGATACAGTAAACCCTCAATATTCGCAATTTTTATTATTTCTCATAAATAGTTAACGCTTTTTTTTGTAATATCTACATTTACATTAAAAAATTGTTAAAATTAAAGAGAACTATACGTTTGTGTAAAAAACATTAGTAAAACCATAGACACGGTAAAACTAATAAGAAAACTGTGACGAAGTAAACAAGTCAAAAATAAAACGAATCAATTAAAAAAATCAGCGAATACAATCAAAAGTTAACTTCATTAAGTAGATATAAGTTGTGTTTATGTATTTCAAAAGAATTTAAAGTTAATCTTACAGTTTTTTACTTTTAATAATATATTGTTTCTAATATATTTGTAAGTACTTTATTCGTTCTTTTGATTTTAATGAATGTACATCCTCTTTAACAATGCTGGATTAAGAAAAGTTGGGGCCCCGAGACAAATTATATTTGAAGGCTCCGCGAAATATCCCAAAAAAAATATTAAATAACTAAGTTTTTTTTCCCTACTGGGGTGTGGTTGGTACTCAGAGCCCACTGCAGTGCAATTTGTGATATTTACTAAAAACATTAATCTATTTTAAGGTCCTATAGAAATATGTCATGTCTTGAAGCTCCAAGATCCAGGAGCACACAAGCACATTGCTTTAATGAGAAATCTGTCACTGCAGTTTAATCATAAGACAAAAAATCAATAACAACCGAAATTGGAATGTTAACCTTGTGAATATCGAGGATTTACTGTACATACATTTAGTAAGTCGATTGTAAAGCAGAAAAACAAACCAGATTCCTCATATTGAAACGAATAAATGAAACTTTCAAAAAATAAAAGCCGGATTTCTACGATATTACATAACACTCCCTCTGTTCAGAAATAAATCTCCGATTTGTGTTTTTGTGAAAAATTAAGAAAAGCATGTCTTGAATATTGGAAGTAATTTCTAGATTTTACAAGAAAAAATATATTATTAATTTGTGAATAAAATTAATTTAATTGCAAAAGAAAAATGTTTCATTGAAAACTGTGTCACATATACAGCGTGTCAGACGAATAAGTACTGGAACTTAACCCACTTATAAATGACCCTAAACTGAACGAAAACATACCCCAAGTGAAATGGACTTATGTGTAATATGTTTGAGTTGTGGTATCATTAACTTTAATATAAAAATTTGTATTAAATACCTTATTATTTAAAGTCTCTTATTAACGATAACATTAAAGCCATATGTAACATGTTTTTTTTAAATCAAGAAAACAATCGAAATCGAATATCAAATATGAATTGAAATAGAGAAGATAGGGTTGGCAACAATGCCTAAAAATTCAAACGTGAAATAAAGTTGCTCATCTTAATCACTTCACGGGCAACGTAAAATGTTTATAATAACAAAATTCTTCTGAAACATGATATCTAAACGATCAAATAAATGTGCAATATACGATCTTAATCGACGTTTATTGTGAGACATAATATTCCAACAATAAAATAAACTAGCAATGACTTAACTTTCTTTCAAGGGCATATGAAAACGATGCTGCGTTGCCATTTACTGAAAAATTAAAGTGCGCTTTTCTCAAAAATTTTTTGATTTAGGACCTATTGCATACAAACTTTAATTATTTACGTTGGTAGCAGGTATCACCCGATTAAGTCTCAGTACCTGTTTGTCTGACACCCTGTATACATGTAAATTATTTGGTAATTACTAAATATTCAATTCAAAATAAAATATGCTTCATTGAAGAGTAAAGTTCTTGTATAGAGAACTTTTAGATTCTTTATGCACGTGTTCTAATTGATTGATTTCAGATTAACTTCTTGATTCAAATAATATTTTTTCAGTGCTGCAAAATGTTAGAAGACACCTAATTTGGTTCTAAATATATGGAGAGCTGTCTACCATTTATTGTTAGAGCTCAGTGACAACCTTAAGCCAAAGAATGATTTATTTCAATCATATATAAATGTTTCAAAGAAAACTGTTATCGGGCTTTGACACTGAGGAAAACAGTCATTAACTGATCGGTCAGTAATAACTAATGTATCCTCTCTTAAAAAGCTTCCTTCTATTATTAACTGTCATATAACACTTTGCGACAAAAATGCGTAAATTTAGTTTAATTTCTATACTAAAAGACAAATAATATTTTTTTTAAAAAAGGGCTCTAAAATTAAATTTATCTGTAGTCAAATATTTTTGAAAAAAATGGACGATTCTTTATGGACAAGAAAAATTCCAAATCGAACACTTATTTCGGGACGGAAAGTGTACCATTTTCAAAATTTGAAATCGAAAAGAAAAAACACAATTTAGGAAAAATTTTATGTCAAATGAGAAATGACTTTTACAAAACATCAAACTGTTTTTCCTTAAATGTTAATTAAGTAATTTGACATTAAAAAAATTCATTTTTTTTTTTTTTGTTAAAAAAAAACGGAACATAATAAATATTGGTTCGCCAAGCATTGCTGTTTCATTTAAAGAATGTATTTCACGAAGCTTCAGTTTTGCTTACTCGCTTAACCTTTCCTGTACGAGGTGGGGTATAACTAAAGTGACAAAATTCTTTTGTTAAAACGGGACGTTTGGTAATCGTGCTTAAAACCGAGTGTGCGCATTCGAGCGAAAAGTGGCACATTTCCGAACGAAGGACGCAAATGTGCCACTTTTCGCTCCAATGCGCACTTCCTCGTATTTAATTACATTAGTATAATTTATCCTTCGCTCCTTCAAATCAAAAATTTTGTAAATATCAAATTTATATTAGAAAAGGTATTTACCATAGCAATGAGTGGAAGGGAGCGAGAAGATACGATAATCACATTAGTGCGAGGAGAGGAAACGATTAAATTATTCAATTAATTTTTCGTTTAATTTTTTGGGCTAAAATATTGTGAAAGATGCTTAAAACCGAGTGTACACATTCGAGCTCAAAGTGGCACATTCCGATCTCGGGAAAATGAAGCGCGCCGCTTCGCGTCGCGCTTCATTTGCTTCCCTCGCTCGGACATGTGCCACTTTTCGCTCGAATGCGCACATCCTCGTATTTATTGGATTTGTCTACTTTATTCTTGACTCTTTCCAATCAAAATATTAAATTTAATTTAGTAAATGTCAATTTTATGTTTGAAAAACGTGTTTACCATAGCAATGAGTGGAAGGGAGCGAAAAGATACGAAAATCACGTCGGTGCAAGTGAGAGAGAACGATTAAAATTATTCAACTCATATTTCGTTTAATTTATCGGGCTAAATTATTGTGAATCTTGCTTAAAACCGAGTGTGCACATTCGAGCTCAAAGTGGCACATTCCGATCTCGGGAAAATGAAGCGCGCCGCTCCGCGTCGCGCTTCATTTGCTTCCCTCGCTCGGAAATGTGCCACTTTTCGCTCGAATGCGCACATCTTCGTATTTATTACATTTGTATAATTTATTCTTCGCTCCTTCAAATTAAAAATTTAGTAAATATCGAATTTATGTTAGAAAAAGGTATTTACCATAGCAATGAGTGAAAGGGAGCGAGGAGATACGATAACCACATTAGTACGAGTGAGAGGGAACGATTAAAATTATTCAATTAATTTTTCGTCTAATTTATTGACCTAAAATATTGTGAAAGATGCTTAAAACCGAGTGTGCACATTCGAGCTCAAAGTGGCACATTCCGATCTCGGGAAAATGAAGCGCGCCGCTCCGCGTCGCGCTTCATTTGCTTCCCTCGCTCGGAAATGTGCCACTTTTCGCTCGAATGCGCACATCTTCGTGTTTATTATGTTAATATAATTTACAGTGCGCTATTTCAGATCAAAATTTAATTTAATGTAGTAAATATCGATTTTATATTCAAAAAATGTATTTACCATAGCAATGAGTGGAAGGGAGCAAGAAGATACGATAATGTTGTCAATGCAAGTGAGAGGAAACGATTAAAATTATTCAATTAATTTTTCGTGTAATTGATTGGTCTAAATTATTGCAAAACGTTAAAAAATTGCCGTAAAATTAATTTGTATTTCAATAAGTAGGCAAGTATAAAATTCTTATTAGGTTTTTTTACTTTTAAGTATCGTAATTGACACGTGTCATTGAAATTTGGTACTCAAGAAAAGACTCAACATTTTATAAGTTGAAGAAAAAGTTGTTTTTGTATTTTTATTAATAAAAGTCTATTCTAATGCATAAATAAATATGTTTTTTACTTAAACATATTCATTATTAGTTATTAAAATATATTTATTATCATTGAACTGTCATAAAGTACAATTTTGTGTATTTTATATCATTTTATTTTCGGAGCATAGCAAACCCCACCTAGTGTGCGGAAGGTTATTTAGCAAGCTCAAAAACTTCATCTTGGCAAAACGTTAGCGATCACATCCACTGCACAACAACGACTAAATTCGATAAAAAAATTAAACTCTACTTACTTGGTTAAATATTAAAAATATGTAATCTAAGGGTATGGACGATATAAGGTCGAGAAAAAACCACGTCCTTAAATAATGCCTCGCTATTAATTTTGGATCCAGGATTACTTGTTCGGCGTTATCCTGTTGCATAATACCTAAAAAATACACCCTCAATCAATTTCAAGTTTAATCAAAAAGCCATATAAATCGCTTGGCAAATGCAACATGCAAATACTTTCGGATCGTCCGAAATTTATATCGCAACAAATAGGTAAATACATCGACCTCTTCAAACTACATAAATTGGATGCTTTTAATTAAATAAAAACTGCACTCGAAATTTGGCCCAACAAATTTAACAAGCCCTTCTACACACGCCGCCGGTCAAATTTAATTAAAAGTTGGATTGGACGAGGCCAATAAAATATGTACGTACCTGTTCTAAAATTGACCACGATATCTATAAGAAATATTGTGTCCGAAAGACAATTAAAGGCAATCCATCGTGTACTTAAATCGTCGTTGAAAAAACTGATGGCTACTGGTAAAATTATTAAATTCGCCACCAAAAGTAACAACATACATAAGTCCCAATAAAACCTGCAACAAAAATTATGCATTAGTTACAATGTCGACTAATAATGTGTTTTATTTTTTTTATTTGCCGGTTGCTTTAAATCTTTAATGACATAAGTGCTTTCTCGATTTGGTTTCACACCTTGTCCCATTACAAAGTAATCTAAAGGTTTTTATACGTTTGAACCTATTTTTATCTCATAAAGTAATTGCTTTAAAGCTTAGACTCTGAAGACCTTTTTTGTAACAAATTTAATTTCGTTCAAAATTGTCAAGTACCTACGTCTTGCTGTAAGTCTAGCTGTCCGGGAATTTTTTTATATAATTATATAAAATTATATATAAATCATCATATATAATTATATACGAATTTTGGCGCGATATAATTTTATCTAGTTTTATATAATTTTACATAATTCTATAAAATTTTATATAAATGATTATGTATAATTTTACATAATTATGTAAAATTATACGTATATAAATCTAAAAAATAAATTTTACTAAAAATGTCTTATAAAAATGACTTACTAAAATGACAATCTTTCATGTTTGACACATGTACAATTTTGAGGTTAGATGGTTAAAATATGTTTTGACATATGTTAAGTTGCTTGAAAAAGTTTCAATAAAGAAACAAAACGTTGCACATTTAACAATAAAACAATTGTTGTATTGTTGTCCAATTCCTAATAATTCTAAATATTATTAAAAGATATTGGACGTTAACATTATGATTAATATGTGTGTCCTAAACTTATTAAATTATCTAATTTATGAATTTGTCTATAAGTTAGTATAATGATAAATAATTTTAAAGAAAAAAGCAAATAATAACATTTATATCGAAAATATTCAAAATATATTTTTTTATATATGATTTTATAAAATTATATAAAATGTTTTCCCGATTTTTATAAAAATATATATAATTATGTATAAATTTATATAATATTATAACATTATATATAATTTAAGATAAGCAATCTAATATAATTTTATATAATTATATAAAAAAATATAATATATATAATTCTATAAAAATTAATATAATTTTATATATAGGTAATTATATGAAATTTTACATAATTACATATTTAAATAAAATACTTTTTCCGGAATAAGCTACTTTATAAAATTTTATATAGTTTTATATAATTATATAAATTTAATAATAATTAGTAACATTAAATAACTATATAATTCTATAAAACTTATAACTTATATATGTTATAAAAATTTTTTTTCGTTTTTAAACGCAAAAATATAAAATTGACTAATTTACTATAAATCTTAAAATTTTGAATATTTAACATATAATGATTTTATATATTAAAATTGAATTAAATTACATTACAAATGAATAAAAATGTGCCATTAAAATAATTTTTTATAATTTTTACAAAAATGAAAATTAGCAAAAATATTTAGAACATTAATGACATATAAATCTTCAACAATTTGCAAAATGATATAAAATCAACAGTTGATTTTAGTGCCACTTCAGGAAACGACATATCAATTTAATTAATCTGCGAATTAATAAACATTCGAAAGTACACTTGAAAATATTTTTATCAAGCTCGCTACAATTACGTGCGGAAGATGCAACATACTTATTGGATAAATATCGAATCTTTTCAACAAAAATAGATCAAATTTACGATTTTTAATTTTTGAAGGAAGAATAAAAAATAAATGCACATAAATACAGGATGTGCGCATTCGAGCGAAAAGTGGCACATTTCCGAGCGAGGGAGGCAAATGAAGCGCGACGCGGAGCGGCGCGCTTCATTTTCCCGAGATCGGAATGTGCCACTTTGAGCTCGAATGTGCACACTCGGTGTTAAGCAAGATTCACAATCATTTAACTCGATGAATTAAACGAAATATCGGTTGAATAATTTTAATCGTTCTCTCTCACTTGCACCGACGAGATTCTCGTATCTTTTTGCTCCCTTCCACTCATTGCTATGTTAAATACGTATTTCCAATATAAAATCGACATTTACTAAATTTAATTTAATATTTTGATTGGAAAGGGCCAGAATAAAGTAAACAAATGCAATAAATAAAAGGATGTGCGCATTCGAGCGAAAAGTGGCACATTTTCGAGCGAGGGAAGCAAATGAAGCGCGACGCGGAGCGGCGCGCTTCATTTTCCCGAGATCGGAATGTGCCACTTTGAGCTCGAATGTGCACACTCGGTTTTAAGCAAGATTCACAATCATTTAACCCGATGAATTAAACGAAATATCAGTTGAATAATTTTAATCGTTCCCTCTCACTTGCACCGACGAGATTCTCGTATCTTTTCGCTCCCTTCCACTCATTGCTATGGTAAATAAGTTTTTCAAGTATAAAATCGACATTAACTAAATTAAATTTCATATTTTGATTGGAAAGAGCCAAGAATAAAGTAGACAAATGCAATAAATACGACGATGTGCGCATTCGAGCGAAAAGTGGCACATTTCCGAGCGAGGGAGGCAAATGAAGCGCGACGCGGAGCGGCACGCTTCATTTTCCCGAGATCGGAATGTGCCACTTTGAGCTCGAATGTCACTCGGTTTTAAGCAAGATTCACAATCATTTAACCCGATGAATTAAACTAAATATCAGTTGAATAATTTTAATCGTTCCCTCTCACTTGCACCGACGAGATTCTCGTATCTTTTCGCTCCCTTCCACTCATTGCTATGGTAAATAAGTTTTTCAAGTATAAAATCGACATTAACTAAATTAAATTTCATATTTTGATTGGAAAGAGCCAAGAATAAAGTAGACAAATGCAATAAATACGACGATGTGCGCATTCGAGCGAAAAGTGGCACATTTCCGAGCGAGGGAGGCAAATGAAGCGCAACGCGGAGCGGCGCGCTTCATTTTCCCGAGATCGGAATGTGCCACTTTGAGCTCGAATGTGCACACTCGGTTTTAAGCACAATTACAAAGCGTCTCGTTGTAACAGAAAAAACTTGGTCAAATTGTTAGGTATATGTTTACAAAAACGTCCGAACGCGGTTGACAATCCGGACAATCGCGAATCCGTATAATTGAGGTTTTACTGTATATATATTGTAATAAAATAATTAATAAAGAACAAGATACAACGAAATGAAAAATGGAAAAAGAAGGTCGAACGTAACGCTTAATTTGATACTTAAGTATGTCCTTTAATTACTCGCTTCAATAATTGCAAACAACAAAAAGGGGGCCGTCTTATCTTTGATTAATGAATTACAGCAACTGTCAACACCTGAAAAGTTCATTAATAACCTTTGGATAATTAAGGACAACTTCTTAGAACTCCAAATCTTACTTAAGCTACCCTTGCATTAGAACCCCTATCATTTTGCAACCCTTCTATTCAAACTAATCCCGACATAATTTGTGTAAATTACTTTTTAATTTGATTTTATTTAATAAAATTTCCTAGTTATGATTTTTAAAAAGTATGAAATAGGTAAATTGTTGGATATTGGACCAAATAAAATGTAATTTGTTTGTTTGGTGTAATAAGGTTCATTAAAAAAAATAATGATTTTAATCTTAGAGCAGTGCTTCTCAATCTGTGTTCCGCGGCAAATTTCAATTTGAAGTAATATACGTAGAACCAATAACTAAAAGTTCCTTTTAAACTGAAAGCATTTTAAAATTAAAAAAACTTAAAGGTGGGGGTTTATTTTTAAACTATTAAATAGTTGAAGATTGTTAACTTTGTTTTTTTTTGTAATAAAAAGTTACAATAGTTTGCCTAGAACGACCGGATGAAAAACGGCGAATTTTCATTCCTTGATTTTTTTAAAATTGTTATTTGAAAAATGGTCACAAAATTAAACTGTTTCGATAATAGGTATATATAAAACTAATAATCGACTAAATTTAAAAAGCAGTCTATTATTGGTTGTTTACACTAAAATAGATATTTTCGACACATATGCGTAAAGTGAGTGATTTCGGTAAGCTTCGATTTGAGGACACGAACCCAAAATTATGACGCATTCACCACGCGATCGAGTATGCAGAGTAGACATACGAGCCGATAGGGAAGTATGTGTAAGCGTACGAAATGTCGTTGGGAATGAATCATAACCTTGAGCAGTGTTGTTAAATGCAATCTACAGAGTGTCTCGTTTTACGCACATGTATTGATCAATATTTTTTGTAAAATCGCTGTTTTAAAAACAACCCTTTTATTATCATAAATAATCACCAAAGATTTAATTTTTCACAACAAAAAAAAATTAGATCACTGAAATATTGAACTTGTCAGGTTTTAAGCACTATTCACAATAATTTAGGCCAATAAGTTAGACGAAAAAGCAGTTGAATAATTTTAATCGTTTTCTCTCTTTCGCACTAACGAGATTGTCGTATTTTTCGCTCCCTTCCACTCATTGCTATGGTAAATATATTTTTTCAACATAAAATCGATATTTATCAAAACTAAATTGAATTTTTTGATATGAAAGAGTAAAGGATAAAAGAGACAAATCTAATAAGTATGAAGATGTGCGCATTCGAGCGAAAAGTGGCACATTTCCGAGCGAGGGAAGCAAATGAAGCGCGACGCGGAGCGGCGCGCTTCATTTTCCCGAGATCGGAATGTGCCACTTTGAGCTCGAATGTGCACACTCGGTTTTAAGCACTATTCACAATAATTTAGGTCAATAAGTTAGACGAAAAAGCAGTTGAATAATTTTAATCGTTTCCTCTCGCTCGCACTAACGAGATTGTCGTATCTTTTCGCTCCCTTCCACTCATTGCTATGGTAAAATAGTTTTCAACATAAAATCGATATTTAACCCAAATTAAATTTAATTTTTGATTGAAAGAGCCAAGATAAAAGTAGACAAATCAATAAATACGAAGGATGTGCGCATTCGAGTGAAAAGTGGCACATTTCCGAGCGAGGGAGCAAATGAAGCGCGACGCGGAGCGGCGCGCTTCATTTTCCCGAGATCGGAATGTGCCACTTTGAGCTCGAATGTGCACACTCGGTTTTAAGCACTATTCACAATAATTTAGGTCAATAAGTTAGACGAAAAAGCAGTTGAATAATTTTAATCGTTTCCTCTCGCTCGCACTAACGAGATTGTCGTATCTTTTCGCTCCCTTCCACTCATTGCTATGATAAATACGTTTTTCAAATATAAAATCGACATTAACTAAATTAAATTTAATATTTGATTGAAAAGCCAAGAATAAAGTACTGAATTGGATGTCGAAAATGGCACATTTTTCCGAGCGAGCGAAATGTGGGCGCGAAGGCGCGCTATTTCAACGGAATGTATTTACATCGATTAGTTACACTCGTTTTAAGCACGATTACCAATGCTTTAACATTATACGTTCTTTACGACTTTTACACTGATATAATGCGTTTCGTTCATTATTAAAACTTCGGTAAACATCGCTAATATTAGTTAGCCACAGACAAGGCACAAACACGGCATTATTTTCATTTGCGAAATTTGCAATTGCGAATTTTGATAAAATGACGTTCGATATCAAAGGAAAAGTAGCTCTGATAACAGGTGGCGCTCAAGGCATCGGTTTTGGTTGCGCTAATAAACTTTTAGAAAATGGTGCTAAGGTAGCAATCACAAAATTAATTAATATCGCAATTTAGTAAGTACTAAATTTTCTTTCTTGCAGGGTATAGCAATAGTGGACGTAAATGGAAAACTGGGTATCAAATCCTTAAAAGAACTTCAAATTAAATTTGGAGAAAATGCGGTAATTTTTGTTCAAACCGATGTGACAAACAAAGAAAAATTGAAAGGTATTCAAATTATTTATAATTGATTTTGTAATCTGCTTGTTTATAATTTCGATCAAATTTAATTGCATTATTTTCTTTATCGATTTTTAATTGTTTATATAATGCGTTTCTGATCATATTTAAAACTTAATAAAATATCTTATCAAAATATTAACGAGATATTGCAGGATCGAAAATAAACCATTAAAAAACTATAATCTCTAGAAATTGATTTTATGCTGTGGATTTAACGAAGTCTGAAAATTTCTTAATTGTAAATAGTAATTAATAATTAAATCGCATTTTGTAAATACATTAATTATAAATTGTTTTTTTAAAGCAACATTTTGACGAAATAATTTAACGTCCCAATATTTTTAGATGCGTTTGAAGAAACCGTTATAAAATGGGGTGCCATCGACATTGTTATTAACAGTGCAGGAATTGTTAAAGATGTAGATTGGGAATCAACGATTTCCATTAATTGTGTAAGTATACCCGGTTTATGTTAAGAATAACACGACGTTTCCTTAGTAACTAACAACTCCCACCGTAGCAATGCAATATCACGTGACTAGGAATATCTGCAGTTATGCCAACACTAAAACGGTTTCTTTTAAGGGCGGCGTCACCTCTGGTACGCTTTTGGCCTTCGAATATATGGGAAAAGAAAACGGAGGAAGCGGAGGAGTGATTGTAAATCTGTCATCAATCGCTGGCATTGCAGTGGTGCCAAGTCTACCCATTTATTCCGCGACAAAGCATTACGTAGTTGCTTTAAGTCAATCTACTGGCCACCCTTCAAATTACGATCGAAGTGGTATAAAAGTTTTGGCCATCTGTCCCGGGCCTACTGAGACGTTGATTTTACAACATAGCGACGAGAACACTTTAACAGTAGTCAATAAGAACATGAAAGAATTATTTAAAGAACAACTTGCAGGTGTTACTTATCAACCGTAAGTTTCTTATATTCTGTAATGCCTTTGTACTACGCCCCAAGTCGAATTAAAGCGATTTCCAGGCTTGCTATATTTAATACCTAATAGAAAAAAGATCTTATTAAAGAAAGTAAAAAATTACATTCGTTATAATTTTAGAATTGATGATGTTGCAAATGGTATAGTGGAATTAACACGAAAAGCAGCTTCAGGAAGTGTATGGATTATGATGGATGGTAAACCACCAGCTGAGATTGAAGTAAATACTGCAACACCACTTTAGAAGAAATTAATTGAAATAGTCTACGATCAAAGTTAACCTATTAATGGCGGCAATAGACTGGACAATGTCAAGTGTACTGAATTATTAATTAATTTCCATAGTCAATCATTCTTCCTAAAAGGCGTTAAAATAAACAAACCTTTAATAATTTTAGACCGTTACATACTCATATACACTAAAATACAAAAACGTAACCCCCCCCCACAAATAAAAGACGTAGTTTTATAAAACTTTTATTAATTATCAAAATTGAAAAAGCTAAATTATTTTGTAGATTTTTTATTTTACGTAAGATTTGTAATATCGCTCCGCTCCTTTGTCAGCAAGGATTAAAAAATATGTACCTCTCGCCCCCATAAGCCAGATTATGTAATGCTTGAACGTCCCCTGCTTCTGATTGGCCATCGAAATTAATTAATAACTCAGTACCTATGCATCAGGTGTAAAAACGCTAAAGAACTTTTCGTCTCAAAATTTAATCTCCTATCTACCCCTAAAATTTGTTCCCCTACTTTTTGGACACCCTGTATAATACGAAAGTTTAACAAATTTTCTTTTTATACATGTTTCATTTGTTTTATGCAACATTAAAACAAAGGCTAAACATTTTCTCGACCAGCACCCTTACAAGTTTTAGCTACGAGCCGCCACTGTAATTGGAGCTTAGTTACATAACATTAAAATAGTTTCTAAAAACTGAAAAATCCGTTGAGTTATTTATGTGGTTTTAAAATGTGATACAATGGCGTGTAGCGTATAATATAATAAATTGCTAAGTGTTTGAAGAAACTGGTGCCAAACGATGCGAGTAAACTATGCACTTAAAATAATTTAATAAAGAGAAATAAAATAGCTGCTTATTATATTAAATTGGGGCAGATTTCGTGACATGTATCTCGATCCGAACCAATTCCAAAAATATGCAAATAAGCGACAATTAGCTACTTACAACAGATTCGTTGTTTTTGGGTTTATTTAATTGCGCGAAGCATGCACAGAAACTAATTTCTTTGAAAAAATTAATGATTCGTGTTAATCATTTGTAGAGGATTTCAGTTTTTGCTTAATAATAGAAATATAAATATAAATATTGGTCTATATCTATTTTTCCGTATAAGTGTTGCTCAAATATTGATTTAACAATTTATAAAAAAAATGTGTTATCAGAATTGAACGGTATTTTTAAAAATTAATTCAGTGCAAAAGTGCAGTATTTTTAATTAGTGTTTTTAGAATTAAATATATGTGGAAAAAACTTGTTCAATAATTGGTTTGTGTTTCCAATGGTTTTTTGAAGCAGTTTTTAACATTAATATAAAATTCATCTTAGAATTGTTTTGGTATTAAAAGAAACGGGGACTGTACAAGGACATTCGTAAAGAAGCCCAGAAAAATCACAAGGTATAAACAGGTTGCAATGTATAACATATAACAAACCACGAGGTTTCTTATTTATCATTAATAAACTACTTAAATGACTATTTGTTTGTAGGTATTTCATCAATATTAATTTTAATGTATTTGAAAAATTGATAAAATATTGCTTATTGCTACGCAAAAACTATTATTTGCATATGTATGCATATATACATCTATAAAAATAGTAAATACATTTTTCATAAGTATTGCCACCATACAAATTTACACAATTGCATATATTTTAATCAATTTATAAAAATACATTGCTAATAATAAATTAAAAAAAAAAAATTCCAAACATTAATATTTACGCGTTTTTCAGTATAGTAGTTATTTTGATAAACCTACTTTTGAAAGGTACATTAGCGAAACACACTTTAAAGCTCTCCACACATCACGCTGATTTACGTCTACGAAACGGGATTCTGTCGCGCGATTTATAAATCAATAGAAATACACGTATTGATAACTGTATGTATAGATTTGTGTGCTATGTTCAAATAATGTATTGCTTTATAAAAATGACAGGGAACAAATATCGCTTTAGAATCAAATTTGAGATGCAACTGAACGTGTCTGCAATCAAGTTTTAGTCTTTTCCAAACGTATGGGACAGTTGCATAACTTGGACAGTATAATTTTCAAATTGCCACGGAGCACTAAACACCATTTTGCATCGAAGTTAATAATCATCAAATCAAAGTCATCTTTGAAGCACTTCGTCATATAACTGAGAATCCAAAACCATTTGTGTTCTGCATAGATTGTTTCAAATACAATAAAATCTATTCTTTTTTAAAACAAATCATCACTGGTAATAAAAAATGGCTTGTCTACAATAAACATTAATTGAAAACTATCATGGCCAAAGCGTCATGAACCACCACAAATCACGTAATAATGAAAATTAGATCAAAAAAGGATCATTATATTGGGATTATAAAGATCTTGTACATTTTGAACTACTTCCAAGAAACCAAACGAGCAATTCAAATGTTTACTGTCAGCAATTGATGAAATTGGAAGAAGCAATCAAAGATAAAGAGCCGGAATTGGCTAATTATAAAGGTATTATGTTCCATCATGACAACGTTCGACCTTACATATCTTTAGTAACTCGTCAAAAATTATTGAAGTTCGGTCACACTATGCGCGCGCATCTTTAGTTGCCTGCTAAAATTGTAAGAAATGCAACAATTGTAACATTTATAATATAAGATGTACTGTACCGTTTCTGGGTACGAAGAAGGTTAAACCCATTACACGTGCCATATTATAAGATATGGAATTATTGTATAATTTATGATGTATTTATAATATAAGATACATTGTATCTTGATTTGGAGTACGAAAAAGATTAAGTCCGTTAGAATAAAAAGACTTTTTGCATCAGGAAGAGGGACATTCGTATTTGAACTCCGGTTTTAATGCTTATGTAATCTGTGGTAATAACTGGATGTGTTCTGCTGGGTATTATAGATTTAATTATAAGAAAATTGTTCTTAAAGAAAAAGGTGCAAACTTAAAATATTTCTAACAAAATTTTACTCTCAAGCGTCAAAAGAAGTACAACTTCAAAAATAAAACTTAAAAACTGTTTCAAATTAGGCAACCTTGCCCTATCTGCGTATGTTAAGTTTCCGCAATCAAATAATCCATATTCTAATCAGTTCTAATCAGAATTGATTTCCAATTTTACTAACAAATTCTTTATTTGTTTAACAGTGAGTTGATAATTGCTGTCGCCTTATTATTTCGACTAGGATGCATTACAATCGTAAAATCCTGCAAGCAAGCAACATTTACATTAAACATGAATACATCATTCTTAGTAACGTTTCCCAAAATACAGTCTAAATTATGATGATTAAACGAAAATTATGCAATTCACATTTAAAAAAAGCTGAATCACTACAAAAAAAGACGAAACAAGTTTTTATGGCAAGCCACACATACCCAACATTAAAGA
Organism: Sinopyrophorus schimmeli; assembly: GCA_036325965.1. Classification (NCBI taxonomy): domain Eukaryota; kingdom Metazoa; phylum Arthropoda; class Insecta; order Coleoptera; family Elateridae; genus Sinopyrophorus; species Sinopyrophorus schimmeli. The sequence goes on from JARFIZ010000110.1 coordinate 62,996, forward strand.
ATACCTTGACGTTGGAAAAAAATTAATTGTAAATGTGGGTATAAATTTATTAACACAGGAAGCAATTCGCAAAACTGAATTTACATTCAGAAAGAGCAGTTGTTTGTTGGTTGGCGGTCCGCGAATAAATCTCCAAATGCCTTGTGTCAAAGGAAAAGTGGCCCTGATCACGGGGGGAGGGCAGGGAATCGGTTTCGATTGCGTTAAAAAACTTTTGGAACACGGCGCTAAGGTAAGCAGATAAAAAACCCTTGGTACCTCCGTTAGAAGTTATACTTCTTTGGCGCGGCTAAATTAAATGTGACCACGTGCAGAGGTGGATGTAAATAAATTCAAAAAATGCGACGATGTGCGCGTTCGAGCGAAAAGTGGCACATTTCCGAGCGAGGGAGGCAAATGAAGCGCGACGCGGAGCGGCGCGCTTCATTTTCCCGAGATCGGAATGTGCCACTTTGAGCTCGAATGTGCACACTCGGTTTTAAGCACGATTTACAATAATTTAACCCGATGAATTAAACGAAATATCAGTTGAATAATTTTAATCGTTCTCTCTCACTTGCACCCACGAGATTCTCGTATCTTTTCGCTCCCTTCCACTCATTGCTATGGTAAATACGTTTTTCAAAAATTAAATTTACTAAATTTCCCCGAGACGGTTTTAAGCCTGATTCACAATGATTAATTTACTTTCTTAAAAGTCAAATTAACTGTGCGCGCGCAACTACCGTTGCCAACTAAAATGTCAATCTCACTGTGCACCAAAAGAAGTATAACCTCAAAAATTAAATTATTCGCACCCCAATTAATAAAACTCGCATTTAGGGTGTCGCAATAGCCGATATAAACGCAGAACAGGGCGCCAAAGCCCTAAAAGAGCTCCACAGCAAGTTCGGCGAAAACTCTGCAATTTTTGCCCAGACGGACGTCAGCAAAGATGACCAGTTCAAGAGTAAGTTTTATTTTGAAATTTCACTTTGAATTCGTTGCTTGTTTTTTTTTTGACAAACTAGATCAAACCGCATTTTTTTCAATAAGTAAATTGATAGCTATTTAATAGGCTAATCGTCCTCTCAAAATTTTAATTAGATCCGTTCTGTCGAGCATCATTCAGTTACACCCAAATTTTTTTTTGGCCAAAAGCCAAAGGTTAAGTGATGTAGTATTTCTTTGACTCACAATTGTTGCATAACTAAAATAGCTTTAATTAAAAACAAAAATAAACAAGTCGAGTGGAGTAATCGAATTACGCGTATCGTAATGCTTGCAGAGGCCTTCGAAGCGACAATTAAAAAATGGGGTTGCATCGACATTCTCATCAACAACGCGGGAGTTCTTCGGGAGCAGCAGTGGGAAATGAGCGTTGCCATCAACTGCGTAAGTTACACATTTAAATTTAGAAATTATTCACATTCGAAGACATACATAAATAAATAATTAGATAGAACATTTATAAATATTTATGCGAGACGGTAGGTTTTTTCTCGAACGAAATTTTAAGTGCTCTTGTCAAGGTTTATGCAGGTGCCGACTGAAGGGAAACTTGGTAAAATCGTTTTTTTTTTTTTTGAGAATATCGATTTTGCGAATTCATGTGGGACTCGAAATAACGTTCGTTTTACAACTACAGAGTGATTTTAAATAAATAATTCAAGGTTAGCGCGAGAGAAAGCAAAGTTTGATTCAAAGTTTGTTTAATGAAGCAATTCAAAGCTCAACTCAAGTTTATGAGTAAATATTAATTTTTTGGAAATTGATAAATTAAAATACAGTCGAACCTCAATAAGGCCAAGTTGAAGGAAAACTAAAAATAATTTGAGATATCAAAAATTCGAGTTATCGATATAAACATATTAACGTTGAAATAGGCAAGTCCTAGTGAAACAGGTTCGAGTTATCAAAAATTCGGCTTATCGAGGTTCGACTTATAGAAGTTCTACTGTATATCCACTTTGGACGTGCTTTGCGTATCTGTTATTAAAGATTTTTTATTATATTAAATATTTCGTATTTGAGGTTTTTATTTCGATTAAAAAATTGAAGTACTAACTGTTTCATAAAAATTATTATGTTCGTAATTTTTTTTGTAAAGTAGTGCTTCATATAAGCTAATATTTTGAATCAATTTAAATATTAAGTTTACTTAAAATTTATAAATCTACTTTCTTAGAAAGTGTGATGCAATTTAATAGAAAAATTATTGCTTTCAAAACAGAGCAAAATATTGAAGTGAAATTTACACCAAAATATAAAACATTAATTAAGTATATAATTTTGATAAAGTTTCTCAATAAAATAAAATAATTATAAAGTTTTCAAGAAACCGTTTTAACTATTATATTTGTGCGGTTGCAAAAAATTCTAAATTGATTTATGATAAAAAATCCCAGAAATTTCATTAATAGTTCGAATACTTTTTTGAAGTAAAACTTCTTATGCGAGGGCAAATCTGCAATTTGGTAGAAGTATTTAATTAATTTACTATAAACCAAAACGAAATGAAAATCAAGTTCTACAAATATAGAAATAAATGACGGAAGTCTTATATAAATGTATACATTTACTAGTCAGTGTATATATTAACAAGAATTTACGCTTTCACTGTAACGCACATATAATCTATAGACTAACACAAATTATCAAATAAGTTTCATTTCTTCGTTGAGCTTATGTGGGTGAGGTTCACTGTTTTTTTTTAAATCTCATTTCCATCTGACCACAGATTTTTGGGTAATATGCGATTTGCAAATAACGTCTGTAATTTTTATTTTTATTGCAATTAAAAAAAAACTTGTAAAACAAAAATTGATATTTAGAAAAACGAAATATCCTTATTTCATTTTTTTATGAAAATCAGTATATACAAAGGTTTAAAATGCAATTAAACCTTTATGTCTCTTTAAATTATTTTATATTCTATATTATGTTTTTAATTTTTAAAAAATGGCAAATGATATAATTAATAAAAAATTATTTTAGACAGTTGTTGTATTATCGTTAAACCCTCTGAGATAGTAATTGGTATTACGTTTGTTTATAAAAAAATTATCTATGTACCTTTATAGCTGATCAGTATTCACACACTGCACTGTTTTTAGAGCACTAATTACTAATTTATTTATTGAAAGCAAATTAAATTAAAAGTATCATTTGCTTACTACTCGAATGCCGTCCACACTAGGCACATAATAAAAGACTAATGTAAAAATCGAATTTTAAACTGATGCATATGCCTTTATCTTTATCGCAGGTGAGTGACGGAGTTTCACAAAAAGTAGTTTCGCAAAGGCTTCTTATCGCAAAAGTGTGTTTATCGGTTTTCTACAAACGAACAACTAAAACTTCCATTCTAAAAATTTTAACACAGATTTTTATTAACACTAATGGTTCGTAATTAAAACTAAACCTTTTCTAGTAAATTTAGTATGAAAAGGAGAAGATTAATGTAGATAAATCTGTATGTATGTGCGCATTCGAGCGAAAAGTGGCACATTTCCGAGCGAGGGAGCAAATGAAGCGCGACGCGGAGCGGCGCGCTTCATTTTCCCGAGATCGGAATGTGCCACTTTGAGCTCGAATGTGCGCACTCGGTTTTAAGCATGATTCACAATAATTTAGACCAATGTATTAAACGAAATATCAGTTGAATAATTTTAATCGTTCCCTCTCACTCGCATTGACGGGATCCTCGTATCTTTTCGCTTCCTTCCACTTATTGCTATGGTAAATATAGTAAATCCTATAAAATCAAATTAAAATAATGTTTTTGTGTTTGAAAAAGAAAAAAATAATGTATGAAATATAATTAACACAAGGATGTGCACATTCGAGCGAAAAGTGGCACATTTCCGAGCGAGGGAAGCAAATGAAGCGCGACGCGGAGCGGCTCGCTTCATTTTCCCGAGATCGGAATGTGCCACTTTGAGCTCGAATGTGCACACTCGCTTCTAAGCATGATTCACAATATTTTAGGCCAATAAATTAGACGAAAAATTAATTGAATAATTTTAATCGTTCCCTCTCACTTGCGCTGACAAGATTATCGTATCTTCTCGCTCCCTTCCACTCATTGCTATGGTAAATATGATAAATCCTATCAAGTTATAATAAAATATTTTTTTTTATGTTTGAAAGAAGGAAAATTAATGTATGAAATATAATTAACACAAAGATGTGCACATTCGAGCGAAAAGTGGCACATTTCCGAGCGAGGGAGGCAAATGAAGCGCGACGCGGAGCGGCGCGCTTTATTTTCCCGAGATCGGAATGTGCCACTTTGAGCTCGAATGTGCACACTCGGTTTTAATGCGACTCACAATAAATTCACTCATTTAAAATTTTATATCATAAATTATAAAATGGCAGTGGCGCATCTTCTTCGTCCTAATAATGTTTTTTGTAATTTTGTAATTTTTAATTTATTAAAAAATCGACAATTAATTTATACGTAATTATATAGCGTACGGGTTGCACCCCGATTGCCCTCCCTCTGGACGCACTATTGATTTAAGCGATACAAAATTGAAAGACATAACCTAACAATTAAATTAGCGGAAGCCGTTACAGTTTCAAATTTTAAACAGCAACAAGTAGGCGGAATAAAATGCTGCTTCCAAAGTCATACCATTATTGATTCGAAAATCGAATCTCAATTAATTTATTATTAATCTCAATCAATTACAACCGAAATATTCCCAAAACCGAATTGAAATGGATAGGCAGTAAGCAATTGTGAATTCGATTCAAAACATTTTCGGCTGTTGGGACACTAATACGGATTTTGTATCAGTGAGACCAGTGGTTCCCAACTCTCGGGCCGCGTACCACTACCGCTCGGTTAATAAAATGGTACCGGGCCGCCCAAGGATCATTAAATTATTTTCATTTTATTCACTGTGGTGTAATTTTCTCCAATTTGTGCAAAAATTATTTAATCAAAATAATCTAAAATATAAACAATCAACGCCCCCCCGAAATCCGCGGTAAAATTATCAAACGTAGACCGGTCCGCGGCGATAAAAAGGTTGGGGCGCACTGGGTTCGACGATATGTATATTTACTATTTATATTAATTGAGGTTATGTGTATGCATGGTATAGTAGATCATTTTCATTTAAAATACATTAGATATGGATTTTGTATCACCGAGTGGTATGATTAGTACCACCTTTTGCCGTGTATGGAGAAAAATATCTTTCCATTTGAATCCCCTAAGTTTAAAATTTAAAAAATAAATAATTTAATAATAAGTAAATTTTTTTATTATTTTTAAGGGTGGCGTTGTTCGCGGCACACTTTTGGGCATCCAACACATGGGCAAAGCAACTGGAGGAAAAGGCGGCATAATCGTCAACATGGCATCGATTGCAGGAATTTCGTACTTAACAGGCGCCCCCATTTACACCGCAACCAAGCATTTCGTGCTGGCTTTTGGCAGGACCGTGGGAAGCCCCACGCATTCCGAACAGACTGGTATTAAAATTGTGACCATTTGTCCAGGGGTGACCGAGACGTCCATAATCCATGTCGGCGAAGGAACCGCTTTGACTTCGATTAATAAAAATATGGGAGAACTGCTCGATAAAGAACTTTCATCATTCAGCTCGCAACCGTACGTTTTTTTTACCTTAATTTTAATTACTACTACACTAACAACAAACCTTCAAATAAAGAGATTTCGGCAAAAATTAGTTATGTAATTATTATGCTATTAATATCGTGTTGCAATCGCATGGGTTTAATTTGAGCAATTTTATCGGTTTTTCTGTGTACCTAATTTTTAGGTTTTTTGAAGAAGAGCTCACCATTCGCTTTTCTACGTCAGTTTAGAGATGACGAAAAAAAAAACCAAATACATCAATATTTTTTTATACAGGGTGTCCTGTATTTAAAAGCTATATAAAAAATAATGAAGAAAAGTCAAGCAGGGTGTCCCTTTATCGTTATCATGAGCAAATTTATTTCCTTTATTCTTATGATGACTTCTTACTCTATGGGTTTGCCGTTTTCGGTTTCCACAAGACACGATCATTCCAGTCTTGTTTTCCAGGTCTCGGTATATCACTATTTGGCTAAGGAATGTCTTCCATGCCACTTTTGGCCGCCCGTTTCTTCTTTTACTTCTCGGATACCATTGATGAATTGTTTTGGGCCAGTTCTCTACCTCCATCTTTTCCATATGGCCATACCTCTTCAGATTTCTTAAATTTCGTGTTATAGACAATTATATTGGCATCTCTTGTCAAATTTTGTCAGTTCTGCACCTATTTAGCTTCGTTATTTCTAGACTTCTTCTAAGGATCTAGTATTATCTCTTATTGTTTCTGTCACTGGCCACATTTCTCCTCCATACAACAAAATGCTTTCTTCTGCACTGTGGAAGATATTCGTTTTGTTTTTTTTGTCAAATCTTTGTGCCCTAATATTCTATGTAGTGCTCCTGTTGCTGCTCTATTTAATTTGATTCTGTTCTCAATATCTTCTTCTATTTTGCCACTTTTTGTGATTATTGTTACCAAATATTTAAAACTATTGCAGTTTTATGTTTCTGCATTCTCTCTCTCTCTCTTAATCAGCTGTTTCTTGTATCCAGTATTGGATGTAAGCCTTCCCTTTATCTTTCCAATTTTCTCTATCCATAGCTTGTCTCTCCCATAATTTTATGATTTTATGTTTCTGCATTGTCAAGTATTAAATTATCCCGTTCTCAATTTAAACACATATAGGTACTTCATTTTTTCTAATTTAACCCCTTGACATACAAAAAAAACCAAATTTGACGAGTCCGAAAAAAACTATTAATTTGGCCCGACTTAACTGTTATGAGCATTTAAAATATTTTGAAATATGTAGAGCAGTGTTTCTCAATCTTTTTTAACATTCCTCACCTAAGTCATTCTAAAATTTTGATGCATATAATATATAATATATAACATATAAATACATATTTTTTTATATTTAAAATAAAATTGAATTATTCCATAAATGAAGCCTAATTACAACTTGTTCAAGACACAAGATTTAGGTTTTAGCAAGAAATCACTAGGAAATTATTAAGAAAAAGAAACAATAAGTAAATTTTAAAAACATAAACTAAAAAATATTTTTATATCGATAGCTCGAATTTTTGATAACGCAAATTATTTTTAGTTTCTCTTCAACTTCGACCTATTGAGGTTTGACTGTATTTAATTTTATAAATTTAATATTTCTGCACAATTAAGATAATTTATTTATTGAGTTTTCTCCAATATTAATTTTATTTGCGTAAATTAATGATCTTCAAAGTTTTTTGAAAAACCACAAATTCTGTATTTACTCTATTTGAGTTTTCTGAAAATACATAATAATTTTTTCATCAAAATTTCCTTTTAAATTTACCGAATATAGTTTTGTTTTATTCAATTTGTGTCATACAAAAAAAATTGATAATTAAAAATTTCTAAAGTTCTTAAATATATTTTAAAAATTTTCCAAGTTATTAATTTAATTAATTTGAGTTGTCGAAAAACTTAAAATAATTTATTCTTCGAGTTTACTTTAATAATTTTGCTAAATGTTTTAAACTGAATTTCATTCTATGTAAAAAAAACCGGTGCATGTACTTATGCACGCACGTTAGAAGTAATACTTCTTTGGCGCGACTAAATTAAATATAACAACGCACTATGTTGCGCTTGTGTACAGCTAGACCAGTGGTTATCAAACTATATGTTACTGCGCATATGTCGTTTTATTTGAATACATTGCTATTTCGTTTTTAAATCCAAAAAGTAATTGAAACAAATTGAATAAATACGAAAATGTGCGCGTTCGAGCGAAAAGTGGCACATTTTCGAGCGAGGGAAGCAAATGAAGCGCGACGCGGAGCGGCGCGCTTCATTTTCCCGAGATCGGAAATGTGCCACTTTGAGCTCGAATGCGCACACTCGGCTTTAAGCACACTTTACAAGAATTAATTTACCCTCTGACAATTCGCAATTAAATATTAATAACAAAATTCCCAAATCGCCAATTTTGTGTCTTTTAACAAAATTATTGTTGAAAACAAACCTTTTTCGGAACATAAAATTGAATACAGTTCTTGACGTCTTAAAGACGTCAAAATCTACAATGACACCCTAAACGATTGACGTCTCCTAGACGTCATTGTATGTCAATGGGTTAATATTTAGACCCTTTTTTTCGCTTGTTTGATTTTGAAAATTATTTTTGAGCAAAACGCGATTCAAATAAAAAATACTGTGTCAATTGCGATGAAATTTTGACCCTTGAGTAAATTTTTATCGCCAAATCTGTTTATAAAATTTAATTGTCAGTACACGGACATCTAAAAACAAAAAATTTAATTTAATTTTTTTTAACATCGACATTTGTGTTCGATATTTTAAAAACATATCGATACAATATACAGAGTGTAACACGAATAGGTACTGAAACTTAATCGGATAATATCTGGCACCAATCTAAACAGTAGAAGTTTATATACAATATGTCCTAAATCTAAAGAACTTCTAGGAAAATGCATTTCAATTTTCCAGTAAGTGACAACACAGCACCGTCTCCATATGCTTTTGAAAGATAGTGACGTCACTTAGTATGTTCCTCATTGCTAATTAACATAATTGATATACCATTGCTATGGTTCTTTTGATTTATAAAAAAATATATTCTGCATGTGGCTTTAATGGCATCGTTATAACAGACTTGAACAAAAATTTCCAAAATATTCTAAATAATAGGGTGTTTGTTACAGATGTTTAAATTAAAGTTTACAATGCCATAACACAAAAAAAGTGGCAAATAAGGTCACTTGTGTGCTAAGTTTCGGTACTCATTCGTTGGACACCCGGTATATCGATATATGTCTGCACTTTCTTCATATCTTCTTCAGATGCAATGCACAAGCAACGCGATAAAATTTTAATGCAAGAACACAGACATTATTATTCAATATGACTGTATCTACACATTACGATAATAATTATTATTTATAAATTGCATTTCAAATATAATTAAGAACTTTGCTCAACATTTATCCCAAAAACAATAATAATTACATATCATAGAAATGATTTCAACGCAAACAATTAAGTAAACAGTAAAGGTTAGATAACAAATGATAAGATTAAATTGCTTTTTAGACCAGAGAACGTGGCCAATGGTTTGATATCCGTAATGCAGAACGCTCCAACTGGCACTGTATGGGTTATTATGGACAATAAGCCCCCATTCGAAGCAGAAGACAAGAATAAATTGTAACGAACCTATTTATAATAAAAATTGCGCAACTAATTAAAATAAAAATGAGCTGATTCATAATAAGGCTAAAACTAGTTTTTTTTTTAATGTGAAAATGTTTTGAACTTTGTGATACTACGTGTTTACATTTAGATATATATATAGATGGTAGTATTAATAAGCGCCGGTAACGTCTAGATCATTTTCAATTCGCTCATCGAAGATGTCTTTCGCTATTAAAGATAAAGTTGGTTTGGTCACCGGAGGAGCACAAGGCATCGGCTTTTGTTGTGCTACCAAGCTTTTGGAAAATGGTGCAAAGGTAAGACCTTTACCAACTAATAACTCTGATATTAAATGCGTTTGTACACAAAGGGCGTAACAATAGCAGATGTAAATGTGGAACAAGGTTCGAAATCTTTACAAGAACTTCAAAAGAAATATGGTGAAAATTCGGCGATCTTTGTTAAAACCGATGTATGCAATGAAGAACAATTTAAGGGTACGTTTTGTGTTTATGTTATGTTATATTACTATTTGAATAAAATCGATCAATCTTCGTGTAAAAGTTAATTGTATGAAAAAGAAACGGCGCGGCGTTTCGTTCAAGGTTGTTGTATTTTAACGTAAACTACATTTGTACGTTAATCTAAAAAGTAGAACACTAAAAGATTTAAAAATAATTAAAATATTGTGTGGTCAGTTATCAAAAAAATAATAATAATAATAATAATTATGATAAAGTAAATAAAGTTTATGAATCGTTAAAAGTTAATAATATTATTCAAACAATAATTAAAAATTATCAGTTTTTAATTATGAATTTTTTAAATTTATTTTTAAGATAACTTGTTTTCAAAATGATTAAATTATCCAGTTTTAGTATAAATTGGCATCATATTTATTTTCAATAGAATATCTGACTTTTTGTTTTATTTTCGAAAAACACTTCGGCGTATAAAATATAATATTTGGTGTTTTCCATAATGATTTTTTCAGTTTTTCATTTTATGATTTTTAAAAATGGCAAAGATTTGTTTAAAATAACTTGATAATAAATATATAGTATGTATAAGTATATCTATACTAGGGTGTCCGTTAATTTCAAAATATTTTTTTATCATAACGCCCCCTAAATCATAATTGTGTAGCCTAAAACCGAGGTTTAGACCAAAAAAATATTTTCGATGCGTTTACCATGCCGAAATCAACTTACTTTTCCTAATTATTTAACATGGGATTTTTATATATTTTTTTAAATTACGTATTTTCTCAGTCATTTTCTCAGCTACATCAAAAATTATGTTTGATCTCCTTCTCAAATGATGGCGCTAGTTAGAAAAATTTTAATATGGGGGAAAAACAATTTTTTTGGAAGACAGAGAAGGTAATATACCTATCACTTTGAGCAGTGCGCTGGGTATTTGCGATTAGCTTAAAATTAAGTTATTGCTATATACATTTTAGTGCAAAACTTTTCTTTTTGTATTTACTTGACAAATTCAATGCAAATTGTCGAAAAAAAAATCGAGTAAAATTAAATTTTCAAATTGTTTTTCACGCTAATGCTATCTCTGAGCTTATTCTTAGAACTTCCAGTTCTACCATTTTTCATTGAACATTGGCATTAATAAACCCGTCAATAAATGATGGGAAAAATGAAATAAATAAAAAGTCGGAAATCAACTATTCAAAAAAATGCAAAACTTGATATCAAGTAACAAAATAATTTAATTTTAAATGTTTTTCAAAATATCTTCGCTTATTCGTATCAGTTTCTGCTATGTAAACAATACATTTACATGACCTTTGTAGTTTATTTAAAATTGTTTTTTTCCACTAATATTAAAATTTATCTGTCTAGTGCAGGGCTTCTTAAACTTTTTTCATTCACGACCCTATTTATGAGTGTGAGTTTTTTGGCGACCCCATACAAATATAAAAAAAAATATACAAATATTTTGTGATGATTAATTGATTAGGTTACAATATACATAGTACATATGAAAAAATATAGTTTTAGAATTTGTTTAGAAACATACAAAAATATAAAATTAAAAATTGCACAAATGGTTGTAAAATTGTATTTATTATAGTTACAAAAATTATATGCTCTATTTTTCATCATAATGGCATTTTTGCAATAAGGAGAATATTGAGCAAAATATATCGTTGGTGGTATATTGGAGCCCGAGCATTAAAATCTCGCTACCCCTGGATTTTGATAAGCGACCCCATTTGGGGTCTTGACCCACAGTTTAAGAAGCCCTGGTCTAGTGACATCATTTGAAAAGAAGAATCAACAATAATTTTAACAGTAGTTGATAAAATTACAGAAAAAAACATTTCAAACAATTAAAAAATTCAATGTTAAATGAATAGGAAAAGTAAAGTTAGTATTTATTATGACAGGGATTGATTTTTTTTATTTAATATTTTTTGTAAATTACGTTCTTAAGAAAAAGTACTGCTAACATTTGGCTGTTTTGACTAATGAGTTTCCCGATCACTGGTTTAAACCAATCGAATTTTTTTTTCAATCTTTAAGGTATAAACATATGATTTAGAAGGCGCTACGAGAAAAAAAAACATTTTGAGAAACAACGGACACCCTAATGAATGCATTTTTAGAAGCAATCGAAGCCACAATAAAGAAATGGGGTAGTATCGACATTCTTATGAATAATGCAGGAGTGCTTTCCGAACAAGATTGGAAAAGGGTATAGATATTAATAGTGTAAGTAGTTTAAATTAAATAAGCTCGAATGTGCACAGTCGGCTTTAAGCACGATTCACAATAATTAGTTTATATTTCAAATATGTTTCATTAAAAATTATAATAGCGCACTAGCGCACTCAGAATTTCTTCTTGCAGTGGAGAATTGCGTTATTCTTAAAAATTTCCCAAAATTTTGGCAACGAAAAAAACAACCACAACTCCCTCAAAAAACATTCTGTGTGCGCCTTAGTTTATCGGCTGCTCTAAGAAGAAGCGCTAACGTAAAAAAATCATTTTTAAGGGCGGCGTTGTTTGTGGCACATATTTGGGCTTGCAATACATGGGCAAAAACCACGGGAAGAATGGTGGTGTAATTATAAACACTGCATCAATAGCAGGAATAATAAAATACCCAGTTGTCCCAATTTATACCGCCACCAAGCACTTCGTAATCGCTTTTACTAGATGTACTGGCAACGATTTACATTATGACCAAACTGGTGTTCGGGTTTTGGCCATCTGTCCAGGTATTACCGACACGTCGATACTTGACCGATTTTCTGATCCTGACTTTGGAAACATTGGTAATGCGATACAAGCACCAAGTGAAGCATTTCCCGATCATTCCACCAAACAACCGTAAGTTATATTTTTTACTAACGAGAGAACTATGAAACATTACAACGAACCAATCGTATTGTGATTGGTATCAATCGATAGGCCATGAGCCCTGGTCATAACCCTAAACGCATTTCCGGCGGAAATGGGCCATAGTGACACAAGGAGTCTTCAAGGTTATAAATCAACTGAGAAATGTCACTCGTAGATGGCGCTCAAAACTTATTTGTATAATGGTTTATGTCAACCTGGCGTGAGCCCATTCTCTATATTTGGTTATTATTATAATTACAAAATACAAATATTTTAACGTGGAAACTGCTTGTCTCACAAGTTCTTCAAAAAATTGCAAGCATTGAATTAAAGCACAATGTAGATCATTTGTCTACGTTATGCGTTAATTTAAGGTGAAGACAACCCACGAGTTCAAAGTTAAAAATTAACCAAATTTGGATCATATGTAGTATTGATTTTTGGCCACTATTTTGGCAAAATTTAAAAAACATCGTAGCTTAAGTGTCCCATATATTGAGAAAAAACTGATATTTTTAAATGAAAAGTCATCAAATTAGTGAAATTTGATTAGCTTGTTGATATTGTAATAAAACCCAAAATTCGAAGGTTTAAAAAAAAACGTAGCTGTGATATATTCAATAATACAATTTTTCAACGTTTCTCTTGGTTTAAAAAAATAATATTTATAACTAAATAATTTGTATAGTTTTGTGAACAATTTGAATGAATTACAATTAAATACAAACCATTTAACACTTAGAAATGCATGTATAAAGTACTTAAAATGCGTTAATAATATTTGTATCGAATATGCTGCCTCTGGTGAAGGATAAACAGCATTACATTCTTTGTTGCAAACCCTTCTAATGTTCATTTACATGTTTCTAACGTATACATGGTGTTACCAATACTTGCACCTGTGATATCTATAAATATCGGTTTATCGAATATTGTCTATGAAAAATTAAGGTTAGAAAAGGAATAGAAAATAGAAACTATTGCTTTCACTCTGCAATTTAAAAATAATTGGCGCCAGCTACTGTCTGCGAAACATAATAACTAGGGTTACATTTCTACGTTAAAAAGTAAATCGGAATAAAAAACATTATAGATGTTTATAATTAATGTTTATAATGTAAGCGCCATCTATGTTTGACATTTCGTAGCTGACTTATAACTTTAAAGGGTTCTTGCGTGGAAACTACACAACAAACACAATTTTAAATTAAAAAATTGACAGAATCTGTCCATCAACTCGTTCATATTACATTTTCTTTTTTCACCACTAACGTCACTGGTTTCCCTTTTTGCTGACATGAATTTAGTATCATAAATACATGAAAATATTGACAACTGATTTGTATTTGCAAATAAATAAGTTCTAACTTAAAAATCTCATTAAATAGTTTTAATAGTTATAAATCATTTATTTAAATAATGGTTTTCAAATAGCATCAAAATATAATTTGAAATTTAATCTGGGTCCTTATTGCCTTCCACTGTTTCGGTACAAACGATACACTAGTGCCCTTTTATTTGAAAACGCAATTGTTATATGGAGTTGGTGCTCCCTTATGTAGTCTCCATGACTCTTTGTGCCACTATAGCTCATTTTAGCTGGAAATAGAGTTGTGGACCATGGCTCATGAAGTTAGCAACTGATACCAATAGCAGCAGGATTGGTTCACTGTACTGTTTTGTAGTTTCTTTCTAAGCATTAAATTGACATAAATAATTGTATCGTCACAACAATAAATAATAAAATTGCCTAATTTTAGGGTAAAGAATGTTGGTAATGCCGTCATGTCATTAATAAGAAAAGCGCCCACCGGAACCATTTGGGTCTCCATGGACAACGAACCGCCATTCGAAGTGGAAGAAGTCACCCAACTAATTCCCAAATGAAACGCCAACAGTTCAACATGACCATGTTCGCTTTACACAAATTAAAGACTAACAATAAAAATGTATCAAATACGGTCCTGCCTTAATATTTACAACCGTTTCCGTAAACTTAAAAAACCCAATCTATTTGCGTCCCATCGCCACAAAGAATAATGCACAGGTTCCAATCCCCCCCACTCATAATTAGCAAATCGCATTCGGCGTGCCAAAAGATCTATCGCTCAAAATATTCAAAGTGTCCCAAGAGAAAGCGACAAATGGCCGCGTATTACATCAAAGAAAAAGTTGGGATAGTGACGGGGGGCGCGTCAGGGATCGGGTTGCGTTGCGTTAAGGAACTTTTACGCAACGGACTAAGGGTAAAAAGCAACCCTTTCGTGCGCACAAAAAGAAACTTTGTAATTTTCAGGCTGTGACCATCGCGGACGTCGACGACGCGAAGGGACAGGAAGCGGTTAAGGGGATAACGGAGGAGTTTGGGGATAATAAAGTGATTTTTATGAAAACCGATGTCACGAAAGCAGACGAATTCGAAGGTAATAGTTTCGTTTTTACGAGTGTATAAAATTTGATTTTTAGTAATCATAATAAAATTTTAGCTCTATTTAAAGCCACGATGGAAAAATGGAAGAGCGTTGATGTTGTTATAAATAACGCAGGGATAATGAACGACGGCCAATGGGAATTAGAAATAGCCATTAATTGTGTATGTTTATTATTTTTTTTATGTTTTTTAATTAAGGTAGGCCGGGCTATTAAATAACATACGATTAAGCGGTCTCGAATTTTGTGGTCAGATGAAATATTTTTACAAACGAATTTGATAAGAAAAACGCTCCTTTGGAAAGTGATATTTTAATTAATCTCATTTTTATAAAAAACGACGGTTATCATCTAATTTTTATGGAGATGTACGTTTCCGTCGATATTGTGTTGAAGTTTTGCGGCAAATTTAATAAAAAAATTAACAGCATCTTAAATTATTTTTGTATGATTGTGTTTTAGTAAATTTGTTTGTTCTTTAATAAGTTTTAGATACAAAATATAAAACAAATTACCTAAATCGTGCACCTAAACACAACGATTGTCATTATCGTGCATAGCTTGTTAAGTGGTGTACCCTTCGGGTAGTAACGGAAAGCGCGTGGGGTCAAAATTTTAAATGCATGAGTAAAAAAAATGATATTTTTCTTTGTCATCGTTGATAAATCTTTTTTTACGCTATAGACGTCTAAAATTTACGCAAAAATACAATCACCTCTGATATTTCAAATCGCGTAAGAAATACGCAGAAAAAATATTATAAAGACCCAGAAAACACGCCATTGTGATTTTATAATTTATAATATCAATTTTTTTAAAAAGAAATTTTAATTTTGAATCGTGTTTAAAGCCGAGTGTGCACATTCGAGCTCAAAGTGGCACATTCCGATCTCGGGAAAATGAAGCGCGCCGCTCCGCGTCGCGCTTCATTTGCCTCCCTCGCTCGGAAATGTGCCACTTTTCGCTCGAATGCGCACATCCTTGTATTCAATGATTTGTTTATATTAATCTTCTCTAGTTTAAACGATTGCATTGATTTGAATTTTAAATTCAAAAAAAGCTATAGCGTTTATTTTTTTTATGTAATAATTTTTAAAAGCACTAAATCATAGATTTGGTGTTGCTTGTGTAAATACGGTACTGTAATTTTTATTTAAAATTTACTAGAAAGTCAATTAATTATTGTGAATCATGCTTAAAGCCGAGTGTGCACATTCGAGCTCAAAGTGGCACATTCCGATCTCGGGAAAATGAAGCGCGCCGCTCCGCGTCGCGCTTCATTTGCTTCCTCGCTCGGAAATGTGCCACTTTTCGCTCGAATGCGCACATCCTTGTATTCAATGATTTGTTTATATTAATCTTCTCTAGTTTAAACGATTGAATTTATTATAATTTTAAATTCAAAAAACGCTATAGCGTTTATTTTTTTTAATACTTTTTAAAAGCACTAATATTCATTGGATTTCTCTATATTAATCTTTTCTCTCTAAATTAAAACAACACAATTTGATTGGAAATCTTTTTTTAATTTGAAAATAGAAGTTCGAGCTCAATGTGGCACATTTCCAAACGAGGGTTGTTTAATTTACTGTGTTCTCTATTCACACATAAAATTCAAACTACTACAATTGTTTTATCGAAGCCTGATAGCAAATCTACAATTTTTTTAGAATTTTTAATATTTTTCGAAGTTGTACTTAAAATTAATCGCGTACAAGTAAATAAAAATCGTTTAAAACAAAATTCATTTTGATATCACTTTTCTCCCGAATCGCCCACTACGAGTTTCTTCACAATTTTCAAAATAAACTCAATATATTTTTTTAAACTAACAGATCAGGTAAAATTATGGAATCCAAAATACAACAAAAGTGTCACTATAATAAAGTTATAATTCGTATTGACTTTTTATTAAGATGCTTCGTTTGAAACGTCTATTTTTTCTACTTTCTATTGACAATATATTGTTCACATCGCTAAAAAAATTCTCAAAAAATTTCAGTCCTTAATTTTAATTCTAATTAGTCACTAGTTGATTTCATAATTTTTCCGTTAATTTAACTTGAAAATCTACAGTTTGTTTCTATTATCTTTATCTTTGTTGCATTTTATGCAATCGTCAGGCCCTCAACGACAAACCGTAGAAAAAATATCAATCTTTAAAAGTGCCCATAGTTATCTATGTAATTTACATAGTCTCGTCGCTAAAAAATCCTAAAGTCAAAGTTATCGATTTTTGCATTTTTCTGACAAACAATTAGACTTATTGCAAAAAGATAAATGACAATTTTGAATTAAATTAAATTTGTTACGAAAAAAATCTGAAGAGTTTAAGCTCTAAAGTTATTAGATTATGAAATACGTAGATTCAAACGTATAAAAACGTAAAGTATCTTTAAAAATTCGGTTTTATATTTTCAAATAACCGTTCATTGTATATACATTATTCTAGTTTGTAATGATAAGGTAGCCGAAAAAAAGTTCTTAATTATTGACGCCATAAATAAAAATGTTAAATCAAAATTAATCTATACATACAATAAAATCAATTTGGATGCGATTTTCAGTGATGTATTGAGATAAGCTTGGGCTAACTTTTAGTTTGTTTCATTTAAATCGATTGACGTATACCAACATTTTCCCATCTAAAGGGATCATAATAAAAGCAGAATAAACAATATTTGATAAGCTATTAAATATAATAAGCAAAAAAACCATTAATTTCAAAAGTACAAAAACTCCATGTTAAATGTTAAGCAGCATCGGAATTACAATATTTTTTCAAAATTGTTTTTAGTCTATAAACATATAATTTTGTTGATAGCCAAGATCAAAAATCCAACTTGGTAAACAACGGATAGTCTAATGTACACTCTACCTTTTTCCAAGATTTTCAAGAAATGAATAAAATTAATAGTTTTACTACAATTTTTTTAATATTAGTGTTGTTAAAATTCTTATTTTAGTGTTTCAAAACAAAACTCTTTTATACTATCGTTTTACGGTCATAACCTTAATTCTTCAAAAGACATTAAACAATACAATTAAAATTCTCATTTTAGAATTTCACGACAAAATTTAACTAATCAATGTACAGCCGAAATAGCTTAATTAATAATATAAAAAATACATATTTTAGACTGCCGTCGTCAGAGGATCTTTGCTGGGCATGCATTACATGGGAAGAGATAAAGGAGGAAACGGAGGAATAATAATAAACATAGCCTCAATATTAGGGTTGCAACCCTTAGCGAGTTGCCCTATCCACGTAGGTACTAAGCATTTCATTATTGGATTTAATAGGTCTTTGGGTACAAATTACCACTACAAGAGGACCGGAGTAAAAGTTCTGACACTCTGTCCCGGTCTTACGACAACCCCTCACTTAAAAGAAGCCTCGCAAAATGCTTTAACGTCCCTTGCACCAGACATAGGCGATTTATTGGCGGAAGAACTTCAAGGATTGCCAGCGCAACCGTACGTATTCGAATACGATCCTCTTCCTTTAATTAAACTCTTCTATTTTAGTCCCGAAACGGTCTCGGCCGCTTTGATAACGATTATGGGAAAAGGCGATAACGGAAGCGTTTGGGTCGCCGAAGGAAACAAACCCATTTATGAAATCGTTCGAACTTTTAGGCCCTCTTAAATATTAGATAATTGTTAACTGTTAATTAGGGAGACATTAAAAGTATACAAGTGCACGGAGGGAATGTTTTTGAAGCTGTAGATGGAAATAATCAAAGAGTAGGAGAACCTGTTGTACCTTGGCCCTTTTTTCACTTGTAATTTTTTAAATTGTATATGTCATAATTTGTTGATAAAATGAATTGTATCGTAGTGGGGCACTAATAAGGTATTCATCATAAAATATTTGAAAGCATTATCAACCGTTTACTCAAATTGCTATAAGATTTAAAAATTAGTGGATCTATGCCCTAGGTACAACAGAGGTGATGTCCCTTGGCTCTATTCACATTAAGCAAAATAAAACCCATTTTTCTATGAAAGCTATTTATTTATTTTTGGATTATAAGAACTACTAATGTTCTTATTTGAGGCGACACTAAAATTGTTTCAAAAATTAACAAAACTAAAATTTCACATACTTAATGGTTAACTTTGCAAAAATTTAAATTTTTCGTTAGACTTGCGAGGCATATTATTTGAAACAAAACAAAAAATAAAAATAAGAATTTATAACAAAGGTATGGTAGGAGTACCGGTTTTGGACACTGTACCAGTTGTGGACATTTTCCACTTTATTTTGACAAATGTCAAATATAAAAATTATCGCTACTTGCTATAAGTGTAATTAATGTATGGTTTACTACGATAGAAACATCAATGATGTTTTTTTCGTATTTTTTAAGGTATTTTATCAAAATTACTCAAGTGTCTAAAACTGAGCCTAACGTGTCCAAAACCGGTACTTTTACCTTATATCTAAATTTGTATTTATTGCACGTTGATCTTAGGGCCAAGGTACAATTTATTGACAGTGACCGAGGTACAACACACCGACCCTTGATGTTTAAACTCAAAAATAAAATTAAAGATTATGCTATGCCAAAATCAGCCTACTATTATGCAAATATTAATAAATAATCTTTCTATTACGATGAGTCATTTGTTATTAGGTAATAAAAATCAATAAGATATTTAAGTAAAAAGAAAATAAAAAACCTTTTTTTCGATTAATAATTTCAATTGATCTCATACATTAACAAAGTACATTGGCCAGCTACTGCTAACATTGCGTTAATGTCTGTCAATGTGGCATTTGAAATATCCAAAATTATTATACGAAAGCCCGCAAATATTAAAAAAAAATAAAGTTGCCCTAGGTACAAAGGGACCAAGGTACAACAGGTTCCCGTACAGATAAATAAAAGATAATTTAAAATCTACAGGACTCGAATTCCATTCAATTATCCCTAACTCTTTAAAGAACGATCATAGATAAAAGCTGTTCCAAGACATGAAAGCAATATGCAGACTTGTTCCTTAATTTTTAAAAGAAGTTATATTTTATTAAAAAAACCTCACTTAACATTATGAGAAATCGTCCCAACTTTTAAAATAAAACGAAAATTAAAATCCCAATTGTTTACCTTTCCCCCTTTGAATTATGTATTTTTGGGCTAAAAGCCCTAATTACGGTAAACCGTAAATTTTTATTTGACTTTAGCAATTTAAATTTTAATGTTTATTGCACTTAAGCCTTAAAGGTTTCAGTTAAATTTCTTTTTTTAAAACCCTTTTTCCACTTTGGTTTTTCTTTTTTTATTAACCCATAATTTAATTAACAAACAAATCTTTAATGCCCTCTCGGCCCTGCTTTTCCAGTTTCTAAAAAACCAATAAATCCCATTTGCCAAAAATTCCCGGTCCCACCTTAAATTGCCTTAATTTCCGTTTAATTTTTAAAGAAAAATTTGTTTTTCTTTAAATCCAAGTTTAAAAAATCCCTGGAATTTCTTCCGAAATGAAAAACGTGTTTTTAATATTCTTACCTCCTAATAAATTTAATTTATTATTTCCTTTTGATCATATTTACAAAGTCTTGTCACGGCTTTCAAAGGGGGCCAAAAAGTTTAACAAAATGTTTTTTATTTAATACTTTTTTTATTTAAAAGTCCATTATTTACTTTTCCGACTTTTTTCGCTTTAAAAAATTAAAATTTAAAATTTAAAAAAAAAATTTAAAATAATTTTTTTAGAATTTTGTTTCTGGTAGAAATAGGTTTTAATTTTTAAAAACCAAATTTTTTTTATTGTGAATCTCAAAATATTCACACGGCTCAAATAATTCCTTCAAAAACCCCTCCCTCCCTTATTTTCCTCCTCGGAAATTCCATTTTCCTAATGGCCCTCCTCTATTTATTGAAATTAAATTAAACCTTTTTCAATAAAAATTTAATTTGTTCAAAAATATTTATTTTAAAAATTTTTTTTCCTAAATTACACAAAATAGATAAACCATTACATAAAATGAAAAATTTTTCTAATTTTTTTAAAAATTATTCGTAACGCTTCCATTACATTATAAATGGACTTCCATTCGGGAAAGAAGCCCCCCCTCCGTTATTTGTTTCCTCTCAAATTTTCACATCCTCGATTTTTTTAGAAATTCCCCTTAATAACAAATTTTTTAGTTAGTAAATATATCTTTTATTAAAAACTTTTTTACCTCAAGTTGGGAGGGCAAAATCTAAACTTAAGAATGAAAATTAAAATTTTTATAATTTTTGTTGACAAAATTATTGCGAATACCTTAAAACCAGTTGCTTCGGTCAAATCCTTCCGATCTGGGAAAATAAGGGGTCCCTCGCCCATTTCCTCCCCTAAATTGACTTTGCTCTCCCATTTCTTTTTTGTTTATTTACTTGTTTTTTTTTGAATTAAAAGGAAAAATCACTAAATTTACAAAAAATTTTAAAAATTTTAAATAAAACATTTAAAATGATTTGTCTCCTGTCATATGTTCACTTGCCCCACTATCTACTATCCAGTTATTCGAATTTTTAAGAACTTCATTTTGCATTACTACAAAAGCATTATTTTTACTTTGTTTATCTAAATTTCTTTCTTTTTCTTTTTAAATCTACAATCTTTAATTAGATGACCAGATTTTTACAATAATGACAACTTTTTCCTTGATTTTTATTTAAATTGCACTCTCGTTTAACATGCCCTTCTTTCCCACACAAATAACATTTAATTTTGTATTTGTTACTTACATTTCGGGCAGCTAATGCTACTATCTCACCCTCGTTATGTTGCTTTAACCTTTCTTCTTCAACTAGAAGTCTTGCTGTGAGGTTTTCCATACTCTGCATTTCTTTTGAAGCCGATTCCCACGCTGAGATGAAATGCGAATACTTTCTTGGTAGTGACATCAATATCTTCGTTATTAACGCTTGTTCTTGCACTTCTTCCCCAAGTTGGTCTAGTTTGCTTTTCAGTTCTTGCATTCTTGCTAAGAAATTTGCTATATTTCCATCTTCCAATTTTGCTTGATAAAACTGTTGTTGTACTATATGCAGTGACGTATTACACTTCTTTTCTAGTATGCTTTTCAGTTTTCGCCAAATCTCTTCAGCAGTCTTGCAATTTATTATATGTAATAGTACCTTTTCGCCCATTCTCGAAACTATTAAACTTTGAGCTTTGGCATCTTTTATCTCCCATTCCACTTTGGTCTTTCCATCTACTTCTGGTTTTTTTTCTTCGCCATCAACTAGCTTCATTAATCCCAAACCTTTTAATATTACTGCAACCTGGAACTTCCACACTTAGTCCATTCAAAAGTTACATTATACCTTGCGTTTCTCAGAGGACGCAATTTTATTGTTGGGATGTGTAGGGAGGGTCACTAGAAGCTTAACTCCAAGTTTGTGGGGTTGCAACCCTTGTCCCGCGGCCGCCATATTAGAAAAGGGGTGCAAACTCCTTTTTTGCTATATCTCAGAAACTATCAATCTCCCAGGAAATTTGTTAAGACATAATTTGTGGCAAATCGAATTGTCTACAATTTTGTTTATATAACTTTTATCATTAAATGAAAATTAAAAAGTTATTAACAAAAATAAGAGAAAATTTCTCAACAAATTTTCTTTTTGCTCTATAACTTTTTTTTTTATTATTTTACAATAAAATGACCTCAAACCAATCTTGTAGATGGTCTTTTAACAAACATTTTTAGCTATAATTTTTTAATTTTATGCATTTATGGCGGTTTTCGAGCGCTCCAAATTAGACCGGATTTTACTACTCGTAAGAATCCCGTGAAAACGAAACGTCAGCCTTACCTTTAGATAATTTTTTTTAATATAATGCTTTTGACATTTCTTGCAACAATCCTATGTTAATACTTATTTATTATTGATCCTTTTCTTACCAGAAAACTTCAGCTGTTTCGTCGTCCTCTATTTATTCTATCAGTTGTGCTACATGTTTCGACACGTATAGACGTGTTCAATATTGTGAATAGTATTTTCAATTTCATAGGTACAATTAAGAGTTTTGTGGGCAGAATTTTTAATTCAGTGATAAGCATTTTGACTTTCTTTAAGTGTGCATCATGAGTGATTGTTTCATTTGTAAAAAAAATTTTGGGGACATTAAAGTAAGAACTGTGAAAGCTAAAGGAGTAAAAGCTTTGCTTGCTAGAGCAAAATCCAAAAACGATGTGGACAATGAACAATTTTACAAACTGTTTCTGAAGTTATATAGCCCTTCAGGTTTTATATATGGAGATGTCATTGCTGAGAATTTGCTGTTTCTCCATGCTTTCTCAGGATGTGACACAACATCAGCAGCCTATAACATAGGCAAACTAAAATTCATAAAAATAATGGAGAAACATCTTGAGTTAGCTAGCGGTACAGCGCTATTTCTCAGTGACAAAGTCGATCCATCTTTACTCACTGTCATTGGCGAACGTTTTTCGTAGCTTTATACGGTGGAAATAAAGAGGATACTCTGGACAACTGAGATGTAATGAGATATAAACGATTCGCCAAGACAGTGACCACAAATACATTCAGTCTATCATCGCTTCCTCCAACACAAGATGCAGCCCGTTTCCACAGTCTCCGAGTGTATCACCAGGTCCAGTCGTGGCTCGGAAAACACTGTGATCCTGAAGATTGGGGCTGCAAAAGCATGGAAACATTTTGATGCCAATCCAAACTTCCAAGCCTCCAGCACCTCCCGATCTAATGAAATTGATTTTCTGCAGATGCAAAGGAAATTGTGGAATTGCAGAAAAGCAGGTCTGAAATGCTCTGTAGTGTGCCTTAATTGTTCTGGAGAAACCTGCAGCAACGTGATGGAAATGTCTAAATTAATGGAAGAACATGAATTCGAAGATGAATTACCAAGGATGACTCCAATTTCAACATCCGTCATTCCCCGAAACTTCATTTTTGATACTGAATTTGATCCTGAACCGCAGCCTGGACCATCCAAAAAAATTAGAAAAGAATAGCTGGAAAATAACTATTAACATATATAATTATGCCCAACATTTTCTCGCCTAGAAGTTTTCCGTGGAATAGGCCTACTGGGGATGCCACGTACGAAAAATGCGCCTCCAGACTCTACCTCATAGGTGGTGGGGAAAAGGGTCAATAATAAGAAAGTAATAACATAGGAATGTTTCAATAAATGTCAAACGCATTGTCTAAAAAAGTTTATATAAAAGTGAGGCTAACGTTTCGTTTTCACGCGATTGTTACGAGTAGTAAAAATCCGGTCTACTTTGAAGCGCTCGAAAACCGCCATAAATGCATAAAATTAAAAAATTATAGCTAAAAATGTTTGTTAAAAGACCATCTACAAGATTGGTATGAGGTCATTTTATTGTAAAATAATAAAATAAAAGTTATACAGCAAAAAGAGAATTTGTTGAGAAATTTTCTCTTATTTTTGTTAATAACTTTTTAATTTTCATTTTATGGTAAAAGTTATATAAACAAAATTGTAGACAATTCGATTTGCCACAAATTATGTCTTTACAAACTTCCTGGGAGATTGATAGTTTCTGAGATATAGCAAAAAAGGAGTTTGCACCCCTTTTCTAATATGGCGGCCGCGGGACAAGGGTTGCAACCCCACAAACTTGGAGTTAAGCTTCTAGTGACCCTCCCTACACATCCCAACAATAAAATTGCGTCCTCTGAGAAACGCAAGGTAAGGCCTAAAAATTGTAACATTTCAATGGACTAACTGTCCAGTTCTCAACACCTTCTAACTTGATGCCTTGCATTTGCTCCATTTTTCACTTAGCTATTATTCTTACTCTTCCAGAACTTAACCACTGGCCTCTGCTACCATGTTAAATATATGATCGGTTCTGTATTAAATTAATTCTTTATTAATATATAATAGCTTTTTCCACAACTCTAATTAACTACCACTTTCATTAATAACGTACTCACACATTTTTAATAACTAACTCTCAACTATTTCTATATCACTATGACTACTTGAACTACTAACTTGATTATTCTCTTATTGTTCTTTCCAACACAAACATTAATAAATAATCTTTCTATTACGATGAGTCATTTGTTATTAGGTAATAAAAATCAATAAGATATTTAAGTAAAAAGAAAATAAAAAAACTTTTTTTCGATTAAAAATTTCAATTGATCTCATACATTAACAAAGTACATTGGCCAGCTGCTGCTAACTTTACGTTAATGTCTGTCAATGTGGCATTTGAAATATCGAAAATTATTATACGAAAGCCCGCAAATATTAAAAAAAAATAAAGTCGCCCTAGGTACAAAGGGACCAAGGTACAACAGGTTCCCGTACAGATAAATAAAAGATAATTTAAAATCTACAGGACTCGAATTCCATTCAATTATCCCTAACTCTTTAAAGAACGATCATAGATAAAAGCTGTTCCAAGACATGAAAGCAATATGCAGACTTGTTCCTTAATTTTTTTAAAAAGAAGTTATATTTTATTAAGAAAAGACCAAAGTCACTTGAACGACTTCCCATCGCAGAAATAAACGATCGCCACCGACAAAAATTAATTAAAATAAAACAGAGCGAAATTGAAAATCCCAAGTTGTTCGGTACCTTTCCACCCTTACTCGAATCTATGTGATATTTTAGGGCTAACAAGCTTTCCTAATTACGGTAATACCTGTAAATGGTTTCTATTTGACTTTAGCAATGTTAAATTTTAATGAATTCCTACTTACGACTATCATTAAGCCGTGTAAAGGTTTCACGTTACAATTCTCTAGTTTATTTAAGGGATTACCCATTAATTTTCCAGCGTTTCGGTTTGTGTCTATGTTTATTATTAACCCGACGTGAATTTAGATTAAGCAAAGCAAATCTTTAATAGCCCTCGGATACGGCCCTGTCGTTTTACCGACGCCTTTCTAAAAAAACACAATAAATACCAAAACATTTCGACGCGAAAAAAATTGGCACCGGTCCCACTCTTAAATTGTCACGTTACATTTCGCGTTATAATTTTTTACAAGAAAAAATTTGTATCGTTAATTAGCGCTTTAAACGGTCCAACGTTTAAAAATAAGTACCGCTGGAATTTCTGATCCGAAATAGAAAAACGTAGATTTTGTAATATGGGAGTCTTACCTAACCTAATAAATTTAATTTATTATTTCCTGTGTTAGATCAGTGATTTACAAAGTGGGGGGTCGTGGGGTGTCACGGACTCGTGTGCAAAGGGGGGCGCAAAAAGTTTAACAAACATGTAATTTTTTGATTTAATACATTTTGTTGTATTTGAAAATGTGCCGTATTATTTACTATTTACGCGCTACTTGTTTTACGCGGTTTAAAAAAATTAAAATTCTAAAAAGTTTAAGAAAGAAAATTATTTAAAATGAATTTTTTTCAGAGATTTTGTTTCTGGTAGAAATACGGTTCCCTAACTTCTAATTAAAAACTTTGGCAAATTTTTTTATTGTGAATCGTGCTTAAAATCGAGTGTGCACATTCGAGCTCAAAGTGGCACATTCCGATCTCGGGAAAATGAAGCGCGCCGCTCCGCGTCGCGCTTCATTTGCCTCCCTCGCTCGGAAATGTGCCACTTTTCGCTCGAATGCGCACATCCTCGTATTTATTGAATTATGTAAATTAAACTCTCTCTTCAATCAACAAATTTAATTTAGTTCAGTAAATATATCGATTATATATTCAAAAAACGTATTTTTACCATAGCAATGAGTGGGAGCGAGCGAAAAGATACGATAAACTCATAAGTACGAGTGAGAGGGAATGATAAAAATTATTTACTAATTTTTCGTTGACAAAATTATTGCGAATAACGCTTAAAACCGAGTGTGCACATTCGAGCTCAAAGTGGCACATTCCGATCTCGGAAAAAGAAGCGCGCCGCCCGCGTCGCGCTTCATTTGTTTCCCTTGCTCGGAAATGTGCCACTTTTCGCTCGAATGCGCACATCCTCGTATTTATTGAATTATGTAAATTAAACTCTCTCTTCAATCAACAAATTTAATTTAGTTCAGTAAATATATCGATTATATATTCAAAAAACGTATTTTTACCATAACAATGTGTGGGAGCGAGCGAAAAGATACGATAAACTCATAAGTACGAGTGAGAGGGAATGATAAAAATTATTTACTAATTTTTCGTTGACAAAATTATTGCGAATAACGCTTAAAACCGAGTGTGCACATTCGAGCTCAAAGTGGCACATTCCGATCTGGAAAAAGAAGCGCGCCGCTCCGCGTCGCGCTTCATTTGCCTCCCTCGCTCGGAAATGTGCCACTTTTCGCTCGAATGCGCACATCTTCGTGTTTATTGAATTTATTTACTTGCATTATTTTTTGTAATTAAAAGGAAAAGAGTACTGATTCATACAATTTACGAAAATGATAATTCTAAAAATTTTTAAGATGGAAAACTATTTAAAATATATTTTTTTACTATAAGGTGAAAGTGAATGACCATTGCGAGAAATAATGCTTATATCAATTAAAAAAATTATTTATATCTATGATAAACTATTTGTTTATGCAATCCTGTATATTATTTTTCATTTAAAATACAGATAATAAATAAGTTAAATAGCTAAGAAAATTAAATTTATATTACAGTTTACTTGTTATTTGATTTATTTTTGAAATTTAACTATAATTTTGCATTTTACACATTTTCCACGATGTGGAAGATGGAGTTGCATGATAAGATCTATACCATTCGATAGCTCCTTGAAAAACAATCTTATGGTAAAATTTTTAGGTGCAATGGGCGAAACGTGTGCGACTTATGGGGCTTTCAAGTTAACCTAACCCAAGTCAAAACTAACAAGGGAACCTTTTTAGTTGCCCGTGGTTTTACGCAACGAGACCTACACCATTTGATAGAGCATTAAAAAGTACTCTAGAAACCGTTTTCAAATTTTGCCAAATGATTCGGGTTACGACAAGACAAGTCCCAGAAGTTTGTGTTAATCTGTCAAAACTAGTGTCCGCTATTATACACTGCGAATTGCTCTCTATATAATATGATACGGTGTTCGAGTGGAGAACACACTCGCTCTCCAATCTTTTTGCATTTTGTAGCTCCGAGTTCTAGTCCTCTAGGGAGCAAAGCAATTTTTGCAAATTGTTTTTAAAGAGAATTGTTTATTGTTTTTTATACAACAATTGGCCGTCTTTTTCAACCAAAAATAAGTAGTATATACAGCGCAAAATACCTGCAAATTATGTAAATTAATTTAAAAATTCCAAGTGGTAAAATCTACATGCAATAAAGTTAACAGGGTTGTATTAACAATAGTTACACATACCTACTGACAAATTTTTTAATTTAATTTTGTAATTATGTATTAACGGTCAAAATGTCATACTTGGTAAATTAAAGACGGTGTGTGTCGTGAATATTATTTGTATCGAAGAGAAATTTCTGGCAACGCTGGCTAGCTAATTTCAGTATTTGCTGTAAAAAAATAGGATGTTGTAAAGTCTTTTCACGACAAGTATATGATGACTTCACAGTACAAATTGGTACACCGTTATCTCTAACAACATCTATTGAAACTATTTATGAACCAAAGTCTAAACATCGAGAACCTCATGAAGACGTATGAAGCATCCCACAACATTTTAACATTAAGATTTTCGATTCAAAACTGAACAAAGAATGTCGCCAATTTATAAACACCATGTATTCGTTGTTATTCCTATGACAACGTAAATAACCCTAGTTTACAAACATAACAAAATTAATATATGAAAGTAGGCAAACTAATTGTAAATTTTATATGTACCACCCTTAAAAAAAGTAAAATAACTACTATGTGCATTTTATGGTTAGTAAGTGTCAGATCATGTCAAGTGGACCCCTCATTTTTCACTTGATCATGGAATACTTGTTCAAATAACCTTACTTTTAAAAAGTAGTTATTACTAATAATCATCCATTAAAAAAGTTTTTGAAAATTTTGAATTTAACAACAATTTTTTTACAATGAAAATTTTCTGTACTTTTAATTAAACAATTAATTGTGAAAAAGCTGTTGGAGATAACTTAACGAAATTTTCAGAGCTTATAGTTAAATATTTATAATTTCATAAAAAAATTAGAAAACAATTTCATTTGTTTATTATCATATTTCTTATTAACATTTAAATAAACAAATAAAAATTTTAATGACTTCTCTGTACGATTAACGATTTTTTTTTAGTTATATGCATTTAAGTTCAATATTCCGAAATAAAATAAAAAAAAATAAATGTATTTAATCTAACATAAATATTCTTGCTAAAAAAACAATAACTGCTGTAAGGGTAAAATAATTTTATTGAAATTAAAGAAAAACCTTTTTGAAGAAATAATAAGAAAAACCTTGACCGCTTGCTCCCAAAACTAATTATCTATCAATCGCAAAAACAAATAGAAAAACCGCCAACCGCAATTGAATTATAGAGGTAATAATAATAAATGTTTACAGCCCCTTCATCTATCAATAAAAATGGAATCCTCGTTAAAGCAGTGCGAGTAAACAATTTTAATTGCGAAATGATCGCAATTTCGAAATT
Organism: Sinopyrophorus schimmeli; assembly: GCA_036325965.1. NCBI lineage: Eukaryota > Metazoa > Arthropoda > Insecta > Coleoptera > Elateridae > Sinopyrophorus > Sinopyrophorus schimmeli. The sequence continues at coordinate 92,603 of JARFIZ010000110.1, forward strand.
GCGAAATCATAACAATGAAGGCAAACATCACAGCCGACAATATTATGCTTTTCGACCTCCCGAAAACCTTCCATCACGATGAGTTGATTAAGGGAAAAGCCTAAAACTCGTAAATTAGAAGGCGCAAAATTTATGAGGTATCTACATAAAACCTTTATAAACTCAAATGTGTGTATTAATTTTGGCGTACAAATAAACAGGCAAACTTTTCGTTAATAATTCATTAGGAAAAACTTCTCAAAGTAAACACGTAAGCTGCATCAGCACAAAAGTATCAATAAATTAAGAGCTAATTACGTCTGAAAGTAAAGGGGGCGCTTAAGTGTTTCGAGATTATCTCCCTTTTTGCTTTTTGCAAACTAAGTAAAGATCACATTTAGCTGATTACTTTCGCTCCTAATTGGCAGTCCATGGCGTTTCCCTGCGCGAAAATGAAATGTACCAAAAAGACTTAATAAGATTACTCTTCGGGAAAGGGTTGGACTTTGGAAATAAATTGATGGATCTCGTGTGGCACGCGAATTTGGGGCAGACACGTGATATGCACTTGACCTTGGCGGGGGGGTCGATATCTCCGACCTACAATACACCACACTGTCTTTTTTCCGAATCTCCATTTTCCCACCCTAAGCCCGTCTAGGATCTCAGCGAGACTTATCGGGATCGACTTCGTCCAAATTTATTGCGATACCAAAAAAAAAATCGCATTTAGAAATTAATGAAAGTAACATTTGATTTGCAACATTTCACGTGCGATAAACATTTCGGCCCCCCGAATAAATAAAACATAACGGAAGAGGCGCACCATCGATCCTTCGAAACGTTAATATTTACAGGACGAACTTTGATATATTTCGGATGTTAAGGTGCAAGAAGACTTTTTGGATAATATGTTTCTTAAGGTCGTCGTTTCGTCGAAAAGCAAACTCGTAAAATGTACAAAATAGTTTCGAGTAATGGAAAAGTCGAGGCGCTTTTCCTCTTTTGTATTCTTAAACTTCCACTAATAAAGAAACGAACAATATTACGGCTGTCGGTGCACGGGAGTCAAAGAAAAGCTTCGGAGAAAACCGTTTGGTTCGATTCTTTTTTTTTTTAATAACAATTTCCACGAGCGACTTTGTTCAATTCTCAAGAGTTCGGGAAAATTACCTACATATTTGGGGAACGCAAACTAGATTTTGTTAACCTGCGGATTATATAAAACCTTGATTTTAATAATAATAAATAATAATAGAAAACTCTTTTGGGTATAATTAATTTTAATACAAAAAAAAAGAGAAAGGCTCTTGGGGATGTTGTATTATCTTGAAAGTTTTTAAAGAGATGATAAATGCCCTTTCTTTGTGTAATTTTCTTTGGAAAATTGTTAAATGTACTCTGTACACGAATTTTCGAGAGAATTAATTAGAAAAATTGCAACATTTACTAAATTAATTTTTTTTATCCGAAAACAGAGACTCTGGCAAGCTTTAGTAATTTTGTCCTATTCAATAAAAAAAAATGTATATACAAAAGTCCACTGTTACGTGTATAACCAAAAGTAAACCTTTTTTTTTAATTTACAAGCAGGGGTTCTCTAACTTTGCCCCGTAGGGGTCATTTAGGCAGTTAGCACGGAGAATTGTACAAAATTGCCGTTCCCAAAAAATTAATTCTAATGTGACTTAAGTTACTCTTTTTAAACATATCGGTCTTTCTTAAACATTGCGATAGCGCCCTCTTGTGGGGACGGGAGGCTTTAACGAGAGAGATTGTAGAAAGCTTACAAGGGAACCACAAAAAAATTACAATAAACCAATCCTGATGTTATTGATATTACTCGATGGCCCCATGAGCCCTGGTCATAACCCTAGAAGCATTTTCGACGGAAATGAGCCATAGTGGCACCAGAAATCTTCTAAGTTATAAATGAAGTGCAAAATGTCACTGCTAGATGGCGCTCACAACACATTTGTATAAATCTTTATGTAGGCCTGAGCTTATTCCCTATATTTCGTAATTAATGTCTTTCCAAAATACAAATATTTTAACGTGGAAATCGTATTTGTGTTATTTACTGTTACTTTTTATATGACAAATTCTTTAAGAAATTATTATTTAAAATGATTTTTCGAATTTTTTAACTAATTTTTTCAACACTAAAATCAAAATGTTCTCAAATTTACTATTTTAAATTTGTTTCGCTCATATTATTACTATTTCATATAATTTTCCCCTTTACCCCTTCAGCACATGGTTGAAATTCACACAGGCGCGAAATGAGGGCAATATCGTCCAAATTTTGTCTATCTTCGCATTTGTTGATAAAGTTACATTTTTCAAATTAATTTTTTAATATAATTTTTTTTATTTTTCCTGCGTTGCCCTGCATTTTAATTAACAAAAAATTGAATTCTTAATAATTACTATTTTTTTTTATTACAAACTTTAGTTTAATTTTCGGCTATAATTAAAAAAAAGATTATCAGATTTTTTTTAATAGAAAGTAAAAGCTTTAATTTAAATGTGTTTTAATTGCTTTCATGAAAATTTCTTTTTTGCATTCAGAAATAGGATATAGGGCCATATCCTATCCCTATCATATGACACGATTAAAAATAATATATAGTTTAAATAGCTGTTTTAAAGATGCGCAACCGATAGTAAATTAAAAAATTTTGGAAGGCTCTAGAAAATTTGTTATTCTCAAAAAAGGCGCAGGGTAAAATAAACTTGAGAACCTGTGATTTAAATCGAGGATTCTCAATTTATTTATGTTCTTTTTTTAAAAACTGTTATATTTTGTGGCCCCCACAATTAGAAGGTTAGCAATGTTTATTGACGATTTTTGCGAACCCTCGGGTTACAGGTTAAGAACCCGTGGCTTAAAAAAACCGGTGCGTGTAATTATATATGCGCCTTACAAGTTATACTTCTTTGGCGTAACTAAATTAATTAAAACCGCCTGTAAAAATTAATATAAATAAAATCAATAAATACGAAGATGTGCGCATTCGAGCGAAAAGTGGCACATTTCCGAGCGAGGGAGGCAAATGAAGCGCGACGCGGAGCGGCGCGCTTCATTTTCCCGAGATCGGAATGTGCCACTTTGAGCTCGAATGTGCACACTCGGTTTTAAGCGTTATTCGCAATAATTTTGTCAACGAAAAATTAGTAAATAATTTTTATCATTCCCTCTCACTCGTACTTATGAGTTTATCGTATCTTTTCGCTCGCTCCCACTCATTGCTATGGTCAAAATACGTTTTTTGAATATATAATCGATTTATTTACTGAACTAAATTAAATTTGTTGATTGAAAAGAGAGTTTAATTTACATAATTCAATAAATACGAGTATGTGCGCATTCGAGCGAAAAGTGGCACATTTCCGAGCGAGGGAGCAAATGAAGCGCGACGCGGAGCGGCGCGCTTCATTCCCGAGATCGGAATGTGCCACTTTGAGCTCGAATGTGCACACTCGGTTTTAAGCGTTATTCGCAATAATTTTGTCAACGAAAAATGAGTAAATAATTTTTACCATTCCCTCTCACTCGTACTTATGAGTTTATCGTATCTTTTCGCTCGCTCCCACTCATTGCTATGGTACAAATACGTTTTTTGAATATATAATCGATATATTTACTGAACAAAATTAAATTTGTTGATTAAAGAGAAAGTTTAATTTACATAATTCAATAAATACGAGGATGTGTGCATTCGAGCGAAAAGTGGCACATTTCCGAGCGAGGGAAGCAAATGAAGCGCGACGCGAAGCGGCGCGCTTCATTTTCCCGAGATCGAATGTGCCACTTTGAGCTCGAATGTGCACACTCGGTGTTAAGCAAGATTCACAATCATTTAGGCCAATAAATTAAACGAAATATCAGTTGAGTAATTTTATTCGTTCCCTCTCACTCGCAGTCACGAGATTTTTGTATCTTTTCGCTCCCTTCCACTCATTGCTATGGTAAATACGTTTTTCAAAAGCATAAAATCGATATTTACTAATCTTCCGTTTATGAACATGCGAATGTGACATGCGCATGCGCGATGTGTGTACCCCTACCACGCTCACAGTCTGGGCTTATTATGAGTTCACTTAATCAGTATAAAGAATATATATTTAATTTTCTTAAACGGCTAACTTCGTACTGTGGAATTTTCGTTAGGTTCACACTTGCAACTTGCTAAAATTTGGCTCTAAAAAAATATAACTTCAACAATAGTTTATCAGGTATTGTTAGGGTTGCCAACATGTTCATTTTCAGTTGGAGACTTCAGGTTGTAAAGATGATTTTTCACGTTTCCGGTTTTCAATTCAAATCTTTGGATTTTGGTGTAAGGTTTCAAAAAATTATTAAAAATTTTCTTTAAAAATCTGCTATCGATTTTTGTTTACTAAAAGTAATTTCACATTTTTTTGAAAAATTAAATTTGTTCACAGTCTTTTATTTGGATTTGGCCCACCTCTTTTTGTGCCTCACGTTTTTTAATTTGGAGCGAGTGAAAAGTTTCGGAAGTTGTGAGTACAAAACATTTTTTGGTTACCTGCTTTTTTGATTTAAAAATAATGCTACTTATTAGTTATTTGGAAAATCAATACTCGACTGTACCTGCTCATAAGAATTTATGATAAATGTAGTTTATTATTAGAATTATAGATTTATTTGTCAATTAAAATTTTGCTTCGGAAATATTCGATTTTGCAATTAAAGGACATTTACAATTTTATCTACATTTGTATTATAAATAGCCGGAGTTATATTTAATTTAAAAACAAAATTTTTCTCCGTTATAATTATAAAATATTTTTCGGAAAACTAAAAGTTTAAAAACAAATTTCTGCTATAATTATTTTCGTGAAATATAGATAATATTTTTATAACAAAAAATTTGTTTATTCTAAACCAACAAATTTAAAATGACATTATTTTAAAATATACGTAATAAATGTGTTGCTACCGAAAAAAAAAAATTAAAAAGGTTTTTTTTTGGATAATTATTGATTGGAAATCGGAAAACTAATTTGTAAATTAATTGAAATTGTAGCTAACAGATTTTAAGAGATTCCCTTCGCCGATCTTAACCTTGACACTACATTTTTTTGAGGAAGCAATTTTTTTTGGGTTTTCTAAATTTAGAAGTTCAAATTAAAACGAAGCTTCGAGCAAGAAGTTCTAAGAAAGCAAACAGCTGTAGGAAAACGTCACGAACGAAGGCCGAGACCTTGATATTGACCATTGCAATTAGATTTAGTAGAAATTATTTATTTAACCTTAATTCCAATTGCCAAAAAGTGTAAATTACCGATTTAACAATTAAATCTACTTTGGAACTATGCGTCAGCACAAAACGAACTTCCGCAAACGAAAAACCGACCTTTTTTTTTCTACGAACCAAAACAAACGCGACCGAAAAATTGCCCATTAAAAGTTTAAAGCCATTAAGCCACTTACAACCCCCAATTTGTTTGCGCATAAAATGCAAACAAGCCGAAATTGTTGTATCGCTTTAATCGGCCGAAAAAATGGAGGTGATTGAGCAATTTCCCTCGTCCCCATTGCAGCGCTTTAAACACATAATTTCTTTAAGGCGGAGCAGGGGTAAAAATTTTTAGTGGTGCGGATTAAGTGTAAAACATTTTCTGCTTTCAAACCAACACTTTTTGAAGTTATACCTCTTTTGGCGTTTGAGGGTAAAATTTAGGCAGGCAATGGAAGTTGTGCGCTCACAGTTAACAAAAATTGTACAGTATGAAGTTAGCTGTCTAAGAAAGTAGTGAATCACGCTTAAAACCGAGTGTGCACATTCGAGCTCGAAGTGGCACATTCCGATCTCGAGAAAATGAAGCGCGCCGCTCCGCGTCGCGCTTCATTTGCCTCCCTCGCTCGGAAATGTGCCACTTCTCGCTCGAATGCGCACATCCTCGTATTCATTGGATTTTGTAAATCAAACTTTCTTTCCGATCAACAAATTTAATTCAGTTCAATCAATATCGATTATATGTTGGAAAAACGTTTTTTTACCATAGCAATGAGTGGGAGAGAGCGAAAAGATACAACAATCTGATAAGTACGAGTGAGAGGGAATAATAAAAATTATTGAACTAACTTTTAGTCAATTTTATTGTCCAAATAATTGTGAATTGTGCTTATAACCGAGTGTGCACATTCGAGCTCGAAGTGGCACATTCCGATCTCGGGAAAATGAAGCGCGCCGCTCCGCGTCGCGCTTCATTTGCCTCCCTCGCTCGGCAATGTGCCACTTTTCGCTCGAATGCGCACATCCTGGTATTCATTGGATTTTGTAAATCAAACTTTCTTTCCGATCAACAAATTTAATTTAGTTCAATAAATATCGATTATATGTTGGAAAAACGTATTTTTACCATAGCAATAAGTGGGAGAGAGCGAAAAGATACAACAATCTGATAAGTACGAGTGAGAGAAAATAATAAAAATTATTGAACTAACTTTTAGTACAATTTTATTGGCCAAATAATTGTGCATCGTGCTTATAACTGAGTGTGCACATTCGAGTTCGAAGTGGCACATTCCGATCTCGGGAAAATGAAGCGCGCCGCTCCGCGTCGCGCTTCATTTGCCTCCCTCGCTCGAAAATGTGCCACTTCTCACTCGAATGTGCACATCTTCGTATTTATTGAATTTATTAATATTAATTTTTACACGTGGATATATTTAATTTTGTTACGTCAAAGAAGTATAACTTCTAACGGGCGTACCAAAGTAAGTTTAACCCCAAAACAGTTTAAGTAAATATTTCTACCTTTCTTACAGAAATGATTAATTATAAATTAAATATTTTTATAAATTTGTAAGTCATAGAATTTACTAAATTCGTCTAAATCAAAACAATATTAAAAATAAAAACTTCTCTATTTTACGCATTATTAAACTATTTATTAAAATTACACATTACACATTATCTATCATTGATAATATAATGTTTAAAACCCTTAAAACCTATATAAAGTTTATATATAATTATAAACATAAATAACTTGAAACTACAATGTCGCGCAAGTTATATTAATCCAAAAGTGCAATGCGTTTTTTTATAAATTTATAACCATCTAGAACTAAATACTATTAAGTATTAAACAAATCAAAAAATATTCTTATGTAATAAAAATTAGTTAGATTTTACTCTAAACATTAGGAACTTTATATTTAAATTTAGCGCATATTTGTGGGAGTGACTTAAAAATTTCTGTTGGCCGGACAGAGTATAGTGAAATCTAACTGATTATTATTTCCTAGGAATTTTTTTTTGATTTGTTTAATACTTAGTAATATAATGTTTCTAATGAACTCTAACTGATTAATTATTATTACCTAAGAATATTGTTTTGATTTGTTTAATACTTAGTAATATAAAGTTCCTAACGTTTAGAGTAAAATCTAACTAATTATTATTACATATGAATATTTTTTGATTTGTTTAATACTTAATAGTATTTAGTTCTATATGGTTATAATTTATAAAAAATCGCATTGCATTATTTAATGAAAAACTGTAACATCCTTTATATAAATATGAAAAAACTATAAATACTATAAAGGCTTTTAACAAATAACGCCAATAAGTAGGTTATGTTTCAAATTTTGTTTGTTTACACTCACTTCGCAAGTTTCATAAATGCAAAAGCTTTCTTTCGCCCGAAATCAACACATTTACTACAGAAGGTAGTAAACGCATAGTTTACCTAGTTAGCCTATACTCTAACTGAAACGCACGCTTTGACTTTAACATATATAACAAAACATTTCCCGGCGCGATGTTCATATTTTGTATAAACATATTATTAAAATGGCTTATTTTTTGGTTTTAGGAGTAATTTAACAAGCGGCTCACCGAGTTGCAAAAATTTTAACAACCGGCTAGCGCGAGCCAGACCGAGCCGGCTCTAGCCCACCCTTGACCATACGATGTGCGTTAGCAATAAGAAAGAAAATATCGAAATCATATACGGGAAGTGCTTAGATTCTAAGAAAATTATTAGAAATACAAGAGGATTTATTTTTAGGGGCAGTTGGTTTTTAAGTCTGATATAATAAACGTTTTTTTATTTACAAAAAAAACGGGTTTTATTAATTTCCGCAAAAAAATCTTAATAGAATTTAAGTTGCACATAAACGTATCAAATTTTCAAAATTTTTGTTTTTTTTTTAAATGAGCATTTTCAATAACTTGTTTGTTAGTAATAAGTTAACATCCAAAATGGTCGGTCTATTACTAAGACCTGTTCTAATTATTTTTATTTTTGTGCAAGTTTGACATGGTTTTAAGAAAAGTTTATATTTATCTATAGTTAGTTGGATTTTGAAAAACGTTTTTCTGTAAATTAGTTATTGTAAATGCTTTAACCGACAATTTTGTCTTTTAATTACAGAACTTCCTGATTTTACGATTCAACACAAAAAAGATTTTAACCATCAAAACTCAAAAATTCTACATTAGTAAAACATAAAAGATTTTAATTTATGATTCTAAATAAAGATTATTATATTGGCAGTTGTATAATTTTAATTTTTTGATTTTATTTTATTTGAGATGTCATTATATGTATATTAAACTAAGGTTTTGAGTATCTGAACGTAAATTAACAGTTTTATTAATTTTGATAAAAACCATTTCACTTTTTCTTTTATTTTTATTCTTTTCACGATGTAAAATAGAAACTTGTTCAAATTGAAAATTAACTTGGACTGATTTGGTCTCATTGATCTTGATTCGCCATTTATTGAGCCATATTTGTATATTATTTAAATAATTTTGTAGGGTTCTCGTGGCCGTTGCTGAGAACAGAACAGTGCCCTAAACTACGTTTAAATAACATAAAAATACCTCAGTCTCTGTGTACCAAGTAGGTACCTTGGTTTACATTTGAATAACTAACATGGAAAGACCATATAATCAAGAAAATAAGCAAATAGATCTAAAAACAAAAGACTTATACTGGCTAATTGGGAAGAAATCCAACTTGTCCATAAAAAACAAAATTCATCTCTACAAAACAATAGTTAACCCTATATGGGTCTATGGTATCGAACTTTGGGGACGTTCAAGCAAATCAAACATTAAAATAATTCAGAGATGTCCATCAAAATTACTTCAAACATTTGTGAATGGACCATGCAACATGAAGCAACCACATGCTACATACCGACCTAAACATACCATACGTGAAAGACGTGATAAGGGAAAAAAGTGTCCAGCATTACAAAAAATTAGAATGCCACTTTAATGAAGTAATTCAACCACTTTTAGAACCACAACTAATTAGAATACTAAAAAAACTTTGGCCAACCGACCTAAAGGAGGATTAACGGGGACTCCTCAATTGAGAAGTACCTCATCAAGTTATTAACGAGCTTAATTGCTTTGGTGTCAGAAAACTGACTCATAAAATTTTTAAAATTCTGATTATCAAGTAATAAAATTAGTATAAAAAAAAATTGAAAATGATGTCCAACATCAAAATGGTGAATAGCTAATGCTGTTTTGTTTGGTTTTACATAAACTATACAAATCAATACGATCGATACTACTGGACAATTCTTTCATGTAAGGAAAATTTAAGTATGTTGTAATTTGTTGGACATCTTTTTTGTTATCTACTAATTTATAATTATTTATAAAACAATTAATGAGTTTTAAAGGGTAATTATTATTAATAAGAAGATTTTTCATTCGTTGTATATTATCTTCATAAAAATCTTCATGGCTTATACGTAAATCTCTATCCATAAGACCTTTAATTCACCTATCTTTTGACTCATTGGGTGATTAAAATAGTAGTTTAATAACCGCCCCGAACTGATAGGCTTTTGGTACCAATCAGTGTTTAAATTTCCATCTGAAAACCTATGTACTTTAACATCTAAAAAACAAAGAGAATGATTATCTTCAATTTCCATGGTTAAAATATTTTTTGTGCTGTTAAAGTATTTTATAATTTATATTTATTTATAAATTACTTGTAGTTATTGTTGTTAGACAAATTTGTTAATTTTCAGTTGCTTGAAACAATTTCAATCAAGAAACGAAACGTTGCAATTTAACAATAGTTGTGTTATTGAAAGTATCCAATTCCAGTTAACTTTAAACAATATTAAAAACATTGGACGTGAACATTATGAGTAACTAAAATTATTTTAAGAATAACTGGCTTGAAATGCATTTAAGTAAGTTCGAACGATTTACTACTTGAGATATCCCAACACAACCATCCAAATAAATCGTCATCGAATAAAATTTTTCAATTCGCCCGTGTTTCGTCATTTATTTATAAAGATATTCAAAAATTGTTTCCGGCAATATAATTGTATGACAATTTTGAAGGGATGTCTCGAGTTAGAATTTTGAAAATCTATCTATTTCAAGTAGTTGCACCTTTATCACCAAAAAAAAACTAATTTAAAAATCTAAATTCAAAAAAGTACCTCGATACATCCCTAGAAATTTGCCTAATGATTCTACGTGTAAAAAAACATTTTCATAATTCCTTATAGTTTGGCCGGAAACACGGGCGCAATTAACATTGTTTTTCTTATGGACAGATTTACTCCCGTTCCGCCTTAAGTTAAAAGAGACAAAAAAAGCTCCCTTAAATTTAGTAGTTGAATTAAGAAATAGTACGGAAATGAAAACGGAGATGAGAGTTTATATTTCCCCAGAACATATATCAAAATTATCTTTTTGAATTTAAGAAGCGGTCTTCCTTGCGCGACTCGGGCGATAAAATAACAAATAGACGATCGCGATTCAATGGTGTTCTATTTTTTCACGCAATTAGTGCGTTCGATTGCCGTGTCTGGTCAAGGTTTATTATTATGGATGACGAAAGACAAGGTCGATTTATCGGTAAGCCTCACACATCTACCTTAACGAGATTATAAATATCTGAGGAAATAGCCAAGAGTAATTTCTTCCTGCAGCTGATGGAAAATTTGATAGCAAATTCGTACGTACATCAAATTTATTACAAACGCCTCGCTTTTTTATCGTTAATTAATTATTAGCGCAAACGAGACGATAATGTGATTTGCTCTTAGTCACAGAGAGGTCATGAAACCTCGACAGAAAAAAAAACCATTAACTGTTATGTTAATCAATTAGTCACATTATAACCTTATGCTTTTATGTTTCCTTTTTTTTTCTCTGCGCGTTTTACGTGTAAATAGTCAAAAGTGGGCTGAGATTTGTTGAAGGATTTTTTGAAAAAATTCGGTTTTTAATTTACTTTTGAACCAGAAAACAATTTAATTGTATCAAATGTGATTAATGTTTTGTCATATTTAAGAGATTATTTTAGTACGTTGCCAATGTTGGCACCTGGTCCGTAATCGAAACCCGGACACTAAAAAAAAAGTTTTTTCGTACAATGTTTATTAGCTATATTAAATATAGAAACGCGAAAAAAAATAAACATCTGACCAAAATACAAATAATAATGTAAATATTAAATAATTTTTAAGCAATATGATATGGAAGATAAAAAAAATATATTTATATATAAAAACCACAAAAATTATATAAATATCACAGAACATAATAGTACGTTCATGTTTTATTTAAAGCCTTTAATATATTTTTTTTAACGCTCCGCGCTTTTTATAAAATATTTTAATTTTTTTTATGGAAAAAATCAGAACAAATGATATTTAAATTAGTATAGATTAGTAATTCTGCTTCTACTTATTCATTCATTAAAAAGAAAATTCTCTCAATATGTAGCCTGTCAGACGAATAAGTACTGGAAGTTAACCCACTTACGAACGACTCGAAACTAAACAAAAACATATGCGAAGTCAAGTGGCCTTAGGTGGAATATTTTTGAGTTAAGATATTGTAAACTTCAATTTAAAAATAAGCATTCCTTAAGGACCCAATTTAACCAGTTGATGATAATTTGGAAACTTCTGTTTGAGTTATTGACGAAAAAGTAATATAAATGAAACAATTTTCTGAAAAGAGTTCAACGATTTAAATGATAAAAATATAATATGCTGTAATAAACATCGTTAAAGTGAATCAAAACAAATGTTGAGATTCGAACGAAAAAAGACAGATAATGGACGCTTTCGAATGTACTTCTTTTTCGTCTTAGATTTTTCATTTTAGTTTAGGTTTCTTGAAATGTTGATATTCACTTTGCGTAGCATCGCTGCTCTTTAATTTTTTTTTTTTGAAATGATAGAACCGAGTTACCAATTAAAATTTTTTACACAAATACATATATCTATGTTGTATAATTTAATATAGATTTATTCAGTTTGATGAAAAAGCACAGTCAAAAACCAACATTAATACCGTATTATTCTTTCTGTACGAGCAATAGTCATGGTTACCATGGTGATGGCAATGTATGTCTGACAAAGTGTAGAGCTTTTAATAAACCAAGTTCATATTACCATTAAATAAGCATTTTTGAGTGTGTTTCATCATTGTAACCAATTTCAAAAAGTTATATAATTATTAAAGTCCAATTTAAATCAATATTTTTTTACTTTTCCCCAATGATGTTTCAAAAGTATGTTTTTTTTAAATATCGTTTTCTTAATTTTTACTCTCTTTATGATAAAAAGTCGGCCATTTGAAAGTTACATTTTACGTCAAGTATGGCCCAATTTAAAGACCCCATTGTGTACTTACATGATTTATATGCTTATGCCATTATACCGTTTTGTTTAAAGTTGATTTAGCATGAGTGACTAAGTTTTGTAACAAAATCAAACATAATTAATTGATTAACCTCGAATACCATTTTGAATCAGACAAAAAAAAATTCTTTAGATCTGGGGCCAAGCAAAATTTTAAATACAACAATACAGGGTGTTTTTTAAGATTGAAAACATTTTGAATTTGACGGAATACTAATTTACATTTAAGTTGGTAGTACTGGAAGAGAGCTGTTGACAGGAGTTGTAATGGCGTCTCGTATAAGCATGGCCAAAATCATAAGGTCAGACGACTTGGCTTTTGAATACCAACTTAATAGTATAGTCTCGCAGTTTCTAAATTTTTTATGGTTAGTTTAAGTTTCTCACGTTAATAACGGATCAAATTCTGGTGGTTTGACAGTAGATAAGTTTGACAGTAAATAAGTCGTAAAGACATATTTTATTATTATTACCAAGGCAACCAGATTGACGTGTTCAATTATAGAGAAATTTATATTGCAAGATGTCATTTCAATTATATAGTTTATATTGCAAGTTATCATTCCCAGTGAACCCGATTTTGACAAAATTGGGCATAATGGGGAACAAAAATAATCACCTCCTGAGTGAACAATACCAGATTTAACCACATGCAAAAGTTAAAAGTTAATCCTTTAACATCCTAAGTTCTATTAACCTTCCGCATACTAGGTGACTAAATGTCACATGCCATACCAGGTGGGGTTTGCAGAACCCCGAAAATAAAATAATATAAAATCACACAATATTTTACTTTATGACAATTAAATGATAAGAAATATATTTTTCATATCACATGCATAGAAACAACGCGTTTTGATCTCTGTTTTGCCAGTCGAAACAAAACAATATCAGACCAATGCGACTATGTCAGTCAGAAATGACATTTGTTTCTCCCCCTAGGGAGAAACAAATGTCATCAAATCGTCAAAAATTTTAATAAATTACAAAACTCGTTGTTTCATTACATGTGATATGAAAAATAGTATTTGTGGCACGGGATGAAACGAAGACGATTTCAGACCAGGGCAATGACAGCCCTCGCTTCGCTCGGGCAGTCAACTCTCGCCCTCGTCAGAAATCGTCTTGTTTCACCCCTTGCCACACAATATACTATTAATAACTAATAATGAATAGGTTTAAGTAAACGACATATTTATTTCTGCATTAGAATAGACTTTTTTTAATAAAAATACAAGAACAACTTTTTTTTTAATTTATAAACTATTGAGTTTTTTTTGAGTATTGAATTCCAAAGGCACGTGTCAATTACGATACCGAATATTAAGAAATTCTAACAAAAATTTCATTCTTGCCCCCTTATTGCAATACAAATTAATTTTACGGCAATTTTTTAATAATTCGAAACAATTTAGGCCAATAAATTACACGAAAAATTAATTGAATAATTTTAATCATTCCCTCTCACTTGCATTGACAAAATTATCGTATCTTCTCGCTCCCTTCCACTCATTGCTATAGTAAATACGTTTTTCGAATATAAAATCGATATTTACTAACTTAAATTAAAATTTTTGATTTGAAGGACCGCACGGTGAATTATACTAATGTAATAAATACGAGGATGTGCGCATTCGAGCGAAAAGTGGCACATTTCCGAGCGAGGGAGGCAAAAGAAGCGAGACGCGGAGCGGCGCGCTTCTTTTTCCCGAGATCGGAATGTGCCACTTTGAGCTCGAATGTGCACGCTCAGTTTTAAGCATTATTTGCAATAATTTTGTCATCGTAAAATTAGTAAATAATTTTTATCATTCCCTCTCACTCGTACTTATAAGTTTATCGTATCTTTTCGCTCGCTCCCACTCGTTGCTATGGTAATAATACGTTTTTTGAATATTTACTGAACTAAATTAAATATGTTGATTGGAGAGAAAGTTTATTTTACAAAATTCAATAAATACGAGGATGTGCGCATTCGAGCGAAAAGTGGCACATTTCCGAGCGAGGGAGGCAAATGAAGCGCGACGCGGAGCGGCGCGCTTCATTTTCCCGAGATCGGAATGTGCCACTTTGAGCTCGAATGTGCACGCTCGGTTTTAAGCATTATTTGCAATAATTTTGTCAACGTAAAATTAGTAAATAATTTTTATCATTCCCTCTCACTCGTACTTATGAGTTTATCGTATCTTTTCGCTCGCTCCCACTCGTTGCTATGGTAATAATACGTTTTTTGAATATTTACTGAACTAAATTAAATATGTTGATTGGAGAGAAAGTTTATTTTACAAAATTCAATAAATACGAGGATGTGCGCATTCGAGCGAAAAGTGGCACATTTCCGAGCGAGGGAGGCAAAAGAAGCGCGACGCGGAGCGGCGCGCTTTTTTTTCCTGAGATCGGAATGTGCCACTTTGAGCTCGAATGTGCACGCTCAGTTTTAAGCATTATTTGCAATAATTTTGTCATCGTAAAATTAGTAAATAATTTTTATCATTCCCTCTCACTCGTACTTATGAGTTTATCGTATCTTTTCGCTCGCTCCCACTCGTTGCTATTGTAAAAATACGTTTTTTGAATATTTACTGAACTAAATTAAATTTGTTGATTGGAGAGAAAGTTTAATTTACAAAATTCAATAAATACGAATATGTGCACACTCGATTTTAAGCTCGATTACCAAACGTTCCGTTTTAACAAAAAAAAATTGGTCACGTTAGTTACACCCCACCTCGTACACCGAGGGTTAACGACAAAAAAAGAAAAAAAACATATCATAATCTAATATGTACTAGAAAATTAATGTTGCTAAATAAAAAGTTTGTACAAACGAAAAACTTCAAACTAGTCGTAAGATCAACTCGCATCTAAAAGACGAGCAAACTTTGAGTTAAAAATCGTCCCAAATGAGCGCAAAATTGGCGCCCCATGTGGGCAACTTTTCTCTATGACCTGAAAAGCTAAGTTCGATTCAAAAACTCTCAAATAACGTTAAATTAAATAATCGTCGCAATTCGGTTTTACTATTGTTCAAAATTGCATGTAATTCCATAATAACAGTCCAATTCAAAAATTTTGTGGGTGTGAAAACAATTTTCAATTTACAGTAAAGTTTGTGAGAAGTTATAAATACGACGAGTTTTCATGTTCTAAGAAAACACGACGCCTCAAGAATAATAAACGTTTAGCTTTTAATACGCGTTTGCATATTAACTAACAATAATATTCCGGCTATACGGTTCATACTTAATTTGTTAATACCTTTTAATGTATTCTATGAATGCCCGATGTAGTTTTCTTCCGAACACTTCAGAGCTTTATGAATGTTCATAGTGCATCTTATAATTTTAAATTAATCGTTGCATAATTCTAAATAAACGAATCAAACGCATGCCAGAAATTAATTATAAACCGCACATTCTTTAAATGAAAAATAATTATAGGATTTATTTACAGATTACATCAGAGCGCACAATTATACTTGCATCACCATCTGTAATTTAAATCAATGCTTAATGAACGTAGCCTATGTTTATTAATTAATATCGATTTGTTGCTGATTTTCCACCTTTTAAACAAGCTTTGTAGAAATCGATAAAAAATGTATTTAAACTTTGAAGCAGTTACTGTAAAAATGTAAGACATCCGAAAATAAATGAAGACGGTACAACCAAAATTTTGTGGGGTGCGTCTGGCACGAATTTAGTTACTAAGTGGCACGAAAGAGCAAAGGGAAATCTATAAATGTATATGCAAGGGATGTTACTAATGCCCGATTTTGGATAATTGCGAATTGGAATGCGAATGCGAATATTTAATACCGATTGTCATGAATGTGCACTTGTCAGTGTGCAAGTACAAGTAGATGTCGCATTGGAATATCACTTTTTGTTCCATTAACTTAATTTGCGACGATTTGGCTTTTCAATACCAACTTAAAAGTATAGACCCCCAGTTTATAGTTCTCTATAGTTATTTTATGTTTCTCACGTTAATAATAAGTCAAATTCTGGTTGGCTTGTGGCAAATTTTAGTTTTGACAGTAGATAAGTCAAAAATTCTTATTTATTATTATTATATCGAGGGTAACCAAATTAACATGATCAATTTTGGAGAAATGCGTTTCGATAAGTTGTCATTCACAGTTTCACCGACTCTGACAAAATTAGGGGTGGTGGGGAGCAGAAGTGATCGCCTCCTGGGTATGATATCGGTATTAATTTCATTAAAATAAATCAGAAGTAAAGGGTTGCCAACAAGCAAATTACACTTTTCTAATTTTCCCGAAATTCAGGTGATGTTACGTTGTTATAGTGATTCTATTTAAGTAACAATTTATCAAACCAATTCAATTATTTAAGGAGGTTGAGGTGGGATAGTCCCAACCAAGAATTTGGAATGTTGGCATTCAGAAATGCCTTAAATAATTATGAGGTAAATTTTATTTATTATTAGGATTTATTATGATTATCGAAAAACTTTTAATCTTACAAATATTGTTTATCTAATTTTATTAAATTATTTTAGATTAATGGATTAACTTTCGTATGTTTTGTAAAAAAATATGAAAAATAGAGATTAATTATATTTTATAAATTTTGAAAAATTATCAAAGCAAATGATATAACAAAAATAGAAGAATTAAAAAAAATAATTTTAATAGTGAAAATAAAGCAAAATAATTCAAAATAAAATTAAAAACCTCAAAATTACAGTTTTTCGAAACGACAACACTTTAATGTAATTTACTGTTGGCTCTACTGACAGTAATAATATATTTCATTTTTGGGTTAGTTATTATTACCTATTACATATTACTTATTATTTTATATTAATCTATATTTGTTCTAAAAACAATTATTAAAATCTGAATATAAATATATTTGAGTTATATTGAATTTAAGTTTTACTTATTTATTTATATTGTTACTTTTATAAATGCAATTTTCAACATAAATACTTTGTTAATGAAATAATTAAAACAAATACTTTAAATTGTTTATCCCTATTTTATTAATAAAAACTAATACCCATTGTAAATCTATTATTAATTAAACTTAATATAATTACTTGTAGCATATGTTTTAATTACATAACCTTAAACCATACAATTTAATATATTTAAATTTTCTGTCATTATTGCTAAATACAACGTTGCCGTTATTTCAGACATTAAACGTAAATCAATGTTCGACATAGTTCAATTTCGTATTAAGGCCATTTTTTTAAAATTTTTAATAGCAAAAAATGTGTTATTTTCATATCAAATTTACAAGTTCTCCATTTTAGAAAAAAAAACCCAGTATTAAATTTCAAAGGCAATTACGATACCAAATATTTAGAAATCCTAACAAGAATTTCATTTTTGCCCCCTTATTGCAATACAAATTAATTTCACGGCCATTTTTTAATGATTCGCAATAATTTAGACCTATCAATTACACAAAAAATTAATTGAATAATTTTAATCATTCCTTCTCACTTGCAATGACAAAATTAACGTATCTTCTCGCTCTCTTCCACTCATTGCTATAGTAAATACGTTTTTCGAATATAAAATCGATATTTACTAATTTAAATTAAAATTTTTCATTTGAAGGAGCGCACGGTAAATTATACTAATGCAATAAATACGAGGATGTGCGCATTCGAGCGAAAAGTGGCACATTTCCGAACGAGGGAGGTAAATGAAGCGCGACGCGGAGCGGCGCGCTTCATTTTCCCGAGATCGGAATGTGCCACTTTGAGCTCGAATGTGCACACTCGGTTTTAAGCATTATTCGCAATAATTTTGTCAACAAAAAATTAGTAAATAATTTTTATCATTCCCTCTCACTCGTACTTATGAGTTTATCGTATCTTTTCGCTCGCTCCCACTCATTGCTATGGTAAAAATACGTTTTTTGAATATATAATCGATATATTTACTGAACTAAATTAAATTTGTTGATTGAAGAGAAAGTTTAATTTACAAAATTCAATAACTACGACGATGTGCGCATTCGAGCGAAAAGTGGCACATTTCCGAGCGAGGGAGGCAAATGAAGCGCGACGCGGAGCGGCGCGCTTCATTTTCCCGAGATCGGAATGTGCCACTTTGAGCTCGAATGTGCACACTCGGTTTTAAGCACTATTCACAATAATTAATTTACTTTAAAATAATTATTCACAAATTACATTTTAATAGAAATAAATGTGTACAAAATAGTTTTAAGCCCTCAACCTCCTTAATGTTCCATAAGTGCGCACCTAACTAAAATAGAAATTTAAAAAAAGTAAGGCAATTCAAATAATTTAGTTAAAAGCTTATTTAAAGACACCTAACTGATTAAAATCGAAAAAGCTTTTAGGATGCACCACTTCACAAAATGCATTAGAATTCTAAATTTGCGTTTTGCGAAACTTTTACATCTAAAACTTGTGTTTTATCGGTTCGTACGTTGAACGTTTCGAACTTTAAGTTCAAATTTTTTCATTTAAGTTATTTTTAAAAGTTATTTGTAAATTCTGCAAACGTTTGCCGAATTTGCTCGGATCGACATTTTTAAAGGGATGAATGTTTAATATTATACAAAACGGCACGTTTTTATAATAACGGAAACATCGCGGAATTTGTAATAAGACAGCGGAAAACTTTTCGGGCACTAAATTTAAAGCGATTTCATTTAAAAATAAATAAAACTTGTACCAAAAAAAAACACCTAATAAAATATAGTACGTACTACGTTACTTTGATTTAATTCAAACGAAAATAAATAAAAATTCTAAATAAAGATCAAAGCCGTTCATTTTCATGGTTACCCTTTTTTTTTATCGAGTGCAACAAGCACGCAATTTCGACGTTTACTTTACAAAAATAAAATATGCATTATTGAAATTTCTTTGGAGCCATAAAAGATACATAACATGCGAAAGTAAGGGTGGCTACGAACATTTTCTTAATAATCGTCTGCCACAGAAAATTAAGTCACGTTTTTATTTAAAATCATTATCGATTTGTTATGTTTGTGAACAAAAATAATATGGCAGTTTTCTAAAACGAAAATATGATTTTCATACACGTTGAACAGTCAAAAGAGAACATCAAAATACAATCAGCGAAAGATGCCAAACATTCAATTTTTGTGTTCGGCGAACGAGTAAAGGAATTGTGTCTTTATTAAAATAGGAAAATGCTTAAAGGGCGGTCGTTAAAGTCGCATCTTCTTTTGATTTTTCGCGTAATCGCCGCACAAAAATTGACGCCAATCGTTGGGCAATATTTAGACAAATAAATCGCTCCAAACTTGACCTATTTTCGGGGGTGTAAAATTATGCATATCTTCGATACTTGTTTATGTAGTGCGATCGCCGAGTTTATTAACGCTTTTCATCTTTTCGGTTTTATTATTTTGGAATTTATTTGAATAAATATTTCCAGACTTGCGACCACGAATTGCGGATGTGTGAGAGTTTATTTGGCTTGCAGAAATTGTTTTTTTTTTGGGTTTTATAAACTTATTAGAGCCAGCGCCGGATCTGCTGAAGCGATTTTTGGGCTGCAGCCCACGAAGCCGTGGATATAAAAGGCCCCCAGCCTCCATTGAAAACAATAGACGATATTGTGAATTAAAAATAATACAGTGAAACCTCTCGTTGCGACCATATCTATAAGGAGGCCACCTCTAGAAGCGGGGAGTATGCTTCAGAAGAGATATACCGTAATTTAATTCTTCTTGTAAATTTTTCTCTAAGACGACCACTCTCTAACCCGACCGCGACCGTTAATTTTGAGACCGCTACTTTTCAAAAACTACTTAAACTTGGAAAGTTTTGTATCGATAATAGGTGAAAAGCAAGCATTTCTTGCATTATTTATAATTCTAACCCTGATTGACATTTTAATTTTTTCATAGTTCGTAAAGTAAAAAAATCCTCAGGTGTTTTTGGAATTTTAGAATTTTACATACTGACAGGTCTTTTGCAAAATGATTCCTTATAAGAAAGCTCTAGAGTAATAGAACACAATAATTTAGTCCAATAAATGGGACAAAAAATCAGTTGAATAATTTTAATTGTTCCCTCTCGCTCCCATTGACATGGTTGTCGTATCTTTTCGCTCTCTTGCACTCATTGGTATGATAAATATAGGTTGTACAGCCGCTTACTCCCAAAGTTATTCTCTTGTTAAATAAAAAGTATTAGACATAATAAAATTATTTTAACATACATGGAGTTATAAAAGTATGAAAATTTATTTACACATATTTTTGCTTCCACATCACACACAATGGCCACCGCAAAAACAACATATCTTCACATTTTCATTTTGACCTAAAATTTAGGTCAAATAAAATTTTCAAATTTTCATGTTTAATTGTTTTTTTTAATTAGTTTGTTGGATAAGTTTAAGAGGACAGACAATTTTTGTGACGATAAATCATACACAGCCAATGTTGAGCTAACTGTGGCCACCCTTGAGAACGTTGCTAAGATGAGGCGAAATTGATTGGCCACCTTATTCCCCTGAATTAAATTCCTGCGACTATTTGTTATGGGCATATCGTAAAGAAAATGTTATCAAGATAGGCCTCAAACAATTAAAAAACAAAATTGCTCGTTACTTTCAAGGTATAGAGCTCGAAATGTTGAAAAGAGGCTCAAAAATTCGAGGCTAGGCTTCGCCACGTTATTCTTAAAGGAGGACATTTTGTAAATTTAATTTATTAATATAAATTTCCCTACTTTTGGCTGGAAAATGCTTTTTTTTTAAATTAAATTATCTTTAATAGTTGTCTAGATATTAAAAAATATTTTCATATTTTTTCATATTAAAAAAGTTGGGAGTAAGAGTCTGGACACCCTGTATGTTTTTCGAACATAAAATCGTTATTTACTGAACTAAATTGAATTTTATAATTTGAAAAGCTAAGGATATAGTAGACAAACCTAATAAGTACGAAGATGTGCACATTCGAGCGAAAAGTGGCACATTTCCGAGCGAGGGAGGCAAATGAAGCGCGACGCGGAGCCGCGCTTCATATTCCGATCGAAATGTGCCACTATCACTCGAATGTGAAACTCGTTTTAAGCATGATTCACAATAATTCAGGTCAATAAATTAGTTGAATAATTTTAATCGTTCCCTCTCACTCCCATTGACCTAATTGTCGTATCTTTTCGCTCTCTTCCACTCATTGTTGTGGTAAATATATGTTTTGAACATAAAATCGATATTTCCCATACTAAATTTAAATTTTTAATTTGAAAAAGCTAAGAATAGAATAGACAAATTAATAATTACGAGAATGTGCGCATTCGAGCGAAAAGTGGCCATTTCCGAGCGATGGAGGCAAATGAAGCGCGACGATCGCGCGCTTCATTTCGAGATCGAAATGTGCCACTGACTCGAATGTGCACACTCGGTTTTAAGCATGATTCACAATAATTCAGGTCAATAAATTAGACGAAAAATTAGTTGAATAATTTTAATCGTTCCCTCTCACTCCCATTGACATAATTGTCGTATCTTTTCGCTCTCTTCCACTCATTGTTGTGGTAAATATATTTTTTGAACATAAAATCGATATTTCCCATACTAAATTTAAATTTTTAATTTGAAAAAGCTAAGAATAGAATAGACAAATTAATAATAACGAAGATGTGCGCATTCGAGCGAAAAGTGGCACATTTCCGAGCGAGGGAGGCAAATGAAGCGCGACGCGGAGCGGCGCGCTTCATTTTCCCGAGATCGGAATGTGCCACTTTGAGCTCGAATGTGCACACTCGGTTTTAAGCATGATTCACAATAATTCAGGTCAATAAATTAGACGAAAAATTAGTTGAATAATTTTAATCGTTCCCTCTCACTCCCATTGACATAATTGTCGTATCTTTTCGCTCTCTTTCACTCATTGTTGTGGTAAATATATTTTTTGAACATAAAATCGATATTTCCCATACTAAATTTAAATTTTTAATTTGAAAAAGCTAAGAATCGAATAGACAAATTAATAATTACGAGGATGTGCGCATTCGAGCGAAAAGTGGCACATTTCCGAGCGAGGGAGGCAAATGAAGCGCGACGCGGAGCGGCGCGCTTCATTTTCCCGAGATCGGAATGTGCCACTTTGAGCTCGAATGTGCACACTCCATTTTCAGCGTGATTCACAATAATTACCTTTCCTCCTACAAAATACCACTTTATTTATAATAACTTTCATTTGATAACAATATGATTCTGATAAATAATAACTGCATTTAATCTAATATGTTATCTTTAATTGTCTATCTTTGTCTTTCTCTCTAAGACGACCACCTCTAACAAAGGACCAATTTAAACAAGAACCGACGCTGGTCGTGTTAGCAAGGTTTTACTGTATATCTAAAATTAGAAAAATACAATCAGAAGGTTGGCAACCCGACACCTACATCACTATATAAAACAGTTTTTTGACATTTGGCAATTAGTCGAGTATTTAGGTAGGCCCCCAAGCAGTATTAGCCCAGCGCCCCACAAATTGACGATTCGCCGCTGATTAGAGCGGCTTTTGCGAATTATAAGTTGTCTATTTGGAAGTTAAAGAGACCAAACCGTCGAAGCTTCGGTGATGGACAGAAATTAAATAAATAAATATAGGAAGTGCCGGATTAAGCGCTGTGGGGGGACCCTAAGTTAATCAATACGTTTTATAAGCCTATGTAAAACTTTGCTTTTTTTTTAAATTATTCCAAACACGATTATTAAAAATATTATTCGCATAATTATTCGAAGTTCTTAAAAATCCATTATTTTGTCGCGTGTAGGTATTTTTAAGCGTATGTATATCTGCTTTGAATTTAAAAAGAAATGCTTACTAAAAAGTATTGTGGGATAGCAAAATTCTACGTTTCAGATATTTGAAAATTACAAAAACGACAGTGTCAATTTTTTTTAAATATTAAAGCACCAAAAAGTGTCTTTTATCTACACATTTAAAAATGAGTCAATATCTTTTGAAAAAAATTATCAATAAAAAATGAATTGTGAGAAAAGTCGCCTTTTTAACAATAATTACTAAAATATAATCCTATTTTCTACTTTAAAAACCGAAATTTACCGTCAGCTTGCAATATAAAAATAAAAATTACAATTACAATTACAATTTCATTTTATTTTTTTTCAAATTCTAAGAAAAGGTCTTATATAAGGAAAAAGGTTATAAAACATTGCATGCAATTTATTAAGTAATAATAAACTGATAGATTTTCAGGCAATAACTGTTAATAAATTTTTAGAATAATTTTAAAGTTTTCTACTAAACGAACGAAATTTTAATTTATCACCACTAGATGTCTGTAAACGTACTTAGTCACAAACTAATATTTGGTAGCAAGCATAATAATACATTTTACGAGGTCAAAAAAGCCAGAGTGATCTTTCAATGCTTTTAAATGGGAACCAATTTTGTCACTCGTTCTGGAGTTTCATTACCAACTTAAAAGTGTAGCCCCCATTTTCTAGATTTTTTATATTTATTTTATGTTTACCACGTTAATAGAAACAGCAAAAATAGTAGCACACACTGCCAATTAAACAATGCAACAAAATAAAAAAAAAACGCAATTTAAAAACTCGAACTTATAAATTGTTTCATTATAATATTTAATAATGTAATCAATTTTGAAGAAATTAAATTTTGTCAAGTTGTCATTTACAGCCAACCCTACTCTCACAAAAGTGGGCATGGTGGGGGGCAAAAGTGATCACCCCCTGAAATAAAGCAAAGAGACTAAACAAACTAATCAAAGAAAATGAACTAACGACTAACAAACACGTACTTGAACCTTCGGCTTGTGCATTTTTTTTTGTAATGACAAAAGAATCAAAAAACTTCGAACTACTGTAATTACGGCGCTCGTTCGAACTTTTTGTTAACTTCGTTATTGTTTCTTACAGTTGAATAAAATTTTATTCGCTACCCACTCCGCTTCTTTTTATTCATTATCATTTGATAATTAGCTACGTACACAAATTTCTGAAAAGTGGAACTTTTTTCGAACGCTATTTATTTGAGTTTGCGAAAATGCCTAATTTTTATTTTGAAAATTTATATTTGAAAGAAATATTTTAATTAGCAATTGAGTTACACATGACTGATCAAAAAGTGCTTTTTTTCAGTTTTACATATCTCAAAAATATTTTCATATTTTAAGCCTGTTTACATATTTTGTATTAAATTTTATTTCACGTTCTCACCCATTTTTTTTCTGGTTGTATAAATCTCTCATTTAGACAAAGGTAGAGGTAAAATAAACTTAGGCAAAATTTGACCAAAAAAAGAGTGGCACTAAAAAAAAAATTCGAAAAACACTGTTCTCTAACAAATACAACAATTTTATGCATGAGTAAAGTGACACCGACCAAAAGCTTCTTGACCAAAAAACGCAGTCATAGAGGCACAAATAAAAGAAAATAGTTTTCAGTAGAATGAGTAGTCATGAGGAAACTACAAAAAAAGATGATCGACTTCCATGTGTCAAATGCTCAGAATGGCTTTACGAGACTTGTACGATGTGAAATGTATGTCCCAGAGCTCAACTACGAGAAAATAATTGGAAACCAAAAAATTATAAGTGCGGCATCTATCCTTTTAATGCGGCGTCTCTACCAAGCACGAGGGAGAGACGCCGCATTATTAGCTTTTTTGTTTTTAATTTGGTGAGTACAGTAATCCCTCAACATTCGCGAGGGTTACGTTCCAGAAAAACCTCGCGAATATCGAATTCGTGAATGTTAAGTCTATCTTAAGGAGGAAATAGGGGGGTTACGTTCTTCGACGCTTGATATACGTTCTATATACATACAAAACAACGTACATACCTATGTACCTATATACACGTTTTAATAATTTTTAATTAAACTACCATCAATTTACGGAATTTAAAGTGTTAGGGTGTTACTCAACTGAATCTAAAACTAAAGAAATCGTTTGGTAAAGCATGGGAGGAGGGCTTTTTGTTGTCCTAGGAATCCTTCGGCTCTCAGAACGAAACCAACACGAAATATAAAATTATTACTGCACAGAAAAAATGATATCTTGGCTCAAGTGAGAAAATTTCTACGTCACTATTCTCTTGAACTAAAATACAAAATTTCACTTGAATGAAAAAAAAAATTGTTGTAACCAAAAATCACTCATTTTCTTAAAATAAAAAATTTATTCTTGAACAAAAGAAAAAACTTGCTTGAAACAAGAAATTCTTGTATTAAGAAATTTTTTCTTAATTCAAAATTGTTAGTCAAGAAATTATTTCACTTCACTCAAGATTTTTTAATTTTAATTTTGTAATGGTTCCGCGAATAAGCGAGTACACGGCTCGCGAATATCGAATTTTTCCGCATTTTGATAATCGCGAATAATCGAAATTCGCGAATATCGAAACCGCGAATGTTGAGGGATTACTGTATTTCTGAATGGAATTTTTATTTGGCTTTGCATTTATATTAAAGTATTATATAATAATTGGAATCGGTTAAAATATTATTTTATTAAACAAAATATTTCAAAAGTTATAATTTTTTTTGGAAATGTGCGGCATCTCTCCCGCATTTACCCTATATATATTTCTTAAATAGTCGTAAGCACACATAAATTAATTGGCGCCTGCTTTTATGAACACGAATATAAGGTTTTGAGCCCTTGAATTAGAGATTTATTGACATTTCAAATAACTCAGTAATTATACCATTTTAATGATGGTTGTATTTTACATCCAAACCTAGTGATAAACGTGAGGGAATTAATTACTAATAAATTAATTATTTTAATAAAAATTTATTGTATTATATTTCTAAAACCGAAATTAATTACAGAAATCATTCTCCAATGATTAAAGCCGATAAGTTACATCAAGCAAAAAAAATATCAAAATTTTAGTCATCGCCGCTACCCCACCGGCCCCGCAAAAGTTACTAGGTGAATATTTAAATGCGGCCGGTTTGATCTTCGACGCACAACTTTCGAGGACCAAAACTTAGAAATTAGCAGTAAGTTTGGTGACTTAGAAATTCGATTCAATTGAACCGGTTCCTAATTAAAAATTCGAATCTCACAAAGGTCGAATATCGACGATTCTAATTGGCCTCAGGCCTCGCAGTACGAATTCTATTCCGTTACATAACTATTTGTAAACAGACGCAACATCCTTTAAATAAATACGTCTCACTTTTGTCTAACGCAATTATAACTTTGAATTGCCTCTCTTCTTTGCATAATGGAGGGAAGGTTAATCAGATTGTGGAGCGGATAGCATGATATTCCTCCTATTCGTTTTTCGCGTATGACTTCGATTGAATTCTTTATTTCTTTTACGGTCGAACCGATCTGAGCAACGATCGTTTCTTATTTTAAAGCGAAACGAATGGCGGGATACGGAAGAGATTAAAAATTTAACACCCATCGCACGGCACTAAATTAGAGGAACGACGAAAAAGGTCGTGCGATTCGCGACAAACGTAAAACTTTAATTGCACATTCTTAAATGAAAAATTAATAATCCGTTAAATTTTTTGATATCGACGAAAGCGAATAAATACGTTCACGTCCAAAGCTCCATTGAAAACAATAGAGGATATTGTCGATTAAAAATAATACAGTAAAACCTCTCGTTGCGACCATCTCCATACGGAGACCACCTCTAAAGGCGGGCAGCATGCTTCGGAACAGATATACGGTAAATTAATTCTTCTTATAAATTTTTCTCTAAGACGACCACTCTGTAACCCGACCGCGACCGATAATTGCGCAACCGCTACTTTTCAAAATTACTAAAACTTGGAAATTTTTTTTTAAATAATAGCTTTAATAGCCAGCATTCTCCTGCATTATTTATGATTCTAAGCCTCATTGACATTTGAATTCTTTCATAGTTTGTAAAGTTAAAAAATCTGCAGGCGTTTTTGGAATTTTACATACTGACAGGTCTTTTGCAAAATGATTCTTTATAAGAAAGCTGATGAGTAAAAGAACACACTCGGTTTTAAGCATGATTCACAATAATTTAGACCAATAAGTTAGACGAAAAATCAGTTGAATAATATTTATCGTTCTTTCTCGCTCCCTTTGACAGGATTGTTGTATCTTTTCGCTCCCTTGCACTCATTGCTATGGTAAATACGTTTTTCGAACATAAAATCGTTATTTACTAAACTAAATTTAAATTTATACAGAATAAAGAGGAAAAATTCTGAGAATGTGGGGTATGTGCGCATTCGAGCGAAAAGTGGCACATTTCCGAGCGAGGGATGCAAATGAAGCGCGACGCGGAGCGGCGCGCTTCATTTTCCCGAGATCGGAATGTGCCACTTTGAGCTCGAATGTGCACACTCGGCTTTAAGCATTATTCGCAATAATTTTGTCAACAAAAAATTAGTAAATAATTTTTATCATTCCCTCTCACTCGTACTTATGAGTTTATCGTATCTTTTCGCTCGCTCCCATTCATTGCTATAGTAAAAATACGTTTTTTGAATATATAATCGATATATTTACTGAACTAAATTAAATTTGTTGATTGAAGAGAAAGTTTAATTTAGATAATTCAATAAATACGATGATGTGCGCATTCGAGCGAAAAGTGGCACATTTCCGAGCGAGGGATGCAAATGAAGCGCGACGCGGAGCGGCGCGCTTCATTTTCCCGAGATCGAAATGTGCCACTTTGAGCTCGAATGTGCACACTCGGCTTTAAACATTATTCGCAATAATTTTATCAACGAAAAATTAGTAAATAATTTTTATCATTCCCTCTCACTCGTACTTATGAGTTTATGGTATCTTTTCGCTCACTCCCACTCATTGCTATGATAAAAATACGTTTTTTGAATATATAATCGATATATTTAGTGAACTAAATTAAATTTGTTCATTGAAGAGAAAGTTTAGTTTAGATAATTCAATAAATACGAGGATGTGCATATTCGAGCGAAAAGTGGCACATTTCCGAGCGAGGGATGCAAATGAAGCGCGACGCGGAGCGGCGCGCTTCATTTTCCCGAGATCGAAATGTGCCACTTTGAGCTCGAATGTGCACACTCGGCTTTAAGCATTATTCGCAATAATTTTGTCAACAAAAAATTAGTAAATAATTTTTATCATTCCCTCTCACTCGTACTTATGAGTTTATCGTATCTTTTCGCTCGCTCCCATTCATTGCTATAGTAAAAATACGTTTTTTGAATATATAATCGATATATTTAGTGAACTAAATTAAATTTGTTGATTGAAGAGAAAGTTTAATTTAGATAATTCAATAAATACGATGATGTGCGCATTCGAGCGAAAAGTGGCACATTTCCGAGCGAGGGATGCAAATGAAGCGCGACGCGGAGCGGCGCGCTTCATTTTCCCGAGATCGGAATGTGCCACTTTGAGCTCGAATGTGCACACTCGGTTTTAAGCATGATTCGCAAAAATTTAAGCTAATAAATTAAACGAAATGCCAGTTTAATAATTTTAATCGTTCCCTCTCATTCGCATTGACGATATTCTCGTATCTTTCCGCTCCCTTCCACTCATTGCTATAGAAACGACGAAAAAGGTCGTGCGATTCGCGAGAAACGTAAAACTTTAATTGCACATTCTTAAATGAAAAATTAATAATCCGTTAAATTTTTCGATATCGGCGAAAGCAAATCAATACGTAAAGGTCCAAGGCTATTGCGATTGCACTGTTGTAAATTTCACGGAGAGCCAACTGTTAATCGGAGCCGATCGATTTGCGGCGAACAATTCGATTTTTTCGATTGTGAACGCGCTAGTTCGTAGCGGAGCTGAAAGATAATACCAGTAATCATTTAATATAAATTTGCATTTCTATGGCTGCCTTTTAAATTGCTTTTAAATAGTAAATCACTGTTCTGGAGGCAACGGATTTATGTGCAATTTCGTTCAGAAATTGTCATATAAAATGATAGTTAAAGGTTTCAGAATTTCTACAATAAAATAGTGTATAGAACGGGAGTATTTAACAGTGCATTGCTTTACAGCGCCATAAATTCGGAACTGCTAAAACTTGAATGATTTAATTTTCACGAAAACCTACAATGTTTCAATTTGATATCAAACGTTTCTACCTGAATTTTTCTAGTTAGGAACTAGTAGCCCATTCGTTTTTTTAAGTTGTACAGTAGACGCCGCTTAATGTGATCACTTTGGGACCTAGTTAAAGTGATTACACTAAGCGGCACCGACACCAGCGAAAAAGGTAAAACTTATGTTTTGAAAGTTACCAACACGCTTTTCTCCCAGATTTAACATTGGGCCTTGTTGATTTTGTTTACTGATCAAACGCTCCGATAAACGAGCTCGCAGAATGATCAAGCTACGATTTTTCAAAATGAAAATTCAGAAAAAATTAAATTCAAATCACACTTTTCGGACCTTTTTTCTCGAATTTCAAATAGCACACCTTTGTTTTTTTTTTGGCCCTATCCAAAGCCAAATAGTCTGGTGAATTTGAAACTATAGTTTTTAAACATTCGTCCACAAATAACGGCGCTACAATTTTTTAAACGTAAACTATTGAATTGCAAAAATGAATCTAAAACTCAACCCTTAATTACTCAAAAAATTAACATTGCACCATATAACAATTTTGCACATATCTTATGGAACGGGGTTTCAGAACTCCCAATCCGGGTCGCTTTTAACAATCTGATGGAAAATGAGGGCGCTACAATCGATTTTGTAGGTCGAAGTGTATTTTCTTCAAATTAGTTAGTTTTTTCGAAAATTTTGAGAGTTGAAAGGGGAACAAGGAAGAATGGCTCCGGCTATGTCGGTTTGGAATCCATAGAAACATGGCGCAAAAATTTAAAGCAAATCCAATACCTATTTTTTTTTTCCCCAAAAGATCTGTTCACAAATAACGGTGCTAAAATTTTTCTTACACTAAATTTTGTGCTACAAAATTGAACCTAAAACTTCAATTCTTAACTGCTTGAAAAATTAACATTGCGCGCTATGCCTATTTTACACGTATCTTATGAAAAAAAGTCTCAGAATTCTGAATCCGGATCGTTTTTAATGATGGGATTGAAAATGAGGACGCTACGATCGTTTTTGTGAGTTGAAGTGTATTTTTCTGGGTTTATTTAGTTTTCTCGAAAATTTGGAGGATGTAAGTCAACTTGGTTGGTATTTAGTTATATGCAATGACTGTTATATTTGCAGTTTCCTAAAATGTTCAATTTTGATTGAAACGTAACGCGGCAATATATAATAATTTTTTTTTTAATTGGTCTATAGTTTTAAATGTTAATGTTGGGTTCGGGGTAAAATGATCCGTCTGCTTGTGAGGTTTTTTAATGCCACTAAAGAGATGCCAAAAAGTAAAAATAAGCAAGCTTTAAGTTGAGTGAATTTATTTATGCGTTAGAAACAATTTTTTTATGGTATTATAAATATCCATGGTTATAAATAACTGATCTCAAAGATAAGATATCCTTTTTTTGCAAGCAAGTGACATTTTATTTCACATATTATGTAAATAAAACATTGTAAACGATTCTATAGAATTTAGGATTTATTGTGAATACTAGCAATGCAAACATGGATTTTGTACATGCCTGCTGATTTGGGTTTCTTTAGGAGGCGTCCCCCAAAAAATTTTACCCACAGCACATGGATCATTTTGGACACCCCGGTGCATAAAATGATCCTTTTGCAGGTTTTTAAAAAAATGAATCGGATATTAATAATACATTAAATATTAAAGAATGTAAAATTGCCAACACATAAACAGATAAACCGTCTATCCAAAACCGCTTTAACATTTAGATTATATTTGGTAATTTCTGCATTACGACTATTCTACCTTAAGAGGATCATTTTATATTACTTTTGTCTACATCAAATCCAATGGATGCAAAGTACCATATATAAACATTTCAGCGAAAAGTGGTACATTTCCGAGCGAGAGAGCCAAATCTCGAGAAAATGTAGTTTTATTTAAATACATCACTATTTTCTATTTTAATCCAAAAAGTAATTTAAACAAATTTAATAAATACAAGGATGTGCGCATTCGAGCGAAAAGTGGCACATTTCCGAGCGAGGGAGACAAATGAAGCGAGACGCGGAGCGGCGCGCTTCATTTTCCCGAGATCGGAATGTGCCACTTTGAGCTCAAATGTGCACACTCGGTTTTAAGCATGATTCACAATAATTTAATCAAATAAATTGGATAAAAAATTATTTGAATAATTTTAATCGTTCCCTCTCACTTGCACTAACAAAATTATCGTATCTTCTCGCTCCCTTTCACTCATTGCTATGGTAAATGCGTTTTTCGAATATAAAATCGATATTTACTAAATTAAATTAAAATTTTGAATTTGAAGGAGGGCATGGTAAATTATAATAATGTAATAAATACGAGGATGTGCGCATTCGAGCGAAAAGTGGCACATTTCCGAGCGAGGGAGGCAAATGAAGCGCGACGCGAAGCGGCGCGCTTCATTTTCCCGAGATCGGAATGTGCCACTTTGAGCTCGAATGTGCACACTCGGTTTTAAGCATGATTCACAATAATTTAATCAAATAAATTGGATAAAAAATTAGTTGAATAATTTTAATCGTTCCCTCTCACTTGCACTAACAAGATTATTGTATCTTCTCGCTCCCTTTCACTCATTGCTATGGTAAATGCGTTTATCGAATATAAAATCGATATTTACTAAATTAAATTAAAATTTTGAATTTGAAGGAGGGCACGGTAAATTATAATAATGTAATAAATACGAGGATGTGCGCATTCGAGCGAAAAGTGGCACATTTCCGAGCGAGGGAAGCAAATGAAGCGCGACGCGGAGCGGCGCGCTTCATTTTCCCGAGATCGGAATGTGCCACTTTGAGCTCGAATGTGCACACTCGACTTTAAGCACTATTCACAAAAATTAATTAATTTAAAATTTCCCAAAGTTTTTTAATTATTAGTTGCGGAACCGTATTTCTATCAAGAACCAAATGTCTGACACAAAAATATTTTTTAAATTTAATTTGAAAAAGAGATGATAAATTCCATAAAACTCAAAGTGCCTCCTTCGCTCGGAAATGTGCCACTTTGAGATCGAATGCGCACACTTGGCTTCAAGAATGATTAACAATTAATTAATTCTTTCAATATTCTTCTTAACAAACTCTAAAACTTGCAGTGGCGCACCTAGTACTTCATCTCGTACCAGAGGGCTTGTCTTTCATAGTTTTCCAAAAATATTTTTCACTTTTTTCAATACAAAATTGAACTTGCAGCTAATTTGTATTTAAATATGACGGATTCCCGTGGAGGGACGGGGCTGCTCTTCCTCTGCGCACGCCACTGATATAATCCTACATTTTATATGAAACCTAAACAATTCGAAGCGAACATCGTTTTTAATTAAAGTAATTCGATTTTGTGACCGT
The DNA here is from genome assembly GCA_036325965.1 of Sinopyrophorus schimmeli. Lineage (NCBI taxonomy): Eukaryota > Metazoa > Arthropoda > Insecta > Coleoptera > Elateridae > Sinopyrophorus > Sinopyrophorus schimmeli. Next base: position 125,696 of record JARFIZ010000110.1, read on the forward strand.
TTATTTGTTAATGCCACAATGCGACATTTGTAATGGCGAATTAGGGATGTCGGAATCCATACATAACCGAGCAATAAACCAATTAAATTCCATTTATAAATAAATCCAAACATCGGTTACCTTTATTCGATTCATTAACACTCATATCTGTGTTTGCGTTTTTGCTTTATTATTATTATTTTTTTCTTGACCAAAACCATAAACCAAATCCAAGGCGCGTATTTTTCGAACGAAAAATGTGTGGGTTGCCGACCTTTCTCATTATACTTATTCTCTCACCTTGTCACTAGCAATGTTTTTATTTGAATGACAATAAAGCGAATTCTTTGGAATCGATTTTTAAATCATAGTTCGTGTTTGATGGCCGTAGAAAGTTTAAAAGGTGTTTTTACTGCGTGTCGGGAATCGTAAGATATTGTTTATGGTCGACTTTTTTTTTTCTTGAATGAAGTTGAATTTATTTTATCGGTTTAAAAGTAGAAATTACCAGATATTTTTAGAATCGAGAATTTCTTTGCCTTTTCTTTAATGTTTTATTGTTTCGCCTAAAAATAGAACTTTTATGATTTTTGCGTACCCCTTACAAATCTTTCGTGTACCCCACTTTGACTTAAAATTGATAAATAATTTTGTATTTTAATATACTGCTAGGATCTATGTTTTTTAGAGTTAGTATTAATATCATTTAAGTATTCAAAAATTATCTTAAAATTGAGTTTCAAAACGAGATGCAAAAGAAGAAAATGAAAAAAATATATATCAGTTGATAGATACAAAAAATAGGATATTTTATGTTAGTAAAGGGATTTGGCACGACTCCAATTTTTTTAACAAATCTCGGAAAATTGTTTTACGCCTTATATATTTTTCCAGACTTTTAACTTTCCGTGACCAATTTTTTTTTGTTAAAACGGGACGTTTGGTAAAATTTTAATTTAATGTAGTAAATATCGGTTTTATATTCAAAAAACGTATTTACCATAGCAATGAGTGGAAGGGAGCAAAAAGATACGACAATCTCGTAAGTGCGAGTGAGAGGGAACGATTAAAATTATTCAATGAATTCTTCGTCTATTTTATTGGCCTAAAATATTGTGAATCATGCTTATAACCGAGTGTACACATTCGAGCTCAAAGTGGCACATTCCGATCTCGGGAAAAAGAAGCGCGCCGCTCCGCGTCGCGCTTCTTTTGCCTCCCTCGCTCGGAAATGTGCCACTTTTCGCTCGAATGCGCACATCCTCGTATTTATTGCATTAATATAAGTCATACTACGATCCTTCAAATCAAAAATTTGAACTTAATTTAGTAAATATCGATTTTATATTAGAAAAACGTATTTACCATAGCAATGAGTGGAAGGGAGTGAAAAGATACGATAATCTTGTCAGTGCAAGTGAGAGGGAATGATTAAAATTATTCAATTAATTTTTTTAGAAAGTTTTTTTGTAGATTATAGTACACCCATACCTCGCTATACGACCGTTCTTTATACGGCATTTCGCTATAACGGCCCTCTTCAATTAAGGAACGTTTTCGATTTACGGCCTAACATGTTTAGCTATAACGGCAAAAAAAAATTTTTTTTGATGTCGATATATCTACATGTTGCCAATCTTGCGCAAGCGCAATATCGATTCCTTATACGACTTTTCGCTTTGTGGCCAAGTTTCGTGAAACGTATCTAGGCCGTAAAGCGAGGTATGGGTGTACTACATTTTCAACATTTTTGTTACCTACTCGTAAAAATACTGAATCATTGAATGCACACAAAACAAGAGCAAAATGTTTCTTTAAAAAAAAGGTCAATTTAAAATTAAAGTGCACGAGTTTAATAAGTCAAGGTTAAAAAATTAGTTCAATTCCAAACCTAAATATTATTGTTTTTCTTTAACGATATCTCGAGTAATTGTTTATCTCACATTAGTGACCGTTACTTTGACAAAGTCTACGAGTCAGCGACTCGTGATTAAAACAAATCGTTGGCAAACAATTTAATTTTATTTTAAAGTGTTTTACCACAAAGCAAAAAATAAGTTCTTGTTGATTAACATATGACACACCGACAAGCATGTTGTATTTGATGACAGGAAGTGTAAATAGATACTTATGTTGTCTCATTATATATTGCCACGAGTCGCTACTGATATTTAATAATATATGTACAAAATTCATTTAAAAAAATATCAAAAATTCTGCTTTTCTATGGGCGCGCTCGATTTTCCATAAGAAATATTATTTACAATTTTATCACCATTTTTCATTGGTTAAAAAGTTTTAAATTAATTATTTTTCCATTTAGTGTTTTACGTTAAAATCTTCTGAATCAATGTTAATTACACAGTGATGTAAAATAAATTAAGAACGCCATTTTTTTTTAGAAGTATAAAAAGTTATTTATCATGTACAGAAAAGTATGATATATTTTAAAAAGTTCAGAATGACAATACTCAATAGTAATGACAATAAATAACGTAAATTATTAAGAGTGCTTTTCTGTGTAGAAGAAAATGTACAAAAAATATTAGAAACCTAAGAATATAACAAAATTTTTAAAATACTCCACTGATGCACAGCTGATCAATTCAAGGGTAGAGGTACTAGAAAAGGCGGTAATGGAGGATGAGTACCTCATCTTTAAAAGCACCAAGTCTTGTTTAATTGAGTAAGACTAATTTCACGAAATGCCCAAAACTAAATGTTCAAATATCGAATGGTTCTCTTTGGTATTTAACAATCCGCATTTGCTTCCGTTCAGATGAGAATCTGCTCATTTTTCCGAAATAGTGCAAATTCATCATCCAAGGCATTACCATGTAGCTGAGCCCCAGACTTGGATAAGGGGTCAAGCTTGGGCCAGTATAAAGAAATCCAGTTTCGGTGTACCAATATTGGCCCAAGCTTGGATCAATAGATGGTGACCTTCAATGTTTACCCAAATTTGGTTCAACGCTGGATAGTGCAGCTTTCACCATTTAATAGTCACACAAACTTGATTAAATACTGGGTAACCCAATTTTGGTTATTTCAATTGTCACACAAGCTTGGTTCAACACTGGGTAACCAAGTTTTGGTGTACCAATGTTGGTATAACGTTGAGTCAGTACTGGATAACCAATTTTCAGTCATCCTATATATTTCCGTAAGCGAATTTCAAAAAATTATTATCAAATCGGCCCTAATTTAAAACTCAATTTTGGGTCACGCTCTTTGGGCTACGCTTCAGCACTGGACCACCGTTTCTCATAAGTCTTGGCCCAAATTTGCAAACCCGTATTGGGCCAACATTGCCTGTCAAGCCCAGACCAGTTTTGGCTGTCAAGCGCAGCATGAAGTTATCATGCCAAACCAAAACTGGACCTATACTGGTTTGCAAGCTTGAACCAAAGTTTCTACAGAGTTTGTTCAAGCCTCATGGCTTGCTATTTAAAAACTTGGGAAAAAAATCGCATAATACGGCTTGGAGCCGTATTTATTCAATTCTTGGAAGAAGATGGTCAGAGGCACAAAGATTAAGTACCAAGAAATTAAATGTAAAAATTCAAAATTTTGTTCTCTTATTCTTTTCCTCTCGTATTTAAACAATTATCTCAAAACTTTATATTTTATTCTTGTTTATTATGTCTTCGGATTATATTTTTTTTACTAATTAAGTTATAAATATAACGAAAGGTTGATGTTTTCTCTGTTTCTAGTTTTTTGTATAACTGTGTAAATTGTGGAGAAGGGCCGAGCGTGCAATACGAGCAAAAATTTTCAATTATGAGAGATATAGTTTGCTCGAATATAAACGTCACTTTCTTAAGTACGTACTACAGTAAAACCTTAATTATCCGGACCTCAGTTATACAGATTCGCGATTATCCCCATTCTCAACCGCGTTTGCTTTTTCCTGTTAAAACGGGACGCTTCGTAATCGTGCTTAAAACCAAGTGTGCACATTCGAGCTCAAAGTGGCACATTCCGATCGGGAAAATTAAGCGCGCCGCTCCGCGTCGCGCTTCATTTGCTTCCCTCGCTCGGAAATGTGCCACTTTTCGCTCGAATGGGCACATCCTCGTATTTATCGGATTTGCCTTTATTATTATTTAAATCTTCAATTAAAAAAATTAAAATTAAATTACATTAGATCTATTTCCTGTTTGAAAAAGGCTAGATATTTTATTCCATTTGATAAGTTATCGTGTTGCTCCTCCGCACCTCTAATTGTAGCGAGCCTAATAAAAATATTTTCGGGTGTACTTTCGAATGTTACTAATTCGCATTTTTGACTAATTAAAATTGTATGTGAGTCAAATTTTCTGAAGTGGGCCACTAAAAATCAACTAGTTAATTTTTTTATATCATCTTTTGCAGATTGTTGAAGGTTTATATGTCAAAATTAATGTCTCCAAATATTTTTGGGTAATTTTCATTTTCCTAAAAATTATAAACAAATTAGTTTTAAAGCATATTTTAGATACACAGTAAAAAATTTCGGTGTAAAGTTGGACCCGGCGACTTTTACACGGTCGTGTGAGTGTGAAATTTTGGTGTGAAATTGCCTTCGTGTAAAAATTTCACTTGAATAAATTTCACACGGTGTAATTTACTGTTTACACCGTTCCGTGTTATTATTTATAATTTAACCAATTAAATTACTATTAGTGGTTTCTAATCTATGAAAATATATTATTTGGCGCGATATTCAAACGACTAGTTATAGACTTATAATATATTTATAAATAAATGAATAAATTATAAAAATATAAATAAAATTATCGATAATTATTTTACTTTTTAATATTTTCATGAATTTTGGATTCAAATTACAATTACTCCTTAAAATAGTATAATCTAATATCGTATGAGCCGAAACTACACAATCAAATTATATTTATTGATAAAAATTATCATGAACTGCATTTACACGCAGTATGGTATAAAATTAAGGATTCACACCGTTCAGAATTTTATACTACACTTAGTGCGATTTTTACACCGTACGTGTTAAAAATCATATTATTGTTAGAAAATTTGCAACAAGAATGTATACATTCAAGTTGTTACAGACCCATGGAAATCTATTAAATACAATAAAATAATTGAAAATTTATCTAATTATACGGTGGATCCTATGTTAGAGAGTATTGATAAAAATGAAAATGTTTGTAATGTTAAATATTTAACGTATGGTCATCAATATAAAATTAAATATTTTATTACTGTTAGAGACAAAAATGAGTTACCAGTTTTTGCTCAGATTCGTTCTTTATTTGTTTATAATAATATTCCATTTGCTGTTTGTGCGCTGTGGGAAACTGTTAATTTTGAAGATACATTCAATGCCTATTTAATTACACAAAATAATACAGAATCTATCGTTATCGTAAATTTATCATCGTTAAGCCATGTAAGAACCTTATGAAAGCCACAGGAGTATAAGTGGTAAGTTTGTAAATATGTGATAATTGTTTCATAATAAATAATTATAAAAATCTTAAAAGTAATTGATTGTAAATATATTTTCACAGATTAGAAACCACTAATAGTACTTTAATTGGTTAAATTATAAATAATAACACGGAACGGTGTAAAACAGTAAATTACACCCTGTGAAATTTATTAAAGTGAAAATTTTACACAAAGGCAATTTCACACCAAAATTTCACACTCACACGGCCGTGTAAAAGTCGCCGGGTCCAACTTTACACCGAAATTTTTTACTGTGTACACTGTTGTAATAAGTCTTCATTTATGTAAATTCAATTTTGAAATATAATAAAAAATTATATTTACATGGGTGCATCAAAATTTTAGAATGACTGGGGGTTGTTAAGAAAAGTTGAAATAAGAGTCGAAATTGGGAAAAGTCAAGTATTTTTTCATTACAGAAGTCGAAGTTAGTTTAAAAGTAAGTCTAAATTAGAAATGGGTTTGGTAAAAATACCCACGTATTTTTAATTAAAGAAGGCTGATGTAATTTATTCAGTTTGATTTAATTAATATTAATTGTAAAGAAGAATAAAATGCAAATTCAATTAGGGGACTTAAGAAAAGTTGAATTTCCGATGAAAATTGGAATGTAAGTTGTTTTTTAGTCATATACCAATGTGCATTAGACGAAATTGCACATTTGGTTTTAGGAGAAAAATTGATTAATTAAAAGTTTAAGAGTCAGAGTTCATTTAGTTGAATTCAACTGGTTTTAAGAATTAGTGCATAATTTTGTACATAATTTAAGTAAATTATCATTCCTTCACTGAACTTGAATTTATGGATTTATCTCCCTCTATTGCATGGTCAAAAAGTTTTGAATTAAAATTATAATTTAATGACAAATAATTTATAAAGGAAAGTTTAATTACAAATTAATGAATAGGAATGCCATTCGAGTCAAATGTACATTTCAGCGAGGATGCAAAAACGCACGCAGCTGACTTCATTTCAGAAATTGCTACTTTATCGTAATGCTCACTCAGTTTAATAATTTAATAAAATTTATTTAATTAAATTCAATTAGTTTTTAAATGAAAATTTATATTACTTAAAATTAATTTATTGGATTATTAATTCCAGCAATCATGCATATAATAAACGTTTTTTGTCAATTTAACCGTAAGATTAAAAATTATAATTTTGATTAAAGAAGTTTATTTAAAAATTTTATATGAATTAAAATTTCGCAAATTCAGCTATCTTATTCGAGCATGTATACGAAATATTATTCACTTATACCAACAATCTTAAGTTCCCCGTCATCTTCGTATAAGTGAGTTTTCACTGTATGTCAAAAAAGTTCTATATTTTGCTACGTTGTTTAAATCAATTATTTGTAAACCGAATAATTTGGGAATAATATAACTGAAATTTTTTTGGGGAGATAACATGGATTGGATTTCAATTAGTTTGTTAATTCCTCTTTGTAGTTAACGAAATGTGAAGTCATCGCCATTTGTATTTAATATATAGCATCGAATAAAAAAATAGTTTTGTATAATAAACTTAAGTTATTTAACAATAATTGTTTCATTATTTAGGCTAAATATAATTTTATTATTGTTTTATAGCAAATTTAATGCCGGGTTATTATTAAAGCGGGATGTGCATAGCATCGCTCTGCATCATCCGTATCAGGCTACACGATCAGCGGCAAATCACACATCGAATTATTCATCACTTTCATTTTCAAAAGATATTTTGCATTTTCTCATCAATTTGATATTTACATTGAATATGCTTAGAAGTTGTGACTAAATTTTTCAATTAAAAAATATTTGTGTTGTGTCTCTTTATCGACCACTTTATTATGATCACCTGACAGTTTTATACAAATGAGCTGAAGATTAATTTACCTACAGCACAGGCATCATTTTTAACACTCCTTTAGCAGGTTTTAAAAAAATGAACCGGATATTAAATATTAAAGAATGTAAAAATGCCAATACTTAAGCAGATAACCTGTATATCCAAAACATTATGTTGGATTACTTCTACGACCATTCTCTCTTAAGGGGATCATTTTATACCACTTTTTCCTATATGAGTGTGCTATTTGCCGCATCGTAATAATTGTAGAAGTACTGTGCGGTGTCGAGTCATTCATCGGCCTTCTCTACGTGCCTTAAGCGACCACATCTTTCTTTGGGTCGTAATATAATTTTAATTTTGTAGGACTCTTATTAATATTATTTTTATTAACCATACTACGGGATCAATTATCCAACCTACATTTGCAAAATATCTTTTCAAATGAGAGAATTGAAGTAGAATCAAACCAACCCTTATAACTCTTTTTTCAAATAACGCAATAGCATAAATTTTTAATTAAACTGGATTATAAGTATGTATCTATTATATACCCATATAACTATGATTTGTTTCGGATGCATACTTTTTTAATAATTAATTTATTAATAGTAGGCGTTTGTGAAATATAAGTAGAAAACCAATTTTTTGAGCATAAAATTAAAATAACTGATTAAGGCCTTGTTAAAAAAAAACCCATCCGATAGAAGTTATACTTCTTTGGCGTAACTAAATTAAACATAACCACGTGTTGTGCAGGTCACCTTGCGTTTGTATATAACAAGATCACGGGTTTCAAAATGCTATGTTGTGTTTATTGTGGATTTTGGAAAAATTTGGGAAGATATGCACTTTTTGCTCGAATGTGCTGGAGGGTAATAAGGCCCACTTAGTGTTAAATATTTTTTATTAAATAAACTAAGACAACTCATAACATAATATGAATTCTAAGTGATTTTTACATATTTTTTTCTGAAAATAATTTATATTTAAAAACAAAAAAATAAAAACACATTTTTAAAAAGCAAAAACATATACACTGGTGTTAATAAGGCCCGCCTTAAAATACAATGGCAGATATTAAGTCCCGAATAAAGTATTTAATTCAGGGGTAGCAACTTTGGCATATAAAAGGTGCTTGGTCATCTTTCGTTAGTCCAACATGTACCCAAGTGTTACATAACATACAAGATCTCACATCAGCCACAAAACCATGGTTGCAAACGGAACACATCTAAGATTGTTTTGAGAAGCCAGCAATACTGTATTTTTACGTAACCCTGATTTAGCTTGTAAGTCACGACCCTCAAGCATTTGCCTTTTATTAAAATATTAAGGCCCGGGCCTTATTACCTGAGTAGTACATTTTTCCTTTTTAAGATTTTTTTTTCTGATTAAATAAATCAAGTCAACTAAAGAAGAAGTCAAAGAAGAAGCTTACCTCTTTGCATATAATTTTGCTCTTCTTAAATATTCACACGATAGCACTAATCGAAAGTTAATTTGGCAGAGATACATTTATAAATTGCAAATAGTATTGAGGTAGATTCACTAAAACGAGGTTTCCCGCGTTAATTGTAACCCAGAAAATTTTCCAACCCAGAGGTGACATGTTTTAGATGTTTCTCGCTCGCCGATGGCACTATATAAGCGATTTCGATTATAGTTTTTATTTAATGGCTTCTGGGCCTTATTACCTGGTGAGCCTTATTACCCTTCGGTACCTTTAAATCTAAAAGTTAATATAAACTAATTCAATAAATACGAAGATGTGCACATTCGAGCGAAAAGTGGCACATTCCCGAGCGAGGGAAGCAAATTGCCAACCCAGAGGGTCATTTTCTACGAATGTCATTCTCGATTCCACTGATTAAGACGATTCAAATATGCAATAATTGACGAAAAGTGTCACATTTTTTCTCTCATCGACTTATGAGTTGTTGTATTTTCGCTCTCCCACTCATTGATATGGTAAAATACGTTTTCCAACATATAATCGATATTTATTGAACTAAATTAAATTTGTTGATCAGAAAGAGAGTTTAATTGACAAAATTCAATGAATATGAGGATGTGCGCGTTCGAGCGAAAAGTGGCACATTTCCGAGCGAGGGAGGCAAATGAAGCGCGACGCGGAGCGGCGCGCTTCATTTTCCCGAGATCGGAATGTGCCACTTTGAGCTCGAATGTGCACACTCGGTTTTAAGCACGATTCACAATTATTTGGCCAATAAAATTGACGAAAAGTTAGTGCAATCATTTTTATTATTTTCTCTCACTCGTACTTATGAGATTGTTGTATCTTTTCGCTCTCTCCCACTCATTGATATGGTAAAAATACGTTTTTCCAACATATAATTGATATTTATTGAACTAAATTAAATTTGTTGATCAGAAAGAAAGTTTAATTGACAAAATTCGATGAATACGAGGATGTGCGCATTCGAGCGAAAAGTGGCACATTTCCGAGCGAGGGAGGCAAATGAAGCGCGACGCGGAGCGGCGCGCTTTATTTTCCCGAGATCGGAATGTGCCACTTTGAGCTCGAATGTGCACACTCGGTTTTAAGCATGATTCACAATAATTTAAGCTAATAAATTAAATGAAATATCAGTTGAATAATTTTAATCGTTCTCTCTCACTTGCACCGACGAAATTCTTGTATCTTTTCGCTCCCTTTCACTCATTGCTATGGTAAATACGTTTTATAACATAAGATCAATATTTACTAAATTTTCCCGAGAGGGAAATGTGCACACTCGGTTTTAAGTACGATTCACAATAATTAATTCACTTTCTTAGACGGCTAACTGCAACTGTCGAATTTTGTTAAATACGCGCGCGCAACTTCCGTTGCCTGCTACAATTTGACTCACAACGCGCCAAAAGAAGTATAACTTCAAAGATTATTAAATTATTCATGGATATGTAAAAATAAATAGTCTATAGTCCGAATTTACTTTGATTAAAATCTATTGGGTATTTACCAACATCTGAGCCATCAAAGTGAGCTAACAATCCGTTTTTGTGTATAGTCGAAATGTAAGAAAAATTTTCCACGAGCAAAAAAAAAAAAAACGTTGATGTTTCGCGTTTGTAGATGCATCATCCACGATTTTCCGCGAGATTGGATTTATTCAATTTTTCTGAACTGTAAAGTAAACAAATGGGTATGTCATTTTCGTAGAAAAATCCTGCATGTATCTGTCAAAAATTCAATCTCGAGACATTCCTTAATGCAGCCTTGATATAAATAAATCCTTGCCGACCGATGATATTGAATTTAAGTGTTTGTTTCTTATTTAAAAAGGTTAATCATTGTAGTGATAATTGTTCAGGAAGTGTACATTTTTTTTTTCGCATCAAGGATACTACAGATCGGTTGCATCTTTCGCCTCGTTAAAAACTCGTATTTTATTTAGGTCATTCCGAAAAATCGTTCGTCAACAATGATTCATTCCTTTTTAAATTCTAGGCTATCCGAAATACATAAGTAATTTATTGACAAATCTAAGCGTTGGTTCAAAGTTTGTAGATGCATCATCCACGATTTTCCGGAGATTGGATTTATTCAATTTTTCTGAACTGTAAAGTAAACAAATGGGTATGTCATTTTCGTAGAAAAATCCTGCATGTATCTGTCAAAATTCAATCTCGAGACATTCCTTAATGCAGCCTTGATATAAATAAATCCTTGCCGACCGATGATATTGAATTTAAGTGTTTGTTTCTTATTTAAAAAGGTTAATCATTGTAGTGATAATTGTTCAGGAAGTGTACATTTTTTTTTTCGCATCAAGGATACTACAGATCGGTTGCATCTTTCGCCTCGTTAAAAACTCGTATTTTATTTAGGTCATTCCGAAAAATCGTTCGTCAACAATGATTCATTCCTTTTTAAATTCTAGGCTATCCGAAATACATAAGTAATTTATTGACAAATCTAAGCGTTGGTTCAAAGTTTATTGGGATCGCCGGTATTTTAGTTTTTCACGTACATAAATGAACTTTCGTTCGTTCGTTCGTTCAAGGAATCTGTCGAAAAATTTAATCGCTTTTAAACTATATCTAATTTTTTTTCTTTTTAGTAGATGCAGAGATTTTTTGGGTACGTATAAAAATCGGTTGAATAACATTTCCAGAGACGCACAAGGACTTTAAATAATTATAGGTCTTTGTAAAATATTAGTAAAAATCATTGGTTTCGTGAACAAATGACATTGCAAAAAACGAGAAAGCGACTTTTTTTTAAATACGTACTTCTACAAACTAAAATTTTATTACTTGAGGATTTTGAACTGAAATTATTTGTTTCTTGTCAAAATTTGAGAATAAGTAGGTACATATTGTTAAGTGAAATCTTAACGGCTTTTTTTTTGGCTTAACTACAATAACTTAGTTAATTTGTTGTAGAGACACGGAACAGTACTAAAAAAGTAATAGTTGACCTTTTTTCAAATAAACCCAAATCATGCCATCCAAGGTGACTAGCGCACCCGAAAAGAGCGCTTTCGGGCTGCAGCCCTGCCCCAAAACTGGCAATATTTAAATAAAAGATAATTAACGAATTAATAAGTAGTAGAATAATTTTTTTTTTGAAAATTATAAAAAATTACCAAAGGTCCAAGAAAAAAGTACTCGTACTTTGTAATTTTAATTAGAAATGAGATGGAGTATTGTAGATTTTGGTAAAAAGGCGAGTGGGCACATTACAATGCCGGGAAAATGTCATCTTTTGCTCGAATATGTACACGGAAAATAATTAACCTTATTCAATACAAATAATTTAGAACCAAGAAAACCATTACAAAGAAAAACGTTTTTTTACCTCAAGAATTTCTACTCTAGGCTTTAATATTCTTGTTTTGAGATATTTTTTTCTTCGATCGATAACTACTTATTCTTGATACAAAAGCATATTATTTTCGGTCGATACAGTTCAATTTTTGGATTAAGCAAAATTTTCCTCAACTAAAAATAATATGTATCGTTTTCTTTTAAAATGTTTATGTTTTTGGTTTAAATAAATAAACAATCACAATTATAAAAATTTTAGTATGAGCAGTTAATAACTATTTTATGCATTACATTTAGAATTCTAATTATACAAACAAATTGGCCGACTCTTAAACCAAGAGCAGATTTTTTTGAGACAAATATATTAGTCTGTCAGACGAATAAGTACTGGAACTTAACCCACTTATAAAAGACCGAACTGAACAAAAACATACCCCAAGTCAAGTAGCTTTATGTGGAATAAAAGACTAATGTAAAAATCGAATTCTAAAATGATACATATGCCTTTGTCTTTATCGCAGGTGTATGACGTAGTTTCATAAAAAGTAGTTTCGCAAAATTCTTATATCACAAATGTCTGTTAATCAATTTTTTACAAATGAACAACAAAAGTCGAATCCTAAAACTAACATTGATTCTAATTTAACATTAATATTTAGTAATTAAAGGCCGTTTGTTATTTTAATTTTGTAACATCACCACAAAATAAATTACATTAAAATAAAATAAAAATATGGACTTATCAAGAAAATAATAATAATAATAGGTCACCTAAATAAATAAATTTAAAAAACATATTGTAACCAAAAAACATTAAAGTCGTCCATTTTGCCTATTGTTGTAATATATAGGTTATGTAAAGTGACGTCCATTATGTATTGTCATAATATTAGGTTATGTATTGACGTCTATTACTATTTTGTCACAATATTATTAATATGTTGTCACGTAAACTCACGAATCTGCCATTCATTAATTGAACGGTATCGGTATATGAATAAGGCATAAATAAATATTTGACTCTCACTGTATTAAAGAATGCAGGTTTGTGAGGTCAGAGGAGGTCAGGGGGCAATCATTTCTGTCTCCCTTCATGACCAATTTTTTCAGATGCGGAATACTTAACTGTAAATGACAACTTGTCAAAATGAATTTCACCAAAATAGATCATGTTAATTCGGTTACCATGGAAATAATAATAATAATAATTACAAATAAGAATATCTGACTTAGGGTATCTACTGACAAAGATCCAAAATTAGCTGGAAAGCAACCAGAATTTGACTTGTTATTAATGCAGAAAACAGAAAATAACTGCAAAAAATTTAGAAACTGCGAGATTACACTTTTAAGTTAGTATTGAGAAGCAAAATTGAGTGTCAAAATTGGTTTCCATCTAAAAGCATGTAGTGTTTATCCTAGTATACCAATTTTGTGCATATTTTCTTAAAAACATAAAGTTTAGCTATCTTAATACTACACTTATTGTGGTACTCGTGCTATCTGTTCAATTATTAAGTTAGTCTATTGTGATTCATTCATTCTTATATTGTTTAGTTGTCACTTTAATAAATTCTATTAGAAATCGGCTTTTTTGTTGTAACTTATCCAATAATAACTATTATGTAAAAATTAGTATCTTTAGGATAATAAATTTGGGTGCACCAATGATCTAACCCAACGTCTAGCTTATAAAGTGTCTTATTACACGAAAGAATTAATATTACTCAAATACTATTAAAGTAGCCGTTATTCCGCTATTGATATAAATTTACATTTTTTGGGATCTGATTTATGGTTTTCTTTTATCGAAAACAAAACGAGCGCTAATGAAAGAAAAAAACTTTTCGATGTAAAAACATAAGAAATTCTCTACCTTTTTGTTGATTCGTTTATTCTTCGATCAAGCGATTCCTACACAATTTATTTAAAGCACGGAGAGATGTTTTATTATTGTTTTATTTACAATTAGACACGTTCAAACCACCAAAACACAAGTTCACATTACGAATGCAAGTTTTCGACTGACTATTTTAGCAATTGCATTATATTGTAACCAAAATTCAAGTTTCGCTATCAAATATTTTATTTAAAAAAAACTCGATGGTCTTTATCTTTATCGCAAGTGTGACGCAAATTAATAAAATAAGGTATAAACTTGGCACCGAAATAAACAGCGTTCTTATCGCAAGAAAAATACACCTGGCAGTAAATTATCGAAAGTAAAGAATAATCATAGAAATAAAATAAATTAGACGTAGGTATAGATTTAATTACTTATTATTTTTTGTTAAAAGATGTACGACTGAAATTAAGGTACAAGTAGTTTGCCTGGTTTTGTTATGAACGAAGAAGTAGATTTGATTGATTTTATTAAAAAAAGCTTTATTCCACTTTAATATCATTGGATAACTCAAATATCTTCTTCAATCGAATAATTGCTCATTATTTTCAATGATTTAGCATTGTCAATTAATAAAAAATTTAATATAACTATATTCGACATACGACGATTGAAATAATACGAAGCGACAAGACTTTTCAATTTCATTCAAGACCATTTTTTTGGTAAAATTTCTGTAATATGTTTATAAAAAAATATATAACAATTTTGGTTAAACTTTTAAACTAAACTCATTTAAAAACTTACTTCCTCAAGACTTATTCGCGTAAAATTAATAACCGAGTTAGTAAATAATTGTTGCAATGTTATATGTGATTTATCTATAGTGCGTGTCCAAATATGTCGCTATAACATTAAACTAAATATAATTTTCCCGCTACTATCGTAACAGCATGTATTAGCGAAGGAATTCGGGTCAATAGTGTTCAACTTAATGTTTTACCATCAGGTTTTATCTGTTAGAAATGAGAACTTGTATTGTTTAATTTAGCATTATTTTTCAGTATTCTAAAACTATATTATTGCTGTTCAATTTGTAATCGCCTTGCACATTTAAAAACCTTGCAAAATGTATTACTTGAAAACATTTTAAATAAAATAAAACTTTTAAACTAAACGCAATTAAAAAAAATCTTCTTGAAGATTTATTGGCCCAAAATTAATAACTGCGTTAGAAAGTAATTGTTGCAATATTACATGTGATTTATCTATAATGCGTGTCAAAATATGTGGTTTTAACATTAAACTAAATACAAATACAGTAAGACCCCGCTTAAGGCGGGAGATATGATCCAGAACATTCCAGCGTTAAATGAGGTCATTTTACAATGTCTTAAAAAGTTGAATCTACATAAATTTTGAGCTGTTTTAAAGCTTCGTGCAGACCACGTTATATCGAATTAGCGTTAATCGAGGACGCGGTAAACGAGGCTTTACTGTATTCCGCTACCATCGTATCGGCATGTATTGATGAAGGAATTCGTGTCAAAAGTGTTCAATCTTATGTTTTACAATGAGATTTATCTTTCAGAGATAAGAACTTGTTTAATTTAGCATTACTTTTCGGCATTTAAAAACTTTCAAAATTATTGCCGTTCATTCGAAATCGCCTTGAACAGTTAAGGACCTCGCAAAATTCATACGATGATGTAATACTTCTTGTTCTAACAAAATAGCAGTAGTTTGGTCGAAAAATATAAATCTCAATAACGAAAAATTACAACCAATCGAAGTTAAATTTGTTTTTTTTTTCTTTTTAATAGAATTTATTATATCTTTGGCCAATAAAATAACAATAAGTTACTTAAAGCAAAACTAAGTGCTCTTACATTTTTCTATTTTTCTGGTCTTTAAAATGGCCCTTTCTGTTTGTATAATTGATTCAAAGCAGAATAGGTTCCATTTCTTTTTTGAGTTGTTTTGAGTTAACAATTCACAACGCTAAAGCCAAACTACTGTATTTCCCCCAAAGCACTTTTCAATTATTTATTTTAATTTATTTATCAAAAAAAACTACGATAAATATTGTTTAGTTGTCTATTTATTTTATCGCTAAAATAATTGTCGGTACAGTGACATCTAGGGCAGTGATAGCCAACCTATGGCCCGTGGGTCACAAACTTACCCACGCCACGGTTTTAATTGGCCCATATATATATTACTCATTTTCCAAAACAAAAAAAATTAATGAACTTGAGTCTTTCGCGCTTTAGTACGTAACAGTTTTTTTTTCTAAGCACGCCGATTACTGTCAAATTGAAATGTAAAATTAGTATAATTTTACGCCACGCTGTCAAATTTGATGATAAAATTATATAATATTGATCCACACGGAAAAAAAGTTTGCCTTCGCTGAAGTAAAAACAAATAAAATTTATTTATTTTGTTTATTTAATTTTTTTTAAGTTCATGATAGTGATAGGAAGACGCTCTAATGGACTCTTATACACCAATTTTCATGTAGATTTTATATTTACTCGTTTAACTATCATTAAAGGGACACCCTGTACATACATCTCTGACTTATTGCATATGAATTATGTACACTTTAATTAATAATATCTCGCTTCAGAACCGGTCAAATAATTAGATTTTTTTTCTGAAATAAATAACACATAGCTTAATATCTTATTACAATTTCGTTAAATTTGTAAAAAAAATAAATTTCCAGTGAACTACCTTAACCTTCCGCAAAAATCACCAAAAGATTTAGGAAATTTTCTTGGTCCTTTAATTTTTTCCTTTAGTGAAGAATCACGGAATCTCACGAATGGTGATTCTTAGAAAAAAAAGTATAAGGACCATTTTTGTAGATATTTTTAAGATCTATAATTTTTGGCTGAGCCACTTTTTTGATAAAATTTACCGTTTTCAAAAAAAAATTCAAAAAACCTCAAATTTTGACTTTTGACCCCGAATCACTATTTTAGCACATATGGGATCGATGGGGACTTTTGACACTTTATTTCTAATGGTGTACCCAAAGTTTCAACCAAAATTTTGCTTTGGCGGAATTTTTGTTATTTGACCACTATTTTTATGTCTAATTTAACCGAACTATTTATTACAGTCCAACGGAGCGCTTCATTTTCCCGAGATCGGAATGTGCCACTTTGAGCTCGAATGTGCACACTTGGTTTTAAGCATTATTCGCAAAAATTTTGTCAACGAAAAATTAGTAAATAATTTTTATCATTTCCTCTCACTTTTACTTATGCGTTTATCGTATCTTTTTGCTCGCTCCCACTCATTGCTATGGTAAAAATACGTTTTTTGAATGTATAATCGATATATTTACTGAACTAACTTAAATTTGTTGATTGAAGAGAAAGTTTAATTTACAAAATTCAATATATACGAAGATGTGCGCATTCGAGCGAAAAGTGGCACATTTCCGAGCGAGGGAGGCAAATGAAGCGCGACGCGGAGCGGAGCGCTTCATTTTCCCGAGATCGGAATGTGCCACTTTGAGCTCGAATGTGCACACTCGGTTTTAGGCATCATTCGCAATAATTTTGTCAACGAAAAATTAGTAAATAATTTTTATCATTCCCTCTCACTCGTACTTATGCGTTTATCGTATCTTTTCGCTTGCTCCCACTCATTGCTATGGTAAAAATACGTTTTTTGAATATGTAATCGATATATTTACTAAACTAAATTAAATTTGTTGATTGAAGAGAAAGTTTAATTTACAAAATTCAATAAATACGAAGATGTGCGCATTCGAGCGAAAAGTGGCACATTTCCGAGCGAGGAGGCAAATGAAGCGCGACGCGGGCGGCGCGCTTCATTCCGAGATCGGAATGTGCCACTTTGAGCTCGAATGTGCACACTCGGTTTTAAGCATTATTCGCAAAAATTTTGTCAACAAAAAATTAGTAAATAATTTTTATCATTCCCTCTCACTCGTACTTATGCGTTTGTCGTATCTTTTTGCCCGCTCCCACTCATTGCTATGGTAAAAATACGTTTTTAATGTATAATTGATATATTTACTGAACTAAATTAAATTTGTTGATTGAAGAGAAAGTTTAATTCACAAAATTCAACAAATACGAAGATGTGCTCATTCGAGCAAAAAGTGGCACATTTCCGAGCGAGGGAAGCAAATGAAGCGCGACGCGGAGCGGCGCGCTTCATTTTCCCGAGATCGAAATGTGCCACTTTGAGCTCGAATGTGCACACTCGGTTTTAAGCATTATTCGCAAAAATTTTGTCAACGAAAAATTAGTAAATAATTTTTATCATTCCCTCTCACTCGTACTTATGCGTTTATCGTATCTTTTCGCTCCCTCCCACTCCTTGCTATGGTAAAATACGTTTTTTGAATATATTTTAAGCACAATTACAAGTCCCGTTTTAACAAAAAAAAAATTGGTCATGTTAGTTATACCCCACCTCGTACACGGAAGGTTAAAGTTTAATTTTCGAAGAGGCCCGTTTTTTAACGAAGCGTTTTATTCAAAGGTCACAATGGCCCTACAAATTGTATTAGCTCGCCGCAGAAGAGGTACACGCAACCGTCTTAAAAAAGCCCCTAAAAGCTTAATTAACAATTACAGCGGAAGGACAGCAAAAGAAAACTAATTAAAATTCAATTCGTCTTCATCTTGCGCTTTTCATACAAATGTCTGCCGGTATTCATATCAAATTTCGGGATGACTTAATTTCAATCTAAATTTAAACAAATGAACCCGTAAAATCTTAAATTCGAACTAATTAATTAAGGGCTCGTTTTAATATTAGCGGCTCGAACATTATATAAAGCATAATTTTGACAAATTGCATCTCGTTCCATGCAAATTAATTCTACAATGCGCGGCCTTGGGAGAAAAAGAAAAATTTCATTGTTAAACAAATTAATGTTAGTTCATTAGCGGACTCGTTTCATGGCTGTTTTAGAAATAGAAGAGATCGAACAAAAAAATATGCACATTAAATTAAGCTGACGGAAATTTCGGAAAATTGCACGCGAAAAATAGTTTTCAATTAGAAGCACTCGCGGAACGTCATCTTAAGCGTTTTTCCTAATGGAAAGGCTTTCTTTGTTGTCTTATAAACAAATTGATAACGCAAACGTACATTAGAAACGTTTCCGAAATGAATTCCACTAATGCTCCGCAGAATTTTCCGAACGAAATACCGCCGTTTGCAAGCGCGTCGAAAACTTTTAATAAACAAAAAACGTAAATACATATACAATCGGAGTTTCAACATAAATCGCATATTATTCTCTTCGGAGGTTGAATTGATTAACATTTTAAAACGGCAGCGTTAATTCGCAAAAATGAAAAAAGATATCGTTTTACTGCACACTTAATTGCTCAAAATGTGCGCTTTTCATTGCAATTGCACTTCGGCTAATGCAAGTAACGATTGTACTTCATCTCGAACTAGGGCTGTCCAATTGTTATGTTAATCGAAAGCAATTTTTAAAACGGTTTATTGTTAATTTGTGTAAATAGATTCGAGGAATTTCCGAAAACCGAGAGATAAATTACTTTTTTTGATATTAAAACTTTGTTTTAACTTTATTTAAAAAAAATAACGTGCATTGTGGAGAGAGAAAATTGTATTTAATTACAATTTTTTTTTTAAGTCAATTTGTTTTCTTAACTGCAGTAAATTATAAACCATACAATTGTTCATTTAACCTTCCGTGTACTAGGTGGGGTATAACTAACTTTAACAATTTTTTTTTGTTAAAACGGGACGTTTGGTAATCGAGCCTAAAACCGAGTGTGCACATTCGAGCTCAAAGTGGCACATTCCGATCTCGGGAAAATGAAGCGCGCCGCTCCGCGTCGCGCTTCATTTGCTTCCCTCGCTCGGAAATGTGCCACTTTTCGCTCGAATGCGCACATCCCCGTATTTATTGAATTTTGTAAATTAAACTTTCTCTTCAATCATTAAATTTAATTTAGTTCAGTAAATATATCGATTATATATTCGAAAAACGTATTTTTACCATAGCAATGAGTGGGAGCGAGCGAAAAGATACGATAAACGCATAAGTACGAGTGAGAGAAAATGATAAAAATTATTTACTAATTTTTCGTTGCTAAAATTATTGCGAATGGTGCCTAAAACCGAGTGTGCACATTCGAACTCAAAATGGCACATTCCGATCTCGGGAAAATAAAGCACTCCGCTCCGCGTCGCGCTTCATTTACCTCCCTCGCTTGGAAATGTGCCGCTTTGCGCTCGAATGCGCACGTTCTCGTGTTTATTACATTAGTTTAATTTACCGTGCGCTCCTTCAAATCAAAAATTTTAGTATAATTTAGTAAATAACGATTTTGTATTCGAAAAACGTATTTACCATAGCAATGAGTGGAAAGGAGCGAAAAGATACGACAATCTTGTCAATGCAAGTGAGAGGGAACGATTAATATTATATAATTAATTTTTTGTGTAACTTATTGGTCTAAATTATTGCGAATCATTGACAAATTGCCGTGGAATTAATTTTTATGTCAATAAGGAGGCAAAAATGAAATTCTTGTTAGGTTTTCTTAATATTCAGTATCGTAATTGACAAGTGTCATTGGAATTTAGTACTCAAAAAAAGACTCAATAGTTTATAAGTTGACGAAAAAGTAAAGTTCTAGTATTTTTATTAATAAAAGTCTATTCTAATGCATAAATAAATATGTTTTACTTAAACCTATTCATTATTAGTTATTAAAATATATTTCTTATCATTGTACAATTTTGTGGATTGTATTTTATTTTTGAGGTATGGCAAACCCCACCTAGTATGGCATGTGACAATTAGTAACCTAGTATGCGGAAGGTTAAAAGTAATCTGCTTTTATTTTATTAATTACTTCTTCTTTTTCTTTTTCATCTAGGGTAAAAATATCCAGTGCATTGAGAGCTATTTTGAAATTAGCAAAAAAATAGTAAACAAATTAATTAGCCGAAAACAACCTTAACAATTAAAATAAAATATTATTTTTGTTTACGAATTAATAAAAACATTATCGCAAGTTGGTCTTAAACTTTGTAAAATTAGCTATAAATGTTAAAATAAGGTTACAAAAATTACCACTTTCGTCCAAAAAATGACCGGTTGTAGCTTAGTGAATGACCGATTAATTTATTCACTTATTAACAACGAATATTTAATAAAAGTTTGTAACATTTATTTTAAACCCTAGGTTTAGATGTAGCTTTTTTTAGTTTTTTAATTAAAGTTCCTTTTGGTATAATATAAATCACCAGTTTTGTTGCCGCTTAGGAGGTACATCTAACCTAAAAATTAAAAAATTTCGCCCTTCAAAACTTTAACCCTATATTTAAATCTTGCCAACTACAATATAAATTTAATTATATTAGCTATACATTTCGTTATTATTCTTATTTCTTGCGCTTAAATGACAAAGAAAACATACAAGATTAGAGAAATAAATATATAAAGATTATATATTATTTTTAATTGTTATAAACATAAGTTTTCGTAACGGTCATTCATTGGTAGGTGTCCATAGACTGGACGTTTTACCCAGCAGTTCATTGTGCATCAGTTACTATTGCGTACTAGAGGGCGTTTATGCCCCACTTACTTTTAAATGAAATTAATGCCCAACAAAAATAAATACCCATTTTCAGTGAAAGAGGCATATCTTTAGTATAATAATCTGAATTGTTTCATTGTTTGCAGTGATTTCTATTATTATTTAATAATTAGAAATTATTAATTAGAACTACGTTTCTGAATTTAAACAAAATGTTAGAATTTAACTTTAGGAATAAAATAACAATTCAGAGAATGTGCCACTTCTGTGAACTAATATTCCTATCATGTTGATTGAATTACATTACTTAAATTAAAAAAATCTATAGCAAGATATAAATACAAAGAGATTGTTAAAAATTAAAAACAAAAAAATTCAGATAATGTGTAACTTCTGGTGTCTAATGACATTTCCATAATTTTGATTAAATTATTTTATTCGAAAAAATACTAATGCAAATGACCAAAAGCCGGGTCTTTTTTATTGTTTTTTTTAAATACCGTCTTTAGGGGACATCCATTAATTACGTCACACAATAAAGAGTAGAGAATAATCTCAGATTTGTGACAAAATAAAACGGGGGAATTAAATATTAAGATGTCATAAAATTCAATCTTATAAAATTATATTTTTCGATCCATGGATCGGTTGTCAGATACTTTTTCGGACGTAATGATGTTATTTTAATAAGTAATACATGGTGTATAAATATATCTATTTATTTTAATATAATTTAATTGTTTTAATAAATATTTTATTAAATGAAAAGATGACATAAGAGGTGAAAGGGGTCTAGCAATCTTAAAAATCGTGATGACCCTTTATCAAATTTTGTAAAAGATTTGGTTTAATATTTTTTTTAATGTTTATTTAGTTTGTTTAGATTTATTACTTTTGTTCAAAAAACTGAATTAATTTAAAATCGATTTATCAAAGTTTGACTGTATAAATATTTAATGTAATCAAATATCATTTAAGACAGTGGTTCTTAAACATTTTAGGTTCGTGTCCCCCTTTAAAATTAAAAAATTATTAACGACCTTGACCGTCAAAAAACAAACAACACTACTATAAAAGTTAAAAAGTAATTTCCCACATTTTTTTCGCGACCCCCACTTTAAAACCGGCCATATAAAGACCCGGACTACCAGTTGGACAGCCCTGTTCGAAATCTTTCAATATCTCACATTTGAATTATGTAACGAGCTTTTTATTTTGCCACTAATTAATATTTAAATGCACTGTTAAATTATAATTGCTAATTAGTTAAGACCGCAGAACGTAATTCTTATTCTAAATACCCGAACGCTTTCTTTTATATTTTTTTTCTCCTACAGCCGGCACGTTGTTATTTTCCACGAGTTTTTTGCGAGCGCTTACAAGAAGGGAAAAGAACAATCTTTTAGCTCCAACAAAACGCGAGATAACAACCGCCGTTCAGATTAAAACGTAAGAAAGAGTTAGCGGCTAATTACAAAACCAAAAATTTCGCAAATTAAAACGAACCCCCCGGCCGTATTCATGTAGGTTAAGATTTAACGACTTCCTCTTTGTTTATAACAAAAACGAACGAGACGCTTTAGTGAAAGCCTCGAGATTTGCAGCCGAGAAATTAGATAATTTATTAATGCAATTAGAACCGTTTAAATCAGTGTTTCCCCATCTTTTTATTAACGTGCCCCACCTACGTCATTCAAAATTTTCAATGCCCCCCGTAACATAAATATTTTTGAAGTTATACTTCTTTTGGCGCTTCGAGAGTAAAATATTAGCACTGCTAACGAAAATTCGACAGTTGAAGTAAGAAAGTACATTAATACTTGTGAATGAGGCTTAAAACCGAGTGTGCACATTCGAGCTCAAAGTGGCACATTCCGATCTCGGGAAAATGAAGCGCGCCGCTCCGCGTCGCGCTTCATTTGCCTCCCTCGCTCGGAAATGTGCCACTTTTCGCTCGAACGCGCACATCTTCGTTTTCTTTGATTTGTCTACTCTATCTTTTGCCTTTACAAATCGTAAATTAAAAGGTAGGTTAGTAAATGGGTGATTTCTAGATAACTGTGATTTTTTGAAATTAAAAATGTTTTAAATCGCGTGTTTTGGGTGTTTTCTGTCTCCAATTATACACAGAACTAAGCCTGTGCTAGTTCTACTACAACTACAACAAAGCGAATACTATGACAAAATTTGAAAATTTTAATGTCACGGTACTGACATATAATAGTCCAAGCGGCGACCGTTAAAAGGGTGGTGAACCAAAATAAGTACAAAATGGACTTTATTACTTATTAGATATTCGACAAAAAATAAACCAACTGTCCGGCGATCTGTAACTTGTCCCTCTTTTTTTTTATAATTTTTTTCCTAATTTTTTGTAAAAATGATGTATAAGACATAAGTACAATGTTTTACTATTTGAAGAAGTTTCGATCAGTAGAATATAAAAATTTAAGTCTGGCGCCCCTATTCTTGACACAACTGTTTGCCAGACTACCCTCAAAATATTTATTGCAATGATAAATTTTCTATATAAGGTATAAGAAAAATTAAACGTCAAAACTTCTGTTTTTATCCCTCTTTTGAATAGAATTGGTCTGGTACATTAATACTTGACCAAAATTCTGCTAGACCACGATTTAGAAAGTCCTTTGTTACTACTTGTCAGCGCCAGTTTTTTGTTTTTGCAAAATTTACATTCAATTGTTATTCTGTCAAAATTTTTAACAAAACTATAACAAATAAATACAGAAATAAGTTAAAACATTGAGGAAAAAATAAATTAAAAAGTTATTTCTTATTTTTGCCATGGTAGTGACATCCACGGTAATGACATTTGAATTTAAAATGAACCTAACTTTATAATGCAGATAAATAAAATAATTTCCTAAATAATTTCGATTATTTACGTAAAAGTAAATAAAAATTTACTATAATTGATTCAAACATCGTATTAATAACCGTAAATTTCAATACCACGGTTCTGACATGTAATTTTATGACATACCTTTTTCAAAATAAAACAAATTACTTTAATTATATTTTTGAAACTTCAAGATAAATACACAGCTGTAAACATTGCACAAATAGTCCCTCCTGAAAATGCCGCCAGAAAAAGTGGACGAAACTAAATTAAGATGGCGATTAGGCGGCAAACATTTCAAAATTAAAAAATTGAATAAAATATCCGGACATAAATCAAAGATGATTATCTTTTTTACCAAATATTATTTTCGTATAATTGCAATATAATTTAATGGAGTATATATTAGACTTAAGTTATGAGAAGTAACTTTTAAATTACAAATCGAATATAGATAGAAATTTATAGATTTAGTTTGAAAAATGAGAATCGGACATGCCACGGTTATGACATTTCGAGTATATTTTCGTAAGTTTTGAGTAATCCAAGATCACTTATGTTCCAAAACCTAATGTAGGTTGAAGATAATAATCAGATTTATAATATTAATGATTTCTCAAGAAGCCAAAATTATGTTGGATGATAAATAAAATACTAGACATAAAAAATCACAGTTATCTGAGAATCACCCAAATATCGATTGTATGTTCGAAAAACGTATTTACTATAGCAATGAGTGGAAGCGAGTGAAAAGATACAAGAATCTCGTTGGTGCGAGTGAGACGGAATGATTTATTAATGTTTCGGCACCAAAATGATTGTGAATCACGCTGAAAACCGAGTGTGCACGTTCGAGCTCGAAGTGGCACATTCCGATCTCGGGAAAATGAAACGCGCCGCTTCGCGTCGCGCTTCATTTGCCTCCCTCGCTCGGAAATGTGCCACTTTTCGCTCGAACGCGCACATCCTCGTATTTATTGAACTTATCTTTGCACGTGGTTATATTTAATTTAGTCACACCAAAGAAGTATGTATAACTTCTAATGCGCGTACATAAGTACACGCATCGAATTTTTTAATTTTGTATATTAAAATTGAATTATTCTATATATGAAGCCTAATTATAACTTGTTCAAGACACAAGATTTAGGTTTTAGAAAGAAAACACCATGAAATTATTAGGAAAAAAACAATAAATAAATTTTCAACACATATAATACGTAGATAACTAAAAATCAAGTACGTTTTCAAATTGAATAACGATATTGCCCCCCTAAACCTTTAAATTGCCCCCATGTGGGGCGTGGGACCCGCGTTGGGAAACACTGGTTTAAATCGTAAAAGAAATGCAAATAAACGGCGAGGGTTGGCCACCGACGAAAAGTAGGACAGTTTCCGTCCAAGAATTGGACGCGATCGGATCGCACAACGATTTCAATTAAATTTGTAAATAGAATTAAAAACGAATTAAGATTTATTTATGGATTGTTCTAGGAAACCGGCGTGCATCGTAATTTTGGTATTTCCCCTTTTCGGAAAGTTTTACGAAGAAAGTTTTCTCACAAATGTTCAGTTCACTTTTTGGGAAATTTAATTTTTTTGGTTATGGTCAAAACCTTGAAAAGCATTATTAAATATTAATAATTTTCTAATTCACTGATTATTTAAAAATTTCGCACAATCACTCGTTTAAAAATAACTGAATTTCCTTTGGATTTTAAAAGAGATTAGAAGGCTTGTAGGGATTCGGTGCAAAGAAACCATAACACTTCGAAGATGACGTCGAGGCACGGCGAAAACGTTTTTTTTTTTAATTTTTAAGCGAACAAAATAATCAAAACACGGACTCACCGGAAACTGGAGCAGGGATGTATGACCCAATGTCCGGAAGCTTTTTGGCGGATCCGTTCCTTCATAAGGGCCTTCTTCGATCCAAAGAGTTTCATGGCCAGCTTGTTGTCGGTGGGCTGGAAGAGGGCCTGGAGCTGGTTCTTGAGGAAGCTCTGTTTGCCGGCCTCCGCGGAGCCCAACGGGGTGGGCCCCGGCTCTTCTTTGGGGGTGCCGTAGAGCGAGACATCGTCCACCCCGAAGTGGACTTTGCCGCTGCCCTTATAATTCATGTCGTTGGAAAGGTAGTCTGCGATAAGCAATGTCTCGTCATCGAGTGCGGTCACCAAGGAGTCGGTGCACGTGTTCGTATTCTCGATGCTGATCTTGATAGAGTCATCCTTGGCCAAACGGCGCGGCGGAGGCGAGCGGATTTCCTCTTCGGACTGAGCCGCGGCCACCCGCCCGTTCGCTAACCGCAGACTGGGCACGCGCCGCGCACCACGTCTCTCGCCGCCGTCTCCACCGTCCCTGAAACACCAAGATATTGTTTAAACTATTGGTGCATGCGTTCTCTTCATCTCGCCTTTGCATTTAACAATTTAACAGCCTTCAACTACATAATTAGCGTACTGTTCTTCTCGCTCTCGCGAGAAGCGCAACTCTACAGCTGACTTACTACCAACACCGGAGGCATTGCCGTTTTTATCATTACTTTTTGTTTGATACAGATGATTTTCTGCATTAACAACGACATGCACAGGGTCGGCTTTATCATTTTTGGCAAAATGGGACCAAGGCGCAAAATTTCAAAATTTATTGGATATAAAAGAAACCGATAAAAAAATTGGAAAATTGACAAGAATCATTTAAATTTGATTTTTATGTGTAGTCAAGTCATTTCGTCTCATTACTTTAATGAATCCTTGAAATCCCCTTCGACATACAGGCAGCCCCCGATTAGCGTAAGTTCCATTAACGCCAAATACGATCTATCGCGGTTTATAACTCACAATCAAAAACGAAAGCCGGTTTGATTAGAAAACTGCCGATTTTTCGGAAAAATTTGTGACCCCACTAATTTTGTTAAAAAGACCATGCTGATCATTTCTGACAAAAAAAATGTTAAAAAATGTATTGGGAATATGGAGTTTTTCGACTTCAAAAATAGAGCTGCGCGTAAACGCTTGAAAAGTTTTTTAAGTGATTTTTAATGCAAATAAATTATTAAATAGGCGACAAAATGGTGAAAACAATTGAAAAATGAAATTTCAATTAGAATAATTACTTTTTTCGCAATTAAAGACAAATTATATATAATTTCCATTTTTCAACTAGGGATAGTAAGCCGATTTTCAAACGCGTTTTTAACGATGTTCCGATAAGAAATATTCTTTCGCTACTCCACGTGATTTTTGATGCTCTTTCATAAAAACTTAGTCATTAATTTTTCCATTAACATTTGGCTAATTGGGCAGTTTTTTGCTCAAACCAGATTTCGGGCTTTAAAATTAAGTGATATGTTTTATTCTTACTAGATTAAAATTTGAAAACAATAACATTTTGTTAATTTTAATGAACTATACATATATACTCCCCCTTAATTATACTGTATAAAAAATAAAGAAAAAAAATTGGTTTATATTTGCAAGGCTTTGCAAAACATTAGGATGTATGTTTTATATTTTTAATTAAGTTCGATTAGCGCAATTTCGCTTGAGCAACATTTTCAAGCAACATAAGAACCGCGTAAATCGGGGAATGCATGTGTATCTTATTTATTTTAGATTCAAACGTCAGAAAAATAAACAATTTGGTTACTAGTACATATAAATCTTTTTAAAAAAATTTTCAGCATTTCCCTTAACTTTTGTAAATTGTATTTAACCATTTAGCCATCAGCGTCGCCGATTAATTTCGATTGGATTTTGTAATAAATCAAGTCTTCTAGCATACTTGAATAAAAAACAACATAATTATTATACTTTAGAAATTGCAGCATTAGATTCGACTTTTTATTAAAGGCAATTGGTGCAATAAAATACGTTTTTCAAACATAAAATCGATATTTACTAAACTAAATTTGTATTTATGATTTGTAAGAGCAACGGATAAAGTAGACAAATCCAATGAATACAAAGATGTGCGCATTCGAGCGAAAAGTGGCACATTTCCGAGCGAGGGAGGCAAATGAAGCGCGACGCGGAGCGGCGCGCTTCATTTTCCCGAGATCGGAATGTGCCACTTTGAGCTCGAATGTGCACACTCGGTTTTAAGCACGATTCACAATTATTTGGCCAATCGAATTGACGAAAAGTTAGTTAAATAATTTCTATCATTCCCTTTCACTCGTACTTATGCGATTGTCGTATCTTTTCGCTCTCTCCCACTCATTGCTATGGTAAAATACGTTTTTCCATCATATAATCGATAATATTGATTGAACTAAATTAAATTTGTTGATCGGAATGAAAGTTTGATTTACAAAATTCAATGAATACGAGGATGTGCGCATTCGAGCGAAAAGTGGCACATTTCCGAGCGAGGGAGGCAAATGAAGCGCGACGCGGAGCGGCGCGCTTCATTTTCCCGAGATCGGAATGTGCCACTTTGAGCTCGAATGTGCACACTCGGTTTTAAGCACGATTCACAATAATGAATTTACTTTCTTAGACGGCAAACTTCAACAGTCGAATTTTTGTTATATGTGCGCGCGCAATTTTCGTTGCCTGCTAAAATTTTACTCCCAACGCGCCAATTTAAATAGTAAATAGTTCAGAAATATTCAATATTACTACTCTTTAAAAAGTCCTCTACCTGTCAATTCAAGTCCCGCCAAAATCGGTTCAGCCGTTTCCACGATATACGGACGGACAAAGAGATAGACAGACAGACAGACAGACAGACAAAACTTCTAAAAACTCGTGTTTGGGCTTTGTTAATGATTTTACGTCTATTGCACTTTTAAATTATTATGTTTTTTAAAGAGTATTAATGTACTTACATAGAAGTATTGAAATTTTTAAATTTTGCCGAACAAAAGTCTTTTTTTGATGCACGAAACTTTGCCAGCCTCATCAAATCAATTCTAGGCAAATTAGAGCTATTTGTCTTGGTAAATCTTTGTTCCATAGCTAACGTTTCTTGATTTTGGTAACACACAACTAGGCAAATGATCGTTGTGAACCACAAAATATTTGATAAACGCAGATAACCAGTGCGGAAATTGGCGAAATTCAAATTAAACTGAATGACGTTTTACATGTTTACAAAGACGTGATGTCGTTCGCTCTGATCGGTGTTCAACTTATCATGGCGGTTTGTTGTTTTTTGCAATTATATTTTATCAAAAAAAATAATTATCAAACTGATTCATAATTTAAAAATAAACACGTTTTTTATAAAATATGAATCCTATTTCATTAGATAAATACATAATTTTAGTAATTCTTAATTACTGTCATTATGCCTATTAACTGAACTTTCTTCTAAGCCGAAATACAGTAAAACTTCTCAATAGTGGTCACAAAAATTGACGGCGAATATGGCCGTTATAAAAAGGTGGTCATTATTGAGTTTTAAATCATTATAAGCATTGTACTTACTTTTTCTTTATTAAAATGAGTCTAAATAGCGCGCGCTTTTTTCCCGAGATCGGAATGTGCCACTTTGGCTCGAATGCACACTCAATTTTAAGCGACATTCACAAAATTTAAGCTAATAAATTATTCAAAAATTAAATAAACAATTTAACCGTTTTCTCTCACTCGTATCTATTAAATTCTCGTATCTTTTCGTCCACTTCCACTCATTACTATGGCAAATACGTTTCTTGAACATAAAATTCATATTTACTTTTAATTTTTTGATTTAAAAGTGAAAAGATTAATTAAGGCAAATTAATAAATACGAGGATGTGCACGTTCGAGCGAAATGTGCCACTTTTCGCTCCAACGTGCACACTTCACATTAAGCACGATTCACAATACTTAACTTATTTTCTAAAAAAATTTAATTATTCCAACTAATATTATAAAAGCGAAAGTAACTCTGGCTGTCTGTCTATCTGTCTGTTACCTTTTCACGTCTAAACATAAATTAGTTTTGAAATCCAATTAAAGTGCCGCCGTCAAAACAGCTTATAGTATAAAACCTTTTCATAGAATAGACCTTTTAAGCAGCAATAACACCGAACAGCACCCGTCCTTAATCCTCTCTCAGGTAGCGTAATTTTTAAAAAGTTGTAAAATTTAACTTCGAGTCATCGACTTATTTACTAATGGAAACTTGAATTTAAAGAATTGTAAAACGCTTCGACTGATTAAATAATTCGATTTATAGAAATTCGATTTATTGACATAAAAATATTAACGTTGAGATAGGCAAATCTTAAAGAAACAGGTGCGAGTTCGAGCTATCAAAAATTCGTCGTATCGGCGTTCGACTTATAGAAGTTCGACTGTACATATCATAAACCTAAAATGCGTTAATAATATTTGTGTCAAATATGCTGCCTCTGGCGGGGATAAACAGCATTAAATTCTTTGTTGCAAACCCTTCTAATGTTTATTTACATGTTGCTAACGTATATATGACGTTACCAATACTTGCACCTGTGATATCTATAAATATGTTTATTGATTATTGTCTACGAAAAATTTAAGTTAGAAAAGTGGTAGAAGATAGAAATAGGAACTATTGCTTTCAGTCTGTAATTTGAAAATAAGTAGCGCCAGCTACTGTCCGCTAAACGTAATAACTAGGGGTACACTTCTACGTTAAAATTACATTTTAAAATCTATGAATTTTGTAAATTAAGAACTGCGCTAAAAACCTTTACCTAACATCGAAAATAATCTACCAACAACTTAATACAAACATCGTAGGCATTGACATTTTCGCCTTTTTCTTATTATTATTACTTTTAGTTGACCACAAACGATTTTCTGCGTTAACAATGACACATATCTTGCATTCGAAAAAACGATATCTGTTTATCGAAAACGGTCGTGCCGCATGAACGTTTTGGTTAAGGTCGCAATTCGTAATTCAATTATAAACAAACATGAACTTTTCGAAGGGCGGTAATGGCTTTCTAATTATGACGCTAACACGTCTAAAGTTTGATGTTTGCAAGACGCCCGCCGCTGTTTACCGCGATTTCAAAAATAAAGCACCAGGTGTTCGGAATCGTCCCCCTAAAACATGTCAACCTTCGTGCTTTTATTCAAAAAAGTGTCGTAAAAAATGACTCGCTTTCATTACAAATAAGAGTATACTTGTTTTTGACGAAATTACGTTTTTTTTTTATTCAAAATTTTGATAATAAAAGTTACTTGTGGGATAAATAGTCGCGCACTGAACTAGTTTTATAAATAAACGTAGTGTTTGATTAAAGAATAAAAAAATAGTTATAAATAGAAACTGTTGTTGTTTGAATACTTATACGATGTTTAAACATTTATTTTAATCTTTATTTTTAATATTGTCTTTTAATCAATGCATAAGAATTTTCGACCATTTCGTGTCCCAAAGCAGTGATTCCTAACCAGTGGAGCACGAGCTGCTGGGGTTTGCGAAAGATTTGTAGGGGAGCAGCAAAAGTTAACAAAAAAGTAGGTACTGGTGGTAAAAAAAATATTAATACAGTGGAAACTCGGTTTTCCGGATTAATTTTTGTTGCAGCTCATTCGGATAATCGAAAATTCGGTTAATTGAATGTATAGAAAAAATAACGAATTTTAGCTATATATAATGTGACCATACTTTCTGTTTTGAATGGGATTGTTCCGTTTTCAGATCATTTGTCCCGTTGTACCCAAGCAATCATTCGGGACGCCAAAATGTCCCGTTTTCAAAAAATTGTCAATTACGATACCGAATATTAAGAAATCCTAACAATAATTTCATTCTTGCCTCCTTATTTAAATAGAAATTAATATCAGGGCAATTTTTTAATGAAAAAGTTAAAAATTATGAAAAATAAGCGAAACCCAAATTAGTCAATTTGAGAGAGCAACTACGGTTTTAAAATTACTTGAATTTTTTTAAAGTAAGTTGATCATTGTTAATTGTGGCGAAAAGCGGAGTGTGCACATTCGAGCTCAAAGTGGCACATTCCGAACTCGGGAAAATGAAGCGCGCCGCTTCGCGTCGCGCTTCATTTGCCTCCCTCGCTCGGAAATGTGCCACTTTTCGCTCGAATGCGCACATCCTCGTATTTAATACAGTAGTATAATTTACCGTGCCCTCTTTCAAATCAAAAATTTTAATTTAATTTAGTAAATATCGATTTTATATGCGAAAAACGTATTTACCATAGCAATGAGTGGAAGGGAGCAAGAAGATACGATAATCTTGTCAGTGCAAGTGAGAGAGAACGATTAAAATTATTTAATTAATTTTTTGTCGAATTTATTGGCCATAAATATTGTGAATCATGCTTTAAACCGAGTGTGCTCATTCGAGCTCAAAGTGGCACATTCCGATCTCGGGAAAATAAAGCGCGCCGCTCCGCGTCGCGCTTCATTTGCCTCCCTCGCTCGGAAATGTGCCACTTTTCGCTCGAATGCGCACATCCTCGTATTTAATACATTAGTATAATTTACCGTGCCCTCCTTCAAATCAAAAATTTTAATTGAATTTAGTAAATATCGATTTTATATGCGAAAAACGTATTTACCATAGCAATGAGTGGAAGGGAGCAAGAAGATACGATAATCTTGTCAGTGCAACTTTTTGCTCGAATGCGCACATCTTTGTGTTAATTGGATTCGACTATATTAATAACAAATCCTTCAGATTCAGATTTTCTATTCGGAAAAAGTTTTCGCTTGAAAGTGCACATACATCTTAATAATTGAATTTGCCTATCTTATTCTTCTCCCTTACAAATAATATTAATTAAATCAAACTGAACTAAATGTACCACTTCTCGCTTTTTTTTAATTACAAATTACAGTAGGGTATTTTTACCACAAACCACATTTCTAATTTAGTAAGGGTAGTTAACCGGTTGTGGGCACAGTTAGCTATTTAGGCCATAACTTTGACCAACTCATTATTTATGCAGAATGAGCATATTATCGGGAAGCTAGAGACCTTAGCTAACTACTGGCAAAAGAATTAATTTTATATCAATTTTAAAAAAAAACATTTTTAACTTTTCATAAAGTAGTCAATTTTATTCATGCAATTTTTTTTAGCCGGTTGTGGGCACATCAGGAAAATCGCCTCAAAATAGGAAAATATGGAGTAAAACGCCACTATATAGAGAAAAAACACAATTTATTCATATTCAAAGCCTTCAATTATGAAAATAAAATTTAAAATAAGCTTTCGCAGTGAACTTCACGGGATCATCGTCAAATGGCTCCAATGTACGCATCAAAACTGATTTTTGAAATCGACATGGCTAAAAATGCACTAAAAAAATCCGCAAAAATTTGGTAAATATATTATTTACAATTTTCAAGTCATATGAATTGATCTGTCAAAGATGCTCGACAATCGAAAATCTGATTTTCACTAGTCGAGTTGTGAAAAGAAGTCTGTTTGAAATCCAAAACCAAAAATGTTTAATTTTTTTTTTAATTATTGTGAAAAAGTTTTGATATCTTTACATTTTTGTCGTATATAATAATCGAGCGGGGTCTTTGCCCGCCCCCCTCGAAATCAGGCCGCGGCTACACCCCTAGACTCCGCAGGGGGGTTATGTTAACATGAACAACAATATTCGACAAATTGTCAGCGAAATACAAGGTTTAAATGGCAAAAACTTAAGTGCCCACAACTAGTAAATTGTAAGTGCCCACAACTGGAAAATTCATAGCTGTCGACAAATGACTGGCAAATTTATTTCGCAAAGATTTTGATTGAATCGAAATTAAAATTATAAAATATATTGAATTTCCTGCATATATTTACATTAGACCGACCTTTTGCAATAAGTTACTTATATTTATCGCAATTTAAACACAATAAACGATTACATCGCGGTACATTTTTAGAGATGAAATTATGGAATAACACGTAGCTACTACGCATATGCGTCTGTTTGCTTTATATTAGCAATAAAACATAGTGCTGACATTGCGAACAAATGACGATCGTGAAAACACCTGTATCTGCTCACGATCAAAAGTTATTCGGGGGTGCCCCACAACCGGACAATGCCCACAACCGGTTAGCTTCCCCTACTTTTAAATTAGACTAGATGGCAGACTTCATCGTACATGAAAAAAAAATATTTTAATTTTTTCGAATTTTCACTTTTATTTCCCAACCTCTTTTTTAACATACCCCACCGAAGTTATTTTAAAATTTTGATTCACTTCCTATGTAACAAATATTTTTTTATATTTAAAAATTGAATTAATCCATAAATGAAGTCTAATTACAACAGTGTATACAATATGTGCCTTAAAACTAATTTGTTTATAATTTTTTCAAAAATAAAAATTAGTCAAAAATATTTGGAGACATTAATTTTGACATATAAACCTTCAACAATCTGTAAAAGATAATATAAAAATCAACTAGTTAATTTTTAGTGGCCCACTTCAGAAAATTTGACTCATATGCAATTTTAATAAATCAAAAATGCGAATTAGTAAACATTCGAAAATGCACCTGAAAATATTTTTATCAAGCTCGCTACAATTAGACGTGCGGAACAGCACTACGATAACTTATCAAAAGGAATAAAACATCTAACATTTTTCAAACAAAAAATAGATCTAATTTATTCGACTTTCAATTTTTTGAATTGAAGAATAAAATAATAATATAGGCAAATCCGATAAATATGAGAATGTGCGCATTCGAGCGAAAAGTGGCACATTTCCGAGCGAGGGAGGCAAATGAAGCGCGACGCGGAGCGGCGCGCTTCATTTTCCCGAGATCGGAATGTGCCACTTTGAGCTCGAATGTGCACACTCGGTTTTAAGCATTATTCGCAATAATTTTTTCAACAAAAAATTAGTAAATAATTTTTATCATTCCCTCTCACTCGTATTTATAAGTTTGTCGTATCTTTTTGCTCACTCCTACTCATTACTATGGTAAAAATACGTTTTTTGAATATAAAATTCATATATTTACTGAACTAAATTAAATTTGTTGATTAAAGAGAAAGTTTCGTTTACAAAATGCAATAAATACGAGGATGTGCAAATTCGAGCGAAAAGTGGCACATTTCCGAGCGAGGGAGGCAAATGAAGCGCGACGCGGAGCGGCGCGCTTCATTTTCCCGAGATCGGAATGTGCCACTTTGAGCTCGAATGTGCACTCGGCTTTAAGCACAATTACAAAGTGTCTCTGTTTAACAGAAAAAAAGTTGGTCAAATTCTTAGGTATATGTTTACAAAAAACGTCCGAACGCGGTTGACAATCCGGATAATCGCAAATCCGTATAACTGAGATTCAGATAATTGAGGTTTTACTGTAATTATTGTTACTTAAAAGAAGAGAAGGGACTACGATTTTTAAAATGTCAAGAACCACAATTTATAACACAATATAAAATATTGATAAAGCTATTTGCGCTATATTGTTTTCTTAAACTAGCTTAATAAACAATACAAAATGTAGATTAAAGGGTAAAAAAAATAAATACTTGTTAACATCCACATATTATATCAACAATGATTTTCTTTGCTCTAAATTCATAATCTGATTTACGTTACATTAATTTAGTACTAATTTGAAAATATTCTTCCCTTGTGCTGTTACTTTTAAATTATATCTTTTTTGTAAGCTCTGCTGCGTAAGTTTTATTTTCGAGCGCGGTGTGGCGGTAGTAAAGTGACCAATTTTTTCATGTCAGAATGGATTATAGTTTTTTCGTTCTTTTCTGCACGTGTGCAGAAAGTGCCTATTCTCATTCTTCTTCCTGCTACTTTTTTCCGCTTCTGTATTTTATTTTGTATTATGTACGACAATGCGAGTGTTCCTCTTAAAACAAAACTAGCAAAATTCGCTTCGCTCATTGTGCTAGACAAAATCGCTTCGCGATTTTGGTAGAGAGCGCGCGGTTACAGTGGACGTAGGCCAGAAACGCTACGCGTTTAGTGCCTTCGGCGTCTAGCATAGACTCTGGACGTATAAAAGAGCGGATTTTTTATTGTGTAGTTTAAAAATGGTTGAAATCGGTTCATAAATAACGAAGATAGAGCTAAAAAACATTTCGACTGGTTAAAATCGAATAGTTGCTAAGCAACGCCAAATGTCGAAAAAGTGATCGACGTAGGTTAAAAAATGACAAACTTGACCAAATCGACCCTTCAACTGTTTGGATCGAGCATACCGTGACCTGGTCACAAATAGTTCAAATAAAACTAAAAAAATTTCTTCTTAAAACAAAACTTCTGCACCGAGTTATAACAACAAAAAAAAATGTTCGATACGTATGTGTAAAATGAGGCACCCGGTAGACTTGAATTGACAACACTGGTCTAAGGTTATGATACATTAACAATGGCATCTTGTACGTCTACGCATACTCGCCTATCGGTCCATATGTGTACTATGCGTACTCGAAATTCCTGTAAGTTTAAGTGCAATTTTTATTTCTTCTCCATCTTTAATCAGTGCAAGATCTGTTATCAAAATAAATAATAAATAATACACGACTTTTGACAAAGAATGAAAAATTCTTAGTTTAACTAAATATTTCGTATATGTGAGTTCCGTATAAGTGAGGTTTCACTGTATTTAGTGTCCGATTTAAAATAAGCACATTATTGTAATGGATCGTGTAATATTTATCGAGCAAACCTTTAGTCAATTAGAGGTAATGTACTCCAAGACTAGACTAAATCTAAACCAACAAACAATAAAGTTCGTACGGGGGCAAAGGGCCCTGTCAGGTCAAAATATAATCAAGGGACCAGTTTTGGTTTAATTTCTGAACTAATTTAAAGTTTCTCCATCATCTGTTTTCTTTCAAATAAAAGTTACCGTGACCTATTACTCTTAAACATAAAAGTGTGAGAATAAGTCGATTTCGCTCCTAAAGACTTATGCTTTACAAAAGTTCGTGTAATATATTTTAGTAGGTTTTATTTAAAACTGGCGCTAAACTTTTGAAAAGTTTTAACAAAAATTAGGGACGTTTTAATTTATTACTGTATTACGTTACTAAGCAACACGAGCCCTATTCAATTAAAGTATTTTTGTCCCAAATATTATACGAAATGTTTTCTTACAACATTTACTAAAAGAAGATACTGGGAAAACTATTAGAAACGAAAAACCTGAGTATTTGAAACAAAAATAAATAAGTACAAATTAAATATTTTATTTAAATTAATTCAAAATCCATTTTTATCATAAATAAATATTGGGTCAAAGTACCGGTTTTGGACACGTTATGGCCAGTTTTAGACACTTGAGTAATTTTGATAAAATAACTTGAAAAATACGAAAAAAACATCATGGATGTTTCTATCGTAGTTAAAGATACATTAATTACATTTATAGCAGTATCGATAATTCTTATATTTCACATTTGCCAAAATAATTAAAATTGAAGTATCGAATTTATTAAGACAGGAGTTCCCAATCTTTTTTATACTGCGACTCCCTTTACAGGTTGTAATTTTTTTGCGATGCCCTTCTAAAAGAATATATTTATTTCTTGCTCTAGCAGATATTAATTAATTTATTTGTCATTTAAAAAAAGTTTTAGTGTGGTATAATTTAAATTTCTTAATTTTGTCTTTAAAGCCCATATCTTACATTCAAAGCACGTTGTATTGAAGCTGCCTATAAGTTAAGGCAAAGCGTTAAGTAAAGGGGCGGAGTATATGTATTGATTTTTCACGAAGTCTTAAAAGTATTGATTTTAGATTTGCCAAACAGGTTGTTTCATGTTCAAAAAATTTACAGTGGTTACGTTATAAGCGGAATTTTGTGAATTTAAAAATAAGTCTTTTTTGAGATATTAACATAGAGGAAAGTTTGATAAGCTTTAATTATGTTCTGGAAAAAGTAATAGATATTAATTTAAATTGATTTATAAGAGTTGAAATAAAAAATACAATTAAACAAATATTTGAAATTTCAATTTTAATTAATATTAAAGTCATTTAAAAAAATGTTTTAAAGACTGATATAATTTAAATTTCCTAATTTTTCTTTGAAGCACATATCTTACATTCAAACCACGTTGTATTCAAGCTGCCTATAAGTTAAGGCAAATTTGCGTCTATAAAACGTTAAGTAAAGAGGCGGAGTTTATGTATTGATTTTTCACGAAGCCTTCAAAGTATTGATTTTTCGATTTGCCAAACAGATAGTTACATGTTCAAAAAAATTACAGTGGTAGCGTTATAAGCGGAATTTTGTGAATTTAAAAATAAGTCTTTTTTGAGATATTTTCATAAAGAAAAGTTTGATAAGTTTTAATTATGTTCTCGAAAAAGTAATACATATAGTATTCACACTTTTATTTATGCCTACTTTATAATGTTTTGATTAGATGCGGTATTTTTTGATTGGAGGAATCGTTTTATAAGTAATAAAGTTTCTTTTACTTTTTTTCAGCAAGAAAAAAAAATAATTAAAGGTATTTAAATAGTTTTCAGTACTCGCCAAGCTGAAAATGCATTAACTCAAAATTTTTTGCATTTTCTTTGAAATTCAAGTTTTCCAGGTTCCACTGTACTATGATTTACAGAGGGTACACCCACGCCACTTATAATGGGAAACTTTTTTCCTTATGAACCAGGGGTTCCCAATCTTTTGCGACGCCCTTCTAAGAGAATATATTTATTTATTGCTCTAGCAGATATTAATATTAATTAATTCATTTGTTATTTTTATTTAATTATATGATACTCATTCAGTGTGTCGCGTGCAGGCGAATATGCGGATTGTCGCGCGACGCCCCCAGAATAGCCTCGCGACGCCCCTTTATTAAGATATAAAAGTTTGTAAAATACTGAATAAATGTGATAAAATACATTCAATTTCATTAAAAATACTATATAAAAATTTCCTATTTTGGTATTAAAAATTTTCAATAAAACGTCATTTAATTTGTAAATTACATATTATTGCAATTTCAAAGTCAATCAATTTACTAGAAAATAAACATATCTAAGTTTATCTACAAAAGATCAAAATCCAGAATTTATATCTAGAACGATTTCTTTGTCAGTAGCCTAAATTCTTGGCTAGCAACTTCTGAAAAGCAGATAAAAAAATATCTCCAAACTGATAGTTTTAGCACGATTTGTCGTAACAAATTCTAATTAGAAAATACAATAAAAATGTTGGGATTATTGCTTTTAAAAAATTATCACAAACGTTCTCAAAAATATATTCAAAAATTTTCATCTCATAATTGTCATTTTATTAGTTTTAATTACTTTAATTTTTCGTTTCAATTAAAATGATTTAACTAAAAAAAATCAAATTGAAGGATGCCAACGTCGATATTTAAAAATCCCGCTATTTCGTTGAAGTTATTCAGATTGGGTGCGTGACCGCCGCCATGTTTCTCATCGCTAGTTGTTTTCAACACGTCGCTATGACAACAACAAATTTAAATAACTAATTTGATCTTTAAAAACGACAAAGTGGACCTCATTATGCCATGTTCGCTGTGTAAGTATAAACAACACGAATCTAAGCGCGTGATTGAAAGACCTACTTGATTATGAAACCAATTAATTCTAACGACTTTCCAGAATATTAATAACAGTAAATTATTAAATTTTTAGGAAATTCCTGTGCGTAATTAAAACGAGCAATTCGTGACGACAGTTGTGTGTTTTTTAAAAGTTCCGAATCAGGTAAGGTCCCTTTTCAGTCCCCCCTCTGGGCGCTTCTTAATTTATCGAGAGAAATCCACAGAAATCCAGTCGTAAGCGACTCTCTTAATGGAATTATTTACTGCTCGCTTGATGGCATTTAATGAATAAATTGAACAATATCAATTTGTTCTTAACGAAGGCGAGTATAACTTACATAGAAATAATTAATTTTAAACATAAATTAGTTTGAATGGGGCCGTTTTGTCGCATTCGCATTACTAACGGTCTCGTGATTTTCAAATTAGTTCGAAACGGTAATGAGAAGTCGAGAGCCCTAGAAAAATCGAGATCAAAGTGCGCCCCCTCCGATTTCGTCCAAATTTCCTCGTTTTGAATTTTCCGAGAACCGCAAGATTCGTCATTGTCAAAAAATGCGGGACGCGCGATATATCATCCTATTTATGCATAATGCATTTATAATAATCATTTACGTACAGTTCTAATTCACTAAACTATTTGATTTACACTCGTATTTGTTTGAAGTGTTTATTTATTTCTATGTGACATTTATCTATACAATGCGTTAAAGAGATTACCTTGAGTTACACCAGGAATCAGCGGCGTACAGATCATTGACACTTTAACGAAAACAAATTCGGTCTTAAATCGTTCTTACGGGAGTCGGCTCCGCTTATATGTGTCGTGATATCAATTAACAAGCTCCTAGAAAAGTGTTGAGTATTCTCATCTTTAGCGATATCAACATTTCAAGGTCATGTAGATACGAATTCCCCGATTGCGCGCGTTGAGAGATTAATGAGATACATTCGCTTACTTAATCTATCGCGTTCGATTAAGTTAATCTAAAGCGGCCGCTACATTCATTCATCGAATTTGCTACCATACTTTATATGACAATTTTGTCTTTTAACCCCTTGACATACAATGACGTCTAGGAGACGTCAATCGTTTAGGGTGTCATTGTAGATTTTGACGTCTCTAAGACGTCAAGAACTGTATTCAATTTTATGTTCCGAAAAAGGTTTGTTTTCAACAATCATTTTGTTAAAAGGCACAAAATTGGCGATTTGGGAATTTTGTTATTAATATAATTCTATAATATTTAATTGCGAATTGTCAGAGAGTAAATTAATTCTTGTAAAGTGTGCTTAAAGCCGAGTGTGCGCATTCGAGCTCAAAGTGGCACATTTCCGATCTCGGGAAAATGAAGCGCGCCGCTCCGCGTCGCGCTTCATTTGCTTCCCTCGCTCGAAAATGTGCCACTTTTCGCTCGAACGCGCACATCTTCGTATTTATTCAATTCTTTTAAATTACTTTTTGGATTTAAAAAGGAAATAGCAATGTATTCAAATAAAACGACATATGCGCAGTAACATATAGTTTGATAACCACTGATCTGGCTATACACAGGCGCAACATAGCGCGTTGTTATATTTAATTTAGTCGCGCCAAAGA
The DNA here is from genome assembly GCA_036325965.1 of Sinopyrophorus schimmeli. Lineage (NCBI taxonomy): Eukaryota > Metazoa > Arthropoda > Insecta > Coleoptera > Elateridae > Sinopyrophorus > Sinopyrophorus schimmeli. The sequence continues at coordinate 167,129 of JARFIZ010000110.1, forward strand.
AGTATTACTTCTAACTTGAGTACATAAGTGCATGCACCGGTTTTTTTTACATAGAATGAAATTCAGTTTTAAACATTTAGCTAATTTATTAAAGTAAACTCAAAGAATAAATTATTTTAAGTTTTTAGACAACTCAAATTAAATAAATTAATAATTTGGAAAATTTTTAAAATATATTTAAGAACTTTAGAAAATTTTAATTATCAATTTTTTTTGTATAACACGAATCGAATAAAACAAAGCTTTATTCAGTAAATTTAAAACGAAATTTTGATGAAAAAATTATTATGTATTTTTAGAAAACTCAAATAGAGTAAATACAGAATTTGTGGTTTTTCAAAAAACTTTGAAGATCATTAATTTACGCAAATAAAATTAATATTGGAGAAAACTCAATAAATAAATTATCTTAATTGTTCAGAAATATTAAATTTATAAAATTAAATACAGTCAAACCTCGATAGGTCGAAGTTGAAGAGAAATTAAAAATAATTCGCGTTATCAAAAATTCGAGCTATCGATATAAAAATATTTTTTAGTTTATGTTTTTAAAATTTACTTATTGTTTCTTTTTCTTAATAATTTCCTAGTGATTTCTTGCTAAAACCTAAATCTTGTGTCTTGAACAAGTTGTAATTGGGCTTCATTTATGGAATAATTCAATTTTTAAATATAAAAAAATATTTATATGTTATATATTATATGCATCAAAATTTTAGAATGACTTAGGTGGGGAATGTTAAAAAAAGATTGGGAAACACTGCTCTACATCGTTCAAAATAGTTTAAAACTATTAATTATTTATTTTATGTTATTTGTGTATGCTCATAACAATATAAAATTTTTCAGTTCCCCCGTTTTTCCCCATTTATTTATAAAAGTATTCAATTTTTTTCGGCAATGTAATTGTATGACAATTTTAAAGGGTTGTCTCGAGTTAGAATTTTGAAAATCGGACTATTTCGAGTAGTTGCATCTTTATCATCAAAAAAAAAAAAACTAATTTAAAACTTAAATTCAAAAAAGTACCTCAATATTGAAAAACTAAAAATTTTGTGTAAAAATTTTTTTTCATAAATCGTTATAGTTTGGCCGCAAACACGTGCGCAATTAACATTGTTTTTTCTTAGGGTCAGATTTACTCCTGCTCCGCCCTAACGCATTAAAAACGCAAAATCGTCTGCATGAATATTTAAAATAAATTTTCGTTTCTATTTGCAAGATGACGCGAAAGCTTTCGCCTTTTTGTGTATCAAAAGGAATGAAAAGGGAAATAATCAAAAAAAAAAAAAATGTTATTGACGGTTTTGCGATGTTGCGATTAAGGAGAAATGGGCTGAGAATTGATCCCATTGATGTCGGTGACGTCACAGGCCTGGGTCGAGGCCCAAGAGGGTAGTGAATGTTACATATCTCCACCTGTACGTACGACCGTGTTGGTGTGTTGGAAGTCGCCCTCTTTCCTTTAACTTTTCACAGATGTCTGGAAATCAATACTGATTTACTTTGCGAATCTAAATTGTTTATTTTATTTCTATGGAACGATTTTTTGGTTGCCTTCTTCAAAGAGCTCCTCATAAATTGATTTCGCTTAAATTCTTAGGGGAGATGACTTTCAAGGGTTTCCTCGAAGAATTAAAGAAAGCTTCGATGGAACACTTTTATTGGTTTAATAAACGGAAAAGCGTGCAATTTTCGGGTTTACGGTTTTTTCTTTGCATATAAAATCCGCCGCCCAAATTTTAACTGTTTAGTTGTACCATTAAAAAGCGTTATAAGAAATTAGTTCTGGCCCTAGAAGAAAATTGCGAATCGTTCGCAAGAACGCAAAATGCCTGTCAAATTCTGATATTAATTGACCCCTTACGGAAACAAATTTAAATGTTTTTTGAAACGGTTTCGGCCGCTGATTCACGAGCGTCGGGGGAGAGAAGGCGTTCCGGAAAATTCGTATTTTTTTTATTCGTAGAGAAATTAGAAAAGGTCAATAACTATTGAAGGGTTCTTTTTAAAAGTTGTTTTTAGACCGAAGTTCGTTATAAGTTTTAACCTAGTTTTAGATGTTTACAGTAAGTAACACCTTTAATTTTTTTTCTAGGACTTTGAATAAATTATTTTGACACTTTCCACGTTGCAAAAATTATTTTCTGCTTACGAATAAAGTGCATATACCTCCATTCATCGAATTTATTTACATTAATCTTTTCTCTTTCAAACTAAATAAAAAGTTTTATGTGTGAAAAAAAAATTTGGCGTTTAGTTTTATTAAAAATTTATTGAAAACCAAAAATTAGTGTTTTGGTGTTCCTCTTATACAATTAAATACGGTCCTATAATGTATAATAAATTCTTACAAAATAAAATTAATTATTGTGAAACATGCTTAAAACCGAGTGTGCACATTCGAGCTCAAAGTGGCACATTCCGATCTCGGGAAAATGAAGCGCGCCGCTCCGCGTCGCGCTTCATTTGCCTCCCTCGCTCGGAAATGTGCCACTTTTCGCTCGAATGCGCACATCCTTGTATTTATTGAATTGTGTAAATTAAACTTTCTCTTCAATCAACAAATTTAATTTAGTTCAGTAAATATATCGATTATATATTCAAAAAACGTATTTTTACTATAGCAATGAGTGGGAGCGAGCGAAAAGATACGATAAACGCATAAGTACGAGTGAGAGGAATGATAAAAATTATTTACTAATTTTTCGTTGACAAAATTATTGCGAATAATGCTTTAAACCGAGTGTGCACATTCGAGCTCAAAGTGGCACATTCCGATCTCGGGAAAATGAAGCGCGCCGCTCCGCGTCGCGCTTCATTTGCCTCCCTCGCTCGGAAATGTGCCACTTTTCGCTCGAATTCGCACATCCTCGTATTTATTGGATTTTGTAAATTAAACTTTCTCTTCAATCAACAAATTTAATTTAGTTCAGTAAATATATCGATTATATATTCAAAAAACGTATTTTTACTATAGCAATGAGTGGGAGCGAGCGAAAAGATACGATAAACGCATAAGTACGAGTGAGAGGGAATGATAAAAATTATTTACTAATTTTTCGTTGACAAAATTATTGCGAATAATGCTTTAAACCGAGTGTGCACATTCGAGCTCAAAGTGGCACATTCCGATCTCGGGAAAATGAAGCGCGCCGCTCCGCGTCGCGCTTCATTTGCCTCCCTCGCTCGGAAATGTGCCACTTTTCGCTCGAATTCGCACATCCTCGTATTTATTGCATTTTGTAAATTAAACTTTCTCTTCAATCAACAAATTTAATTTAGTTTAGTAAATATATCGATGATATATTCAAAAAACGTATATTTACCATAGCAATGAGTGGGAGCGAGCGAAAAGATACAATTAACTTATAAGTACGAGTGAGAGGGAATGATAAAAATTATTCCGATTATTCATATCTCGGGAAAATGAATAGCGCCGCTACGCGTCGTGCTTCATTTGCCTCCCTCGCTCTGAAATGTGCCACTATTCACTTGAATGCGCACATACTTAGTATTTAATGAATTTGTTTACATTAATTTTTGGAATTAAAAAGAAAAAAGTTCTGAACCAAATTAAACGACATATGTACACATTCGTGAAAAAAGCCATATTTTACCAAGACCAAATGAGCCAAATAAGTACCTACACGCACCGGTTTTTTTTTTATTTCATACCTATGAAAAACATTATTTAATTTTTCATTGTAATTCCCCTAATGTTTAATTCTATTGCAAAAAAAAAATTCTCAATCTTTCTTCATCTTTTGCAAGTTATATTAGAATTTAATGGAAAATGACTATTAATTTTTTCCCTTGAAACGCTTGGAAAATTATTGATATTTTATACCACTGAATAATTTTCAATTATTTTTACTAAAAAGACAGTATCAATGATTGCAAATCTATACTACGTGGTTTCTGCCATTGACAAACGTGTCTTGATATTTAAAAACGATGATGCAAAGTTGGAAAAAAATAAACACTAATTTTTTTCGAACTAGTATTAAACTAAATTTAATTTAGAATAAGGGGTTTATTTTATATCACTTTTCCCTATACGAGTGTGTTATTTGCCGCTTCGTAATAATTGTGGAAGTACTGTGCAGTGACGAGTCATTCATCAGCCTTCTCTACGTGCCTTAAGGGACCGCATTTTTCTTTGGGTCGTAACATAATTTTAATTTTGCAGAACTCTAATTAATAGTATTTTTATTAACAATACTACGGAATAAATTATTCAACCTACATTTGCAAAATGTCTTTTCAAATGAGAGGATTGAAGTTGAATCGAACCAACCCTCATAACTTTTTTTCAGTTAACGCAATAGCATAAATTTTTAATTAAACTGGATTATAAGTATGTATCTATTATATACCCATATAACTATGATTTGTTTCTGATCCATACCTTTTTAATAATTTTTTTATTAACAGTAGGCATTTGTAAAATATAAGTAGAAAACCAATTTTTTGAGAATAAAATTAAAATAACTGATCAAGGCATTGTAGAAAAAAACCCGTCCGTTAGAAGTTATACTTCTTTGGCGTAACGAAATTAAACATAACCACGTGTTGTGCAGGTCACCTTGCGTTTGTATATAACAAGATCACGGGTTTCCAAATTCTATGTTGTGTTTATTGTAGATTTTGAAAAATTCGGAAAGATATGCACTTTTTGCTCGAATGTGCAAACAAGTACGTCGTTTTATTTGGGCACATTGCTCTTTTCTTTTTAAATCGAAAATTTAATGTAAAGTAATTCAATAAATACGAAAATGTGCACATTCGGGCGAAAAGTGGCACAATTCCGAGCGATGGAAGCAAATAAAGCGCGACGCGGAGCGGCGCGCTTTATTTTCCCGAGATCGGAATGTGCCATTTTTCGCTCGAATGAGCACACTCGGTTTAAAGCATGATTCACCTTATTTTAGGCCAATAAATTCGACGAAAAATTATTTAAATAATTTTAATCGTTCCATCTCATTTGCACTGACAAGTTTATCGTATCTTCTTGCTCTCTTCCACTCATTGCTATGGTAAATACGTTTTTCGCACATAAAATCGATATTTACTAAATTAAATTAAAATTTTTGATTTGAAGGAGGGCACGGTAAATTATACTAATGTATTAAATACAAGGATGTGCGCATTCGAGCGAAAAGTGGCACATTTCCGAGCGAGGAGGCAAATAAAGCGCGACGCGGAGCGGCGCGCTTTATTTTCCCGATATCGGAATGTGCCACTTTGAGCTCGAATGAGCACACTCGGTTTAAAGCATGATTCACAATATTTTAGGCCAATAAATTCGACGAAAAATTAATTAAATAATTTTAATCGTTCCCTCTCACTTGCACTGACAAGATTATCGTATCTTCTTGCTCTCTTCCACTCATTGCTATGGTAAATACGTTTTTCGCATATAAAATCGATATTTACTAAATTAAATTAAAATTTTTGATTTGAAGGAGGGCACGGTAAATTATACTAATGTATTAAATACGAGGATGTGCGCATTCGAGCGAAAAGTGGCACATTTCCGAGCGAGGGAGGCAAATGAAGCGCGACGCGGAGCGGCGAGCTTCATTTTCCCGAGATCGGAATGTGCCACTTTGAGCTCGAATGTGCACACTCGACTTTAAGCACGTTTCACAATAATAAATTAATTATTTAAAAATTCATGTAAGAAATCATGAATTATACCATAATCATAAAACTTTTACTTTAAGTCGTTTAAACAAAGCTATTTATTCGGAGAATAAAGTGAGTACGTAGTACAAAAAATAAAGTATCCAAACAATCGAAGTTCGGATTACCGAGACATTACTGTACCGAATCGCATTTCTCATACGACGACTACTTTAAAATTGTTTGTCGCTATAATTTTGTTGTAACTAAAATAAACGCCCGAATTCTTTAAAAAAAATATAAAAATGTGCTTCTTTAAATATTATCTGTTTTTGTTACTTGTCACGGATATTTTAATTTCTTACCCAAATATTTAAATTGTATGTAAACATCCTCCAGAAATAAAACTGTTCTTCAACAGATTAACAAAGTAAATTTCGTGTTGATTTTTCCAATGTAAACTAATATAAAAGATAATTAGAGTACGGAATTTTACGCAAAAAACTTCACGGCAAAAGTTTCAACTTTTTTTTTGTTTAAGAGATGAGTCATTATTCGTTTTAGCGAAAATGCAAACTTATTTTTTGAAAGCCGAAATACTTAATGAAAGCGAGAAGCTTTCGAAAGTTTCGAAAAAGCTTCGCAGGTATTAAAATCGAATAATAAAAGAAGTCCGCAGTTAATTTAATTAAAATATTTAAATTGAGAATTTTGATTGGTTAAAATGTGTAATAACCATAATGACAGGAATGTAATTGATCAATCAAATAGCTGCATCATATTTAAATAATTAGAATTAAAAAAAACTACCTTCTAGCACTTTTTTTATGAAATATGTATTTAATTAAATCTAAACTTTCGATTATACGGCGTTGTATATTTTACATAAATTTGGTATCTATATCAAAATTTAGAACTAAAATCAAATTGTTGATAAGACTCAAAAAAGGCAGACATCAATCCACCTTAAAAAAAATTGTATCATCCGCGTTTCAAAATGTAATCTACTACGAGGGCTGTTCAGAAAATATCCGAACTTAATTTTTTTAAACGGTATTAGTAATTTTACATGTAATTGGTCCTTGTCCCTTTCAAAGTACTCCCGTCTCCAATTGACACACTTTTTCCAGCAGTGTTTCCAATCCGCGAAGCAGTCCTAGATAGATCCATTTGAGATGGCTTTTAAGGTCTGTGACGAATTTTCTTTAATACCATCCATACTCTAAATATAGCGTCTTTTCAGCACTGATTTTAATTTTAAAAAAAAAAAATCGCAAGGGGACAGGTCGGGCGAGAAAAAATTGTAAGAGAACAGTCATCTCATTTTTGGCAAAGCTGAGTGTGTAGACCCATTGTCGAGGCGCAAGAACCATGAGTTGTCCCACTTTTTGACAATTTTTGCCAAAGCAAAACGTTTCTGGAAAATCTTTCCCAAGTTTTCATGCAAAATTTTACGTTGCAACGTTGCTCCAGAAAATCGCATATTTCAAAAATCGCCTAACACATAAACACGTTGCACTCAAATAACAATATTACAAAACCAAAAATATGTGGTTACAAAAGAGGTTATGCGCATGACAGTTCTGCCAACCGCATATCACTAAATATCTCCGTTGGCGCGTAATTCAAAATGTTCGGTTATTTTCTTCAGATTATTTTCAAAATGATTTAGAAAATCGTTAAATAAAAAAGAAAACAAGTCACTCTTCACTATAATAAATAAATTAACTTGTTTAAAAATTATTACGTTAAAAAAATTAATTTTATCAGATTGGAAATATTAAAAATTAATTTACAAAAACAATTTATTGCAAGCAGCTGCACATAAGTTTATTTTAAATTGCTATCAAAAACCCTTCAAATTAAAATATGACACAATTTTTTTTGGAACAAGTGTTAGTCCGAAATTTGTTTTAACGAAAGTAAAAGTAACATCTTATTTTTTTAATTTATATTTCCTATTGATTTAATTGAATGTCGAACAACTAACGATAAGATATATTTTTTTAATTTACAAAACAAACTTGTTGAAAAATATACTTGGACCAGTTTAGTACAGAGAAAAAAAAAGGCATAAAATTTAATATTTCATAATTTATAACTGGGGTAATTTTTTCAGGGTAAATTTCAGATTTATATGCAACTACCAACTCAATTACAACTAAAACAGAAAACAACAACCGAAACTAACCGAGGAATATAAATTAAAACTAACGCGCTGGCAGTTTGTTGAATACGATAATAAAATTATGCTCGGAACGGAAAAAAATCGTCGAAAATTTTAGGAGCGATCTATAAATCCGCGTTCAATGCTAACTCAAATATTATTTTTAGTATAAAGTTGGAAGTTGGATGAGAGCTTCTCAACTTACAGCAACAATAATGTAAACACCCTAACCAAACAATGAACACCTAAGGCCAAAATAAACATTGCTAATGTACCCTAAGCTTCTTAACTAAAGCTTAGACAGGTAAAGATTTTCCGAGTAAAATTTAACAAGAATTTAAAGTACGCGTATTTACATATTTGCATTTCCTTTTGACTACGCGAATCTAAAAGAACTCTGTCATTTTCTGTTTTTTTTCGTTTTCCTCGTTCGTCTCTGATGTTAAAAAGCTTTCCTCCTAACACACCGCTTCTTAGAAGGAAGACGTATTTTAATCCCCCCTACATTTTACCAGGTTTTTTTTAAGGCGCCTGCTAATGCTGCGCACGTAGCTTTAATGCAAAAAATCGCTAATTTAATTTTGTTACTAAAATACCGACTGGGCACGAAAGTAATTTCGTTTTTCACAAATCGATGACGTTACAATTTTTTTGAATCGCTTTGGCCAATGTTATAATTTTTTTTCGTTTAGGGGTTGACGGTAGTCACTTTTAATTTACTTTAGAAACAAATTTGGTTTACGTTCAGTGTCAAATTTAACATGGAGCGCAAGAACGAACATTTTCGTCACATTTTGCTTTTTTATTTCCGTAACGACAAGAAAGCTTCTGCGGCCCACAAAGACTTATGTGAAGTTTATGGTGATGGATGCTTAACATAACGCACGTGTCAAAATTGGTTCAAAATATTTCGTTTTTGACTAAATATGGCCGACGTTCTTGTCGACCAATTGATCAAATCAAAAACAACACAGCCACACAAAAAAAGGTGTTGGTCGGGTCAGAAAGCCAGACCATAAATTCTGTATGTGTTTGAGGTCGCTGAATCCGAATCAGAGGTCAAAAATACCCTGCACGTCTGAGTTCCGACATAACCTCAAAAAACCTATTTTATAGGCAATTTAACACTTTAACGTTGTGATTCAAGCGGTAAAGTAACCAACCGGATATTATCACATAAACCCTTAATTTCATTATTCCATAACCTCATATTCCCATAACCTCACAACTGAACAACCTTAAAAAATTCGTAATTTTACGTATTAAACAACTAAAAAATGTTAACTCAAGTTTTAAACGAAAAAACAAATCAGCGAAACACCGTTTTTCCGTAACCTTGTAACCCCATAACCCCACGACCCCATAATTTTATAACCCCATAACTAAATAACCACAATAACTTGAGCAATTAAACACTAAATTTTTTTTTATTTAAGCTGTAAACTAAAAAACCAAATAGACAAACCCTATAATACCTTCACCCCGTATCCTTATAACCCAATAACGAATAACCAAATAGAAATTGAATTACTAGAGTAAACAAACGTGAAACTAAACGATTAGAATAGACGATCGGTAAAATCAGATTCTTAAATCAAATGTCAGGTCCTTTTTTGGTACTATACCGGGTTTTTTTCATTAAATGATCTATGCAACGATTTACGCTTTGTATCCTCTTTCGGTGTATCTCGCTTTAGCGTCCAACAGAAAATTGAGTTATATATCAAACTAAAAAACAGAAATTAGTTTCTTGTCAACCCCATAGACGCAATAAAGTTCTCCAAAATCTAAATATCTACTAATAATGCTATTCGATTGTTAAAGTAGAAAATATCTAATGTAAGTAACTTTTAGGCGATATGAGTAAATAACAATAACTAAAGAAAAATATTTACTAAAAGAAATTAAAAAATAACAAGTTAAGATAGATTGAGTTGCTCGTAAATTTTAAAAGTTAAGTGGAAAGTAAGTAATTAGTTCCTAAATTAATAATAAAAAATATTAAGAACAGTAGCATATTACGTATTGTAAGAAGAAAACCATTATTAAATAAAGTGAATAGAAAAAAGACACTTAAGTTTGCGAAAAAATACATAAATAAAAACCATAATTACTTAATTTTGAAAAAAAGTGGTAAGCATTTGTTCATCTAGAAATGACATTCTACAGCACAGAGTAAAAAAAAACGCCGAATTAAATAAAAATAAAGATAGACAAAACAATTAAACATAGAGGTAAAAACTGTATGGTACAGTACCCCATGGGGTAAATAGAATTGATAATTTTGTATCTAATTAATATTGTATTTAATTATTAAATACAGTTATTTGATAACACCGACTCTTCAACTAAATGTTCAACAGGATTTGTACTTTTATCAAGATAATAATTGTAAGCATAAAGCTTGAGATGTTCGTTTGTGGTTATGATATAGTTAATTACCCGCATGTACTAAATACACAAACTAAGAGTCCCGAAATTCATCTCATTGGGCATTTTTTCGACTAATTTGAAAAAATAAATTAAAAAATCATATAATCCGACAGTCATTGCATAGCTTAAAAAAATTATTTAAAAAAAAACCTATAAAGTAAAAAGCAATTTATATATAAAAATTATAGAAAAAAGTTACATTAAAAATTAGATAATAGTGATATAAAATTTTAGAAAGGTTAAACTAATTTCGATTGTATTTTAGACAAAAATATTGTAAGAAATTATCCTAAAACTTTTTTTAAACGTTTCAAAACATCAAGTTTAAATTAATTGGCCTTATTTTAATTTTAAATCGGTTCAGCCGTTTCTAAGATATACGGGCAGACAAACAGGCGGTCAGTCGAACAGACAGACAGACAGACAGATAGACAAAAATTTTAAAAACGCAAGTTTGGGCTTTGATAACGATCCAATAACTATATTAAATTAAGAAAAAGTCTTTATTTCGAAATCACAGACAGACACTTCAATTTTATTTATATGTATAGATGTATAGATAAAGGCAATAACATTTTTGATATTTAAAATGTTTACTGGCATTTAATTTAAATTAAAAAGGAGATGATTAATATAGACAAATCCAATGAATACGAGATATGTGCACATTCGAGCGAAAAGTGGCACATTTCCGAGCGAGGGAAGCAAATGGAGCGCGACGCGGAGCGGCGCGCTTCATTTTCCCGAGATCGGAATGTGCGACTTTGAGCTCGAATGTGCACACTCGTTTTTCAGCATTATTCACAATAATTTTGTCAACGAATAATTAGTGAATAATTTTTATCATTCCCTCTCACTCGTACTTATGAGTTTATCGTATCTTTTCGCTCCTTCAACTCATTGCTATGGTAAAAATACGTTTTTTGAATATATAATCAATATATTTACTGAACTAAATTAAATTTGTTAATTGAAGAGAAAGTTTAATTTACAAAATTCAATAAATACGAGGATGTGCGCATTCGAGCGAAAAGTGGCACATTTCCGAGCGAGGGAGGCAAATGAAGCGCGACGCGGAGCGGCGCGCTTCATTTTCCCGAGATCGGAATGTGCCACTTTGAGCTCGAATGTGCACACTCGATTTTAAGCATTATTCACAATAATTTTGTCAACAAAAAATTAGTAAATAATTTTATCATTCCCTCTCTCTCGTACTTATGAGTTTATCGTATCTTTTCGCTCGCTTCAACTCATTGCTATGGTAAAAATACGTTTTTTGAATATATAATCAATATATTTACTGAACTAAATTAAATTTGTTAATTGAAGAGAAAGTTTAATTTACAAAATTCAATAAATACGAGGATGTGCGCATTCGAGCGAAAAGTGGCACATTTCCGAGCGAGGGAGGCAAATGAAGCGCGACGCGGAGCGGCGCGCTTCATTTTCCCGAGATCGGAATGTGCCACTTTGAGCTCGAATGTGCACACTCGGTTTTAAGCATTATTCACAATAATTTTGTCAACAAAAAATTAGTAAATAATTTTTATCATTCCCTCTCACTCGTACTTATGAGTTTATCGTATCTTTTCGCTCGCTCCAACTCATTGCTATGGTAAAAATACGTTTTTTGAATATATAATCAATATATTTACTGAACTAAATTAAATTTGTTAATTGAAGAGAAAGTTTAATTTACAAAATTCAATAAATACGAGGATGTACGCATTCGAGCGAAAAGTGGCACATTTCCGAGCGAGGGAGGCAAATGAAGCGCGACGCGGAGCGGCGCGCTTCATTTTCCCGAGATCGGAATGTGCCACTTTGAGCTCGAATGTGCACACTCGGCTTTAGTAACGATACACATTAATTAATTTGTTTTCAAAGTATTAATTTAAAATTACAGAACTGTATTTATAAAAGTAACACCGTAATTTTAATTTCATTAATAAAAATAAATGTAATAATTTTTCACATTAATAAATTAATTTTCTAAAAATTCCAAGAAAGATCATCTCTAATACTAATTGTATTTGCAAAATAATTCTAAAAGTGTAACAACCACACTCTTAATCAATTTCAAATAAAAGCCTTAAAGGCCGAATCGGAACGACTTTTAAGCAGTTTCCTGTAATCGGACACCAAATAAAACCGCAATTTTGGGAATAATTAGAGCCGAATGTCAATCAAAAGCCGAGCAAGAAGGAAGTATAATTATCGAATTGGATGAAGCGATATCGAAGGAAGCAACCCTGACCCACATTCGCATAATTCTTGTGCTACGACTTCATTGACATTTTGACCTTTGGATTTGCACAAAATCGGCCTTGGTGCATTTTCTTGCAAAACTTCTAGGAAATCAATGATAACCGCTTTATTACAGGTGCGGAATTTTACCCAATTCACGACGATCGCATTTAAAACAGCTTTCAAGTTCGACAACAAAAATCAAAGCGCCGACAAAAAGCCATCTGGAAATGTTCTTCTGCAACGGTAAACATTTTTCGAAAAAGAGTAGATTTAAATGAAATAGCGCAAAGGGGCGAGAGATGGCGCTTCGAATGTACGAAAAGCTCGCGATCAATAAATCCGAACTTTAGGTGTAGCTTTTCCAGGTTTGTTCACAGAGCGCGTATTATTACCGTTTTACGATTTGAAAATAAGCTCGACATACATAGTAGCGAGCTTTAGTGTCTCGTTACTCGCTATTGCATGATAAGAGACGTTTAATCGCAATTGATTTTTAATGAAAATAAACATGGGAATAAAAATAATTGAAGCATAACTTATGCGTTACGTTAAATCAAACATTGCCTTATTTCATGTCTCTTAAATTGTTTGGTTGCTATGCCAACCGCCCCCCAAAAAAACAAGATAATGCTTACAATTAGTCTTCCTTCGGATTTATTGTCGGGCATAAATAATTTTGCGGTTAATCGATATATTGCTAAGAAAAAAAAAGGAGCCGAAACATGAAAACTTCCTGACATTGCGATTTCGATCTAAAAAGACCTGACCTTTACCCGAACCTACTTTTAAAACTCGATTCATTCTCTCATTTTTACTAAATCACGATAGCTTTTTTTTTGGTAAAAACAACCACGAAGAGGGTAACATTAGCTAATAATTTCGATGCACGTGCTTCCTAAAAAAATTCGTTTCGAATGGCATACAAAGAAAAATATTTATATCCCGGTAAGCTATGGATTTTTAGGAAAAGACTAAAAGAATTGGGTTTTTCGTTTTAAATTTGATAATAGAATGTTTAGTAGTGATTGGTTTATTTAATTGGTATCCACGGTTACAGCAAACGAAGTAATCAATTTAAAGCGGCGCATTTTAAATTTGCTTTGACGAAAGAAAATTAATTTTAAGTAATTTTTGCTTTTAAACATCAATTAATTTTTTTTCCTCGATATTTCAAAATGAAGTAATTAATTAGGAGAGGACGTAACGTTACGAGTCGCAAAAGAAAACGGTTAGGCAGTGGCGCGCCCTGGTGAAGGCTTAAATACAGATTAACAGGGTAATCACTTGCTTAATAAAAAATTTTGTAAAATAGACACAAAATGTCGCAAATCTTCCCCAAAAGAAATTCTAGAAGGGTCACTGCGGTTTCATAAGTTTTATTATATATTTTTTTTGTAAAATAAATTAATTATTGTGAATCGTGCTTAAAACCGAGTGTGCACATTCGAGCTCAAAGTGGCACATTCCGATCTCGGGAAAATGAAGCGCGCCGCTCCGCGTCGCGCTTCATTTGCCTCCCTCGCTCGGAAATGTGCCACTTTTCGCTCGAATGCGCACATCTTCGTACTTATTAGATTTGTCTACTTTATCCTTAACTCATTCAAATCAAAAAATTTAATTTAGGTTGGTAAACATCGATTTTATGTTGGAAAAATATATTTACCATAGCAATGAGTGGAAGAGAGCGAAAAGATACCATAATCTCGTCAGTGCGAGCGAGAGAAAACCATTTAAATTATTTAACTGCTTTTTCGTCTAATTTATTGGCCTAAATTATTGTGAATCATGCTTAAAACCGAGTGTGCACATTCGAGCTCAAAGTGGCACATTCCGATCTCGGGAAAATGAAGCGCGCCGCTCCGCGTCGCGCTTCATTTGCCTCCCTCGCTCGGAAATGTGCCACTTTAGCTCGAATGCGCACATCTTCGTATTTATTAGATTTGTCTAGTTTATCCATAACTCATTCAAATCAAAAAATTCAATTTAGGTTGGTAAACAACGATTTTATGTTGGAAAAATATATTTACCATAGCAATGAGTGCAAGAGAGCGAAAAGATACCATAATCTCGTCAGTGCGAGCGAGAGAAAACGATTAAAATTATTTAACTGCTTTTTCGTCTAATTTATTGGCCTAAATTATTGTGAATCATGCTTAAAGAGTGTGCATTCGAGCTCAAGTGGCACATTCGATCTCGGAAAATGAAGCGCCGCCCGCGTCGCGCTTCATTTGCCTCCCTCGCTCGGAAATGTGCCACTTAGCTCGAATGCGCACATCTGGTATTTATTATATTAGTCTAATTTATTCTGCATTCTTCAAATCAAAAATTTTAATTCAATTTAGTATATATCGATTTTATATTTGAAAACCGTATTTACCATAGCAATGAGTGGAAGGGAGCGAGAGGATACGATAACCTCGTATTTATTCCATTTGTTTATACTTCTTCTGGTCAGAAATAAGTGTTCAATTTGAATTTTTTTTGTCCATACATAAGTGTCTATTTTTTCAAAAATATTTTAACACAGGTAATTTTCATGAAGTACTTTAAAAAAAATATTTATTAAGTTTATTAGTATTGCAAATAAACCCATTCTAATAGTATTAATTAATATACTTAGTCGTAGCTTTTATTTTTTTGTTAATAAATTTTTTAAGGCATTAAATTAGAGATTTTGTAATTCTGGTATAAATACGGTACTGTACTTTTCAATTAAAAAAATTTCAAAAGTAAATTAATTATTGTGAATCGTGCTTAAAGCTGAGTGTGCCCATTCGAGCTAAAGTGGCACGTTTTCGGGCGAGGGAAATGTGCCACTTTTCGCTCGAATGCGCACATTTCTGCTATTCATTAAGTTAATCAACTTTCATTTTTTTGCACGAAATACTGAAATTAAAAGTTTAGTTTTATTAGATTGTTTAATTACGAAAGAAAAATTGATATACGGGGTCTGTTCAGAAAATAACGGAACATTTTGAATTATGCGCCAACGGAGATATTTATTGCAATTTAAAACTTTGCGTGAAACTGGCAAATTCCTTTACAAAAACGTTTTATCGGACCAGAGTTATGATTCTTGCACCACAACAATCCGTCCGCACACTCAACTTTGTCAATTCGTCAGTTTCGTGCATCCTCCTTACTCGCCGAACCAGTCTTATTACGATATTTCTTTTTTTGGAATTAAAATCAGTGCTAAAAAGACGCTGTTTGCAGAGTATTAAAGACATCAAAACAAATTCGACACAACCTTAAAACCTCTCCAGGACTGCTCCGCGAACTAAAAGCGCCGCTAGGAAAAGTGTGTCAATAAGGAACGAAAGTATTTTGAGTAGGTAAAATTAATAATAAACTGTAAAAAAACTAAGTTAAGTTATTTACTGAACAAACCTCGTAGTAGATTAAATGTCGTGAAGATGTGTAACGTCATTAATGGCATAATCCAATACCAACACTTAAACCATAACCTTTGCATTGTTCTCCCGTTAAATTATATATTGTTTGTATGTTGGTTTTTAAGAAAATCAAATATATTGTTAAATGTATTAAATTCTATTACTAATAATTCGCTATTTTAAAAAAAAATGTAAGAAATGTCAATATATAAGGGTTTGGCAAAATCTAAATGTACCACTTTAACAAAAATGTGCATAAACGACTTTAAAAAAATTGCATGACCGTATTTATAAGAAAAACACCATATTTTTATTTTAATACTTAAAAAAAATGTTCAAAAATTAACGATATAATGTTTTCCGTATATAAAATATAAATTTATTGAACCAAATTTAACATTTTGAATTTAAAGAAAGAAGATTATTATCCACAACTCCAATAAATACAGGGTATGTACACATTCAAGCAAGAAGTGTCACATTTTCAAGTGGGATGCATACCACTTTTAGCTCGAACGTACATATACACGATGATTCACTTACTGTCTGAGAAAACTTAATTAACTATTTTCAGGATCGTATTTATACCAAAAACCCCAAATTTTGATTATAGTACTTTTAAACAGCCATTGAACAAAATTAATTATTTTTATAACTTTTTGCAAATATAAAAATTAGAATTGAAATAAAATAAATTCTTTAATTTAAAGACAGAAGATTAATGTAGATAAATCTGATGAATACGAAATACAATAGAAATCGCTTATAACGACATCGTTTAGTACGGCATACAGCGTATAACGACTAAATCTCAGTCATTTGAGATTGGTTTTCTACTCCTTTTCCTATATATAAAAAATATTGTTTAGTACGACGACCTTATGTCGTTTATAACGATAATTTAATTTGATATATTGGATATTACGACATGTGGGCTTCTCGTTTAACACAGCCGCTTATTGAGAAAATCACAAAAAAACAATTTTGATTCCATACCTGAAAGTAAAAACGTTTGTTTACTTGCCAATAACAACAATGGCATCACGGTGGAGTTTAAGTATAAAACAAAGGTTTCACCAAATCATCAATAGCCCCATAAATAGCCAATTTTGTTGCAAAAGGCCAAAACGAGTACAAAATAATCAGTCATTTTCGATTGTTTTGTACATGTCTAGCCAAATAAATTATGACGTTTTTTTTTAAACACTTTTTACAACGACGATCGGTTATAACGAACAAATTTGATAAGTTTCTTCATCGTCGCTATAAACGGTTTTTACTGTATATAGTATGCACATTCGAGTGAAGAATGCAATTTCTCTTGTTCGAAAATGTGCTTTTTTAACCTCAAATGTGAACACTCAGTGCGATTAAAAAAATTAATTAATTTCCAAAAAAAATTTAATTAAAAATCCAGAGCCTCATTGCCATCAACCATTGACGAATCAAGGTCCCGCACCCCCTCAGAAAACCCCCCATAATTAAATGCAACAACAATTCGTCAATAGGAAAAAATCTCAGACAAAAACTAACGAAAAATAATCAGCCAAAAACCGGCCCAAAAAGAAAATCGTGGGTGCACCACTGCGCTTGGAAGTTTCAGAATCTTTAAACAACCCCCTTTGCGGCGGGCAAGAGAGAAGCTCTTAATGAGTAACGTCTGTTTCATCAGTTAATAACTCCCCGGCTAATTGGACTACCCGAGAAATATGTCTGAAAATCACTCAAGCGGTTGTGTTCATGTGGGCAAAATGTGGAAAATCTAACAAACCAATCGATGTCGATGGGGTTAAATTTTAAACCGCCAAAAGGTTAACGTTGGCCATTAAAAACGACAAATTAAACGAAGGGCTTCCTTGCGAACGACTTTTTTTTTTGTCAAAGGCACTTCGCAGCCTAGAAACAAACATTTCTCCAATTTCAAAATTTTTACAGCAAAATGGTTCGCCAAAAGAGACAGAATAATTGGATGTGTATAACAGTAACGTTACTTCTTCATGCGTAGTAATTATCGAATGTGTCGGTGGAAACAATGGCAACTGTAAAAGGGTCGAGGCCGTAACAAGAGTTCAGAGGAATTGCGTTTTCCCAATAGGAAAAAGCTCGAAATACAAGCCCGCCGTTCTGCATTAAAAATAAAAAAATAATAAATAACCGCTAACACGTTAAGCACAACGCCGACCCTTACTTATTCAGCAACAATTTTTTTAATGTTTCCCCGTATGGATGTTAGGCGAACAAAGTGCGAATTGAATAATTGATTGCGCCTCCAAAATGCAAGTGTTAACCATCTTCAATTTAGTTGGCGAGGTTGGGAAGCGTTATCTTAATTTTTTCCTTTCTTACACAAAGAATCAATGTTGCCGTAAATCATTTTCGAGGGGCCGCCGACATTTATAAAATTAGCTTTGCACATCATAAATTCTAGGAAAAATATGAACTCGAAGAATTACTCCGCCCTACTTTAAGTTTTCATATCGATATGATACTTTTTCGGGAGAAACCGTTTTAGAAATATCAAATAGACTTTTTCACTTAAAAGGAATGTATTTTATTTTTTGAAACTCAATAAATTAAATTAATCATAATGTTTATCAGAATCATATTGTTATTAAATCAAAGTTATTATAAATAACGTAGTATTATTTAGGAAGTAAATTAATTATTGTGAATCACGCTTAAAACCGAGTGTGCACATTTGAGCTCAAAGTGGCACATTCCGATCTCGGGAAAATGAAGCGCGCCGCTCCGCGTCGCGCTTCATTTGCTTCCCTCACTCGGAAATGTGCCACTTTTCGCTCGAATGCGCACATCTTCGTACTTATTAGATTTGTCTAGTTTCTCCTTACTCTTTCAAATCAAAAATTCAATTTAGTTTGGTAATCATCGATTTTATGTTGGAAAAATATATTTACCATAGCAATGAGTGAAGAGAGCAAAAGATACGATAATCTCGTCAGTGCGAGCGAGAGAAACGATTAAAATTATTTAATGCTTTTTGTCTTTATTGGCCTAAATTATTGTGAATCATGCTTAAAACCAGTGTGACATTCGAGCTCAAAGTGGCACATTCCGATCTCGGAATAAGCGCGCGCCCGCGTCGCGCTTCATTTGCTTCCCTCGCTCGGAAATGTGCCACTTTTCGCTCGAATGCGCACATCCTCGTACTTATTTGGTTTGTCTACTTCATCCTTAGCTCTTTCAAATAAAAAAATTGAATTTAGTTTGGTAAATATCGATTTTATGTTGAAAAATATATTTAACATAGCAATGAGTGGAAGAGGGCAAAAGATACGATAATCTTTGTCAGTGCGAGCGAGAGAAACGATTAAAATTATACAATTGCTTTTTTGTCTTAACTTATTGACCTAAATTATTGTGAATCATGCTTAAAACCGAGTGTGCACATTCGAGCTCAAAGTGGCACATTCCGATCTCGGGAAAATGAAGCGCGCCGCTCCGCGTCGCGCTTCATTTGCTTCCCTCGCTCGAAATGTGCCACTTTTCGCTCGAATGCGCACATCCTCGTACTTATTTGGTTTGTTTACTTCATCCTTAGCTCTTTCAAATAAAAAAATTGAATTTAGTTTGGTAAATATCGATTTTATGTTCGAAAAATTATATTTAACATAGCAATGAGTGGAAGGGAGCAAAAAGATACGATAATCTTGTCAGTGCGAGTGAAAGGAAACGATTAAAATTATACAATTGCTTTTTTGTCTTAACTTATTGGCCTAAATTATTGTGAATCATGCTTAAAACCGAGTGTGCACATTCGAGCTCAAAGTGGCACATTCCGATCTCGGAAATAGCGCGCGCCCGCGTCGCGCTTCATTTGCCTCCCTCGCTCGGAAATGTGCCACTTTTCGCTCGAATGCGCACATCCTCGTACTTATTTGGTTTGTCTACTTCATCCTTAGCTCTTTCAAATAAAAAAATTGAATTTAGTTTGGTAAATACCGATTTTATGTTCGAAAATATATTTACCATAGCAATGAGTGGAAGGGAGCAAAAAGATACGATAATCTTGTCAGTGCGAGTGAGAGGAAACTATTAAAATTATACAATTGCTTTTTTGTCTTAACTTATTGGTCTAAATTATTATTAATTGTGCTTAAAACCCAGTGTGCACATTCTAGCTCAAAGTGGCACATTTCGCTCGATGGTGCACATACTCCGCATTCCATGAATTTTTCTATATTATCTCGGTTTCAAATCAAAAACTTAAATTCAGATTTTTTTATTCGGAAAAAAGGAGCGGTCGCGCAATTAACGGTCGCGGTCGGGTTAGAGAGTGGTCGCCTTAGAGAGAAATTTATAAAAAGAATTAAATTACGATACATCTGTTCTGAAACATACTGCCCGCTTTTAGAGATGGTTTCCTTATGGTTGCCACGAGGGATTTTACTGTATTGTTAAATTTGCAACGTTTCATTTCTTTATTAAAACTTTTTCAAGCAACTCAAAATTAACAAATTTGTGTAACAAATAATAACTACAGGTATTTTATAGATAAATCTAAATTATAAAATACTTTAACATCACAAAAAATATTTTAACCATCAAAACCCAAAAATAGTAAGGGAGTGTACCCGGTTATGAGACGGGTTTTGTTTATAAGCCAAATTTTTTTACTGGTTAAATAAAGTCGGGTGTTCTATTCATTGTTGGAAAGGTAATGAAAATACACAACTTTTATCCGCAGAAAGTTTTGTGATTCCATTAACATGCTAAATTTTATGACCAATTTTCTAAGTGGCAGTTTTTTGACAGGAAAAAAATTTGTGTCTAGGTATGAGACACCTACAAAAATACATTAAAAATTGTAAAATATAAAGTAAAAACCTCATATCTATTTCAAAATTATAATTTTTTATGCTTTCCATAATTTTTATTTATCACTTTCCTCTTCATAATCGTCACAATGTTTGCATGTGTAGATGCTTGCACACGTGTTTGCGCACTTCAAAAGAACTGGCCGCTTGCAAATATTGCATTTGATGTTGTTAACAGCGTTCAATTTGTTCGGCAACAACTTTATACTAATGATGTTTTTGCTTTGGAACCCTTGGGTGGTGGTAATATGCTGTGTCTCATACCCGGACAATGACGACATTTTGAGAAATAAAAAAAAAATTGTTTTTCAACCACATATTGGCCTAATCTAATATTGGAGCGTAAAATATAAGAAAAACACTAAATGGTATACATTACACTTTCCTTGTTCAATTGATTTACATGAAAAAAATAACATTTTGAAAAAAATCAAAAACGTTTTTAACCTGCAATTTTACATACGATGTTTGCAGTTGATATAAGCAATGCGTCGATTTATTTCAGTGTTAGTACAAAAACTGACTGATGACCAAAGAAGTACTTGACAGTAATCAGATCGGCCATATTGACATTGCATAATGAAAATAATTGACTGTCTCATATCTGGAGCCTGTCTCATACCCGGGAACACTTTCCTACATGTGTCAAACATGAAAGATTGTAACTATGATTGTAGATAAAAGATTATTTGCGGTTGTTTAATTTTAATTTTTTGATTTTATTTTATTTAAGACTAGCTGGCCCGCCCGGCTTCGCACGGGTATTGCGATTTCGAAGTAAAAACAATTTTTTTTTCAAAAGAAAATATAGCCTATGTTAGTCAAGGATAGTGTAGCTTTTTATTAGTGTAAGAATTAGTGGAAGTGTTAAATTTGGATTAAATCGATTCTTTTGCGTAGTAAAAATGAAGTTTTGATTTTTGATCTCCGAAAGTAAAAGAGCTAGAACGGTTAGATTTGTGTAGAGAGAAAAGGTGTTTTTAAAAGGCAACTTTGTTACAGTACAATTTATTATTCGCATGCCTTATCTTAGATTTATTTACATTTATAGTACTATAGTAATTAGAAATAAAAAACTAAACAAACAAATAACAACAAATTATTGTAACATTCACAAAATAACTTGTTGAGAAATTCAACTGCACTAAAAGTATTGCCAAAAATTTTATGCTTAAATTAAGGGCTGTGTAGGGCCCGTTACGAAATATAAAAGTGACATGAGATTTACAACAAATATTCTTTAGTCGTGAGAACCACTTTAGCAGCAATATCTTGTAATCCTTTATTAGGGGTTTTAGGTGGAGCCAATATTTAAAACGAAGAATCGGTTACGGATTATAAAAGTGTCATAGGATTCACAATCATAGGAACGACTTTGAGAGAAGAAGCATTAGCCGCAATAAACAATAATTACAATAAAATGAATTTAATATCCAAAACTTAATATTTAAATTTAATAGTAAATATTGCCGGAATAAAAAGCATCCTATTCATTGAAAGATCTTCTACCTGTTAATTCAAGTCCCGTCAAAATCTGTTCAGCCGTTTCCAAGAGATAAGGATGAACAAACAGACGGACAGATAGACAGGCGGACAGACGGACATATAACTATATTAAATTAAGAAAAAGTCTTTATTTCGAAATCACAGACAGACACTTCAATTTTATTTATATATATAGATGTATAGATGTATAGATGTATGTATAGAGTATAGATGTATAGATGTCATTATAATTAAACTAAGGCCTTTAGTATCTGAACCTAAATTTAAAGTTTTATTAATTTTGATAAAAACCATTTCACTTAAATTTTTTTTATTTCTATTCTGTTCACGATGTAAAATAGAAATTTGTTCCAATTGAAAATGATGTCCAACATCAAAATGGTGAATAGCTAATGCTGTTTTTTTTTGGTTTAACATAATTTAGATTTTTACAATCATTTTTATGTTGTTTTAATCTTTCTTCATGTTTGTGATTCGTTTAGCCAATGTAACTACTTCCACAATTACATGGGATTTTATAAATCAAACCAGATTGTTGAAGAAAAGGAATTGGATCTTTCAATTTATTATAAACTGGATTAATTGTTTTTAGATTATAAAATGCTAATTTTCTACCTATTGGTCTAATAAAACAATCAATACTACTGGACAATTCTTTGATGTAGGGAAATTTAAATAAATATGTTGTTACTCGTTTGACGCATGTAAAATTATTGAGTTTTGATGGTTAAAATATTTTTTGTGATGTTAAGATATTTAATAATTTATATTTATTTATAAAACACTTGTAGTTATTGTTGTTATACAAGTTTTGTTAATTTTCAGCTGCCTGAATAAGATTCAATAAAGAAACGAAACGTTGCAAATTTAACAATAGTTGTTTTATCGACAGTGTCCAATTCCTGTTAACTTTAAACTATAATAAATTAAATTACAGATAACACTCCTATAACACGTTAGATAGGTTCCTAAAAAATGCCGTGTTGTGTGAAACCGTGTTATATGATACCTATAGCCAACACAAAAAAGAATGTAACGTTCCGAAAACCTATTAAAAACAAACATAAATGAGTAAATTATAATTTATTTATATATTTGCGTGTAAAAAACCGTGTTATAGGATACCGTGTTGTTTGAGGGCTACTTGGATATAAAAAAAGATGTTTTAGTAATAATTGACCTATTTTTAGGATTTAAATGTGCTCCAAATAAGAACGCAAAATGAGGGTTAAGGGTCGTATTAAAGAACACCATTGTCACATAAAAGAAGACGCTTTTCTTTTTCTACAAAGATCAAGACTTGAATATTTCACTGCGAGTTGCAGAATTTATTTCTAACGGCAAATATGGCTTGTTTTTGGATGGGATCCAGTTTTCGAAATGGTGTTTTTAAATCAAATTTTAGAGCAATTTAAACGATTGTTGTGGAGTTGAAATTAATTATTGTTATGAATTTTATCATTAAACGCTTGATTTGTTTTGCTTTTAAGTAACCTTTAAAAGGTGGGGAAAGTCTGGAACAGTAGTCACTTAGATTTGTTTGTTCTCTTATTTCTAGATTTGTATTGCCGCCATCTAGTATAGAAAGTACCAACTATATTAACAGAGTAACCTATAGGAATTTCCGCGTTTTCACTTTATAGAGGATATAACCACAAATAACGATGTCTTTGTATATGTCAAGTGCAAAGTGAAAACCTTGTTTGTGGCTAAATCATGACACATTAAACTGATTTGGTGTAGGTTATTTATGCCCTATACAGGGTGTCCCAAATCGAGTAGGCCAACATGGGTATCTTTCTTATTAGAAAAAGATAGAAGATTGCTTAAATGGGCAATGTTTTGCAGTTTTAAATTCCAATTCAGGTTCCGTTAGAAAAATTTTAAAATTTCGAATAGTTCCGAGGTTATTCTAAAAAAACCGAAAATCGTTTTTTTATTATAAATAATTCAAAATAGCAAACTTTTTACCAACTGAGCAGTGTATGTTTTGCACCTACATTAAGTGTTACAAAAGCACCTGCGTTGCTGCACAAAAAAACTTTAACAGTTTACATATAGAAAAGGGACAAAATTAAATGCGTAATTTATTAAAAGTGAATAATAACAAAAAGATGAGTATCGTTTTACACATTTTTGAAAACGCTATACACTTTTAATTATTTAATTCCCAAACGAAAAACAAGTTCAGACAGAATTTACCAACGTTAAAAGTCAACATACTCTATTTGTAAATTAAAAAAAAAGTCCCCTCTTAACTCGAAGACAAAAAATGTCATCAAAACGATATTGAGCACCGTTAATAACGTAAAACGATACGCAGCTTGTTATTATTGGTAATTTTTAGAAAAAAAGACTCGTTCAATCTGCATCCCCTTAAACCTAATGTAAAACTTAACATTAAAGCTGAACAGCGCACCTTTAAAATGTGGGAATAATACATTTTTAAAACATTTTTTTCAGATTCAACAAATTATTAATTTTGCCACTTTACTTGATTTCTATCAATTCCAATTAAAAATAAGCTACTTACACAAACAATACTCGACATAATATCTACAAATATCAATAAACAATCAACTTTTCACATAATTAAAAATTAAAACAACAATTATCCATTTAAATTAAAAACCATTAAATAAAGGACTTAAAAACCGATTTGGCATCAAAATACAGATGGCATCAAATACAGCCAACTCTTTAAATAAATCCTAAACGACCAACTTTTTATTATTACACTTATAAATATGCATTAAAATCACAAGTATTTGCCTTTTGAACCCGGCAAAATCTCATTTCGCGTTTAAAATTGAATCGAAACATCAAGAGGGATGGAAATATAAAAAAAACATCCCTCCAAAGAATTTCTTTTCGAAAAATGTATTGCACGCACATGTGTCGATGATTTTCAAGTGTCCTCCGCGAAAAAATCGATTTATTATCTAAAGAAAGACCTTGTAGTAAAGGAAACACCGTCCCAGGTAGTGAATGGGGTGACGTAACTGCAAAGGTGACCTCTCTCGGATCGATAGCAACACTCTATGACCACCCCAGCAACAAAGTGAACCCTACACTCTCTTAAATGTCTTTATTAAACAACGAGCTCGTCTTCGCAAACCGCATCTTAAAATAAAGGACGCACAAATTTAACGCAATAAATCAAATATTTTAATAGCAATTGCTTCGTTTTTTTTGTTGGCCGATCGTAAATCAAAAAAAAAAGGTGTCCTATGGCAAGCACATGCAATTTATCATTTTATATAATAATACAAGTTATTTGAAAATAGAAACGTCTGTAAATTTAAACCCTTGATTTATATTAAAATATTTCCTCTAACAAATACTTAAAATCAGGAACGGAGGAAGCACCAAAAGGCCAAGTTTAAACTTTAAACAATACTTTTGCACGCTATTCAAGTTGGCTTTGTTTTATGCAAAGGGTCGAAACGCGAGATCTTTGATTTGATCTTTGTCATTTTATTTTTCGAATTAAAAAAGCACAAATCCGACTGGGGACGTATTTCAATTATTCACGGGCCTTTTTAATGATAAAAATAATATGTTACGGTTGTTTTGCTTACAAAAAAATGGGTTAATAATTTAATTAAGAAAATAAGTAGTTAAACAATATTATTTCAGGCAAACGTGCTCGACGCTTTCAGCAGAGGTTCTCGAACGGTGGCACTCGGGGCGAATTGGGCCTCAAGTATTATTTATTTATCCGTTTCTTTAAAAGTCTTAACGCAGAGCTCATATTATTATATTATTGATAATTTTTTTCAAATGCACCTTAATCTTCCGCATACTAGGTGACTAAATGTTATATACCATACTAGGTGGGGTTTGCCATACCCCTAAAATAAAATGAAATAAAATCCATAAAATTGTACTTTATGACAGTCAAATGATAAAGAATATATTTTAATAACCAATAATGAATAAGTTTAAATAAAACACATATTTATTTATGCATTAGAATAGGCTTTTATTATTAAAATAATATTTTTTAATAATTCGCAATTATTTAGACCAATAAATTACACGAAAAGTTAATTGAATAATTTTAATCGTTCCCTCTCACTTGCATTGACAATATTATCGTATCTTCTCGCTCCCTTCCACTCATTGCTATGGTAAATACATTTTCGAATATAAATTCGATATTTACTAAATTAAATTAAAATTTTTGATTTGAAGGAGTGCACGGTAAATTATACTAATGTAATAAATACGAGGATGTGCGCATTCGAGCGAAAAGTGGCACATTTCCGAGCGAGGGAAGCAAATGAAGCGCGACGCGGAGCGGCGCGCTTCATTTTCCCGAGATCGGAATGTGCCACTTTGAGCTCGAATGTGCACACCCGGTTTTAAGCATTATTCGCAATAATTTGGTCAACGAAAAATTAGTAAATAATTTTTATCATCCCCTCTCACTCGTACTTATAAGTTTATCATATCTTTTCGCTCGCTCCCACTCATTGCTATGGTAAAAATACGTTTTTTGAATATATAATCGATATATTTACTGAACTAAATTAAATTTGTTAATTGAAAAGAAAGCTTAATTTATAAAATTCAATAAATACGAGGATGTGCGCATTCGAGCGAAAAGTGGCACATTGCCGAGCGAGGGAGGCAAATGAAGCGCGACGCGGAGCGGCGCGCTTCATTTTCCCGAGATCGGAATGTGCCACTTTGAGCTCGAATGTGCACACTCGGTTTTAAGCATTATTCGGAATAATTTTGTCAACAAAAAATTTGTAAATAATTTTTATCATTCCCTCTCGCTTGCACTTATGAGTTTATCGTATCTTTTCGCTCGCTTCCACTCATTGCTATGGTAAAAATATGTTTTTTAAATATATAATCGATATATTTACTGAACTAAATTAAATTTATTGATTGAAGAGAAAGTTTAATTTATAAAATTCAATAAATACGAGGATGTGCGCATTCGAGCGAAAAGTGGCACATTTCCGAGCGAGGGAGGCAAATGAAGCGCGACGCGGAGCGGCGCGCTTCATTTTCCCGAGATCGGAATGTGCCACTTTGAGCTCGAATGTGCACACTCGGTTTTAAGCATTATTCGGAATAATTTTGTCAACAAAAAATTTGTAAATAATTTTTATCATTCCCTCTCGCTTGCACTTATGAGTTTATCGTATCTTTTCGCTCGCTTCCACTCATGGCTATGGTAAAAATATGTTTTTTAAATATATAATCGATATATTTACTGAACTAAATTAAATTTATTGATTGAAGAGAAAGTTTAATTTATAAAATTCAATATATACGAGGATGTGCACATTCGAGCGAAAAGTGGCACATTTCTGAGCGAGGAAAGCAAATAAAGCGCGACGCGGAGCGGCGCGCTTCATTTTTCCGAGATCGGAATGTGCAACTTTGAGCTCAAATGTGCACACTCGGTTTTAAGCACGACTACCAAACGTCGCGTTTTACCAAAAAAAAATTGTTCACCACAGTTATACCTCACCTACTACACGGAAGGTTAGATAAAACTTTTTGGTGTTGCTGTATTTGTTTATAAAATTTATAATTTTACACCTCTTATTTAAAAAAGTTTGGGGTCGGCTGGCTTGGACAATATTTCGATTGAGAATTTAGAAAACAGCTATTTTTTTAATTTTGGCTCATATATTAAATACCTACATACATAAAATATGACATTTTTTAGATATTAAAATATGCATGTCTTTTTGTGAAAATTAATTATTAACTCAATTTTGAATTCTTGCTACGGTCGCGTTTTGCTAATTATAGGTTTAACACGAACTAAAAAAAAATGATAAATATACAAAATAAATTGAAAAATATCAAGTGGGAAAAGCTAGTCGATCAATAACGTGTAAGAACATAACGTTTTAGTTGACAGCAAGCTTTTACATTTATTTTTATTACCGTTTAAAACTTTGCTTGCCAAAAAGGTATGTTTCAAAATTTCACGCAGCTTTGCTAATTATAGTTTAACCAACTATTATATACAAATAATTGAAATTCACAGTGGGTAGTATTAAATAGTGTAGAAACGTTTTAATTACATGCAATACAATTATTTTAGAATTTTAATAGTAAACGAGTAAAACGTAATTTGTCAAAGCAGACTAATTACAAAAATGCTCCTAATTCTTATTAAACAGTGATGGTGTATTATTAGTTGTTATAAATCGTGATTTATTAATCAATACAATTATTTTGGCGATTTTAATAAAATCAAATAGGCAGTTATCGATTTTAACTTAAAAAGAAAGATTCCCTTAATTATTATTAGATTACTGTTTAATTATACAGCCTGTCCGGTAATAGCATGGCAGGTAATGACTCTCAGTTGGTGAAAATTATAATCAAAATGTTTTCCGATAGAATCTTTTTCTTTCTTACGTTATAACTAAAATACCATGTAGGAGAGCCTGTTGTGCCTTGGTCCCATTGTACCTAGGGCGACTTTATTTTTTTTAATATTTGCGGGCTTTTGTGACCCATAATTTTCGATATTTCAAATGCCACATGGACAGACATTAACCTAAAGTTAGCAGCAGCTGGTCAACGTACTTTGTTAATGTATGAGATCAATTGAAATTTTTAATCGAAAAAAAATAAGTTTTTTTATATTATTTTTACTTAAATATCCTATTGATTTTTATTACCTAATAACAAATGACTTATCGTAATAGAAAGATTATTTATTAATGTTTGCATAGTAGTAGTCTGATTTTGGCACAGCATCATCTTTAATTTAATTTTTGAGTTTAAACATCAAGGGTCGGTGTGTTGTACCTCGGTCACTGTCAATAAATTGTACCTTGACCCTAAGATCAACGTGCAATAAATAAAAATTTAGATATACCTTTGTTATAAATTTTTTTTTAAATTATTTTGCTTCAGATAATATGCCTCGCAAGTCTAACGAAAAATTTAAATTTTTGCAAAGTTAACCATTAAGTACAGTAATCCCTCACCATTCGCGGGGGTTAGGTTCCAGAACCTCGCGAATGTCAAATTCGCGAATGTTGAAGGATTACTGTATCTGAAATTTTAGTATACGAAAAAAGTTTTGTTAATTTTTGAAACAATTTTAGTGTCATCTCAAAAAGAAACATTAGTAGTTCTTATAATCCAAAAAAAAAAATATAGTTTTTATAGAACAATTGGTTTTATTTTGCTTAATGTGAATAGAGCCGAGGTACATCACCCCTGTTGTACCTAGGCCATAGATTCACTAATTTTTAAATCTTATAGCAATTTGAGTAAACGGTTGGTAATGCTTTCAAATATTTTATGATAAATACCTTATTAGTGCCCCACCACGATGCAATTCATTTTATCAACAAATTGTGACGTATACAATTTAAAAAAAATTACAAGTGAAAAAAGAGCCAAGGTACAACAGGTTCCCCTACCTTAAAGAAAATAGTAGGTGCCATAAAAACTAAATATATGTTTGTGAAATCCTTATAAATAATTTTACACATGTTTGAATTTATTTATTATTTATTAGTTTATTGTTAATTGCATAAGCGTGGATAACGTTATTAGTTATAGGAAAAGTATAAATCAAATTATGCATAAAACTTTATAGCACATACTATTTTAGTTAAAATATTATCAATAAAAGTCAGCTTTCGTATTCAATTTTTTAGTTGAGAATGTTTAAAAAATAATATATTGCGCATTTATTTAATACAAATATCGATAAATAACTTTAACAACATTTATGAGGTGATTTGTGACTTGAAATTTGTAGCATTGTAAAAGTGCACATTTTTTAAAAGCGCCAGGTCACTTACGTATTCAAATTTAGTCTTCTTTCGCTTGAAAGAGCCTTATTCAAAACATCCTGCAGTCGTCTTTCAATTTAAACAAGGGTTCAAATTGTACAAAATACAACACAAAAAAAACGGTTTCGCTCCTTTCGTAGTTACGAATTATTTAAAACGTATAACATTTGGCAGTTGCCAAATGTTATACGTTTTAGATAATTCAATGAAAATAAATAGTTTATATAGTCTGTTAAGTAAGAACGTCGCAGACTTATCTAAAACCAAAATTAATTTATTACCATTGAGTTCGTAGTCATTGTATTTGATAGGATTGGTGTTAAAATGCATTTACATAAATTAGTTAACTCAAAATGCAATTTCAAACGATGCATTTCCACTCCATGCAAATCATCCACGGTTTGTCTCTGGTTCAGTCGCTTTTGAACGTACGATTTAAATTTTTTTACATTGAAAGTATATTATAAAACAATTAACAGTTTTATAATCATAATTTTTACTGCTTTATCGTAAACCGTAACTGTACTCGTACGTAATGTTCTATCTTTTAAAACATTTATTGTTAGTATAGAAAATACAATGACGAAATTGTGCATCGAGAAAAAACAAAATATTAAATTGTAAAAAATTTATTAAGAAAGTTACTGTCGCTATCAATTTTTTTTTCAAAATTTGTGAACTATAAAATGAGAGATTTTTGAGAAAATTTGGAGTGAAGCTTAGCACGTTCCATTAATGTTGTTCACTCATAAATTGTTATGGAGAATTTATGTTCCACTACCTGACATTCTATTTTTATGCTTATTTCTCGCTCATTATTGTTTCTTAACACTACTACTTTTGTCTTACTTATATTTATTTTCATTCCTTGTTTATCCAATTCTTTTACCCATAAATCTACATTTAATTGTATGTTTCCCTCCGTATCTGCCACTTTTTCAATATCATCTGCAAACACGCATTAACTCACTTCAACTGTCTTCATTTTGTAGTATCCTATCATCATCTTCTTGCTTTTGTTGCTTACTTTTGTGTTTATTTCATTCATGAAGATGATAAAAAGCAGTGGGCTAAGGTTACCACCCTGCCTCACACCCCCTGAGTGGTTCTGAATTTTGTTTTTTCGATATTGTTTTTCCTTACTATGTTCTCCGTCTTGCTATATAAGGATTTTATAGCTTCTGTCAAGTCCTTTGTTTCACCATTTCTCTCTAATATGCCCTATATGTTCTTGCTCCCCGCCTTACAGAATGCATTTTCCAGATATACACAACATATACATGTTTCTTTGTTATAAGGTAATATTTTCTTTATTATATTTCTTAGTGTGAATATATGGTCTTGTGTACAATAGCCGGGTCTAAAACCTCTTTGTGCTCCATGTAACTTTCCTTCTACTTTCTTTCTTAATCTTCCTTCTAAGATTATCTCATATACCTTACTCGTTGTACAGAGTAGTGATATACCCCGATGATTTGCGCAGTCTTTCTTATTTCCCTTTTTGAAAATGAGTACTATTACCGCAATTTTCCATTCCCTAGGTACGGATTACCCATGTTACCCATGCGCCACTAATTTTTTTTTTGTAAAAACGCCATTCCTTTTCTCCTATTCCATTTAGTAGTTTTGCTTTTATTCTATCTATTCCTGGAGCTTTCCCATTCCTCGGCTTTTCTATTGCCTTCTTAACTTCTTCTATTTGTATAGTGCTACTTATTGGATCTGCCTGTCTACTATCTCTCTTTTTGCCGGGTTTCTCATCATTTTGAACTCCTACTTCCTCTTTCTCCACGGCTATCTCTTTTCCCTCTAACATCTCCTGAAAATATGACTTCCATCTTTCCATAACTTTGGCGTCTTCCTCCCTTATCCATAACCTGTCTCATTCCTAATCTTCTTCCTTTATTTCCCATATTCTTCAGGACCCTACAAATTACCTTTTGGTTTGCCCCTTTATCATTTTTCATCTTGGTCTCAAATTCTTCCCATGTCTTGGCTTTAGCTATTTTGATCTTATCTTTTACTATTTTTCTTGTTATCTTATATCTCTCATAGGCTTCATCACTTTTCCTTTGTAAATAATGTTTCCAACACTTTCTTTTTTGATTTAATGGCGTTTTTAATTTTCTTGTGCCACCAGCTTGTTCTCTTCTTCGTTCCTACTGTTATGATTAACCCGCAGGCTTTAGTTCCTATCTTGTAAATGATTTCTTTAAACTTTTCACATATCTTTTCTATTTTTATTTGCGATATTTCTTGTTCCACTTCTTGTATCCCTTCCTGATCTGTTCTGTGTACTCCTTTCTTACTTTCTGGTTTTCCAGTCTGTTTATCTTAATCGTCTATAGTTCTTTCTTCTTTATTTTTTTACCCTCTCTCCTTCATTTCCATTTTTGTTTCCCATTTTTATAGTAATTTCAAAAAACCAATAGCAGGGCCATCCTTTATTTATGTATTCTGTATATAACCAATTTTATTTATCAAGTACAGTCTCTGACAAAAATAAAATACTCAGCTAATAAATATATTAAATTTTGTATATTCATTGTAGGTCTGTACTTTTAACTCCGCATGTCACCTTCAGTAAAAACTAAATATGTTTTTAAATTAGAAAATAAAACAATTGGCTTGTATATTTTATAATCAGATCTACCAAACATTTTTCTACAAAATTAATAACAAAAACATCTAATTAAGTTTTAAAAATTTTATCAATATTTTTTTTCTCAAGAGCTTCCGAAGAGCACGAATCTACTGTAAGAAAAATCACATAATACATACATAAATTCTTCCATCCGAATTATTTCACCACACTATGTAATTTTAAGCTTGCACCGCGAAGTGTTAACAACGTATCGCGCGAAAACGCTTTCATTATCATTAATAAATTAGAAGTGGTAGTTATTTTTTTCAAGTTTAACGTGGCGTATAATGTAACAGGCGTTTTAGATTAAGTTAAGATAGTTTATGGGGTGGCTTATGTACCGCTTGGGTTTAGAAGCATAAATGCCTAGGCCCCATGGGCATTTTCTGAGTATGAACACCAGTAATCGGACTATTGGGGATCATAAAACAAAGCCCACATAAAATATGTAACGCGAAATGGAAAACTAGTGTAT
Organism: Sinopyrophorus schimmeli; assembly: GCA_036325965.1. Taxonomy (NCBI): domain Eukaryota; kingdom Metazoa; phylum Arthropoda; class Insecta; order Coleoptera; family Elateridae; genus Sinopyrophorus; species Sinopyrophorus schimmeli. The sequence goes on from JARFIZ010000110.1 coordinate 200,258, forward strand.
ATTTCTTTTTTCGTCGCCGCCACAAAATCCGCTCGTCATTATAATTTTAAAATCAAATTAAAAGAGCAAAATGAGTTTGTTCCAAGTTTCCTACTTGCAAAGTTTTAATGCGATAACAGCTATTAAGTTTTTTAACGAGCCAACTCCGTTTGCATGTTTCCGGGCATTGTAGAGAAATTTTACCAGTTAACTGTTAAGCCTTCGACTTTGTTACTTTTGTTATTAATTACGCAATATGCCAAAAGTAATTTTTGGTATCAAACGCAGGATCGCCTGTAGTGGTCACAATTATGGTTTGTTTTTGAAACCCCACATGAAATGTCGCATATCCACCCCGCCCGCCCCCCTCGTAAGCTCGACAGGAGTATCTGTTTTTGCCCTTCCGTTTTACTATAATCTAACTAAAAGCCTTTCACTGTAAATCTAATAAAATCATTCCGCAGATAGAACATGTAATTATCTCGACTTTTTTTTTCTGGAGTTTAATAATTTAACGAGCGCCCTAATATTTTATAAGATGTTTTGATGAGACGAGTCGTCTAAGCCGGTTAAAGGGGATGAAATTTGGCGCTTATGTTTAATAAAACGGACTGGAAGCTGTGAACATTTTGCGAGCCGTAGTGAACCATAATGAACGAGTTAAATTGCATTAAGGTGGATGGACAAAACGATAAATTAATCTTGTTAAGGATAACGGAAATCCATTTTGCCTCGGTAGAAGGTAATTGAATCAATCACGACTAATTCTATTATAATCGAAATTATTTTGGTCAACTTAAGTTGGAGAAATAATAATGCATGCTATCTGTTTTTAGGCTACGAGAAATGGTTTCTGTGTGTTTATTGATTTTGAAGAACCAAACCCATAAGTGAGGTAATCACCTCATCATCGAATTGAAATAGAATAAAAATAATGGAAAGATAAAAAAATAATCAACAACTAAGTACGTTGCCCAATTTACAAAATTTGTAATCAAATCTAATTGTAAAAAGATTAAATTAATAAATGAGCAAATTATAAAAATGTTAAAAATACAAGAGAACGAGCAGAACACTTGCAACCCTGCTAGAAAAAAGTTGGACTTGCCCGATTACTACGAAGGCACCGGATTGGAAATGAAAAATGGGGGTCCTGAACACATACGGACTAGAAGGTCGCGTCGCGAACGGCATGCTCTGGACAATCCAGAGCTTCTAAAAGCTTCTTCGTCGAGAGACGAACCGAAGGCGCCGATCAGTTAGTCTCGGTGGGAGACTCGACCAGTAAGAGTCTCCGAAAGAGCCTCGTAATTGCGAGAATCAGCAGAAATAAATAAATTAGTTAAATGCACATATATAAATTAGTTAAGCAACTAATCAATATTTAGGCTAGTTTGGTTATTAGATGTTAATTCGTTATTAAATCAATTTGGTTATAATTACTTAAAATAAGTAACCGTCTTTTAATGTTCACAACCAATAGTTCGAACTCGTTACAATATGTTGCCCGGAACCATAGACCTGATCGAGAAACTTCTTCGACATAATTTCACTTTCCTGTTTATTTCCTCTAGTTAGGAACTTAAGTTGCTTCAAATGTAACGAGTATTATTATGATAGCATCAACCAGGGAATTATATGGACTTATGTTAAATTTCACCTATAATAGCACATAATACAGACTTTTAGATACTTTGGCCAATCGAAGCTGTATTTATACTCAGTTTTGATAGTTATAGAAACTGCTTTCAAACTTATTTTAAAAACTAAATTAGAATATTGTAGTTTTAAGAGAAGAAATAAAACAAATAAAAGTATCAGTAATAAAACAAGTTAAAGTGGCGTAAGTGGTTTGGTGTTTGGGCTGTTGCGCTAAAACAAAATTTTCATGTTCCCCTTTTCTTCGCAGAGTAAAAATGCCTGAAAGTTTCTCTAGAAACAGTCGTGGTTCGGAACCCACGTACAACTAGGTCCCCTTGTATCTTTGAAACACTACTCCCTCTCTGATTCGCGCACGAAAACTGAAGCATATACAACCATTGGAGTTGTGAGCAAAACGATGCCATTGGCATCAGAATCTGTAGTTTGTTTATCTCATTGTAAACTTTATTTAAGTCTGTCTTGCGCCTTTTTATGCCTGTATCAGGTTTAGGCAATTTAATTATAAAACTTTTTTGTATTGTATTTTTTGAAAAGTGGTTTTGTAGCTATTGGTTGATCATAAAATAACAGTTTTACTTTGTTGCTAAAATTTTATCAGGTCATACCTAAATGATTTGGCTAAAAAATTTGCTAAAAATTACTATACCTATGTGCTAAAGAATTCTAATAAAAACAGATGGTGTAACCATAACAACGAATTAAAACAACTTTAACTCAAATAAAAGACAACTAGCGTTACCTTAGAAACTACTTAATTTTTTGCGTAGTTGTCAAATCTATTTATGTAAAAAATGTGTAGTTCTGCCAAACAATTTTAAAACGCAAATCATTTTTTTTCGTGTTTATAATAAAAAATTAACTACAAAATAATGTTCTGTATAATATAGGAGTTTATTAGATAAAGGTTTCAACTTTACCAACTTTGGAGTCAACATTTGTGTACTTATATTTTTGTATAAGGATGTTTTAAAGAATTATACCATATCTTAACCTTTATGTATTAACACCCTGTATACTTTAAATCAACTACTTTCTGTCTCCCACATTAAAAATTTTGTGCAAATATAAATTGAAGATGAACCTTGTACTTTAACCCAGCTATTCTTGTACTTGCATGTATATTAGTTTCTAGGAAACGGCTCAAAAGATTTAAATTAAATTTTCTATTTAGATAATTTTTTTTTACTTACAAGTTTATCCCGATAGGTATCATCCATGAGAAATTTGTTTTTACTCGATTGTTTTTCCTAATGCCCTCTCATACAATATTGGGTTACAAATAGGCTAAAATATATATGCATTAATCTTAGCTACTCAACAACAGATGGCCCCACATGACATCGTTAACATGAAGTTATAAAACTTATGAATGATAACTGTAAAGTGAAAATCAATAACTATCGTAAGATAACGAACAAACCTCGGTCGCCCAGATACTAAGATTTAAAATGCGTAAATAATACTTTGCTTTTAGACAAAATAAGAAATAATCTTTAAATGTTAGTTAACAAAAATACAAATTAAACAAAAATTGTAAACTTGTCAATAAAAACATTCTTAATTAAAATTTTTCAGTTTTAAGTAAACTAATCGAGCAAGTCTAGAGAAACTACGACTAAACTCAAGTGTTGGTAAATTTAATGGCAAGGGTCAAAATTAAGCAATGAAGAAATGAACGTAGGTCAGTAACTGACATAATACAAGCCCAAACGTTATTGCAGACTCATTAGTTCTCATAATGCAGTAAACTCGATTACACGGATGTTAACCATTTGGGTACAACCTCGCCCCTAATTCGAACAGTCAACATTGTTCAAGAAATTTTCCTATTGTTAGATCGTTGCGGCGTAAGAGAGAAGCTCGCAGAAGAAAAAAAGAAGATAAAAAAAAACCGGCCAAATAATCCCCAGTTCGACTTTTGTTCGGAGCTTACAATAAATTACCTTCCACCTAAGTTTCCTTTTTCTGTTTCCTATCAATTTATTAAAGGAGAATGGTTCATAATCCTGAACCGTCGTATTATTAGCAATATCTTGACTTATTTCATAAAATGGTAGTATCGGATGAAAGAGGAACGAATTAGAATCGATACTTCTGTGACGTCCTGAGTGCACCCCCTACGTAGGTGGATGACACTTCACTTGTCGTTTTCATTTCAATTTCCGCGTTCGATTGTTCGTTAATAATTGTGTCGTTGGTCTTATTCTCTGCCGCTTTCGCCAATAAATTTAAATTATTTAAATTCGAAACGTTTCCTTTTTGATTGAGCTACATCAATGACTAATCATTTCGATATTTTCTCATTAGGGACGAGCACAATTGCCTTTTCGTAATTGGGAACGGGTGAATAATTTGTCTGTAATTGGTAGCGTGATGGGAATTACCGTTCAAGTTATCTTTACAATTGGGATTACAAATTTTTTTAAAAAGTTTTTTACATTAATTGAAGTATCGTTAAAGTATTCATTAACGTAGTAGGTGGGGTATAACTAACGTGAACAATTTTTTTTTGTTTAAACGAGACGTTTGTTAATTGGGCTTAAAACCGAGTGTGCACATTCGAGCTCAAAGTGGCACATTCCGATCTCGGGAAAATGAAGCGCGCCGCTCCGCGTCGCGCTTCATTTGCTTCCCTCGCTCGGAAATGTGCCACTTTTCGCTCGAATGCGCACATCCTCGTATTTATTGAATTTTGTAAATTAAACTTTTTCTTCAATCAACAAATTTAATTTAGTTCAGTAAATATATCGATTATATATTCAAAAAACGTATTTTTACCATAGTAATGAGTGGGAGCGAACGAAAAGATACGATAAATGCATAAGTACGAGTGAGAGGGAATGATAAAAATTATTTACTAATTTTTCGTTGACAAAATTATTGCGAATAATGCTTAAAACCGAGTGTGCACATTCGAGCTCAAAGTGGCACATTCCGATCTCGGGAAAATAAAGCGCGCCGCTCCGCGTCGCGCTTCATTTGCCTCCCTCGCTCGGAAATGTGCCACTTTTCGCTCGAATGCGCACATCCTCGTATTTATTAAATTTTGTAAATTAAACATTCTCTTCAATCAACAAATTTAATTTAGTTCAGTAAATATATCGATTATATATTCAAAAAACGTATTTTTACCATGGTAATGAGTGGGAGCGAACGAAAAGATACGATAAACGCATAAGTACGAGTGAGAGGGAATGATAAAAATTATTTACTAATTTTTCGTTGACAAAATTATTGCGAATAATGCTTAAAACCGAGTGTGCACATTCGACCTCAAAGTGGCACATTCCTATCTCAGGAAAATGAAGCGCGCCGCTCCGCGTCGCGCTTCATTTGCCTCCCTCGCTCGGAAATGTGCCACTTTTCGCTCGAATGCGCACATCCTCGTATTTATTGAATTTTGTAAATTAAACATTCTCTTCAATCAACAAATTTAATTTAGTTCAGTAAATATATCGATTATATATTCAAAAAACGTATTTTTACCATGGTAATGAGTGGGAGCGAACGAAAAGATACGATAAACGCATAAGTACGAGTGAGAGGGAATGATAAAAATTATTTACTAATTTTTCGTTGACAAAATTATTGCGAATAATGCTTAAAACCGAGTGTGCACATTCGAGCTCAAAGTGGCACATTCCTATCTCAGGAAAATGAAGCGCGCCGCTCCGCGTCGCGCTTCATTTGCCTCCCTCGCTCGGAAATGTGCCACTTTTCGCTCGAATGCGCACATCCTCGTATTTATTGAATTTTGTAAATTAAACTTCTCTTCAATCAACAAATTTAATTTAGTTCAGTAAATATATCGATTATATATTCAAAAACGTATTTTTACCATGGTAATGAGTGGGAGCGAACGAAAGATACGATAAACGCATAAGTACGAGTGAGAGGGGAAAGATAAAAAATTTTTTACTAATTTTTCGTTGACAAAATTATTGCGAATAATGCTTAAAACCGAGTGTGCACATTCGAGCTCAAAGTGGCACATTCCGATCTCAGGAAAATGAAGCGCGCCGCCCGCGTCGCGCTTCATTTGCCTCCCTCGCTCGGAAATGTGCCACTTTTCGCTCGAATGCGCACATCCTCGTATTTATTGAATTTTGTAAATTAAACATTCTCTTCAATCAACAAATTTAATTTAGTTCAGTAAATATATCGATTATATATTCAAAAACGTATTTTTACCATGGTAATGAGTGGGAGCGAACGAAAGATACGATAAACGCATAAGTACGAGTGAGAGGAATGATAAAATTATTTACTAATTTTTCGTTGACAAAATTATTGCGAATAATGCTTAAAACCGAGTGTGCACATTCGAGCTCAAAGTGGCACATTCCGATCTCGGGAAAATGAAGCGCGCCGCTCCGCGTCGCGCTTCATTTGCCTCCCTCGCTCGGAAATGTGCCACTTTTCGCTCGAATGCGCACATCCTCGTATTTATTGAATTTTGTAAATTAAACATTCTCTTCAATTAACAAATTTAATTTAGTTCAGTAAATATATAGATTATATATTCAAAAACGTATTTTTACCATGGTAATGAGTGGGAGCGAGCGAAAAGATACGATAAACTCATAAGTACGAGTGAGAGGGAATGATAAAAATTATTTACTAATTTTTGTTGACAAAATTATTGCGAATAATGCTTAAAACCGAGTGTGCACATTCGAGCTCAAAGTGGCACATTCCGATCTCGGGAAAATGAAGCGCGCCGCTCCGCGTCGCGCTTCATTTGCCCCCTCGCTCGGAAATGTGCCACTTTTCGCTCGAATGCGCACATCCTCGTATTTATTGAATTTTGTAAATTAAACTTTCTCTTCAATCAACAAATTTAATTTAGTTCAGTAAATATATCGATTATATATTCAAAAAACGTATTTTTACCATAGCAATGAGTGGGAGCGAGCGAAAAGATACGATAAACATAAGTACGAGTGAGAGGAATGATAAAATTATTTACTAATTTTTGTTGACAAAATTATTGCGAATAATGCTTAAAACCGAGTGTGCACATTCGAGCTCAAAGTGGCACATTCCGATCTCGGGAAAATGAAGCGCGCCGCTCCGCGTCGCGCTTCATTTGCCTCCTCGCTCGGAAATGTGCCACTTTTCGCTCGAATGCGCACATCCTCGTATTTATTGAATTTTGTAAATTAAACTTTCTCTTCAATCAACAAATTTAATTTAGTTCAGTAAATATATCGATTATATATTCAAAAAACGTATTTTTACCATAGCAATGAGTGGGAGCGAGCGAAAAGATACGATAAACTCATAAGTACGAGTGAGAGGAATGATAAAAAATTTTTTACTAATTTTTCGTTGACAAAATTATTGCGAATAATGCTTAAAACCGAGTGTGCACATTCGAGCTCAAAGTGGCACATTCCGATCTCGGGAAAATGAAGCGCGCCGCTCCGCGTCGCGCTTCATTTGCCTCCCTCGCTCGGAAATGTGCCACTTTTCGCTCGAATGCGCACATCCTCGTATTTATTGAATTTTGTAAATTAAACTTTCTCTTCAATCAACAAATTTAATTTAGTTCAGTAAATATATCGATTATATATTCAAAAAACGTATTTTACCATAGCAATGAGTGGGAGCGAGCGAAAAGATACGATAAATCATAAGTACGAGTGAGAGGAATGATAAAATTATTTACTAATTTTTGTTGACAAAATTATTGCGAATAATGCTTAAAACCGAGTGTGCACATTCGAGCTCAAAGTGGCACATTCCGATCTCGGGAAAATGAAGCGCGCCGCTCCGCGTCGCGCTTCATTTGCCTCCCTCGCTCGGAAATGTGCCACTTTTCGCTCGAATGCGCACATCCTCGTATTTATTGAATTTTGTAAATTAAACTTTCTCTTCAATCAACAAATTTAATTTAGTTCAGTAAATATATCGATTATATATTCAAAAAACGTATTTTTACCATAGCAATGAGTGGGAGCGAGCGAAAAGATACGATAAACTCATAAGTACGAGTGAGAGGGAATGATAAAAATTATTTACTAATTTTTCGTTGACAAAATTATTGCGAATAATGCTTAAAACCGAGTGTGCACATTCGAGCTCAAAGTGGCACATTCCGATCTCGGGAAAATGAAGCGCGCCGCTCCGCGTCGCGCTTCATTTGCCTCCCTCGCTCGGAAATGTGCCACTTTTCGCTCGAATGCGCACATCCTCGTATTTATTGAATTTTGTAAATTAAACTTTCTCTTCAATCAACAAATTTAATTTAGTTCAGTAAATATATCGATTATATATTCAAAAAACGTATTTTACCATAGCAATGAGTGGGAGCGAGCGAAAAGATACGATAAACGCATAAGTACGAGTGAGAGGGAATGATAAAAATTATTTACTAATTTTTCGTTGACAAAATTATTGCGAATAATGCTTAAAACCGAGTGTGCACATTCGAGCTCAAAGTGGCACATTCCGATCTCGGGAAAATGAAGCGCGCCGCTCCGCGTCGCGCTTCATTTGCCTCCCTCGCTCGGAAATGTGCCACTTTTCGCTCGAATGCGCACATCCTCGTATTTATTGAATTTTGTAAATTAAACATTCTCTTCAATCAACAAATTTAATTTAGTTCAGTAAATATATCGATTATATATTCAAAAAACGTATTTTTACCATAGCAATGAGTGGGAACGAGCGAAAAGATACGATAAACCATAAGTACGAGTGAGAGGGAATGATAAAATTATTTACTAATTTTTGGTAAACAAAATTATTGCGAATAATGCTTAAAACCGAGTGTGCACATTCGAGCTCAAAGTGGCACATTCCGATCTCGGGAAAATGAAGCGCGCCGCTCCGCGTCGCGCTTCATTTGCCTCCCTCGCTCGGAAATGTGCCACTTTTCGCTCGAATGCGCACATCCTCGTATTTATTGAATTTTGTAAATTAAACATTCTCTTCAATCAACAAATTTAATTTAGTTCAGTAAATATATCGATTATATATTGAAAAAACGTATTTTTACCATGGTAATGAGTGGGAGCGAACGAAAGATACGATAAACGCATAAGTACGAGTGAGAGGAATGATAAAAATTATTTACTAATTTTTCGTTGACAAAATTATTGCGAATAATGCTTAAAACCGAGTGTGCACATTCGAGCTCAAAGTGGCACATTCCGATCTCGGGAAAATGAAGCGCGCCGCTCCGCGTCGCGCTTCATTTGCCTCCCTCGCTCGGAAATGTGCCACTTTTCGCTCGAATGCGCACATCCTCGTATTTATTGAATTTTGTAAATTAAACTTTCTCTTCAATCAACAAATTTAATTTAGTTCAGTAAATATATCGATTATATATTCAAAAAACGTATTTTACCATAGCAATGAGTGGGAGCGAACGAAAAGATACGATAAACCCTAAGTACGAGTGAGAGGGAATGATAAAATTATTTACTAATTTTTGTTGACAAAATTATTGCGAATAATGCTTAAAACCGAGTGTGCACATTCGAGCTCAAAGTGGCACATTCCTATCTCGGGAAAATGAAGCGCGCCGCTCCGCGTCGCGCTTCATTTGCCTCCCTCGCTCGGAAATGTGCCACTTTTCGCTCGAATGCGCACATCCTCGTATTTATTGAATTTTGTAAATTAAACATTCTCTTCAATCAACAAATTTAATTTAGTTCAGTAAATATATCGATTATATATTCAAAAAACGTATTTTTACCATGGTAATGAGTGGGAGCGAACGAAAAGATACGATAAACGCATAAGTACGAGTGAGAGGGAATGATAAAAATTATTTACGAATTTTTCGTTGACAAAATTATTGCGAATAATGCTTAAAACCGAGTGTGCACATTCGAGCTCAAAGTGGCACATTCCTATCTCAGGAAAATGAAGCGCGCCGCTCCGCGTCGCGCTTCATTTGCCTCCCTTGCTCGGAAATGTGCCACTTTTCGCTCGAACGCGCACATCCTCGTATTTATTGAATTTTGTAAATTAAACTTTCTCTTCAATCAACAAATTTAATTTAGTTCAGTAAATATATCGATTATATATTCAAAAAACGTATTTTTACCATAGCAATGAGTGGGAGCGAGCGAAAAGATACGATAAACATAAGTACGAGTGAGAGGGAATGATAAAATTATTTACTAATGTTTTGTTGACAAAATTAATTCGAATAATGCTTAAAACCGAGTGTGCACATTCGAGCTCAAAGTGGCACATTCCGATCTCGGGAAAATGAAGCGCGCCGCTCCGCGTCGCGCTTCATTTGCCTCCCTCGCTCGGAAATGTGCCACTTTTCGCTCGAATGCGCACATCCTCGTATTTATTGAATTTTGTAAATTAAACATTCTCTTCAATCAACAAATTTAATTTAGTTCAGTAAATATATCGATTATATATTCAAAAACGTATTTTTACCATGGTAATGAGTGGGAGCGAACGAAAAAATACGATAAACGCATAAGTACGAGTGAGAGGAATGATAAAATTATTTACTAATTTTTCGTTGACAAAATTATTGCGAATAATGCTTAAAACCGAGTGTGCACATTCGAGCTCAAAGTGGCACATTCCTATCTCAGGAAAATGAAGCGCGCCGCTCCGCGTCGCGCTTCATTTGCCTCCTGCTCGGAAATGTGCCACTTTTCGCTCGAACGCGCACATCCTCGTATTTATTGAATTTTGTAAATTAAACTTTCTCTTCAATCAACAAATTTAATTTAGTTCAGTAAATATATCGATTATATATTCAAAAAACGTATTTTTACCATAGCAATGAGTGGGAGCGAGCGAAAAGATACGATAAACATAAGTACGAGTGAGAGGGAATGATAAAATTATTTACTAATGTTTTGTTGACAAAATTAATTCGAATAATGCTTAAAACCGAGTGTGCACATTCGAGCTCAAAGTGGCACATTCCGATCTCAGGAAAATGAAGCGCGCCGCTCCGCGTCGCGCTTCATTTCCTCCTCGCTCGGAAATGTGCCACTTTTCGCTCGAATGCGCACATCCTCGTATTTATTGAATTTTGTAAATTAAACATTCTCTTCAATCAACAAATTTAATTTAGTTCAGTAAATATATCGATTATATATTCAAAAACGTATTTTTACCATGGTAATGAGTGGGAGCGAACGAAAGATACGATAAACGCATAAGTACGAGTGAGAGGGAATGATAAAATTATTTACTAATTTTTCGTTGACAAAATTATTGCGAATAATGCTTAAAACCGAGTGTGCACATTCGAGCTCAAAGTGGCACATTCCTATCTCAGGAAAATGAAGCGCGCCGCTCCGCGTCGCGCTTCATTTGCCTCCTCGCTCGGAAATGTGCCACTTTTCGCTCGAATGCGCACATCCTCGTATTTATTGAATTTTGTAAATTAAACATTCTCTTCAATCAACAAATTTAATTTAGTTCAGTAAATATATCGATTATATATTCAAAAACGTATTTTTACCATGGTAATGAGTGGGAGCGAACGAAAGATACGATAAACGCATAAGTACGAGTGAGAGGGAATGATAAAATTATTTACGAATTTTTCGTTGACAAAATTATTGCGAATAATGCTTAAAACCGAGTGTGCACATTCGAGCTCAAAGTGGCACATTCCTATCTCAGGAAAATGAAGCGCGCCGCTCCGCGTCGCGCTTCATTTGCCTCCTCTGCTCGGAAATGTGCCACTTTTCGCTCGAACGCGCACATCCTCGTATTTATTGAATTTTGTAAATTAAACTTTCTCTTCAATCAACAAATTTAATTTAGTTCAGTAAATATATCGATTATATATTCAAAAAACGTATTTTTACCATAGCAATGAGTGGGAGCGAGCGAAAAGATACGATAAACATAAGTACGAGTGAGAGGAATGATAAAAAATTTTTTACTAATGTTTTGTTGACAAAATTAATTCGAATAATGCTTAAAACGGAGTGTGCACATTCGAGCTCAAAGTGGCACATTCCGATCTCGGGAAAATGAAGCGCGCCGCTCCGCGTCGCGCTTCATTTGCCTCCCTCGCTCGGAAATGTGCCACTTTTCGCTCGAATGCGCACATCCTCGTATTTATTGAATTTTGTAAATTAAACATTCTCTTCAATCAACAAATTTAATTTAATTCAGTAAATATATCGATTATATATTCGAAAAACGTATTTTTACCATAGTAATGAGTGGGAGCGAACGAAAAGATACGATAAACGCATAAGTACGAGTGAGAGGAATGATAAAAATTATTTACTAATTTTTAAAATTATTTCAAATTTAATAAAAATTTTCGAGGAAAAGTAAATAGAAAATTTATTTTTAAATTAATAAACTGAATGTCTGAAAACCTATTCCGAACTTTCTATGCTTTATTTAATAACTTAAAATTATTTAATTAAAATTTTCGATGGGAGACGAAGATACGATAAACAAATCAGTGAGAGAAGATAAATTATTTAAATTTTTTTGACAAAATTATTCGAATAATGCTTAAAACCATGCAATTCGAGTAATGGACATTCTCTCGAAATAAGCCCGCTCCGCGTCGCGTCATTCTCTGCCGGAAATGCCACTTTTCGCTGAAGCACATCTCTTTATTAATTTGTAAATTAATTTCTTCAATCAAAAATTAATTTATTAGTAAATATCGATTTATATTCAAAAACGTATTTTACCATGAATGAGTGGAGGACAAGATACGATAACTAGTAAGTGAGAGAGATAAATTATTATAATTTTGTTACAAAATTATTGAATAATGCTTAAAACTTCAATTGAGCTAAGTGGAATTCCGTTCGGAAATGAAGCGCGCGCCCGCGTCGCGCTTCATTTCCCTCGCCGGAAATGTGCCACTTTTCGCTCGAATGCGCACATCCTCGTTTTATTAATTTTGTAAATTAAACTTTTTAATCAAAATTTAATTTAGTTCAGTAAATATATCGATTATATATTCAAAAACGTATTTTTACCATGGTAATGAGTGGGAGCGAACGAAAAGATACGATAAACGCATAAGTACGAGTGAGAGGAATGATAAAAATTATTTACTAATTTTTCGTTGACAAAATTATTGCGAATAATGCTTAAAACCGAGTGTGCACATTCGAGCTCAAAGTGGCACATTCCTATCTCAGGAAAATGAAGCGGGCCGCGCCGCGTCGCGCTTCATTTCCTCCTCGCTCGGAAATGTGCCACTTTTCGCTCGAATGCGCACATCCTCGTATTTATTGAATTTTGTAAATTAAACATTCTCTTCAATCAACAAATTTAATTTAGTTCAGTAAATATATCGATTATATATTCAAAAAACGTATTTTTACCATGGTAATGAGTGGGAGCGAACGAAAAGATACGATAAACGCATAAGTACGAGTGAGAGGGAATGATAAAAATTATTTACGAATTTTTCGTTGACAAAATTATTGCGAATAATGCTTAAAACCGAGTGTGCACATTCGAGCTCAAAGTGGCACATTCCTATCTCAGGAAAATGAAGCGCGCCGCTCCGCGTCGCGCTTCATTTGCCTCCCTTGCTCGGAAATGTGCCACTTTTCGCTCGAACGCGCACATCCTCGTATTTATTGAATTTTGTAAATTAAACTTTCTCTTCAATCAACAAATTTAATTTAGTTCAGTAAATATATCGATTATATATTCAAAAAACGTATTTTTACCATAGCAATGAGTGGGAGCGAGCGAAAAGATACGATAAACATAAGTACGAGTGAGAGGGAATGATAAAAATTATTTACTAATGTTTTGTTGACAAAATTAATTCGAATAATGCTTAAAACCGAGTGTGCACATTCGAGCTCAAAGTGGCACATTCCGATCTCGGGAAAATGAAGCGCGCCGCTCCGCGTCGCGCTTCATTTGCCTCCCTCGCTCGGAAATGTGCCACTTTTCGCTCGAATGCGCACATCCTCGTATTTATTGAATTTTGTAAATTAAACATTCTCTTCAATCAACAAATTTAATTTAGTTCAGTAAATATATCGATTATATATTCAAAAAACGTATTTTTACCATGGTAATGAGTGGGAGCGAACGAAAAGATACGATAAACGCATAAGTACGAGTGAGAGGAAATGATAAAAATTATTTACTAATTTTTCGTTGACAAAATTATTGCGAATAATGCTTAAAACCGAGTGTGCGCATTCGAGCTCAAAGTGGCACATTCCGATCTCGGGAAAATGAAGCGCGCCGCTCCGCGTCGCGCTTCATTTGCCTCCCTCGCTCGGAAATGTGCCACTTTTCGCTCGAATGCGCACATTCTCGTGTTTATTACATTTGTATAATTTACCGTGCGCTCCTTCAAATCAAAAATTTTAATTTAATTTAGTAAATATCGATTTTATATTCGAAAAACGTATTTACCATAGCAATGAGTGGAAGGGAGCGAGAAGATACGATAATCTTGTCAACGCAAGTGAGAGGGAACGATTAAAATTATATAATTAATTTTTTGTGTAACTTATTGGTCTAAATTATTGCGAATCATTGACAAATTGCCGTGAAATTAATTTTTATTTCAATAAGGAGACAAAAATAAAATTCTTGTTAGGTTTTTTTAATATTCGGTATCGTAATTGACAAGAGTCATTGCAATTTAGTACTCAAAACGCTCCGCGTCGCGCTTCATCTGCATCCCTCGCACGGAAATGTGCCACTTTTCGCTCGAATGCGCACATCCTCGTGTTTATTATATTAGTACCTGGGTGATTCTCAGATAACTGTGATTTTTATGTCCAGTATTTTATTTATCATCCAACATAGTTTTTTCTTATTACGAAATCATTAATATAATAAATCTGATAATTAACATCAATCTACATTAGGTATTGGAACATAAGTGATCGTGCATTATTCATAACTTACGAAAATTACTGGAAATGTCAGTACCGTGACAAGTCCGATTCTCATTTTTCAAACTAAATGTATAAAGAACGAAAGCCAGTTGGACCTGAAAACTGCCTATTTTTCGGAAAAATTTTTGACATCACTTATTTTGTTAAGAAGACCATGCTGATCATTTCTATCAAAAAAAAAGTTAAAAAACGTATTGGGAACATGGAGTTTTTCGACTTTGAAAATTGAGCTGCATCTAAACGCTTGAAAAGTTTTTTAAGTGACTTTTTATGCAAATAAATATAAATATAATAAACTTTTTAATCCTTATCATATTTCTTCAAAAATTATTTTATTATATGTTTTAGTTTCGTTTGTAATATAATTTTATTAGGGTTGACAGCGCAAAAGTTAGGTTATTAGGGTGATTTTCAAACGTGTTTTTAACAATGTTCCCATTATCCGATAAGAAACATTCTTTCGCTACTCCACGTGATTTTTGATGCTCTTTCATAAAAACTTAGTCATTAATTTTTCCATTATTAGGGGCCTAAGGCCTAAGGCCAAACCGGCGTTCGTTCTTTCTATTGACATTCGTTTTGGAATTTAAAAGTTACTTCTCATAACTTAAGTCTAATATATATTCCATTAAACTATATTGCAATTATACGAAAATAATGGTTGGTAAAAAAAATAATCATCTTTGATTTATGTCCGGGAATTTTATTCTATTTTTAAATTTGAAATATTTGCCGCCTAATCGCCATCTTAATTTAGTTTCATCCACTCCTTCTGGCAGCATTTTCATGAGAAACTATTTGTGCAATGTTGACGTGTATATTTATTTTGGAGTTTCAAAAATATAATTAAAGTAATTCGTTTTATTTTAAAAAAAGTAAGTCATAAAATAACATGTCAGTACTATGGTATTGAAATTTACGGTTATTAATATGATGTTTGAATTAATTATAGTAAATTTTCATTTACTTTTACGTAAACAATCGAAATTATTTAGAAAATTATTTTTTTTATCTGTACTATAAAATTAGGTGAATTATAAATTCAAATGTCAGTACCGTGGATGTCAGTACCATGGCAAAAATAACAAATAATTTTTTAATTTATTTTTTGCTCAATGTTTTAATTTATTTCTGTATTTATTTGTTATAGTTTTGATAAATATTTTTGAAAGAATTAAATGTAAATTGTGTTAAAAACCAAAAAAAACCGGCGCTCAACAAGTAGCAACAAATGACTTTCTTAATCGTGGTCTGGCAGAATTTTCTCAAGTACGCCAGACCAATTCTATTCAAAAGAAGGATAAAAAAACAAAAATTTTGACGTTTAATTTTTTCTTATACCTTATATAGAAAATTTATCATTGCGATAAATATTTTGAGGGTAGTGTGGCAAACAGTTGTGTCAAGAATAGGGGTGCCAGACTTAACATTTTTTATTTTATTGATCGAAACTTCTTCGAATAGTAAAACATTGTACTTATGTCTTATACTTCAATTAAAAAAAAAATTATTTAAAAAAAACCATCGAGCAAGTTACAGATCGCCAGACCGTTGGTTTATTATTTGTGGAATATGCAAAAAGTAATAAAGTCCATTTTTGTACTTATTCTGGTTCACCACCGGTATTTTTAACGGTCGCCGCTTGGACTACTATATGTCAGTACCGTGGCTTTAAAATTTTCAAAGTTTATCATAGTTTTCGTTTTGTTGTAGTAGAACTACAGCACAGGCTTAGTTCTGTGTATAATTGAAGAAAAAACACCCAAAACACGCGTTTTAAAACATTTTTAATTTCAAAAAAATTTACCATAAGTTTTAAAAATCACAGTTACTTAAAAATCACCCACTTATAATTTATTGTGGGTTCCTTCAAATCAAAAATTTTAATTTAATTTAGTATGTATCGATTTTATATTCATATCCCATTATCATAGCAATGGGTGGAAGGGAGCGAGAAGATACGATAATCTCATAAGTGCGAGTGAGAGTGACCGATAAAATTATTCAATTAACTTTTCGTGCAATTCATTGGTCTATATTAGAAATGTACAGAAAGGATTTTTTTAATTAGGTTAATTACGGCATTTATAGCACATCAAAAGCGTTTTGGTTTATCCAAAAAAATTTTCAGCGTATTTTTTTTCTCTGGTTCTACATATTTTTTTTAGATAAACATTTGAAAGCCTTTATTTACTTTTGTTTGTTTTGTACAAAAACATTCGACCAAGTCCGTATCGCAGATTTTAAGAAAAAAAAATACGAAGAAGTAAGAGTCGACTTTTCAGAAGATTTTCTGTTCTAATTTCGCAACCTTTCGAATTTATTTCCATTGAAACATTCTAAAACACATTGAAAGCAAAAAGGCATTGAAAATAATAGTTTAGTCAAGGTATAAGACCGTTTCGACTTGTTTTCGCAGTGCTTCACGAAACAAAAAGACAAACTTGTCATTGCGAGGACCCAGGGAGTAAATAAACATATAATTTAAGACACTTTCTTTAGTCAAAAAAGTATGAAAACTTGTACCGTTGAATTCAAAATGAGTTCTAGTTTTATACGAAATATAAACTACAATTTTTCAATCTCGGTTTCACCTAAGTTTCTAAAAAAGTCTTAATACATTGCTAATTATACCTTTCTGATTAAAATAATCTTTGGAAAAACACAAAATTAGTGCACTCTGTACAAAACTTATAAACCAGTGGCTTTTCCATAAGGGGATGCCATCAAAATACAGCAAACGATTTATTTACGAAAACTAAAAATGGAATTTAAATCATTTAGACAAAGGCTTAATTAAAAAAAATTAAAAAATTAACTTACAACAAAATTATTATTTTCGAATAAAAAAATGAACCAGTCAGCTCTTTGTAAATTACTTTATGGTGATAGCATGCGGAAATATTGAACGACAACCCTTTCAACTCAGCAAAGAAAAAAACGCCAACCACTATTCAAGTTTTTCAATTCTTAAGTAACGTTATATGACTTAGACCATCCCATAACGCGCATGCGCAACGAAACAAATCACTTCCAAATGTATTACGATAAGAAAATTCTTTTAACATTTTAAAATGTCAGAGGATGCGCCGCTTCCAAAGCACCCATGAGTTGCACGCCACTGCTTATAACGACAGACATAAATAATGTAAGAAATGTTTGATCAAATTGTTTTCACTATATAATTCTTCTTCTTCTTACACCTTTTATGGCATGTAGACGACTTTCGCGCTGCATTTTTGTTGTTTCAAAGATAGAAGGGACCTACAATTTTACGTGGGTTCCGATCCACATCACTATCTATTAAAACTTTTTGAACAGTTTTACGCATTTGCAAAGTGACAATCGATGCGAAGGGAAGAGAAGCGTGATTTTTTTCTGGTTGCCGCGGAGATTCGAACCCATGTCACTAGCGGAGCAGCCCAACACTAAACCACACGCTTCTTCTATTGATTCAATTGTTTAAAACGTTCCAATAAATATAGGAACACATGTTCAGTTTATACTTTTTAGAATAATATTAATAATTTCTCAAAGACGTTATCTTTGAACATTTACTTTGATTAAATAAAATTTGAGTTTAAGAAAACAAATAATTGTTGTGTAATAAAATTAAATTCCTTATCTAAGTATGATATTTACGTTTGAATTTATAATTTTCTAAGTTTGGTGTTGGGTATTGAAATTCCGAAGCGGGAAGCTCTTATTATAATGCTTCAATGTGGATCGCTTTGATAAATTTTTTAGGAAGCGCCAAAATAAAGGAAGACAATAGAGACAATGCAATTTAATTCGAAGGCCATTAAAGGAATGTAAGACTGTGGGGGTTGAATAATAGGCGGCGAAAATGTTGCCTAAGGGTAGACGTTCGTTCAAATAATGTAATAACTCTCAAAGGCACTTTGTTTGCATTGCGTGGTAAGTATTACTTTTATGAATGAAGTTGTTTACAAAAGTACATAAAGAAAGAGTTGCAATTAGTAGGGCGAGAAGGGTCGCAAAAATGGTATATAAGGCACTTAATCTTAAAAAAGAAGACCTCGGTAATTAGTTCGCCCACAAAAGATGTTTCGAGTGCTTTATTTATGGAAAAGTGTGCCTTCAGCGTTTGATTTTTACTTTTCTTTTAGTTACATATTAAATGTGACAATTTAAAAATGTTTTTGCTCGTGTGCGAGTCCCGACAGATTCTTTTTTAACGCAAAATATCTTAATCTTTTACTTTTCGTATTGTCAGTCATAATTCGCAGAGTGCCTTAATTTAAAAGTTAAACTAAGCAAAAACTAAAGTTCGAAATAAAATTATAAATACCATCGCGGGACACCCTATTTGAACAATTTCAAACTATTAGCATTTTGCATATTAAAACTTTCGAAACGGGTTTGGAAATAGTAACGTAATCAGAATTTTGCGTAAGAGGAGGGGGATTTCTACCTTTCTATTTCCAAAATTTTTCTTCTATTTCGTCTTGCAGTTAGTTATAATTAAGTATGGTAGAGGCTGCAGCTTTGATGGGTAAAATAAGATTTTAAATTAAAATGTCTATGGGTATACCTCTACCACGCTCAAAGTCTGGGGCTCTTATGAGTTAACCTAGTCAGTATAGAGCAGTGGTCCCCAACACCGGGCCGCGCAGCGGTACCGGTCCGCCCAAAGAATATTAAATTATTTCCATTGTAGGGTTTAAAAAAAAATAATAATAATATAAAAGTAAACTAAAGACTTTATTTTTGTTATTTATATTAATTTACTGAACTAATCATAAAGAGTAACTTTAATAACTTCAAAGAATCATTCCCGTTCACCACTACGCACTTTATATTGCTATCATATCTTCCATATTCATATTTTTCTTATTTTTTGTTATTATTAAATCAAAACAATCTCAAATATAAACAAACAACGGCGCCCCCTCAACGGGCCGGGGTAAAATTACCAAACGTTGACCCCTCAGCGGCGATAAAAAGTTTGGGAAGCACTGGTATAAAAATATACAGGTAAATCTCTTAGACGGCTAACTTCATGCTGTCAAAATTTCGTAAGAAGCGCGCGCGCAACTTATGTAGCCTGCTAAAATTTTACTCTCATAAGAATAACTTAAAAACAAATAAATTGTTGTAAATTGTGATTAAAGCCCAGTGTGCACATTCGAGCAAAAAGTGGCACATTCCGATCTCGGGAAAATGAAGCACGCCGCTCCGCGTCGCGCTTCATTTGCTTCCCTCGCTCGGAAATGTGCCACTTTTTGCTCGAACGCGCACATACATCGCATATGTCTATATTAGTCTTCTCTTTTTAAATACAATGTTACATTTAGTTGCAATTATTTTTTTTAATGCGTAATATTAATAATAACGTTTTAACTGCATCTAATTGAAAGCTTGTGTTTCAGTGTTTTAATAACGATTGAATGTATTCAGTAAAATAATTGTTAGTTATAACCTTCACGAATAGTTATTTAAAAAAAAATTAATTATTTTTTCTCACTTAAGATAGTTATGAAATTGTTGTGCCTTCACATTCTCTCCCATTCCTTGTAATACTAAAATAAATAACTACAAAAAATATACGAATTTTTGATATCTTTTCACCCACTCCCGCTCATTAAAAAATTGAAACAAAAACATTTTATGTAAGTGCTTTAAGTTGTAAGGTAAAGTATTAATATTTTTGTAGGTAATAGAAAATTTTTAAAACCAAGAGAATTAATTAAGAAAAAAGCTGGTATTTTTTCAATTTTAAGAGAAAATATTATAATATAGACAAATGCAATGAACATGTAATATGTGTACGAGGGAAAAGTGGCACATTTTCGAGCGAGATCGGAATGTGGCACTTTAGGCTCAATTGTGCACACTCAGCTTTAAACAAAATTAATGTTATTGTTAAAACACATAATTAAAAATTATAGGACCGCATTTCTACTAAATCACGATTTAATTACTTTTAAGCACACTTATTTAAAAATCAAACGAGCGAGCTTCACCCACATAAGCTCACGAAAGAAGTGAAACTTATTTCATAATTCGTGCTATGTTAAATGCTTATACAGGGTGTTTCACAACGAGCTTACACTATCCATTTATTGGAAACTACTTACACAATTTTTTTTAT
Source organism: Sinopyrophorus schimmeli (assembly GCA_036325965.1). Lineage (NCBI taxonomy): Eukaryota > Metazoa > Arthropoda > Insecta > Coleoptera > Elateridae > Sinopyrophorus > Sinopyrophorus schimmeli. The sequence continues at coordinate 220,871 of JARFIZ010000110.1, forward strand.
AAAAAGAGGTATACAATAAAGTAGTTTTCGACATGTCATCAATTAACTTGATCTTCCTACTCATGAATCCGACAAGATTTTTTTTATTTAGTATTTAGGATGTTCACATATAATTTTCAATATAAAGTTCTGCACATGTCAATTATTCATTAAAAAAATTAATTTTTCAAAAAGTATACATTTTAGGTAGAAAGTATTCTACACTCTATCCGGCCAACAGAAATAGTTAAGCCACTCCCACAAATGTGCGCAAAATTTAAATAGAATTTCTTCTATTCCCTTAATTTTTAAAGCACATAACACAAGCAACCATACAAACATTTATGTCCTGCAACAACGGGCACAAACTTGATTATTAATTTGTACCGTGTGAAACTGGGCACTGCATACATTGGTTCAATTAAGTTGGGCGTGGCTTAACTATTTCTGTTGGCCGGATAAAGTATACATGAAGTGACATTAAAATTTAACATAGAATCAAAAAGTTAATATTATACAGGTGTTCTATTTAAAATAACAAAGTTGCTGCTCACTTCTAGTATAACCAAAAGTGGCATGTCTGTCAAAATATTTTTTATAAATGCTCTATGTTATTTATTTATACAAATTTTTATAAAAATCGTATGAGTAGTTTCCAATATATATATATATATAGTGTAAGCTCGTCCTGCAACATCCTGTACCTATACGTATCCATATTTTCGCATATGAATATAATTTGCTGATATAATAGCATCGATGAATTTCAACGCATGCGCTAAACACTACACAGGTAGGCGATAACAATGTTGTTGAATACTCTCCCCTCTTTCGAACAATTGTGCCTGCTGCTTACGCTTTATTTTTACCCTCTCGCCGCATTCCCCTTTTTCGTGACAAAATTTCAGATTTTCCCTTGCGTAAGAAGTTTCACATAAAAAAGCACTATAACCTATTCGCATATAAAATTGCATTAAAATTAATTTATTTTTTAAATTCATGGGGATTGTCACAGCTTGGCATAGACATATCCGATAGAAACAAAGTATGTGCGCATTCGAGCGAAAAGTGGCACATTTTCCCGAGATCCAAATGTACCACTTTGAGCTCGAATGTGCACACTCGGTTTTAAGCATGATTCACAATAAATTGGACGAAAAATTAATTGAATAATTTTAATTGTTTCCTCTCACTTGCATTGACAAGATTATCGTATCTTCTCGCTCTCTTCCACCAATTGCTATGGTAAATAAGTTTTTCGAATATAAAATCGATATTTACTAAATTAAATTAAAATTTTTGATTTGAAGGACGCACGGTAAAATATACTATTGTGTAAATACGAGGATGTGCGCATTCGAGCGAAAAGTGGCACATTTCCGAGCGAGGGAGGCAAATGAAGCGCGACGCGGAGCGGCGCGCTTCATTTTCCCGAGATCGGAATGTGCCACTTTGAGCTCGAATGTGCACACTCGGTTTTAAGCATTAAGGTAGAAGTACCGGTTTTGGACACTGTACCAGTTGTGGACATTTTCCCCTTTATTTTGACAAATGTCAAATATAAGAATTATCGCTACTTGCTATAAGTGTAATTAATGTATGTTTAACTACGATAGAAACATCAATGATAGTTTTTTCGTATTTTTTAAGGTATTTTATCAAAATTACTCAAGTGTCTAAAACTGGGCCTAACGTGTCCAAAACCGGTACTTTTACCTTATTCGCAATAATTTTGTCAACGAAAAATTAGTAAATAATTTTTATCATTCGCTCTCACTCGTACTTATGAGTTTATCGTATCTTTTCGCTCACTCCCACTCATTGCTATGGTAAAAATACGTTTTTTGAATATATAATCGATATATTTACTGAACTAAATTAAATTTGTTGATTGAAGATAAAGTTTAATTTACAAAATTCAATAAATACGAGGATGTGCGCATTCGAGCGAAAAGTGGCACATTTCCGCGCGAGGGAGGCAAATGAAGCGCGACGCGGAGCGGCGCGCTTCATTTTCCCGAGATCGGAATGTGCCACTTTGAGCTCGAATGTGCACACTCGGATATTAAACACGATTTACAATAATTAATTTACTTTGTTATAATTATTTATATATTAAACACGATTAGCAATAACTAAAGAATTTTTTTAATTTGCTATTAAAAATTAAAACACCGCAATGGCTCACACAAAATTCTTTCTTGGTTCTCAAATAATTTTTTTCTTATTTAATCCTAAAGAAAATTCAATAGATGGGGACGCGCCCCGACCGCTCCACCCTCTACGCGCCACATTTTGAAAACGTTAATTGCGAATTACCTACAAATGATTTCGAATGCGGGAGTGACTCGTGGAAAATTTAATATTATACGTGACGTTTCCGATTTCGTGAACCCTTTGAAGGATACGGATTATTTCCAACTAAAGTTTAGTTCAACAGCCATAGCGGACACGGTTTCCTGTTCCTCTGCCACCCGCGCAAAAGGAAAGCAACGAGAACGAAATCCTTATATTTTATAACAACCTCTTCGCGTTGATTTTCACTGATTTTCCAATTATTACGCCACATCTTTCAACTTGATGTGCCCTTCGAGCGAGAGAGAGAGAGAAGGAGCGGTTTGGGAATTTTACTCGGCTTTCATTTCTTCTAAAATATGGCCAACTTGGCGGTTGAATTCGAGGAAAAAAACACTTACCGCGTATCACATAAAACGTTGCCTTCAAGCGATAATAAAAACTTTTAATTTAAAAAAATTATTATGCTACGGAAACCGTTCACAAAATTTTTTTTCGAAATGTAACACGCTATTGGAAAGAATTAAATTTATATTTGATGCGATACGTAAAACTACACCTAAAATGACAAAACGTTTTGAACTAGCGCTGGGACTTGTTTTTTAATATTTTAATCTTGTTTGTGTTGTGAACGACACGCGATAACCATTCCAGAGGTGTAAATTTAAAAAGAGAGCTTTAATACCGACCGGAGTACGTAATTCAAAAATTACTTGCAAAGTGGCTGTTTTTTTGTCGTTGTGCACACTTTGTATTAGCCCTACAACTTCCTTCAAAGAACACAATTGTACAGTTTTCAATTTGTCTATTGCTCAATAATCAAAACGTCGAAAAGGCTTTAAATATTTGGTAGTACGCCTCTGACGCAAATTCATTTTTGCAAATATAATTTAAAATTAAAAATCTTACCTTGCCGATCAAATATGTAAATAATATGTTAAAAACGAGCACTTATGTCCATGCAGAATGTTAATTGGCAACGTTGTTAAATGACCACTCAAAATTGTAATTTTTGAACAATAAATTGTACGTCTTTACGCGCTTACATTTCACACAAAACTGTTTGAAATATACGCTTTCGATAAGCCCGACCGAAGTTATTTATCTTTTCTAAGAAACGCATTTTGCATTTCTCGAAAACCGGAATGCTTGAATGTTTATCAGTCTTATCGGACTAGTTTTTGTTCAATTTTAAATAAAACACAACTCGAAAGTTCGAATACGTCACGTTCGAGTTATGTAAAATGAAAAGAATTTGAATCTAATAAAGAAAATCGTTAATTTTTGCCTATAATGGTATGTACAGTGAAACATGGTTAAGTGGACCCTGGACAACTGAGAAACCTCTACTACTGAGGTTCACAATGAGGTACCAACACTTTTCCATTATTACTGAGAATTATTAAGCCACTTTATCTGAAATCTTTTTTTTGAGATTTTTTCAATCAGTATGTTTTGAATTGCTTAAATTTACTAAATTACATAATTTTTTTTAAATTTAAAGAGACAAGATTATTATAGACAAATTTAATATATATCAGTTATGTGCCACTTTGAGCTCGAATGGGCACCACTCAACTTCAACCACGATTTACAATAATCAATTTACTTTTCAAATATTTTTTATTAAAAGTACACAACTATATTTTTGTCAGAACCACCAAATATTTGATTTAGTGCTTTAAACAAATTTTTAAAAATTTATTTTCCTTTAGTGTCACTTTGTGCACATTTGACTTTGCACCCTAAACTCCAACAATCACTTTATTTATAAATTGTTTTAATTGAAAACTACAGAATCCTATTTTCACCAATAGCCTTACGAAGTGAAGATCATATATTGCTGAGGACTTATTAAACATTTTTAGACTAACCAAGCAGAGTTATTAAAAATTAAATGATAACTGTAATAACTTTTTTCGAAGTTAAAGTCTAAAGTGAATGGGCTATGCATAAATATTTTAATTTAATTTTTCTTGCCATCAGTTTTGCAAAGACCATTGCTGGATTAATATGGAAAAGTGCCCTTGAAGATATTTAGCTGATTTTTTTTCTGTGATGTATTAAGATACAAAGACATTAAGATATATTAAGATACAAATACTAAGGTATTACTAACAATTGTATAAAATTTTAGGTTCCCAGCCCTTATGGTTTTTTTTAATTAGAAAAATACTTTTTATTGTTAGAAAAGATTTTTTTTCTGAAAAACTACTTGACTGATCTACTTGTGCTTTGGATATGTTATAGGCATACATTCGACCTATTAGGTAAAAAAAATCAATTTAGACTTTTTTCAAAAAATGGATTTTTTATATAATTTAATATTTCAAAAGAAAATTTTGGTACCTCTGAATTAGGGACACCCACCATTTTCGCACAAGTAATTACCTGTTTATTAATCTATGGCATATATTTTTTCAATTTTTTTTTGTTTTGTATAACTAAGGTGGACGCACCGGTTTTGGACACTATAACCAAAGTTTATCATAGAAACTCTAATTTATAAATGCTTCATTTAATACAACCCTAATAGTACAGACATTAAAAGTATTAATAATTATTTTTGTGAATGTGCAAATGGAATGAGAACTGTGGGATGTTGCTCTCATGTAACAGCAATTATATATTTTTTTTTCGATAACGAAAGTTATCAATGCAGTAATTGACAAAAATAGTGACAAAGATCAGAACAAAACTTTGTAGTTTTGTACTTTTGTAATGTTCGTGTAATTAAGTGTTAGTTGATAACGATGTCTTACATTGTATTGTAAATTGAACTTTTGTTTATACAATTATAAAGGTTACATTTATTATTTTTATGTGTAGCTAGCTGAATAATTAACTGCCGATAAGTTAAGTGTAACTATGTATTGTGACGTTAACAATATGTATCTATATCAGTGTTTCCCAACCTTTTTATTTTAACATGTCCCAACTAAGTCATTTTAAAATTTAGATGCCGCCCTATGTAACATATAAATATTTTTTTATATTTAAAAATTGAATTATTCCATATATGAAGTCTAATTACAACATGTTCAATACACAAAATTTGGGTTTTATCAAGAAATCACTAGAAAAAAAACAATAAGTAAACAAAAAACATAATAGATAGATATGTAATAATCAAGTACGTTTTCAAATTGTCCCCTTAAATAATTATATTATTGGCCTAAAATATTGCGAAACATGCTTAAAACCGAGTGTGCACATTCGAGCTCAAAGTGGCACATTCCGATCTCGGGAAAATGAAGCGCGCCGCTCCGCGTCGCGCTTCATTTGCCTCCCTCGCTCGGAAATGTGCCACTTTTCGCTCGAATGCGCGCATCCTCGTATTTATTACATTTGTATAATTCATCCTTCGCTTCTTTAATCAAAAATTTAGTAAATATCAATTTATATTAGAAAAAGGTATTTACTATAGCAATGAGTGGAAGGGAGCGAAAAGATACGATAATCACATTAGTGCGAGTGAGAGGGAACGATTAAAATTATTCAATTACTTTTTCGTCTAATTTATTGGCCTAAAATATTGCGAAACATGCTTAAAACCGAGTGTGCACATTCGAGCTCAAAGTGGCACATTCCGATCTCGGGAAAATGAAGCGCGCCGCTCCGCGTCGCGCTTCATTTGCCTCCCTCGCTCGGAAATGTGCCACTTTTCGCTCGAATGCGCGCATCCTCGTATTTATTACATTTGTATAATTCATCCTTCGCTTCTTTAATCAAAAATTTAGTAAATATCGAATTTATATTAGAAAAAGGTATTTACTATAGCAATGAGTGGAAGGGAGCGAAAAGATACGATAATCACATTAGTGCGAGTGAGAGGGAACGATTAAAATTATTCAATTACTTTTTCGTCTAATTTATTGGCCTAAAATATTGCGAAACATGCTTAAAACCGAGTGTGCACATTCGAGCTCAAAGTGGCACATTCCGATCTCGGGAAAATGAAGCGCGCCGCTCCGCGTCGCGCTTCATTTGCCTCCCTCGCTCGGAAATGTGCCACTTTTCGCTCGAATGCGCACATCCTCGTGTTTATTATATTAGTATAATTTACCGTGCGCTCCTTCAAGCCAAAAATTTTAATTTAATTTAGTAAATATCGATTTTATATACAAAAAATATATTTACCATAGCAATGAGTGGAAGGGAATGAGAAGATACGATAATCTTGTCTATGCAAGCGAGAGGTACGATTCAAATTATTCAATTAATTTTTCGTGTAATTTATTTGTCTAAATTATTGCGAATCATTAAGAAATTGCCGTAAAATTAATTTGTATTGCAATAAAGAGGCAAGAATGAAATTCTTGTTAGGTTTTCTTAATATTCGGTATCGTAATTGAACGTGTCATTAGAATTTAGTACTCAATAAATGACTCAATAGTTTATAAGTTTTCTATTTTTATTAATAAAAGTATTTAAATGCCTAAATAAATATGTGTTTTACTTAAATATATTCATTATTGGTTATTAAAATCTATTTCTTATCATTGAACTGTCATAAATTACAATTTTGTGGATTTTATTTCATGTCCTTTTGAAAAATTAAATTATATAGTCATTTTTTGAAAAAATTTAAAATAATTTTTTTTACCTAATAAGCAGAATATATATCTATAATATATCCAAAACACAAATAGATCGGTCGTTTTTGAGAAAAAAAATATTTTCTAGAAATAAAAAGTATTTTTTTAATTAAAAATAAAGATACATCACAAAAAAAAATTAGCTAAATATCTTCAAGGGTACTTTTCCATGTTAATCCGCCAATGGCCTTTGCTATCAGTTAGTCATTCTGTTTTAGTAAAATATTTATTTTGGTTAATTGTTAAAAAATTATTATGTAGGCCGTTAGATAATATGACTTACCAATGTTACTCTTTCATAAATGATGCTCATACCATATAAATTCTTTAAAACATTTATTAAGAAAATTACTGTTTACAACCATCAATGATTAATTAAAAATCAAGGAAGTCTTACCATAAAGCTTTTAGTATAGCAATTTAGAACGACGCTAAAAATTTTAATATTCTATGTAATTTTCTTTATTAATATAGATGAACCCAGCGACTTGAATATGTGAACCAAACAGCTGCAAAGGTTACACTTGTATTTTGTGTAATATCGTCGTAATTAGCGCATCGATTTTCAAAATTTATTAATAATACATTGCGTGGTTGGTGTAATCTATAAAAGCATTTATAATAGTAATTAGAATAAAACTATTGAGTAGAAAAATCGAGCATGCTAGAAGCCGTCTCGCCTTTTAAAACGTTCCATTTCGTTCCAAATTACAGAATTAATTTTTCGAAGGCGGCAGATGGATTTGATAAAGCGCTTTTCGTATATCGGCGTGCACACTAAAGAATGATAAGAACGCAAAAAGGGATAAAAGATCAAACTAGGCGTGCAATGAATATAATTTAATACTTTCTGTCTTTTTTTTTACTACATCTTATCAATAATTATATAACAACAGAAGTAGTTAGAAGAATAGCGGATTATCCAGAATAGGCAGGAAAGCGTGCAGAAGTGTGTGTGGTACATACGAATCCGTATCAGTGTGGTTTTCACAAGGTTGCGATCCGGTTCTCCGCAGCCGCCAGATGGCGTGGCGCGCCGCCACGAGGCGAGCGAGACCGTAACGCGCCACTGTGAATAGGCCAACGCGGGCCAGTGCCTCCACTGCACTGACTCCGGGATCCGGTGAAACCCGGAGTCGAACCAAGGCGCACCCCTACACGCACCTCACTAACGGTGGTTCATTTTTATTTTTAAATTCTTATCCCCCCTCTCCAAAAAACTTTCCTTCCATTATATTTTCGTGCACGAATGTGTATTTTTTTCTAATGTTTGAACAATTAATGGCCTTACCGCTTTTACTTGGTCTTTTATTGTTTCTTTTTTCGACAAGAAAAAGGGAAAACGGATCGATGATGTACCTAAGGAATAGAGAGAGTGTTACCATGCCAACTGCGATCGCTCGCCAATTATTTCTTGGTGCGTTAATTTGAAAGAAAAAAAAAGGAGAGTTAATTTGAATTTTGCGATGTTGTTCGCACCAAGAGAGAATTAAAATTTCCATGGAAATCGTTTTCTGAAGTAAGTGTACTAACCTTTCGTATAATTTATTCAACGATTTACCGAGTTCGTTTGGAAGCATTTTTTTTTCGTTTTGACTAAATTGACCGTGACTGTATCGCGTATCAAATATCAGAAAGTTATGAAATATTCAATTCGTATCGACTAATCGAAATGTCGACCCTGTACTTCGGACGATATAAGGTAAAACGTCCAGTGAATGACCGATTTGTTGCATCGATAGCTACCTCGATATAAAAAATTAACAAACCCAAAGCAACTGTAACAATTGAAACGAGATACTATTTTGGTTCATGAATTAATAAAAACATTATAGTAATTTGGTCATAAACTTTGTAAAATTAACTATAAGGAATTTAAAATGAGCAGTCCAGTGGATCATCTTTGTGTCTTAATAATGACCTAGTGAGTGACCGATTAATAGATTCACCTATTAAAAAAAAGTAATTCATAAAATTTTGTATAAATGGTATTAAACACTATGCTTCGTGTCGTTCTTTTTATTAAAATTTTTTTTGATATACTACAAAACACAGAGTTTGTTGGCGTTTAGGATGTTATGCTCATCTTTGTTAATTGCGTTCTAGATTTTTCTAGAAGCTCTAACAACTGATACTGAAATACACATATAAGCGTAGCCGACTCCCGTAATAGTCAATCTAAGACGCAATTTCGTTTGTTAGGGTTAGAGCTCTTTACTCTGCAGATTTTGATGAAACTCATGGTAATCTCTAAGGCGCGGTGTTTAGATATATTTGTAAATAAATTTAAAGAAACCGGTTGTACCTTGGTCCCTTTATAGCTAGGGCAACTGTATTTTTTTTAATATTTGCGGGCTTTCGTGACCCACAATTTTCAATATTACAAATGCCAAATTGACAAACATTACGTAAAGTTAGCTACAGCTGGCCAATGTACTTTGTTAATGTATGAGATCAATTGAAATTTTTAATCGAAAAAAGTAGGTCTTTTTACTTAAATATCTTATTAATTTTTATTACCTAATAACAAATGACTCATCGTAATAGTTATATTATTTATTATTGTTTGCATAGTAGTAGTCTGATTTTGGCACAGCATAATCTTTAATTTTATTTTCGAGTTTACACATCAAAGGTCGGTGTGTTGTACCTCGGTCACTGTCAATAAATTGTACCTTGGCACTAAGATCAACGTGCAATAAATAAAAATTTAGATATACCTTTGTTATAAATTCTTATTTTTTAAATTTTGTTTCAGATAATATGCTTCGCAAGTCTAACGAAAAATTTAAATTTTTGCAAAGTTAACCATTAAGTATGTAAAATTTTAGTATACAAGAAAAGTTTTGTTAATTTTTGAAACAATTTTAGTGTCATCTCAAAGAAGAACATTAGTAGTTCTTATAATCCAGGAATAAATATAAGGTACCGGAGGGTAATAAGGCCCACCAGGTAATAAAGCCCAGAAGCCATTAAATAAAAACTATAATCGAAATCGCTTATTTAGTGCCATCGGCGAGCGAGAAACATCTAAAACATATCACCTCTGGGTTGGAAATTTTTCTGGGTTTAAATTAACGCGGGAAACTTCAATTTAGTGAATCTACCTCAATATTATGTGCAATTTATAAATGTATCTCTGCCAAATTAACTTTCAATTAGTGCTATCGTGTGAATATATAAGAGGAGCAAAATTATATACAAAAAGGTAAGCTTCTTCTTTAGTTGACTTGATTTATTTAATCAGAAAAAAAGATATTCTTAAAAAAGAAAAAATGTACTACTCAGGTAATAAGGCCCGAACCTTAATATTTTAATAAAAGGCAAATGCTTGAAGGACAATATTGCTGGCTCCTCAAAACAATCTGGGATGTGTTCCGTCTGCAACCATGATTTTGTGGCTGATTTGAGATCTTGTACGCTATGTAACACTTGGATACATGAAAAATGTGTTGCACTTTTTATATGCCAAAGTTGCTACCCCTGAATTGAATACTTCATTCGGGACTTAATATCTGCCATTGTATTTTATGGCGGGCCTTATTATCTGCCTGTTCGTTTAATAAGGCCCAAACACCAGTGTATATGTTTTTGCTTTTTAAAAATGTGTTTTCAGTTTTTTTGTTTTTAAATATACATTATTTTCAGAAAAAAATATGTAAAAATCACTTAGAATTCATAATATGTAATGAGTTGTCTTAGTTTATTTAATAAAAAAATATTTAACACTAAGTGGGCCTTAATACCCTCCAGTACCTTATAGTTTTCATAAAACAATGGGTTTTATTTTGCTTAATGTGCATATAAGCAAAGTACATCACTTCTGTTGTACCTAGGCCATAGATCCATTAATTTTTAAATCTTGTAGCAATTTGAGTAAACGGTTGGTAATGCTTCCAAATATTTTATGATGAATACTTTATTAGTGCTCCACTGCGATGCAATTCAGTTTATCAACAAATTGTTACATATACAATTTAAAAAAAATTACAAGTGATAAAAGGGCCAATGTCTATCAGGTTTCCCTACATTGTAAATAAATACGAGTGTAAATCAATTAGTTTAGTGCATTAAAACTGTAAGTAAATAAGATCGTAAATTAAATAATCATTAAGTAAATGTTCTAGTAGGTAACTGCAATAAAACAAGAGTTCATAAAACAAATTTGACTGCCGAGCTTATTTAAAAAAAATAACAGGAATCTATATTTGTGTGTAAAAAACCCAAAGTAGTGCTTCCGAAAGCGATAGTGTGTGAATTCGCAAATTGATACCTACTGCGCTGGAAATTTACAGAAGAGTGAAAAAAACTCATCGTATCTAAACTCGTTCTATGCAATTAAGGCTCAGTTCCAAATCAAAGCCAAAATCGCTTTAATTTGAATATCTGAGATATCTCCTTTTATCTAAAATGTTAAATTAAAACCATTCTTCTAAAACAAATCAACTCTATCCTAATCTCTTTAAAATACAAACCATCCTAAGTTTTTAATTTTTGTAATTGCGTCAAGACAATAAATTAATTATAATAAAAAAACCAGTAAAGTATACGGTTCCTTAAAAAATTGTTCAAAAATAACCCTGTGTATTTAGTTTTCCGAACAATTAATTTAATCACCGGCAATTACCGCTTTAAATAATCGCTAATAAAAATAAACGCAAGTTGAACTTGGTTAAAAATGGAAGGTTAAATTATAATTTAACACCCCGTTACATTTTCCAAGATTAATAGGTTTTTATGCGTCAAAAAGTTGTAATTTTAACTTTTTTCATTATATTTTCGCCCCTCATAATGGGGTTAACTTTGTACGGCAACGTATGCTGTTAGCCCGATGTCATCTGCAATTGATATTTTTACGAGAAGAGTTCTTCGAAAAGGTTCATTTTAGATCCTTAACGTCTCCTACATTGTCTTTCGTCATTTGCGAAATGCATCTGCTCGAGTTTTTTGGCAAGATTTCCACGCAAACGGACGAAAATAGAAGGGAGGTTATTCCACCCACGTAAGGACAAAACAAAGCCATCTGCGACCGCACCGAATGGACCCCTAAAAACGGGCTTATGAACTCGGGCTCCTCTTCCAAGAAAACGTCGTTATAGATTTCTCCGAAAACTAACCCTCCGTGGAAATCTGGATGTATGCCTAAAGCTTTTCGGTGAAAATGCCTATTAATTTTTTCTGTGCTTGAAACGTTTAAAACGAGCTCAGTGATTTTTGAAGATTGTTTCCACCCTTCTGCGTCGATAATCCTTTTGCGTGGGTCAGTGGCGCAACAGGGAGAAGGGTTAGTGGGTTGTAGCGTCTCGTAGTTAAATACACATCAAGTACGAGATTAATTTCGTAATGAAAAAGGTGAAAACTGCAGTTTAATTGTAAGTTACTCCTATTATAAATTAACCAAAAATTTTTTGTTGGTATTTAAGGTAGAAGTACCGGTTTTGGACACTGTACCAGTTGTGGACATTTTCCACTTTATCTTGACAAATGTCAAATATAAGAATTATCGCTACTTGCTATAAGTGAAATTAATGTATGTTTAACTACGATAGAAACATCAATGATGTTTTTTTCGTATTTTTTAAGGTATTTTATCAAAATTACTCAAGTGTCAAAAACTGGGCCTAACGTGTCCAAAACAGGTACTTTTACCTTATAGATTTTCGAAAGTAAATTAATTATTGTAAATCGTGCTTAAAACCGAGTGTGCACATTCGAGCTCAAAGTGGCACATTCCGATCTCGGGAAAATAAAGCGCGCCGCTCCGCGTCGCGCTTCATTTGCCTCCCTCGCTTGGAAATGTGCCACTTTTCGCTCGAATGCGCGCATCCTCGTATTTATTACATTTGTATAATTCATCCTTCGCTTCTTTAATCAAAAATTTAGTAAATATCGAATTTATATTAGAAAAAGGTATTTACTATAGCAATGAGTGGAAGGGAGCGAAAAGATACGATAATCACATTAGTGCGAGTGAGAGGGAACGATTAAAATTATTCAATTACTTTTTCGTCTAATTTATTGGCCTAAAATATTGCGAAACATGCTTAAAACCGAGTGTGCACATTCGAGCTCAAAGTGGCACATTCCGATCTCGGGAAAATGAAGCGCGCCGCTCCGCGTCGCGCTTCATTTGCCTCCCTCGCTCGGAAATGTGCCACTTTTCGCTCGAATGCGCACATCCCCGTATTTATGCATTAGTATAATTTATCGTACGCTCCTTCCAATCAACAATTTTAATTTAATGTAATAAATATCAATTTTATATTCAAAAAACGTATTTACCATAGCAATGAGTGGAAGGGAGCGAGAAGATACGATAATCTTGTCAATGCAAGTGAGAGGGACCGATTAAAATTATTCAAATAATTTTTCTTCTAATTTATTGGCGTAAAATATTGTGAATCGCGCTTAAAACCGAGTGTGCACATTCGAGCTCAAAGTGGCACATTTCGATCTCGGGAAAATGAAGCGCGCCGCTGCGCGTCGCGCTTCATTTGCCTCCCTCGCTCGGAAATGTGCCACTTTTTGCTCGAATATGCACACCCTCGTATTTATTGCACTTGACTAATTAATCTTTTCTCAAAAAATTAAATCTATGTCAAACAAATTAAGATTTTATATTCAGTAAAAATGAAAATGTCAATTTTTTTTAATAACTTTACTTACAAAGGCTTAAACAAACGTTTTGTGTTCTTAGTATTTAAAAACAGTTTTGCAATTTTTTAATTAAAACTGTTTAAAAAATAATTTAATTAAGGTGGGTGGACCATGGAAGGCCATGCTCCTTTGAAGGCCAATTATTAAAAAGTCGTAGTTATTGCCATGTGATGACAAATGTCTTCTACTCACATTAACAACCCATCGAACTCAAAGACAGACGCGGCGGCGAGTAGTTCGCGCCGCTGTTTTGTCAGTGCGGTCCCTTGCTTTGTTAACTTCCGTCGTCAACGTTAAATTTGTACCTTGCGCTCACAGCTAAACGTAATTTTTAAGTAAATAACCTATTATTTTCTTAATTTTTTTTTACTCGGAATTAATATATAAGGATTTGCTATGGTACTAAAGAAAAAAAATTATTTTATTTCGATTTCAGTTAAAATATCGGTAGTGTTCCTTGTAAGGCCGATCAAAAATTTGACGGCTGGCTTTACTAATTATTATAATTTCATTATAAAAGTTATTGGCAACTTATTTTATATCGACGTAATACTCATTAGTATTATTTTTAAAACATTTCTGCTAAATGCTTAAAACTGAATAATATACCTAAATATTGCTAGTATTCTTATAAAAGTTAGTCTTAATGACTGATTCAAAAGTTAAGAAAAAATACTATGAATGTTATGTTGATTTTGTTAAAAATTTGTGATTAAATATCTCACTCGACCGAATAAAACAATTTTAGTAGAGAAAAAGTTAATGTTTCTCTAATAACCATGTTTTACCCCCAAATTTTCAATGTGTCCTAGGTACATCGTGGTATTGGCCGAAGTACACAGGATGTGTTGTACCTTGGCCTAATTTATCATTTTCTTTTAAACGTCTTAAACACATGTAAGTATGAAATAGACATTTCTGATATTTTTGTGGAGGCTACTCAAATAATTGACCTTCCAATATATGCTAATACGGTTTGTGTACAGTGCGTCAAATTACAATAAAAAACTGGCCGAAGTTCAACAGGTTCCCCTACATTCTAAGTTATACGATTGTGTTCAAGTAATGTTGGTTGAGTATTTCATAAATGAATATATGATGGTAAGCATTGAATGTTTCGTTTTAATAAAACACATTTTTATGTAGTTTAAGTATAAGCAGATATTTTGATTGTTACAACGCTAGTTTTAAGTTAAACGACTGATTTATTATATCGGCCTTGTATGGAGCCTTGTTCTTAGTAAAGCCGTTTGGAAAAGTTTAATAACACTTAAGTTTAATAAATAGTGATTACGTCTGCAATAAAAAAAAAGTGTTTTATATGTTACATAATAAAATAAAGTGTTACTTAATAATTAGTTTGTTTCATTTATCCAGTAAATAAACGAATAATAACTATTTATTTGTTAGAGTGGCTTTCCATGGTCCACCCACCTTATTGTGAATTGTGCTTAAGGGCAAGTGTGCATATTCGAGTTCAAAGTGGCACATTTCCGATCTTCCTCTCTCGGAAATGTGCCACTTTTCGCTCGAATGCCCACAGATCTCGTTTCACGAGACTTATCTACATTCTTCTTTTCTCTGTCATACTAAATTTAGTGCCAGTAAAAGATTTTATTTTTGAAGAGTTTTAGCATTGGTTTTTATTAATAACTTTATTTCAAATCACTGAATCAACTCGAAATATTAAGTTGCGATTTTTTCTAATGACACTTTTGTAGATTAATATAGTTAGATAAACCCCGTGAGACGACAAGAAATGTTTATTCATCTGTCTCTTCCTGAAATCAAAGTATATCTGTTTAAACAACACGTGTCGACGTTGCGTGATAATACTTCTAACTACGATTAAAATTTCAGTTTGGAATTGTTGTTTTATTAGTGTTTCATTCGTTCTCTAAATTATTTCTGGTATACATTCTCTTCTATAAACGTTCCTTAAATAATATAACAATGTACAACATGATAAATATAATTAATATATTTGTTTATTGGGTGTTCATTCATTGGGCTGATAAAAAGGATGAAGCTAGTAAATGAACAGTTGTTGATTTACTGGAAAATGTTTATGTGGAACAAAAAACTACAAAACATACAGAAACGAATAAGCAAGAGTGAATTTTTTTTGAATGTAAATAAATTTTTGAGGACCCTTTACTAGAAGTCTAGGTACAATACAACTTGTGTCCGTCACAATATGAATAAATATTTTGAGGTTACTTATGACTGTATATTTACTGTTCTGCACCCTATCTGCCTTGAATTTGAAAAAAAAACATATCTTAGAGGAATACCTAATGTTCTCCATTGTAAAGCATTGTTTATTTACTGGGGTGTTACTGTTTATTCACAGATTATTTTCTGTTCACATACCTACTTGGTTGTTTACCCATTTTTTACTATATTATATTCTAGCTTTTAACAAATTATTATTTTGCAATCATTGAAAAATAGAACACCTTTTATTTTATGGATTTAAGGTTCTAAGAGTAGATGACCCACATTTCAAGTTATTGCTATATTTTCAAAACTATTAAGATCTAAGTTATAATTTTTAGTAAGAAGATGGTTTAGTTTACAATAAAATGTAATTACTAGGTTTTTCTAATAAAATACTGTCATGAACAACATAATTATAGACATGAAAACGAGTGTAACAGGGGATAAATGACTAAAGCCTGGTTAAGATGCCCCACTGCGTAATGTAGCACTTGGGATAGATGCTCTTAATAAAAATCTACATTTTTTGTAAATAACAACATATAAGAACTACTATTCATTTACAAAATAGTAATTTTCAAAAAATTTAAAAGATAACTAACCATTTTAAGATATAGGTACGAAAAATTTATTAATACAAAAAAATTTAATTAATATTTTTAACTAAAAATTACAGAACCATATTTATACCAGAAAAAGCTAATCTCTGAATTAATGCTTTTCAACAAAGTTATTTAAAAAAAACGTTATTCATATAAAAAATCTTTATTAAAATATAATTAATTTTTTGATTTGAAACATACACATAAAAAGTTGAAAATCTAATAAAATGTAATATGTGCATAAGCGAGCGAAATTTGCCACTTTGAGCTACAATCGCCTGCAAAAACGATTCATAATAACCTATTTATTATGTATCAAATTTTTAATTAAAATTTTCGATGATCCAATAGCGCACTCGGACCTCGCCATAATTAAATATCAATCAACTGCAAGGGCCAATTTGTTAGTCAAAAAATATTTTGTGAAAAATAGTGCAGATCTCTCAAAAAGAAATACGGGATGCGCCACTGACGTGGGCTGTCTTTTGATATTAATTTTCCTCCCACGAAACACTTCAACACGTACGTAGTACAATAGATTCTGAGACACTAAACATCATTTTTTTAAAACCCGAAGGATGAATAGTTAATTTTGAAAAGACGAACCTTTTTTCGTTATAAAATAAAGCGACTCCCAAGTTCATTATTAGATGACTGGCGCTTAGAATGTGAGCGTTTCCCGGCTTCGGAGCTTTAAAAGTTCAGCTAGACGCTATCTGGCGGCGAGTTTTCAATCTTTTTGTGGCCAAACTCGAGCGCCGTCTATTCTAACACTCGGCTACAATATCGAAGGTTTTTAAAGGGTCGTAGAGAACCGATAAGACTAGGTGTCCTTTTGTCTTATAATTAACTTATTGTTTTATTAAATTCGAGGGTGAGTAGAAATTCACTCTCGATACTATTTTTGACGCGTTCCTTTAAAAGGCGGTTTCGGTAGTTTGGTTGCGCGCTTTGAATTGTAGAGCACGCTCGCTGTAAGGTGCGCAACCTGCTGCCCCCTAAGGAATGGGGTTGTTTACATTAGGGTTGTTTCAATACGTTTTGATGAAGAGGTTTTTTTTTAATTATTAAACGTGTTTGGAGTTAAATAGGTAGTTTTAACACTGTAAGAGTGGGAAAAAGTGGCAAACGAACGGTTTAACTAATTTATGAATTTTTTCAACGACAAAACTGATTTAGTTTTTAAAAGTACTAGGTACTTTTTAGGAGCGAGGACGTTTCGAATTGGGTGCCACCATTTTTAGTGTATTTCGTAATTTGAATGTATTTTTTGTAGAAACTGTTGGGAATGTTCTTAAGTAAAAATCTGCATTGTCGAATTGGAAACATGCCTTACAATCAATAAAGAGATGTTTAATTTTATTATTTATAATTAGAGACCGGATTTTGTGTTATTGCACATTTTGTTTGTTTCTGGGTTTTGTGCCTTATAAAACAAATATTTATCCCATTCATGACCTAAGGAATGATATCCTGTAATTTTATTTGGCACAAATATGCATATTTTGCACATTTTGAGCTTAACTGGTAGCAATACGGCTCTTATTGCATAAAATTGCACGATTGAATTAATTTTGTATAATTTAGTTTTTTCATATATGTATGTATATGTAGTGTTTACTTTGGCTGAAAGGGAAATATCTATATTATAGGGTTACTTTGCAGATTTTGTTTATTTATTGTTTTGAAAACATTACCTAAGGGTACGTTTCTACGTACCCCTGGTAACTATAACCGGTGTCATTTTCACGCGCTTTCCCTCTAAAATAAAAATTTCGATAAAACTAAATAAATAAAAAAACGGATAACCTTGATTTACAAAAAAAATCGTAGCGCCCTTATTTTCGATCCAATCATTACAAACGACACGGATTCGGAATCCTGAGGCTTTTTTTACATAAGATACATGTAAAATATGTATAGGGTGCAACGTTAATTTTTCGAAACTAAAAAATTGCGATTTTTAGCGCTCATTTTGAGCCAATTTTGAACTTTCAAAAAATTGTAGCGCCGTTATTTGTGGACGGATCTTTAAAACTATTCAGAATCGGATTTGGCAGCCTTTTGGCTTCGGATAGGCCTAAGAAACCGTAGGCGTGCTATTCCAGAGCTTTGGGAAAACGTTTTGAAAATTCAAAATCGATGGGTTTTAACCCATGTATTTTTGATAAAAAATGAAAAAAATAGAATTGCTTTATATTGCGAGGGACGTTTCTACGTACCCCCAGTGACTATAACCGGTGTCATTTCCCGCGCTTCCCTCTAAAATAAAAATTTCGATACAAACTAAATGAATAGAAATACGTACCCCTTGATTCACAAAAAAAATCGTAGCGCCCTTATTTTCGATCCAATCATTACAAACGACACGGATTCGGAATCCTGAGGCTTTTTTACATAAGATACATGTATAATATGTATAGGGTGCAACGTTAATTTTTCGAAACTAAAAATTGCGATTTTAGCGCTCATTTTGAGCCAATTTTGAACTTTCAAAAATTGTAGCGCCGTTATTTGTGGACGGATCTTTAAAACTATTCAGAATCGGATTTGGCAGCCTTTTTGGCTTCGGATAGGCCTAAAAAACCGTAGGCGTGCTATTCCAGAGCTTTGGGAAAACGTTTTGAAAATTCAAAATCGATGGGTTTTAACCCATGTATTTTTGATAAAAAATGAAAAAAATAGAATTGCTTTATATTGCGAGGGGACGTTTCTACGTACCCCTAGTGATTATAACCGGTGTCATTTCCCCGCGCTTCCCCTCTAAAACAAAAATTTCGATACAAACTAAATGAATAGAAATACGTACCCCTTGAGTCACAAAAAAAATCGTAGCGCCCTTATTTTCGATCCAATCATTACAAACGACACGGATTCGGAATCCTGAGGCTTTTTACATAAGATACATGTAAAATATGTATAGGATGCGACGTTAATTTTTCGAAACTAAAAAATTGCGATTTTTAGCGCTCATTTTGAGCCAATTTTGAACTTTCAAAAATTGTAGCGCCGTTATTTGTGGACGGATCTTTAAAACTATTCAGAATCGGATTTGGCAGCCTTTTTTGGGTTCGGATAGGCCTAAGAAACCGTAGGCGTGCTATTCCAGAGCTTTGGGAAAACGTTTTGAAAATTCAAAATCGATGGGTTTTAACCCATGTATTTTGATAAAAATGAAAAAATAGAATTGCTTTATATTGCGAGGGACGTTCTACGTACCCTAGTGACTATAACCGGTGTCATTTCCCGCGCTTCCTCTAAAATAAAAATTTCGATACAAACTAAATCAATAGAAATACGTACCCCTTGATTCACAAAAAATCGTAGCGCCCTTATTTTCGATCCAATCATTACAAACGACACGGATTCGGAATCCTGAGGCTTTTTACATAAGATACATGTATAATATGTATAGGTGCGACGTTAATTTTTCGAAACTAAAAATTGCGATTTTAGCGCTCATTTTGAGCCAATTTTGAACTTTCAAAAATTGTAGCGCCGTTATTTGTGGACGGATCTTTAAAAAATATTCAGAATCGGATTTGGCAGCCTTTTGGCTTCGGATAGGCCTAAGAAACCGTAGGCGTGCTATTCCAGAGCTTTGGGAAAACGTTTTGAAAATTCAAAATCGATGGGTTTTAACCCATGTATTTTTGATAAAAATGAAAAAATAGAATTGCTTTATATTGCGAGGGACGTTTCTACGTACCCCTAGTGACTATAACCGGTGTCATTTCCCGCGCTTCCTCTAAAATAAAAATTTCGATACAAACTAAATGAATAGAAATACGTACCCTTGATTCACAAAAAATCGTAGCGCCCTTATTTTCGATCCAATCATTACAAACGACACGGATTCGGAATCCTGAGGCTTTTTTACATAAGATACATGTATAATATGTATAGGATGCGACGTTAATTTTTCGAAAACAAAAAATTGCGATTTTTAGCGCTCATTTTGAGCCAATTTTGAACTTTCAAAAAATTGTAGCGCCGTTATTTGTGGACGGATCTTTAAAAACTATTCAGAATCGGATTTGGCAGCCTTTTGGCTTCGGATAGGCCTAAGAAACCGTAGGCGTGCTATTCCAGAGCTTTGGGAAAACGTTTTGAAAATTCAAAATCGATGGGTTTTAACCCATGTATTTTTGATAAAAAATGAAAAAAATAGAATTGCTTTATATTGCGAGGGACGTTTCTACGTACCCTAGTGACTATAACCGGTGTCATTTCCCGCGCTTCCTCTAAAATAAAAATTTCGATACAAACTAAATGAATAGAAATACGTACCCTTGATTCACAAAAAATCGTAGCGCCCTTATTTTCGATCCAATCATTACAAACGACACGGATTCGGAATCCTGAGGCTTTTTACATAAGATACATGTATAATATGTATAGGGTGCGACGTTAATTTTCGAAACTAAAAATTGCGATTTTTAGCGCTCATTTTGAGCCAATTTTGAACAGAGCTTTGGGAAAACGTTTTGAAAATTCAAAATCGATGGGTTTAACCCATGTATTTTGATAAAAATGAAAAAATAGAATTGTTTATATTGCGAGGACGTTTACGTACCTAGTGACTATAACCGGTGTCATTTCCGCGCTTCTCTAAAATAAAATTTCGATACAAACTAAATAATAGAAATACGTACCCCTTGATTCACAAAAATCGTAGCGCCCTTATTTTCGATCCAATCATTACAAACGACACGGATTCGGAATCCTGAGGCTTTTTACAAAGATACATGTATAATATGTATAGGGTGCAACGTTAATTTTCGAAATAAAAATTGCGATTTTAGGCATTTTGAGCCAATTTTGAACTTTCAAAAATTGTAGCGCCGTTATTTGTGGACGGATCTTTAAAACTATTCAGAATCGGATTTGGCAGCCTTTTGGCTTCGGAGCTAAGAAACCTAGGCGTGCTATTCCAGAGCTTTGGGAAAACGTTTTGAAAATTCAAAATCGATGGGTTTTAACCCATGTATTTTGATAAAAATGAAAAAATAGAATTGCTTTATATTGCGAGGGACTTTCTACGTACCCCTAGTGACTATAACCGGTGTCATTTCCCGCGCTTCCCTCTAAAATAAAAATTTTCGATACAAACTAAATGAATAGAAATACGTACCCTTGATTCACAAAAAATCGTAGCGCCCTTATTTTCGATCCAATCATTACAAACGACACGGATTCGGAATCCTGAGGCTTTTTACATAAGATACATGTATAATATGTATAGGGTGCGACGTTAATTTTCGAAAATAAAAATTGCGATTTTTAGCGCTCATTTTGAGCCAATTTTGAACTTTCAAAAATTGTAGCGCCGTTATTTGTGGACGGATCTTTAAAACTATTCAGAATCGGATTTGGCAGCCTTTTGGCTTCGGATAGGCCTAAGAAACCGTAGGCGTGCTATTCCAGAGCTTTGGGAAAACGTTTTGAAAATTCAAAATCGATGGGTTTTAACCCATGTATTTTTGATAAAAAATGAAAAAAAATAGAATTGCTTTATATTGCGAGGGACGTTTCTACGTACCCCTAGTGACTATAACCGGTGTCATTTCCCGCGCTTCCCTCTAAAATAAAAATTTTCGATACAAACTAAATGAATAGAAATACGTACCCCTTGATTCACAAAAAAAATCGTAGCGCCCTTATTTTCGATCCAATCATTACAAACGACACGGATTCGGAATCCTGAGGCTTTTTTACATAAGATACATGTATAATATGTATAGGGTGCGACGATAATTTTTCGAAATAAAAATTGCGATTTTAGCGCTCATTTTGAGCCAATTTTGAACTTTCAAAAATTGTAGCGCCGTTATTTGTGGACGGATCTTTAAAACTATTCAGAATCGGATTTGGCAGCCTTTTGGCTTCGGATAGGCCTAAGAAACCGTAGGCGTGCTATTCCAGAGCTTTGGGAAAACGTTTTGAAAATTCAAAATCGATGGGTTTTAACCCATGTATTTTTGATAAAAATGAAAAAATAGAATTGCTTTATATTGCGAGGGACGTTCTACGTACCCTAGTGACTATAACCGGTGTCATTTCCCGCGCTTCCCTCTAAAATAAAAATTTTCGATACAAACTAAATGAATAGAAATACGTACCCTTGATTCACAAAAAATCGTAGCGCCCTTATTTTCGATCCAATCATTACAAACGACACGGATTCGGAATCCTGAGGCTTTTTACATAAGATACATGTATAATATGTATAGGGTGCGACGTTAATTTTTCGAAATAAAAATTGCGATTTTAGCGCTCATTTTGAGCCAATTTTGAACTTTCAAAAATTGTAGCGCCGTTATTTGTGGACGGATCTTTAAAACTATTCAGAATCGGATTTGGCAGCCTTTTGGCTTCGGATAGGCCTAAGAAACCGTAGGCGTGCTATTCCAGAGCTTTGGGAAAACGTTTTGAAAATTCAAAATCGATGGGTTTTAACCCATGTATTTTGATAAAAATGAAAAAATAGAATTGCTTTATATTGCGAGGGACGTTTCTACGTACCCTAGTGACTATAACCGGTGTCATTTCCCGCGCTTCCCTCTAAAATAAAAATTTTCGATACAAACTAAATGAATAGAAATACGTACCCCTTGATTCACAAAAAAAATCGTAGCGCCCTTATTTTCGATCCAATCATTACAAACGACACGGATTCGGAATCCTGAGGCTTTTTTACATAAGATACATGTATAATATGTATAGGGTGCGACGTTAATTTTTCGAAAATAAAAAATTGCGATTTTTAGCGCTCATTTTGAGCCAATTTTGAACTTTCAAAAAATTGTAGCGCCGTTATTTGTGGACGGATCTTTAAAAACTATTCAGAATCGGATTTGGCAGCCTTTTGGCTTCGGATAGGCCTAAGAAACCTAGGCGTGCTATTCCAGAGCTTTGGGAAAACGTTTTGAAAATTCAAAATCGATGGGTTTTAACCCATGTTTTTTGATAAAAATGAAAAAATAGAATTGCTTTATATTGCGAGGGACGTTCCTACGTACCCTAGTGACTATAACCGGTGTCATTTCCCGCGCTTCCCTCTAAAATAAAAATTTCGATACAAACTAAATGAATAGAAATACGTACCCTTGATTCACAAAAAAATCGTAGCGCCCTTATTTTCGATCCAATCATTACAAACGACACGGATTCGGAATCCTGAGGCTTTTTACATAAGATACATGTATAATATGTATAGGGTGCGACGTTAATTTTTCGAAAATAAAAATTGCATTTTTAGCGCTCATTTTGAGCCAATTTTGAACTTTCAAAAATTGTAGCGCCGTTATTTGTGGACGGATCTTTAAAACTATTCAGAATCGGATTTGGCAGCCTTTTGGCTTCGGATAGGCTAAGAAACCGTAGGCGTGCTATTCCAGAGCTTTGGGAAAACGTTTTGAAAATTCAAAATCGATGGGTTTTAACCCATGTATTTTTGATAAAAATGAAAAAATAGAATTGCTTTATATTGCGAGGGACGTTTCTACGTACCCTAGTGACTATAACCGGTGTCATTTCCCCGCGCTTCCCCTCTAAAATAAAAATTTCGATACAAACTAAATGAATAGAAATACGTACCCCTTGATTCACAAAAAAAATCGTAGCGCCCTTATTTTCGATCCAATCATTACAAACGACACGGATTCGGAATCCTGAGGCTTTTTTACACAAGATACATGTATAATATGTATAGGGTGCAACGTTAATTTTTCGAAACTAAAAAATTGCGATTTTTAGCGCTCATTTTGAGCCAATTTTGAACTTTCAAAAAATTGTAGCGCCGTTATTTGTGGACGGATCTTTAAAAACTATTCAGAATCGGATTTGGCAGCCTTTTTGGCTTCGGATAGGCCTAAGAAACCGTAGGCGTGCTATTCCAGAGCTTTGGGAAAACGTTTTGAAAATTCAAAATCGATGGGTTTTAACCCATGTATTTTTGATAAAAAATGAAAAAAATAGAATTGCTTTATATTGCGAGGGGACGTTTCTACGTACCCCTAGTGACTATAACCGGTGTCATTTCCCCGCGCTTCCTCTAAAATAAAAATTTTCGATACAAACTAAATGAATAGAAATACGTACCCCTTGATTCACAAAAAAAATCGTAGCGCCCTTATTTTCGATCCAATCATTACAAACGACACGGATTCGGAATCCTGAGGCTTTTTTACATAAGATACATGTATAATATGTATAGGTGCAACGTTAATTTTTCGAAACTAAAAAATTGCGATTTTTAGCGCTCATTTTGAGCCAATTTTGAACTTTCAAAAAATTGTAGCGCCGTTATTTGTGGACGGATCTTTAAAAACTATTCAGAATCGGATTTGGCAGCCTTTTTGGCTTCGGATAGGCCTAAGAAACCGTAGGCGTGCTATTCCAGAGCTTTGGGAAAACGTTTTGAAAATTCAAAATCGATGGGTTTTAACCCATGTATTTTGATAAAAATGAAAAAATAGAATTGCTTTATATTGCGAGGGACGTTTCTACGTACCCCCAGTGACTATAACCGGTGTCATTTCCCGCGCTTCCTCTAAAATAAAAATTTTCGATACAAACTAAATGAATAGAAATACGTACCCTTGATTCACAAAAAATCGTAGCGCCCTTATTTTCGATCCAATCATTACAAACGACACGGATTCGGAATCCTGAGGCTTTTTACATAAGATACATGTATAATATGTATAGGGTGCGAAAGTTAATTTTTCGAAACTAAAAATTGCGATTTTAGCGCTCATTTTGAGCCAATTTTGAACTTTCAAAAATTGTAGCGCCGTTATTTGTGGACGGATCTTTAAAACTATTCAGAATCGGATTTGGCAGCCTTTTGGCTTCGGATAGGCCTAAGAAACCGTAGGCGTGCTATTCCAGAGCTTTGGGAAAACGTTTTGAAAATTCAAAATCGATGGGTTTTAACCCATGTATTTTTGATAAAAAATGAAAAAAATAGAATTGCTTTATATTGCGAGGGGACGTTTCTACGTACCCCTAGTGACTATAACCGGTGTCATTTCCCCGCGCTTCCCTCTAAAATAAAAATTTCGATACAAACTAAATGAATAGAAATACGTACCCCCTTTATTCACAAAAAATCGTAGCGCCCTTATTTTCGATCCAATCATTACAAACGACACGGATTCGGAATCCTGAGGCTTTTTACATAAGATACATGTATAATATGTATAGGGTGCGACGTTAATTTTTTGAAACTAAAAAATTGCGATTTTTAGTGCTCATTTTGAGCCAATTTTGAACTTTCAAAAAATTGTAGCGCCGTTATTTGTGGACGGATCTTTAAAACTATTCAGAATCGGATTTGGCAGCCTTTTGGCTTTGGATAGGCCTAAGAAACCGTAGGCGTGCTATTCCAGAGCTTTGGGAAAACGTTTTGAAAATTCAAAATCGATGGGTTTTAACCCATGTATTTTTGATAAAAAATGAAAAAAATAGAATTGCTTTATATTGCGAGGGGACGTTTCTACGTACCCCTAGTGACTATAACCGGTGTCATTTCCCGCGCTTCCCCTCTAAAATAAAAATTTTTGATACAAACTAAATGAATAGAAATACGTACCCCTTGATTCACAAAAAAAATCGTAGCGCCCTTATTTTCGATCCAATCATTACAAACGACACGGATTCGGAATCCTGAGGCTTTTTTACATAAGATACATGTATAATATGTATAGGGTGCGACGTTAATTTTTCGAAACTAAAAATTGCGATTTTAGCGCTCATTTTGAGCCAATTTTGAACTTTCAAAAATTGTAGCGCCGTTATTTGTGGACGGATCTTTAAAACTATTCAGAATCGGATTTGGCAGCCTTTTGGCTTCGGATAGGCCTAAGAAACCGTAGGCGTGCTATTCCAGAGCTTTGGGAAAACGTTTTGAAAATTCAAAATCGATGGGTTTTAACCCATGTATTTTGATAAAAATGAAAAAATAGAATTGCTTTATATTGCGAGGGACGTTTCTACGTACCCCTAGTGACTATAACCGGTGTCATTTCCCGCGCTTCCTCTAAAATAAAAATTTCGATACAAACTAAATGAATAGAAATACGTACCCTTGATTCACAAAAAATCGTAGCGCCCTTATTTTCGATCCAATCATTACAAACGACACGGATTCGGAATCCTGAGGCTTTTTACATAAGATACATGTATAATATGTATAGGGTGCGACGTTAATTTTTCGAAACTAAAAATTGCGATTTTTTGCGCTCATTTTGAGCCAATTTTGAACTTTCAAAAATTGTAGCGCCGTTATTTGTGGACGGATCTTTAAAACTATTCAGAATCGGATTTGGCAGCCTTTTGGCTTCGGATAGGCCTAAGAAACCATAGGCGTGCTATTTCAGAGCTTTGGGAAAACGTTTTGAAAATTCAAAATCGATGGGTTTTAACCCATGTATTTTTGATAAAAAATGAAAAAAATAGAATTGCTTTATATTGCGAGGGACGTTTCTACGTACCCTAGTGACTATAACCGGTGTCATTTCCCCCCGCTTCCTCTAAAATAAAAATTTCGATACAAACTAAATGAATAGAAATACGTACTCCTTGATTCACAAAAAAAATCGTAGCGCCCTTATTTTCGATCCAATCATTACAAACGACACGGATTCGGAATCCTGAGGCTTTTTTACATAATATACATGTATAATATGTATAGGGTGCGACGTTAATTTTTCGAAACTAAAAAATTGCGATTTTTAGCGCTCATTTTGAGCCAATTTTGAACTTTCAAAAAATTGTAGCGCCGTTATTTGTGGACGGATCTTTAAAAACTATTCAGAATCGGATTTGGCAGCCTTTTTGGCTTCGGATAGGCCTAAGAAACCGTAGGCGTGCTATTCCAGAGCTTTGGGAAAACGTTTTGAAAATTCAAAATCGATGGGTTTTAACCCATGTATTTTTGATAAAAAATGAAAAAAATAGAATTGCTTTATATTGCGAGGGGACGTTTCTACGTACCCCTAGTGACTATAACCGGTGTCATTTCCCCGCGCTTCCCCTCTAAAATAAAAATTTCGATACAAACTAAATGAATAGAAATACGTACCCCTTGATTCACAAAAAAAATCGTAGCGCCCTTATTTTCGATCCAATCATTACAAACGACACGGATTCGGAATCCTGAGGCTTTTTTACATAAGATACATGTATAATATGTATAGGATGCGACGTTAATTTTTCGAAAATAAAAAATTGCGATTTTTAGCGCTCATTTTGAGCCAATTTTGAACTTTCAAAAAATTGTAGCGCCGTTATTTGTGGACGGATCTTTAAAAACTATTCAGAATCGGATTTGGCAGCCTTTTTGGCTTCGGATAGGCCTAAGAAACCGTAGGCGTGCTATTCCAGAGCTTTGGGAAAACGTTTTGAAAATTCAAAATCGATGGGTTTTAACCCATGTATTTTTGATAAAAAATGAAAAAAATAGATATTCTTTATATTGCGAGAGAACGTTTCTACGTACCCCTAGTGACTATAACCGGTGTCATTTCCCCGCGCTTCCCCTCTAAAATAAAAATTTTCGATACAAACTAAATGAATAGAAATACGTACCCCTTGATTTACAAAAAAAATCGTAGGGCCCTTATTTTCGATCCAATCATTACAAACGACACGGATTCGGAATCCTGAGGCTTTTTTACATAAGATACATGTAAAATATGTATAGGATGCGACGTTAATTTTTCGAAAATTAAAAATTGCTATTTTTAGCGCTCATTTTGAGCCAATTTTAAACTTTAAAAAAATTGTAGCGCCGTTATTTGTGCGTTTAAGTATTACGTAACGCAATTGTTGAATATTTTCCCCCTCCTCATGCAACACGCCGTAACGTGTTTTAGACTTCCTCCAGCCCTAAACGTTACGTAACAACCAAGTCACCATTTTCCCGTAATACATAAACGAAAGTGGTCGCCAAGTTGAGAAATTTTAATTCCCTTTTTATTTAAATTTAAAAAAAATGTTGCATATTGCGATGATCGACCCCCACCCCCCATATTGCGTTATGTAATACTTGAACGCTCCCTTATTTATATATTACTTTATGCACCATTCGATTCAAAATTATTTAAATAATCCGTCTAAATTAAAAAAAATTCTCAGAAAACGCATTTTACGGAACAACTACCTTATTATAATATTGACCATCCCTATTTGAAACGCCATTTGCAAGTTCTGCCCAACAGATCTTATCCAGTACTAAACTATTTAAAAACTAATGAATGTAGCGTCAAATTCCAAATATTCTTACTCTTAAAAAATTACCTATACACTATTTGAGAAAAAAAATGCGATTTAAAAGTATTCACTCTCCGAAAGAAGTTTGTAGAAAGTAAATTGTTCCATTTACAATTAAATTCTAATAGTGTGCAGTACATATTTATATGACAGGTAAAATGTGTCGATTTTAAATTGATTGAAAAGTTTTTCTTGTATTTGTACAGATGAATGTTTGACAATCTCATGTCTGTTTGATCGAAGTAAATAGAAATGTATTTTCGATGTTTAAATATCGCTATATTTATTGAGAAATTTCAGTGTGCACCGTCGTATCAATTTAAATTTTCTTTCTTCGTAAATCAGGTTTTTCAAAAAGGCGGAAAATCATGTAATTTGCCCGAAGTGCTTAATTATTATTTTTTAATAAACTTGCTCTCTAAACAGATTTTTTTTACATAGTTCTTTTAACTTTCAAAATTGTGTTAAATAAATTTGTTTCAATTCCAAAAAGGTCTTTAGGTTCTCCAAATGTATAAAGTAAAGTGATTAAAAAACTTAATAAAGTGTAATACATTGAAACCTCTGTAATCCTTATACGGATTAGTCGAATAAAGGATTATTTCTGCATGCTGTAAATTGCAAGAATATGTATTATTATGTTGGTAGCCATAGACGAATTCTATAGGAATAGACAGTGGCGTCCGTAATAAAGGTGTTCAATATCATACTAATAATTTTAAAAAACCTGCTTTAGATCACTTACTGTTTTCATACAAAATGTAATAAACAGTAAAATTGAAAATAAGAATTAGCGCAAAAAACACAAGTGTAACTATTGGAATAAAAAAAAAATGTAAAATCCTTTACAAACATTCAGGAGTTGTCATTTGACAGCAAATATTACCAGATTTTACAATTTAACCACACTCAAACTATAAAATACACTAAAAACTGTGACAGAAAATTGAAAACGTCTTCAAACTTAAAAAATCACTCCTGTATTTCTGGTAGTATCGTTAGGCTTTTTCTTAAAATGTCCTTTTTTTTATAAACCACTACTTTATACAAAATTTTCATTATTTTTTTGGAATTTATTACACGTTTTTACGTAGTTCTAATATTTTACTAAACACAGTAAAAAATTTCTATTGTATTTTTACTAAAAATGTGTTGGAAGTAATTACGCACCGCGGTATATTAATTATAAAACTCAGTTTTGTAAATTTACTACGCTATTATTCCAAGTCAAGTTTGGAAAATTACAGAGCGGTTGTTGACATTTACTGTTTACTTATTGAAAAAAAGTTGAGTAATATTACCTTATGTATGTTGTAATTTTACTAATCAAATACTACTGAAAATGCTTAGTAATTTTAAAATGATGTTTTGTAGTTTTACTTTACTAAATATTGATTAAAAATCTGTTTCGTAATATTTAAATACCAATGGTGTAATTTCATTAAAGAAAAGATGGTCAAAATGTTCAGGTATTTTATAGTTGTAACGGTTATTTAGCAATCATCTGATATAAGACAACAACCAAAAGTGATTACAAGTAAAAAGGTAGAATTAGAGTTTATTAGTATCCTTAACAACTAAGTACAGGTACAGTAACGTTTTTCTTCTTCTTGCCAATGTGGTTTCTAGGTGACGCTTTTATAATGTGGCAACAACCAATCTCTTGTCGATGTATACGTGGTGTGCCACCTAGTTGCGGCAATAGAAAGTCAGCGCGGGTAGCCGTGAGCTGGTTACAGTTAGTGGTGCGTCCGGCTGTGTGAGGGCGTTAGCTCCGTAGTTTGTGGGAAGAGAACGTGGTTGGAGCGTTACATAGTGATGTATTATTATTATATTACGAAATTCATTCAACACGAGTTTAAAAAAATCACTCAAAGTTTTTTTATTATAAATTTAACAAACAGTTTTGTAAAATTATAACGCGCATTAGATAAATACAATTTTCTAATCAAGTTACAATACACAATGCAATTTTCCAATTGGTATTTTAAAAATACAAAAAAAATTATTAAATTTTTGACATTACAATAGTAATATCAATTACAGTTTTGTTTTGTAATTTTATAAGAAATTATAGTAAATAAAATTACAAACAATGTTTGTAAATCTAAGATATTTTTGACATAAATTCGGCAAACAGTTTTGTAAAATTATGATACGTTTAGGATTTATTCATAAAGATCGTAAAAAACAACACAGCTCAGTAAATTTCCTAAAATTGTACCATAATTTTGCCTTAGGAAACACTGATTTTTAATTTTACGCAACCTCTGTTTTGTGATACATTTGTAATTTTACAAATATTTTTAACAGTGTAATATTTCGTTAAAGAAACATAAGAATTTGCTTAACCGTCCATCTATTGGTCGGATTTACCCTACCTCTTTACTTACCTATGTTTTCAATTCAACAGTACAAATTTTGATAAATCACGGGCATCCATAACATACAATGCATTTCTAGTGTTTACAAAAAAATTCGGTACTTGATAATTTTTTTAAAAAATCGTACCAACGTCGATGGTCGATTTATGCGTCCCAAATTCGGATCAGTAAATTATGTCGGGAGTATTTAGTCTAATTATTAACAATTACGTTTACATAATACGGTAAACACATGAGATGGGGTGTAAAGCCATTACTCTGGGAAATATGTACCAATAAATTCTATCAATTAACTTATTAAACGAAGTTAATCGACCGACATTCATCATTATAATTTTATGCCTAAATTGTTCACTTTATTGCTCGAATTCGTTTAGCGTTCGCATTTTCTCTATTTTCTAAATCAACTGGCAAATTAACTGAAGCTATTTTCGTTATTGTTACTTAAATCGATCTTTTAATAACTAACACGAATTGAATTATAACAATTATGTTTCTATTAATCTCAATTTTGGCAATATTTTTATTTGAAAGAGTTTAAATTAAGATTCACTTAGCTTTTGGGTGCCAAAGTTTTTACTACTTATTAAATTTGTAATACTATCTGATTTTTGGAACGCACCCCATTTTTCGAGCCTTTCTCCACCATTTGGCAGCATTACTGCGAAATAAGTAAAAATGCATAAAAGAGAATTTGAGAAAACTCCACTCAACGTTTTCAATAACTGTTTATATTAAATAAACCGTTAATGCATTTTAAATCCGCCGTGATTTATGTCTTGGATTACATCTAATATTTTACTAGAAGTATGCTTCGAATTTGAGAAATAAATCATAATTCCATTGAAAGCAGTGGCGCGCACAATGAGAGATGTCGAACTGCAGCCCCCCCCTAATTCTAAATCCGCCATAATAAAATACAAATTAACTCCAACGAAGCAAATTTGAAAATGTAGAATAACATAAACGATTCGTGATGCAGAACAGTGAATTAATAATAAAGATGCAATGAATAGTGATTCGGCCAAATACCGAATACAGAATATTCAGTAGCGCTCTCCACGGACATGGGTCAATTGCGCTCCTCGATTAGAAAAATTTTCAGATGGACATAATGTATGGGTCCAATTGCACCCACACACAAAAAAAGAATAACTTGCCTCAAGTTGGAAAATTTCTTCGTTACTATTCTCTTGAACTAGAATAAACAATTGCATTTGATGGAAAAAAAATGCTTCTAACCAGAATTCACTCACTACGTCTAAGTATTCATTTTCTTGATATAAAAAATTTATTCTTGAACTGAAGAAAAAAGTTTCTTGAGGCAAGAAATTGAGCCACCACGATTCCCAATATTTGTTTTATTTTCTAAATAACGTACGAGTACGCGCTAGATGTAGTGATAAGCAAAATTGGTATTGCTCTTCCAGTCTTGGTCTTGGTCTTGCATTTTTGCAAGACCAAGACCTAGCCCAAGACTGTATTTATGCTAGCAAGACCAAGACCAAGACCAAGACCGAACGAACAAGACCAAGACTAAAACCAAGACTGAGTATGCAAGGCCATGACCAAATACGCAAGACTAAATCAAAAATTATAACTTCCGGTGGATTTATGAGTTAAACTATTCGAAGCAACTTTAATATATTCTTTTCTTGGAACAAAACATTTTTTGTAGTAGAAATTTTCAATTTGCTATATTAGATTTTAATACTAAATATAAAAAAACTTTACCACTGTTTGACAACAAGAATTTACAAGAAAGTCCTCAGAGTAAGAGTTTTTTGTTCCTATGTCTGAATAACACATGGTTGAAATATAAAGAAAACTATTTTTTTTCAATATTTTTACTCCTTACAAGTACCTTGTACAATTTTTTTGCTAAAAGATCAATATATGCGTTGGAGGAAAAGTAAGTTCTCGAGTTTTCATAACTCTCACATCTATCGACACTAGTTCCTTTAAAAGCACTGACAAACTCGCATGTTTGACAAAAAATTTCAGTATTTAAGATAATTGTTATATTGGTAAAATATTTTCGGATTTGTTTATAAATAATATTAATTTCAAAGTCTTTGCATATTGTATACTTTCTTATTAACTTTTACCTATAAATTAAATTATATTTCGGTAAGTGTAAGTGTAATGTCTTTTCTATGTAAACAAAAACAATTTCAAAATGAGTGAAGAAGTAGAAATGATTAAACTCTATAGATAAGATCACTTTTTAATATTATTCGATTGGAGGCAAATAAAGGTTTATGAATTAGATATACCTAAATTGTACATAATTTTTAATTGATATCTATAAAAGAACTGAAAAGTTTGCCAAAACGTTGCTTGTAAATGGTTGAGACCAAGACTGAATACGCAAGACCAAGACCAAGATAGAAACATTTGTGCAAGAACAAGACCAAGACCGAATAAGCAAGACCAAGACCAAGACCAAGATAGAAACATTTGTGCAAGAACAAGACCAAGACCGAATAAGCAAAGCCAAGAGCAATACAAAGACTATTACAGTTTTGGTCTTGGTCTTGATTTGCTCATCACTAACTAGAAGATTTCGGTGTTCTCTAGAACAAGCGTCTAAAATACGGCGGCCCTGAACGAATACGCTTTTGTGGGTCGAGGCGCGAACGAAATGCTCTGGAAACTCAAGAGCATCCAAGAAGCTTTTTCTCCGGCACACAAAAAAGACGATCGCACCGTGGGGAGGAGTTAGTATCGCTAGGAGGCTCGAGAGTCTCCGAAAAGCTTTTTACTGTAGTGTTTGCGGTTTTATAGAAGTAAATGAGTCCAACAGTGAAAATAAATAAACAAAAAGTGTGTAAAAAAAGATTAGTCTAATAAATGACCAATATTTTCACTAATTTAGTTATTAAGTATTTATTCATTGTTAAATTAATTTATTTACTACATAAAATAAATTACCGACGTTTTAGTAATTAGAACTCACAACAAACCCGTAACAATAATATACAGGAATTATAAGCTCGTGGCACTTTAAATGAAACATCCCGGTATAATTAAAAATTAAGCTCCGTTTCTTTACCATTCAATCCCCCACAGAACCCACCACAATTAAATACAAATCAACCGCAAGATAAATTCGTTAATGAAAAAACTGGAATAAATATTGCGAAAACTTACGCAAAACAACCGCAGTCCCTCCTTCCCAATAATTCTGGGTGCGCTACTAAATGAAGATATCAATTTCAAAAAATCTTTTTTACGGCCACCCATTTACAATATGTTCGCATGTGTTGAACAAATAAAATTATCAAAGACAAACAATTAATTAAAAAAAAAAATTCAATGTCGATGATAATTATTTTAAGCCACATAAATACGCCCACGCAATATTCAATTCGAATTAACCCTGCAATTTTTTCGCTGCCCACCACGTTAAATAAAATGAAGCAAATTAAAATTTTACGTCTACCCTTAAAGTTCGTCGTCATCAAAGATTAAGTTCCGGCCCGATAAATTACTTAAAATGGTAACTGCGAAACGAGAAGATTTCTCATTATTAGGTATCCATTTCTAAGCACCCTTTGATCAAACTTGCACAGGATAACATCTGAGGTTCTTAGAAAGTGTCACCGACAAAAGAAGTGTGTCGCTCCAAGGATAAGATCAATATCACACGAGCCGACTTATTATTTTCATATTTTTTAGATTTTCAAAACTGAAAACTTCCTTTTTGATTTTAAAGTCGTAGTTGAACGAGTGGAAACGGAGCGTTCCCAAAAAAATATTTTTAATATTTGCATCGATACTACAGAAAATAAAATTATAATTTTAAAATATTTTAATTTTATTGTATTAGTATATCAATTTTTTAAAAAAGTAGTTTTATTATGTATAACAGAAAACAAAATTATTTTCAAAAAAAAATACAGTATAAAATAATTAACGAAAATTTTTCTTCACTAGGTTTTTAACATGTAATTTTAGACTAATTACAAGTTTTTGCCAAATGACAAAAAAAATTGAGTTTAAGCAGGTAAGATTCTTTTTAAAACAATCAATCATTTTTTTGCAATCTTTCAAAGTTCCGAATTCACAAAATTGAAAAGAACCAACCCGCTACCGGACTTCGCTAACAATAATTTAAAAAAAAACAACTCACCGAAGATTAGAAAAAACCTTGGGCAATCTTTTTGCGAAAATTGCACAACTTATGAAGAGCGACGTTATTAACAAGATATTTAATTAATAAAATTAGTCACCCCTTAAAAACATAATAGAATCAAATCAGAAGTAAAGTAACCGTAAGGGTCCTTCGTTTCTTTACCCGAACGCGAACACATAAATACTAAAATTTAAATTGTAAAAACTTACACACACACAAACTGATGTTTACATCGTTTATTTTAAAACAAAATACGTTTATCTACAAGCGATATCAGCAATGCCTCGAGCTATAGCGAAAGTTAGTCATTTTTACCTTGAATTTATTTCTTTAATCAAAAAATCAAAATGTAAACGGTGTGAAAATTAAAAACATAAAAAGAACTATTACGCACGCTTTAGCAAATGCATATTATAAACATAGTCTGTCCAGTAATAAGTAGCGTAAATTCAGGATAGCTGACCGATATTTCAAGTTATTGACTATATTTTCAAAACTAATAAGATTTAATATTATGTAAGTACAGTAAAATCTCTCGTGATACAATACATATGTGATTTCGATAAATAATAACTGCATTTAATCCAACATTGTGTTCGTTATCACTTTTACATTATCTTTGTGTTTCTCTCTAAAGACTCTTCAAAAGACCAATTTGAACAAAAACCGACGATTTTCGTGTTAGAGAGGTTTTACTGTAGTTAGTTTAGTTTATAATAGATTGTTATTACTAGTTACTAGTCTTTTCTAAAAAATTATCATCATGAACAACATAATTACAGCTACTAAAATAAGAGTAAAAGGAAACAGATTCCTGAATCCTGAGTTAGATGCTCCACTGCGTGGGATAGATGCCCTTAAGTAAAATATACACTTTGTGTAAACAATAACATATTGGAACTACTATTTATTTATAAAATATTAATTACCAAAAAGATTTTGAAAAAAAAACAATTATTTTAAGATAAACGACAATTTATTAACACGAAAAAAATGTAATTACTTATTTACATTAGATGCATGGAGCTTAATAAGGCCACTTGGCTTACAATATTCCCTTTGCATTTTATATGTTTCTTATAGCCAAGCAGAGTTAATTAAAGAGATAGATGCCTCTAAGGACAACTATACTAGCAAAAAATAGAGCAACTATGCTTTTCTTAAAAGATAGACGCCTTCTTTATTTCAAAAGTAAACAAAGGGCACATTTTTTTTAAATACAGGTTTAACGTACATTTTACATTATACACTATAATGTTTAAATTTAAGTATAGCATATTGTTCCGAACTTGTATCCGTTTTCCGTTTTCGTCTTAAATCTTGAAGTCGAGAGCCGATAGGGAAAGCAATTGAATCGGTTAAAAACAAACAAAGTAGCTACCAAAGTTTCGCAAATCTAATATTGTCGCCAGGGACGTTATTAAAGAACAAAAAAATTATAACCGATTTTGTAAATGCTTAATAAAATAGTTTTTTTGTTCAATTTTTATGTTAATGAATTTTAATTAGTAAATTCTAATGAATAAATATATTTTTTTTATATATTTGAGTAAGTTTTTTTAAAAAATATATAATTTATTTATAAATCTAGTTAAAAAAGGGCACAATATTTAGTCACTACCATATTAACAAATCCTTCCACAACTTTTATTCTCCTCCGAAATGAAGACCAATTTTTTTAAAACTGTTTTCTCTTTTTTACCTTGGTCTACAAATTAGGGAAAGTGCCGTTTTGAGAATTGACAATTTTTTTAAAATTATTTCAAACTAAAATTAGTGGGCTTTAATTACGGTTTTTTACCGCTAATGTAGTTAATTATATATCTTTCAATTAAAAAACTATAACAAATCCTCTTCTTTTGCTTTTTGTTTAGGCAATTTCTCCGCTTGAATTTTTAGTGCGAAGGGGCCTACAGTTTTATGTGGGTTCCAAACCACGACACTTTTTAAAGAAGCTTTACAGCAATTTTACTCTTGCCAGGTGTTCAACCTTGCGAAGAAAAGAGGAGCGTTGAATTTACGATGTTACAGCAAGGATTCGAATTTTTGCGAATGCGCCGCATCCATAGCCTACATGGGCCGCACGCCACTGCTTATAATGTCAGACATAAATAATGTAAAAAATGTTTGATTAAATTGCTTTCACTATTTAATTCGTCTTATTGCGCATTTTGTAGGGTTTAGCCGATTTTAACGCTTGCATTCCCGTTGTACATGCATTAGTGTTTCAAAGATAGAAGGGACCTATAACTTTACGTGGGTTCCGAACCCCAACAATTGCTATGAAAGATTCCGAACAGTTTCGCTCTTTGGCAAAGTGCTCAACCAATGCGAAGAGAAGAAGAGCGTGCAATTTTCGTTGGTTACCGCGGGGAACGAACCCTCGTCGCTAGCACAGCACCCCAATCACTAAAACACTTGCTACAACAAAATCTAAAACTTTAATAATTTCGTTTAATTAACTTTGCATTTTTTATTTTTTAAAATTAAGATAAATTTTTCCGATTTATTTGCTCACAAAAACACAGCCAGCTCTATCTGTAAACGGAACATTTGCGAACCCATATTGATTACGTCTTTTGTTTGTTTTATTCACAAATGTAACTAGATAAAACAACCAAACGCCCCCCGTATATAACCCAAATTAAAAATAAGAGCCCCATTACGCGTTCCAATGATTGCTTTATTTACACATTTGAAAAAAAGGGTCGCCTCCGAAAAAAAAATTAAAGTAATAAACAAGCGTAAAGAGGCCATTTCGGTACAAAAGTGAGTGAATAATGAATAATTACCAAAAATCTATTAATTTGTCGTATAAATGAACGCGAACCGGTAATTAATACTAAATTTACGAGCAATGTACAAGCTTATTACATTACATGCAAATAACGTCCAAAGTGGGATTTTCTAAATGTGAATGTTATTGATTATCGAGTTATAAATTTAATTTTATTATGTGGCAAAACAATAAATAAACATTTTACGATTTAAATTGAATATTATCCGCATTTCCTCTTTTTTTTTCGACGGGTCCTTAAACGGCCATCAGTCTCGATGAGTATTTTTTCTATTTTTCCATCTATGAAAATTCCACCTTTTTTTTTCGACAATCGAAACGAAAAATCCAATTTAGAAAGCAGCTCGGAGCGAACTTTTTATGAAAGCATTAATCCTAAAGAGTTAACAAAGATAAAAATGAAACGTCTTTTAATTCCAGAAGTGTTCGAAGTATAAAAATAAAATAATTCTCTTTTTCGAAGTACATTTTATCGAACTTTTCTAATTTGAGACGGGCTTACTCTCGCAGTGCGAAGGAAAATAGAAGAATTCGCAAGACTGTACGGATGGCAACGAACCCTGTTCGCTTGGGGGTTGGACAGGGCCGGCGCCGCCATTTGGGCCGTACTCATGGAAAATTTTTGGTTGATTTAAAAGACTTGTAAAAAATTAATCGTTTTCACGTTGAACTCATTTTATTTAAAAGTAGTAAAAGTAAAAGGTGGTAAAAATTAAAAATTTCGTGCCTGTCAAAAATGTTTGATTAAATATTTGTTGAAACCAAATTATTTGATGGTGAATGGTGCTTCAAGCCGAGTGTGCACATTCGAGCTCAAAGTGGCACATTCCGATCTCGGGAAAATAAAGCGCGCCGCTCCGCGTCGCGCTTCATTTGCCTCCCTCGCTCGGAAATGTGCCACTTTTCGCTCGAATGCGCACATTCAGTAGTCATTAAATTTTGTATATCAAACTTTTTTCCCGATCAACAAATTTAATTTAGTTCAATAAATATCGATTATATGTTTGAAAAACGTATTTTTACCATAGCAATGAGTGGGAGAGAGCGAAAAGATACACAATCTCATAAGTACAAGCGAGAGGGAATGATAAAAATTATTGAACTAACTTTTCGTCAATTTTATTGGCTAATAATTGAGAATCGTGCTTAAAACCGAGTGTGCACATTCGAGCTCAAAGTGGCACATTCCGATCTCGGGAAAATGAAGCGCGCCGCTCCGCGTCGCGCTTCATTTGCTCCCTCGCTCGGAAATGTGCCACTTTTCGCTCGAATGCGCACATCCCAGTAGTCATTAAATTTTGTATATCAAACT
This sequence comes from Sinopyrophorus schimmeli, assembly GCA_036325965.1. NCBI lineage: Eukaryota > Metazoa > Arthropoda > Insecta > Coleoptera > Elateridae > Sinopyrophorus > Sinopyrophorus schimmeli. The sequence goes on from JARFIZ010000110.1 coordinate 260,132, forward strand.
TTTTTCCCGATCAACAAATTTAATTTAGTTCAATAAATATCGATTATATGTTTGAAAAACGTATTTTTAACATAGCAATGAGTGCGAGAGAGCGAAAAGATACAACAATCTCATAAGTACGAGCGAGAGGGAATGATAAAAATTATTGAACTAACTTTTCGTCAATTTTATTGGCTAATAATTGTGAATCGTGCTTAAAACCGAGTGTGCACATTCGAGCTCAAAGTGGCACATTCCGATCTCGGGAAAATGAAGCGCGCCGCTCCGCGTCGCGCTCCATTTGCTTCCCTCGCTCGGAAATGTGCCACTTTTCGCTCTAATGCGCACATCTTCGTATTTATTGAATTTATTAATATTAATTTTTACACGGGGTTATATTTAATTTTGTAACGCCAAAGAAGTATAACTTCTAACGCTGGTACAAAAGTACACGCCCCGTTTTGTTTACAAAAATAAGTTCAACCCAAAACAGTTTAGATAAATATTTCTGCTTTTCTTACAGAAATGATTAATAAGAACTTAAATATTTAAATCTAATATATAAAATTCTCGTGTCACAATGTTCGTTCCCATACTCCTCGAAACGGCTTGACCGATTCTTATAAAATTTTTTATGCATATTCAGTAATTCGGAGAATCGGCTACTATCTATTTTTCAAACCTCTAAGTGATAAGGGGTGTCCAACCCAAAAATTTTTATTTTTTTAACACAATACCCGAGCGAAGCCGGGCGGGCCAGCTAGTATTTGTATAAATTTGTAAGTCATTGAATTTAGTAAATTGATCTAAATCAAAACAATATTAAAAATACAAACTTTTCTATTTTACGCATTATTAAACTATTTATTAAAATTAAAATTACACATTATTTACAATTGATAATATAATGTTTAAAACTTTTAAAAACTATATAAAGTTTATATATAATTATGAACATAAATAACTTGAAACTGCAACGTCGCGCACATAAACGTATCAAATTTTGAAAACTTTTCTTACTTATAACCACGCTTTTTTTTCGGAAAGAATAATTCTCAATACGCATAGACATTTTAAAAATACAATATATTTCTTTTTTTTAAATTAGGATTTTCAAAACTTGTTCCGTTAGTAATAAATTAAATTGTAGCGAATGCAATGGATTAATTTAATCGAACTCGAGAAATTAATGTAAACGAACGTGATACATTAATCTAAGCACGCGCTCGAGAAACAACTATCTTACATTACCTTGAATGCTGGATAAGAACAATCTACATCTTTCTGGAAGCACCGTTACTGATACCGAGACACACATATAAGCGCAACCCACTTCCGTAATAGGCAGTCTAAAGGTGGATTCTTATCATCACGCATAAACCGTTTCAAGCACATAGCGCATCGGTTCCGTAAAATGTTCTTAACCGTTTTTACAACTGACGTATTCGCACTACAGAGCACGTATTGTATCGGGCGCGTTCGGTTACAACCAGTATTCTCGGCGAGAATATTTTGACAAACTGCTTCGTGTTGGAAAGTGGTTGACGCATAATCACTGTTGCCAACTTAGTAGTTTTACTACTAAAACTAGTAGTTTTACTCCTCCTTTAGTGGGCAAAAAATTTTTTTAGTTGCTGGTGGTTTTTTTAGTAGTAAATTTCCTCCAAAGGTAAAGACAGTAAATCAAATAATGGTAACATGGTAAAAAAAAACAATACTTTTTAATCTGAATATTTTGACTTTTTGCTTTTCTTTCTTTTTTTTTGTTTTTCATTATTTGAATTAGTTAGTTCAGCTTCGAGTGAGCGCTAGTAGTTTTAGAGTCGCCACTAGTGGTCTCTCGAAAAATATTCTGGCAACACTGCGCATAATGTGAATTACATTTAGTATCGTTTGAACGTATCTCGATCGGAGGAATTACTTTTTTCAGGATATATTCTAAATGCAAACACTGCAAAAACAATGAAAAAACCAAGAACCAAATACCAAAATTTTACTCAGAAAACTCTCAGAAAACTGTTTTAAAAACTATGCAAATTAGAAAACTTGCAAACTTTCCCAACGTCATAAAATAACCTGACACCGGCACTAGGGGCGGGCATAAAAATGTTTAAAAGCGCACCCCCGCATTAAAAGCAAATCTCTTTACTAAACGTAATAAGCTTGTAAAGTATTATATGACCGTTGTTTGAATAAATTTTGCATTTAGAGAGCTTCCACTCTTGAATTAAACCGCAAAATAGGATATTTTTAAGTATCGAGGGCGCTAAAACGGATTAGAGCCGTTCTTTATAAACAACTCAACTTTTTCTCGCCTCCAAATCGTTCTCAACATTTACACGTAAATATTTATTTAGGATTTCTAAGCAGGTGCAAAATAAAGCACATTAACTAGTAAATAATTCCTGACAGAACAATGCCAAGCGTTTGTCAGCATTGTTCTAAATCTACATTTACAATCGTTGCATTAGTTATTTCTAAGGGATGAAACCGACGTTTAGGCTTTCCTGCGGATTTATCTCGGCATTACATCGGCGAACGTTCGAATCTCGCGTTGAATTAAAACTACAGACAAACTTTCATATAACGAACTTGTACATTTATAACGAATTTCTCCGTACGACAAATTTTTGGGGTGCACACCGACTTTTAGGAAAAAATACTTATAAAATTGTTTCGACATAACGAAGTAAAATTTCTATATAACGAATATACGAAAACGTAATTTTTTTCAGGTAGGTAAATGTATCTATAGTGCATAAAAGCTGTTTTCTTTAACCTTTCGCATGCTATGTGACTAAATGTCACATGCCATACTAGGTGGGGTTCGCCATACCCGGAAAATAAAATCATATAAAATCCACAAAATTGTACAATACCGAATATTAAGAAAACCTAACAAGAATTTCATTCTTGCCTCATTATTTAAATACAAATTAATTCACGGCAATTTTTTAATGATTCGCAATTATTTAGACCAACAAATTACACGAAAAGTTAATTGAATAATTTTAATCGTTTCCTCTCACTTGCATTGACAAGATTATCGTATCATCTCGCTCCCTTCCACTCATTACTATGGTAAAAATGTTTTTCGAATATAAAATTTATATTTACAAAATTAAATTAAAATTTTTGATTTGAAGGAGCGTACGGTAAATTATACTAATGTAATAAACACTAGGATGTCCGCATTCGAGCGAAAAGTGGCACATTTCCGAACGAGGGAGGTAAATAAAGCGCGACGCGGAGCGGCGCGCTTCATTTTCCCGAGATCGAAATGTGCCACTTTGAGCTCGAATGTGCACACTCGGTTTTAAGCACGATTTACAATTAATTGGCCAATAAAATTGACGAAAAACTAGTTCAATAATTTTTATTATTTTCTCTCACTCGTACTTATGATATTGTTGTATTTTTTCGCTCTCTCCCACTCATTGCTATGGTAAAAATACGTTTTTCCAATATATAATCGATATATATGAAACTAAATTAAATTTGTTGATCGGAAAGAAAGTTTGATTTACAAAATTCCATGAATACGAGGATGTGCGCATTCGAGCGAAAAGTGGCACATTACCGAGCGAGGGAGGCAAATGAAGCGCGACGCGGGCGGCGCGCTTCATTTTTCCAGATCGGAATGTGCCACTTTGAGCTCGAATGTGCACACTCGGTTTTAAGCACGATTCACAATAAAATAGACAAAATATTAGACAACATCGTTCCCTCTCACTTGTACTTATGAGTTTTTAGTATCTTTTTGCTCGCTTTCACTCATTGCTATGGTAAAATTCGTTTTCGAAAATATAATCGATATTTTAATAAATTTTTGATTTGAGGAAAGTTTAGTATACAATTCTTCAATAAATGCGGGGATGTGCGCATTCGAGCGAAAAGTGGCACATTACCGAGCGAGGGAGGCAAATGAAACGCGACGCGGAGCGGCGCGCTTCATTTTCCCGAGATCGGAATGTGCCACTTTGAGCTCGAATGTGCACACTCGGTTATAAGCACGATTTACAATTATTTGGGCAATAAAATTGACGAAAAACTAGTTAAATAATTTTTATTATTTTCTCTCACTCGTACTTATGATATTGTTGTATCTTTTCGCTCTCTCCCACTCGCTGCTATGGTAAAAATACGGTTTTCCAATATATAATCGATATATATGAAATTAAATTAAATTTGTTGATCGGAAAGAAAGTTTGATTTACAAAATTCCATGAATACGAGGACGTGCGCATTCGAGCGAAAAGTGGCACATTACCGAGCGAGGGAGGCAAATGAAGCGCGACGCGGAGCGGCGCGCTTCATTTTCCCGAGATCGGAATGTGCCACTTTGAGCTCGAATGTGCACACTCGGTTTTAAGCACGATTTACAATTATTTGAGCAATAAAATTGACGAAAAACTAGTTCAATAATTTTTATTATTTTCTCTCACTCGTACTTATGATATTGTTGTATCTTTTCGCTCTCTCCCACTCGCTGCTATGGTAAAAATACGGTTTTCCAATATATAATCGATATATATGAAATTAAATTAAATTTGTTGATCGGAAAGAAAGTTTGATTTACAAAATTCCATGAATACGAGGATGTGCGCATTCGAGCGAAAAGTGGCACATTACCGAGCGAGGGAGGCAAATGAAGCGCGACGCGGAGCGGCGCGCTTCATTTTCCCGAGATCGGAATGTGCCACTTTGAGCTCGAATGTGCACACTCGGTTTTAAGCACGATTCACAATAAAATAGACAAAATATTAGACAACATCGTTCCCTCTCACTTGTACTTATGAGTTTTTAGTATCTTTTTGCTCGCTTTCACTCATTGCTATGGTAAAAATTCGTTTTTCGAAAATATAATCGATATTTTAATAATTTTTTTGATTTGAAGGAAAGTTTAATACACAATTCTTCAATAAATGCGGGGATGTGCGCATTCGAGCGAAAAGTGGGACATTTCCGAACGAGGGGTGCAAATAAAGCGCGACGCGGAGCGGCGCGCTTCATTGTCCCAAGATCGGAATGTGCCACTTTGAGCTCGAATGTGCACACTCGGTTTTAAGCACGATTTACAATTATTTGGCCAATAAAATTGAAGAAAAACTAGTTCAATAATTTTTATTATTCCCTCTCTCTCGTACTTATGATATTGTTGTTTCTTTTCGCTCTCTCCCACTCATTGCTATGGTAAAAATACGTTTTTCCAACATATAATCTATATTTATTAAACTAAATTAAATTTGTTGATCGGAAAGAAAATTTGATTTACAAAATTCAATTAATACGAGGATGTGTGCATTCGAGCAAAAAGTGGCACATTTCCGAGCGAGGGAGGCAAATGAAGCGCGACGCGGAGCGGCGCGCTTCATTTTCCCGAGATGGGAATGTGCCACTTTGAGCTCGAATGTGCACATTCGGTTTTAAGCATTATTCGCAATAATTTTGTCAACCAAAAATTAGTAAATAATTTTTATCATTTCGTCTCACTCGTACTTATGAGTTTATCGTATCTTTTCGCTCGCTCCCACTCATTGCTATGGTAAAAATACTTTTTTGAATATATAATCGATATATTTACTGAACTAAATTAAATTTATTGATTGAAGAGAAATTTAATTTACAAAATTCAATAAATATGAGAATGTGCACACTCGGTTTTAAGCACGTTTACCAAACGTCCCATTTTAACAAAAAAAAATTAGTCACCTTAGTTCTGCCCCACCTCGTACACGAAAGGTTAAATTGTCCATCTTTTAGAGGCGACATATATGGTAAAATCGGCACTTTTCTAAATACCTATAAATCTTCCAAAAAGATATAAATTTCTCTAAATGTTAAATGCAATAGGATTAAAATTGATATTCAAAGGTCTTATGGTTTACCAATCCATTCGTGTTTACCTTTTGAAAATTGTCGGCTGTTTATCTAAAAGAATTTTATGAAAAACTGAAATCCAATTAGCATAAAAAAAATAACAAAGTTGCATTGAAACTTTGAATTTAACTCAGTTTTGCGAGTGAACGGTCAAAGCCAAAGTGTTAACCATTACTGAAAAAAACAATATGTTACAAAAAATTGATAACGGTTCAAAAAAGAAAGAATTCCTGTCAGTAGTTTATCTGCAAGGAAAATAAATTGCAGTTGCTACATGTTATTTGTTGTTACAAATATAGTTGGAGTAAAAAGATGATAACACCAATTTGGAGTTGCCCCAAGTACAACATTATGGTAGCGCCAACTATAGAGAAAAGAAAAAGTTACTACAATGCGTGGCAGTTTTAACTTCTGTTGTGGTTCAATTTACTACAAACGAACGTTTTACAACTTTACGTTAACAATGTCATGTAGTGCCATCTGTTATCGAGTTGCTAATATCAACGCATGCATATTTCAGATTACTAGTATCTTAATATTTTATGAAAAGGCGTTAGAAAAAAATCATTTTTTTTGGTAAAAACGTAAGAAAAAGTAAAACATTATCTTAATACAAAATTTTATCCAAATTGTTAGAGCGGTTTCCGATAAACCGATATATTTATAAATACAACAATTGCTCGCTTAAAGTATAAGATATGGCGGACATGAGTTCTTGTGGTGCCCTCTGGTAGTAGGGAGAAATACAATGTGTAGTAAAAACAACCACGATACTTTTGGATTTAGTGACATTACATACATATTTATTTATCATTATTATTTATGTAATATTTGTCAGTACAATAACATTTAACACAGTCTTATGATTAAAAAACCCCAATTTATTTTCTATGTACGAGAATAAAAAATTGTAAATCGATTTTTAAATCAATTGGTGACGAAAGATTTACAACAAAACGCTCTTAATAAGCGTAAAACATTTTAAGAAAAAAAAATTTAACTATCCAGTGCAACAGATAATTATTTACGTTAATTAGTATCTTAACACATATGCCAATTGTAACTCGAGCACATATAAGAAAACTTTTCACTAATGACACATTTATCAAAAAGTGTTATTCCTATATAGCGAAATTTCTTTATGGGGGTGTTTAAGTAGGCTTAGGGGTCGCGGGAGTTTAATTTTTCTTACTTTTATTGATAAAGAAAGCATACGATACAAAAATTTCTAAATAGTGAAAATGTTTTCAAAACAATATTTGTATTTTAAATTGATACTACTATTTTTGATAAAAAATCATTGATGGGCGGGGGAAATTTCACAATAATCTTATTTTTGCTTATGGGGGTCTAAAATCATTGCAAATTTGCTTACGTAATACATTGAACGCTTCCTATAGGGAAATTTTTTTCAGGATTGAGTGACGTCGTTATATAGAAGTTCGACTGTACTTGTAGTTAACAATTTTTTTTTATATTCTTAAAAATTAAAATTCCTTTTCTTTAATAATTCCATTTTATATTCCAAACAGGGATCGAGTAAAAAGCAACGAGGGTCGAATTAGGGCGAATGTTTTTCGCTGAAATTTTTTAGGTGGATGCCTAACACGCGTTTCCCTGTCGTTTGCAATAAACGAAAAATGAACGAACGCACCCCCGCAATCATCTTCATCCCGAATCGGTGCCCGAATACATCAGAAATTTGTAGAGCATGGCTTAATGAACGACCTACTGCTTTAATTAATGTTTTATTAAATACTCTTTTTTGGGTTATCCGATTTCGTTGCCGATTTTCAATTAGAAATAAATCACAAAGCTTTTTATTTTGTCGTAAAGCGCGTCGATAAAGATTTTGCGATGGTTTAAGTTATTGTTGCTTCGATGCAAGTCAAGCTGGCGGCCCGCGGGCCGCTTGCGACCCATTATGTGTGTTTTTGTGGCCCGCGTGTGAAATACATTGTAATAAAAAAATCCTAATTTAATTTTCACAATAACATCAACATACAGTGTGATCAAAAATGATTGCAGTGTGTTTAAAAGTACCGGCGTGCTCACTATTTTTCGAAGTTAGTAGGCACTAATATAATAAATACAAGGATGTGCGCATTTGAGCGAAAAGTGGCACCAAAAGAAGTATAACTTCAAAAAAATGAAATTTGGTTCTACGTTAAATTAATTTAATTTGCCAATTAAATCGAATACAATTGCATCCCTTAAGCCTTTTTACGAGGTTGTAAAATTTATCTGAAAGCTAAGACTATAAATTTAATCTTTAAATGTTACAAAAGTCCTATTAATCTTACGTTTTTCACACTAAACATTTCTTCGGCAATAAAATAAAGACCCTAACCGAAAAGACGTAAAATTTGATTTGATTCGAGAAATACCTCGCACTTACAACTTTATCTCGCCAAACTAAATTTCTGTTCGACAGAGAAAAAACAACAATTTGTTCAGCTTTGCTAAATTTAATTGTAAAATATGCCTGTTGAAAGAAAAATAATATTGTGAGTATTCATCTGCATCATTTCTTGTACGAATTAAGCAAATAATTGATTTTAAGATAGTTTCAGATAAGTTTAAAAATTATGAGCACCTTCTTTTGCCAATAAAACGAAAATTCTTTAATCTTCCGTGTACGAGGTGGGGTATAACTAACGTTACCATTTTTTTTTGTTAAAAAGGGATGTTTGGTAATCGTGCTTAAAACCGAGTGTGCACATTCGAGCTCAAAGTGGCACATTCCGATCTCGGGAAAATGAAGCGCGCCGCTCCGCGTCGCGCTTCATTTGCCTCCCTCGCTCGGTAATGTGCCACTTTTCGCTCGAATGCGCACATCCCCGTATTTATTGAAGAATTGTATACTAAACTTTCCCTCAAATCAAAAAATTTATTAAAATATCGATTATATTTTCGAAAAACGAATTTTACCATAGCAATGAGTGAAAGCGAGCAAAAGATACTAAAACTCATAAGTACAAGTGAGAGGGAACGATGTTGTCTAATATTTTGTCTATTTTATTGTGAATCGTGCTTAAAACCGAGTGTGCACATTCGAGCTCAAAGTGGCACATTCCGATCTCGTGAAAATGAAGCGCGCCGCTCCGCGTCGCGCTTCATTTGCCTCCCTCGCTCGGTAATGTGCCACTTTTCGCTCAAATGCGCACATCCCCGCATTTATTGAAGAATTGTATACTAAACTTTCCCTCAAATCAAAAAATTTATTAAAATATCGATTATATTTTCGAAAAACGAATTTTTACCATAGCAATGAGTGAAAGCGAGCAAAAAGATACTAAAAACTCATAAGTACAAGTGAGAGAAAACGATGTTGTCTAATATTTTGTCTATTTTATTGTGAATCGTGCTTAAAACCGAGTGTGCACATTCGAGCTCAAAGTGGCACATTCCGATCTCGGGAAAATGAAGCGCGCCGCTCCGCGTCGCGCTTCATTTGCCTCCCTCGCTCGGTAATGTGCCACTTTTCGCTCGAATGCGCACATCCCCGCATTTATTGAAGAATTGTATACTAAACTTTCCCTCAAATCAAAAAATTTATTAAAATATCGATTATATTTTCGAAAAACGAATTTTTACCATAGCAATGAGTGAAAGCGAGCAAAAGATACTAAAACTCATAAGTACAAGTGAGAGGAACGATGTTGTCTAATATTTTGTCTATTTTATTGTGAATCGTGCTTAAAACCGAGTGTGCACATTCGAGCTCAAAGTGGCACATTCCGATCTCGTGAAAATGAAGCGCGCCGCTCCGCGTCGCGCTTCATTTGCCTCCCTCGCTCGGTAATGTGCCACTTTTCGCTCAAATGCGCACATCCCCGCATTTATTGAAGAATTGTATACTAAACTTTCCTCAAATCAAAAATTTATTAAAATATCGATTATATTTTCGAAAACGAATTTTACCATAGCAATGAGTGAAAGCGAGCAAAAGATACTAAAAACTCATAAGTACAAGTGAGAGAAAACGATGTTGTCTAATATTTTGTCTATTTTATTGTGAATCGTGCTTAAAACCGAGTGTGCACATTCGAGCTCAAAGTGGCACATTCCGATCTCGGAAAATGAAGCGCGCCGCTCCGCGTCGCGCTTCATTTGCCTCCTCGCTCGGTAATGTGCCACTTTTCGCTCGAATGCGCACATCCCATTTTTTGAAGAATTGTATACTAAACTTTCCCTCAAATCAAAAATTTATTAAAATATCGATTATATTTTCGAAAAAAGAATTTTACCATAGCAATGAGTGAAAGCGAGCAAAAAGATACCAAAAACTCATAAGTACAAGTGAGAGGAACGATGTTGTCTAATATTTTGTCTATTTTATTGTGAATCGTGCTTAAAACCGAGTGTGCACATTCGAGCTCAAAGTGGCACATTCCGATCTCGGGAAAATGAAGCGCGCCGCTCCGCGTCGCGCTTCATTTGCCTCCCTCGCTCGGTAATGTGCCACTTTTCGCTCGAATGCGCACATCCCCGTATTTATTGAAGAATTGTATACTAAACTTTCCCTCAAATCAAAAAATTTATTAAAATATCGATTATATTTTCGAAAAACGAATTTTTACCATAGCAATGAGTGAAAGCGAGCAAAAAGATACTAAAAACTCATAAGTACAAGTGAGAGGGAACGATGTTGTCTAATATTTTGTCTATTTTATTGTGAATCGTGCTTAAAACCGAGTGTGCACATTCGAGCTCAAAGTGGCACATTCCGATCTCGGGAAAATGAAGCGCGCCGCTCCGCGTCGCGCTTCATTTGCCTCCCTCGCTCGGTAATGTGCCACTTTTCGCTCGAATGCGCACATCCCCGTATTTATTGAAGAATTGTATACTAAACTTTCCCTCAAATCAAAAAATTTATTAAAATATCGATTATATTTTCGAAAACGAATTTTACCATAGCAATGAGTGAAAGCGAGCAAAAAGATACCAAAAACTCATAAGTACAAGTGAGAGGGAACGATGTTGTCTAATATTTTGTCTATTTTATTGTGAATCGTGCTTAAAACCGAGTGTGCACATTCGAGCTCAAAGTGGCACATTCCGATCTCGGGAAAATGAAGCGCGCCGCTCCGCGTCGCGCTTCATTTGCCTCCCTCGCTCGGTAATGTGCCACTTTTCGCTCGAATGCGCACATCCCCGTATTTATTGAAGAATTGTATACTAAACTTTCCCTCAAATCAAAAAATTTATTAAAATATCGATTATATTTTCGAAAAACGAATTTTTACCATAGCAATGAGTGAAAGCGAGCAAAAAGATACTAAAAACTCATAAGTACAAGTGAGAGGGAACGATGTTGTCTAATATTTTGTCTATTTTATTGTGAATCGTGCTTAAAACCGAGTGTGCACATTCGAGCTCAAAGTGGCACATTCCGATCTCGTGAAAATGAAGCGCGCCGCTCCGCGTCGCGCTTCATTTGCCTCCCTCGCTCGGTAATGTGCCACTTTTCGCTCAAATGCGCACATCCCCGCATTTATTGAAGAATTGTATACTAAACTTTCCCTCAAATCAAAAAATTTATTAAAATATCGATTATATTTTCGAAAACGAATTTTACCATAGCAATGAGTGAAAGCGAGCAAAAGATACTAAAAAATCATAAGTACAAGTGAGAGGAACGATGTTGTCTAATATTTTGTCTATTTTATTGTGAATCGTGCTTAAAACCGAGTGTGCACATTCGAGCTCAAAGTGGCACATTCCGATCTCGGGAAAATGAAGCGCGCCGCTCCGCGTCGCGCTTCATTTGCCTCCCTCGCTCGGTAATGTGCCACTTTTCGCTCGAATGCGCACATCCCCGCATTTATTGAAGAATTGTATACTAAACTTTCCCTCAAATCAAAAAATTTATTAAAATATCGATTATATTTTCGAAAAACGAATTTTTACCATAGCAATGAGTGAAAGCGAGCAAAAAGATACCAAAAACTCATAAGTACAAGTGAGAGGGAACGATGTTGTCTAATATTTTGTCTATTTTATTGTGAATCGTGCTTAAAACCGAGTGTGCACATTCGAGCTCAAAGTGGCACATTCCGATCTCGGGAAAATGAAGCGCGCCGCTCCGCGTCGCGCTTCATTTGCCTCCTCGCTCGGTAATGTGCCACTTTTCGCTCGAATGCGCACATCCCCATTTATTGAAGAATTGTATACTAAACTTTCCCTCAAATCAAAAAATTTATTAAAATATCGATTATATTTTCGAAAAACGAATTTTTACCATAGCAATGAGTGAAAGCGAGCAAAAAGATACTAAAACTCATAAGTACAAGTGAGAGGAACGATGTTGTCTAATATTTTGTCTATTTTATTGTGAATCGTGCTTAAAACCGAGTGTGCACATTCGAGCTCAAAGTGGCACATTCCGATCTCGTGAAAATGAAGCGCGCCGCTCCGCGTCGCGCTTCATTTGCCTCCTCGCTCGGTAATGTGCCACTTTTCGCTCAAATGCGCACATCCCGCATTTATTGAAGAATTGTATACTAAACTTTCCTCAAATCAAAAATTTATTAAAATATCGATTATATTTTCGAAAAACGAATTTTACCATAGCAATGAGTGAAAGCGAGCAAAAGATACTAAAAACTCATAAGTACAAGTGAGAGAACGATGTTGTCTAATATTTTGTCTATTTTATTGTGAATCGTGCTTAAAACCGAGTGTGCACATTCGAGCTCAAAGTGGCACATTCCGATCTCGGAAAATGAAGCGCGCCCCTCCGCGTCGCGCTTCATTTGCCTCCCTCGCTCGGTAATGTGCCACTTTTCGCTCGAATGCGCACATCCCCATTTATTGAAGAATTGTATACTAAACTTTCCTCAAATCAAAAATTTATTAAAATATCGATTATATTTTCGAAAACGAATTTTTACCATAGCAATGAGTGAAAGCGAGCAAAAGATACCAAAACTCATAAGTACAAGTGAGAGGAACGATGTTGTCTAATATTTTGTCTATTTTATTGTGAATCGTGCTTAAAACCGAGTGTGCACATTCGAGCTCAAAGTGGCACATTCCGATCTCGGAAAATGAAGCGCGCGCTCCGCGTCGCGCTTCATTTGCCTCCCTCGCTCGGTAATGTGCCACTTTTCGCTCGAATGCGCACATCCGCATTTATTGAAGAATTGTATACTAAACTTTCCTCAAATCAAAAATTTATTAAAATATCGATTATATTTTCGAAAAACGAATTTTTACCATAGCAATGAGTGAAAGCGAGCAAAAAGATACTAAAAACTCATAAGTACAAGTGAGAGGGAACGATGTTGTCTAATATTTTGTCTATTTTATTGTGAATCGTGCTTAAAACCGAGTGTGCACATTCGAGCTCAAAGTGGCACATTCCGATCTCGGGAAAATGAAGCGCGCCGCTCCGCGTCGCGCTTCATTTGCTTCCCTCGCTCGGAAATGTGCCACTTTTCGCTCGAATGCGCACATCCTCGTATTCATTGAATTTTGTCAATTAAACTTTCTTTCTGATCAACAAATTTAATTTATTTCAATAAATATCGATTATATGTTGGAAAAACGTATTTTTACCATAGCAATGAGTGGGAGAGAGCGAAAAGATAGAACAATCTCACAAGTGCGAGTGAGAGAAAATAATAAAAATGATTGAACTAACTTTTCGTCAATTTTATTGACCAAGTAATTGTGAATCATGCTTAAAACTGAGTGTGCACATTCGAACTCAAAGTGCCATATTCCGATCTCGGGAATGTGCCACTTTTCGTCGAATGCGCACATCTTCGTATTTATTGAACTTATTAATATTAATTTAAACACGTGTTAATATTTAATTTTTAAACGCCAAAGAAGTATAACTTCTAACGCGTGTACAAAAGTACCCGCACCGGTTTTTTTACAAAAATTTGCTTCCCTCGCTCGGAAATGTCCACACACCTCGTATTCATTGGGTTTGTCCATATTAATCATCTCTCGTTCAAATCAATAACTATAAATCAAATTTTTCATTCGGAAAAAGTGGTAGCGTTAATTTTTCTAAAATAACTGATTAAAAGCACTAAATTAAAAATTTTGTGTTTCTGATATAAATACAGTCTTGTAATTTTTTAATCAAATTATTTAGAAACTAAATTAATTATTGTGAATCACGCCTAAGGAGGTTAAGGTGGGATAGTCCCAACCAAAAATTTGGAATGTTGACATTGAGAAATGCTTTGTATTAAATGAAAATCGTTACAAGACTAACTATATTTATTATTATGATTAGCAAAAAAATTTTAATTTAAATAATATTGTTTATTTAATAATTTAGGCAAATGGATTAACTTTTGTATGTTTTGTTCAAACTTATAGAAAAAAATATATGAAGATAGAGATGAATTATATTTTATAGATTTTGAAAAATTATCAAAGCAACTGATATAACAAATTAAAAGAATTAAAAGAAATAATTTGAATAGTTAAAAATAAAGTAATTAATTCAAAATGAGAATTAAAAATCTTAAAATTCCAGTGTTTCGAAACGGCAACACTTTAATGTAATTTACTGTTGGCCCTACTGTCACGCTAATATATAGATATATGTATTTCATTTTGTAGTTACTCATTATTACATATTAATTATTACTTATTATTTCATATTAATCTATATTTGTTTGAAAAACAATTATAAAAATCTCAATATGAATATATTTGAATTACAGTCAAACTTCTATAAGTCGAACATCGATAAGCCGAATTTTTCATAACTCGAACCCATTTCACTAGGACTTGCCTATTTCAACGTTAATATTTTTAAATCGATAACTCGAATTTTGATAACTCGAATTATATTTAGCTTCCCTTCAACTTCGACTTATCAAAGTTTGACTGTATATTGGATTTAAGTTTTACTTATTTATTTATATTGTTACTTTTATAAATGCAATTTTCAACATAAATACTTTATTAATGAAATAATTAAAACAAATACTTTAAATTATTTATACCTACCTATTTTATTAATAAAAACTAATACCCATTGCAAATCTATTATTAATTAAACTTAATATTATTTACTTGTACTATATGTTTTTTGTCATTATTACTAAATACAACGTTGCCGTTGTTTCAGTCATTAAATGTAAATCATTCACAAGTACCCATAATAATTGGTATTTTTTATAAGGTTAAAGCTTCCTAATTAAATTTGAAATTTCGCTAAAATAATTACGAAATTTCAATGTTCAACATACAGTCGACTCTCGATAATTTGACTCTTGCTAATTTGAATCTTTCGATATTTTAAAATATTTTCATGGTCCCTTGAGAAACACTTGGTATTTTGAAAGAAATTAATAGATTTAGGTACACACGGTAATTTTAACTGGCGACGGCAGTACCTTACTTGACATCACTCTATAATTTGGTATTTTGAAATCTCCAATATACAAGTGTGTAGTTGACATTGCTTGTATTACCTTGTTTATCTTACAATGAGTCCCGAACAAATAAATTTTAACAATTCTCAAAAAAAACGCGCTATTGCGTAGATATATATGTATGTAAGTATTGCTCATAAATCACACTTTCGATAATTTGAATTTATTTTGTGGTCCCGTGAGTTTCAAATTATCAAGAGTCGACTGTAGTTAAATTTTGTATTGATGGCATTTTCATTTTTAATGGCAAAAATGTGTCATTTTCAGATCCATTGACGTTTTCTCCATAAGACAACATGTAGGTAAGTATTATTAATTTCGATTTATATTTAAATAATCTTCCTAAAAACTTTAACTTTTTCATAGAACATTTCTAAACCAATTAATCTATCGAAATATTCATGAACCATTAAAGGGTCAGAAAAACCATTTAGGTACTGCTTTTTTAAATAACTCCATTGATTTTGATAAAATTTTTGTGATGTGCTATTATAGAAAAAAATGAACAAAATGATAAAAAAATTAATACAATTTATTTTATTATTTTTTAAATTACTTTAAATGTGTATTAAACAAATTTGAATTGAGATTCTTTGATAAAATACAGTAATAATTTTTTACTTCGCCTAATGCTTTAGGTAAAATTGAATAAGAAATTCCCTGTAAAATATATTTGAAAACATTAACTTTAAATTGTTTTTTTTTTATTTTAAATCATACCCGCATCCCTACTATTCTCAATTATTATCCCTTGCTCAATAAAAAAATACTAATAATTTATTTCCCTCAATAACTAACAAGCACGAAGTTTCACTTCTGTCGCGCGCGGCCCCCACGCACACGCATTTTTTTTATTTCTATTGATTTTCGGCTACAAAGTTGTTTTTAAGGAAAACTCTCCGGCGCTGATCCTATTATTTGGTCCACATTTACGGATAACAACGAAAAGATTTTAGTATTTCAGATGCACGCATTTCGAAAGCGTTTGAAGGGAATAATCCGTTGTTAAACTTAATGCAACCACTTCGCCGACGAGGGGGTGGTTTATCACCGAGCTGGTAGTTTCTTAGCAGATTAGGGCGCACGGCGGTTGGGCGCTCATCTTCCTAGGAAATTAGATTCGTTCAACCACCTTCCGTGCCGTATAATCTACACTTTTCGTTTTAGAAAACTTTATACGCACACCTTCGCTGCGCTATTGAAAACTTTTTAATGGGGAGTTTAAACGTTTTCATGGCTTTTTACGTGCCGACGCCGACTTGTCGACGTTCGCAGAGCAAAAGCAACGCAAAAAAATACAACGTGTACAGATTCAAATTCGCTGAAGGTACGCTTACGGAATTTTGCAGGAAACACCGCCGAAAGGGGGAAGTTTTAGCTTTCGAATTGAATTTGTAAGTTATCCTTTTGAGTGCAAATGCGGTAACATTCATAGAGCCGTATTTCTGAATTCTCAGGCCGCAGTTATTTTGATGAGATAAAGCAAATTTAACGCCGCAAACAGACGATCGTTCCTTTTGTTCCAAATTTTGTTCCGTCAATCTTTTAAATATTGGACTCGGGAAAAAAATTAAGCCATAAGCGTTCTTATAAATGTTCTTTTTCGTTTTGCTTTAGACTGCAGTACCGACGTGCCTCGGTTTTCATTCGGCAATTTCATAATTTGCAAATATCACAGGCCTACAAAAACCTACAAAACCAACTTTAAGATTATTTATTGAAATAAAATGTTATACTTCTATTAATAAATGTGATAGAGAGCAGTTCTCACGGTTTTTCATTAACCTTCCGTGTACTAGGCGGGGTATAACTAACGTGAACAATTTTTTTTTTGTTAGAACGGTAATCGCATATCCTCGTATTTATTGAATTTTGTAAATTAAACTTTTTTTTTAATTAAGAAATTTAATTTAGTTCAGTAATTATATCAATTATATGTTCAAAAAACGTATTTTTACTATAGCAATGAGTGGGAGCGAGCGAAAAGATACGATAAACTTATAAGTACGAGTGAGAGGAAACGATAAAAATTATTTACTATATTTTCGTTGACAAAATTATTGCGAATAATGCTTAAAACCGAGTGTGCACATTCGAGCTCAAAGTGGCACATTCCGATCTCGGGAAAATGAAGCGCGCCGCTCCGCGTCGCGCTTCATTTGCCTCCCTCGCTCAGAAATGTGCCACTTTTCGCTCGAATGCGCACATCCTCGTATTTATTGAATTTTGTAAATTAAACTTTTTTTTTAATCAAGAAATTTAATTTATTTCAGTAATTATATCGATTATATATTTAAAAAACGTATTTTTACTATAGCAATGAGTGGGAGCGAGCGAAAAGATACGATAAACTCATAAGTACGAGTGAGAGAAAACGATAAAAATTATTTACTAATTTTTCGTTGACAAAATTATTGCGAATAATGCCTAAAACCAAGTGTGCACATTCGACCTCAAAGTGGCACATTCCGATCTCGGTCAAATGAAGCACGCCGCTCCGCGTCGCGCTTCATTTGCCTCCCTCGCTCGGAAATGTGCCACTTTTCGCTTGAATGCGCACATCCTCGTGTATGTATACGAATTTGAGAAAAAGTTATAGGAATATTTTGTAGAAAATTCAATTCTCTACAACAAAGGTCTTTTCCATTTTCTTCATTAAATTCATATTTATGAAGGTATTCTCAATAATAAATTCATTAACTTCATATAGTCAACATTTTAAGACCCTAAAACGTCATTCTTTCTTAAATATATATAATTTCCTAAAACTATAATAAATTCTAGTTGTTACAAATTTTTTTTATACTTCAGAAAAAATGACTTTTGTAGCTCGTAAAATGTTGCCTATATGGATTTAATGAATATATTATTGAGAATACCTCTATAAATATAAATTTCATATAGAAAATGAAAAAAACCTTTTTTATAGAGAATTAAAGGCCATAGGACGATAAGCATAGTGAATCGGCCCCAGAGCGATATATGAATCATCTTTCGAGAGTATATTAGTACTAATAAGATACGTTGATTCTGAAAATTTTAGACCTATATCTATTTTGGTTTTGGAATAAATCGGAAAAAACAAAAATCGAAAAATAATTTTTTTTCTCAAAAACGGCTTAACCGATTTAAATAAAATTTAGACACATTATAGAGGTATATAAGGGCCATACTAGGAAAAAATAACAGCTCATAATATTTATAAAAATTGTTAGAAACAGATGATTCTTTTCCAAATTATTTTTTTCTTTAAGATAACGTTCTAGCACAATTTTGAAACTTACTTTTTTTGTGTCTTTTTTGATGTATAATAATCTCTTAAAATCTTAAATTGATCGTAAAGGTATGCCATATTGAAAAATAAGAAAAACGGATTTTTTATTGTAAAAATCGATATATTATAATGTAATTATAATGTAATTTTCTAAGGCAGTAGAGATTAAAGTTATAACGAAATTATGTCGGCAACAATTTTTTTTTTTGTAGGTTTGTGAAGTAGACCGATGCAAAATACGAAAAGTGCTTTTAAAAAAGGAAAGCCTTTCCAAACTGCATCGTATCTGGTTTTAAATTTAAGACAAAACTAGGCTTTGGCAATTCAATTTATTTTTAAGGCTTTCCGGTAGTGTTTCTTTCTTTTTGTTTGTCGCAAAGGGGTTTATTAAATTTTCCGTTGAGAACCGGCAAAAGAAATCTATTTTTTCTTTTTTTTACTATTCAAATAAAAGCGCAATCGAAATTATAACAACAGTAAAAAGGAATGTAAAAAGTCGAGGGAAATTCATCCTTAAATAAACAGAGCTTTTAGTTTTTATGTTGGGTAAATCGATGGCGGAACCCTAAAATTCTACGCCAATTTTTCTTACAACCACTCTTCTTACTATTACAACTCTCCTACACGGGTTCTTTTTTACCGCTTACACAAACAATAAAAAGAAAAGATCTAATTGCGAATTTAAAAACACGGCCCATCAAGGTAGTCGCTCGTAAATACATTTTTTTTATGACTTTGATGAAATTGAAATTTGATATTGAACTAAGTGTCATTAATTTCACAAACAAAAATCAAACTATTTGACCGATTTTGACGCGAGAAATTATTAATTAAAAGGGACTTAATTAACATGCAAGACGCCGGAGATGTACGAACGCTTTTCCGAAAATAATCAAATATTTTGAGTTACGCGCCAACGAAGATATTTAGTGATATACGGTTGGCAACAATGCCTTGCGCATGACCTCCTTTGTATGATTGTATTGCAAATAAAATCGATTATTGCATGTCTTCACAGGAGTTAAAATAATTTAAAAAAACCGGTGCGTGTATTCATGTACAGTGCTCGTCAAAAAAGAATGGACATGCGAATTTAACATGGGAAGTTAAAGCTCTGAAAGTTAGAGGACCAATCTTACATTAAATTACATTATATTTTTAATTGAATTTCAATAAATACTTACGAAGATATGCGCATTCGAGCGAAAAGTGACTTACAAATTTATAAAAATATTTAAATATTTAATTTCTTATTAATCATTTCTGTAAGAAAAGTAGAAATATTTACCTAAACTGTTTTGGGGTTGAACTTATTTTTATAAAAAAACTGGTACGAGTACTTTTGTACGCGCGTTAGAATTTATACTTCTTTGGCGTAATCAAATTAAATATAACCACGTGTAAAAATTAATATTAATAAATACAAAGATGTGCGCATTCGAGCGAAAAGTGGCACCTTTCCGAGCGAGGGAAGCAAATGAAGCGCGACGCGGAGCGGCGCGCTTCATTTTCCCAAGATCGGAATGTGCCACTTTGAACTCGAATGTGCACACTCGGTTTTAAGCATTATTCGCAATAATTTGGTCAACGAAAAATTAGTAAATAATTTTTATCATTCCCTCTCACTCGTACTTATGCGTTTGTCGTATCTTTTCGCTCGCTCCCACTCATTACTATGGTAAAAATACGTTTTTTTGAATATGTAATCGATATATTTACTGAACTAAATTAAATTTGTTGATTAAAGAGAAAGTTTAATTTACAAAATTCAATAAATACGAGGATGTGCGCATTCGAGCGAAAAGTGGCACATTTCCGAGCGAGGGAGGCAAATGAAGCGCGACGCGGAGCGGCGCGCTTCATTTTCCCGAGATCGAAATGTGCCACTTTGAGCTCGAATGTGCACACTCGGTTTTGAGCACGATTCACAATTATTTGGCCGATAAAATTGACGAAAAGTTATTTCAATAATTTTTATTATTTTCTCTCACTCGTATTTATGAGATTGTTGTATCTTTGCGCTCTCTCCCACTCATTGCTATGGTAAAATACGTTTTTTCCCAAAATATAATCGATATTTATTGCACTAAATTAAATTTGTTGACCGGAAAGATAGTTTGAATTACAAAATTTAATAAATACGAAGATGTGCGCATTCGAGCGAAAAGTGGCACATTTCCGAGCGAGGAGGCAAATGAAGCGCGACGCGGAGCGGCGCGCTTCATTCCGAGATCGAAATGTGCCACTTTGAGCTCGAATGTGCACACTGATTTTGAGCACGATACACAATTATTTCGCCGATAAAATTGACGAAAAGTTATTTCAATAATTTTTATTATTTTCTCTCACTCGTATTTATGAGATTGTTGTATCTTTGCGCTCTCTCCCACTCATTGCTATGGTAAAAATACGTTTTTCCAACATATAATCGATAATTATTGCACTAAATTAAATTTGTTGATCGGAAAGATAGTTTGAATTACAAAATTTAATAAATACGAAGATGTGCGCATTCGAGCGAAAAGTGGCACATTTCCGAGCGAGGAAAGCAAATGAAGCGCGACGCGGAGCGGCGCGCTTCATTTTCCCGAGATCGAAATGTGCCACTTTGAGCTCGAATGTGCACACTCGATTTTGAGCACGATTCACAATTATTTGGCCGATAAAATTGACGAAAAGTTATTTCAATAATTTTTATTATTTTCTCTCACTCGTATTTATGAGATTGTTGTATCTTTGCGCTCTCTCCCACTCATTGCTATGGTAAAAATACGTTTTTCCAACATATAATCGATATTTATTGCACTAAATTAAATTTGTTGATCGGAAAGATAGTTTGAATTACAAAATTTAATAAATACGAAGATGTGCGCATTCGAGCGAAAAGTGGCACATTTCCGAGCGAGGGAGGCAAATGAAGCGCGACGCGGAGCGGCGCGCTTCATTTTCCCGAGATCGAAATGTGCCACTTTGAGCTCGAATGTGCACACTCGGTTTTGAGCACGATTCACAATTATTTGGCCGATAAAATTGACGAAAAGTTATTTCAATAATTTTTATTATTTTCTCTCACTCGTATTTATGAGATTGTTGTATCTTTGCGCTCTCTCCCACTCATTGCTATGGTAAAAATACGTTTTTCCAACATATAATCGATATTTATTGCACTAAATTAAATTTGTTGACCGGAAAGATAGTTTGAATTACAAAATTTAATAAATACGAAGATGTGCGCATTCGAGCGAAAAGTGGCACATTTCCGAGCGAGGGAGGCAAATGAAGCGCGACGCGGAGCGGCGCGCTTCATTTTCCCGAGATCGAAATGTGCCACTTTGAGCTCGAATGTGCACACTCGATTTTGAGCACGATACACAATTATTTCGCCGATAAAATTGACGAAAAGTTATTTCAATAATTTTTATTATTTTCTCTCACTCGTATTTATGAGATTGTTGTATCTTTGCGCTCTCTCCCACTCATTGCTATGGTAAAAATACGTTTTTCCAACATATAATCGATAATTATTGCACTAAATTAAATTTGTTGATCGGAAAGATAGTTTGAATTACAAAATTTAATAAATACGAAGATGTGCGCATTCGAGCGAAAAGTGGCACATTTCCGAGCGAGGAAGGCAAATGAAGCGCGACGCGGAGCGGCGCGCTTCATTTTCCCGAGATCGAAATGTGCCACTTTGAGCTCGAATGTGCACACTCGGTTTTGAGCACGATTCACAATTATTTGGCCAATACAATTGACGAAAAGTTATTTCAATAATTTTTATTATTCCCTCTCACTCGTACTTATGAGATTGTTGTATCTTTGCGCTCTCTCCTACTCATTGCTATGGAAAAAATACGTTTTTCCAACATATAATTGATATTTATTGAAATAAATTAAATTTGTTGATCGGAAAGATAGTTTGAATTACAAAATTTAATAAATGAAGATGTGCGCATTCGAGCGAAAAGTGGCACATTTCCGAGCGAGGAGGCAAATGAAGCGCGACGCGGAGCGGCGCGCTTTATTTTTCCGAGATCGGAATGTGCCACTTTGAGCTCGAATGTGCACACTCGGTTTTAAGCATCATTCACAATAATTAATTTACTTATTCAGACGGCCAACTTGTCAAATTAAGTGTGCGCGCGCAACTTGCGTAGCCTGCTAAAATTTTACTCATAACCCGCCAAAAGAAGTATAACTTCAACAACAATTTAAAGTAACGAATAAAATACTCGATAAAAGACTACATTACAAGTCTAAAAAGAATCTGTTGCATTTTAGCGTGTTCCATTTTGTAAAAATTACGAGCCCCGTTCGCCCTTAAAAAATTTACGCGACAATTACATTCGTTTGTGAGCAAAATAAATACTTATACATAGAAGCAACATTAACCGATAATAAATCAAAGGATTTATTTCAAACAATTCTCTTCCGAACAGATGCCAAGTTTTTGCCACCCCCAGAGTCTGTTATGCGAGCTCGAATGGGGTCGCAACCGACAGTTTAAGAAGCCCTGATCTATGTCAAATGGGGACAAATAAATAAATTTATAATAATCCCAAAAACATACAATTGTTAATCGTCAGTGGGCTATGAAATTGTGAGCTTAAGCAAACCGAATAGTTGTTAAAAGAGCCAGCGCCTCTTAGGTCAATTTTTGGTCTACCGAACGGAAAAATTACTGACCGGGCTCAAATTGTAGACGGCAAGAAACTGATTAATCGTGTATTATTTTTTTTCTTAAAAGTGCCTGGTACATGGAGTTTTAACGACTTGAAAAATGCGCTGCACTTAAACAGTTGAATGAGTTATTATTGCAATTATAACGAGTTTTTTTAATTGTCACCAATTGTTTAAGCTAGATATTGATGAAAAAGGTTCTAAACGATCCGAAAAATTTTTATAAAATTTTTTTTTTGATTTGAGCCTTCCGAAACTGATTCTAATAGGTCAATTTTCATTTGAGTTGTTCTCAATGTTCCTAAACTTTTTTTAAACATTTTTTTCCAGAAATCAATTTTATCTTTCATGCTCTTTCCAATGACGCTAGTCAGTAATTTTTCCAACCACTTATTCGCATTTAGGCCAACTTGTGATCAAAGAGGCGCTGGCTCTTTGTTATTATTAAATAAGATGGAGCGATTTCCAATAATTATTAATGCTTCAGAAACAGAAATCTTAATTAATTCGGATAGAAAAGCACGCGAAAGTCGATACACAGTCGAATATTAAAATGATTCGAACACACTGCAAATAAACGCTAAAGTGGTCATCAACACAGGTAACGCCTTGGGTAAGCTAACAGCTGACCAAGCCACCTGTGTTGAAAACACACTGACAGACCTCCTCGACAAAACCATCGAGGAAGCGCTGTCAAAAAACATAACAGCCCCTACCTTCGAGAGGCTAAAATACGCAGGGCAGATTCTAAGAATCACCTGCAAAGACAACGACTCGTTGGAGTGGCTAAAGAGGAAAGTGGAGGGGGAACCCGCACTATGGACTGAGGTCGGTATCGGCCTACGCATAGTCGGGGAAAACGACCTTCCACGACTTCGCAAGGCCACCCTCTGGATTCCAGGAGCACCGGAACCAGAGGAACAAGTCGTAAAAAGACTGACAGCACAAAATCGAGCAGTAGCAATCGATAAATGGCCCATCTTCCTAAACACCACGAAGGAAGAACCCATAGGGCGTCTCCTAATTTTTGGAGTACCTGATGGGGACGTGGCCATTATTCAACAAAGTGGAGGCAAGTTGAACTATAAGTTCAACTGCCTACCACTAAAAATCCAAAAAGTAGAGGAAGAGGCCAATGTTGTTGGGACGACCGAGGAACATAGGGCCGGAGGGAGCGGCGCACCTTTATTGGTGGCTGCACCTTCGCCCATGGAAACCTCTGTGTCGGTGAACACCACAGAGGCCTCTTCCAAAAACTAAATTAAAAAACCACACGGCAATAACACCATACGCCATGGGTTTAAAAATCATTCAAGCAAACCTTCACCACTGCCGTGCTGCAGTGGCCACTTTAAAGCTCCACCTTGCAAAGGGGGGGGCTGATATTGCTCTAATTCAGGAACCATGGGTCATACAATCTAAGATTGTAGGGCTTTCCAACCTACATGGCAACATCTTTACATACAGCCATAACTCAAAACCTAGGTCATGTATTTACATACCCAGGACCATCCAAGCAAACCTATTAACGCAGTTCAGCGACAGCGATCTCACCGTTGTCAGCTTGAACTGCGATTTAGGTAGAGGCAAAACTGACGTAATTTTAGCGTCACTTTATCTCCCAATTGACGCCCCGGGTGGACCGATCTCACAGTCCCTCGCAAATTTGGTGCGTCATTGTGAAGCAAACAACAAGCAACTCATCATTGGTTGTGACTCAAACGCTCATCACCTAATGTGGGGCAGCAGAGTCAACAATGATAGAGGTAAGCTATTATTTGATTTTATCACTACCACTAACTTAGAAATAATCAATCGCGGGTGCGAACCTACTTTTGTAACCTCGCGTTGCCAAACTGTGATAGATATCACTCTGGCTACCCTGATTATTTCAAGTGACATTAAGGAATGGCATGTGTCAAAAGACCTATCAATGTCAGACCATAAATGGATAGTATTTACACTAAAGGCCATAGATGTAGGGCGGGTTCAGTATCGCAATCCAAGGAAAACAGACAGATTGCTCTTTCAAGAGCATCTATCGTTGGAACTGGATAGCGTGCAGAATGTTCTGACCACATCCGAAAACTTTAATAATACAACAGAGATTGAGACTTATGCGAACGCATTAGGCACATCTCTTTGAAAGCATACGAAAACAGTTGTCCCATACTTACGCTCAAATCGAGCTCTCACTCGGCTTCCTGGTGGAGTGGCGATTTGGAGCGTAAGAGGAAAGCCTTACGGCGACTGTTTAACAAAGCAAAAACTCAAAACTAAATGAGGACTGGGAAGCCTACAGACTACACCAGTCTGAATATAAAAGCCATTCGCCAAAACC
Source organism: Sinopyrophorus schimmeli (assembly GCA_036325965.1). Taxonomy (NCBI): domain Eukaryota; kingdom Metazoa; phylum Arthropoda; class Insecta; order Coleoptera; family Elateridae; genus Sinopyrophorus; species Sinopyrophorus schimmeli. Next base: position 285,699 of record JARFIZ010000110.1, read on the forward strand.
AAAGGAAGGCATGGCGAAATTTCTGCAGCAGCATCGAATCTACAACTGTTGCTGCAAAGTTAAAAAGGTTCTATCTAAGGATCCTAACCAACAACCGATTAGTCTCCAGAAAGGGATGGTACATTTACCAACAACCTCGCGGAGACTACGGCAGAACTAATAAAAGAACACTTCCCAGAAAGCAAAATTGTACCTGAGTACGAGTGGCCTGAACATTCAGAGCTACACCCTGCTCAGGCGGACTGGGAAATATCTAAACAAATTATCACTAGCACCAAATTAACATGGGCTATAAAAACTTTTCTCCCATACAAGTCACCAGGGTTAGATGGAGTGTTCCCAGCTCTACTCCAGTGGAGTTTGGATAGTATACTCCACCACCTGGTAAAGCTCCTCAGGGCATGTATCGTTTTCGTTATATCCCTTTGGAATGGAGAAAAGTAAAAGTGGTATTTATACCCAAACCAGCTAGAAGTGATTACACTCTAGCAAAATCTTATAGACCGATCAGCCTGACCTCTTTCTTTCTTAAAACGGCAGAAAGGTTATGCGATCGTGAAATTAGGTGCAATGTACTGGGCAACCAACCATTGCATCCAAATCAACATGCATATACCTCAGGAGATCAACCGAAACGGCGCTGCACAAAGTTGTAGAACGGATCGAGAGATCGATGAGTTCAAATGAATTCACCCTGGGGCATTTATCGATATTGAAGGGCCTTTGATAAGGCTACCTATGAAAGTTTAGGTATGGCATTGCTGGAACATGGTATTTCACCAACAATTGTTGGCTGGATAACTAATGTACTGAAATGGCGTATAATTCAAGTGAATGTCGGAAATGATAACACTAAAGCAATGGTCACTAGAGGCTGCCCGCAAGGAGGAGTATTATCGCCCCTCTTGTGGAATTTACTTATTGACAGCCTTCTAAAACGCCTAAATAACGAAGGTCATTACACCATAGCATATGCAGACGATATCACTATTCTGCTTAATGGAAAATTTGAAGGCACACTCTGCGAAATAATGCAGAGAGCTCTCAAAATAATTGATAACTGGTGCTCAGAACACTCCCTTTCTGTTAACCCAGAGAAAACGGAGTTGATTCTTTTCACTAGAAAACGCAAACTTAGACAAATCATTTTGCCTAGTATAAAAGGAACACCTCTTAAGCTGACAAGTACGGTGAAGTATCTGGGAGTTATACTTGACCAAAAACTTAATTGGAGGTGCCACGTAGAAAATAAAATCGAAAAAGCATGTTCGGCTTTCTGGCAGTGCCGCAGGGCAGTGGGCAGGTCCTGGGGAATCTCCCCTAAGATCGCCCTATGGATCTACACGGCAATTGTCAGACCCATGCTAGCACACGGTGTAATTGTGTGGTGGCCCAGAACCATACAAAAAACCACCATAGCAAAGCTAACCCGTGTTCAAAGACTTGCTTGTCTCATGATTACGGGGGCGATGAGAACAACGCCTACTGCGGCCATGGAGACACTGCTGTGCCTTCCTCCCTTAGATTTATATCTGAGGGAGCAGGCCCTCAGAGTGGCTCTAAGACTTCGCAGTTCAGGCCTATGGAATATTAAATACCCTTACGTAGGACACTCCAGGGTGGTAGAGGATGGTATTAAAATCCTCCCCCTACTAGCATCCCCATGGAAAGTATTCCTCCTACATACATCTTTGACAGGAAATACAAAATCCTGTTAAACACAGATATCGACCTCGATAAACCAAATATTTCCATCTACACCGATGGATCAAAAAAACATGCTGGTTCAGGAACGGGCATATACAGTCCAGAACTAAACCTCAGCATACACCTATCACTGGGCAGGTATCCCACCGTATTCCAAACGGAATTAATGGGCATCCTTGAAAGTTCCAGAAAATTACTGCAAAACAACACCTGCAATAAAACAATACACATTCTAACGGACAGCAGAGCGGTGCTTGCAGCTCTAAGGAGCTGCAGAGTAACCTCTGGGCTGATGCTTGAATGCATCAAAGTCCTGAATGAGGTATGTACCCACAACGACCTAACACTCTGTTGGGTCAAAGCCCACAAAGGAATTGAAGGAATGAGCTGGCCGACAAAATGGCAAGGTTGGGATCATCAGGAAACCCGTACGGACCTGAACCCATCTTGCCACTGTCGGCCAGTACCCTTGACAAGATCCTAAAACAACTAACAAGCGAAAATCACTCCAAAAGATGGACTAAATGTAACAGCTGTAAATTTGCAAAAACGGCTATAAAAGCGCCTTCTAGGAAAAACGCAAATTATTATCTGGGGTTGTCCCGTGATTCTTTGAGACTTATAATAAGCGCTCTCACGGGACACTGCAGACTAAATAAACACCTCTACAACATGGGAGTCAGCGAGAATCCCAAATGTAGAGGATGCAAAAATGAGGACGAGACCATGGAACACATACTTTGTCACTGCCCTGCAATCGTCCAAATAAGAAGATCCATGTTGGGGGAATGCTGGCCCAACATGGCCAGCATACGTGACCTCTCGCCCTCAGTCATCCTGCGGTTCATCCAAGGGTTGGGATGGACGCAGGATTGAGGGCGACGAGAGTCACACAAAGGGGTAGCACAATGGGCCCAACTAAGTGGCCTAGGTGCGATTGAACTAGTGTTCACCCCCCCCAATAAATCCTAATCCTAAACGCTAAAGTGTTTTAAATATATTAAATAGCAATAAAACACTTTATTAGTGTTTTAAAATAAAACACTTTGATTTGCACGCCACTTGTAAATTATATATGTTTTGATTTTTCGCCTGTAATCATATTTAGAAAACCGGATAGAACTTTAGCAGCTCGGTAAATCAGAAAATGAAATATTATTTCCGAAATTTCACGGTAATCCACGACGGTTGGCAACCCTAGTTATAATAATTATGTATGGCATAGTACATCTATAATTGTGAGAAAAACAATGACCTCAGGTTACGCCCCTTCAGAGACCTTGTTTGCAACCGACCACTGTAGTTTATTGTTCCTAATAAAATCAAGGATAAGCACTTTTGGCCCCCACCATGCCCAATTTTGTCAGAGGCGGTTTAACTGCGAATACCAACTGGTCAAAATAAATTTCTCCATAATTGATCACGTTAATTCGGATACCATGGAAATAATAATAATAAATAAGATTGACTGACTTATCTACTGTCAAAACTCAAAGATTAGACGCAAGACAACCAGAATTTGACCTAATATTAATGTGAGAAACAAAATAACCATAAAAAATGTAGGAAATGTGTCACAATATATTTTTAGGTTGGTATTCGAAATTGAAATGATGATAAAATTGGGTCCCATCTAAAAGCAATAAGTGATCGCCCCCCGAATAGTAGTAATACAAAAATGGCGTAAATTCAAATTTTATTTCTAATCCAATTTCCGGTCAATTGAACTCCCGCTAATTGAGGGATGCCTGTAGTTAATAATACATACTCCTTGTAATTATCTATCTACTTTAAACTACTTATTTTTGTAGATTGGCAAAATTGTAGTCTTTGAGATGAGTATTTGCAAAAAATGACATTTAAAATAAAGGCTGTCAAAACAATATAATTCAAATACAATTATTATTGATTTAGGAGTATAATTCAATCATTCCAGAATATTGGCAGTAAATACCACTCATTAAGTAAAATGTTTACATTCACATTATGCAAAATGACAATAGTATGCATAATCACGTTTCGCCTTCACTAATTTTTGCAATAACAATACGTTCCATTAATACGCCAAAACACAACATCATTATTAGAAATACATAGTGAAACGAGCACTTACTTTCCTATTTTAATTGTAAATTACAACTGCGATCAAAGACACAATATTGCACATTAAACGTCAAATTTCCAATACGTTCAATTGTCACGCGATTCCACGACCGTCTTGTTACAACAAATACGTCATGTCCACCAACAACAATTAACGTTTCTTTCTCACCGACGAGAGAGTTCTTTAACAAAAATTAATTCAACTATCGCACATAATCACAAACCGTTTGAAACTACATTTATCTTAAAATGTACAATGTAATTCAAATACAAAACGAATTAAATGAAACTACGCTAATGATAATAAACGACTTTTTTTTTAGATTGAAAAAAAACGTCAATAAAATATTATTAGCCACCCCACATTGTAGTCACAAAGTCAAACGCTTAACGTCAATTTTCCAATAAGCAAATGGTATATCTAATTGTCAAGAGTTCTCACAGCCAACTGTTGGTATTGTTCCGATAAAGATATTGAAATTGTTCTGTTGCTTGCAGTGCCGTATTAAAAGTAATGGGCGCTTCTATTTCCATATAAATAAATAATTATTATAAAAATTTTAGACGCTGAGAACTGACACCGGCTATAGTTGGTAGGGTGCGTAAGAATACCCCCTTGCAATATAAAGTAATTCTATTTTTTTCATTTTTTGCCAAAAAAACATGTTTTTTGTCGATTTTGGGAGTACTAGGTGAGGCATAACTAATGTGAACAATTTTTTGTTAAAACGAGACGTTTGGTAATCGTGCTTAAAACCGAGTGTGCACATTCGAGCTCAAAGTGGCACATTCCGATCTCGGGAAAATGAAGCGCGCCGCTCCGCGTCGCGCTTCATTTGCCCCCTCGCTCGGAAATGTGCCACTTTTCGCTCGAATGCGCACATCCTCGTGTTTATTATATTGGTATAATTTACCGTGCGCTCCTTAAAATTTTAATTTTTAATTTAAATTAAACTTTTTCTTCATTCAACAAATTTAATTTAGTTCAGTAAATACATATATCGATTATTTATTCAAAAAACGTATTTTTAAGATTGCAATGAGTGGGAGCGAGCGAAAAGATACGATAAACTCATAAGTAGGAGTGAGAGGGAATGATAAAAATTATTTACTAATTTTTGTTGATAAAATTATTGCGAATAATGCTCTAAACCAAGTGTGCACATTCGAGCTCAAAGTGGCACATTCCGATCTCGGGAAAATGAAGCGCGCCGCTCCGCGTCGCGCTTCATTTGCTTCCCTCGCTCGGAAATGTGCCACTTTTCGCTCGAATGCGCACATCCTCGTGTTTATTATATTAGTATAATTTACCGTGCGCTCCTTAAAATTTTAATTTAAATTAAACTTTCTCTTCAATCAACAAATTTAATTTAGTTCAGTAAATACATATATCGATTATTTATTCAAAAAACGTATTTTTAAGATTGCAATGAGTGGGAGCGAGCGAAAAGATACGATAAACTCATAAGTAGGAGTGAGAGGGAATGATAAAAATTATTTACTAATTTTTGTTGATAAAATTATTGCGAATAATGCTCTAAACCGAGTGTGCACATTCGAGCTCAAAGTGGCACATTCCGATCTCGGGAAAATGAAGCGCGCCGCTCCGCGTCGCGCTTCATTTGCCTCCCTCGCTCGGAAATGTGCCACTTTTCGCTCGAATGCGCACATCCTCGTGTTTATTATATTAGTATAATTTACCGTGCGCTCCTTCAAATCAAAAATTTTAATTTAATTTAGTAAATGGGTGATTCCGTTTAACTGTTACTTTTTGATTAAAAATTTTTGAATTCTATAACTAATTTTTTTTTGTTTTTTCATGCATATTATTACTCCATTTCATAGTAAAAATGAAAGTGCGAAAGGATTTTGCTACAACTTTAGAATATCGAGAATGAGAATCATATTTTATAATTTCCATGCCACGGTACTGACATAAAATAAATTTGGTAGACATTCTTCAGAAAAATTATTAAATTCATTTATGAAATGTATTGTAACATTTTAAAACTCTTTTTTATTGATTATTTAACAGTTCAATAATCCATAGTAACTTATCTATAACAAATAATACATTATAATTTATATCAAACATTAATCAACTCAAATCTAACACATTTCATAAAAATTAACTTAACTAAATTTTTTTTTCTTTTTATCACAGCATTTTTAATTCTTAATCTTCTACACAGTGATACAGTTTCAGTCATCTTTGGCAATTTTTGAACTTCTTACGATGAATTCTCAATTTTTTTTTTTTGCGTCATTCTGTTAGTTATTTTCCCCACCTTATCATTTAAATAATAATCAATTTTTCTCATAGAAAACTGTCTGCATACATTCTTATTATAAAAGCAACTTAACGGATGGGATAAAATACAATTACGTTGTAATTTATTCCACGTATATACTTTCATTGTGCATACAAAATGCTTAAAATTGTCTGGTAATTTGGAAAAATTGTACTCTACTAGCCCCAAAGTGTATCTACTGACTGAACTTCTGTTTCCTATTTAAATGAATAATGTTCAGTGAATTCAATATTATTTATTAACAATCAAATAAATTTTTATTATTTTTTGACACGGTACTGACCGCCACGGTACTGACATATTAAATTAAAATGGCAACTGTAATTTTTGATTATGAATTTGGTAATATCCTTTTACCATATAACTTAGGTTAGTAATAAGTACAGAAATTCATTATTTATGAGGAAAAAATTAATCATTAATTAAGTTTACCAATACCACGGTACTGACAAGTAAATTTATGACATCATCTTATAAAAATTAAGTTTTAAAATGACACAAACTCGCTTGAGAATTTTACTTGTGTTATGTTTGTAAACATAACTCAGTTAAGGTACTTTCAATATGGCTTATTAGTTGTTTCATTAATTTCGAGGTAAATGGCGCACGAGTCATACAAATTCAAATATAAAAATTTGCTTAAATCTGAGGACAAAAGTTATTAAGCCGAAATTCAATCTTAAAATGATGTATTAAAAAAAATTCGTTAATTTCTTTTAAGTTTGATTATATACATTAAGATTTATCAGTTAATTGGTTTGAATTACTAATTGCAACAAAAAAATAACCGATTTACAGGTAAATTCTAGAAAAGGACATGACACGGTACTGACATTTAAGTGACATATTGCAAGTTTTCTTTAGACTGCAACTTATATTCTACAAGAAAAGTGATGAAATATGTTCATGATGATCGTATTGATACAAAAACTTCATTAATAAATTTATAATGTATGACCAGTGAGAGCAAACAGTATAGGACATAAAAAATCACAGTTAGAAGGAATCAGCCATATGCATTTATTTTTTTATTACGGAAAAAGCAATTCAAAATTTTATTTCAATTCTGAATCAGAACTCTATAAAGTAATAGTATTGAATTTGCCACAATTTTTACATATGCAGATTTTACTTTGAGTACAATTTCCAAAAATACAGAATATTTCTTCCGTTTTTCCATTTTTTGAGCTTCAAATATTATAAAAAAATTAAAACTAATAATAAGATTATTTCCAAAAAAAAATATGATCTCAAAAAGGGCGCTGGGCTATACTGGTACAGAGAAGCGCAAAACGAGAAAAAATAGAGAAACTATGGGGGAGGCCTATATCCAAAGTAAGGTAGAAAAAGGCCGATGAGATGAAAATAGAATTATGTTTTTCTCTGTATTTAATTTTCTTACCATAGAATACAACTTTGAATATCACAGCCTCAAAAAAAGTAAAAAAAAATTGCACAAATATAATGAATAATGATTATCGCAAACTTTTTGATTAAGACAAAAAAGACAAATCAATGGCTAATATCATTTATTTTATTATCGTAACAAAAGTCATGAAAAAACAATTAAAGTAAAGTAAAAATTTGACCGTAAAATGGTTAAACCAGTCTAGTGGCAAATGCAAATTTAATTTTACAAAAAGGCGAAAATTTTTGTTTACATGGAAAGCGCCCGGAAATGACACCGGCTATAGTTGCTAGGGGTACGTAGGAACATCCTCTTGCAATATAAAGCAATTCTATTTTTTTTCATTTTTTGCCAAAAATACATGGGTTATTGAATTTTAGAAGTTTCATTTTAAACACTAGTTAGAAAATATGTCTATAAAAAAAGCTTAATCTTTAACATTTTATTCAAATTACAATGCTGGCTATTAGGAAATTATGTCTAACCTTTACAATTACTTCTTTCAAAGCTTCAAAGCTGTATTTAAATCTTTGATAGCTTTTTTCTAGTTTTTAGCAGCACTAAACATTTTATTATGTTTTTAGTAGGTATTACTGTTTAAGGAATTTACTTTTGCTATTAGGTATTTATTGTCAACAAACCAATCGGTCATTTACTGACTAAATATTATAATAAAATATACCAATGAATGACCGTTATAAAATTAATCAAAACAACTTATTTAATGATATTAACACTACCTAAACTCAATAATCAATAACTTTTTTATCATTCATCGCATAATTTGATACTTTTTAAAACGATATACCTACCTATGCCTTCGCACACTTTTTAATTTTTCCTTCATTTCCCGGCATAGACTTAATAAAGCGTCGAGCCTCCGGCAAATTCACGGAGTGCCCGACCCCGACAACAATACTGCTGCGACTTGTCGTAAAACGGATGATTATCTTCCACATACTAACCCACCCTTAATATGTTCGAAATGAACACATTGACTCCTCGAGTATTGTGTTCTTATCACAATTTACCCACAAGTTCGACGCTGAAATTATTTGTGTGCATTATGATTTCGAATCTTTGCAAAGCGGTTTTTGTGTCTCGTAAAAGCAACGTGGCCGTATTTTTAGGGGAGCTTTTTAAATTGTATGCTTTGCTTATTAAACCGTAACCGTTGCGGTTTTTTTTTAAGTTTTATATTAAATTTTTCGTTTGCAGTTGTTCTAGTTTAATTAAGAGATTTTTAAAAGCTTCGAAAAGTTGTTTTTTAAAATGTAATTAGCTTTTTAGTGACAAACGTAAACTTTTCGATTTTGTGCGAGGCGAACGCAATTGTTTCCTATAAATCCCGAATTAAAATGATAGTTTAGGTATGAATAATAGTGTCGTTAAGAGAAAATTGCTACAATATCACGAACTAAACCTTGAAAATTATAGGGTATTACGTTATAATATGAAACTGTTTATTTACCCCTAAAATAATGAGTGTTATTTATTTTAAGTGCACGATTCGTCTTATTTTCTTCAAAGTTTCCTGTTAATATCGTTTTCAGTTCTTGCACAGGTTGACCCATTTTTGACATTTTTATGGAGGTCTCTCCAACCTCTACAATGCAAAAAAAGTTGGTTTATTATTGACCTTTTTTTAGCGCGCAAGCGGATCTTCACTATCGTTTATTTTTATGATGTCGTCACAAATTAGAAAAAAATTCCATTTAAAAGTCATTAAAGCTTTTTCAACATTAAAACCTATGGATGCCCAAAAAAAGATATCGTTTTTAAAATAATAAACCGAAATAGACTAAAAAACATTTTTTGAATAAATCCCGACAAACACGACCTATATTTTTCTACTTTATTTTTAATAAATGTCAAACTGTTTATTTTTTCAGAAATTCGGTTTTCAGATTTGATTTTCATTTTAATGCGGAGCTTAGAATATAACTACGTCTTTCCATTTTACAAAGAGATATTTATTTTGTTGAAAATAACAAAGTTAATTTAAGAAGGGTAGGGTCAGGCGGAGTAAAAATAAGACACCCAATATTTAGGGTAAAATAAGATATGATTGTGATTCCGCAAAAAAGACCAAAAAAAAACCGTATTTATCCCAAAATAATGTAAGTTTACTGTATAATAGTCTTAATACAACAGTTAAAAAAAAAGATTTTAAAAAAATAATGCCTGTGGATTAATAAAATTTGATAATTCCGCAATCACACCAATGATTGAACAAACACGTAGAATGAGACTGGACCAACTAGCAAACATCTCTAAAAACAATAAGCCCTACAGCACAAGACCAGTAGGAGAACCAAAACAGAGATGGAAAAATAACATACAATCAACAACAACAGAAACTGAATAAGATGCAGACAAACAGAAGAAATCCTAGTCGTAAGAAGAAGAAGACACCAATAACACAGGCCAACGATAAAAAAACTTTTTTAATAATTTTACCTAATTCCTGTATTATTTTGTGTGCTGATTCCAAAAAAAATCATAAAAAAGTCGAATCACCCTTTAATTGCCCCCAGTTCAATATTAAAAAAAATATTTTATTATTTAAAATGTAAAAAAAATATTTTTAATCATTGAAATGTTATTATGTTGGCAATAAATTCTTATGTTATAAGGTTGCCAATACATATTATCAATGGATGACCTGCCTTTCCTGAATCCCGTTTGCTCTTCTAATAGGGTAGAAGCACCGGTTTTGGACACTGTACCAGTTGTGGACATTTTCCACTTTATTTTGACAAAAGTGAAATATAAGAATTATCGATACTGCAATTGGTGTAATTAATATATCTTTAACTACAATAGAAACATCAATAATGTTTTTTTCGTATTTTTCAAGTTATTTTATCAAAATTACTCAAGTGTCTAAAATTGGGTCTAACGTGTCCAAAACCGGTTCTTTTACCCTATATTATTTTCTGTAATAGTTCTGAGCCATTTATTGATTGTTCTAGAGTATATTTTATAAGCTGTATTTAGTAAATAGATTGCTCTATAATTTTCACATAGTCCCCTGTTGCCTTTCTTAAATATTGAGACAATTTTTGCAGTTTTCCATTCTTTGGCTACAATACCTGCAAAGAAAGGATGAAAAACGTATACCAAAACAAATATATGGTATATGTGTTTTGGTAGTACGGGCCCAGAGGTGGAAGAAACGTAGGTCATACCAAATACAAGACCACCCTATATAAAACGAGTAACGTAACGGACTAATGAAGTCTAAAACATGAGGAAGAAGAAAAAAGATTATTTAAATTGTAGTCATTTAAAATTATTGTAAGTAAAAATTGTTACCTAATAAAAAAAACTATGATTTATTTAATTTTTTTGTATCAAATTTTCTATTTTAAAATATATAATCGATCTCATATTGTGAGAGATCTGAGAGTGATAAAAAAAATTGAATACCAAATTCGGTTTCAGTACCCAAAAATACATAAGATTCAGGTGAATTGGTATAAAAAGTTGTAACAAACATTTTTTTTGTTGGCCTGTGTAATTCAAAAGCTGCTCCCGAAGCAAAAATTAACAATACTGGTTATTAATTAATCTAAAAAAATTAAAGAAACCTAGTATTTTTTGCATTAAAAAATTGCTATATACAGTCAAACCTCGATAAGTCAAATTTTTGATAAATCGAACTCGAACCTTCTTCCCTAGGACTTGCCTATTTCAACACAAATGATCCGTATTTATATCCGTATTCGCGGATATATATTTTTAACGATCCGCCACATCACTAATTTTTATATTGATAACTCAAATTTTTCGACAAGTCGAAGCGTTTTACAATTTCCTAAATTCAAATTTCCATTAGTAAATATTTCGATAACTCGAAGTTAAATTTTACAACTTTTTATAAAAGTACATTACCTGGTAGGATTAAAGAACGGGTCGGTTCGATGTTATTGCTGGTCAAAATGGCTATTGTAAAATAGAATGAAAAGGTTGAAACCTACTACAAGACTTTAACGTTTTGACGTCCGCACTTCAATTGAATTTAAATACTAATTTATGTTTAAATGCTTTCTCAACAGTTATGAATTTTAAGATGGTTTTACCGTTTCTTTTACAAGAAAAAGGTTTATTTTTGCCTTTTTGTTTTCCATCTGGTCGTCAAGCAGGAGTAGAATCAAATGTATTTTTTGTTGTTTATAGTTTATAACAGTGTGTAACAGAAAATCTAGAAAAATTAAATACTTTTTCTAATATTATTTACCAATCAACAAAGAGTGTAAACAAAAATAAAAAAAAATGCTAAAGAAGTGTCTTTTTTCCAACTTGGTGAAAGCTATCATTGAATGGTTTTGGTATACATGGAGTAAAAATATTCTGGTTTCGGGAGATCATGGGAAAAATTTATAGAAACTCAACATCATGGATCAATGAAGCAAAAGACAATTTTAGATTATTTCAAACTTTTGTGTTAACAATAAATAAGATGTAAATAACCATATTACCCCAATACTTAATAACAATAAATAATGTTAATAATTGTTTACAAAATTTGTTTTTTTTTGTATAAAGGATGGTAAATATAGATATGATATATACACAGAAAACTATTTAACTTGACTTTTTTTGATAACTCGAATTATTATTAGTTTCCCTTCGACTTTGACTTATCGAGGTTCGCCTGTATTAAAATGTGCTTCTCTAAAAATTAAATTCTAAGCACGCTACTGGCTTGAATACAAATATTCCTTGTAAGATTAATAAAAATAAAAAACCCTGTTTATCCTATTTATTTTAGTTTTTTTGTAAATACGATTTATATTCGTAGTACATAAAGTGACCCAGATTTGCACTCCCGATATTTCTTCAAAAACAGATTACCGACGACTTTTTAAATCTTCAGAAAACTCCTTACAAAGTTGTCATTTTATAATTCGATTCAAACTCGAAAGAACAACGCTCTAATTTGTCAATGAAATATCGTCGACGTACCAAATTTAAATATAATGAATATTTAATAAAGCTCGATACACCTTAACTTATGTATTTCGCGCAAATTTTAAACTTTATTAATTAAATTAGAGCTTTAAACGTTTAACATTTAATTTACGTTAGGATTACGAGGGCAAAACTTGATTGAATATTATTGGGGCGTGTTGGAAAACTTGAACGGAAACACCTTGAAATTTCGTTGCTATTTTCACGAAGAATAGATATGATGATAGTGACCTATAAACCTAGCCTACTTAGATAATTATTTGCTAAAACACTCGCGTGCCACGAACGTACTAAAGGTTATTTTATTTTTAAGACTCGAGTCGTAAGTCGAAGAAATTTTAATTAAATTGCCTGAAAGCCTTCCTACAGAATTAACCAAACCGTTAGTCCAGTTGCCAATCACTTTTTCTGATCTCTTAATATTTTTTTTTATTAGAAAGATAGTTGAGGCAGGCCAATAATAATATTTCATAATTATAAAGGATTTCTGTATTTTTAAAAATACATAAATATAGTATGCTCTTTGAAACACCAGATGGCAGAAAATAAATTGGTCGCTAATGGTCCATTCTTGACCTCCCTGTTCCCTGCTATATACAAACTAAAAACATTGTACGACACCCTGTACAACAAAACATTTGCTAGTATAGCGGTTATAGTCGCCAGTAGTGCCAACTTAACTTTTCATTCGCGAGAAATCCCCGAACTATTTCCAACCCAAAACAATATTCAAAGATCCGGGCCAATATAAAAACCCTACCTTTGTGGCTGGACTATTTAAAAGAAGCAAATTCCTTACGACCACCATCCCCCTCGTTTATTTATAGATTGTTTACAAGAAAAGAAAAGTTCAAGGTGCAACACAATCGGTTCTATTTTTACGGTGCGCTTCGCTTTAAAGGTGAATTAAAATAGAAAAAGGGGTTGCGGTGATTTATTTGTTTTGATTAAAAACCTGCGATTTTTGATTTGTTCCCTCTTCTGCGCGAAAGAAGAATGCAAATAAATAACGGTCTTAGGTTTCAATTCGGCCGAAATCATTTATTTAGTAAAGAGCCCGGAAAAAGATTGAAACAGCAACCACCAAGGATACCTTTAATATAGATTAATAGTTAAAGAAAACTTTTGCAGCATCACACTTATCAAAACACGTCAAGAAGGATTCCGACAATAAAAAGAGATGAGAAAGGCTCTCGTTGATAGTGACAGATGACTTTTTTTCTCAGCATTTCTGATTTACTTGCATCACTTTACATTTATTAACAAAGAAGTTTGGGTTACTTCGGGCTGATCAATATTTAGGGGTAGTTTCTTCGAATATCGCAGATAGCTGTGCTGCTTGCGTGTTCGAAAGTGGTGCTACCCTCGTTTCTCAAAGTGCCTGCCTCAACAACAGCTGATTTTTAGTATTAATCTTACGAAGTCGAGTCCTTCGCATGTAAAATGACATTTAAGGACCGCCGCTTACGCACATTTCGAAAGCCACTTTGAATTTAATCCAATAATCGAAAACGAAACATATTTACTAATTAGAATCGATTGGACGAAATATGAGCTTTCGAAGAATCGTTTCGCAAAAAAAAATTTTAAAAAACCAAAAAGTGGAAGCATGCGCGAGCGATTTCACGGAGCTTCCACATATCGATTGTTTCTTTTGCTATATCCTGGGTCTTTCCGTCTCCAAATCCGCGCCTGTACGAAGAGCTTCCCATTAAACGAAATTATTTTTATATAAATTGTAAATTAAGCGATTAAAAGAAAATTTCGAAGAATAATGCATAAAACGTCCTACTTATTTGCACTTGAGCTTTTTTCTTGGAGAGATTTTCGAATTAATTTCTGAATTAACAAGGAGCTCGAAGCCTTGTGAATTATAATTAAATCCTACATTAGGTCACTACCCTTAATATTTTAGTAATTAATGAAGCAATTTGTTATACATATTAATTAACCAAAATTAAGCTTAAGGACTAGAAAGTTTTATTTGTTGTGTTGTCTTACTGTTTCAAGGGCTTTGCATTTAAAATTTTATATAGAACTTGTTTATGTTAATTTTGAAAAAAAACTAAATTATTTAATTATACTCATAAAGGTTCTTTAAGTCCTCTATTGGGGTGGCAAGACAGTAATTTGGCTTTTCACAAATAGATGACGTTCCAATTTTTTTTAAATCGCTTTGTTAAAGGTTATGATTTTTTCCATTTGACAGTAGTGACATTTAACTTACTTTAGAAGAAAATTTTGTGGTATTTGATTTACATTTGTTACTTCGATGTCAAGTTTAACATGGGGCGCAGAAACGAACATTTACGTCATATTTTGCTTTTATATTTCGGTAAAGGCGGGAACGCTTCTGAGGCCTACAACACTTATATGGGATTTACAGTGACAAATTCACGAACTGGTTTAAAAAATTTTGTTTTACAAATTTTTCACTTAAGGGTGATAAAAGTTCTGGTCGACCCACTGAAGTTAGCAATGATCAAATTAAAGTCATGATTAAAGCAGATCGACATATTGCTGCGAGATCAATTGCTGAGAGGTTAAATGTATCACACACAACAATAGAAAAAGGTTAAAAATGTCATAGACTTGTAAAGAAGCCCGGTATTTGGGTTTTGCAGAAAAAGAAATAGATTCATTTAACACAATGAATTAATATTTGTGATGTGCATCTCAAACACAGAGAAATCGATCCTTTTTTCAAGCGAATCATTACTTGTGATGAAAAATGGGTTGTCTACAATAATCAAAAACGATCATGGGCCAAGCATGACTAAACACCATACGCCACACCAAAAACTGAAATGCATCAAAAACAGATCATACTTTCAGTTTGGTGAGGGTTATAAAAATGATCTGTATTTTAAGCTGTAGCCAAGGAATCAAACCATTAATTTACATTTTAACTGTAAAGAACTGATAAAATTAGAGAAAGCAATCAAAATAAATGGTCATAATTTTCTAATTGTAAACGCATTATGTTCGACCATGACAACGCTCGACCTCACACCTCTTTAGCAACTCGTCGAAAATTATTGAAGTTTATTTAGAAACTGATCTTACGTACGCCATATACAGGGTGGATTTTGATGGACTGCGGATATGGAAACATTGATTATGAAAAAACGGTGATATTTATTCACAATCTGTAAATTGGATATCGAAGAGGAATAAAAGAAATAGTTTATAATATTTTTGAAATGTGTCCTCTTTAACCATTCGACCGCTTCCAAACGCTTTAAAAAATTGTCGATAATATTGTGTCTTTTTTGGTCATCAATCGCCATAATTGTCTCTGTGATGCGATTCTTCAGGTCATTGATATCCACCATTTTGTCTCCACTTGGGTGGTAAACAATATCCTTAGTTAAGCCCCATAATGAGTAGTCACAGGGGTTTAAATCGGGCAGCCAAAAAATTAGACCCACTTTTAACTTTGCCCCCAAATGCCATGATATTTGGCATAAAAGCTCTTGATATGATGTCCAATGTGAACTTCGGCTCTTCGGCCCTTTTCCAGGCCCTGATCGTCTCATTCGGGTTTTGCCGTTCAAAATCCACGATTCAATTATTTCCACTCTTTTCGAGATCGAGTACCTTTTGTTTGCCAAATATATTTTGGTCAAAATTTTGATGACAATGTGTTTGGAAATAGTCAGACTACCATTGAGTTGAAATTCAATGTGCGGGGTCATGTGGTTTGAAAGTGACTAGCTAAAGTGTACTTGCATCACATCAAAATCCACCTGATAGCCCTGATCTTTACAAAATTCTTCAAATACTAAAAACTTAATTAATAATGGTGACATTAGTTTCTCGGTGATTTCCTGAAATTAGTTTTTAAGTCACTAATTCTACGTCATTTAAATATGACCTTCAAAAACCATTTAAACACAATGTACAGGATGGATAAAATTGATATGTAGATGCAAGAAGATTAATAGCAAAAAACGGTTATATTTATTGCAACTCTGTTGATTGCATATCATAGATGAATAATGTAACTAATTTAAAATATTTTCAAAAAATCTTTCCTTGGTTTTTTTGGCCGCCTCCAAGCGCACCAAAAAGTTGTGAATAATATTGTGTCGTTTTTGATCATTTATGGCTGCGATTGTTTCTGTGATCCGATTCTTGAGCTCATTTATGTTCACCATTTTGTCGCGCCTCGGGTGGTAAATGATGTCTTTGGTTTGACCTTCATAAAAAGTAGTCAAGGGGTTCAAATAGGGTGGGCCAAGAAATTGGATCCCCCTTCTAACTTTGCCCCCAATGCCATGATATTTGGCCCAAAAGTTCTTGATATAATGTCCAATATGGACCTCGGCCCTTTGGCCCTCTTCCAGACCCTGACCGTCTCATTCGGGTTTTTGCCGTTCAAAACCCACAATTCAATTATTTTCACACTTTCCGAGATCGAGTACCTCTCGTTTGCCAAAGAAATTTTGGTCAATGTTTTGATATCAACGAGTATAGTAAGTCAGACTATCATCTAGCTCAAGTTCAATGTGCTTGGTCATGTGGTTTATAAACAATAAAAAATGTACCTGCAGTACAATTTTAACCACTCTGTATAACAATTTTTTTTATTGGAATAACATTAATTCATAGGGATATAGTCATTTTTTTTAAATTTTGAATTTAATATAAACTTTTTTAAATTTGCTGTAAAATTACTGACCTACCTTCGGTGTATCAAGACTAAATAGTCGTTAAGAATTTGACCGACATTTATCGTGAAACATAATATCCAAACACTAAAATAAATTCCAATAAAGCACTTAATAAATCTCACTTTCGTAAAGAAGCATATAGAAACAATGCTGTGTTGCCATTTATCGCAAAATAAAATGCATTTTTCGCGAAAATCTAGAACCTATTGCATACAGATCTTTATTGTTCGGTTTGGCATCAACCGCCAGCTGGTTAAGTTTCCGCACTTATTTACGGTTAACCCCGTATAAAAGAAAAAACGACAAATCTTTAACTCCAACGTATGTTAACAAGTAAATGTGGTTCCATCGAAATAAAAGATGGAAAAAGTTTCTAAAATGAAGAAAAATCTACTGGAAACGTGTACATCAAACATCAATAACAATAAAGCATGCAAACGATTTCATAAAAAACTATAAAAAAGCCATGAACGAAACAGATATTGAAAAGCGAGAACACATCGAAATATCTTACGTCAACTGCACTGAAATCAAAAAATCGTTGTTTATTGAAATGTTTATAAATTTCCTTGCGCTTTTCGTTTTATAAACATTTCGTAAAACTATCGTTCAACACAAAAATACATCAATCTGTACCTCCATCCGTACTGCTCCGCAGATCTAGCCTTTGTGATAAGTAAAGTTTTCTCTCCGTCTCTGTACAATAAAAAGTTTCATTAGATTTTACATAGCATTTTAAAATTAGAACACATTTAAAGATCGATTGTGCAGATAGTAAAAGGATTTAAACAAACATGCAGAAAAACTTCTAACAATTTTTTTGTGTCATGATCTAATAAATTAAACTAAAACAAAACTTTAAATTGGTCATGGAAATATGTGAGCCTAAGCGCCTGACTCATTTTAAAACCTAGCAACAACAAAAATTTTCAAAATAAATATTTTCGATACGTATGCGTAAAGTGAGAGATTTCGGTAGGCTTGGATTAGACGCATTCACCATGGGATTGAGTACGAAGGGTACACATACAATCCGATAGGCAAGTGCCAGATGCCGTTGTGAATGTATCATAATCTTAGACGAATGTTGTGAATTGAACTTTATCTGGTCCTCGTTGTTGTAAAACCCGCTCCAGAAGTTTAATTTGAAAGGAACACTCGCATTATCATAAATAATAATCGAAAATTTAATTTTTCGCAACAAAAGAAATAAATGAAATTCATCAATGAAGAAATTTTTAGTTTAACACACTGATTACTACTTTTAATTAAACTATGTAATTATATAAATAAACTGGCAGTAAATACTAAAACAAACTATAGCGTTTAAAATACAGAAGGGTAAAAAGTGGAAGGAACAAGAGCGAAAGTGTGCACTTTCCGCACACGTGCAGAAAAAACGGCGAAAGTCTACTCTATTCTGTCATGATGAAATGAACCACTTTACTACCTTCACAAGGCGCTAGAAAATCAAAGTTTTCCAGCGGGTATTATGAAAATATGTTTTTTCGTATTTTTGCTCTTATATAAAGCTCGTCTTTATTTCATCCAATTATTTTCACACAGTAATTAGTCGTATTTCACCTACTAATTGCACTTTTTTTCTATCTGATTTATTCAAAAGATAATAAAAACTAAAGCGAATTCAATAGTTAGTAAGTGAGTGTTATCTGATTTAAATTGTTATATGAAATTCCATAGATGGATATATGAAACAAAATTATCGAGCGTAGATAATTGATACCTACATAGTAGATAAATTTATTTCGTGGTAATATCTACATTTATTTATTTTGCTTTATATCAAACAAATCATTCTGTTTGTAAATATTACGATTGATAACAATAAATGCAATAAATTTTTAATAAATTCTGAACATAGCTTGTTATAATTCAACAAAATTTTTAGAAAATAACAGAATTAATAAAAATTTATATTAGTTAACGCTTTTTATAATTTATTTACGTTGCTTATACATATAACAATTAATTGTAAAGTAAAATTATTACTTGATTAATATTGTAACTTTTATCAACTAGGAAGTAAACTAAAAAAAAATTATAAGATGACCAGGGAAGCGAGGACCACCGAAGTAATTAGGACCGCTCGTGTTATTTATAACTATTCTTTTGCGTAAAATATTACATCTATTGGTTACCACTACATTGAATGGGTACTATAACAACGCCAAAACATTGTTAGTTGTGAAATACTCTATAAGAAAGTAAAATTTTTATAGTAAATTTATTATACAAATTTTTGAAGTAAACCTTCTTTGCTGAAGGGGCTACAATTGTCAAGCGTTACGAAAATTTCGATCGCATGAGGTGAATAGTTAAGTATGTGGTGGGAGAACTGATAAAGGAGGGTGCGCTAGCGGCGACGCCACTTCAACGCAGATTGGGTATGGGGGATGGAAGAAGAATGCGTAGCGTAAATGTGAATTAAAATAATAAAACTTGAATAATCTTTAATTTTTTTCCACTATCAATTTATAATTAACAATATTAATCTTCTGATTTTATTAATCTTAAGACTAGTAGTAGTCCATTATTTTTTTTCAAAAATTACCATTTAAATAATCTATCGGAGGCTAATACAGTTTTAAATGGGCAAAAAACCGGTGCTTGTACTCATGTACGCGCATTAGAAATTATACTTCTTTGCCTAACTAAATTAAATATAACCAACTGTGAAAATTAATATAAATACATTCAATAAATACGAGGATGTGCGCATTCGAGCCATGTTTTTAGCAATTTTAACATTTTACAGCAAACATTAAAATTATTAGTTTTTTTTCGAAAAAAATTTCCGACATGTTCGTGTTGAAATTTTTTCGCAAAAAAAATTTAAATATTTTTTCGAAAAAAAACTATTTATTTTCTTTAAGTGTTGTTTGCAGCAAAAATTTTAAAATAGCTAAAAACATGTTTTTTCTTTTTACTTATGATTATGAAGTGTATAGCAACAATAAACATAAAACTTTAATTTTTTTAAAAAGTTACGGATGGAAAGAATTTCCTTAAAATCGTAGCAGTTTCTTGTAGGGCGTTTATCCTAGTTTTCAAAAGTCCTTTGCAATTTTCCGTACGATTATTGCTTACTGAGATATTAATGATGGAAAACGAAAGGATCTTTTTTTATTTAACGTCCGGTATCTCGGTGAAAAAATAATCGTATCGGGATTATAAAAAAAGAAACTTAAAGCTGAATAAACAATCTATCCATTCGTTATAATGGTTCAGCTAAAAAAAAAATTCCAAGTTCGTGGACAGAAAATTGGAAATTGGAAAATAATTTGCTAAATTTTTCTTGCGCGCTATTGCTTAAGATTACACGATAACGGTGACTTCTAAAAATTTTTGACTAAAAGATCTGAAAACTAGAATCTTTATAGCTTTGAAATGTTTTTTTTAATTTCAAATATGACTATTTTTCATTGAAATACAGTCTATAAAAAATCACCAAAAAATTTCGGAAATTTTTTGACCCTCTTAATTTTTTTCTTTAGTGTAGTAAAAATTTAATCAAAAGAAAAAACAAACTAATTCTATGAATACAACGATGTGCACATTCGAGCGAAAAGTGGCACATTTCCGAGCGAGGGAGGTAAATGAAGCGCGACGCGGAGCGGCGCGCTTCATTTTCCCGAGATCGGAATGTGCCACTTTGAGCTCGAATGTGCACACTCGGTTTTAAGCACGATTCACAATTAATTGGCCAATAAAATTGACGAAAAGTCAGTTCAATAATTTTTTATTATTCCCTCTCACTCGTACTTGTAGGATTGTTGTATCTTTTTGCTCTCTCCCACTCATTGCTATGGTGAAAATACGTTTTTCCAACATATAATGGATATTTATTAAACTAAATTAAATTTGTTGATCGGAAAAAAAGTTTGATTTACAAAATTTAATGAATACGAGGATGTGCGCATTTGAGCGAAAAGTGGCACATTTCCGAGCGAGGGAGGCAAATGAAGCGCGACGCGGAGCGGCGCGCTTCATTCCGAGATCGGAATGTGCCACTTTGAGCTCAAATGTGCACACTCGGTTTTAAGCACAATTCACAATTATTTGGCAATAAAATTGACGAAAAGTTAGTTCAATAATTTTTATTATTCCTCTCACTCGTACTTGTAGGATTGTTGTATCTTTTGCTCTCTCCCACTCATTGCTATGGTGAAAATACGTTTTTCCAACATATAATCGATATTTATTAAACTAAATTAAATTTGCTGATCGGAAAAAAAGTTTGATTTACAAAATTTAATGAATACGAGGATGTGCGCATTTGAGCGAAAAGTGGCACATTTCCGAGCGAGGGAGGCAAATGAAGCGCGACGCGGAGCGGCGCGCTTCATTTTCCCGAGATCGGAATGTGCCACTTTGAGCTCGAATGTGCACACTCGGTTTTAAGCACGATTCACAATTATTTGGCCAATAAAATTGACGAAAAGTTAGTTCAATAATTTTTTATTATTCCCTCTCACTCGTACTTGTAGGATTGTTGTATCTTTTTGCTCTCTCCCACTCATTGCTATGGTGAAAATACGTTTTTCCAACATATAATCGATATTTATTAAACTAAATTAAATTTGTTGATCGGAAAAAAAGTTTGATTTACAAAATTTAATGAATACGAGGATGTGCGCATTCGAGCGAAAAGTGGCACATTTCCGAGCGAGGGAGGCAAATGAAGCGCGACGCGGAGCGGCGCGCTTCATTTTCCCGAGATCGGAATGTGCCACTTTGAGCTCGAATGTGCACACTCGGTTTTAAGCACGATTCACAATTATTTGGCCAATAAAATTGACGAAAAGTTAGTTCAATAATTTTTTATTATTCCTCTCACTCGTACTTGTAGGATTGTTGTATCTTTTGCTCTCTCCCACTCATTGCTATGGTGAAAATACGTTTTTCCAACATATAATCGATATTTATTAAACTAAATTAAATTTGCTGATCGGAAAAAAAGTTTGATTTACAAAATTTAATGAATACGAGGATGTGCGCATTTGAGCGAAAAGTGGCACATTTCCGAGCGAGGAGGCAAATGAAGCGCGACGCGGAGCGGCGCGCTTCATTTTCCGAGATCGGAATGTGCCACTTTGAGCTCGAATGTGCACACTCGGTTTTAAGCACGATTCACAATTAATTGCCAATAAAATTGACGAAAATCGTTCAATAATTTTTATTATTCCCTCTCACTCGTACTTGTAGGATTGTTGTATCTTTTGCTCTCTCCCACTCATTGCTATGGTGAAAATACGTTTTTCCAACATATAATGGATATTTATTAAACTAAATTAAATTTGTTGATCGGAAAAAAAGTTTGATTTACAAAATTTAATGAATCCAAGGTATGTGCGCATTCGAGCGAAAAGTGGCACATTTCCGAGCGAGGGAAGCAAATGAAGCGCGACGCGGAGCGGCGCGCTTCATTTTCCCGAGCTCGGAATGTGCCACTTTGAGCTCGAATGTGCACACTCGGTTTTAAGCACGATTCACAAAAATTAATTTACTTTCTTAGACGGCCAACTTCGTACTGTCGAATTTTCGTTAAATGTGTGCGGGCATTTTCCGTTGCCTGCTAAAATTTTACCTTCAACGCACCAAAAGAAGTATAACTTCAAAAATAATTTTTTTTTCGAAATATAGAATTTTACAAATTTATGTAATTAAGACCGATTTCTGTTAATACGGTCACAATTTGCACGACTCGACGAAAGTGTCTTTTGTCGCAGTCCAAAAAAAATTCATTTTTGTCTGTTACCTACTTTGTTTTAAAATTGTACGACCGTATGCCTTCATCATCCCCAATCCTATGTTTAAATATTTAAAGAAGCCAAAAAAAGAATTTAACAGAAAACGACTCCCTAAAACACAGAGAACACGAAACCAGTACAAAACAGAACATCCTTTTTGCTTTAAAAACCAAAATAGAAATGCATCTCTCGTTGTGTTCGTAATCAATCAAAGTCCGCACGTTTTTTCTCGATTTTTTATCAGCACCTGAGCCAGCCATTATGTTAAACGCAAATACACACATAATCCTTTTTTTCATTTTTATTGTTTTTGATCCTTTCGGGCGAACGAACGCGAATAGTAAGAGAATAGGCGAAATTTGCATATAAACAACTGTACAAATGCATGAATTATATCGAAACGTCAACCTTTTGACTTGAATTGGAAATTCTAATTGCGTTTACTAATTTTACTTTGTTACATGCGATACTTTGTTAAGGGTTGAAACTCTAATTAAAGCATTAATTCAATTATATCTTAACTTTGCCAATGTTTCGAATAGTTTATGTAAAAAACAAACAAACATAGTCATTAATCCGACTTCCACGTCGTCTTCGAATCCTAATCAAATTATTTTTAATCAACTTTCGACGATTTGCGTCTTAAAAATCTGATATTAAAATTAATTAATTCGCAAGTAGGGGAAGTTGTTGTACCTTGGCCCTTTTTTCATTTGTAATTTTTTTTAAATTGTATATATGTAACAATTTGTTGATAAAATGAATTGCGTCGTAGTGGGGCACTAATAAGGTATTCATCATAAAATATTTAAAAGCACTACCAACCGTTTACTCAAATTGCTATAAGATTTAAAAATTAGTGGATCTATGGCCTAGGTACAACAGAGGTGATGTACCTTGGCTCTATTCACACATTAAGCAAAATAAAATCTTATAAAAACTTATGAAAAGTTATTTGTGTTGCTTGTATTCGTCTTTCTCTCACGTATTGGTTTTAGATTGGGAACCTGTTGTACCTTAAACCTTATTTCATTAGTATTTTTTTTAAGTTGTATATGTAACAATTTGTTGATAAAATGACGTGCCTCGTATTGGGGCACTATTAAGGTACACATAAAATATTTGAAAGCAATTAGCAACCGTTTATTCAAATTGCTATAAGATTTCAAAATTCGTGGATTTAGGGCCTAGGTACAACAGGAGTGATGTACCCGCTTCATGTGGTACCTCGGCTCTATTCACATTAAGCAAAATAAAACGCATATTGTTCTATGAAAACTGTATACCGTATGACGAAGGGCGTACGACTGATTATTATTATTATCATTTGTTTTTTGAGTTGTCTCTTCGATTTTTTCGGTTTTTGAATTAATTCTTTGCGTCGTGTCTCTTCATTTTAGTATTTTTGATTTCTAATAGTTTTTCAATTCTTTTTCCGTTTTCTTTTTCATGTAATTTTATCTATTCATCTCGAGTTAAAAAAGTAGGAAGTTTGACTATCACTTTCTTTTTTTTTTTGTATAAAAGGAATGATTTGGCCAAAATATTTTATCTTGGAAGAATTCCTAAATTCCATTTGAAACTTGCAATTTTGGAAAGTTTGAGTTATTTGAAAAAAAATTCTAAATGATTTAATATACCCATGGATAGTTTTGATTTTCGCGAAATGCATCTTTTTATTGCCATTTTGGCAATGGGAGTCAATAGTCAATTTTAATACAAATAGGGGAAGATGGAGTAGCCCCGGACACTTAAAACAATTAGAAATAAAAAATATAAATAAATAAATTTATTTTTTTTTATGATTTAAAATGAAAGTAAGGACTTTTAAGTTTATACTAATTAAAAATTTGTAATGATATATTTGTTTTTTAGGAAATATGGCCAATCCAATTTGACCTTATTTTTTGGCAATACAAAAAGTGGCGGGTAGTCCCGGACTAGTACTTATTGGTGGCCCAATCGTTTT
The DNA here is from genome assembly GCA_036325965.1 of Sinopyrophorus schimmeli. Classification (NCBI taxonomy): domain Eukaryota; kingdom Metazoa; phylum Arthropoda; class Insecta; order Coleoptera; family Elateridae; genus Sinopyrophorus; species Sinopyrophorus schimmeli. The sequence continues at coordinate 310,622 of JARFIZ010000110.1, forward strand.
TTGGCCTTATAATCATCACAAAAAATAATTAATATTTAAACAATTTTTATGTGCCCAGTCTTTGCACTCATAACATTGAATCCAGTCTTCATCAAAAGTTTCTTTGCATATGATGCATTCGGTTTCTTCCTCCCGGTCTTTTTGGGAAAAACTTTGAATATTTTTGTCTGTTTTCAATATTTTTAGCAATTTTTTGTTTTTTTGCTTTAATTTATTGTTTTTAGTTTTCTGCTTTTCCTCTAAATTTTGTTTAAATGGAGATGTTAAAATATCGCTCCTATGGATTTTTTGAGCTCCGTTGCTAAATGTTTTTTTGATGCATCAGGAAATCGTAACAGTTGTTTTAATAAATGTGCTGTGCTGATTGAAGGCACCGGGTCAGTATAGATGTTGACCACCGTTGCGATTCGTTCTGGATGTGAAAAATACACAAAGTTGACTAAAGTACAGTAATTTAACCACTATTTATTATCACAGTAAATAATAAAGCACCGAAAAGCTATTTATTTCAACTGTAGTATAGAGTAACTTTTGAAAAACATTATTAATTAAGCTAAAATAATGTCCGGCGATACCCGACATTTTAGTGTCCGGGGGTATCCGATTCTCAATATTCAACATTTTTATTCAGAGCTCCTAAGATGTAGTAGAAATATTTCAAATACTATTACAAAGTAAAAATATAATGCATTTTCTTCAACTTAAAAAAAAATTAAGTATTCACACTTACGTTTTCTAGTTGATAACTTGAAATGAAATCTGACGAGCGCGATGAAAAATTTTTATATTTTACAAACTACTCCTTAAATTGTAACAGGCTCGGTGTTTACGTGACAACTAAATTGCATATGTTTTTACTCAAAACGACGCCTGTTTTAAAGAAAATTTTACCAATGCATCGTGATTAGGTTCTTGGAAATTCTTATGTCCGCGGTTACCCGCTGTCCGGGGCTACCCCACTTTCCCCTATATAAAAAGTGCAATTGCAAGCGATATAGATTGATAATGTTTCAGTAGTTAAAATTTAAATTTACTGGCCTTAATTTAATTTTTCGAATTGAAATAGAAGATTAATATGTATAGATAAATCTGCTGAATTAGAGATTAATAGCAGATCGTGGACTGTCAAATAATTAAGAAGTTTATGTTCTTTTTTTATATTTTTATGTTTGATTTAAGAATATTGTTTTTTTTATTTAAATTAAAAATATAGTATAAGGCGTTATTTTTAAACTGAGGTGGAGTGTTCTTTTTACAATTTAAGGCCTTCTTTGAGCGTCTAAAAACTCTAATTCTAATATACATACAAATGTTTACCAAATTTCTTGTTCTATTTGAATTTTTAATTTATAAAACAGTTATTGATTTTTTGATTAGAGGTTTAAATGACTGACTTTTGCTATAGCTCGAAGCACTGCTGATATCGCTTGTACAATAGATAATCGTATTTAGCTAGTGGGCAAAAGATGTGGATATCAGCTTTTGTGCGCATAAGTAATTTGCTGAAATTTTAGTGTTTGTGTGTTCGTGGTCGGTTTAAGAAACCTACGGAATGCTAATTTTATTTAAAATATGATTTCACTGGGTTTTAAAATAACCTTAATTTTATTAAATTTGATAATTTATTAATAGCATCGTTTCTACCAAATTGTGTCGTTTTTCCCAAAGATTAGCCAGCACATACATTTTGTATTTTCGGTGAGTTTTTTTTTGCTTATCTTTAACGGATTTCGGTGGAGGGTTGGTTCTTATCAATTGTGGGAATTTGAAACTTTTTAGCAGTTCCGTAAAACTTATGGTGTAAAAAAAAAGCGTTTCGTTGTCGACTTTTTAATTGATGTCAAAAAAATCCGACTTTACACAATTGATTTATAAATAAATATCGTCTTTAACGTCGTACGAAAAGTTACCGTTAATAACAAATTTTAATACATTTACTAAAAAAACCTTCTACCAAATGAAAAAATAACGCGTAGAAATAATTTTAAAAACTCGACAATTAACTGTAACTTTCAGAGTTTAACGGAATTAGAGTCGATTTTCGTGCAAGTAAACGAATCCGATTTACTTTGCTTAGTTAATTTTTAATTTTAAGGGTGCGTGTTTCCATTAATGCAAATTTCGGTGTCATAATTAATCATAAAACTTGCATTTTGTAAGAAAATGCGCAACAGGTGTTTTTTATCGGCCCAATTTTGTGGCCGCTCCTCTAAAATTATAAATATTTTTATTACTCACCTTCTTAAATAAAATAAAAAATTATTTAGGGGAACCTGTTGTACCTCGGTTCCTTTGAACCTAGGGCAACTTTTTTTTTTTTAATATCTGCTGGCTTTCGTGACCCATAATTTTCGGTATTTCAAATGCCACATTGACGGACATTAACGTGAAGTTAGCATCAGCTAGCCAATGTACTTTGTTAATGTATGAGATCTATTGAAATTTTTAATCGAAATAAAGTAAGTCTTTTTATATTCTTTTTACTTAACCTTCCGTGTACTAGGTGGGGTATAACTAACGTGAACAATTTTTTTTTAGTTAAAACGGCACCTTTGGAAATCGAGCTTAAAACCGAGTGTGCACATTCGAGCTCAAAGTGGCACATTCCGATCTCGGGAAAATGAAGCGCGCCGCTCCGCGTCGCGCTTCATTTGCCTCCCTCGCTCGGAAATGTGCCACTTTTCGCTCGAATGCGCACATCCTCGTGTTTATTACATTAGTATAATTTACCGTGCGCTCTTTCAAATCAAAAATTTTAATTTTATTTAGTAAATATCGATTTTATATTCGAAAAATGTATTTACCATAGCAATGAGTGAAAGGGAGCGAGAAGATACGATAATCTTGTAAATGCAAGTGAAAGGAAACGATTAAAATTGTTCAATTAATTTTTTGTGTAATTGATTGCTCTAAATTATTGCGAATCATTAAGAAATTCTTGTTAGGTTTTTTTAATATTGGGTATCGTAATTGACTCGTGTCATTGGAATTTAGTACTCCAGAAAAGACCAATAGTTTACAAGTAAAAGAAAAAGTTAAGTTTTTGTATTTTTATTAATAAATGTCTATTCTAATGCATAAATAAATATGTTTTTTACTTAGACCTATTCATTATTGGTTATTAAAATATATTTCTTCTCATTTAACTGTCCTAAAGTACAATTTTGGGGATTTTATCTCATTTTATTTTCGGGGTATAGCAAACCCCACCTAATATGGCATGTGACATTTAATCACCTAGTATGCGGAGGGTTAAATATCTTATTGATTTTTATTACCTAATAAATAAATGTCTCATCGTAATAGCAATATTATTTATTAATGTTTGCATAGTAGTGATCTGATTTTGGCACAGCATAATATTTAATTTTATTTTTGAGTTTAAACATCAAAGGTCGGTGTGTAGTACCTCGGTCACCGTCAATAAATTGTACCTTGGCCCTAAGATCAACGTGCAATAAATAAAAATTTAGATATAGGGGAACCTGTTGAACCTCGGCCAGTTTTTTAGTTATATATTTTTTATTGTAATTTGACGTACCGTACACAAACCGTATTAGCATATATTGAAAGGTCTATTATTTGAGTAACCACCACAAAAATATCAGCAATGTCTATTTCATACTTACATGTGTTTAAGACGTTTAAAAAAAATGGTTAATTAGGCCAAGGTACAACACACCCTATGTACTTCGACCAGTACGACGATGTACCTAGGACACATTGAAAATTTAGGGGTAAAACAAGATTATTTAAAGAAACATTAACTTTTCTCTACTAAAATTGTTTTATTCGGTCGAGTAAGATATTTAATCACAAATTTTTAACAAAATCAACATAACATTCATAGTATTTCTTTCTTAACTTTTGAATCAGTCATTCGGACTAACTTTTATAAGAACACTAGCAATATCTAGGTATATTTTTGAGTCTTAAGCATTTAGCAGAAACCCCAGTATTTCTGTATCTTTGAAACATAATAACTTTCTCTGGTTTTGTTAACTCTGAGGCATTTTAATTTTTTCTGTAATGTCACTTATCGGAACCTTCGTTTACAAATATAACATAGTCGCCAATATTGTAATTAATAGGCGTTCTTTTCTTCTTCTCTTTACTTCTAGACATGATTTTTGAAATATTAAATATATTTTATTGGGAATCTATTATATAAATGTGAAATACATAAAAATATATCCTCCTGGTCAAAGTATAACATCCAGGAAGTACCTAGGCCACTGACCAAAGTACAACTGATCGATAGTGACCGAAGTACAACACTACTTCATTGCTGTAGAAAACGGTGGATTTTAATTATTTGAGGATACATATCTCGCAAGTTTATTATTTTTTAAATACTTGTTAAGTCAAAGAACCGACCGCATATAAAAGTTAAGCGATTATTTTAAAGCGTATAAAACTATTAGATTTCAAAGTATATTAAAAATAATTACTTTTTTCGACAAAAAATTTTTAACTTCGATAACACCAACTACCGGCTTAATGGCGGTAAGCGACTAACTACACATTGGATAGTTAGCAGTGATGTACCGAATACCACAGACAACAGAATTTAATAGCGCGGGAATATTTCAAACGGGCCAATTGGCCTAGGTACACATATGGCCCAAGTTCAACAGGTTCCCCTACCTTTGTTATAAATTCTTATTTTTTTTATTTTGCTTCAGATGATATGCCTCGCAAATCTAACGAAAAATTTAAATTTTTGCAAAGTTAACCATTAAGTATGTAAAATTTTAGTGTACGAGAAAAGTTTTGTTAATTTTTAAAACAATTTTAGTATCATCTCAAAGAAGAACATTAGTAGTTCTTATAATCCAAAAGTAAATAAATAGTTTTCAAAGAACAATGAGTTTTATTTTGCTTAATGTGAATAGAGCCAAGGTACATCACCTCTGTTGTATCTAGGCCATAGGTCCACTAATTTTTAAATCTTATAGCAATTTGAGTAAACGGTTGGTAATGCTTTTAAATATTTTCTGATGAATACCTTATTAGTGCCCCACTACGATGCAATTCATTTTATCAACAAATTGTTACTAATACAATTTTTAAAAAATTACAAGACAAAAAAGGGCCAAGGTACAACAGGTTCCCCTAGTGGTAAAATCTACGACTAACAAAGTCATGTAAATACTTCCATGATAAAGTGGGCACCACTGGCGTGTAAGCCAAGGCTTCCCTTATAAAAAAAAAAAATTAACCCAAACAAATGGTTTCCGCTATTTAGAAAATAAATCTCATGCATTTAGTTTGAGGAGTAAATCAGTTAAGATGCGAGTAATTTATTAGCGAAAAGCGTCTACTTTACACCCCTTACAACCCTTACAATCCATGCAAGAAGTGAAGTGATTGATAAATTCCCAGCATCAATTGCAATTCTCTCCGAGTCTGGTTTGGTTTCGGAAAATTACGAAGCGAGTCAACTCGTGCAGATAAGAGCAGCTGTAATTTCTGACAATAAATGTAAAATTGGGGCATAAAACGCAGCAGCCCCCATAAATAATTATAATGGTCTCATGAACGTCGCACGGATACTTCAAAGATCTTACCGAGAAGTAGGATTATCGGCGTTTTTATTTAGGGGGCCGAAAGAATAGTTTATTCACGCCACGTGATTAATCCTTGATCGACTAAAATCGATCATCCCTTTGACGCAATAAGAGTCACCCCATCAATCATTTTATGTGAACTCCTGGTGCTTCCCCTTTCAAAACTAGACCCAGGAGCTCTACGCCCACGTCGATATAACTTTCGCCCCTTCCCCAAACTAATCGGTTTAAAATTTTTCTTTTTATGCTCAACATTAATAAAAATCTCTTTGGAATATACTTTTGTACATTAACGAAAAATTGTTCGATGGGGAGGTAAGTGTGCTCACCTCTTCATTAATTTTTGGCAAGTCAGCGGAGCTTAACTTCGACTTAATTTTGCCTTTCCGTTTTCCCTTTTTTTTTAAAGTACCACGCGGTCGTCGTCGCCTAAAACGCACTTGGAAATTTCTTATTAATTCATCTGCGAAATAGATCGAGGAAAAGACACACGATCAATTTACTAATTTTTTTTAATGACACAAAACGGTTCGGTTAAATGTTGGAAAGTTTCGAGTAGCTTTTAGCGCGATAAAATGTCTTTAAATGAAGTTATAGAAATTCATTCTTTTCAATTTCCGTTTATTTAAATCGTATACAAAACTTTATTTCGGTTCGATGCTTTAATTTCATATTCGTAATGTAAAAGGGAACGATTTTAGAATAAAATCTGTCAGAGTTGTTTGTGTGTTTTTTCTTCTTCGGGCAAAGTTTTGTTCGAAGTGAAAAGTCTAAGGACTGATTTTGTTTGGTTTTTAAAGATTTTTTGCGCGTGCGAAAAAAAACAACGTTGAACTTATTGCAAGTTATGTTTATGGTTTTTTCTCTTAGATTTTTGGTTTATGTCGAAATTATTGCGAAAATCGTAATGAAAGTAGAGGATGATTTTTTTGAATTTGGCGCCTTACTAAGTTAGTCGGCATGAATGAGAACGAACTTGGTCGTGGATATGGTTGACAAAATTGATGCCAAAAAAATTAAATATTTTCTCTGAACCGACTTATTTTAGATAAAAACATAAAAAGTAAGAGCTTATAAAAAACAAAAATTTTGGTGCCTGGCAGAAAGTCGTAATTATAATATTTATGGAAAATAGATTAATTATTGTGAATCGTGCTTAAAACCGAGTGTGCACATTCGAGCTCAAAGTGGCACATTCCGATCTCGGGAAAATGAAGCGCGCCGCTCCGCGTCGCGCTTCATTTGCCTCCCTCGCTCGGAAATGTGCCACTTTTCACTCGAATGCGCACATCTTCGTATTTATTAAATTTTGTAATTCAAACTATCTTTCCGATCAACAAATTTAATTTAGTTCAATAAATATCGATTATATGTTGGAAAAACGTATTTTTACCATATCAATGAGTGGGAGAGAGCAAAAAGATACAACAATCTCATAAGTACGAGTGAGAGAAAATAATAAAAATGATTGAACTAACTTTTCGTCAATTTTATTGGCCAAATAATTGTGAATCGTGCTTAAAACCGAGTGTGCACATTCGAGCTCAAAGTGGCACATTCCGATCTCGGGAAAATGAAGCGCGCCGCTCCGCGTCGCGCTTCATTTGCTTCCCTCGCTCGGAAATGTGCCACTTTTCGCTCGAATGCGCACATCCTCGTATTCATTAAATTTTGTAAATCAAACTTTCTTTCCAATCAAAAAATTTAATTTAGTTTAATAAATATCGATTATATGTTGAAAAAACGTATTTTCACCATAGCAATGAGTGGGAGAGAGCAAAGAGATACAACAATCCTACAAGTACGAGTGAGAGGGAATAATAAAAAATTGTTGAACTAACTTTTCGTCAATTTTATTGGCCAAATAATTGTAAATCGTGCTTAAAACCGAGTGTGCACATTCGAGCTCAAAGTGGCACATTCCGATCTCGGGAAAATGAAGCGCGCCGCTCCGCGTCGCGCTTCATTTGCCTCCCTCGCTCGGAAATGTGCCACTTTTCACTCGAATGTGCACATCGTTGTATTCATAGAATTAGTTTGTTTTTTCTTTTGATTAAATTTTTACTACACTAAAGGAAAAAAATTAAGGGGGTCAAAAAAATTTCCAAAATTTTTTGGTGATTTTTTATAGACTGTATTTCAATGAAAAATAGTCATATTTGATTTTGAAAAAGCTATCGAGTTTCTAGTTTTCAGATCTTTTAGTCAAAAATTTTAGGAGCCACCGTTATCGTGCAATCTAAAGCAATAGCGCGCAAGAAAAATTTTGCAAATTTTTTTCCGATTTTCAATTTTGTGTCCAGGTACTTGAAAAATTTTTTTGAGCCATTTTTGAACCATTTTTTAACCATTATATGGAACAGATAGCTTGTTTCTTCAGCTTCCAGTTTTTTTTTTTATAATCTTGGTACGATTATTTTTCACCGAGATACCTGACGTTAAATAAAAAAAGATCCTTTTGTTTTCCATCATTGATTTCTCAGTAACGAATAATAGTACGGAAATAATTTGCTTCCCTCGTTCGGAAATGTGCCACTTCTCACTCGAATGCGCAAATGAACAATGACAATTGAATTTTTTGATATTAAGGTGGAACTGTACCCCAAGACTTTTAAACTACAAGTTCAAAATTAACCAAATTTGGCTAATTGGTTACTCAAAAAACCATCCATGAATGATCAATAGTTTATTTCAAAAAAGTAAAATAAAAATCTTAGCCTAACTTTGGAAATATTTAGAAAAAACTGATATTTTCGAATGTAGTCACAAAACGGCAAGTTCAAAATTAGTGAAATTTAGACAGCTTATTGACAGTGGTGGTTTCCAAGCCGGGGGGTAATTGGGTAATTGCCCCCCCGCCCAAGAATCTATCGTCCACTTATTTATTTTTCTTAAAAATTACTAATATTTAAAACAAACAAGTTTAGTTTTTTCTTTTTTTAAAATTTCCCCCCTTAAGCCAGTAAGCTGGAAACGCCCCTGCTTGTTGATATTGTAATGAAACGCAAAAAATTAAAATTTTAAAAAATGGTACCTGTGATTTAAGAAATATTCAACAATACAACTTTTACACGTTTTTCTTTTCTATTTTGATTTATAAAACAATTACGTCTCTAACGTTTTATGAAAAGTTACTGTTAATAGCAAATTGAACAAATTCACAAGAAACCACACGAAATTCACTGAAAGCTGTAGCGCCAAATTCAATTTCGCAATCTTGAGAAAAAAACACCCTGTATATAATAATATGAGACATAATCTTATACAAGGCCGAATAACGATTAGTGAAATTCCTGGAATAATAATGCGTTAATATGTAATCATATTTTGGCATAAAATGCTTCCACGAACGAAAAGAATACAAAAAGAGTTCCATGCGAACCGAATTAAAAAATATAAAATACAACGAACGCTTTTCCAATAAAAATAAAGAACATAGTACGTCGGTTGACAGGTACATGGCCCAACAAAATTTTATATATTTTTTTATTAGGTACCTACGTATAATATTAAATCCTCCCTATTATAAAAGTACATCTTTGGGATGTATTTATTTAAAATTTCTAACAATTGATCTCTTACACAAAAATCAACTTAAAATAATTTAATTAGACTCCTTCAACAATCGTTTCATTTAAAAATTAATAAAATGTTATTATGAATAAAAATAATAATGATAATTAAGTATCTGAAAAACTGACGTGCTTTAAGTATTTAAATAGACTGCAATAGTGTTACCTAAACTTTTTTCCTACTATCTGAGATTTCAACGCTTTTAACCTTTAATAATTTTAATAAAAAAATTCCAGTTGTATTAAGTAGGTACTGAAAAACAAAGTGTTCATAAAAACTTATAAATACATAAATCTGTCAAAATTCACAATATTCTGAAAAAACAATAACGTATTTATTTAAAACAGTAAATTATATGCTTTAAATTTTAAGTTTTAACTTTTTAGTTAGTTTTAGTAATTTTATAGTGTATTTTATAGTTTTCTATTGCTGAAGCTTCATTAATCACAGAAAGCGTTGCCTAGCAACTTGGTTTTTAGGTTTTAAATTATTTTTATGCTTTAAACAAGCTATTCTTGTATATACAGGGTGTCCCAAATAGAGTATGCTAACATGGGTATCTTTGTTATTAGTAAAGATAGAAGTTTGGTTAAATAAGCTACGTTTTGCAGTTTTAGGTGCCGATTCAGATTCCGTTAAAAAAATTTATAAACTCCGAATAGTTCCGAAGTTATCGTAAAAAAAACTGAAAATTGTTATTTTCTTTAATGTCAAGTAACTTTGTAATTATTAAATATACAAAAAAAAGTTTAATATAAAAGTTACTAGGTTTCATAAAATACAGGTGGAAATTAAGTCAAAATTCAATTCAAAACGGCGACTTCCAAGATATTGATACCAACTTTCTTATTTTAAATTGACGCTATATTGGGTTAGATACTCAAGTTAGCCTACTCAATTTGGGACACTCTGTATATGCCTATATATAAGAATTGCTCGTCCAAAGTATAAGATGTTTGTTTAAATTAATTTAAAAATTGTACTCTTAGATGAAAGAATTAAATTAATTAATACTGAATAAAACACAAAAAATCTTAATAAGCAAATTTGCCACGTTTCTTTAGCTACGATGCAATAAACACATTAAATCGGATAAATAAATTCCGTCACTCTCAGGACACACATTTTAGAAATTTTGAAACAGACTTAAATTTTCCAAAGTGTAAAAATAAAAGAAGAAACGTAATATCGTATTCCGAACAATAACTTCCAAGTTTAGAAACATTCTCGGCTGCATATATGCATTTAAATGCGAAGCTTGCTTCCTCTGACGCTTAAATGCATTTGCGTACAACACATTTTTTTTACCTACAGCACAATTCGCTTTAAACGCGTCTCCTTTTTTTCTTTGTCGGCAAAACTCAACAGTTTTAAATAATTAGAAGTGGCATTTAAAATGAAACGCGAAGATTAAATTTAAATTATCTCCTGCAACAAAATTAAACCCCCAGCGAGAGATAAAGCGAAACTCATATCGCAGGAAGTAAGCTCGAGCTATGCCGGATACACGTGCAACAAAATTTCGCCCTTTATCACCCTCTTAAATTTTGTTCAATTTCGACAATAACTTATTCGAAAATTTGATGGCAATCAAAAAAACAACAGTAACTTGTCGGTACAATTTTAAAAATTCCAAACAGTAGGCATGAAGTTGTTATGAAAAAAGCCCTTGCGCAGCGCTTTTCGTCTTTAATAAAATTTTAAAGAAACCTTAAGGTGGATCTGGAGTAAATCTGTCCATAAGAAAAACAATGTTAATTGTGCCCGTGTTTCCGGCCACACTTTAAGGAATTATACCTATGTAAATTAGGGTGTCCGTTATTTCCCAAGTTTATTTTTTTTTTCATTTTTTGCCCTAAAAAAATATCCATCCCAAAAAAACTTTTAGTTTTCAAATTAAACCCTGCCGAAATCATGTTACTATTCCCATTTAAATAACATGGGAATTTCGAACTTTTTACATTTAATTTTTTTTCTCTGAAACAACTAACAATACGGCAATGACCAATATATATTTTTTATAGAGAATTGAACGCTCTACAAAGAAGGTCTCTCATGATTTTTTGCTAATTGTACTTCTTCGAAAGTTATTTAAAATTAAAGTTTTGTCCATTGTGAAAATCACAATTTTTCAAGTTTTGCTACTATTCTTTTTAATAAAATTATTCAACTAACCTATAATAATTAATAAAACTTAATAGTTACAATAACGTTAACAATACATTGTAAATAATATTAAGAAAAAATTTATTTCTTTTTTTGCTTTATTTACGATTTTTTTATTAAGCAACCTATAGTCGCATTAAGATAGGTAGCTTTGTATTCACTTATAACTTGAAGTAAATACTGTTTTTGTTCTTCTTGAGTAGTTAAAATGTTCATATACACGGAGAAAAAAATATCGTCAAAATAACTATCTAACGTATACTCATTTGACGTATTGTCAGAACAACGATTCGATTTGCTAATTTAATGCCATTTATAAGTTAATTTGACAGTTCAAAGTAACATCAAAACAAGCGCTACATATTATACTTATAATAATAAAGATCCATTTATTTGATTCAAGCGTTCAAGAAGAACTCTCGTGAACGTGTGCAGTTTCCGTCGTATAGGTAACTGTACAGTCAACTTGAGGATCTGTATAGCTAAAATAGCGATATATATCGTCATTTTGACGATATTTTGTTCCCCATGCATAACCGTTAAATCACCATGACAAGAATCGTTTGAATGTCTAAAACAATAATACGTATCGTTATTTTGACGATCCGCAATAAAAAAACTCCGGATAGCTAAATTAGCTATACAGCGTATCCCTGTGAAAGATGACTATACTACGTATAGCTAAAATAGCGATACGTATGGTCATATTGATAATATTTTTGTCTCCGTGTAGTCTTTAGTCAATTGAACTGCTCTTTCCGCTACATAATTAATGCATTGCAGATTATTAACAATGTTTAAGCCTTCCAAATAATCGTCATTAGTAGCCCACGTCTCAACATCAAATTCTAAAAAGTTTTTATTTATAGAGAATCGATCAAAAAATTAAAATATGATTTTGTACAACCTGTTTTGTATATTTGCATTGAATTTACTAAGTAAATAAAAAAAAACAATTTATACACAGAACATTTATCTACCATAGACTAATTATAAACTAACCGTAAACACAAATTATGTTATTACGTTTATTACTCAAAAAACATTTTTTTTCGCTAAATCGAAATTTAGAGTATGATAGCAACATAAATAATGTTAAATGCGCTCGTAATAACAATTTTTTTTCCATTTTGACCACTAATTGTATAACAAAGAAGTAAAAGTAAAAAGAATCAAAAAAACTATATAATTAACCATGAACCCGACTTTAATCTTGAATAACTTTCGAAGGAATGAAATTATCAAAAAATCATAACAGACCTTTTTTGTAGAGCGCTCAATTCTCTATGAAAATATATATGGTCATTGCCGTATTATTATTTGTTTCAGAAAAAAAAATTAAATGCGAAAAGTCCGAAATTCCCATGTTATTTAAATAGGAAATGTAACATGATTTCGACACGGTTTCATTTGAAAACTAATGGTTTTTTGGATATGGATATTTTTTTTAGGGCAAAAACTAACAATTTATGGGGCGGTAGCAAAAAAAAACAACTTGGGAAATAACGGACACCCTAATTTAATGATATGTCCAACCTATTTAAAAATTAAGTAATGCAAGAGTAATATTCACGTTTGCATTGAGTTAAAAAAATTAAATAGTATAACAAATTTTTAATACAACACTGAAACGTAAAATCAGCAAGTTCTCCAATTAAAAGGCAAAATTATCGGTTAAAGTTTTTACAATAACTAATTTACTGAAAAAGGTTTTTCAAAATCCAACTTGAACAAAAATAAAAATAATTACAACAGGTCTTATCAATAGACCGAACATTTTGGATGTTTAATTTATTACTAACGAATCAAATTTTTGAAAATGCTCATTAAAAAAAATATATTGTATTTTTAAAATGTCTATTTAAATCCGCATTGAGAATTATTCTTTCCGAAAAAAAAAAGTGGTTATAAGTAACAAAAATTTTCAAAATTTGATACGTTTTTGTGTGCGACGTTGTAGTTACAAGTTTATATATGTTACAGTCAAAGCGTGCGTTTCAGTTAGAGTATAGGCTAACTAGGTAAACTATGCGTTTACTACCTTCTGTAGTAAATGTGTTGATTTCGGGCGAAAGAAAGCTTTTGCATTTATAAAACTTGCGAAGTGAATGTAAACAAACAATATTTGAAACATAACCTACTTATTGGCGTTATTTGTTAAAAGCTTTTATAGTATTTATAGTTTTTTCATATTTATATAAAGGATGTTATAGTTTTTTAATAAATAATGTGTTTTTTTTATAAATTTATAACCATCTAACACTAAATACTATTAAGTATTAAACATATCAAAACATATTCTTATGTAATAATAATTAGTTAGATTTTACTCTAAACATTAGGAACTTTATATTTAAATTTAGCGCACATTTGTGGGAGTGGCTTAACTATTTCTCTTGGCCGGACAGAGTATAGTGAAATCTAACTGATTATTATTTCCTAGGAATTTTTTTTTGATTTGTTTAATACTTAGTAATATAATGTTTCTAATGAAATCTAACTGATTAATTATTATTACCTAAGAATATTGTTTTGATTTGTTCAATACTTAGTAATATAAAGTTCCTAACGTTTAGAGTAAAATCTAACTAATTATTATTATATATGAATATTTTTTGATTTGTTTAATACTTAATAGTATTTAGTTCTAGATGGTTATAAATTTATAAAAAAACGCATTGGATTATTTACTGAAAAACTATAACATCCTTTATATAAATATGAAAAAACTATAAATAATATAAAGGCTTTTAACAAATAAGGCCAATAAGTAGGTTATGTTTCAAATTTTGTTTGTTTACACTCACTGCGCAAGTTTTATAAATGCAAAAGCTTTCTTTCGCCCGAAATCAACACATTTACTACAGAAGGTAGTAAACGCATAGTTTACCTAGTTAGCCTATACTCTAACTGAAACGCACGCTTTGACTGTAACATATATAAAGTTTATATATAAACTTTATATCGTTTTTAAAGGTTTTAAACATTATATTATCAATTGTAGATAATGAGTAATTTTAATTTTAACAACATAGTTTAATAATGGTTAAAATAGAAAAGTTTTTATTTTTAATATTGTTTTGATTTAGATCAATTTAGTATAAATTCAATGACTTACAAATGTATACAAATATTTAAATATTTAATTTCTTATTAATCATTTCTGTAAGAAAAATAGAAATATTTACCTAAACTGTTTTGGGTTGAACTTATTTTTGTAAAAAACCTGTGCGTGTACTTTTGTAAGCGCGTTAGAAGTTATACTTCTTTGGCGTAACAAAATTAAATATAACCACGTGTAAAAATTAATATTAATAAGTTCAATAAATACGAGGATGTGCGCATTCGAGCGAAAAGTGGCACATTTCCGAGCGAGGGAAGCAAATGAAGCGCGACGCGGAGCAGCGCGCTTTATTTTCCCGAGATTGTAATGTGCCACTTTGAGCTCGAATGTGCACACTCGGTTTTAAGCACGATTCACAATTATTTGACCAATAAAATTGACGAAAAGTTAGTTCAATAATTTTTATTATTCCCTCTCACTCATACTTATGAGATTCTTGTATCTTTTCGCTCTCTCCCACTCATTGCTATGGTAAAAATACGTTTTTCCAACATATAATCGATATTTATTAAACTGAATTAAATTTGTTGATCGGAAAGAAAATTTGATTAACAAAATTCAATGAATACGAGAATGTGCGCATTCGAGCGAAAAGTGGCACATTACCGAGCGAGGGAGGCAAATGAAGCGCGACGCGGAGCGGCGCGCTTCATTTTCCCGAGATCGGAATGTGCCACTTTGAGATCGAATGTGCACACTCGGTTTTAAGCATGATTCACAATTATTAATTTACTTAGACGGCTAACTTCATACTTAACTGTCGAATTTTCGTTGGCTGTGGTCTAAAATTTTACCCTCAACACGCCGAGAAAAGTATAACCTCAAAATGCGTTGGTACTCAAAGCAAAATTCTCTAATTCTCTTTTAGAAAACGGTCCTATTTTAACAATAGTATTTAGCGAATACCTGCAAAAGGGCAATCCAATACAGCGGTTCGTCAAAGTAAAAAAAGTTTAGACTTAACCCTCTCGGCTAAAAATTTTAACTCCTGCTCCGCCTTAAAGCAAGCACCAAATTTTAATTGTTTGTGTGTAACTTTTGACCGCAAACTTTTGTAAGTTTTAAGGGGCGCAAGATCGTCTAACTTATTTGACAGTTTGCAAAGAAATTAAAATAATGTACCCAAAGTATCACAGATGTCTTACTCCGCAAAGATTTATCTTAATTCGATAAAAACAGGGACGAAAATTTCGGTAAAGGAAAATATGTAAAGTAAAAACAGGAGGTCTATTGATCAGAAAGCTTACGACCCAGTTAGAAGGACGGAAATGACATTTAGGTCTTCCCCACGGAGAAAGGATCAAGGCAACCGTCGTCTAGGTCCCAATTTGGGGGTGTCTCCTTACAAGGGCCAATATTTCACCCTTTACATTCATTAACGTTACTTCCTGTCTATTAACTTCCTATTCCGACGATTTTTATGCGATTTGCTTAAAATATTTCTATTGTGCTATTTCTAACTTGTATTCGCGTTTCAATCGGATAAAAACCGAATGAAAACGCAATTTTCTGTTAG
The DNA here is from genome assembly GCA_036325965.1 of Sinopyrophorus schimmeli. Lineage (NCBI taxonomy): Eukaryota > Metazoa > Arthropoda > Insecta > Coleoptera > Elateridae > Sinopyrophorus > Sinopyrophorus schimmeli. The sequence continues at coordinate 326,571 of JARFIZ010000110.1, forward strand.
ATACTTTTCTTAATTAGCAAAACTTTTTTTCATTAAAGAAAATTTTATAAAGAAAATTAAATCAAGTTGACGTTCAATTAAAATGCGCTGACTTTTAATTTGTAAGTTGGTAATTTTTATTAATTTTAATATCGTATAACAAATCAGAATATTTGAATTATTTCAACTTTTGTACGGATTTAATTAAAAGAATGTATACAGAGTGTTTGCAAAAATTACACGTACAGAATACTAAAAGTATAAAATTTGATATAGTGGAACATGGCAATTTTTTAAGACTGAGGACGTTTTGAATTTGGCGCCACACTTTTAAGTGTGTTGCATATATAGGATGTGGTTAAATCGAGACTGGTAATTTTCGCTGTCAAATAGAGAGCAGGGTTCGCAACTTAGGGGTTTTCCCTCTAAATTTAAGCGAAAAATGTAGAATAAGATCATTTTTACTAACCTAATATTTTTTGGGTTAATTTTAGGGGCACTAAAACTACTTAAACTACAAAACCGACATCTAGTTAAGTTTCGGCTTACTAAGTTAGTAACCTAATAATATTAACAACTTCATTTACAGGTGGTGACACCGAAAAGTACTAAGCACGTAACAATTAATTGCGCAATGTCTGTCAGATGACATAGATGGCGGTGTTTTTAAATTTTTTTGATAGTGTGATAGCGTTAACCAACTTTGCTCAAATTAATTAGCATTGCTTAATATAATTATCTTATTTGTATCTATCTACTACCTATTTAATTGTATTTCTTGTATTATATACAAGATGTTTCACGACGAGCTTACACTATCTATATTGAAGTTTAACTTTTTATAACTTTTTTACAAACCCTGTATACAATAAAGTAGTTTTCTATATGTCAACAATTGGCTTGATTTTCCTACTCATTAACCCGACAAGATATTATTTATTTGGTATTGGGGATGTGCATATAGAATTTTCAATATATACGTCTGCACTTGTCAATTATTAATTAAAAAATTAATACCTATCTCGAAAAGCATACGTTTTAAGTATAGGGTATTCTCGATAACGTGATATTAAAATTTAACGTATAATCCGAGAAGTTAATAATATACAGGGTGTTTTATTTAAAATAACGAAGTTGCTCTTCACTTTTGGTTAAACCGGAAGTGAAAGCGAAGAACAAACAAATATAATAACTTAAAATAAAAATTTAATTTTTTGGGGTATATCAACTTCTGTTTGGAGAGAAAAATTTTTAGGAGTTGGTAACCCTGATGTTGAGGTCAACTCGTAAATGTTTTGATTTCTGTAGTTGCACTTGTGTTTCTTACGTTTATTCTCTTTTTTACCTAAAACAACATTTTTAAAATCATTAATTTATTATTGACTATTTCTATACGAGAAGTCACTGATATTTCCTGTCTATTCAGTACTGCCAACATAAAATTAAATTAGTATTGGCGCCAAATTCAAAATGTACTCTATCTAAAAAAAAACACCCTCCAAAATAGACTTGATTAAATACCCAAATTTTGTACACATTAGTAAGAATAGCAATTTTCAGTAGAAATCAATAACGATTTTTTTCTTAAATTGTATTTTATCATTCATAGTATCAACACTAAAAAAAGAATACGTAAAATCGATAATGTTAATTTTTTTTTTGAATTAAATAATTAAATCTTTGAAGCTGATTTGTGATAGATTTATAAGTGCTATAAAAGTCATATTAAGATAAGAATCAACATGGCATGGGCAAAATTGGATTTAATACATTCATTTTGCTAAGACTTTTATTTATCAAATAAATCAGCACAGAAAACTTGTTTAAATCGTACTTTCTTTTAGATTTAATTTCGTACTTTTCACTAATATAAACCAAATTCAGCGACCCTACATAATATAGCATTCTGAATAAGTAATTTGAAAAATTAACCCATACGGTAGTAAGACGACTCAAATTTGATTTGGGAGCAAAATTGTTAAATTATTTTGCTAGCATTAAGCATTAACTTAAATAATTATTAGTGCTCTAAAAATGCAATTGTACTCTTTATTTTTCAACCCTAATTAGTTAACGAATAATTTCTATTTTCGACTGCTACTAACATTTATTAATTCGCACATCGATACATCAAAACGCAACAGCAAATGCTTCAGCTTCTCTTGTTACGTTATTTAAATTAACTTTTGCAATTTCAACACAACGTGCTTTGACAGCAAAATTAATTTTCAAAAATATACGTTTATTTGCACGAGTAACCGAAGTTTAGGGATATTTTTGTGATACAAAATTGAACGTTAAAAAAATCGTAGCTCCATCCTTGCAAATGCATATTTTATAAAGTTACAATTGGAATTGATAATGTTGTCTTAATTGCATTTTTGAAAATTTGTAGCTGTATTTCTGGAAATATCTTCAAAAGATTTTTTGGTTCGTAATGCTTGTTTATCAGAGTATATTATCTACTGACCAAAAAAACAATTAATGCCCAATGTTAACACATAGAGATAAAGTGGCAAAATAAATTCAAAATGTAAATTTTTCAAAACGTAATACATTAATAAGCAACTCCAAATTAAAACCCCCAAAATCGTTCAAAATCCAGGAAAAATAGTTAGATTCATTTTTGTAGCACAAAAGATGACGTAAAAAAAATTGTAGATCCAATATTTGTGGACGGATCTTTAAAAACCATACAGATTCGCATTTGCAAGACTTTTTAGCTTTGGATAGGCTCAAAAAGCCATAGGCATACTATTTGAAATTCTCGACAAAAACGAGGTCGAAGAGTCCAACTTGTAAATAATTTTTCTAAATTACCATTTAAAAAAATCGTAGCTCGGTTATTTGTGAACGGATCTCTAAAAATCTTTCAGATTCTAAAAACCCGGTGATCGAAGCGTGAGAACAGCAAAAGCAATTAACAGGACCCAACGTTAAGTCTGGTTGAAAAACGCGTTGGGACCTTTCAAAACGTAAATTTTTCTAAAATTGTTAATTTTCAAAATGCTGTAATTTCGCTGTCTTTGCGAATTTGGTCAAATACTTTCACTTCACGCGTCTGAATCCGGTCCTAACTCAAAACCCCCAAAATCGCCAAAAATCGGAAAAAACATAAATTAACCCCTTTGTTGAAATTGAAGAAAAAATTTAGGTAATGGATTTGCTCTAATTTTTTTCTGGACGTTCCTATAGACCCCAAACCAACATAGCCGAAGCCATTCTTTCCTGCTCCTCGTTAAACCCTCAAAATTTTTGAGAAACTAAATAAATGGAAAAAAATACACTTCGACTAACAAAAATGATCATAGCGCTCCCATTTTCCATCAGATCATTAAAACCGATCCGGATTCGGAATCTTTAAGACACGTGCAAAATCGGCATACAGCGCAATGTTAATTTTTCGAAAAATTAAGGGTTAAAAAAAAATTATAGCCTCAAAGGCCTTAAGTCCAATAATTTAAACAAATTTAATACTTTAATTATTTTTGGTTATTGATAAGTAAAACTTAAATAAAAATAATTATTTTACAGATATCATAAATAAAATTTATTTAAAACAGATTATTTACCAAATTAAAAAAATATTTTTAAATAACACAGTTTTAAATAATCACAGGAATGGTCACAAATAGGTTCAAATCTTGATACATTTCTTTGTTTAATTTGTGTATGTATAATGTACATATAAATCTTAAAACCATGTCAAACTTGAACAAAAATAAAAATAATTACTACAGGTCTTATCAATAGACCGACCATTTTAGATGTTTCATTTATTACTAACAAACAAGTTTTTGAAAATGCTCATTAAAAAAAAGAAATATATTGTATTTTTAAAATGTCTATTTAAATCCGTATTGAGAATTATTCTTTCCAAAAAACAACGTAGTTATAAGTAAGAAAAATTTCCAAAATTTGATACGTTTAAGTGCGCGACGTTTTAGTTTTAAGTTATTTATGTTTATAATTATATATAAACTTTATATCGTTTTAAACATTATATTATCAATTGTAGATAATGCGTAATTTTAATTTTAATAAATAATTTAATAATGCGTAAAATAGAAAAGCTTTTATTTTTAATATTGTTTTGATTTAGACGAATTTAGTAAATTCGATGACTTACAAATTTATAAAAATAATTAAATATTTAATTCTTTATTAATCATTTCTGTAAGAAAAGTAGAAATATTTATTTAAACTGTTTTGGGTTGAACTTATTTTTGTAAAAAAACTGGTGCGTGTACTTTTGTACGCGCGTTAGAAGTTATACTTCTTAGGCGTAACAAAATTAAATATAACTACGTGTAAAAATTAATATAAATAAATTCATTAAATACGAGGATGTGCGCATTCCAGCGAAAAGTGGCACATTTCCGAGCGAGGGAGGAAAATAAAGCGCGACGCGGAGCGGCGCGCTTTATTTTCCCGAAATCGAATGTGCCACTTTGAGCTCGAATGTGCACACTGGGTTTTAAGCACGATTCACAATTATTTGGTCAATAAAATCGATGAAAAATTAGTTCAATAATTTTTATTATTCCCTCTCACTCGTACTTATGAGATTGTTGTATCTTTTCGCTCTCTTCCACTCATTGCTATGGTAAAAATACGTTTTTCCAACATATAATCGATATTTATTGAACTAAATTAAATTTGCTGATCGAAAAGAAAGTTTGATTTACAAAATTCAATGAATACGAGGATGTGCGCATTCGAGCGAAAAGTGGCACATTTCCGAGCGAGGGAGGCAAATGAAGCGCGACGCGGAGCGGCGCGCTTCATTTTCCCGAGATCGAAATGTGCCACTTTGAGCTCGAATGTGCACACTCGGTTTTAGGCACGATTCACAATTATTTGCCCAATAAAATTGACGAAAAGTTAGTTCAATAATTTTTATTATTTCCTCTCACTCGTACTTATGAGAATGTTGTATCTTTTCGCTCTTTCCCACTCATTGCTATGGTAAAAATACGTTTTTCCAACATATAATCGATATTTATTGAACTAAATTAAATTTGCTGATCGGAAAAAAAGTTTGATTTACAAAATTTAATTAATACGAGGATGTGCGCATTCGAGCGAAAAGTGGCACATTTCCGAGCGAGGGAGGCAAATGAAGCGCGACGCGGAGCGGCGCGCTTCATTTTCCCGAGATCGAAATGTACCACTTTGAGCTCGAATGTGCACACTCGGTTTTAAGCACGATTCACAATTATTTGCCCAATAAAATTGACGAAAAGTTAGTTCAATAATTTTTATTATTCCCTCTCACTCGTACTAATGAGATTGTTGTATCTTTTCGCTCTCTCCCACTCATTGATATGGTAAAAATACGTTTTTCCGACATATAATCGATACTTATTGAACTAAATTAAATTTGTTGATCGGAAAGAAAGTTTAATTTACAAAATTCAATGAATACGAGGATGTGCGCATTCGAGCGAAAAGTGGCACATTTCCGAGCGAGGGAAGCAAATGAAGCGCGACGCGGAGCGGCGCGCTTCATTTTCCCGAGATCGGAATGTGCCACTTTGAGCTCGAATGTGCACACTCGGTTTTAAGCATGATTCACAATAATTAATTTAGTTTATTCGACGGCTAACTTCATACTGTCAAATTTTCGTTAATTGTGGACTAAAATTTTACCCTCAACGCGCCAAGAGAGGTATAACCTCAGAAAGCGTTGGTTTGAAAGCAGAATTCTGTAATTCTCTTTTAGAAAACAGTCATATTTTTACAATAGAATTTAGTCCTACAGAAACAAGTTCGAGTTCGAGTTATCAAAAATTCGACTTATCGAGGTTCGACTGTACTTAATTTAATTGAATAGAAAACTAATATATTTTGTAATAATAAATATTAGGATCCTCCTGTGCTCAGCTTCCTCGGGGCAGGGGCCCCTGGCATTTTATCCATTTTGTCACCCTATCGTTACGCCACTGATTGTTTCGTTGTCTCAACTTAACAAATAAATGCGAAAATATTCGGTTTGTTTCTAATCTTCTCCATTTAATTAATAAGCAAATTACATGATGACTGTTAACATAATGGATTTATAACCACGTATTAAACGAACGAAATTTAGCCGAGTTAAAATAAGAAATAGAAGAGCGAATTGATTTTAATGAAGGCGAACAAAAAGTGGGAGTTTCAAACGAGGGGTTGTTAGACATTGAAAAAAAGTAGTATCGGATGACTTTAACCTACTAGCCCTGATAATGTTGACCTGGTCTTGTAAAAAGCTTCATTAAACTTTTATTGCAATACATGTCCAAGCAGTTGTGTAAACTATTAAGCTAAAAGCTTAAAAGTGCAACTGGCAGCTAGTTATCGGGAGGGCAAATTCGATAACTAGATTGTACAACCTACTCCTGTGTAATATGAAAAGCTACAACTTGGCATGCAGTTATCCGTGACCTAAATCTATGTTACCTGCATTCGATATAAGGTTCGATAAATTTCGCGACACTTCCTAAAAAGACATAAAGATGCGATTAAGTTGCGTTTACTTATGTACATTTTTGCTCGTAAACAATGAACGAGTGCTTGAAATTTTAAACGACCCAAAATAGACAAGACGTCTCCGCATAAGTTATAGGAATTTTCTTCGAGCACAAAGAAAAAACGTGACGTTAAGAATTTTTCAGCGGCATAAAATTTTAAACAAATCTTTATGCTTGTATACACTCCGAGAAAATTACTTTAGCTTCCCTTATAAGTTTTTGTCGTCAAATAAACTTACCAACATTTTTTATGTTATTTATTATCTTTGATCTTGCAACTTTCTCCCGGTACCTCGTAAAGTTCGATACGTCAACTCCTAACCGTTCTCCTTTTGCTCATTTCGAAAATAAATCTCTCTCTGATCAATTTTGAAAAATTTATAAAAGAATTGCTTAGAGAACATATATTAAATGACGCCGTAAATTTTACGAAGCACTTAAACTGTGTATGACAGTTTTATGCCTCAGCTTTGAAAAAAATATATTGTATTATAGTTTCCAATAAGCTAATAAAAATTGGATTAACATTATAGCATCTCTATAAAAATTCGGCTCTAATTTAACCATACATTTGTTGGTTTTTATGTATGTCATATAAACAATAATTATGTTATGGTGTGTGAATTATAATTAAATAAAGAAACTTTGAAAAAAAAGTGGGCTCGTCCGGGATTTGAACCCGGGACCTCTCGCACCCTAAGCGAAAATCATACCCCTAGACCAACGAGCCGCTATACAAAACTAGAAACGTTATGTGTTTTTAAAGTCTCGTCGACAACTTTCACTTTTAATGTTGATTATAAATATAAAACTCGTTTTTATACAGTTTTTCTAAATTTAAAACTTTTAAAGCGTTTATTTGGGTTTGGATTCATTTGTATTGTTGTTGAAAACGTTAATTGAACAAAGTAAATCTTCTATTTTTGTTAAATTATTCAAAATATAGAAGTAATTGTGGCGTGTGTGAAAATAATTATTTCAAGGGTCGGTTAAGTGTACATAAATGTTTAAAAAGTAGATATTAATAATGATAAACATGAAATATTTTTAGATAAAATAAAGTGAGTTAAATTTAACTTTGGAATAAATTGAACTTTTATGAATATATTCAGGTCTTGCTTTGTAATTTTAAAAATGAAGGTTATTAATATATATTATACAGGGTGTTGGAAAAATTAAGCCAAACCGTTAACCACAGTTTGTTTTTTGGCGTAAAATAAAGGGACTTTTTTACAGTGCTTGGACTATTATTTTTGCCGGAACAAAAACCAGAACTAAACCGAAAAAATATTTTAGTTTATTTCCACACGTAGATTTTTTTTATTTTATATTATAATATATCCCTTTTATTTTATACTTATATTATACGTAAGTATATCTACATACTTTTCGTTTAATAAAATATATTGTTATCGTATTACGATCATATACCTAAGGTAACGGACCCAAATAAGGCCCACTTTAAGTTTATAAAAGCATAATTAATAGGTTTTCGAAAAAAATGCATCAATACTTCGTAATCAAAATGTTTATTTATATTAAACTTCAAAATAAAAGTAACAATCTTTTTTTTGTAACATATACAAGCTTTGACAATGATTCGAAATCAGGAAGCGGGAAATTTAAAATCTGGGCCTTATTGGGCACCGGAATTTGGATCAGTCACCTTACATCTAATTACTACAACTACTAAATTATTAAATTAATTATTATTTTAAATAAACTTTTATTTATATTAAAGTTTTTTTTTATTTCAAACAAAACCAATCCAAATTTTTTAAACTAGTCTATGGATTTTATTTTTCCTCGAGTAATTTCTGTTTGTATATTTTCAAAGAGCTTCTAGGTACTTATACATTTTTAGAAAAATTACCAACGACTAAGTTTTTCTACTCCGAATTAAATGCTTAATCATTCTTTAAATTTTAAACGAAACCTTTTGCACATGCATATTTAAAGATGTAATACAAGTATAATCAGATTATTCTTCAATTTTGATTATTTTTATTTCGCAGAAAAATACATGCCTTCTGAAATTTTCATTTTCTAAATATTTATAATTTGCTAAATACCTCAAGCGTTTGGTGAAAAGTATTTTTTACAATAAAAACTTGAAAATTTACCCCTAAAGACTGAACTCCATTCTCGGTTTCAAAACCAACTCCCCAAGAAAGCTTACTTGTATTCCCTCTTGGTACAGCTTTCTACGTACCACCTCCAACCCTTATAAAATTGTTTGTGTTTGAACAAATTACTTTTAGGAAAAAAATTTTAGTTAAACGTAATGACCATGTTTCGTTGGTTTTTTTTAAATTGAAGTAGTCGTATAAATAAAAACTAGAACAAGAGTTTTCGTATTGACATTTTTCTAATTAGATTGATTTGTAGAGTTTACTTCTAAAAAAAAAGGAAAACAAAGATATTCGACGTTATTTTCCAGCAAAAGTAATGTTGGAGACCGGAGGTATAACAAGATTGTACAAGGGTGGGTTTGCATTATAATAAAAGCTCGACGTACTTAAAATTCAATTGAATTATAATAAATTTCCTACATTATTTATGAAACTTTAATATTCCACATTTTCGATGTTGAAAAAGCGAAGAAAACGAATTTCTATTTTTTATTTTAGGTCGCCTTGTAAGGTGTACTAACGTTAAATATTGGATTATGCTCAATTTAGGTAAACGACTGCCGCAGCCAAAGAATTTTCACTTATAAAAGACGCTTTTTGATTTTTAATTATGATATAAGTCTTCCTTTTTTTTTCGCATGCACAAAAGGGAGCGAAACTTAATTGAAGTAAAGCTTGTCCGAGATTGAAAGGGAGGGTCAAATCTTACCCTCTATCAATCAATTCGGATCGATAGGTTACAGAGCTAACATTTAAAATTGCAAACTACGACAAAATCCTGCGTTCGCATTTTAAAATGTCAAAACAAATACGCTCGAGCATCAAAATGATTCGGACGCCTGCAAAACGTGTAGTTTATGATGTATTTCTAGGTTAGAAATGCATAAAACATTTATTTTAAAAATGCACAAATAAGAAGAATTGTGATAATGTATAAATCATTAAATTGAATATTTTTTACTAAAAAATACGATTTTATAAATTTATAAATCAAAAAAAGTAGGAAAAATGAAAGATAGAAAAGTGTTCGGACACAAAAATAGTAAATAGACAATTTCAAGATTAATACGTTGTTGCAAACACTTTACTTTTTAAATTACTTTGTAATCTTCGAGGCATAGGAACTACCAATTGTCTTTTTTAGACATTCCAGGTTTGCCAGATTGGGCGATTTATCGCGAATTAGCGATTTTCCCCATACATATGCTCCTAAATTTAAATTTCGACGACAAGTTGCAAATTGGCACTTTTTATTCCTTTGTCTCCCAAAATTTTCCAGAAAACTAAATAAATTAAAAAAAATACAGTTCAACTCACAAAAATTGATTGTGGCGCCCTCATTTTTGATCCGATCATTAAAAACGACCCGGATTATGAATCCTGAGACGTTTTTCCATAAGATACATGCAAAAACGGCATAAGGTGCAATGTTAATTTTTCAAGTAATTAAGTGTTAAAGTTTTAGATTCATTTTGGTAGCACAAAAGTTTACGTTTAAAAAATTGTAGCGCCATTATTTGTAAACGGATCTTTAAAAATTATACAGACTCAGATTTGCCAGACTTTTTGACTTTGGATAGGCCTAAAAAACCATAACCGTGCTATTTTAAATTCTTGGGGAAAGCGGATTCAAAGAGACTGACTTCTAATCAATTTTTTCTAAATTACAACTTGGAAAAACCGTAGTTCGATTACTTGTGAACAGATCTTTACAAACTTTTTAGATTCTGGAAGCCCATTTATCGGAGCGTAAGATCAGCCATAAAAATCTACACGGCCCAATGTTAAGTATAGAAGAAAAACGCGTTCGAAGCTTTCAAAATGTACCTAAATTTTGCTAAATTTTTTAATTTTCAAAATGCTGTAACTGCCGTCGTTGGGAATTTGGTCAAATCTTTTAATTTCTGAACGTTTCCAATCCTAACACGTCGGAATTCGGTCCTAATTTAAAACCCCAAAATCGACCAAAATCGAGAAAAAACGAATGTTTTTTGGCAAAAAATGAAAAATACAAAATTGCTTTATATTGCTGAGTTTTTATATTTATTTCTTTAAATGTGCCCATAAATGTTTGAGAGGGTTAAGGTTGGAAAATTGAGATGTTTTGAACGCCTTTGGACAATTATACAGAAGCTTTAAGCACTAATTAAAGGTCTTGTACTTAGGATCGATATCCTGATGTAACTTAAATGTTGTTTTAACGTAAAGTCTTTGTGTTTTTTACTAAATTATTTTGTAGTACGTTTGTATACATTCCAGTAAGCACATTTCCATCAATAAACCCTAGTTTGTCTAATACACTAAATTTTTAACGACACCTTTGTTTTCTGTAATTCCGTGTTTCATTTGCTCCAAATTATTTTCTTATCAACACTTTTAAAAAGATTAATTTAAATTTCATCAGTAAAACAACATCTTCCCAAAAAAATTTGCATAAATCATTCTGGTGCAATTTTAGACGTTTCTTGTAGTTATTTTACTAATAAACGGTTTACTTCTGTTAATTCGAAAACTGTGATCATTTTTGAAGTTATACTTCTTTTGACGGGTTTGGAGTAAAATTATAGCAAGCAACGAAAGCGCGCGCGCACAGTTAACATAACTTCCACAGCCTGTATGATATTTTTACACGTAAGCGCGTTGACTAAATTAAAAATAATTTTACCACTATCTTATAATAAGATAGCTCCAACAGCAATTATTCTTTTAACAGTTCTCAGCGCCATCAAAAAAAAGTGACATTATTGATAGTGTCCTTCTCTGATTCGTGCGTTTTCCATGTTTTTTTCTTCGGCGTATTGTAAATAAACAAATTTATTTTAATTAATACTTTTATTTATAAGTTATTGTTTTAAAACCTATATTCCATACTGATAATATTTTTAAGAATAGTTTAGACACTAAATTACGTTAAAAGTTACATGTGTATTTGACTGTGTATCTGCATTGATATCTATTTCTATTAAAAATCCTGTTTATATCGAACCATACATTCGTTTATTTACGTAATGAAAAACTGTGTAAAGGTAAACATTTTTACTAACAAAGATTTCTAATATTAGATTAAAGAGTTACTCACCCTTACAGCGTCTAGACTTTAAAGAGCTATTAGTTTTTTTTTGCTGCTTAATCGCGCATTGTGTGCAAAAATCAACCCCTTATTAACCTCGATCTATCTATTTTTACCAATAGGTTGAATTATACGAGATACTACCTGACAGATTTAGATATTATATGTTCAATCGAGAATACATATTCATTCCTAATTATTACAATTTAGCATTACATTAATACTCCATTTGCGCAAAAGCAAATTATGCCGAACATAATAAAGATAAACCATAAATCGAAAGGGAATTAAATTATCCATTAGATGATATAAAAATCGATGCACCGGTCGATTTGTAAAAAACCTTTGCAAAAAAAAGAATTAATTAATAATTTTAAATTTTGGTAAAGAAGAATCGATTAGATTTGAAATAATACATTTTTTCTGTGGTCATGTATTAATTCACAGTGGCTTTAAAAGCATGCAAGATCAAAGCACGATCAAAAGTAAATTACCATAAAAAATTATTCAACAAATGTTTCTGTCTCGGCTACAATTAGTTTGGCACGATGAAATTAGTTTTTTTTGCGTTAACTTTGACGACTTAACTCTTTTAAATTAAAAAATTTGCGATTAGGTTAGACGTTGTTACTTAAATTATAATATCTACTGCATCTTTTTATTATATATTTTAGTAAGAAAAAAAAATTAACAAATCAGAATTTAATAAGCCCGTAGGTATATTATTTCATTCAAAAAAGTACCACCCTTTACTCGAATTGTGCAGGCTAAAATAAGTAAGGTACCTGCGGGTAATAAGGCCTAGCTAAGAGATATTTGAAGTTAAATGAAAAACGTCGAATTTAATCAACAGATTTTATAGTAATAAATTTAAGATTCTGTTAGTATAAAATATAAACAAAAAATGACAACTTTTACCATAAACTAAAACAAAATTAAACATTTTTAAAAACCTTGCTAGTACCCCTTATTTTACTACTGAAAAGTAATAAAGCCTAAAGTTTTAAAATATTTAAGTAATCACAATATACATACATAATATATTTGGTAACAAATATATATTGTTTGTTTTTTGTTACTTGGACAGTAAAAGGTTAGATATACAGGACGAAACGTTGCGACTTTTTAGAATTTAGTATATAACCTTTTACTGTCCAAGTACTAAAAAACATAGTTTTCGATATTTCATAGCAACAACTGGCCAATGTACTTTGTTAATGTATGAGATCAATTGAAATTTTTAATCGAAAAAAAGTAAGTCTTTTTATATTCTTTTTACTTAAATATCTTATTGATTTTTATTACCTAATAACAAATGACTCATCGTAAAAGAAAGATTATTTATTAATGTTAGCATAGTACTAGTCTGATTTTAGCACAGCATAATCTTTAATTTTATTTTTGAGTTTAAATATCAAGGGTCGGTGTGTTGTACCTCGGTCACTGTCAATAAATTCTACCTTGGCCCTAAGATCAACGTGCAATAAATAAAAATTTAGATATACCTTTGTTATAAATTCTTATTTTTTTTTATTTTGCTTCAGATAATATGCCTCGCAAGTCTAACAAAAAATTTAAATGCAAAGTTAACCATTAAGTATGTGAAATTTTAGTATACGAGAAAAGTTTTGTTAATTTTTGAAACAATTTTAGTTTCATCTCAAAGAAGAACATTAGTAGTTCTTATAATCCAAATATAAATATATAGTTTTCATAGAACATTTTGCTTAATGTGAATAAAGCCAAGATACATCACCCCTGTTGTACCTAGGCCATAAATCCACTAATTTTTAAATCTTATAGCAATTTGAGAAAACGGTTGGTAATGCTTTTAAATATTTGATGATGAATACCTTATTAGTGCCCCACTACGATGCAATTTATTTTATCAACAAATTGCTACATATACAATTTAAAAAAATACAAGTAAAAAAGGCCAAGGTACAACAGGTTCCCCTACTGTCTTATACATGTTAAGTAAATAGTAAAATAAAATTATCATATTATTAATTTTTGTACATTGCTATAGGTAAATCTTCAAGAAGCATTAAACAAGTTATAAACTCATCGAGGATAATTTAAGTAAGCATAAGTAATTAATTTTAATTTACGTCATCGTTGAAGTTGATTTGATGCGAGCAAAACATTAATTCGCGGCTTCAAATTTTGGTAAAATACATTATTAAATCAATGCTAAACTTAGCCAACCCTCGTTTCCACTATTAGAAGTTTTTCTTTAGTGCACCTGAACGTTTCTATTAAAAGTTTTACATTGAAAAGGAAGACGTAAAGTACGCAGTTGCAATTTATTCCGACCCCAGAATCAGTTCTCATCAAACTTTTAAGAAATGATATCAGTTTCTCGACCAATAAAAATCAAGCACCAATCTATAAAACCCCAACAAAATGCCAAATATAAACGAATCGATTTTTGCTTACATTTTTTTTTCTTTTTCTATTTGCTCAAGAAAAAGGTTAACATAAATATTAGACGAAATTCTTCCACCCTTTTTGTCAACTAATTAAATATAATTACGCACGTGCTGGAGAGGCAGAATATAATTAAATGTAAATATAGATAAATAACATCTAAGGGAAAAGGAAAAAAAATTCCCGAAACGTAAGCAGAAATATTACGATTATCCTTTTAATTAGTTTTCCAAAAGTTTGTTGGCTTCGTCTCTTTTTTTCTTTTAATTTATACGTCAGAAAAATCTGACAACTTATCAAATTTACTCTACAAGCACGAGACAAGGGCTTGGTTACTTTCCGTCTGAGAAAATTGTTTCGCAAGGAAAAAAATTGATAAATACTTTCGTTTTCGATCTGTTAGTTCTTCTAACGCTTCGACTCAATGTCACCAACACTTGCAATAATATTTATTGTTACCGCTTCAGCACTCAATTTCTTCGGTATTTTAACCTTTATTTAACGCGAAGCAGGAGTAAATCTGTCCATAAGAAAAACAATGTTAATGGGACCCGTGATTTCGGCCATAAGGAATTATTAAAATATTTTTTTACACGTAGCATCTTTAGGCTTTCTAGGCATGTATCGAGATACTTTTTTAAATTCAGCTTTTAAAATTAGTTTTTTTCTATGATAAAGATGCAACTACTCGAAATAAACCGATTTTCAAAATTCTAACGCGAGACATCTCTTCAAAATTGTCATACAATTACATTGTCGAAAAAAACATTGAATATCTCTATAAATAAATGAGGAAACACGGACAAACTAAAAAAATTTATTCGATGGCAATTTATTTGGATGGTTGTGTTGGGATATCCCAAGTAGTAAATCGTTCAAAAGTATGTAATAGTTTTTTACATAAATTTTAATCATTTTGAATATTTAATACAGTTGAATATAAATCCAATAACAACAAGAGATTTATTATACGCAGACGATATTCTCATAATAGCCAAAAGCCAAAGACAACTACAAGGAAACATAGAAATATGGAAGAACAACCTCCAACAGAAGGGAATGACCCTGAACGGATAAAAGTAAAGTAATGCATATAAAGACAAGAGAAATAAGAATCGACGGAAAAATAATAGAAAAGGTAGATACCTTCGAATACCTAGACATACAAATAAACAAAGATGGACGAATTGATAAGGAAATTAGGAACAGAATTAGTATAGCCAACAGAATATACTACCAAATTAATAATACGTTAATTGGGAAAAAAGAAATAAACACAAAAACAAAAATGCACCTTTACAAATTCATATATATACCAACCTTAACATACGGGGCCGAATCATGGACAATAATAGACAAATACCGATCAAAAATAACCTCGGCAGATGGAGATATCTACGAAAAGTGGTAGAAAAAACAAGACGCGCAGGGTGAAAAACAGAAGCATTCGAGAAGAACTAGAACAATAACCCATAATACAAACAATAGAGAAAAAACAACTCCAATGGTACGGCCACCTGAGACGAATGAACAACGACAGATACCCAAAGATAATCATGGAGATGAGGATAGATGGGAGAAAACCTAGAAGAAGACGCCGGAAAACATGGAAGCACAACATAGAAGAAGCAGCCAGAAGAAGAGGAAAAACAACTGGACAAATCAAAACTCTAGCCAACAACAGGCAAGAATTCAGAAAATGGCTCAATACCCCAGCACCGTAAGGTAAAATGGGAGACGGAAAAGAAGAAGAAGAAGAATATAAAATGGAAATCATTAGCAATTTTTTTTAACTCTCGTTTGATACTTTTGAAACTCTATGGGGCACCTTAGAACGCGGCACAATGGAACACTGCTTCATTGAACCCCATTTGCTTTATTGGTTTTATTTGCAGATTTTAAAGTCATATTGGTTAGAGAGCGTATGAGAAAAAATGATAGGGATCTGCATAGTGAGGCTAATATGTGAGAAGCCTTTGCTTTCCTCTAAAACCTTGCATGGCCATAGTGTCAATTCTATTTAGATATAAATTTGTTGTTGCCATGTCTATGCTTAGCAAGCAAGAGTGTTAAGGAAGTATTTTATTGGTTAATTATTTATTTTAATATACATTATAATATTACGCGATTTATTAATTATATTCCATTGTACCCCAGACCTGGGGCACATTAGAACAAAAAAAGTATTTTACAAACACAAATATTTTAGGTTTAAGACTAATTTTTAATCTCTTTTTTGTGTTCAATCAACAGTTTTAGGTCTGTTCTTAATTGTTTTAAGCAAAAATTATAAAAATATAAAACACAGATTTTTCTAAAAATCGAAATAACGTTTTCATTCCATTGTACCCCAACTGTATCTACAGCCTATTTAAAAATTAAGCAATTCAAAAGTAATATTCACGTTTGTTTTGAGTTCAAAAATTAAATAGTATAACACATTTTTAAAACAACACTGAAACGTAAAACCAGCTAGTTCTTCAATTAAAAGACAAAATTGTCGGTTAAAGTATTTACAATAATTAATTTTCTGAAAAAGATTTGTCAAAATCCAACTAACCATAGATATAAATTTTTCTTAAAACCATGTCAAACTCAAACAAACATAAAAATAATTACAACAGGTCTTATCATTTTGGATGTTTATGTTTTTGAAAATGTTCATTTAAAAAAAAAAGAAATATATTTTATTTTTAAAATGTCTATTTAAAACCGAATTGAAAATTATACTTTCCGAAAAAAAAACGTGATTATAAGTAACAAAAATTTTCAAAATTTGATTCGATTATGTGCGCGATGTTGTAGTTTCAAATTATTTATGTTTATAATTATATATAAACTTTATATCGTTTTTAAAGGTTTTAAACATATTATCAATTGTATATAATGTGTAATTTTAATAAATAGTCTAATAATGCATAAAATAAAAAAGTTTTTATTTTTAATATTGTTTTGATTTAGATAAATTGTAAAATTCAATGACTTACAAATTTATACAAATATTTAAATATTTAATTTCTTATTAATCATTTCTGTAAGAAAAGTAGAAACATTTACCCAAACTGTTTTGGGTTGAACTTATTTTTGTAAAAAAATCGGTGCGTGTACTTTTCTACGCCCGTTAGAAGTTATACTTCTTTGGCGTAACAAAATTAAATATAAACACGTATAAAAATTAATATTAATAAATTCAATAAATACGAAGATGTGTGCATTCGAGCGAAAAGTGGCACATTTCCGAGCGAGGGAGGCAAATGAAGCGCGACGCGGAGCGGCGCGCTTCATTTTCCCGAGATCGGAATGTGCCACTTTGAGCTCGAATGTGCACACTCGGTTTTAAGCACGATTCACAATTATTTGGCCAATAAAATTGAAGAAAATTTAGTTCAATAATTTTTATTATTCCCTCTCACTCATACTTATGAGATTGTTGTATCTTTTCGCTCTTTTCCACTCATTGCTATGGTAAAAATACGTTTTTCCAACTTAAAATCGATATTTATTGAACTAAATTAAATTTGTTGATCGGAAAAAAAGTTTGATTTACAAAATTCAATGAATACGAAGATGTGCGCATTCGAGCGAAAAGTGGCACATTTCCGAGAGAGGGAAGCAAATGAAGCGCGACGCGGAGCGGCGCGCTTCATTTTCCCGAGATCGGAATGTGCCACTTTGAGCTCGAATGTGCACACTCGGTTTTAAGCACGATTCACAATTATTTGGCCAATAAAATTGAAGAAAATTTAGTTCACTAATTTTTATTATTCCCTCTCACTCATACTTATGAGATTGTTGTATCTTTTCGCTCTTTTCCACTCATTGCTATGGTGAAAATACGTTTTTCAAACATAAAATCGATATTTATTGAACTAAATTAAATTTGTTGATCGGGAAAAAAGTTCGATATCCAAAATTTAATGACTACTGGTATGTGCGCATTCGAGCGAAAAGTGGCACATTTCCGAGCGAGGGAAGCAAATGAAGCGCGACGCGGAGCGGCGCGCTTCATTTTCCCGAGATCGGAATGTGCCACTTCGAGCTCGAATGTGCACACTCGGTTATAAGCACGATTCACAACTATTTGGCCAATAAAATTGACGTAAATTTAGTTAAATAATTTTTATTATTCCCTCTCACTCGTACTTATGAGATTGTTGTATCTTTTCGCTCTCTCCCACTCATTGCTATGGTAAAAATACGTTTTTCCAACATAAAATCGATATTTATTGAACTAAATTAAATTTGTTGATCGGCAAGAAAGTTTGATTTACAAAATTCAATGAATACGAAGATGTGCGCATTTGAGCGAAAAGTGGCACATTTCCGAGCGAGGGAAGCAAATGAAGCGCGACGCGGAGCGGCGCGCTTCATTTTCCCGAGATCGGAATGTGCCACTTTGAGCTCGAATGTGCACACTCGGTTTTAAGCACGATTCACAATTATTTGGCCAATAAAATTGAAGAAAATTTAGTTCAATAATTTTTATTATTCCCTCTCACTCATACTTATGAGATTGTTGTATCTTTTCGCTCTCTCCCACTCATTGCTATGGTAAAAATACGTTTTTCCAACATATAATCGATATTTATTAAACTAAATTAAATTTGTTGATCGGCAAGAAAGTTTGATTTACAAAATTCAATGAATACGAGGATGTGCGCATCCGAGCGAAAAGTGGCACATTTCCGAGCGAGGAAAGCGGAGCGGCGCGCTTTATTTTCCCGAGATCGGAATGTGCCACTTTGAGCTCGAATGTGCACACTCGGTTTTAAGCAAGATTTACAATAATTAATTTAATTGCTTAGACGGCTAACTTCATACTGTCGAATTTTCGTTAGCTGTGGGCGAGCAACTTGCGTTGCCTGCTAAAATATAACCTGCAATTTTTTTAAGGCTGGATATATTTCTGCGGTTACTCAGATTTTTTTAATTTAAAGGCTTCTCGCGTAGCACTGGCAAATTTTTTATAATTAAATGTGCTTTTTGCGAATTTAATTCATGGAACATTTATTAAATCCTTCAGGAGCTAAAATTAGTAAAACACTTAATCTAAATAAATGCAAAATCCTTTGAGATCAGATTTGGAATTCTAATTGGAAGTTAATGCGAGTTTCTTGGGAAATAGTTTTCCCTAACTATACATTTCTCTCGGCCGTCCTTTGAATATTATCAGCTAATGTTTCTTTAGAAATTACGGTTGCAATTTGTAATCGTCCTGTCCAATTAGAATTTAGAAGAATTGAATTGCACTTGCTTAAAGTCAAATAATTTCGTTGATTAATTTATTAAATTGATTACAAAGCAAACAGAAATTGAGGCTAATTTATGTATGTGAAGTTGGTGGAAGTAATCAGCCAACTTACGTCACATGCAATATTTATGATGTTGCCTATTGGTTACTCCAAAATCTGCTCGAAAACGGACGAAGATAAAACGTCAAATGTGGTTATGTTTAATGTGACCATACGTCCTGTTTTAAATGGGACTGTTCCGTTTTCAGATCATCTGTTCCGTTGTCCCCAAGCAATCGTTTGAGACGCCAAAAATTGTCAATTACGATACCGAACGTCCGATAAAATCGAACATTGACAATCTGGCAACACCGTACCATCTCGCACTGTGACGTCATCCTATATTTACCGTAAAAGGACTATGGTCCTTGCCGGACGAGACAATTTCATAAAAATTTCGTGATCGTAGGGAAACCTGTTGTACCTTGGTCCCTTTGTACCTAGGGCAACTTTATTTTTTTTAAATATTTGCGGGCTTTCGTTACCCTTAATTTTCGATATTTCAAATGCCACATTGACAGACATTAACGTAAAGTTAACAGCAGCTGGTCAATGTACTTTGTTAACATATGAGATCAATTAAAATTTTTAATCGAAAAAAAGTTAGTCTTTTTATATTCTTTTTGCTTAACTTTCCCTGTACTAGGTGGAATATAACTAACGTGAACAATTTTTTTTTGTTAAAACGGCACCTTTGGTAATCGAGCTTAAAACCGAGTGTGCACATTCGAGCTCAAAGTGGCACATTCCGATCTCGGGAAAATGAAGCGCGCCGCTCCGCGTCGCGCTTCATTTGCCTCCCTCGCTCGGAAATGTGCCACTTTTCGCTCGAATGCGCACATCCTCGTATTTATTGATTTGCCTTAATGTATCTTTTCGCTTTTAAATCAAAAAAATCAATTTAGTTCAGTCAATATCGATTTTATGTTTACAAAACGTATTTACCATAGCAATGAGTGGAAGCGAGCGAAAAGATACCATAATTTCGTAGGTGCGAGTGAGAGAAAACGATTAAATTAATTTTTGGTCTAATTTATTGGCCTAAATTTTGTGAATCATGCTAAAAACGGAGTGTGCACATTCGAGCTCAAAGTGGCACATTCCGATCTCGGGAAAATGAAGCGCGCCGCTTCGCGTCGCGCTTCATTTGCCTCCCTCGCTCGGAAATGTGCCACTTTTCGCTGGAATGCGCACATCCTCGTGTTTATTACATTAGTATAATTTACCGTGCGCTCTTTCAAATCAAAAATTTTAATTTTATTTAGTAAATATCGATTTTATATTCGATAAATGTATTTACCATAGCAATGAGTGAAAGGGAGCGAGAAGATACGATAATCTTGTAAATGCAAGTGAGAGGGAACGATTAAAATTATTCAATTAATTTTTTGTGTAATTAATTGATCTAAATTATTGCGAATCATTAAGAAATTCTTGTTAGGTTTTCTTAATATTGGGTATCGTAATTGACTCGTGTCATTGGAATTTAGTACTCCAGAAAAAGTTAAGTTTTTGTATTTTTATTAATAAATGTCTATTCTAATGCATAAATAAATGTTTTTTACTTAGACCTATTCATTATTGGTTATTAAAATATATTTCTTCTCATTTAACTGTCCTAAAGTACAATTTTGTGGATTTTATTTCATTTTATTTTTCGAAAAAAAGTAAGTCTTTTTATATTCTTTTTAATTAAATATCTTATTGATTTTTATTACCTAATAACAAATGACTCATCGTAATAGAAAGATTATTTATTAACGTTTGCATTAGTACACTGCAAATCCAAGTGTTTTATTTTAAAACACTTTAAGCGTTTAAATACTTGTAGTCACCAACTAAACGCTACGTAGTGTTTAATGTAAGATAAACACCACAAATGTTTAATTCTAAAACACTTAAAATGTTTTATATAGGGATACATAAAAAATTCATAATTTTTAATATTTAACATATTTATTTGATTGTTGTGAATTAGATTGTAAGTTCTAGTTGTAATCCATATTAAATTTTTGATATAATATAGAATTAATAGGGCTATTTTGTAAGCCATTTTTATGTATATTGTTATTATTACCATAAGGTTAGTTTTATTTCAAAATCTTGGTAAATTTTTGTAACACAATTGTTTACATTTTGATTCTGGATTCAAACTTTCCTTTTAGGTTTAATGATGACAAGAAACATAACAAATGGTTTATAAAATATCCTTGTATGTTAAAAATTATAAATTCGTTTTATTTACCTCTCTTATGTATATGTTTTTCAATGAGAATATCATCAAATAATAAATTTGAATCTGCCGCTGATTATATGTAGTTCCTTTGCACTGCCAATTGCGGCGTGGTAGTCGCAATTGTGTTTCCCTTTTTTTACTGTTGATCGGAGCATCTTATTCTGTTTCATCTATGCTAACGAGATTTTAATCGTACTGAATCGACCAATTAGTAAATTGGCTGTTTAACGAATTGTTTAAGCTAAACCGGCAACTGAAATACACACACCATTTCATTAAACAGCCGTTAGCGCAAACGAATGGTTAATCATTCACTGAAATACTGAGCGCAACAAATGTGCCTGCCGTTGCAAAAACGCAGCAGTGTGAGGGTGGAACCGGTTTGTTGGGTAGTTTTCCAAACAATCATAACAGTATAGTTTTACTTGAATGTAATGAAGAAATAATGCCATTATTAGCAGAAATTAATGATATCTGTATATGAAATGCCCAAATTTTATTTGTAATATCAAGGCTTGAAACTATTTATTATGAACCCCAACTGAACATATTATCGATACCAGAAATTTTTTAATTATCAACAACAAATTATCAATGTTGAGAATTTAATTTTTCCACGCACTCTCGCCCGTTTTAAAATAAAAAATCTAACCTCTATTCTTTTAATTAATATTAATCGATTAGAATTTGTAGGATAATACCTACAATAACTAACAATTTGAAAACTTCCTTTAATAACAATAATAATATTTTATACAATTATACATATTTATTTGTTATATTAATTACAGATATAATTTAGTGAGTTCAATAATTTATTGTGTTTTCAAAAATTAAAGTTCTATTATACAAACGTTTTATGACCGAAACGTTTTTCTCCGTAAACGTTTAATTTGATAGAATCTGTTTTATTTTAAAGCACTTTATATAAAAGTACACGGTAAATGACTAAACAGTTAGAAGTGTTTTTATCATTAAACGGATAAAGCGTTTTTAAATAAAGCACTTTAGTGTTTTATATTTCTTTTTAAAACACTTGTAATGTTTTGTATAATAGTTTAAACGTTTATACAGTTTAATTTCTAAACACTAAGAATGAAAAAAACACTTACATGTTTTACTTTAAAACACCAAGTTAAACACTTGGATTTGCAGTGTAGTGGTCTGATTTTGGCACAGCATAATCTTTAATTTTATTTTTGAGTGTAAACATCAAGGGTCGGTGTGTTGTACCTCGGTCACTGTCAATAAATTGTACCTTGGCCCTAAGATCAACGTGCAATAAATAAAAATTTAGATATGCCTTTGTTATAAATTCTTATTTTTTTTTAATTTTACCTCAGATAATATGCCGCGCAAGTCTAACAAAAAATTTAAATTTTTGCAAAGTTAACCATTAAATATGAGAAATTTTAGTATACAAGAAAAGTTTAGTTCATCTCAAAGAAGAACATTAGTAGTTCTCATAATCCAAAAATAAATATATAGTTTTTTTAGAACAATCGGTTTTATTTTGCTTAATGTGAATAGAGCCAAGGTACATCACCTCTGTTGTACCTAGGTCATAGATCCACTAATTTTTAAATCTTATAGCAATTTGAGTAAACGGTTGCTAATGCTTTCAAATATTTTATGATGAATACCTTATTAGTGCCCCACTACGATGCAATTCATTTTATCCACAAATTGTTACATATACAATTTAAAAAAAATTACAAGTGAAAAAAGAGCCAAGGTACAACAGCTCCCCTTACATATTGCGTCAGAAATGACGTAGACGTCCGATTTCCTTACATAGACTACAGTAACCTAGCAACGTACCATTATTTTTAACTATGACGTCATATAATTTTCAGCGTGAATAAACTATATAAGACCATATACATTTAAGACAAATTATAAAAGTTTGTCGGCATTCGATAAAAATCTACAAAGAATTAAAATTATAATTATTAATTTTGTTTGTTTAAGACAAGTTTATTTTGTTTACTGTTTTTGTTTATCCCGACCTTTTTCCACAATTAAAATAATTATAGGTTTAATTTTGTTTAAATACAATGCGCCGAGAGAAACACAATGTAAATTATTGAGATTTTGTCAAAATCAGCTTCAATCATAAATTTGATATTTCCGTTGTATTTTTTGTTATTAATCAAAAAGATGTCCTTCGCAAAATTTTAACAGTATAATGTCATTGAATATTTTTCAACACCATTCAATTTGAAATGAATAGAACCCGTGTTTTATTAGACAGGAATGCAAATTATACCTCATTCAGAAATCAACAGCACAATTTGTATATTGTGCGCCTAAAATTGGATTATTTTCGATGTGAGGTTAATTTTTTAATTTTCAAAGCTCGAAAGTTACGGCACCGTTAAGTCGATTTACGTGTTAAGGGCCGCTCTAAAGTGGTTTTAGGGCGTGCATTTTATCAAGATTTAACTTTCAGGTATTTAAAGATTTTTCGAAAAAGTAAAACGTGTGTTATGAATTTGAGATAAGCCTAGAATGTTACCGTCAATGCTTATGACTTTTTTATAACGTATTGATTATCCAGAATATAAAAGCTGTCGGATATGCGGGTTGTAGGTAGCTCTACTATTGTATCAATTATTATCACAAATCGATAACGATTGTTCCGTTTCGACAAACCTAGTTTTATAATATTTTATTCAAAGAAATCGTATCAATTCTTCTAATTTAATTTGTTCGTTTACTTTATTATGTTCTGCATCTTTCTATTACGTTCGAATGGAAGCGTTGTGACCATTAATTCTTCCGTAGAGAACGTCCTTTATTTCCTTTTGATCGAATTTGTTTCTATACAGGCAATCAATAGGAAAGAAAAACAATTTGTATTAACCAAAATTTGGGTCGGAATAATGCATGTTAAGTCAACTACCTACAGATTATTGCATATTTCATTGTTAGTCACAATCATATACATAGATCAGGGGCCCCCAACCTTTTTAAGGTTACTTCATATTAGAATATTGAAATTGTCAAGTGAAACGGATTATAAACATGTTACGTTTTTAATCCACCGCATACTAGGTGACTAAATGTCACATGCCATACTAGGTGGGGTTTGTCATACCCCGAAAATAAAACGTAATAAAATCTACAAAATTGTACTTTATGGCAGTTAAATGATAAGAAATATATTTTAATAACCAATAATGAAGAAGTTTAAGTAAAATACATATTTATTTATGCATTAGAATAGACTTATTAATAAAAATACAAAAACTTAACTTTTTCTTTTACTTATAAACTATTGGTCTTTTCTGGAGTATTAAATTCCAATGACACGTGTCAATTACGATACCCAATATTAAGAAAACCTAACAAGAATTTCATTCTTGCCTCCTTATTGAAATACAAATTAATTTCACGGCAATTTCTTAATGATTTTCAATAATTTAGACCAATCAATTACACAAAAAATTAATTGAACAATTTTAATCGTTCCCTTTCACTTGCATTTACAAGATTATCGTATCTTCTCGCTCCCTTCCACTCATTGCTATAGTAAATATATTTTTCGAGCATACATTTTGATTTGAAGGAGCGCACGGTAAATTATACTAATATAATAAATACGAGGATGTGCACATTCGAGCGAAAAGTGGCACATTTCCGAGCGAGGGAAGCAAATGAAGCGCGACGCGGGCGGCGCGCTTCATTCCAGATCGGAATGTGCCACTTTGAGCTCGAATGCACTCGTGCACGATTCACAATAAAATAGACAAAATATTAGATAACATCGTTCCCTCTCACTCGTACTTATGAGTTTTTCGTATCTTTTCGCTCGCTTCCACTCATTGCTGTGGTAAAAATACGTTATTCAAAAATATAATAAATATTTTAATAATTTTTTTGTTTTGAAGGAAAGTTTAATATACAAATTTTCAATAAATACGAGGATGTGCGCATTCGAGCGAAAAGTGGCACATTTCCGAGCGAGGGAAGCAAATGAAGCGCGACGCGGAGCGGCACGCTTCATTTTCCCGAGATCGGAATGTGCCACTTTGAGCTCGAATGTGCACACTCGGTTTTAAGCACGATTCACAATAAAATAGACAAAATATTAGATAACATCGTTCCCTCTTACTCGTACTTATGAGTTTTTCGTATCTTTTCGCTCGCTTCCACTCATTGCTGTGGTAAAAATACGTTATTCAAAAATATAATAAATATTTTAATAATTTTTTTGTTTTGAAGGAAAGTTTAATATACAAATTTTCAATAAATACGAGGATGTGCGCATTCGAGCGAAAAGTGGCACATTTCCGAGCGAGGGAAGCAAATGAAGCGCGACGCGGAGCGGCACGCTTCATTTTCCCGAGATCGGAATGTGCCACTTTGAGCTCGAATGTGCACACTCGGTTTTAAGCACGATTCACAATAAAATAGACAAAATATTAGATAACATCGTTCCCTCTCACTCGTACTTATGAGTTTTTCGTATCTTTTCGCTCGCTTCCACTCATTGCTGTGGTAAAAATACATTATTCAAAAATATAATAAATATTAAAATAATTTTTTTGTTTTGAAGGAAAGTTTAATATACAAATTTTCAATAAATACGAGGATGTGCGCATTCGAGCGAAAAGTGGCACATTTCCGAGCGAGGGAGGCAAATGAAGCGCGACGCGGAGCGGCGCGCTTCATTTTCCCGAGATCGGAATGTGCCACTTTGAGCTCGAATGTGCACACTCGGTTTGAAGCTCGATTACCAAACGTCTCGTTTTAACAAAAAAAAAAATTGATCACGTTAGTTATACCCCACCTAGATAACGTTTTTAACCCTAAAAAAAAATGTAAAATGAAAACTATTGAGTGGTAACTGTAGAAAAATCAATCTCAGTAATTGATTAACAATATCAAGAACAATACCACTTGGGCTAATCGAACCAAATTTAATTATAGTAAATTGCAATCTGACAACGTTGTATAATACGATATCACACTGTTATTAAAGTGAACGAGCCATATCTAGTACTATAACTTAATTCAGTACATTACTATGGTAACCAAAGCATTAAAATTCCAATTTTCGTTTCCATCTTCATTTTTTTATAACAAGTGATAAATATTATCGATCTTTTATTTTTTTACAAATTAAAAAATTCGATGCCTATATAATTACATAAATAATTTTCTAAATTTTTTTCTTTATCAAAAATTTCAAAGATATTATTTAATCGATATTTTAAGGTGAGATGTCATTTGATATAGGTTTTTGCAATATATAGTGTAGTGAATGATTTCGGCCAGAAAAACAAAAACTTGCTTGTATGTTATACTTATGAAAGCTGTTTCATAAAAATGACGAATGTACCGAGTGTGATTTATAGCAAAAGCGACCAACGTCTTGGACAAGAGTTATTTTACTGAAAATCCTATTGAGAGATGTTATGTTTTCGGAATCAACGATTTTTTTCCTTTTGTTATTAAGAGGGTTATCATTCTTCGGTATTTTATAGTTATTTTTAGTTTATTTCTAGATATTTACGAAAACTAAATGAAAGAACTATATTTTCGTAGATAATCGTTAAATCAATTAGATGTCACATTAAAAATTCACATATCATTCATATTAAAACTATCTTTAACAATAAGTTAGGTCGCGATACATAAACACCTAATGATATTTTTAATATTAAAAATTTTAGGAAAGCTATCAAAGCAAGAAAAAAAATCGCTATTAGACTGCAGGCAGTAAAATAAAATATTTTCAAAAATAATCAAAACGGTCGTTTTGATACTACATAATTGTGCATGACAAATTACTATTACAAATGCATAAACATTTCCGTATGCAAAAGGACAAATGTGTGATATCGCAAAAAAAGCTAGAGGCGCTTAATCATCTCTGTGACGTATTAAAAATTAGAACAAAGAATATGCGTTTTGGGTTTTGCAAATTAATATGTATTTTCCACAGCATTTTCTACGGAGATACATTTCGTCGTCATTTACAATTAACATGGAGGTCATTTACAAAGGCGTGGTCCATACACAGGCAGTTAGTGCAATGTGTACCCCATACAAAAGCAATTTCGTCACATTTTTGACAGCCATCTATAGTGATGGTGTTGAAGCAGTATTGTATCGGAGTTTGAAAAGATTCAAACTCCTCGTTCAGGTTACCACTTTTGAAGAAAACATACTTCATTAAGTTGGGGAACAGAGGAGCACTAAATTGATATAATATGAAAGACTGGAATGGTAAAAAATTGTTTCACTGCCAGATGTTGAAAGAGGAGTTGGGAACGATAGTGTCAGTTAAAAACTTGACAAAATTTTTATAAGGCCGGAAGAAGTACACATGGAAGGGCTGGACCAAATCCCTTCGGGGATCAGTCGCTCTTCGAAAGTAACAGTACGAGGAACGAATGCTGCAGACAGTGCGTCATTTTTATTAGATGACCAGGAATCCAAAAAAAGGATCATCTGGTTACGGTCTTGAAACATACTTGACCAAAAAACGTCTTGATAAAAGGCTTTCAATCAAACCGTCGAGATGTTAGCTGTCTTGTACGCATACATAGGATTTAATGTTTTGCGGATCTGGTGATTTGTTTGCAGGAAATTTGCCACTACTTTCGGCTACCAAAACATACATAGGCGTGAGGATTTCTGCTGCCATTAAAACCACTGGCACAATCATGTATGAATGACTTGTTGCTGACACAGATCCAACAAAACAGCATCAATGACAAAATAATAATTTTTACCTGATTTGATGATGAGCTGATGAGATCATTATCCATGAGTTTCGCAGAGCCTTAACAACTTTATTTAAATGGAAGGCAGTGAAAGTGTTCGGAAGATGGGGACAAGAATCAAAAGAAGAGAGAGGGCAGAAGAATGGCAGACAATCAAAACAATTACTTGTGTTCGTCATTTCCATTGTTTCCAATGAGAAATTTGATCACCTGTAACTTGCCTTCTTGTTATCTATTGCACTTCAAATCATCATCATCATCAAATGTCAACATTCCCTGTCCATCACCATCACTCTCGTCCTACAACTCAATTTTTCACATCGTGTTCTTTGCTTGTCAGTACCTATTCGTCCAACACCCTGCACACCTTATTGTTGTGAATACTATGAAAATTAAAAAAATGCCAATAATTATAAATGAAATATTGGATGAGTATACTCAACTTCGATATTGGGACCCGTTTAACTACTCACTTTTGAATTAAATTTAAAAAATTCTGTAAGTGCATTAATACTGATGTTCATTTTTAAATGATAGTTTCTTCGACTGATAACAAAGTTATACATATATTGTTAAATCTCATTAAGATTAGCAAATGATAAGTAAAGTACAGCAATCAAACAACCTTGTTTGTAAGTTAACAGGAGGAAATTCCTGCAAGATTGCTCATATCAATAAAGTCAATCTTCGTCGTAAGGGACGGCTATCATTTACTTTAGTGTGTCACAAGAAGCCCTGGTGAAAGCCAGGTTTACATAAATTGAAATATTTTTATACAAATCAAATTATCAAATAAAAATTTAACTGTCCATCAACCAAATTTAAATATATGGTAAATAAAATCGAAATGTATTTAAAGATTTTTTTTTGATAATTGTTATTTAAATAATTCAAACTGTTCTTATATCTTGAAAGATGGTCTTTCAAAAAATAACAACAATAATAAAAACAGAACTGTTGCATACACGTTCATTTATCGAAATCACAATGATTCTTTTTTAAAGGGTTGCAAAGTGTGGGGAAATAAAGGGAGTTAAGCGCACATGTACTTCGCTGAAGAGTTGTATTCGTAACTTCAGTAAACCAGCTAATTTTTTTTTTAAATTCAGACCCAGTTTTCCAACCTTTGGTTTTTTGATTAGGCCAACTGGAAGTTAGTCACAGTCGCTGCCATAGCAACTGACTTGCGGCTAACGATAAGTTAATCAGGGCTTTAAAAAGGACCCCTAAAACTACATACAAATATAAGAGATTAACACGTTTGTCCAAAATACCTAATTACTTCCACCATCCCCAAAAATAATTTCTTCTCCATCTTCCACAAAAGTCACTTTCTTTTTTGGAGTACCCACTTAAACAATTTATATAGAATCAAAATCGTGGTTTTCAAAGTAGCAAAATTGTCCATTTTCTTATTCGATATATTTGTGGAAACAACAATAAAACGTATTTTCGAAAAGAAAAGCTTCTATAAGAAAATAGATTATCATATTTTAAATTGAAAGAACAAACATATATGGAGCCGTACATCTTAGGGAAGCTTTAATCAATTTTTCATTGGAAGCTTTTTTATTAGAAATTCATCCATTTAGAAGCTTCGCTGTAATGTTATTTTTTTTTGTTTCCCATTTTATAGAACAAACCATCGGCAATTCGAAACGATTCAAAAAAAATGTCAATTGTGTTATAAAAATAGAAAAGAACTAACTTTATCTATTATTATCTCGATAAATAATTAACGTTATTTTTTTAAACCTTGAAAGTACGTTACGTCTCTTTTTGCCTTCCAAAACGCCAACTAAACAATTGTTTCGTATTGTTGTTATTAAAAAACGTATTAAAAGAATCGAAAACAAACATACAAATCAATATGGAGAAGTTTCCAAAATGTAGAATCATCGCCATTGTTTGTGTAATTATGTTTCCTTCATTCGAAATACAAACCCCAAACTCCAAATCCAAAATATTTTAACATAAATCGATAGTGGCTCTTTTAAATTTCAAAAATTTTCGCCCACCTTTATTGTATAACAATATTTCCGATGTGTTACCACCTGACTCGTCTTTCTTCCACCCTTTGTCCTTACAACTTGAAAATTCTTCTCTATTTTCTAGGTTCTTAATATTTTCTTAAGCAAAACATTTTTTTATGGGGGGAGCTCTAATTACATGGGGTGCGACACAAAAATCAAATAGACACATCCAAGGTTGCATGTAATAAAATTAAAGAATGTTGAGAGAAAAGTTTAAAATGTTACATAACAAATAACGAGGGACTATTGCGGGATCGTAGGGGGTTGATTATGTCCTTGAGATCCTCGAAGGGAAACTTACTGATTGTGGAAGTGCTGCACATATCCACCGGGTCCTGATACCCGGCGATGGAGGCTCTTGACAGACATAGGGGGCTCACTAGCATCGCCCCGCGGTCACCGCTGGCTCACTCCCGAACATAACGCGGGGGGTTCCTTCTGCGACCCCGGTGCGCCGCTAACTGCCTCCACTTTGGGTATCCGTCCACGACCCCGCGCATGCCTACCCCCACAATCATGTGTTAAGCAATTTTATGAAATGTCCTTATCAGATGGAAACCCTTTCATACAATCATCACTTGCTGTTTTTTTGTGTGTTGCCATTATTGTTGTTCTCTCATAATTGTTACCTTTTTTAATCTAACTACTTTTTTTTTTAATTTGGCGAAATTTCCACAAAAAAATTACTACCTTACATATTTATTTTATTGTTTCAAAAAGATGTTTTTTTTTTGTTCAATTTAAAGCAAAATTCTTCTGCCAAAATATAATTGGACTTAATTTTTATTTTAATAGTTTTTCTATGCCAAGGAAAAAGTTATCAAATAAATTTTTAAAACTTCTCTATTTCACAGACCAACACATATAATAATTACTTCATAAAATACATATTTAGATATTAAATGTATATATTTAACGATTTTATGATATAAGTCGTATGATTCATGATTGAAAAATTATTTAAAAAAAATAAAATGTTTTACAGCTTTTGATATGTACATTATTTAATATAACAGTGTCAACATAATTATGTACAGGATGTATGATTATTTGTAGTGTAACTAATAGCTGTTTTAAATAATAATTTGTGTTATTTTAGAGTACTTGAATTCGCAGATATAATTTTATTTGTTTAGCTAAATTATAAGGTGAACTGAAAAAAATCTAAATCCTTTAAAGATAGCCTTTATATTCTATTTCTTTGTCATTTTTTAATTTTAACTCTATCGATTAATTGAAAAAAGTAAATCAGATTAAAATAGTTTATTAATTTCTATTTACATAAAAATCAAAACATAATTAATAAAATCTACTTCTAATAAGTTAAATAATCTTTATAAACACAACAACTTATATAAACAAGCCTTAAATTAAATAATTTATTAATTTTTATTTATCAATTGGCACAACGTCCATATGCAGGGTGTCCGAAGAGAAATGCTCTAAACTTTAAAGGTGTGTTATTTTTTTTCACATTATATTAAAACAAAACAAATATAAAATTATTAAATTAAAACTTTAAAACGTAGAAAATGATTACATTTTAATAAACAAGTTTTTTATTTTCTAATCGAGGTAGGTTTCTGATTTTCTTTATTTTAAGTCAGTGGATTGGTCAAATAAAGCCATCACCGTTCTTCGAATTGATCCCACAGTTTCTCCTTTAGACACACACGAAAAGCTTGCCCCAGGAGATAAAGTCAATAGTAGAAATATATTACTTCTGAGAACTCTGAATGCTGCAGTTAAAATTTCTTGTAGCACGGATTAAATACTAGGAAATCTTATCTCGGTCAATTGTTTAATTAGACAGTCATATCTTCTGTTAAATATAACTGAATAAATTAGTTTAATTTCAAACTTGGCATTGGTATTGATGAATTAAATTTACATACCTGCAATGTATGAAGTACAACATACTCCACTTTAAACTTGACAATTTTTTGGTACATTATAAAAATAGTATTTGTTTCCTCGTAAAGATAATGAGGTACCCCACACTATTTACTTTATATTACAGCTTTAGCTAAAAGTTTGTATTGTGAAAAACTGTCAGAAAAATTTAAAATACAATTTTTCAACTTTGAAAATTTTTAGACCAAAATTACAATTCTTTCAAATATAGTACCAATATGTCTTCTTTTACTTTTCTCATATTTTAAGATTTAGCATTAAACATATTACCAATTTTAATTGGAATTAAATAAATCCTATTTAGATATTCCTTGTTTTTTTATCAAAATCAGAATTATTCTTTAATCCTTTGTACTTTGATATTTACCTACATATACATTTAAGTGTTCCAAATAACACACCCTTAAAGTTTTTTAAATTGCTTAAAGACAACCCTTAGTAACAAATTAATTAACACACACTATTACATTTTAACAGCAAATTTCTAAAATTCGTAGCATACATTTTTGAATCGCGTAAAGTTTTTAGATTTTATATAAATCGATCAGAAATACAATCTTTTATTACTAATATTATACAAAAATAAGAGTTTTCATTTTCACATCTCTATAAAAAAATGAAAAAATTACGACTAGATAATTAACACGTCCATCTTTCCTAATCATTCTCTCTTTTTAGATAAATTTCTCATCTTTTCGTTTTTTTTTGGCACACATGTTAATTTTTACAAGGCCCCACATTAAATCATTAATGTAATTAAATTATAAGATTACGCAAACCGGAAAGGGGCAACAAGCAAATCTTCTGTAAACTGGTTGAGGAGGTACTAAATGTAGATCTTCTTCTTCGTCTCCTGATATGCTCATTTCTTCGATACTAAATGTGTCCGTCAGCTCTTGATGAGTCCTTGATTCCTTACGCGATAATGGAAAAAAATTGACTATGTCTTCTTCGCTAAAAATACACAGAGAATCACATTTAAATGCGCGCTTAATTGGCAGCCATCAACAATCCCTCATTCTGATTGGTCAATTTTAGTTGTCAAATTCATGTGGTCGTGTATTGTGTATTTTACTAATTAATTAATTTTTATTAAAATTGCGTGCATCTACTGCACTTAACAATAATATGTAAAGCAATTTAATGTTGTTATTTTCAAATTATGCATAAACGTGTGTTGAATAATGTTACACAGAGAAACATCCAAAGAACATTAAGGTTAGTTTCTAAACTTCTCAAATTATATGCATTTTTAATTAAATTTCCTAGTAAAGCATGCATTAGAAATGAAATAATTTTGAATCAGAAGAATTACAGTTCTAAGGTATGTTGTGGCTATTTTATATTTATACTGAAGTGATTATTTAATAAAAATGTGTTTTTAGGAAAGATGCTCCAAAAACTTATAGAAAGCCAGTGTTATACTAATTTACCTATCGTCAGTATCCCATTGAACAAGAGGTTGATGGTCCTTTGCTCCAGGAATTGGTAGTCTCTGAATAGGTATAAGCCCAGGGGTATTATGATATTCTTGATGTATTCTACGAGCATGTTCTATCCGGGACTCGAGTTTCCTTTGTAATTGGCGTGTTGATGATGGTGGTGCAGTTCTTGGTGGAGATCTGCTACTGCTTTCGGCACTAGAGCTATCGCTAGTCTAAAATTTACTTAATTACTAATTCAGCGGTCGTAAAGCTATTGTAAAGCATACAGCCAAAAGTCTTTCACTATTCTGCATTGGTTTAGACATTGAATCACCATTATGATCTCCAGAATCTATTCCACTATCTTCCATTTGGTAGAATCAACTATTTATTTTACCATTGTTTGGATTTGAATGTCTTGAATATTTACATTGTTATATTAGATTACTTAGGAGGTTGCGGTATAAATGTGATTGATTACTATTTGATTTTCGTTTAACATAGCATTTAAAGTAAAATTATCTAAAAAAAGCAGAGAGATATCACAGAGTAGCACGATAGCCATATGCACTCTAAAAAAATCAATAAAGTGGTTTCATTATCAAATACCCCCAATAAAATTCAAATTTAAACCACAATATTTTTTGTCTACATATCATAAGCTAACACACTAATATTGGTTTTGTTCTTTGTTGTCTTTGTTAAGTTTCTTTTTAAAATAGGGCTAATCAATCGATTGAGACGCTTTATGAGTTTGTTGTAGCAACAAACAATAGTATAAAACTGTCAAAAATGGTTTAGTTCGAAACATTTATATACCTTTTTATTAGAATATACATTTTATGTAAAAGTTTTATCAATTTTTTACCGAAAGTTGGGCGACAATGCCGCCTACTAATGCACCTAAAAAGACAGCACCTTCTGGTGCTGCTAAAACTGGAGTACGTATAATTTTGCAAACATTTTAAACTTTTGTATTGAACAAATGTCGTGCCAGTTTCGAGTATTGATTACATTAACATTCGTTATAATTTCTTGCAGTAGTGTGAAAACGTTTGCCGCAAATAGATATATAATTTATGCATTCTCAAGTGTCTTTGGCAAAAAAAATTAAACAATTTACTAGAATTATTAGTGCTAAAAGTATTGTAATATCACTTCTATTTTGAATAAGGTGTAGGTATCTTAATTTCTTATTTTAATTACAGAAAAAGAAAACTTCGAAGACTGACGATGAGGATCTTGACCAATGGGCCAAATCTAAGCAGCTTGTTAAGCCCAAAGATCAACTCGAATTAACCGATGCAGTAAGAAAAGCTCGCTTAGTTTAGCTAAAATATTTTAAAATTTCAAACTAGGAACTCAAAGAAATACTTCCAAGAGTCTTACAAACAAATAACGTTCAACAACCCGATGGACTCGTTATCTTCGACTTTGCTGTTGGTGAATTCGTTCCAATACCATCGCCTGGTAATGCTGTTACTGTATTTAGTCAAAAGGGCACATATCTTCATAAAGAATCAGACGATGCGCGCAAACAGCTTATCGCCTCCGGGATCGATCGTAACTATTTTTGTTAAATTAAATAAAACCATTTGTTTACTAAAATATTTGCAGCTGCTGAATTTGGAGCATCGACGACCAGCATTGTATCCGAAGCCAAAGTAAAATCTGAGGAAGAGTTAGGTAGTGGAAGTGAAGAAGGCGAGGATGAGGTAGAAGGTGAAGGTGACGGCGAAGGGGAGGGTGGTGAAGGTGGCGAACCGGGTGAAGGAGAAACGAAAGGCGAAGGAGAAGGCGAAGGCGAAGAAGGTGCAGCCAAACCACGTCCGGCAGGTGGAAAGAAACTAACAAATCAATTTAATTTCTGCGAACGTGCAGCTTTAACTTACAACAATCCATGCAGGGTTAATTTACTTGTATTTTAATTTGATTTTTTTTAATTAATTTTTTATAGTCCCGAGATACTCAGACTATTCCACCACCAAAAGCTACCTACTCGGCACTTGTTTATCAATGGATTATTTATGATGGATACCAACAAGATTACGAAGAGCAACAATTAGAAAAAGAACGGGAAAGAGAAAGAAGGGAAAAAGATAAAATGCCAATATCTAAACATGCACCTCCGCCTAAGAAAATTGCTGGACGCGCACAGCTTAGCGAAGCCGTACAGGGACGTGTCTTCGACTGTTGGAAAACCATAGAGCGAATGGTTAATCAAAACACATACGATTATATAGCAAAAGGTACATTAACCTTTTTAATTGCTTTATTGTCTTCTTAATATTTTACAAAGATTATAGATACTGGGAGGATCCAGCAGACGAATTTCGAGAAGAGGAAGGTACGCTATTACCTTTATGGAAATTTAGTTACGACAAAACTAAGAAGAATACTGTTACATATATTCGTTGGAATCCTTATTATTATGATTTATTTGTTGTTGGTTTTGGATTTTGTAAGAAATCTTTCTTATTTATTGATTATCTTTAAATTATAAATTATTTCCAGTGGATTTTATGAAACCGATTAGTACTGGGGCCGTTTGTCTTTTTACTATAAAAAATCCATCGTTTCCCGATTATATTTGTATAACCAATTCGGGTGTTATGTGTGTGGATATTCATCCAATATTTCCATATATGCTTGTTGTTGGTTTATACGACGGGAACGTTATGGTTTATAACATACAAGCATCGTGCAAAGAACCAGCTTATAAAAGCAACTCCGTGCATCAAAAACACAGTGGTTTAGTTTCGGAGGTAAGTACTACAAATAGTAATATTTTAAAAAGTTTAATCAAATCGAATTGTAGGTCAAATGGGTTCGAGATTTGCCAGATGGAGAATTAAATTTTTTCTCCGTATCAATAGATGGAAAAGTTAATCATTGGATTCTAATGCAAAATTGTTTATCAGTTACTACGATAATTAATTTGTTCTTGGAGAAAGAAGAAGTTCGTGGACCTGATGGCACTCTAGTTAAGAAAAAATGTATATTACCCTATTTATATTTTTCTTTCGTTTTGATACATAAGACATATTGTAGCTTGCGCTTCTTGTTTGGTATTTCACCCTCAGAACCCCAGCGTTTTTCTCGTTGGAACGGAAGAAGGTCTCATATATAAATGCAGCACAGCTTATAGTTCTGCGTATTTATTCACTTACCATGCACATCACATGCCCGTTTATCGAATAGATTACAACAAATTGAATCCAGACGTTTTTGCTTCTTGTAGTGGAGATTGGAGGGTTAAAATTTGGGAAGATAACAGACAGTGAGTACGTCTCGGAAATAGTTTTACTTGGTTTTATCAAAAATGTCTTCCAGAGAACCATTATTTGTCTTCGATTTAGGATCCAGTGTTGGTGATGTAAAATGGGCTCCTTATTCGACTACAGTTTTTGGTGCTGTCACTTCAAAGGGAACCTGTTGCGTTTACGATTTGAATGTTAATAAATACAAACCGATATGCATACAGCCTATTGTTTCACGCAAAAAGTACAAATTAACACGCATTTCGTTTAACAGAAAATTGCCCATAATCATTTGTGGGGATGATAAGTAAATTTAAATTTATATTCTGTAGTACAATTAGTAAATGTTACTTTTTACAGAGGTTGCGTTACAGCATTGAAATTGTCACCAAACCTAAGACTCCCATGTAAACCACCAAAGAAACAACAACACTTGGATCAATATACATTGCAATTGATGAAATTAGACAAACTTTTATCGCTTGTTCGGGAGCCAACAACTTTAAGTTTGCCTCCAGATCCCGCAGGAAGTTCAGATTCTTAGATATTACCGAACTAAGA
This sequence comes from Sinopyrophorus schimmeli, assembly GCA_036325965.1. NCBI lineage: Eukaryota > Metazoa > Arthropoda > Insecta > Coleoptera > Elateridae > Sinopyrophorus > Sinopyrophorus schimmeli. The sequence goes on from JARFIZ010000110.1 coordinate 364,147, forward strand.
AATTTGTATCTTTAGAAGATATAAAAGTCCTTTTATTAAATTTTACTCTAAAAATAGGAAAAATCGATTTGTTAAATGAAATTTGGAAAAGCAGAGTCAATATTCCTACATTTATGACTCAATTACAATATAACAGTACATGAGTAAACACAGATTCAGTATAGGAAAAAGGCGGTTTTAGCATTGATTATATGTCTAATTTTTATGGAAAAAGTACAAAAATGTGTATATTGCACTTTTAGACTTTCTGCAGTTGTTTGTGACAAAGGGTCAAATAATTAAATTGCATTTAAGAAGCTTGATAATAACTAGAAGTAACATTTTTTTATAAATAGAATTCCAAGAAACACACAAAGGCTGCTTTATTATTACAAGAAATCTGAATCAAAATTTTCCAGAAAATCTATTTTTAATTTTCAGGCAAACAGTAAGATATAACAAAAACCTCAACGCGTATTTCGAACATTTCATTCTGTTTCCGTAAACAATTTCTTAAAAGCGTCCAATCTAAGCAATAATCAAGCAGACGAAGAAAAGAATTTCGATATATTGTCCTCGACAGAAAATGATTTACAAAGACAGTAGATTAATCGCAATTTTAAACATTACTTTTATTGTGACCAATCATAAAATTTAGTAGAGCATGGTGCATGTGGTAGATGCTCTTTTGGTCAGCTATAATCGATAATACAATTAACAGGCCAACCCGTCCCAATGTGACACGTTTCTGTACAATACATTCCAGGAGGTTCCAATTCTTGCCAAACCGACGCTTTTGGCAAAGGCTCGGGAAACTCTTCTCCATTTTGAAACAGATACGGATACATGTTTGAAAAAGACTGATGAACATAGCTCGACTTCATTTCTGATTTTTTTCCGCTATACATAATCATCTTTGGAATTAAATAAAATAGTAAGGACGTTAAAATACTCACAAATTGGGAACTGTTTTTGCAGAGTTTGGGATTCGTCGATTACTTGGATGTAATTTAAATGGTATTTTATCTAGCATTGGAATCCTTCTCTTTGGGACTAATGGTTCGGATTCTGGTCCATTTCTAGGACCAAATCCTCTTACCTACAAGTACAGAATACATTGATAAACTCAATTAAAATGTGCCATATCAAAATCGTTTTACTTTAGGTAAATTAGCTGCATCATAAAACGTAACGATGTCTTTTCTTGCAACTCCATCTTGTTGGTCTTTGGTAAATGGACAATGAGTTACGCGACTGGTAGTTAGATAAGGATCCATCCATTTCCAATATCCTTTTAATTCAGGACGAATTGCAGGTTGTTCATCTCGACCAAGAGCTCTCACCTAATTATTTATAATTTCAAAAGAATAAATTCTAAGAGCCTCCTATAACTTACTTCGCATTTAGCGTACGGTTCCGGTGGTAAAACTTCTTTTTCGCCAGAGTGTATAAATCTTCTATAATACTTATCTTTCATTTCAGATAACGGCAGGGCCTTTGGGGGAGGTGGTTTTTTGAAAACCTGAAATGGTAAGCTTTTTAATAAAAATATATAATTAAATAGAAAGGTTTGCCCTCTCTTGGACGCCTCTTATGCATTCTATATTAGTGTTTATTGTCGATTTAAAGTAACAACTCTTCTCCCCCAGTTTCCAATCAAATCCGGATGAATAAACGGTTTCGATGTTTTCATCTCGAACTGCGACGTCACGGGTCTTTAAAGCTGGCTTTATTTTTGCTTTAACTCTCTATAAAAACAATTAACTGAATAACTTAGTAGACCATTTAAAAAAGTATTTGTATATTAATCAAATTTACTAACGCAGTCAAATTCTTGAGCTACATTTGGTATCAATCTATGATAAGTGCCAGTAGAAGTTCTATAATCGGTGGATTTACTAGCAATTATTGGAATTCCATAATCGATGCTTCCTAAATTATTATTCGTACAAATGAGAGGTGCTGGCATGATGACAGTCCACTCTTCTAAAATAATTATTTTGATTAAATTTCGGTAATTAAAATAATTAAACTTACTTACCTCTCTCGTTATATCTACCTACAATAAATTTGTTATTGTACAGGCGTCTCTATGATAGATTTAAAAGAAAAATCAATGTATTAATTCTATGGCAATTATTAAAGATTGATCAAACAGATGTAACTATAGCAATTACTTTTACCTAAAATCTAGCATATTTTAATATTAAATTGAAAGAATGTCAGAAGCGTCGAATGAAGAAGGTACGACACCTGCACAAAGCACACATGAATGCGACATAGCCAGTAGCCTGTATGGTATCAATTCAAAATCAAACAAATTAATCACATATGTAATTGCAATATTTTAGATGTAAACGATGCTGAACTCGTTAAAATCGTAGAAGACCTGCAAATAGAAATAGTGCATTTGGAATTGGAAAATCAAGTGTTTGAAAATTTTTTACTCAAAAATGATCCTGCGCTAATAACAGGTATTTTCATTTCATTAAAAGTAACTAATTTTAATTCAGTTTTTTAAGGAATGGCGCAGATACTGGAATTAGCTGGAAAGATGCAGTATCAGGCACAATCTACGCTTGCACCGATAAGTCTCGAACGAAGAGAAACTTCAGATTCCATAAGAGCTTCCAGCAGAAAATCAGATTCTATTGTTCGATTCACAACAACTACAGCGTCGACTGGCGAAAGAGGCCCAAGGTAATACAAACGATTTATATTAATATTGGTTGTTTATTGGCTCAGATTCAAATTTACACAATTATTATCTACATATTCTATTATAAGATTGTCACCGTCTATAATAATTTGTTCGGCTAAAAGATTTTCTAAAGTTTTTGTTAAATCAGTTGTAAGAATTTCACTGGAACTTTTAAGAAATAGTCGAAGCTTAAGTGCATTGGTTTGATTATTTTTATTTACAAGACGACATTCTTCAGCTATTGCATCAATGGCCCTTCCTAAAATCATAATTTTAATTTAACGTTAAGCTTTATTAGGATACACACCTAAACTCCATTTTCTGGAAACAAATACAGCAGACTCAGTTTTATTTCCACTTGGTGGATGTTGCACATTAAAATAAACTCGATCCACTGTTGGGATCGATTTTAAACCACCTGCCTTATTTTTCACTCTCATTAATTGAACTTTATTTGCTGTCTGCTGTTTTTTAGGTTTTTGCTTTGCTTGTTGAAGAGTCTCGTCCAACTAAAATTAAATAAGGTATTAAATTGTCTCTAAAGTAAGCTGTTTTAAAACATTACCTTTTTATCGATCTCAGCTTTGGCGATATTAAATTCCTTTCTTGGTGCTTCAAATCTTTCTAATTCTGCAGCTAATACGTCAGGGTCTTTTTCAAAACACGCAACCACATGCCGATGGATAATACAAAAATGTTGTTTGCATTTTTCACAAATTAAAGGAACATAACTTTTACTACTACAACTTGGATGCGAACAAACATACTCTGCAATCGTCTTTTCAGGAATAGCTTCTTTATCGTTGAGTAAAACGACACAAGTCAATGAGTGCTTTGAAAAATGGTTGTTGCAAAATGTAAGGCCGCATTTACATTTATATGGTAGAAAATCTAATTGCTTACAGTTTGACTCTGAGCATTGTACGCCAATATTTGGTAATTCCATAGTTATTGTTGTTCACCGAGACTTCCTAAAGCAATATCAGTCCACCTCTGTTCTTGTTCTTTAAGAGTTAAATTAACATCACCGTTATCGGCTTCGGGATCAGGTAATTCACAAGCTGGTAAATCTATTTCTTCTTTTGCAAGAACATCGGCCCTCCAGGCATCATCTACTAAATCTACTAAATATCCTTCAATTGTAACTTGCCCATCCATTTGATAGAATGAATTTACACAATCACCATAAATTTAAGGTTATAAACAAATTGGTCATTTCTGCAACCAACAGTACACTATCCAATGGCGTACAATTCAATTTTAGTAGGGTATCTAATCGACTACTAATTCTCTTGATTTAATGCAACTAAATAATTTTAATATCAATTACAGAATTAACTTGTCGCAAAAAATGGATTTAGCAATGCGCGAAATGGAAGAAATGCAAATAGCTCTTGAAAAATTTATTCAAATTTCACACAGATTGAAATGCAATTTAAAAGCAGAATTAGAAGAAATCGCAATTAGAGAAGCTGAAGTAAACGACGCTCGACTTGTTTTTGAACAAAATGTTGTAATAGAAGGAGTGGATTCTTTAACTCAACGCATTCCTGCCGAAAAATTTATTAGGTGGCCTCATCTTAACTATGATCAAAATATTTTGAACTTTTTGAAATTGTTTAGATACATGGAAGAATGGTTAAGAAGTGCCGAATCCACTATCGAAAAAATGAGACTAAGAACGAGCACTTTAAAAACAATGTATATTAAACTTTCCAGTCAACTTATACAAAAAGAAGAACTGGGAGAAGCAATCGATGCAGTCGATTTCGATCAACTCAGAATTCAAAACAAGCATCTCGCAGAAAAAATCGATCAAAAAAATACGCATCTTTTAGAATTAAAGAAAATGAACGGTATGAAATTGGCACAATTAATTGCTAATAATTAATCGAAAACCAACGCAGGTACTGCAAATTTAGTATTGAGTACCAATAAACAATATTTGCAAAAACAAGTTCTTGATATGAAGTCGCTTCAAGATTCTATTAAATTCAAAGAGCAGAAAATAATAAATCTTGACAAGGATTCTGAAACTGTCGAATCACAAGTTAATAAAGAAAAACATAAATTTAGCAAAATTCTGAATATGAAAGAGAATTACAGTGTAAGACTTTCTCGAAATATAATGGAATTATTTTGCTTTGTTGCGGTAATTAAGTAAAATTATTTATAATTTCAGGTACCTGATGTCATGGACTATGTAAGAACTAAAGCCAAATTACAAGCATTAAAAAGGAATTGTAAAACATTAGAACGAAGAAATCACATCCAACAGGTAAATACTTTCGAGTGTAGTCTTTGATAAAGAAAATTTTGTTTCAGTTTGCGTTAAATACATGCATAAGGCAAATGAAAAACATAACTGGTATAAAAAATCCGCAACCTTCTTGGTTTGAGTAAGTTAAAATTTATGCCATTTAATATCGAACATAAACCATTTAAAAATGTTTTAGAATAATAGAAAAGGATAGCTCCGATTCATTTTTTCTTAATGAATATACCTACGATCCAGTTGAAAATAATGAAACGTAGATTTAGTATATTTTTTTCCAATATAAAACTAGTAAAAAAAAAGAAACAATTAGAATGCAATGTTAAATCATAGAGAAGGTCGTGCTTGAAGTTATTACTGTCTAAATTTAAAGAAATTATTGTTAGTAAAGCTTTAAAAATCAATTATTTAAAATTACCTACTTTCGCCGTTTTTGGACAATAAGTAATTTGTGGACAAGGTAAATAGCAGTTTTGGACACAAGTAATTAAAATATAAGCTATTAAATAATCATTAATCTACAATAATTTGATCTTATTGTCAATAATACTAAGAAAATACATACAAAATACATACAATTTCAAATACATTAAAAATTGCTTCGTAATTATAAAATTCATATTTTTAAACGATTTTTTCAATTTTTAATTTTTTTGTAAAGTTTATTAAATTGATATGCACTCACATCGCAGATGCCTTTAAATGTAATAATCAACGATACTTTTCGCACTCTTACTATAGTAATATTTCTTTTATTTAAAATATATCGAAAGTGTGCTTAATTGGTGCCCAAAAGTGTCCAAAACCGGTGTTTCTACCCTATATATAAGGCAAAAGTACCGGTTTTGGACTCGTTAGGTCCAGTTTTAGACACTTGAGTAATTTTGATAAAATACCTTAAAAAATACGAAAAAAACATCATTGATGTTTCTATCATAGTTAAACATACATTAATTACTCTTATAACAAGTAGCGATAATTCTTATATTTGACATTTGTCAAAATAAAGTGGAAAATGTCCACAACTGGTACAGTGTCCAAAACCGGTACTTCTACCTTACCTATAAAAAATTTAAAAAAATAGCCTTTAATTTTCAAAAATGGTAGCAAACCCTTTTGTTATGGTAAGTATCTATAGTTACACAAACTAATGATTAAGCCTAGCAACCCTAATAAACTTCATACAAACTGTAAATATTGTCAGTAAAATGGCAAAACAATTATTAGAAAAAGAAGAAGAGTACCGTAAGTTAAATGAAGAATTGCAAAAACGAAACAAAATATTAATGGAAGAATTCGATAATGTTATTGTATGTTGTTTTGTTATTATTCTTTTTTAATCTTAATTTAAGCCGACTATTTAAGAAAAAGCAAGATAATCTATTAAAAGAAAGTCAACAAATCAACAAACATTTAGATTACACTCAAACTCTACAAAAGTCTAAGTTTCACGTGCAAAACGAAATGAAGGAATGCAAGTCGTTTGTACAAACGCAAGCTAAATATTTTGATTTAATAGCCAAAGAAAATTGCGAAGGAATGATAAACAAAGATAAAAGTATCGATGGTGTTCCTGAAAGTGTTGATCAAATGGGAGTTAAAGGAATGACTAGTTTTTATAGAGCAAAAATAAAGGCAATGCAGCAAGATTTCGATAAGTTACAATTGGAGCTAAAAACTAAAGTAATTATTAAAATTTTACTAAATACAATATAAATTAATTTCTTTTAAGGGTGACGAAGTTAAGAAAATTCAAAAGGAAATGACAAAAGCGAGTGAAGAAAAAGACAAATGGTTTCAAGCTTACAATTTAAGTAAAGCCAATATAAGTAAATTAGAAAATCAAGTATGTTCGTTTACATAGTTAAATAAATTTTTCTAATTTAAGTTTGAAATAGGTTTCAACTTTAACTTCTAAATTCCAATCGAAGGATAACGAAAACGCATCGCTTAAAAAGGAAATCGATGTATTAAAAAAGAATTTTAAAACATCTACTTTCAATGTTTCCAGCACCGAAGTGCGCTTGAACCGAGCTTTAGAAGAGTCCGAAAAAATAAAAAACCTGTTAAAACTCGCCAAACAAGAAGAAAAGGTAAGCAACCGGTTGATTAAAATTTTCATAACAAACTGTTTTAGGACATAAAAGAATCTTATAAAAAAGAACTTCAGGAAGCTACAAATACTATCAAAAGTTTGGAAAAACAAAAAACTGAATTACTACATGGGTTTCAAAAACAATTACAATTAATCGATAATCTTAAAAAGCAAAAGGTAACATTCGAAACAATGGATGATATAAATTACAAAAAAGTTTTTGTAGACTTTCATTGAAGCTTTAAAATTAGCACAAATATCTGAAACGGAATTTATGAAACTTTTAGATTGGAAATTTGAAGACTAACTTAATAAACTTGTCTTATTTATTAAGTAAAAAAATATATGAAATACAAAGTAGAATCTACTAATAAACTTCATCCAAATGTAACATTCTACATTATTTTTTTATCATTGATGTCATTCAATAACATATGGCATCTTTTATGGTTCGACAGAAAGGTGCAAAACCATATCCTAATATCTAAAATTAACAATAACTCTTTAAAAAAAAAACAACTTAAACTAACGAAAACTGAATTAAAACTAATAGGAAATATCAAAAATAAAAAAAGTTCATAATGAAAAATTCTTAATCTATAGCTTGGGTAAATAGCTATAAAAAACATAAGAACAACTTATAAACTAGTTAATATTGAAATGAACAAAAATTTTGAATGCACTCAGTCCTTTATAAGAAATATAAAAGAGTCTCCAATTCAGGATGAGGATTACGGTGTAAGCTCTGGGCGACTAAATATGCCAATTTATGAGCGTATTGGCATGGAGCTGGGACACGAACAGTTCCAGACCAATTGTAATACATATGCGTTAATTTGTACGACAATCTTTGTAACTTATCAGCACCCAAACCGATGCTGTCATAAAGCACATTGTAGCTGGTAGGAGATACTGTACCTTGACGTACACACTGACTTATAATGAAGAAATCGTATCTAAAAGGAACAGAAACAAATAAAAAATTAATTTCTTCTACAATCTTAAAATATAAATATTTACCTTTCAGGTAATGTAATAATATCGTCTACTACAGTTCCTGGTTGAGGGTTCTGATTACCACAAAAAATTCTAGTGTTAATTCGCTTCGACACAACAACAAAAGCGATTTTAACATTTTCCGCGCCTCCGTAAAGTTCCGCCAATTTAGCTTTAATATTTTCTACTTCGTGTTCAAAAACGTAACGCAATTGTCCATCACCCACTCCATCTCTGAATATCAGAATTTTATCGGGAAGCACTTTACTTGTTTGGTGATACTTTTTGCATGCTTTTAAAAGATTTAAGGCAAAATCGTTGGAAAGTTCTTCGCCACTAGAATGTGCAGTGACACTGGAGAAATAACGAGAACATTCCCCATTTAAAGTAGCCACCATAGCACCGTAGCTGCGTTCCTTATGATTAGCATCGTGACAAACATCGTAGCCAACTACCATCATATTCTTATAAGGCAATGGGATGGACCATGGAGCACCGCCCAGTTTACAATTCAATTGAATGGCTACCTTTGTGGCTATAGACATAACTCCCTTAGAATCTAAATTCTTTGCTAAAATAACTTGCGTTGGAACTGGTCGATCCACACAACATTTCTTCTTGATTGCATTGTACCGATCACTCTTATTATTAGTTACCACACATAAAATCAATTGTGGATTATATAGATTAATAGCGTGATCTAAGCCTTCTAAGTAAGAAGCAGGACGATCGTCTCGTATCTCTTGTAATTTAGGAAAAGGAATGGACCATTGCATTCCGCTAGCAGCTCTTTGTAATGTTTGCATGAATGATTGCGCTTGACTTTTACAACGACTTGGACAAACGATAGCCCAAATATTAATAGGTGCAGCTTGCAACATGGGTCTAGATCTCAGTTCTCGGGTCCAATCGGCTTCTCGACCAGCAGAATATGTTGATCCACGACCGCCAGAAATTGTCTCGGGAGGAAGCAAACGTCCTGGAAACTCAACCAAGGTCTCTGCTAATTTTAGATCCCATTGTTTTAATTCTTGCACAATCTCTGGTTTCTCTCGAAGTCGACGACTGAAAGCCATCAATTTATTTATGCGTGGTCCAGGTCCTACACGTGTATGCTCCGCTAATGCACGCATTAAATGGAAATTAGCTCTTTGTGCGTCTGTCAGGCCAGTCATGCGACACAGTTCAGGCACCAGATAGATGGTTTCTGCCATACCAGCACGAATTTCACGAGCTTTGGCTCTCGATACCAACATAGGTTGACGCATGTTTGCAATTCTTAAATTGTATCTCTGTAATAAAACAAGTTAGATCTGCTCTATCATAAAACTCTAAGCAGAAAAGTAATCGAACTACCCGTTTGAGATTTGAAAATTCTTAAGCAAACAAAACGATATAACTCTATATTTATAATTTAAGGCCGATAGTTATAAGATATTATTTAAAAATTCTTTATATTGCATATAAAAACACATACAATGCGGTTATTGTAGTAACATGGTATTTTAAGTGCATTTAAATAAGATTTAAAGAAGTTTTCAATCTTAATACTTATTTAAAAAAACCAGTGCGTGTACTTAATAGGCAAGTCATTCAAGAAAAGTTCTGTTGTGGCTTATACAGATTCTTATATCCTTTTGTCTGCTGTGCAAAATGACCCAATTTTCAATTTCCAAACGTACAGTTCCCATATTACCCTATTAATTTACTTACATCCCTGAAATATGTAGCATAAGAAATCTTTGTGCCATCTTTTTTGGTAAATGTTGATTCGGGCGTAGAATCAAAATCTACATCATCAATATGGTAAGTGCGATTATTGTATTCGGTTAAAACAACGCAACCAACAATTCGAGCCTGAAAACTTCGCTTAAAATCGCGGCTATCTTCCTGCATACAGTCGTTTAGTAATCTTAGAACAGTATCGTGCCTCATCACTTTGTGTGTTATTTCAACACACATCAAAATGGCATTTTCATGTTGACGGATCGAAGTAACATATCCAGGCCACAATTCCATACGATGTTCCTCTACTGTAACCTATCAAACATTAGTTAGCAATTGTAACATAAAAGAAATATAAGTTTTATTACCTTAGCTAGAGCATCAAAAAAGTTTCGTCCAACTAATTGCAATTTTAAATGTCCCAAACATTTCCGCATAATAATATTGAATAACTGCAAATAAGAATAGTCTCCCATAGCTACATCACCAACCAAACGCACAGTTATACGAATATTGGCATTCGTTTCTAAAAAAATTAATTCAATCAATATTCACTTAAAGAAAATAATATAAATCTTACGTTCGTCCTGCACAAATACTTCACGTGGGCTAGGGTCAATCCTATTTGGACAAAACATAACAGTACCATCAAATATATATCCTGTTAAAATATCCTTCATAGCCCTTCTAAATAATGCTTTCTTAACATTGGTACGATCATCTTCCGGAGCAAAGTCAACTCGATATTGATATAAACACCAATTAGGTTGTTGTAGCAGTTTGAAATAGTTTGCTTGAAGACGCACTACTGACCCGTGAGATCCTGTAAAATTAAAAATTAAAAGTTTAAGATGTTCCTCCTAACAATAATAAATTATTACCTTGTTTCGATGATACTGTTTCTGGTTTAGTTCGAAAAATGTTTTCATGCAGAGGTCTTTTGCCACGTACTGTTCCTCTACGAATTGTTTGACTAGCATCACCTGCACCTTCTCCACCAACTATAAATAGAATTCAGTTATTATAAAAAACTATTCGCTATCCATTTCTTACATTGTGCAGCAAATTCAGCTTCGCCACCAGGTCCTTCGGCAGCACCTTTACGAAAGGTTGCTCGACCTTTAAACGCTGCCTAAAAATTTAAAACAATAGATCTGGGCAAAGTACGTAAGGCATTTACGATATTTACCGGTTGCTGCTGTTGGCTCGATGAAGGTTGTTGAACAGGCCTCGAATGACTTGCACTTGGCGCACCCCATGCTGAAGCTCCTGGTGCAGAATCGGAATGTTGTGGTCCACCCCTACGATATCCTGGTGGAGGACCACCGCCTCCGCCGCCACCACCGCCATTTCCAGAACGATACTCTCCCCCTCGTGACCGTCCACGACCTCTACCTCTAGCTCTATCACGATCTCGATCACCCATTTTTAATCAAACTAATGCCCTATTAAATAATATCAAAACATAATCTAAATAAAAAATTGTTTATAAAATGTAGACAAAAAAGTTTCATAACAAAGTGTTCCACAAGTAAATTTCAAGGTTATACTAGCCGTTTAATTTCATTTGAAAATGCTAGATTTTAATGTCAAAAAATTAGCATAAATTGTTTATTGTATACTCAAATAACAAATAATATAGCAAAAAAAATTAAACTCGCCTAAAAACAGCATAAAATTAAATGCAAGACTAAGATAGCACGCTTCACAAACTTCCGCCATTAACAAACACAAGAAAATGATGGTCAAACATGGTTAGCAGGAAACCGCTTAAATGTTTACAGGGTGCTTGGTACAAAGCATTTTGGGAAAAACACTTCCGGTAGCGGTAGTTTTTAAAAACTTTGAGTAAATCTAACGAACTTCACTAACAAGTGGTCGTCTAAGATATAAATAAAAATTTATAAATAGATAAATGCAGAATTGTTATTTATAAATTTTTTTTAACATAGTCCGTTCAAGTACAGAATTTGCTTTAATTAAAAATTCATATTTATTAAAATAGTACTCGATTAATATTTATAAATTATCAATATTATTAGAAATAACTTATCAAAATGATTCGTTCATTTCTAAATTTTAATGTAATTTTATAATTTAACCCTCCTAATACCACGTGACCTGTGAAACAAAAAATACCATGTGGGGGTCCTTTTGGAACCCCGACTACATTTTTGCGAAAATATTATGTCAATTTTACAAATTTTGAAAATTCGACATGTAATTCATTTTAGATAGCCTCATAAATATAGACGCCATTTTTGTGAAGTTTATTGAAATAATAAAATGCGACCCCAAGTTTAAATTTAATGCATTTTCTACAACTTCAAAAAAAAAAAATAAGTATTCACACTTACGTTTTCTAGTTGATAACTTGAACTCAAATCTAACGAGCGCGATGAAAAATTTTTATATTTTACAAACTAAGGTAGAAATACCGGTTTTGGACACTGTGCCAGTTGTGGACATTTTCCACTTTATTTTGACAAATGTCAAATACAGGGTGTTTCCGAAAGTCTATCAGAGCCGAAAAGGGGTGGTTAAGGACAATTAATGGAAGCCATTTTCGAAAGAGACACATGAAATCGATCTAGTATGGAGAAATTGAAAAAATTCAATTTTTTCCTCAAAAACTGTTTTGGAACCGCTAGCTTTTTCCTATTTATAAAACATCGGTAATCTACTCTTTTAACTTATAAAGATCGCCCACGTTCTTTAATCTTGCAGGCTTTATTTATTGTTCGATAAGCTTTTATTATAAAAACAAAACAAACTAGCTCGCTCGGAAATTTATCCTTGAACTTCATTTTGACCTATAATTTTGATTACAAATGAAAGACGTACTAACCTACCGTATTTTTTACCACTTACATTTAAATAAGTAATAATTCATCTACAACAAAGGAATAAAGAGAGCGGTGTGGCGCAAAGGTTTGGTATGTGAAGTAATACGCTAGTGATCTGGGTTTAAACCCACGCTAAAACCATCCTGTAACTTTACACCTCTCTCCGTTGCAAGATAGGAGTTAACCAAGAAGAGTAAAACTTCCACAGGAAAATTTCCTCAATATCATCTTTTGTGTGTTTAAAATACAGTACGACAAAAAACGAAGCGGGGAAATAGCCTACGCCCGGCTAAAAACAAAGAAGAAAGGGTTAAAATTCGTATGCACAAATTTTAATTGAGTTTACGGAGTCAAATACCTATAAATGTTATTCAGAAAAGAGCGTAAGATTTGCCGACTTAAAAAACGTGTGTAGCAAATATCGCATTATTACTACAACGTTTATAAAATATTATCGTAGTCTCCCTTGACCAATGTTTTGTCCTTGTCATGCAAATATAAAAAAAGGCAAACACATAATCAAAGTTTGTCGCGCCTATTAAATAAAGTATAAACACAGGATATCGTTAGTATCATCTTACACCCTATGAAGTCATTGTTTAATATTTTGCTTTTATATCGCGCAAACTAATGGACCAACTGTTTTATTTATTTTTTAAGAATAGGGTTGTTGAACTTGAACTTAGATTTGTTTCTTATACGATTTAATATTGATCTGGGTCAAGAATATAGGTTTAATTAGAATTTAGACACGTTAACAGTCTTTATTACAACAAGTACGTTGAATACGTTTTGTTAGTACAGTATTAATTTTTTTTAGGATTTGAAATTATATTTATTTGACGCTTTGGTTTTTATTTAAGTATTGATTACACCTTAAAACACGTTTCTTTGCAGACTTATGCAAATTATGAACATTTTAACTATCTTTTTGAATACGACATATAATTGACCTTCAAGGGTGGAAGCAAGCTACTTCTAGTAAATGCGACCGATTTAAGATTAAAAATTTGAAATCAGCGATTTATAATGGCACGTTTCTTAGATCATCGTTGTTTTGTTTATTAGTGCATTTATATTATAAGCATATTTGTCCCCTATTATTCTTGAACTTGAATTTAGTTGTTTTTACACTGATTTAATATGTATTTTTTGATGCGTATGTTTTTATTCAAGTTTTCATTACGAATTTTTTTTTTTTAATGAATACACAAAATGTTTTTATTATAAAGTGATTATGATAATAATATTTAATCCAGTTTGGAAAGTTGTCTTGTGACGAAAACCACCCCCAAATTGTCTAATTTTTACAACACTTACTTTCATAAGTCGTGTTTTACAATGATTAACAAAAGCATCGAAAGTCTCTTTTTAAAAAAGAAAGAAGTGTTAAAGCTGATAAAGACTGAAACGAGATATTTTAACTCAGGCACGTTTGTTTTAAAAATAAAAATAATTTAAGACCAATTCATTTTATGTGTGTATAATAACATGAATTGTTTTATCGTTTGAGGCCGTCGGATATGTTTCTTAATTAGTCAATTTAACGTTGTCATAGGTCAAAAAACCTGCGGTTCTCAAAATATGGTCTCAATTTTGATTTTGCTATAACTTTGTCAAATTAATGAATTTTGAAATATTACCAAGTAGAAAGTCTTCCAAAAATTCCCCTCCACCACCCATTTCCGGCTCTGACAACTATTCGTAAACACCCTGTATAAGAATTATCGCTACTTGCTATAAGTGTAATTAATGTACGTTTAACTACTATGTTACGATGTTACACTGGGCACTCTTTAGCGCCAAAAAAAGGAAGCATAAATATTTTTTTTTTAAAATGAATGAATTTTTAGAATTTCTGAACTGTTAAAAGATAAGATCATTAATAGCAATTCTAATCTCGAGCGATCAATAAAAGTGCAACGAAAAATCGAAAAAACTATCTATTGCTACCGTGTTTTACACGACGAAAAAACAAAGAAAAAGTATGAACAGGCAACACTACACAATTTTTGTTTAAAAAAGATTAATTATAATTACTTAGGTATGTTATGTGTTCTAAATATTAAATTAAATATATAAAAAGCCACTTTCCTTAAATTAATTTTTTACATGGCACGTATGTATTTAAAAAAAAGCATTGGCAGCAATCGCTTATTTTATATGCCTTACTTACCTTGATTAAGGCGTATTTGATTATTGCGGTGCTTTTCGTGGCAACAATAACCGCGATAATTCCTGTATTTTGAAAGAAAATTTCTCAAAAAATAAAGTAATTTTCGTACTTCACAAAGTTGCATTTATATAAATTTATACCATATAGAAATTTCGCGAGTGTGACCCTTTGTAGACCTATATCAATTTTTTTCAACTTTTTGAAAATTTTGACTGGCATTGTTTTCTTAAATTCTTAAATTGTGTGACATCACTCAGAGACCAATCACGTGTTAAATAAATTCAGTGTTGACGATTTTTATACATTAAAAATTCATTTGAATTCGTAGATGAAATTAAAAATATAGTTTTCCCAACAAATTACGTTTTGGTATCGTTAGACGTGGTATCCCTATTCACTAATATTCTACAGACACTTGTACTGGATATAATTGACAAAGATTGGGATATTTTGTCTGAAGTTCTAACAATATCAAAAAATATGCTTATTGAACTTATCAAATTTTATTTTGATTCCAGTTATCTGTTACTTGATGGTAAGTTTTATCTTCAATGTGGTGGAAGTAGTATGGGTAACCCAGCCAGCCCAGTGATAGCTGATTTAGTGATGAATTATATTGTTAAGAAAGTTTTAACAACTTTACCTTTCAAAATTCCAATTTTAAAACTGTATGTATGATAGTTTTATGGCTATTCCCAAAGATAAAGTTGATCTCACACTATCAAGTTTCAACAACTTCCATCCAAGAATTCAATTTACCATGGAAATTGAAGATAATTGTTCTCTTTGTTTTTTAGATGTAAAAATAAATAGATGTTCAGATGGAAAATTAAAAACGAATTGGTATCAAAAGCCTACCAGTTCAGGGCGATTATTAAACTACTATTCTAATCACCCAATGAGTCAAAAGATAGGTGTAATTAAAGGTCTTATGGATAGAGCTTTACGTTTAAGCCATGAAGATTTTTATGAAGATAATATACTACGCATAAAAAATCTTCTTATTAATAATAATTACCCTATAAAACTCATTAATCGATTTATAAATAATTATAAATTGGTAAATAACAAAAAAGATGTCCAACAAATAACAACATACTTTAAATTTCCTTACATCAAAGAATTGTCCAGTAGTATTGATCGTTTTATTAGACCAAGAGGTGGAAAACTAGCATTTTATAATATAAAAACAATTAATACAGTTTATAGCAAATTAAAAGATCCAATTCCTCTTCTTCAACAATCTGGTTTGATTTATAAAATCCCATGTAGCTCTGGAAGTAGTTACATAGGTCAAACAAATCAGAGACTTGAAGAAAGATTAAAACATAAAAATGATTGTAAAAATATAAATTATGTTAAACCAAACAAAACAGCATTAGCTATGCATTATTTTGATGTTGGACATCAATTCCAATTCGAAAACGTTTCTATTTTACATCGTGAACAAAATAAACATAAAATAAATTTAAGTGAAATGGTTTATATCAAAATTAATAAAACTGTAAATTTGCGTTCGGATACTCAAGGCCTTAGTTTAATATATAATGACATCTTAAATAAAATTAAAACATAAAACTAAAATTAATCATAAAATTTAAATCAAAATTATACAACTACAAATAATTTCTTTTTAGAATCATAGTTACAGCCTTTCATGTAATTATTTAGAATCATAGTTACAATCTTTCATACTTTTTTAAAAATCTTTCATTTTGACGCATATAATTATTTAGAATCATAGTTGCAATCTTTCATATTTAAAAATCTTTCATTTTGACACATGTAGAATTATTGAGTTTTAATGGTTAACTTCCTTTTTGTGTTGTTAAGGTATTTTATAATTTATATTATTTTATAAAATACTTGTAGTTATTGTTGTTATACTTTCTTAATTTTCAGTTGCTTGATAAAGTTTCAATAAAGAAACGAAACGTTGCAAGTTAACAATTTGTTGTTTTATTGTGTCCAATTCCAGTGAGCATTAACATATTATAAGATATTGGACGTGAACATTATGATTAATTAAAAATAGACGCGAACGAAGTCGCAGGAAACTGCTAGTAGTGTATAACCTAATAAATGATGAATAATTTTGCCATATAGAGTGTCAAAAACTAGGCAGATGCCAGTGTCAGAAACTACAGCAATAAAAATTTTAAGTGTCAGAAACTAGGATTCAAACATTATTTTTTAAAACATTAATTTAAATTATTAATCTGCTTCAAATAATTATTTTACGCATATGATCTTTTTTAGAAATCGTGAATTTATATATGAAAAAAAAATTTATTATTTAAATTAAATTTTCTATAAGTTATCCTGTTATAACCTCAGCTGTCACTCTTAAAGTGTCAGAAACTGAGCCCTTTACCTTAGTAGAAATATTTCAAATACTATTACAAAGTTGAAATATAATGCATTTTCTTCAATTTAAAAAAAAATAAGTATTCACACTTACGTTTTCTAGTTGATAACTTGAAATAAAATCTAACGAGCGCGATGAAAAATTTTTATATTTTACAAACTACTCTTTAAATTGTAACAGACCCGGTGTTTACGTGACAACTAAATTGCATTTGTTTTTACTCTAGACGACGCCTGTTTTAAACAAAATTTTACCAATGCAACGTGATTAGTTTCTTGGACATTCTTATGTACGCGGTTACCCGCTGTCCGGGGCTACCCCACTTTCCCCTACAGCAAAAAGGTAGATGACAATTTTGGAAGAAATTAAATTTGCTACAAAAAACGTCTTTAGCGTGTTGTATACCTTCATAACCCTAATTAATTTAAGTTAGTTTTAATTTAAATTTAAGTATCATTTAAGTACGAATTCTTTCCCCATTAGACATTCCAATATTCTTTCCCTAATTCAATAACTTTCGCACAATTACTTCTATAATTAGTTTAATTATTACTTTTTCGCATATATAATCTCAACATCCAAACCTTCAGTGCTATTCAGTATTGTTCAATCTCTATTCAGTTCTTATCAGTTCTACCGAGTTTGTATCAGATTATTATGCAATTTTAGTTAATAATTTTATTTGTATTCATGATAAATCTATGATTAAATCCAACAAACAATTTTATTCATTCTCGCTAACCGAATAATACGATAAGCGTCTAAGCTGTAAAGCTAATAAATAAACTTTTGTCTGTAAATTTAGTATGAGAGTTTTTAAGACGATAAACTCGATAACACAAAAGATATTTTAAGCGTTTACGCCAGTGGTTTCCAACCTGTGTGGCGCGCCCCCCTAGGGGGGCGTGAGACTGTTGTAAGGGGGGCATGCAGCTGTTTCCCAAAATATCATTTTCGAATAAAAACCAAAAAAGTCGAATAGGTATCAAAAAATTTTTATGTATATTTTTACATAATATTGTATATTATTTTGTAGCCCATTAAATAAATTATAATATCAATTGAGTATTTATGAAATTAGATTGTTAGAAAAATTAAGAGGGCGCAACAATTTTTTTTAAAGGGAGGCGCAGGTACAAAAAGGTTGGAAACCACTGGTTTACGCGTTTGAATCTATTTAACTCATAAAGTAATAGCTTTACATTTTACTGTAACATTATCTGCTTTATTATTAATGAAATTGTTTTAGCAACACTTAAATAATTAAACAAAAATGATATTAGTAAATATAATCAAGAATGATTTTGTATAAATTTACATAAAAATACTCATCAAGATACTTTACTTTTGACCGTCAAAAACAGTTTTTTTCAACACAAAAACGCCGCTAATAATGTATTCTAAAAGACGAGACCGCAAAGAACACCGTTTGTCACTGTCATTTTAAATCATTGGTTTATAAAAAACATGTTATTAAGTTAAGAGCATTTTAATTAAATGCGAATTTAAAAAAAAGTCCCATTTCTAAAAAATTTCCTACGTTTTGTATGTCAACTTAAACAAATTTTTTTCACAAAAGGAAAACAGAAAGACCTGTACTATCTATGTTTTTGGTTTTCGAAACTTTCTGACAATTATTGGAAAATATGTTATATGGTAAAGGAGAAGCGTCCAATTAAAAAATTAAAAAAAAATTGTAGAAAACTATTGCGAACGTTTTAAAACTCTATTTTCGGCCACCTTTAAAAATGGTCAGTTTTCAAATTTATAAACCGATGATGCAGGAATTCCTGTCACAATAGCCTTCCAAATAACGGTCACCTCTCTAATACAGTTAGGGCCACTTCCACGAAAATTAGTTTGAAAATTGACCTGCCATTTTACTACTGGTCGGATATTTCTGGGAAAAAAGTTACAAAATTACTTTTATGTTAAGTATCCGAAGCGGTAAAACAGCTTAGTTTAAAGATACATATATAAAAACATAGATTACCGAATTTCGTTCAATGTACATATTTTAAAAGTAAATTTAAAACAATTATTAACATTTTTTATTGTTATTAAATACTTAGGTAATAAGGTTAATTACATCTTATTTATTGTTGAACTAAAAGTAATCCAAAATTGTCTTTTGCTTCATTGATTCAAAATATTTTTTTTCTACGAATTTTTCCAATGATCTCCTAAAACCGGAATATCATTACTATGTGTATACCAAAACGATTCAATTATAGCTTCCTCCAAGTTAGGAAAAAGTCACTCCTTTAGCCTTTTTTTAATTCGGTTCGACTGTATTCCTGTTAGAACTAGATTTTTACTATACAAGAAAATATTCAAGCAGAGACTTGTCGTAACATGCTTAAATTCAATCATGTTGTATCGCAGTTAAATATTTCATAAAATTGATAAAATCCAATAATAGAATATTATTTCTTTTAATCTATTTATCACGTGGACAATGCAAAACCATAATAAGGCAACTAACAATTACATATAGTGGCATTATGTATTTACAACATTGTCTATATATGGAGGATTATGCATTTAAATGCACATACATACACTTTTGTCCCATTTTTTTTAAATATTGAACTATGTTGTATAAAATTAAAAAATAATAATCTAGGGTTACGACCAAGCCTAATGGGGTTATCGGCTGATACCAATAATAGCAGAATCGGATCACTATAATGCTTTATGGTTCCCTTGTGAGATAAGACATGCATAATATATCTATCTTGAATCACTTCATAGAAAGCCAACTTACCTTCCCTATAATTTTATTTTAATTTTATCAATGGGCAGTACTACCTGCTTTTGTTAAATCCGACACAAAGCTTCTTGGAGTAGGTATTCAATATTTGCAAGTGGATCCTTAACAGGTTAATAAAACCACTTTAAAAAGAAAAAAAAACATTGATTATACAAAGACACATTGTACTTTTTTTTGAACTATGGGACTGGTGATGTTTTAAATTATAGTTTTTTTATCGTAGAACATTATTATACTAGAATTATTATTATACCTAGTTTGAAGTATTATCACGCAACTTACATACGTGTCGTTTAAACAGATATACATAATTTGATTTCACGTATAGTTAGATGAATAAATTTTGTTTCTTGCCCTCTGACGGGGTTTACTAACTATATTAATTTCCATAAGTGTTATTAGAAGAAATCGCAACTTAATATATCAAGTTGTAGCCGCAACGTCCATTTTCTAGGTTTGTTCTTTCTCTGCATAGTCGACCCTAAACTCAGTTATAAAAATAAAAAAAGTGTATTTGTGCCCTTACACTGTCTTTTTTTCAAATTTCCATATAACGAAAACTCTTTATAATGGAAGAAAACACTCGGTCATTGGCGTTCTACAGAGTTTACACTGCATATCAAGGTTTTGTCCTCGTCGTTCCAGTAAAATCGCCTTTTCCCATGGGACACAAATAGTTTCTCGAACCACTATCCAAATACAAGACGAGTAGTTTAAATTGTTTTAAAATGAATGGTAAAAAATATGCCTCAAATAACTTTGAAATAAAAACTCTAAATTAAATTAACCTTTCAATTTATAAAAATTTTAATTTTAATGGCATCAACATTTCAAAAGTAACAGATCGAAGCTACAGTTAAAGTGTATACTTGTACGTAGTTTTTAAAATCACACTCATTCAATATGAAAAGCATGAAGTATTTGTTAAGATTAGATAATTATTATCAGTTTATTTTCTTAATCACCTGTCCCTTCATTATTCTAAAAATATTTAGATGTATAGAAGCATTACAATTTAACGTAATCAATAAACAGTTTTAAGTGTAAAATTGCATGAAAAAAGGCAAGAAATGTTATAGAAATTTGAACTAAAGAAAGATAAACATGGAAGAAAGAAATAAACGTTCCTTACAAATTGATAACGTTTTGTCGAGTCAACCAGAATTAGGGCCAAGTATTCCTGATGGAGGATATGGATGGTTTATTCTACTCGGTGCTTCTTTCTTTCATGTAGGTTTATAATTTTGTTTAAAGGTGTAGATTGCCAAATAGCTTCCCATGTATTTTAAATGTATATTCCGTTCCTGTCCTATTGCCCTATTTTTTAAGATAAATAGTTGAAATGGTTTTTAGAGATAGATATCATGTCTTTTAAAAATTCTAGGTAAATATGAATCAGATTATGCTTGGAACAGAAACACCTATATTCTTTCGAGTATTTTAGAAAGCCCACAACGGCTTAGAGGTTTAGACTGTTTTATGCTTGATTCAGTTTTTTGAGTAAAACTGGTCAATTTATCAAAAATCTAAAATCATACCTTTTTTAAAGACAAATGATCGCTATTCTTAAAAAAATTTCATTTTATATTTTCAAAAATAGGAGAATAAGAAGGAAACGAAGTGTACATTTAAAATGCATTGAACGAAATTCAGTGATCTACACCCTTAAAATTTCACAGAAATAAACTCATACCTTTCTTTTAGCTTTTATTTCCAAGTCTATCGATCAGTTTAGGAATCTTTATTTTGTTCTCTCGACTAGAAAATAGTGCTCCGCAGGAACCCTCTTTGTGGGATAACGAACTGATCTACGTCTCTCTATTTTTTATGGCCCTTTCTTCTTTAAGTGGTGGGTGATGGATTTAGTCTAATAAAAAACCAATGTAAATTTTTACACCACAAATTCAATATTTGATGGTTAAATGATTTACAAAGATTAAATTAAATACCATAATCTAAAATAATCCAATTAATCTTCTTAATTATCAGAACCTTTTGCAAGGAAACTGGCAAGATCAAATAAATGGCCACGACTCGTAACGACAGCAGGCACTTGTCTCACGTGTGCGGGCCTACTTGTTGTTTGGATAGGAATCAACAATGGCAACTACATAACTATTCTAATTCTAGCAGGAATTTTAACTGGTTAGCAATTTATATATTTCTGCAAACTCAAACGTTTTCTAACATTAAACTTACGTTAAAAAATTCTTTTTAAACGTTCCATAATAAAATAAACTCCAAAATAATTGATATAAGAACTACCCGCGTTCAGCCTGCCATTTGCAGATTTCGACCAATCCGAAGTTACCCTAAAGCAAAGCAATTCAAATTTCAATTATTCAAAATTTAGATTTAATATTATTTCTTTCAGGCTCTGGAACTTCTATAATTTTAGCACAAATTGATGTTCTTTTATCGCAGTATTTTAATTTAAAGTTGGAATCGATAAAAACATTTTTATATGCAGTTAGTGGACTTGGCTTTATATTTACACCAATAGCTATCGGAAACAACATTATAAAAATTGGACTTTTACAAGTAATTGCATGGTATCAAGCTATATTACTACAAGGAATTATAATCAGCATTGTATTTAAAAAACCCAAATATTTAAAAGCACAACAACGAACATACAAGCTGATTAGAGTAAGTTTAGTTCAGTATTCTTGGTACTGTGTTTATAAAAATATTTTAGGGCATATCTGATGAGGAAGAGGATGTTTTTGCTAAAAATCTGACGGAACTACAAAATCCTAGAACAAGTACATCGAAACCTTCGTCTTTTGTACCTGAGGCAACTTCTGTAAATGTTTTTAATCCAATAGACAATCCTTTTTCTGTAACAGATCACGGACTAAATAATTGGGAGAGATTTGAGGATGATACTGATAATCATGTTAAAACAAACGTAACACACACAAGTTTACATAAGACCTTTGCATTAGATTTCAATAACGATTTGGATAGAATTGAGCAGGTCGAAGAGAATTACGTCGAACTGCCAAAACCACTGTTTTCTGAATCCCAAGTGAACAATAATACAACTTATTCTTACGAGGCTTCTTCAACTGAATTTATTGATCCTGTTGTATTTCAACCGATTCAATCTGAGCAAAAATTTAATTACCAATTAATTCTGAATGTTTTTAAGGAACCAACATTTTATAAATCTTTGCTTTTTATAATTACAACTAGATTTTCAATATTTGTTTTTTGGACATTGTTTCCTACGTTTCTATATGTAAAAATTGATTATTTAAAAGTCCATCACACAACTGTTGTAGTGGGATGTATAGGCATTGGCAGTCTAATATTCACAGGAGTAACATCATGGATTAAGACAAATCCCAAAACACGACCAGTTTTTCTATGGATGTTTTGTTGGATAGGCACCTTAGGCTACTTAGGTAGAAATACTATCTACTTATTTAATTATACATATTTATTTTAATCAATTTTAGCTATTTCTGCTACAGCTAAAGAAACTTCTATTATTTTTGGTGCCATAAATATTACACTGAGTATAAATGCTTTGCAAATTTTGACAACACCTGTAATGAAAATTAATATGCGTGGAGAATCAAACTTAATCTATTCAACACTTTGTATTCTGACTGGTTTAGCATTTCTGTTCTTTCTGTGCATTAGTAAGTATTACTGTGACTGTAACATTATGGTTTTAAATTTACCGTTCACGTTTACACGTGATAAATTCATAATTTACAATTTGCAGATCCCAGCTACCAAAAATGCTTCCAGATTATAGCTCTACTACAATTTTTAACAGGATCCGTTTGGCTATCGAATTACATATATAAAAAAATTAAAAACAAAATCAATAGAAGCAATTAAAATATTTAATTTTTGTATAATTATAATAAGAATTTTATAGTTTTTTTTAGAAATTAAAGGTATTTGTATTTATTAATATCTATCTGCGACCTCCAAATATATTAAAAGGATTTTTGATAGATTCCATAGGTTTATTTTGATTATTCCCACCAAACACACCAAGCGGATTTTTAATAGCATCCGTCAGCTTATTCTGTGTGTCTTTAATGTTATTTTCAAACTGTGTAACAGGATTTTTGATTCCTGGTATTGTATCAAATAACATGAATTCAGCATTTTGGAGTTGCGACTGTATAGTTGACAAAACCTTGCACGTTGCACTTTGTAATCGCTGTGTAAGACCAGCCCACAATGCCATTTCGCAAAAGCGAAAGTTATTGCCTATCTTAGGTTTCGAACTGACTTGCATAAAATTATTTTTGTCATCCGAAAAAGCTGGAAGATCTTTATTATCTACTTGAATTTTACCATGACGAGCGAATGTTGCAATCATATCTGTAAATATGTCTCGAACTTTTTTATCTTCCGCTGTAAAATCGCTGTCCATCTCACTAATTGGTGTTCCATTTAAGGAACGAGCTTCGAACAGATACGCCAATTCATCTCCGTGGCCTACGGTATTATTTAGATCCTCTCCTACAAAAAAGTTTTTTCTCATTGTTTAATGTTCCCGTATATATTACTTACCATCATCATTATTTCCTATAATTGGTAGACCATTTAAAAAATAATGTGCTCTCTTCTTTCGTGGCGTATGATCAAAGCGATATAAAAATGCGGGTGCCCCGCTTTTTGACCACAAATCAACAGTTAAGAAAGCAGGTAAATTAAAAAGAGCATCAGCTAAAATTATATCATATTCTTCTTAAGCATTAATTTTGATGGATTAATTTAATATACCTGTAACTTCGGCAATTTTTCCTAAACCTTGTCGTACATTATTTTTTGGCACAGTGATGTAATTTCTAAACTGAAACGGATCTAATACGTTCCAAAATGCATTCGTGTCTTTCTTTGTGTTATTGGATTTTTTGCTTCCTAGTCCAGTAAAAGATTGCAGATTTTTTAATAAAACTTCATCCAAAAAGTGTGGAACTGATTGAAGCTTTGTCGTTATTTCTTTTTCATATTGTCCTAAAAGGTATATTTTTAGAATAATACTTTGTAATTAATTTAATAAGATTTTAATACCATGGACAGCTCGTTTGGTTTCATCCTTTGTAACTCCAGTCAGTAAAGGGATATTCGGGTTTTTCTTTTCTACCATTTTATCTAACGGTACTCCTTCAATCATAGGTGGTAAAGAGCGTCCATCAAATATGAGTTCTTGTGATGGCATAGATCCTAGATGTCCTTGCATTCCCGACACAAATCCACGAGATTGGAGGCGGTTAAGTTCAATAGTAGAATCCCCCTAAACATTCAGTTTTCAATATATTAATTGGAAGTTTTTCAATCGCCTTCACCTGCACTATAGAGGCTGCGGAAATTGCTTGAAGACATTTTATCATCGCTAAAGGAGTCGTAGTTGGACAACCTTGTAAGTCAGCAACTTCCTTTGCTGTTGTATCCGGATTATTATCAACAGCTCCATGAGATACAGCAGTTCCTGATAACGCTACTACGCCTTTTGTGAAACCTAAAATATATCAATTTTTTATCTTTTTCTAGTACGACTTCATTAAAAAAACTATCAGTAAACCTTTTGCGACGTCGTTTAATGAAACTAGTAATGCACTACTTGCACCGGTTCCGTGACCCATTACAACCATTTTGTATGGATTGCCCCCAAAAAATCCAACATGATTTCTAACCCATTGGACTGCTAATACCATATCCCATAAAGCTGAATTTCCAGGTAATTCTTGAGAACCGACTCCCAAAAATCCTAAAGATCCTAATCGGTATTGAATTGTTACGACCACTAAACGTTTTCCCACCAAATGATTCACCTAAAATAATTTAGATGCATTTCAATTGATTTTTTTAAATATAAATTACTCCGTATTGTGAAGCAGACCCGTATCGAAAGCCACCACCATGGATCCATATCACAACAGGCAAACCTATAAATATAAAATGTATTTATCTTAATTTCTTACGCAAACATATGTACCTTCAGTTCCTGTAGGTAAATCTGGAGTAAAAACATTAAGGAATAAACAATCTTCGCTTCCTATAATTCTGTTCTCTCCCGGAACCGGTTGAGGACATGGTGGTGGATAAACTGTAGCATCTATATCCCCTGATAAGAAGTATTGCCTTGGCCTCTACAAAGATAATTTTGAATAAAAACTTCTTAATATAAACAGAAGCAAACCTGAAATCTATCTTTGCCAACAGGCGGATATGCATATCGAATCCCTCTAAAGACAAAATGTGGAAAATCTCGCATACCACGAACTCGAGCAGATCGGCCTCCGAATCTGAGATAAACATTGGGATCATCGGTTGGAGGTCTGCCAGCAGGAGCACCTCCAACAATTCGCTTTACTCTAGCACCATGTTCATTAGCGTAAGTTAACGATGCGATTAAGAATATAAGTTTAAGCACGATTTGCAAGTAACACATTTTTTTGCTCACTAAAAAATATACTAAAATTTAATAGCAATCAGTAAAGGGAAGTAATTCTATCAGTATCAATTTCGCCTACTCGTTTGTTATCAAAATCTGTGATACCTAAAGAATGAAATTATAGTTACATAATTGATTAGAGTATTTAATTATTTTTTCTAAAAAATAATCCTGCATATATTAACGTTTTAAACATAAGTAATGTACTTTAAAGACTAACAAATAGGAATATCTATATTATTAATTAGTTTTTGATGAAAACTGTCCTTTTTGTGTTAAAGTACTGTCTTCGTAATTTTCTAATACATCTGCTAAATGTTCGTTATCTCTTGGTTTCTTGAATTGCTTCTTTCTTTGCGCAGCCTTCTTTCTTTTCATTGGTGCCATAGGTTTCTTAGGTCCATGATCTTGCATTGATCTGATACCTAATATAATTTGATATAATTAAGTTATTTATTATAAAAGTACAATCAATGTTTTTACCCTGTTTTTCTAAGTATTCATCAATTTTAGCATCATCCATTGCATCAACTGCTACTGATCTCCATAATTTTTGAAATTCTTCATCTACTGGCAAACTTGCAGTCCGGTCATTGTAAAATAAGATTTTCTTCTTATCAGTTGGCCTCGTTACAAATATTATTTCATTTTGGTTTTGTAGAGTCTATAATAAATTTGTACAAATGCAGAATTACGAGTTAGTTCTTTTTCAAACCTTTAATGCTTTTTCAGCATGTGGAAGTGATTCTTGGATATCTTCTAATAATATACCACCTAATCCTTTTAGATCTTGTTGTTTTAATAATTTCAATAAGCTCTTTCGGTCTTTTAATTTGTAAGGTGCTTTAAAAATATGTTTTCCATCATGAGTTACTTCGATTTTGGGATTATTTTGCAGTGCTTCAGTTTGCAACCACTACAAAATTAATTTACAATTATAATTTAAAGATAACTATTAAGACTTATTACAATTTTAACTTTGTTCCCAACATCTAATTGATTCGTTTCGTCTAGTATTTCTTCTAAAGTTAATGGATGTTGATCTCCTTCCTGATGTCTTGTTTTCATATGCTTTACAATTTTTGCCAAAACAGCAAATCGGTACTGAGTACTACCTGTGGCCGTCTTATACCTAACATAACATAATACTTAATAAACTCTTATTGTTAACGGTAAAATACATACGAGCTAATATCCAACTTAGGTGCACTATTAGTGACTGGTTTGGGCTTTTTCTTATCATCACGACTTGTATCTGTTTTAGGTTCTGTTTTCTTTTTCTCAACACTAAAAAGTAGGTTTAGTTTAATTCATACAAAACATTGGCTTTTGTTAAACTCACGCTGGTGTTGATAAAGCTCTTCTTTTAAATAATTCTCTTTCACGTAGAAGTGCTGGATCCATTTCTGAATTGTTGTTTATTAATATATTATGATAAACATATAAAGGAAAATATGTTTTGGTGTGTATTATAAATACAATAACACTGTACAATTAACCTCAACAATACCTGTTAGATTCAAGATTGCACTGCAGATGGTGCTCCTGATTGTTTTTGTGAAGATAACCTCTTAAACAGGTTTAAAATAATAAATAAATAATTTTGTGATACTAAACTTGATAAATAATTTTTAATGTATCTTTTATGTATTATTCATTTACTTTCAGGAACATACATTTTATAAATACACTATAGTTAATCTTTGGGACAATAGGTTTGTTAATGGATGGCGATACTACATTTTTAAATTACAATCTTTGAATAGGAATGATTATTATGTATAAAGGAAACTGAAGAAAATTTCAACATTTAGTAAATATATTTTTTAGCTGTAATAATTACAAATATACTACTAAAACTACTGGTTTTTGGCCTTTTGAAAGTTGGTTGTTAAATATCAAATTATACTAATTAGTATAATTTGATATTTTTAATGCTATTTTTCATTTGTTGGAATATCTTATTATGGATTCACTACAATTTACCTCTAATATTTTAAATATTACTTTGGAGCAATTTAATATGGAAATATGAATCGAAAACTTACAAATGTTTATTGACTTTACAGACTTATTTTTAAGACTGATAATTAAAGACAAAATAATTTAAGCGATAATTTACAAGTTTATCAAAGTGTAAGGATAATTTGTTTTTATGAGTAACTATTAATTGCAAAATTTCAGTTACACGATTTTAGGATAAACGAAAATAAAATTTTAAAGGCTATTTGTTCATAACTCATTATTTTAAAACAACTAATCAGAAACAAATCTTTTTCTTATCAATGTTTAAGTACTTTATTTACTTTTAACGATTTAGTTCTAGATACTTATTGTTCTACATCTTATTGAATATGTATGCTTTTCTCAAATTGTGCTTTTATTTATTAATAATTACTTCAAATATATTACCAAATGTATTTGGTTTAGAAATTAAAAATTTGGGTGGTTCTTGGAGTTTATCAAATGTAAATGGAGGTATACAACTTTTTTAACATTAATTTGACTATTTAGTTGATTGAGCTCGTTTAGATTATAATCTTCCTGTTAACGTTCCTGGTGGTATTTACACTGATTTAATGAAAAATGGAATAATTGGAGATATTTTTTATGGTTTTAATGATGTGGAAACTCGATGGATCTCTCTCAATGATTGGAATTATTCAACAGAATTTTCGAGTAAGAATCATTAATTTCAATTATTTCTATACATAATTTATAAATTATCTTATTATAGTTGATTCTCAGACCTTGCAATATGATAATATTAACTTAGTGTTTGATGGCGTTGATACGTTTTCAAAAATTCTAATTAATGATGAAGAAGTAGGAACAACAGAAAATATGTTTGTAAGATACGTCTTTAATGTAAAATCGTACTTATTGGTGAGTTAGGAATTTTTTGAAAAGTGCCATTTATATTAAAGTTTTGCAATTTTATAATTGAAATAATATTTTTCAGTTTGGAACCAATAAAATTGAAGTACAATTTAAATCTCCCGTTATTGTGGCAAAAAATTTAGCTGAAGAACAAGCAAGAAATTATGTAGTGCCTCCCAAATGTGTACCATCAGAATATAATGGAGAATGTCATGTGAATCATATACGAAAAATGCAAGCTTCTTTTTCTTGGGATTGGGGACCTGCTTTTCCTTCAATGGGAATATGGTAAATAATTTTCTGTAACAGTATTCAAATAAAGTACTGTTTTTTTCGATTGGTTGGTTCTAATAGTAACATAAATTAAACAGTCAAACTCATTAAGGGTTTATTTAAACTGTACTGTGAAATGTTGCAATAAGATATTATTTAAATTGTTTATAGGAAACCTGTACATTTAGAAGCATATAATTCAACTGTTATTAGAGATGTAACAACCGATATTCGATTAAAAGTCGATAATGATTATTGGGTTGTAAATTTTACCATATACTTTGAAAAAAATTCAAAAAATGTAATTCACGGATTATTAAATATTCAAATAGAAACTGACGTTGAAAATGTAACAACTATATCGAAAATTCAGTTAAAGGAAAATATAAATGGAGAGTTTGTAGCTATACGAAGCATTAAAATACCAAAAGTATTAATTATTGTCAATTTAAGATTTAACTAATCAGTAATATATGAATATTGTAGACCTATGTTAGATTGTGGTGGCCAAACGGATATGGAGAATCTCCGTTATACAACACAAAAATAACATTTAGTAGTGCAAATAAGTTGGAAAAAAGTAGCAAAACTTTAAGGATAGGCTATCGAACTGTTGAGTTGGTTCAAAATAAATTAAGTATGTATTTTTTTTTTTATTTATAGAGTGAACAAAAAGTTCCCTCGTTTTTTTTTAAATTTCTATTAACAATATTTTAAACTGAATGCGTTTACTTTATTTTCAATCATTGTATGTTATTTTGTAACCCCTCTTGCAAATGAAGTAAACACTTTCACTTTAAAAAATTATGCTAATGAAAATACCAGAAAAATGCAGGAACTTATAATTGCTCTAAGAAACTTTTTTCATTAAAAATATAACGATGTATTTAGTTGTTTATGGGTTTCAGAAAGTGGCAACACATTTTATTTCAAAATTAACAACGTACCAATTTTTGCAAAAGGATCAAATAGTATTCCAATAAACATCTTGCCCGAGCTTGGTCAAAACGAAACCACTATTCGCTTTTTACTTCAATCGGCCAAAGATGTGCACATGAATATGCTAAGAGTTTGGGGTGGTGGTGTTTATGAAAGCGGCAAATACTACGAGATTGCCGATGAGCTTGGTATATTAATTTGGCAAGATTTTATGTTTGCTTGTTCCATGTATCCAACGCCTAATGATTTTCTCAAGTTAGTTTTCACAAAACTATACTAAATTATTTTCTACTTCAAACTTCAAACTTTAAATACCTATGCGAAAAGCTAAAGTATTTATATAATTAACTAAAACCAAATTTTTAGAAATGTAAATACAGAAGTCAAGCAACAAGTACGAAGACTTCAACATCACCCAAGTATAATTCTTTGGGCTGGCAATAATGAAAATGAATTGGCTTTGAGACAGAATTGGTAAGTGGTTTGTTTAATAATCCTTTAAAAATTTTACTACTCAATATTGAATCCCAAACAATTTAGGTACAGCACAAAAAACAATTTCTCATTGTATAAAGAAGATTATATAAAATTATATGTTGACACAATAAGAAGTGAAGTTCTACAGAATGATAAAACACGGTCTTATTTGGTATCAAGCCCAACAAATGGTGTAAAATCTGAAAAAGAAGGTTTTATCGCACAAAAACCAGGAAGTAATTTTTATGGAGATAGTATGTAACTTTTGAATTTCACACGATTGATTATAATATCTTTCATATTTCAGTTCACTTTTATAATTACATATTTGATAGTTGGGATACAATCTTATATCCAATAAGTAGATTCGCATCTGAATATGGATATCAATCATTACCTACTATCGAAACGCTTCTCACAGCCATAACTAATATAACAGATTTAGATTTAAGTAGTGCCTTTCTACAAAAGCGTCAGCACCATTTGTTGGGATACGTCCAAATGGAATTACTCATTAGCTATCAATTCAATTTGCCACCAAAGAGCAGTGATGGCTTTTTTAATGCTTTTGTATATTATGGGCAAGTAATTCAAGCGATGGCAATTAAAACTGAAACAGAATACTACAGGCAATGGCGCAGTTCTTTAAATGTCAAAGGAGAAGGTTTTACAATGGGAGCACTTTATTGGCAGCTTAACGATGTTTGGGTAGCACCGTCCTGGTCAGGAATTGGTATAACAATAGCGTACAAAAAGCATATTAATTCTTGGATTAGATTTTCAGAATAAATGGAAAATGTTGCATTACTTCGCTAAAGAGTTTTTCGCTCCCATTATAATAACTGGAAGATTTACGGTTGATAAAAAATTGCAAGTTTTTGTAGTATCTGACTTATTGAAATACATTGGTGATGCTACAGCTATTGTAAGCATTTATAAATGGGATAGCTTCAATCCAGTAAACCAAAAAGTATTAAATGTAGATGTTGTAAGTCTTTTTGTTGTTATACTGGTAATTGAATTATTGAATGAAATGTTTCAGCTTCCAGGATTTTCATCACAAATTATTGAAATGGATAATCCTTGTGGGGAGATATCTTTAACCCACTGCCTTATTTATTTTCAATTAAGGAATAGTACTAATAATAACATAGCACCTAATAATTATATATTTCCAGTGGACTTAAGGAATGCAGCTTTAGAAAAGTCAAACTTAAAGGCAAGGCTACAAATCGTCAACTTTTTAAAGCAGTTACACTTATATTGATTAATTTTAGATTGTGGCAGTTAAACAGATTGATGTGGAAGGAAAATTATTTGAAATCGAAATTGAAGCAAATGTAATAACTTTGTTTGTATGGCTTGAAGCAAAGGAAGTACCAGGAAGATTTTCAGAAAATGGATTTTTACTAATAACTAACAAACACACAATACAGTTTTTAGCTAACGCATCTATTGATCTACAAATTTTCCATAAATCCCTTTTGGTGACTTATGCATTGGACACTCGATACTATCCTTTATAATTCACATCATTAGATAAACTATGAGATAAATAAGTCTTCATTATAAATAAGACAATAAATGGATTATTTTATTTTATAGTATTATGCACAACATTAATAATACAAAACCGATTCGTTCATAACGATTCATTATTGTAGCAACTATTCCAAATTTAAGAGCAGTTTTTAATACTTTGGGATTCCAAAATATTGTGATTAATCGTAGCCAAAGTGGATGTTTTGGTTGAACTGTTGCTAGTTCTAAATTTGAACGATTTAATTGAAAATTATTTACACTATTTCTATGTGGTGTTTTGACGACGTGCACATCCATTTCTTATGTAAATTTAAATCAATTACTTTGCTTGGCTGAATTTAGCTGTGGGACCCAACAATATAACCTACTTTTTTGCATTATACAAGGCTTAGATTGTTTAGATATACACTTTTTTGCGTTTTTGGAATCTGTACAGTTTATTGTGTACATTTACGTGTTATTTAAAGGATATCTGTGTTGTAGAAGGGTTACTGCACGCCTAAATACCTATATGCCTATTATTAAGGGTAATTCATGAATTTTTGCATGATTATCTGCAAATATTTAAATAGCAGAATGCAAAACATACATATGTATAATAAAGAAATAAATAGAGGACAAAGAAATTGCATTTTTAAAACGGTTGGAATTAGAGTTGGAAGTAGAGTGTGTTCATAGATGGCGAGTATATGCACTTTACCGTTTATTTTTAAATAAATATAAAACATGAGTTATCATAAGTGAAAATTTATAATAGGTCTATTCTGTACTACAATACTTCATTCTAAGCCTTTAGAAAGCTTAAAAACTTTCAGCTTGCAATTTTATTTTAATTATCATGGATAAGCTTCAGGAAAGTTCCACAATTTGAACAGATTTCAGGACAATCTCTATTTTTTAATAGATTTTCTTGCCTAGAAATTTATTTAAATATTTAAATCAAATTTTGACTATTTTTTGCAGAAATGTTGAAATTATATTTTTATATTTCTGTTTACTTCTTTTGATTTCTTATGTGTAAAAAAAGGTGTAAATAAAAGTTGCTCAAATTTAGAGTTTTATATTTCATTAATTATTGTTTTAATTACATATGCTTGGGTTATTTCTCAAGTTTTCGATTGAATATGAAACTGATTAAAATAGTTGTAAATAAACAAATACAAAATAATGAAAAAATATTCTTAAAGCGATATCTGTATTTGCATTATAATTTATTAATTTTTTTAAACTTGTTAAAAATGCAAATGTGTGACATTTAAAAAAGAGTACATCCAGAAGCAATTAATTCTGCACAGTTAAAAATGTATGGAAGGGAAAAATCAATATTTTTTTATAGAAAAAGCAATTTTCCTGTTTGAAAAAGAACTTTTGCAATACAAATCAGAAGCAGAAATTTTTGAGAGAAAATCCAAAATATTCCAGATAGTGCAAAAGTCATAAAGGCTTTGCTATAAATTAATTTTTAAATATTGTAGCAATTACCCATTTTACATTTGATTAAGAGAAAGGTAAAATGTTTATAAAGAAATTTTCCATTTGCAATAATGTCAATTTGATTTGCAAAAGAAAGAAATTGATTTGGAAAATACATAGTTGTTTTGCAAAAGGGAAAAAGTGATTTACGATAGTATTTGGAGTGCCAAATCTGTAAAAACAATAAGCATAGCAAACTTAATAGATTCGCTAAAGTTGTAGGTTTGGAAATCTAAATCCAACCCAATTATAAAATAAAAATATGGTGCACCCCGATAAAGCATATAGGATCAAACACATCTTAAAGAAATGACATGAATGTGAACATCGTCTATCGTACATATGTAAACACCTTTAGAATAGATAAACAGAGCTTTTCTAAACATTTAAACAATCAATGACTCTCAAAGGCACCGCATCTGAGAATATTCTCTATAAGTAACTTTTAGAAATAGCGCGTGTTTATATATAGAAGAGACAAAATACATAAAGACAGCGGCGCTCTAAGAACTAAATATTTTAACAGGAAAATAGAATTTAATGAATTTGTTCATTCACTTAAGCACCGAAATAAAAGTTGTTCTCGTAATTTCTCAACCGTAAAATTGCTTCAATGCTTTTCATTTTACCGACATGATATTTGAACACTCTATAAAACTACGATTAATGGTGATAATGACGAATTAAGGATATGCAATAAATACTCTCCTATAATTGGGCTATTTGAATTTCAGTACTTCATGGACAATAAATTTGATATTTTAATTTTAACATTGTACATAATTATTTAAAACAAAAAATTACATTAAAGGTACATGTTTAGTATTATTTTTGTTGTTTGATTGAAATTACACTTTATTGCTGAAATAAATAGAAAACTTTACGATAAGTTTGCCAATGTTTCAAATATATAAAAATATTAAAATGTTCATCTAATTGTACATAATTATTGAAATAATGTAAAAAAAGCTTTATTGCCTTTTTTTTAAGCACATTTTGATGAGTAACTATATAATTAATTAATAGTATTTAATACCATTGAACTTGGATAAGAGATTTGAACTTGTTTGCAGTCTGTCCAGAAGAGGACACTACCAGTGGCGATTTTTTGAATCTATCGGATGGTATGAATACTCACAAATCGAGATATAAAATGATAGTAAATTTTAGTACACGTTTAGTATTAAACATAAAGCGCAAACAACGCATTCATAATAAAAATCATAAAATGATACACATGAAGAACGCCGTAGATACAATCATGAAAAGATTCAATTCTTGTATTAAGTTACAAATTGAAATCTTTAATTGCATATATTAATATTAAAATAATTTTTGCCTTAAGCAATTATTAAAAAAATATAATTATATAATAGCGTATTTCTTGACTTATTTAAACAAAGGTAGAAGTAAAACGTTTAATAATAATTTGGTCAATTCAACTACATATCTATGTATGTGCTAGTTTTTGATTGATCTCCATGACTTATCAATATCAACTAACTCTTAGATGTTTAAATGTGGGAAAAGAACACTACTTAGAAAAGAATTATGTATAGTTATTTTGTTATTTGATTTTATTTAATTTATGTACAGATATCTCGTTTAATAAAATCAAAATTACAGTCAAAGGTGTATTTTCTTTAATCTCAAAAGTCCAAGTTCCCTAATTGTTATTATGTTGAATTTAATTGATAGGGTAATTTTTGTTTTTAATGAAAACAACATGCTTTCTTCCACTTTAAATACATATAAAGAAAAAGTGTAACCACGATTTTTCCAATTTTTCCAGTTTTTTTATAGGAATACGTGAAATTATTTTCAAAACTAATTTAATTGTGGTTGTTTACAATTTACTCTATTTATGTCGTTGATTATAGACCAGTGCATTTTTTTTCATGGCCCAAACAAGAATATTATAAAAATTAATTTACAATTAATATTAAATCGCATTTTACAAAAAACAACAGTAGGTATTTAATTTATTTTAATTACTAGTATAAAATTCAACTATAGTTTTTTCAAAATACAGTAGCAGTAAAACGTTTGATGTTGAGCTGTTATTATTTTGACATAGTAAAATAAAAATTAACAATTAAAACATTTGCACCAAAAAGTGCACACAATGCTGGATTTACTATGAAATTTGGAGCCTTACTATTCGTTTTCAGGGTTCCTCAAAATCAGAGATAGTTAAACTATGACTGCAAGCCAAATCCGGCCCGTATCCAAAAGTATTACGCATACATTGAAATACCTTTATTATATTGTACACGTCTTATAGTTAAACACTTTAATCAAGACTATGTTATGTGTTAATAAGTTCTTTAAATAGGTACATATACATAAGTTAAGAGACCCAATACCCGATCACTATTTTGTGGTGTTGAACGAAGTAAATCTATAAAACAAAATTTTTATCTACTAAAATTATTTTTTCTTTTCTTTAATTGATTAATAAGGGTTTTAGGTACAAAATTCATAACATTTCAAGTAATAAATCAACAGCATTTAGTAAAATTACTATTTCAAAATAATTACTAGGAGCCTAATCCGTGACACCGCTAAAATCGAGAAAATTCATAGTTGACCAGTATATACCCCAGTACCTGATCACTAGAAAATATATTTATGAGGGTGTTTTTTTAAGCGATTTTTTTTCTGTCCTACCTGAAAATTTCATAGTTTATAGAAAAAAAATATTTACATTTGAAAAAAAATCGCTCACCCAAAAATTCGATTTCCCATTTAAATAACACAGGAACATTTTTTTTTGTTTTAACACAATTTTTCGGCATTAAAATTTTTTCTCTCTATAAACTATCAAGTTTTTAGGCAGGTAAGATAGAAAAAAATATCGCCTAAAAATGAAACAACCTAATATTTATGAACCGACACAGAATATTAGTATAATTTTATTATCTATTTAAAATAGTATTCATGAAATTTTAAAATAATTATTACTAATTACAATTAGTTTATTCAGAAAAAAAATTAGTTTAACCTCTTGACATATAATAACGTGAGAGAAACGTCATTTAATTTGTGCGCCATTGTATATTTTGACGTTTTATTTGTATCGTAGTTGATCGAGTACTAATCCTACATATAAAATTGGTACCAGTACCAAATCATAGTTTTATACAGTGGTGATAATATATAAATAATATTTCTTTTCTTCTTGCCTTTTTATACCTGTAATATTTACCTTATTTAATTTTTAATATAACTTATTAAAAATCAGAAACATTAATATAATTGCACGCTTTAAATAACAACTGTTAAATATGGAAATGCAATTGACGCCTATCGCTACTGTTTGACGTTCCTTGCCTTGTAAACGTGCAATACCTGAAATGATTCACGGCGGTCGTTCAAAAAATATTAAATAATTTTTATCAAACAGTATAATATTTGATTGTATAATAAATTTAACTTCACAAATAGTTTATTAATATTATAATCATTTGTTTTATGTAACACAATTCACATAAAAAATTATTTCAAAAATAGGAAAAATAGTGCAAGTGATCGTGTATCGGGTCTCTTACCTAATGTGTTTATTACACAATTTAAAAAAAATTGGGTAAGGCTTCATTTTTTGAGGGCACAAAAAATCAAAAAAAAGTACACTAACTCTGAAATCAACACTAAAACTAGTTAAAGTTAATTTACCTAATTTAGATGTATGGCACTGCCGACGTTTTGTAAACGTTACAGTTTTCATTTTTAGAGCTAGATGCTCTAACGGCGTGGTCGTTCGAGCTTTAGCGTCAGTAGTAGTGCAAGCGCTAGTTGTAGTACTAGTACTAGTTCTAGTGTTAGTGCTGATGTATTGCAATAAATATAATTTCTTATAAATATATAAAATTTAACATTTTAATTATAGTTTTCATCACATAATAATATTAATAAAATATAAAAATATAAAAAAGTACACTAGTACACTAAAAAACAACATCGTTCAGTATACCTACACGAAAAATAATACCAAAGAAAATTTAATAAATTAATCTAGAACCTGTTAAAAAAGAGCCCCCCTTTACTTTTTCTCAGAATGTAGTTTCAGCATTCGTACCTATACAAATATTTGCTTTCGAGAAAAGAGAAATACAAGACTTGGCCCAAAAAAAATCAACTCTTGCGTGCGTAATACGTTGAATTTGAATGGGGGGCCTAGGCAATCGATGATAGTTGAAGAGTGATGATAGTTTAAGAATGGGACCCCCTAATTGTTCACGTGTATCCGGAAGTGAAAATTCAAACAGGCGGAGATTTTAGTACCGTTTACCCAATGACAAAAAGCAAGTGGTTGGGAGTACGCCCCCGCTGACGACGCGGTTCTAAACTCAGTTCAAAGTTGGATTCTGTGCAAGCAAGTGCAGTGTAATTATTGTGAACTGCGCGGCATGAAGCGTCGCGGCGCGGGACGTCTTGCTGCCGTCGCTTTATGGACGCTTCTCCTGCATTTAACCCACGCCGATTGGTGGTGAGTTATTTTACTCATCTTCAAATCTATTTTTTGCTCGGTCATCCTGCACAGGACTAATTGCACCTTTTTTATTGTAATTTTTTAAATTCGGTTACCTGATGTTTTTTTTTATAAAAAATTGCAGATAATCAAATTAAATACGTTTTATTTCACAGGAAGTGATTTTAAAAAAAATTTCAGCAATTACTATTGCACTTCGATGCTTCGGTATTATATATCGCTTAATCATCAAATTTTTTTTTTAAATTTGTTGGGGGTTTTTGTATTGTTCTTTGTAAAATTAAAATCAAAACAAACCTG
The DNA here is from genome assembly GCA_036325965.1 of Sinopyrophorus schimmeli. Classification (NCBI taxonomy): domain Eukaryota; kingdom Metazoa; phylum Arthropoda; class Insecta; order Coleoptera; family Elateridae; genus Sinopyrophorus; species Sinopyrophorus schimmeli. Next base: position 402,887 of record JARFIZ010000110.1, read on the forward strand.
GAATTAAATAAAAATTGGATTAATCTCATTTTAAATTTGAAGAAAAAAACTTCCAATGGCAGCACTGAGTGTCAATTCTGATTGATTATTTTGTGCCGTAGCTATGGTTACTTATCTAAATAACAAATCAAATTTCTTATTGAGAGCGCGCCTTATTTAAATAACAAGTACCAACAATAACAAAAAAAATAACCGAAGCATTTTTGTTTGGAAAAAACAAATAGAATAAGTTATCCAATTTTTAAAGCTCTCGTAAAAACATCCCTAAATTAAGTCGCATGTATTTTTATAAAATATTTATTTTTAATACACTTCTATAAATGTCAAAGATATTGCAGATAGAAGATCTATGTTGTTTATCCCAAATACAAAAAAAAATATTCGCTAGTTAAAATTCAGCAAATAAAGTACGACAAAAGAGTGTATTCGGTTTACTCTTGTATCTAATATAATATTTACAAAGTCCGTTGTTATTCAAAGAGGGTTGAAGCAAATAAGAAATCTTTTGATAGTCTGTTTTGTCCTCATCAAAAATCCTCATAAAGATATGAACGTTTTACGAAATATTTTTATGGTAATAAAACAATATAAAAATGCGAACGTTGGAAAAGAATAAGCATAGAAATGAAACAGAATCGGGGGTCCAGAGAACTCGTTTAAGTTAAGAGGATCACTGCGCTTTTTTTTCAAAACAATAAAATGAATTCAAACATTTAACAGAAGACAAATGTCTGACAAGACATTCCACTTTAGTTGGACCGCGACTTGCATTATAAATATTTGTTAATAGTTTAGTTCAGGTACAACGTAACAGATTTTTTTTTCTAAAATACATCAAGAAACATGCTATATCGTCTGTTGCAAATTACCTATTCCACTTGCGACGCATTCTTTGTTGCTGAATAGCAAATCCGCTTTTTATAAGGGCCGTTCTCATTCATTCATTCACATCGACTTCCAGGTATTCGGGTAAGAATTCCAAATATTATTAAAAAAATCAAACGCTTTAGTTTACCTAAAAATTCTTATTGTGTAGACCAGTGATTTCACAACTTTGTGGTACTGTGCCTCGCTTAAAAATGAACTAATTGTGGCGGCTTCCCACTATACACCGCTCCCCCGATTTATTGACTTATTGAAAAATCTTACATATTTTAAGTTAAGTTTGATAAATACAAAGATGTGCGCATTCGAGCGAAAAGTGGCACATTTCCGAGCGAGGGAGGCAAATGAAGCGCGACGCGGAGCGGCGCGCTTCATTTTCCCGAGATCGGAATGTGCCACTTTGAGCTCGAATGTGCACACTCGGTTCTTAGCATGATTCACAATAATTTAGGGCAATAAATTAGACGAAAACGCAGTTGAATAATTTTAATCGTTTCCTCTCACTCTCTCTGACGAGATTGTTGTATCTTTTCGCTCCTTTCCACTCATTGCTATGGTAAAAAAAATTTCAAACATAAAATCGATATTTACTAAATTAAATTAAAATAAAATAAAAATCTTACATATTTTAAGTTAAGTTTAATAAATACGAGGATGTGTGCATTCGAGGGAAAAGTGGCACATTTCCGGGCGAAGGATGTGGTAGCCGTTTTGGCTTCGGATAGGCCTAAGAAACCATAGGCGTGCTATTCCATAGCTTTGGGAAAACGTTTTGAAAAATCAAAATCGATGGGTTTTAGTCCATGTTTTTTGAGCAAAAAATGAAAAAAATAGAATTGCTTTATATTGCAAGGGGACGTTCCTACGTACCCTGGTAACTATAACCGGTGTCATTTATCCGCGCTACCCTCTAAAATAAAAATTTTCCGTAAAACTAAATAAATAAAAAAACGGACTCCTTGATTCACAAAAAAAATCGTAGCGCCCTTATTTTCGATCGAATCATTACAAACGACACGGATTCGTAATCGTGAGGCTTTTTTACATAAGATACATGTAAAATATGTATAGGGTGCGACGTTAATTTTTCGAAAATAAAAAATTGCCATTTTTCGCGCTCATTTTGGGCCAATTTTGAACTTTCAAAAAATTGTAGCGCCGTTATTTGTGGACGGATCTTTAAAAACTATTCAGATTCGGATGTGGTAGCCGTTTTGGCTTCGGATAGGCCTAAGAAACCATAGGCGTGCTATTCCATAGCTTTGGGAAAACGTTTTGAAAAATCAAAATCGATGGGTTTTAGTCCATGTTTTTTGAGCAAAAAATGAAAAAAATAGAATTGCTTTATATTGCAAGGGGACGTTCCTACGTACCCTGGTAACTATAACCGGTGTCATTTATCCGCGCTACCCTCTAAAATAAAAATTTTCCGTAAAACTAAATAAATAAAAAAACGGACTCCTTGATTCACAAAAAAAATCGTAGCGCCCTTATTTTCGATCGAATCATTACAAACGACACGGATTCGTAATCGTGAGGCTTTTTTACATAGGATACATGTAAAATATGTATAGGGTGCGACGTTAATTTTTCGAAAATAAAAAATTGCCATTTTTTGCGCTCATTTTGGGCCAATTTTGAACTTTCAAAAAATTGTAGCGCCGTTATTTGTGGACGGATCTTTAAAAACTATTCAGATTCGGATGTGGTAGCCGTTTTGGCTTCGGATAGGCCTAAGAAACCATAGGCGTGCTATTCCATAGCTTTGGGAAAACGTTTTGAAAAATCAAAATCGATGGGTTTTAGTCCATGTTTTTTGAGCAAAAAATGAAAAAAATAGAATTGCTTTATATTGCAAGGGGACGTTCCTACGTACCCCTGGTAACTATAACCGGTGTTATTTATCCGCGCTACCCTCTAAAATAAAAATTTTCCGTAAAACTAAATAAATAAAAAAACGGACTCCTTGATTCACAAAAAAAATCGTAGCGCCCTTATTTTTGATCGAATCATTACAAACGACACGGATTCGTAATCGTGAGGCTTTTTTACATAAGATACATGTAAAATATGTATAGGGTGCGACGTTAATTTTTTGAAAATAAAAAATTGCCATTTTTCGCGCTCATTTTGGGCCAATTTTGAACTTTCAAAAAATTGTAGCGCCGTTATTTGTGGACGGATCTTTAAAAACTATTCAGATTCGGATGTGGTAGCCGTTTTGGCTTCGGATAGGCCTAAGAAACCATAGGCGTGCTATTCCATTGCTTTGGGAAAACGTTTTGAAAAATCAAAATCGATGGGTTTTAGTCCATGTTTTTTGAGCAAAAAATGAAAAAAATAGAATTGCTTTATATTGCAAGGGGACGTTCCTACGTACCCCTGGTAACTATAACCGGTGTCATTTGATAAATACAAAGATGTGCACATTCGAGCGAAAAGTGGCACATTTCCGAGCGAGGGAGGCAAATGAAGCGCGACGCGGAGCGGCGCGCTTCATTTTCCCGAGATGGGAATGTGCCACTTTGAGCTCAAATGTGCACACGTGGTTCTAAGCATGATTCACAATAATTTAGGGCAATAAATTAAACGAAAACGCAGTTGAATAATTTTAATCATTTCCTCTCACTCTCTGACGAAATTATCGTATCTTTTTGCCCCCTTTCACTCATTGCTATAGTAAAAAAAAATTCAAACATAAAATCGATATTTACTAAACCAAAAAGGAGGTTGAGGTGGGATAGTCCCAACCAAAAATTTGGCATATTGTCATTCAGAAATGCCTTGTATTAAATAATTATAAGACTAACTATATTTATTATTAGAATTTATTACAATTATCAAAAATTTTTTAATCTTATAAATATTGTTTATTTAATTTTATTAGATAATTGTAAATGAATGGATTAACTTTTGTATATTTTGTACAAACTTATAGAAAAAAAAATATTAAAAATAGAGATTAATGATATTTTATAAATTTTGAAAAATTATAAAAGCAAATGATATAACAAAAATTAAAAAAAAATAATTTTAATAGTTAAAAATAAAGTAAATAATTCAAAATGAGAATTAAAAATCTCAAAACACTTTAACGTCATTTACTGTTGGGTATACTGACACCCTAATATATAAATATATTTCATTTTGGGGTTACTTATTATTACATATTACTTATTACTTATTATTTCATATTAATCTATATTTGTTCTAAAAGCAATTATTAAAATCTCAATGTGAATATGTATATGTATATTGGATTTAAGTTTTACTTATTTATTTATATTGTTACTTTTATAAATGCAATTTTCAACATAAATACTTTGTTAATGAAATAATTAAAACAAATACTTTAAATTATTTATCCTAATTTTATTCATAAAAACTAATACTCATTGCAAATCTATTATTAATTAAACTTAATATTATTTACTTCTACCATATGTTTCAATTACATAACCTTAAACCATACCCTTTAATATATTTCAATCTTCTGTCATTATTGTAAAATACGACGTTGCCGTTTTTTCAGACATTAAACCAAAACATTCACAAGTACCCCTAATAATTGTTATTTTTCATAAGGTTAAAGCTTCCTAATCAAATTTGAAATTTTTTCAAAATATTCACGAAATTTCAATGTTCAACATAGTCAAATTGACTACCATAGTGAATCCTAAAAATCTTTCAGCGATAGTTGTTTCTCAACATTAAAATTTTTGAGTTCGATATCAAAAGTGAGGTAAACTTTTTTTGGTTCTGTTTGACGAGAATGTACACAAATAAAAGACTTATCTATTGGTTGTAGAAAAACGCCAGTTTTAAATAAATTTGTTTTATTTTGATGAGAAATTAAAAATATAAAAATACCTTAGACAAAACAGTTTAATACTAATAGAATTTGAGCAAAAAGTGTGGTAGATTTTCAGCTCAAGTAGTTTTCGAGTGTTTCTCATCAAATAATTTTCTTTATCTGAAATCTACCACTTTTGCTTGCATATGTACATCTCCATTAACATATTTTGTATATAAAAAAATATATTAAGAAGAATTATAAATAAAACAGTCTCGCATTTCATTTTGTATTATTGTAAATAGTGAAAAAGAGTCATACGTTTAGTTCAAAAATGTACTTCTTTTCGCCGAAATGATTATTGCCTTAGAGAATAAAATTATTTTAGTGAATCGATTTAGAACAGGGGTATCCAACTGTTTAGTTTTTCTGGCCCATATCGAAAGAAAAGGAATCGTTTTTGGCCACACAGAAAATTCACTAATATTCTTTTTTATTTAGCAAAATTTAAATAGTACTTTTCTCCCGTGTTGCACATACTATTTTTTCTCCTACCTAGACCGAAAGTTTGGACTTTGTTCCCTGTCAAGCGGGAACAAAGTCGCTTTTCATTTATCCGTTGCGTGGAAAAAAAGAGCTACTTTTTTCCCGCTTAACAGGGAGGGAAGTCCGCACTTTCGGCGTAGGTAAGAGAAAAAAGCAATTATTGTGGAATGTGCAATTCGAAGTTACCAGAAAAATGGCAAAAGGTCATTGAACAAATGGTACATTTGTAGTTGATTCAAATCCATACTTTCAATTGAGTTTTATTTCAAACTAAAAAAAAACGATATTACTTTTTTGCCAACTCGATTTCTGCTAATAAAGCAATAATAATAAAAAGCAATAAAAAAAACAATAGTCAACATTCATAAATTATATAAGTTTGTTTTAACCTTCCGTGTACGAGGTAGGGTATAACTAACATGACCAATTTTTTTTTTGTTAAAACGGTACGCTTGGTAATCGTGCTTAAAACCGAGTGTGCACATTCGACCTCAAAGTGGCACATTCCAATCTCGGGAAAATGAAGCGCGCCGCTCCGCGTCGCGCTTCATTTGCCTCCCTCGCACGGAAATGTGCCACTTTTCGCTCAAATGCGCACATCCTCGTATTCATTGAATTTCTCTACTTTCTCCTACGCTCTTTCAAATCATAAATTTAAATTTCGTTTAGTAAATATCGATTTTATGTTTGAAATTTTTTTTACCATAGCAATGAGTGGAAGGGAGCGAAAAGATACAACAATTTCGTTAAAGAGAGTGAGAGGGAACGATTAAAATTATTCAACTGTGTTTTTGTCTAATTTATTGCCCTAAATTATTGTGAATCATGCTTAGAACCGAGTGTGCACATTCGAGCTTAAAGTGGCACATTCCGATCTCGGGAAAATAACGCGCGCCGCTCCGCGTCGCGCTTTATTTGCTTTCCTCGCTCGGAAATGTGCCACTTTTGCTCAAATGCGCACATCCTATTATTTATTACATTACTATAATTTACCGTGCGCTCCTTTAAATCAAAAATTTTAATTTAATTTAGTAAATGTCAAATTTATATTGGAAAAAGATATTTACCATAGCAATGAGTGGAAGGGAGCGAAAAGATACGATAATCTTGTCATTGGAAGTGAGAGGGAACGATTAAAATTATTCAATTAGTTTTTCGTATAATTTATTGATCTAAATTATTGCGAATCATTAAGAAATTGCCATGAAATTAATTTGTATTTCAGTAAAGAGACAAAAATGAAATTCTTGTTAGGATTTCTTAATATTCGGTATCGTAATTGACAATACTCAAGAAAAGACTTAATAGTTAATAAAATGAAAAAGAAAGGTAAATTTTTGTATTTTTATTAATAAAAGTCTATTCAAATGCATAAATAAAAATGTTTTTTACTTTAACTTATTCATTATTGGTTATTAAAATATATTTCTTATCATTTAATTGTAATAAAGTACAATTTTGTGGATTTTATATTATTTTACTTTCCGGGTATGGTAAACCCCACCTAGTATGGCATGTGACATTTAGTCACCTAGTATGCGGAAGGTTGAAAGTATTAGAAATATCGTATTAATTCTTATTTTATTGTAAAACGTCAAAATAAGTCAAAAATTTAATAAGAGCGTAAATTGGTATCTATACATCTGATTTCGGGAAATTGACAATTTTTATGTATTCAAAATTTTGTTACAAATCTTATAAACAAAATTATTATTTAAAAAAATAATAAATTATCTATAATTATAATTTTTTCACATTAGCAATTTTCAAAAGAAAATCTTAATAAGAGGGTAAGCTCAAGAGAGAAGGCTGTTTCATAACTGACATCTTAAAATATTTAATATTTAAATTACAGTAATGTCCCGATTATTCGAACTTATGCGGACCAAAAACCTCTCGTATAAACGAAAACTCGGATAATACGGAGAACAGAAAATGCATGTAACTTTTTGCGTCAAAAAAGATGTGTGATACATAAAATCTCACTAATCAAAAGATACCAAATTTCTAATCCTAAATAGAATTATTAAATAGACAGAAAATATTAATGCACTATGTAACGACAGGTATAGGTACCCCATTGATGATCAGATATTCCGTTAGTCATAAAATGCTTTTATTGCCATAGCAATTTAGCCAAAAATTTTGAAAAAGTTGCCTCCTACGACTTGAATAAACCAAACTTGAATAAACGCAAACTCGCATATATGGGGCTTGGATAATTGGGACTCTACTGTATACCTATATTTAAATCTGTTAAACTCGTTAGTGTGCAAACATATCTTTTCATTCATAATTTATATCTGATTTAAATTTTTAAAACTTATCTCAACATCCATAGTAATCTGAGAATCAAAAAATTAATTTAGATTTTGCAATTTTTCAGGTAGTAATAATGTTTATAATTGATTACCGGCTATTAAATGGAGCCTCTTAGTTTTTCGGATATTTCAAAAGAGAAAAGCTGGGGGTCAGCATAAAGCTATGTGGTTGTACGTTGTGGGTCCTTTGGTGTTCTTTGAAGCCGAAAATGCCCGGTAGGTAAGAACGGTGTAAGTTTCCCATCAGCTGTCGGCAGTTATTTAAGAATCCATTAAAGAAGCCCTACAAACTAATAACAAGCCATGAAAACAGCCTCCTGCCTGAGCAGCACAAAGCTGCTTAGTTACCTTTGCGTCCGGCCTACCTCTCCAATTTATTCCGATCCTATTCGTTTTTAGATACACAATTTCGGGTTGTACATTTTATTACTTTCGACCAAAAATTATTACCCTACCTCTGTGCAGCGCAAGAAGGAAAAAATTTCAAATAAAATCTCGGAGTTGATCTTTAATGACGTTAATTATTCTAAGGTATTTTCACGCCCAAGACAAACCTTGAACTAAGTTTTTTATAGAGTTCGAGGTCAGTACAACAAAGCGATTTACAAGACCTTAGCACATATTTCTGTCACAATTTTAATAAATTCTTTTGCACTTTTTATTAGGGAGAGATTTCGGTCTGACGTGCGAAGTGGCAAAAACGCTACCGAACTCGATCGTAACTTTTCAACAAACCTGCAAAATATTTTGTTGGCGTTTTTTTCAAGTTTTTCAAAGACTCTTGGGGCTTAATTATGACACTAATAAACGTGGCTTATTAATGGGAATTACCTTTTGACGCATCATTTTTAATTTGCTTGCTCGTACAAAATAATATTGTGTGAAGATGCAAAAACATCTTAAATTCGTATCTATACAATTTAATATTTACATAAATATCTGGTATTCCGTCGGGTTCAACTTGTTACTTACACTCGATTAAAAAAAAATTTATAAGAAACTACAAATAAAAAAATTTGTATGCAGGGTGATTTTTAAAGATCGTGTCTCTTTTGAATTTGGCGCCATATGAATTTATTTTTTATTTTGGTAGTACTAGATGAGATATGTTGCAAAGGAGTTGCCAGTGGCGTCAATATCACATTAACAATTCTCAAAATGCTGTTTTAGATCACTTCCTGTTTTCATACAAAATGTACCGAGCAATAGAATTAAAAGCGAAAATAAACACAATAAACACAAACGAAAGTACGGAATTCAAAACAGCAAAACGCAGAACCCTTTAGAAACATTTACTAGTTGACTTAGATATTGGACAGCGAAAATTACTAGATTCTTACAAACGAACCACATTTAAACTATGAAATACCCTAAAAAGTGTGGCGCCAAATTCAAAACGTCGTCACTCTTAAGAAAACTTTTTTTATAAGGTTTACAAAACAATGATCTCGCTGAATAGTTTATTTTCCGCTTTTAACTATTTTGATTGCAGTATATTTTAGCTCTAATGATATGTAGAACTTGAACATGCGATGAAAAAACCTTACTAAAATGAAATCATTACAAAATAATGTACTATTTTCTAAACCATTGTTAAAGGCAGACAAAACATTGTATTGAACATTTTCAATATTGTTTTATAAGCACATTTTTAATGTCTTTGTTTGAATTAGAAAGTCTAATACTATTTTTACTTTTCTTGTAATCTTTGTGTGCATTGTATTAAATGATATTAAAATAAATTGATTCTATTATTTCAAAATATAATTTTTGCGAGTACAGTTGTACAGAGTTTGGATACTTTGTCCACTCCAGTTATTCATACAATGCTGGAATTCAGACAGTTTTGTGTCCTTTACCTTTGTAATCCGGACACAATTGAAAATCGATAATTTTTTTTCAAAACAGTAAATAAGCTTAAGAAATTTTCTACTTAAATAGGCTTGCATTATGAGAATATACAATATACATTTTTATTAAAGAATGAAATCAAAACACCAAATATTAGGTACTATTTAAAGAGAAGTGTAAAATTTTTCGTTTATTTGATAAATAATTTCGAAATGCGTAATAAATAGCTTATTTAGAATAATTTGAAATTTTTTGTTCAGATTTGTCATAGCGATGTCATTAAAAGCATACGCCGATTTTTTTCATATTAAAAAAAAGCCATAAAAATCGATTATCAAATATGGATTGAAATATGGGAATTAGACTTGGCAACAATGCCTCAAAATTGTTTATAAAAATACAACATGCCATCTTTGGCAAATTTTCTTCTTTTGCTATAGGTCTATTTTAGTCAATAGCAATCAAGTATTTTGTCACATGACATGGATTGCTGGAAATACTTGTTTGAAGTAAGCTATATAGTTAGTGTCAGTTATATGTAGGGTTGCCACCCGTACTTTATAATAAAGTATTGTACGTTATTTTGGGCAATTATACTTTATACTTTATGAGAACAATAAAGTACACCAAAATACTTCATTTCACATAGTTTGATTTTTCTAGGATTAATTTTACGTAAATCAATAAAAGACCAAATAAGTTGATCGTAATTTTACTTATAACGTTCTCCAAGGCAACCTAACCTGAAATATGAATATTGTCAATCTCAAAGTTTCTTGTTTGGGTTTGATGAAATACGAATTATTTATTTATTTTCACTTAAAGTTAAACTGCAAAGATGATGTGAAGCTATATAGCAGTGACAATCATATGTTGAATATTGCTAAAAGTAATAAAAAAATATGTTTTTAAACAAAATAATAAAGTAAAACAAATATTACTATAATCTGATACAATGTAGTTTTTTCCCTCTACCTTTAGCAACTAATACCTATACTTTATTTTTTCAAATAAAAGGTGGCAACCCTAGTTATATATAAGGTTATGTTATCAGTTGAAGTCGAAAACTCGATGGTATTTGTTTAGCAATGACACTGAAAATAGTCTAAATATGAATTGATGTACCATTAATACTATTAAAAAAATTATAACAATTTAACAATTAATTTTAATAAATACAGTAGAGCCTCATTTATCCGAGACGACGCTATGTTGTCAATTACTAAAGAATTAAAATTCATTTTTTTCGATATTCTTTAGATTTACAACATATTGCATATAAACTTTTACTGTTTAGATTAGTGCCAGGTATCACCCCGTTAAGTCTCAGTACTTATTCGTCGGACACCCTGTATAAGTTAAGCAATCCGAAATCTACATACGCACATAAAGGCCATAGGAGGATAAGCATGGTAAAAATGCTTTTTGTAAATATCTTAATGATATTCTATGGATATGTAGACACTATAGAAATATAAAGATGCCGAAAATTTTAGACCTTAATCTATATTGATCTCTTTAAAAACTCTAAATAAGTAAAAATTGGAAAATAATTTTTTTCTTTAGATTGAGTGAATCAATTATTTTGAAAATTTAGTATATTATGCAGGCTATAAAAAGTTTTTACGGACACCATGGATTAATTTTTAGCTTAATAAATTGATGAACAAAAAAATTATTTTCTCTTACTTTTTTAATTTGTATTATGATACTTTTAGAGCAAAATTATGATTCCATTATTTTTACATTGCTTATAAGACCTATAATCAAAATTTTGTTAATGGTACGTCATAGTTAAAAAAAAATTAAATCAGTTTTTATGACCAAAAAATCGAATTTTTTAACAAATTCTACTTAAATAATTACAAATTATACTATTATTATTACATAAATAATACGCTAAAATATGATTTTAATAAAGTTGAGTTACAAATTATTTCAAATTATGTTATTAAATTCTAATAGACGTTATATTTCATTGTAAGAACAATTTTTTTTTAATTTCTAATGTAAGAGATTTAATTCAACTTATTATTTATCTAATAATAATAGTATAATGTGTAATTATTTTAAGTAGAATTTGTTGAAAAATTTGATTTGTTTGTTCGTAAAAATAATTTTTATTTTTTTTAACTATGGCGTACCATTAAGACAATTTTGAAAAAATTCTGAGTGAAATATAGAAATGATAGAATCATAATTTTGCTCTAAAAGTATCATAAGAAAATTAAAAAAGTAAGAAAAAATAATTTTTTTGATTATCAATTAATAAATTGATGATCAAAAAAATTATTTTCTCTTACTTTTTCAAGCTAAAAATTAGTCCATGATATCCATGATATCGTCTGTATAATATACTAAAACATTCAAAATAATCGATTAACTCAATTCAAAGAAAAAAAATAATTTTCAGTTTTTACTTATTTTGACTTTTTGAAGGGACCGATATAGATTAAGGTCTACAATTTTCAGGATCTATATATTTCTAAAGTGTCTACATATCTATAGAATATCATTAAAGATTTACAAAAGGCATTTTTACTATGCTTATTCTCCTATAGCCTTTTTCGGAAATGACGTACCCAAATTAAAAAAAATTGAGAATCACTTCTCTGTAATGTTTAATGACTCATTTTATTAAATTTTATAAGTACTTACCTACAATTCAAAGTTTTTAATAGATATTCTAGTACCAAAAAAAATATAATAATAAAAAACAAGAATGTAAAAGAAAACCTACACGCAAGTAACCCCCGTAACAAAAACCGCAGATCTCTTTTGTTAGGGTAAATTTTAATTCGGGGTTTTGTTATTAGCGACTGTGTGTCGTGATAACAAGCAGACAATGAAGAATTCTAGGAGGTGTGTATCCCGGAGGTTAATGAGATATTGGTAGACTGCGGTCGGCCGCGAACAGTTAATTATGTGAAGAGGGTAGCGGCCGTAGGGGCTGAATCTCACAATAGATGTACCTTAAAAGGTGGTCTTAGTTCTAAACTCGATCGTTAATTAAGGGCACCTCTTGCACACCTCCTGGCCAAAAGATATCCCGTCCCTTGTACTTGTTTGAGCGAAGGCATTTTTCGTTTTCCCATTAACGAAGCAGCGGACAAGCTTTTTTAATTAAATTAGACGTGTAGTCGGAAATACCTCTCTTAGTCTTCCCTTTGAGTCAAGCACTGCTTATTACAGCGATGTGCATTATTCAGCTCATGAGTCACTGTGGAAATACAGGTGAAACCCCCGCCCCATTATAAAGCAAAATTGCAATGTTACACGGGTGTAAAATTCCCCGAGTGGCGGCTCGTAAAGCTCGTGACCGTTGGACGTTTTCTTCGGGTCTAAATCTCACCCTCAGACGGTCGTCCATTGTTGTCCAGACGATTTTCCGATTTTCTTGCGGCTTTCATGTTTATGTCCTTCATTTGGGGGTTGTTTGCAACAGCTGGACTATCGTTACTGCCGATATATGCATTTTACGCACGCAAGCCACGTTTTTGATTTGATCGTGTGCTAATGCCGCGCTTTCTAATTCCATTCTAATATGCACATGGTCGCGTTGCCTTCTTCAATATTTTACTTAACTGGCGCGTTTGTTAACTTACGTTTAAATATTAAAGTTAATACGAAATGTTTTGATGTGGATGGTCTGAAAGTTGGCAGTGTTTGGGGTAGGATTTTAAGTGACTATCAAACTTGCAGAACTTCGTTCGGGCGGAGTTATAGTTTTTAATAACAGAAACTGAAAGTGCTCCAGGATTTTTTTCGTCTATTTTTGTTCTTTGTAAGATTATTTGAAAAAACTATTAAATTGTAATATTAGAGCTTTTTATTAATGGTATAAAAGGAAGGGTGTTGCACCGAATGCGCAATTTACGGAATTGAATTGATGGTTTCGAAGAAAATGATTGGGTGCCTTTTTTTAAATGTAATGTGTTGTACGTTTTTAATTTTATAATTCGATTTTTTTTAATTTTGAAAAATTATTAATAATAATTGGCACAAACAATTTTTGGCTTTTCGAACAGTGCTATTGTTAGATTGTGTTACAGATTTCTATATTAAAACAATAAAGTGTTTTTTAAAAGACCGGCATCGAAAGTTCGCTTTTCGATTCTACACTGTTAAAAATTTTAGTAAAAAATACAATATTTAACAAAAGAAATGTATGGTAAAATTAAATAACTGAGTGTTGCAATGCAATAATAGGATATATTACTAGCAGTATTACATAGCAAAATTACAGAAATGAGTTGTAATTTTACTAATAATTTGTTAAAATAAGATGCAAGTTGTAACATTGCAGTGAAGTATAGTAATATTATAAAAAAAAATTGATAACATCGTTGCAGTAGCAAATATTTGTGGTTTGATTTATTACAATCATTGGTAACATCACAAAACAATATTGTAATTTAAAATACAAAAAATAGATTGAAATTTGTAAAAAAGTTTTATACGTCTCTTGAAAATTCTTTTTTTTAAATTGCAATTCTATAAAATTTTAATAATTTTTGAATAATAATTGTAGCGTGACTACTTCTGTAGTAAACGAGAAACCACGCGCCTCTTCATCAGCGTTACTTAAACACCCTACCGCTAGATGACCGCTAGATATAAGTCGCCAGTTACATCCACCACGACTATATACAAGAACGTTATCGCGTTTGTGCTAGAAATTAATCTCTACCTTTATCTACTTTTATTTGTAATCCCTTCTTTACTGTATCTGTTTTGGGTTTTAACAGTGTATTTTTAGGGCCGAACGTCCCACATTTTTTTTTTAATAGGCATACTTTAATTGTTTTACGCACACGTCAGATTTTTTTCATGTTTTTTTTTGTTATTTAAATTACGATCGAATTTTTTATCCTGGTGTGAGAAAAAATTGTATATTCATCACTGGAGGAAAGTCATACTTTTATCCTTAGGCGAGTAACATACTATATGTTTAAAGGTTCGATTAAATTTTTGCTGACAATTAAATTGATAAAGGAGTGGAATTTAGGTTTATGATTTAAAAGTATTCCGAATCTTAGTTTTTAAGAAAACAGTTGTAGTTCAAAATGTTTTTCCAAAATATCTGAATTGCTTTGATGCTAAACAAACACATTTTAATAATAGTTTTTAATAAAGATAACAATTTACAGCAATATTCCATATCTAAAGAAAATAAATAAAAAGTTTTTTTAAAAAAACATTTTAAGTACAGTGTGATATTATAAGATTGAGAATGTTTTAAATTGAGCGAATTTTTTGAGAAAAGTCCATCTACTGGGGATGACCGTTCATCTACTGGAGGTTTTGTCCATCTACTGGTGATATGAGATTTTTTCTTAAAATTTTTTTTTATAAAATACTACTCTATACAAGATTTTCATAACTTTTTTAGAATATATTGGACATTTTTAATTTTGTATAGGTCATTTTATTATAACATATTAATATTTTATTATATTATTTCATTTAAGAAACAAGAATTTGCTTAACCATCCATCTATTGGTCGGGTTACCTCACCTCGTAGGGAAATACTCATTAATTCAACTTATAGAGGCCCCAGATTTCGACATATGGAGGTATTGGGGCTGGAATGGAAGAGAACAAGGATTTCTTTCGAGTTGAAGAGGTTTTTCGCTTTATCGAGGTTCTACTGTATTATTTTTACTTAATTAAGGTTATTTTAATATTTATTATTGCAAATTGGGGTTAAACTTGAGTCTATACATTCAAGCTCAAAATGGCCCATTTCCGATCTCAGGAAAATGTGTCAATTTTCACTAGTTTCGTTGGATCTGTCTACATTAATCTTCTTCTTAAATTTAAAACATTAAATTAAGCATTCTAATATGTGTTTTACTTGTAAAATCTTTCTTAAGGATGTACGAGCACGAAAGTCATTTTGCTCAAAATGCTTGATTTTTTTTATATATAGTTTAAATATGTCTAAACAAATTCTCAAAATTTGAAGAGGGTTAACCGACTATTTAAAAAAATAATTGATTTCAAAAGTAAGCATATTTAACATTAGTCTTATGGCAAAGTGACGGATAGACGACATGTTTTCATAATTTTCACCCAAATTCGTCCCAGAATATGATAAAAAAAACTATCTAATTAAAAGTTAAGACATTCATACAGATATTAAAAAAATAAAAAACCGTACTAAACTGACTAAATTAAGAGATATTTACGAAAATTAGCTTACTTTTGTTAGCTCTTAAACTAAATGGCAACACTACAGACCATTAAAGCAAAGTAAGTGTCAAAAATACTAACCTAATTTTAGGAATTCTGGTAAATTTTTATCCCGATAGATAGTTTTCTATTTCATTTCACCTTCCATAATTTTATATTTGCACGTGTTACATCAACGTTTATTTTGAATTTACTGATAACATTGCCTTAATAATCATAATAATCACAGTGTTGCCATACGCAATGCTGCGGCCATACCCTCTTTACCGCGCGCCCGGATCCGTCTATCCCCACCCAGTACCCTGCTCGTACATCCTTAAAGAACTTTTGCTTTACTTGTAATTATAACGCCGCAATAACATTTGGTTGGGAATAATGTCAGTTTTATCCGACTTATAAATTTAAAAATCAAAATCAGTCAATAACCAATTACTGAAAAGAATGCCACTTTCGAGATGTGACTTAAATTAAATTAATTATAATTGGAAGGTAAGTGTTATCTAAGTTTCTTTTATGTTTTCTTTTTTTCTTAATGAAAGAGGTAACCTTTTAGTATTAATTGTTAAATTTATTCTTTCCTTATTACGTGTTTTGATTTAATTAGATTTCGTTTCTATTTATAAAAATAATTAGAAATTTATTTGCGGACATAAAAGCGTAATGTTACAAAGACAAACCGACAGAAAGATAATTACATCGGTTTTGAGTTTTTAATAATTGTTTTAAAAAAAGAAAACGAACGTTTGGCAAACTTCAGAAACACATCTGTAACTTTATTATTTTTTTTTAAGTCTTGGCGAGAAAACGCTACCGTATTTATTTTCATATCAAAGTAGTGCTAAATAATGTTATATCACTGCAGGAAATAAATAAAATTCTAAAATACATTTGTTTAGCAAATTAAATTTAAATGTTATATGAATATCCCAATTTTTTGTTATTAAAATATTTTCAGCTATAAAAAAAATTTTTTTTGTTATTGAGCCTTTTAACAGTTTTGTTAGCCGTAAATTTTCGTAAGTCTTTTTTTAGAAATACATAAACCCAATATTTTGATTTCATAATTAATAATAGTTAATAAGTGTCTTTTGAAGAAAATTTTAAAACAAGGTAATCGATTTTAATTGAAAATAAAAATAGAATCAAAATCAACATCAAAAAAATTATGTCTTAAAACTATAATATTGTACAGTGCAATCAAGAACAAATAAAGTGTGTTTAAATTTAACACTCTATCAATTTACTGTTTTTAGTTACCTTAAGGTGGTAAGCTTTGCTATATGTGCATTTTATCCATTACCGTTCGTTATTTTTATTCTTTTCCTGTATTGTTAATTCATTTTTTCAAAGTTGTCTTTTGTTATTTGTTTTTACAAATTAACTGTTGAACAATAGCTTTGAATATTTGTTTTTTTTTATGGTAAGACAAAGCTTAAATTGTTTCAAGGAATTAAACAAGTAACAACTGCTTTTAGGGTACAATGATGTTTAGAATATAGATAATACTTATAATGATGCATTTTCTAGTTAATTTATTGTTTTAGATTACATAATTTTCTTATGTCTATAAAATTTATACATATTTCGGAAACAAACACTTCTGTCTAGTTTTATTTATGATGAACATTTACTTACTCGTATTCCCACAGGTGACGCTTAAGAATTGTTAAGCATCGTATGCAGGAGTACCAACTTTTAAAATTATTTAATACGGCGGTAATTTTAAATGCACTTCAATCATTCTCGATCACAGTTTCTATGGACACACATATAGATGTGTATCCATAGAAACTATTATAACCAATTTAGTTGAAAAACAGCGTGCTGTGGTTTATTGTTAATTGCAAATGACATGATTTTTTAAATTTCTATCATATATTATGAATGTAAATTGATTAGTATTGGTTATATGACAATATAATACAGGATTGCCAATAACTAAATTAATTTTATTACCTTTTGTAGCTATTAATTTAATGATGTTACGTCTTTCTAGTGGTTGCACTTAATTGGTATTTGTGACAGCAAACCATTCTTAGAATGAACGAATTATATAGGGTGATTTTTTAAAGTAGTTTATTTGTGACAATCGGAGCTAAAAGTACAGGCCTGCAATGAGTTCAAAGAGTTTAATGTATTTAATGGACAAGTATTTTAATTTTATTAGAGAGTGTACTTGATACATAAAAACCTTTATATACAAAACACACTAAACAATCACACTTCTAAAGAAAGTAAATGTGACAACGCTGTCAATGCTGATGCTGACTGTTCTATAGATGTATCGCACATGCCTACATATGTTATGCTTTGTATATATATGTTCTATTATTCATACTACTGCTGTTTGAAAATATTAAACACATAAATAATTTGAAAATGCCATTTAATTATGATCAATTGAGATATAAGGCATGGAGACACACATCGTTGCCAATCTATGATGTTTTTCACTACTAATCGTATAATTTTTTAAATCTTTAAAGAATATAGATATCTTTTTAACTAATCCTTAGAAAAACTCATACTTATTCCAGAAATTTTCTAATTTTTTGTTTTGCATTATATTAGTTTTTAAAACACGTTTCCAAGACATGCGCGAAATGATATCTTTTTTATATACATCTTTGACCAATTGCAAGTTAATTATATACACTTCAATTAATATCTTCTTTCAATCAAAAAAACTTATTTTTAATGAAATAATATAATTTAATTTTGTCTAATTTGCAAGAAAATTGATGTTATGAGTGGTGCCTTTTAAATTGAATACCACATTTTTTAGTGTATTTTATAGTTTGAAAGTGGTTAAACTGTTGAGGACAACTCCTGAATATTTTTTAAATGGTTTTGCGTTTTGCTGTTTTGATTATCGTAGTTGCACTTGTTTTTTCTGCGTTTAGTTTCGATCCCTATTTGAGACGCCACTGGCAACTCCTGTCCAACAGTTCTAATCCAGAACCACCAACATAAAAATCAATTAGTATGGCGCCAAATTAAAAATGACTTCAATCTTAAAAATCGTTATTTATGTGTTTAATTAAAAAGGAAAGTTCATATTGATCTAAAACCTCCATTTTAAATATCTTTGTTTTTATATTTATAAATCAATTTGAATTTTTTTTATATTTTACTGGTATTCGATCAAAGTTGCAATGATAATTATACATAATTGTACACTTGCACTAGGTTTTCACATACAGTTTAACATGATTTTCCAATGTTTTAATACCAGATTACATAAATCTAAGAAAATGTATGTTTATCGAACGGCGAAAGAAGTAAAGATCAAGGGATTCCTCTTTTAACTAGAATTTTCTAACAACGTACAATTTGAGTTGATCTCTCAAAGGAATTGCCTCTCTTCGGCCTAGCTCAAACACTATACACCAACATTCCGATCTCTGTTGGTGCAATTCGTCACAAGGTGTTAACAATGACCTGTCCACAGCTGTTAATCCATTCTTAGATTATTCCGATACTCTTCTATACCTGCACGTGTATTCTTACGAGTTTACATTTGTTTTATAGGTACGTGTACACGACAAGTGGTTTGATTAAAAACCACTCATAAAAAAAACAAACAATAGCTTTTACAGTTCTGCATCAGAAATTGTGTATTGCGCCAAATCGTGTTTTATTAGACACGAAAAAACCATTCATGGATTTATTTCGTATAGAACAATTCAAATAAATTTTGATAAGAGCGTTTTTTAAAAACAATACGCCGCTGCATCAGTTCCAAAAGAAAATGAAAGATACAACAATCTTGTCAGAGAAAGTGAGACGGAACGATTAAAATTATTCAACTGCGTTTTCGTCTAATTTGTGGTCCTAAATTATTGTGAATCATGTTTAGAACCGAGTGTGCACATTCGAGCTCAAAGTGGCACATTCCGATCTCGGGAAAATGAAGCGCGCCGCTCCGCGTCGCGCTTCATTTGCCTCCCTCGCTCGGAAATGTGCCACTTTTCGCTCGAATGCGCACATCTTCGTATTTATTGGATTTGTCTACTTTATCCTACGCTCTTTCAAATTATAAATTTAAATTTAGTTTAGTAAATATTGATTTTATGTTTGAAAACTTTTTTATCATAGCAATGAGTGGAGGGGAGCGAAAAGATACAACTATCTCGTCAGAGAGAGTGAGAGGGAACGATCAAAGCTATTCAACTGTGTTTTTGTCTAATTTATTGCCCTAAATTATTGTGAATCATGCTTAAAACCGAGTGTGCACATTCGAGCTCAAAGTGGCACATTCCGATCTCGGGAAAATGAAGCGCGCCGCTCCGCGTCGCGCTTCATTTGCCTCCCTCGCTCGGAAATGTGCCACTTTTCGCTCGAATGCGCACATCTTCGTATTTATTGGATTTGTCTACTTTATCCTACGCTCTTTCAAATTATAAATTTAAATTTAGTTTAGTAAATATTGATTTTATGTTTGAAAACTTTTTTATCATAGCAATGAGTGGAGGGGAGCGAAAAGATACAACTATCTCGTCAGAAAGAGTGAGAGGGAACGATCAAAGCTATTCAACTGTGTTTTTGTCTAATTTATTGCCCTAAATTATTGTGAATCATGCTTAAAACCGAGTGTGCACATTCGAGCTCAAAGTGGCACATTCCGATCTCGGGAAAATGAAGCGCGCCGCTCCGCGTCGCGCTTCATTTGCCTCCCTCGCTCGGAAATGTGCCACTTTTCGCTCGAATGCGCACATCTTCGTATTTATTGGATTTGTCTACTTTATCCTACGGTCTTTCAAATTATAAATTTAAATTTAGTTTAGTAAATATTGATTTTATGTTTGAAAACTTTTTTATCATAGCAATGAGTGGAGGAGCGAAAAGATACAACTATCTCGTCAGAAGAGTGAGAGGAACGATCAAAGCTATTCAACTGTGTTTTTTTCTAATTTATTGCCCTAAATTATTGTGAATCATGCTTAAAACCGAGTGTGCACATTCGAGCTCAAAGTGGCACATTCCGATCTCGGGAAAATGAAGCGCGCCGCTCCGCGTCGCGCTTCATTTGCCTCCTCGCTCGGAAATGTGCCTTTTCGCTCGAATGCGCACATCTTCATTTATTGGATTTGTCTACTTTATCCTACGCTCTTTCAAATTATAAATTTAAATTTAGTTTAGTAAATATTGATTTTATGTTTGAAAACTTTTTTATCATAGCAATGAGTGGAGGGGAGCGAAAAGATACAACTATCTCGTCAGAGAGAGTGAGAGGGAACGATCAAAGCTATTGAACTGTGTTTTTGTCTAATTTATTGCCCTAAATTATTGTGAATCATGCTTAAAACCGAGTGTGACATTCGAGGCTCAAAGTGGCACATTCCGATCTCGGAAATGAAGCGCGCCGCTCCGCGTCGCGCTTCATTTGCCTCCCTCGCTCGGAAATGTGCCACTTTTCGCTCGAATGCGCACATCTTGGTATTTATTACATTAATATAATTTACCGTGCGCTCCTTCAAATCAAAAATTTTAATTTAATTTAATAAATATCGAATTTATATTGGAAGAAGGTATTACTATAGCAATGAGTGGGAGGGAGCGAGAAGATACAATAATCTTGTCAATGGAAGTGAGAGGGAACGATTCTTGCTAACAAGAAATCCTAAGATTTCTTAAGGTCTTACATACGTCCAGAATTTAAAAAAAAACGGTTTTTTTTACAGATTGTTGTTTTCTATAGTTTTAGGCTTAGTACTGTAAAAGTTGGTTGAAAAAATTTCCCATAGATCCAAAATTATAGTGGAAAATGTGACCGATCCACGAGTTGTTGCGCGCAGGTAGCTGTCTTTAAACGCGTTTTTCTTGAAACTATTTTTTGCGTCAGGGTCGGCATAACTGATTCAGTTTTTAATATTTTTTGTAACGATTTTTTAAAAAATATTTTATATAATTTTTTCTATAGTCTGTCGATCCGAATTTTTGATATTTTGATTTAAGAATTTTATAAAAATGATTAAATTGAAAATTTATGACGTAAAAAAGATACTTTTTTTTAAACTGCCATAAATGTTTTTTCAAAATTCAAAATTCCGTCTCGACAGACTATAACTAGTACTTTATTTTACAAGAATTTTTTTAAATTTTGCATATCGATCAACATTTCCTCGAAATATATAGAGCAACTTTTTTTCTCAGTGTTGATCACGTGTTTTTTGATATAGTAATTTTTGTAAAAATAAATTTCAATAATTTTTTTTATAAACTTTAAATACCAATAAACAATGTGTACTAATTACTTTAAAAAATTTCTATTGTTTTTTCTACTAAAAATTTTTTTTCTTTTATCGCATTTTTGGCGCTGCTAAACGTATGTAAGGCCTTAATATTCGGTATCGTAATTGAAACTTGCCTTTGGAATTTAATACTCAAGAAAAGCTCATAAGTTTTAAATTAAACACAAAGTTCAGTTTTTGCATTTTTATCAATAATAGTCTATTCTAATGCATAATGTTCTACTTAAACCTATTCATTATTGGTTATGAACATATATTTCTTATCATTTAACTACCATAAAGTACAATTTTGTGGATTTTGTTTCATTTTATATTTGGGGTATAGCAAACCCCATCTAGTATGGCATGTGACATTTAGTCAACTAGTATGCGGAACGTTAAGAAACTCTCATAATGAGAAATAGCTTGACAAGAGTTTAAGAAGTGCAACTCCATTTGAAAAATTCTTCGGACGATTGATTAATTGCATCTCTAAATGTTTAATTCTTTTTCGTTAATGGGGTTTATGCTTTAGTCGAAAATTAAAATGCTTTGTTTACTCAATGCATCAATCACTTCTGATTTAGTTAAATAACATCTGCTGTAAAGGAAATTATCTATTTATACAAAGTTTAAATAATTAACATACTTACAATTGTTTGAGTTAAGTAATTTAATGAATTGTTAACAATGTTAAATAACTTTTTATATTTTTTTTTTAAATATTCCACAAGTACGGCAATATTAAATTGCTTTTATTAATAAATATTTTTAAAAGACAAACAGTTACACATCACTTTTAAGATAAAGTATGTTAAAAATATTATGCACAAAAAAAATGCAAAGAAACTTTAAGATATAATCAATAAAATGAAGAAACAGTAGCTGTTACCCATGGCTTCATCCGCATATAACGTAATAAGGCATATCGTTATATCTCCGATTCCTCTCAACGTAGCAAGATAACAAACATACCAGATTTTAAGATTATAAACACAAAAAATTTCATCGATATCGGTCTAGTAGTTTATGCGTGATGCTTGAACAGACAATTTTAGTAGTATTTCAATTTAAAATAGTACAGTTTCAATATTATTCCTAAATTGTAGACTTTAAAGAAAAATGTGTCTAAAATACAGTAAAACATCACTTATACAGTAAGCCCCTGTTTAACGCTTCTCCAAGTAATGCTGATCCGATATAACGCAGTCTTCTCAAAGCCTCAAAAAAGTTCAAAATTTATTCTGTTTAGACTCAAGTATTACGACATTTCAAAATAACTTCGTTTAACGCTGTGTCGTTAAAAGCTGCGTCATCTAAGAACGCACTATAAGTGCTAAACGAGGCCATACTGTATTAAGTTAAAGGTAGAATTTCTTGTTTTATGGTAAAACTCTTATAAGACATGTGCTGTTTATTATTCATTCATACGATATTCTATTATACAAATTATTCAGTTATACGAAGGAAAGTGCGGTCCCCTCATGTGCATTTTACTCAGGTTCACGTAAGATAAAAATGTTTAGCGTTTTGTCTACTCTAAAGAGTTTTGTACGAATGCCGGCAAATTGTACACCACGCAGCTTTTAAATCAACCAAACAAATCAAAATTATTGATTGATTTTCTTAAAATATGATGGGGTATTTTTACAAAGAGGCTAAATGTATCACACACGAAAATGGAAAATCATTTAAAATCTATTGGTCTTGTTAAGAAGCTCCATATTTGGGTTCCACATGAATTGAAAGAAATTTATTTCACACAACGAATGAGTATTTCTGATATATATTTTAAACATAACAAAATCGATCTTTTTTTAAAACGAATCATCACTGGATATGAAATACAAGGTATTCTAGTTAAACTGAAAACACTATTACTTGAGAAGTCGCAAACAAAATTACACATAATTATATAATTTTTTTTTCCGAGCAGTCAGCCATTTGAATGATATGTCGGACTTCGGCAATGCCGTAGATTTTCCAAGCGAAGCCCAACTTTGGCGCACCGAACTTTGGCATACCATTGGAATGCCTGACTGGTTTGAAGTAACGGTAGCCGAAGGATTACCGAAGTTTGGCATACTATTGAAATGCCTGACTGGCATTAAATGACGGTAACCGAAGGTTTGCCGAAGTTTGGTTTGCCGAATTTGGGCTAAATTTGGTAAATCTACGGCATTGCCGAAGTTTGGCATACTATGAAATGCCTGACTGGCATGAAGTAACGGTAACCGAAAATTTGCCGAAGTTTCGTTTGCCTACACTGGAATTGATAAGGCGCCAATCAGGCGTGCCTAAGTTAGGCAAGCCAAACTTGCCCCAAATTGACTCTTCGGCAAAGCGTCACTAAATTTCTACCCGGGTGGGGGTCTAGATTTATAACAGAAAATCACAACAGGAAGTTGAGGTATTATAATTAATACTAAATATGTCTGTCACTAGGTAAATAGCGCATCACAAGTTTGTTTAACAAGTCGTGTTTTATTGTTTTTATTTGTTTTATTGCTGACTGGACGAGAACGGGCAAAGGCCGGCTGACCGGCATATTTACCCAAGAAAGCGAAAAAATCAAAAGAATTGTGAGCGGATGCACTATCCACTCGGCCATCCGGGTACATTTTCATTGCCGCAATCCATTGCTTACAGTGCGGTTGTCCAGTTTTCCGAATTTTACATGTTAAATAGAATCGCGTGCTACACCGTGACAAGTGTCATTTTGGGAAAATTGAAAATGGTTTCTAGGATAGTTTTTGAAGGGCTATCGAATAGTGTAGGTCTCGTTACGGGAAGCCACCCTAAGGTTAAAAGGTTCCCTTGTAAGCATGATTCACAATAAATTAGATCAAAACGCAGTTGAATAATTTTAATTGTTTCCTCTCACTCTTTCTGACGAGATAGTTGGATCTTTGCGCTCCCCTCCACTCCTTGCTATGATAAAAAAGTTTTCAAACATAAAATCGATATTTACTAAACTAAATTTAAATTTATAATTTGAAAGAGCGTAGGTTAAAGTAGACAAATCTAATAAATACGAGGATGTGCGCATTCGAGCGAAAAATGGCACATTTCCGAGCGAGGGAGGCAAATGAAGCGCGACGCGGAGCGGCGCGCTTCATTTTCCCGAGATCGGAATGTGCCACTTTCGCTCGAATGTGCACACTCGGTTCTATGCATGATTCACAATAAATTAGATCAAAATGCAGTTGAATAATTTTAATTGTTTCCTCTCACTCTTTCTGACGAGATAGTTGTATCTTTGCGCTCCCCTCCACTCATTGCTATGATAAAAAAGTTTTCAAACATAAAATCGATATTTACTAAACTAAATTTAAATTTATAATTTGAAAGAGCGTAGGTTAAAGTAGACAAATCTAATAAATACGAGGATGTGCGCATTCGAGCGAAAAGTGGCACATTTCCGAGCGAGGGGGGCAAATGAAGCGCGACGCGGAGCGGCGCGCTTCATTTTCCGATATCGGAATGTGCCACTTTCGCTCGAATGTGCACACTCGGTTCTATGCATGATTCACAATAAATTAGATCAAAATGCAGTTGAATAATTTTAATTGTTTCCTCTCACTCTTTCTGACGAGATAGTTGTATCTTTGCGCTCCCCTCCACTCATTGCTATGATAAAAAAGTTTTCAAACATAAAATCGATATTTACTAAACTAAATTTAAATTTGTAATTTGAAAGAGCGTAGGTTAAAGTAGACAAATCTAATAAATACGAGGATGTGCGCATTCGAGCGAAAAGTGGCACATTTCCGAGCGAGGGAGGCAAATGAAGCGCGACGCGGAGCGGCGCGCTTCATTTTCCCGAGATCGGAATGTGCCACTTTGAGCTCGAATGTGCACACTCGGTTCTATGCATGATTCACAATAAATTAGACCAAAACGCAATTGAATAATTTTAATCGTTCCCTCTCACTCTTTATGACGAGATAGTTGGATTTTTGCGCTCCCCTCCACTCCTTGCTATGATAAAAAAGTTTTCAAACATAAAATCGATATTTACTAAACTAAATTTAAATTTATAATTTGAAAGAGCGTAGGATAAAGTAGACAAATCCAATAAATACGAGGATGTGCGCATTCGAGCGAAAAGTGGCACATTTCCGAGCGAGGGAAGCAAATGAAGCGCGACGCGGAGCGGCGCGCTTCATTTACCCGAGATCGGAATGTGCCACTTTGAGCTCGAATGTGCACACTCGGTTCTAAGCATGATTCACAATAAATTAGACCAAAACGCAGTTGAATAATTTTAATCGTTCCCTCTCACTCTTTCTGACGAGATAGTTGTATCTTTGCGCTCCCCTCCACTCATTGCTATGATAAAAAAGTTTTCAAACATAAAATCGATATTTACTAAACTAAATTTAAATTTATAATTTGAAAGAGCGTAGGTTAAAGTAGACAAATCTAATAAATACGAGGATGTGCGCATTCGAGCGAAAAGTGGCACATTTCCGAGCGAGGGAGGCAAATGAAGCGCGACGCGGAGCGGCGCGCTTCATTTTCCCGATATCGGAATGTGCCACTTTTCGCTCGAATGTGCACACTCGGTTCTATGCATGATTCACAATAAATTAGATCAAAATGCAGTTGAATAATTTTAATTGTTTCCTCTCACTCTTTCTGACGAGATAGTTGTATCTTTGCGCTCCCCTCCACTCATTGCTATGATAAAAAAGTTTTCAAACATAAAATCGATATTTACTAAACTAAATTTAAATTTGTAATTTGAAAGAGCGTAGGTTAAAGTAGACAAATCTAATAAATACGAGGATGTGCGCATTCGAGCGAAAAGTGGCACATTTCCGAGCGAGGAGCAAATGAAGCGCGACGCGGAGCGGCGCGCTTCATTTTCCGATATCGGAATGTGCCACTTTGAGCTCGAATGTGCACACTCGGTTCTATGCATGATTCACAATAAATTAGATCAAAATGCAGTTGAATAATTTTAATTGTTTCCTCTCACTCTTTCTGACGAGATAGTTGGATCTTTGCGCTCCCCTCCACTCCTTGCTATGATAAAAAAGTTTTCAAACATAAAATCGATATTTACTAAACTAAATTTAAATTTGTAATTTGAAAGAGCGTAGGTTAAAGTAGACAAATCTAATAAATACGAGGATGTGCGCATTCGAGCGAAAAATGGCACATTTCCGAGCGAGGGAGGCAAATGAAGCGCGACGCGGAGCGGCGCGCTTCATTTTCCCGAGATCGGAATGTGCCACTTTGAGCTCGAATGTGCACACTCGGTTCTATGCATGATTCACAATAAATTAGATCAAAATGCAGTTGAATAATTTTAATTGTTTCCTCTCACTCTTTCTGACGAGATAGTTGTATCTTTGCGCTCCCCTCCACTCATTGCTATGATAAAAAAGTTTTCAAACATAAAATCGATATTTACTAAACTAAATTTAAATTTATAATTTGAAAGAGCGTAGGTTAAAGTAGACAAATCTAATAAATACGAGGATGTGCGCATTCGAGCGAAAAGTGGCACATTTCCGAGCGAGGGAGGCAAATGAAGCGCGACGCGGAGCGGCGCGCTTCATTTTCCCGAGATCGGAATGTGCCACTTTGAGCTCGAATGTGCACACTCGGTTCTATGCATGATTCACAATAAATTAGACCAAAACGCAATTGAATAATTTTAATCGTTCCCTCTCACTCTTTATGACGAGATAGTTGGATTTTTGCGCTCCCCTCCACTCCTTGCTATGATAAAAAAGTTTTCAAACATAAAATCGATATTTACTAAACTAAATTTAAATTTATAATTTGAAAGAGCGTAGGATAAAGTAGACAAATCCAATAAATACGAGGATGTGCGCATTCGAGCGAAAAGTGGCACATTTCCGAGCGAGGGAAGCAAATGAAGCGCGACGCGGAGCGGCGCGCTTCATTTACCCGAGATCGGAATGTGCCACTTTGAGCTCGAATGTGCACACTCGGTTCTAAGCATGATTCACAATAAATTAGACCAAAACGCAGTTGAATAATTTTAATCGTTCCCTCTCACTCTTTCTGACGAGATAGTTGTATCTTTGCGCTCCCCTCCACTCATTGCTATGATAAAAAAGTTTTCAAACATAAAATCGATATTTACTAAACTAAATTTAAATTTATAATTTGAAAGAGCGTAGGATAAAGTAGACAAATCAATAAATGAGGATGTGCGCATTGAGCGAAAAGTGGCACATTTCCGACGGGGGAAAAAAGGGACGGGGGGGGTTATTTTCCCCAAACGGAAAGTGCCACTTTGGGTCGAATTCAACCGGTTTTAATGATTCCAATAAATTTGACCAAAACAAATTTTAATAATTTTAATGTTCCCCTTACTCCTCTCACATAATTTGTATTTTCGCTCCTTTCCCCTTTGCTATGATAAATAAGTTTTCAAAAATAAAATCGATAATTTTAATTAAATTTAAATTTTAATTTGAAAGAGCGTAAAGGTAAATAGGGCCAATCAATAAATAAAGGATGCGCATTCCCAAAAAGGGGAATTCCGAGCGAGGGGCAAAAGAAGGCACCCGGGCGGGCGCTTCATTTCGAGATCGAAATGTGCCACTTTGAGCTCGAATATGCACACTCGGTTTTAAGCACGATTCACAATAAATTAGACGAAAAATGAATTGAATAATTTTAATCGTTCCCTCTCACTCGCACTCACAAGATTATCGTATCTTTTCGCTCCCTTCCGCTCATTGCTATGGTAAATACGTTTTTAAAACATAAAATCGAAATTTGCTGAATTATATTTAGATTCATGATTTGAAAGAGTGAAGGATAAAGTGGACCATTCTAATAAATACAAAGATGTGCGCATTCGAGCGAAAGGGCTTATTTACCGAGATCGGAATGTGCCACTTTGAGCTCGAATGTGCACACTCGGTTCTAAGCATGATTCACAATAAATTAGACCAAAACGCAGTTGAATAATTTTAATCGTTCCCTCTCACTCTTTCTGACGAGATAGTTGTATCTTTGCGCTCCCCTCCACTCATTGCTATGATAAAAAAGTTTTCAAACATAAAATCGATATTTACTAAACTAAATTTAAATTTATAATTTGAAAGAGCGTAGGATAAAGTAGACAAATCCAATAAATACGAGGATGTGCGCATTTGAGCGAAAAGTGGCACATTTCCGAGCGAGGGAGGCAAATGAAGCGCGACGCGGAGCGGCGCGCTTCATTTTCCCGAGATCGGAATGTGCCACTTTGAGCTCGAATGCGCACACTCGGTTTTAAGCTCGATTACCAAACGTCCCGTTTTAACAAAAAAAAATTGTTCACGTTAGTTATATACCCCACCTTAAAAGTAAAAAACAATTGAATTATTACAATCCAGATATTAGATTTACTTTATAATATGTGTACCTATTATTTCTTTGTGCTCACTGTTTTGCTCTTAAGATATATAAAGCTCCTTTTAAACGCTCATAATAAAAATAAATAATACGTAAACGTAAGTTATGAGAAAGCATTCGAATACCCATTATTTTAAAATGTCATTATATTCGAAAATTTAAAGGCGTCGCCCAACGGTCATCAAAAAATGCTATTTAACGATCTTTTACGACGTTGTATATTTTTTAAAGTGACGGTAATGAGTTTTTTGGGGAAATAATGATAATAAAATCGGTGTTTTTCAGCCACCTGCCTTTGCGGAGCTATCTCAGCAAGCGAATTTAAAATAATTAGTAGCATCGTTTGTCGAATTAATGAGCGCCTAAATTAATCCAATTTTTGAAATTGAACCTTTTTAATTCGTTCATTAACTCTCTGCCAACTTTAAAGCATCAAGATCGTTTGCTTCTTGTTTATATTTTCTTGGAACTATTATGGTACCTTTGTTATTGGCTGCAATTAGTTTTAGTACCTGTATTAATAGAATGCAATTTTATTGTTTTATTTCACATGGCGTGACGGTTAAGTGGGATTTACTTCGAGAATAATAATTTAGATGCTTAGGATGGAGTTTCTACGATTTCACTTATACAATTTATGAACTTTACTTAGTATTTCTTGAATTAACATAACCTTTATCTCTGGCGGTAATTTTCTACTTATTTAAAAACCGATGTTGAATTTTTATTGGGCTGGCAAGAAAGTGATTTCGGTTTTCACAAATCGATGACGGTATAAGTTCTTTGAATCGCTTCGGTTAATGTTATAATTTATTTCGTCTGACAATTGTAGCATTAATCTTACTATAGAAGCGAATCGCTTGGTATTTGGTTTACGTCTGTTAGTTCAGTGCCCAAATTAATATGGAGCGCGAAAACGAACTTTTTGGGCATATTTTGGTTTTTGATTTCCGTAAGGGCAAGAAAACTCCTGAGGTTCGCAAAGAGTTATGTGAAGTTTATGAAGATGAATACTAAACAGAATTATTTTAAAAAACTTCATTTTGGAAGCCAAATTTAATTTTTCAAAAAAGCGAAAATTTTTGTTTTAGAGTGAAATCGCCGTAAATGAGACGGGCTATAGTTACTAGGGGTACGTAGGAACATCCCCTTGCAATATAAAGCAATTCTATTTTTTTTAAAAAAAAACATGAGTTTTACATCCATGTTTTTTCTCGATTTTGGTCAATTTTTGGGGTTTTGAGTTAGCACCTGTTTCGGACGTACTAAGGCCTAATACATTCGAAAATGAATGGATTCCGCGTACTTGTTAACACTAAAACAACTATGGCGTTTTAATAGTTTCATTTTAAAGCTAAATTTAATTTTTCAAAAAGGCGAACAATTTTGTTTTAGAGGGTACAATTTTTTTCTCAAATTTAGCAAATGTGTTTTCTTTTCAAACAAATCTACTCATAAATTTCATTTTTGGCTATTTTTTAGAAAAGTAACTTTGGTTTTGCTATAATAGTCCGCTCAAATTAGACATAAAAGTAGGGGTCAAATAACAAAAATTCCGACAGAGCTAAATTTTGGTTGAGACCTTGGGTACACCATTAGAAATAAAGTGTCAAAAGTCCCCAACGATCCCGTGTGTGCTAAAAAAGTTATTTGGGGTGAAAGGTTCAAATTTGAGGTATTTTGGATTTTTTTCAAAAACAGTTTTATCAAAAAAGTAGTTAAAACAAAAATTATAGATCTTAAAATTATCTATAAATATGGCTCATATACAATTTTTTTGTAAAAATCACCATTCGTGAGATATCGCGATTCTACACGAAAGGAAAAAATTAAAAGGTCAAAAAAATTTTCTAATTCTTTTGGTGATTTTTGATAGGCTGTATTGCTTACGATTGCGTGATAACGGTGGCTTCTACAAATTTTTGACTACAAGATCTGAAAACTAGAATCTTGGAGCTTTACAAAGCCTTTTTTAAATTTTAGATACGACCATTTTTCACTGAAATACAGCCTGTCAAAAATCACCAAAAAATTTAAAAAATTTTCTTGACTTTTTAATTTTTTCCTTTAGTGTAGACTCGCGATATCTAACGAATGGTTATTCTTAGAAAAAAAAAGTATAAGACCATTTTTGTATATAATTTTAAGAACTATAATTTTTGTTTCAACTAATTTTTTGATAAAACTTACCGTTTTCGTAAAAAATCCAAAAAACCTCAAATTTTGGTATTTGACCCCGAATAACTTTTTTAGCACACATGGGATCGATGGGGACTTTTGACACTTTATTTCTAATAGTGTACCCAAGGTCTCAATCAAAATTTAGCTCTATCGGAATTTTTGTTATTTGAAATGTTTATTTTGATCGGACTATGATTATTATTAGTTAATCATAAATGAAAGTGAATTTGCTTTATTTATTTGAATCAAATTTATTTTCGTTTAGGCGAGCCAATGAATGCAATTCATAAGTAGTTAAACTTTAAATAAATCTAGTCGAACAAAGTTATTTATGCTGTTAATATTTTACTACTAATTTTAATTTTAATTGCAGGTAATTAATCATGCATATAAATTAATTATCGTAATAAAATCTAATTAAATATTTAGAAGCGATTGTATTTTATAAAAATTAAACACAAATGCAATTTGTTTTGATTTAAAATATTTATATTCTTTGTACTCATTGTCAGTACGTCATTTTTATATGATTTTCAAAATACTGTCGTTCTATTATGCATTATTCATTATTTTAGAGCCGAAACGCATTCGCTTATCGAGCATTCTCAAGAACTGCATTAATTAGAACGAAATGTTTGTGTATTAGCTAGATTATATATTGTAAAAATATTGGTAACTTTCGTAATATGGCCTTTTCCATTTTTTTATCAAAATAAAACGCAATTAAACCAAGAGCCTTGATAATGCATTTGCAATTACTTGAACTAATTTATAGTTCGATATTTAAACATAAATTTAATTATAATCAAAGTTTGTTTATCTCCGAATGGTAATCTTGTATGTTAAATTAATTTTTATACGCGTTATTCTGTTTAATGCATTTATAATAAAATTAAATACCGTAATTTGCACCTGATAAAATACAGTAGATGCCGCTTAATGTTATCAACTGCTTAGTGTGTTCAAAAGTGTCTTTGAATCGGTCTACCCAATACAAAAGCATTACAATTTGTTCGTTTATTATTATCAATATTTCGTTTATTCTGATCAATGTTGAGTCCGTTAGGCAATAGGATAGCAGTTTCCAAACAATATGCAACGGGTTCCACTAAAAATATTGAATCATATGAAGCACCCCCCAATTTGGAAAACGCTGGATTAACCCCTTTACTAAAGAGAAAAAAAAAATTTAGGTAAGTAATGGCTTTGCTTTAAATTTTTTTTTTTTAAAGGTTTGAAAATATTCAAAATTGGAATAAAAAAGTACCTAAAGTACACGCTTTAAAGTAAAAGAAAAAAAATTCTGTCGATAAGTGTTATTAATCAAAAGTTCGTTACAATAATAAATTTAAATATTTTCCAAAAAAAATTGATTTCATGAAACCATATATTTAATATTTACATTCCGCCGAATTTGTAAATTTCAATATGGCCATAATTTAACAGTCCAGGACCGTACACAAATTTTATCGCTTTTTAGTCACAATTTAAGTACAAAACAGTGCAATTTATAACAACATTTAAAGTCCTATAAAGTAAAAATGTTGATTGTCCTCTATCGAACATAAATTTTTCGTTGACAAACCGGAATAGCAAATTTATAATTAAATTTTCATAATAGGTGTAAGTTTATTTCTTTTTTGTGCTATTTATACTTCTTTATTACAACGCAAGAATCGATTTATAGGCACATTGAAAATTTAATCGAAAGTGTTTGAGGAAAATTATAGTTCTATTGACTTAACTTATTCGACAACATGTTTATTTTTAAAGCTTACATCTATGACGTTTCGAGAGAGTTTCATTTTCGTATTTTGCGCGATTTACGCAACTACCACACTTCGATTTATTAACTCAAATGCCATTTAGGTAACTTTTTTAATTAATTATTTTTGAAGTTATACTTCTTTTGGCGTGTTGAGAGTAAAATTTTAGCAGACAGCGGAAGTTGCGCGCGCACAGCTAACGAAAATTTGACATTTGGCGTTAGCAGTCTAATAAAATTAATAATTTAATAATTTCTAAAAATAACTGACTAATTTATGTAAATTTCGGTTTGTTTTTGATTTACACGGTTTCGTATACAAAATATATAATTTCGATTTACCCGGTTTTCTCCGGAACCTATCTATAGTGTAAATCAGAAAATAAGTGTACAGTGGTGAGACGCCAAGATTAGATTTCTTGTAAGGGTGTGCAGTAACAGATTGTAACAAACGGGATAAATAAATCTGGTCAAACGCTCGAGAAAAAACTATCATATACCGTTAAGAATTAGAGCGGTGTTTTAGATTGGGGCGTTGTGAAAAAACAAGAGAGAGAATATCACCAAGGAAACAGTTAATTAATTAATGAGTGAAAAATTAACAAATGTCCAGACATACCGTTTTCCCAAAAAAAATTACCTTTTTGTTCTCTATTGATTTAAAATCAGCAATTACATTTGTCACTTCAGAATTTGGCTGTACGTGGCAAAACATATAGGATAAGCTAATTGGATACGAGACCTTAAACGAGCGTATCGTTTAAGGCGAAAATGTACTAGACAATTCTAGAATCGGCGATAGCGGCTATATACTACACATATGGTATAAGCGGGCCAGATTACGATGTTAGTTAGACTTTTCTCAGCTTGCGTTCGGTAAGTGTAAATAAATTAAGTTTAGTGCGTTAAGTTGTAACTAAATTAGTTAGTAAGTTAAATAATTATTAAGTAAATCTAAAATTATTTTAGTTAATGTGGTAAATAATTTTCAAAATTCTTTTATTAAATAAATTTCAATTGATGTTAAATTAAGTAACCGACTCTTAATATTCGCAATCCTAGTACAAACCTCAGGGAAATCGTTACAATATAATTTGGAAACTAGTGGTCTAGCTATATGTAGCTATATTTAACTTATTTGCACCAAAGAAGTATAACTTCTAACGCGCGTACATAAGTACACGCACCGGGTTTTCTATTTATAATCTGAGAAACATTATATTTGTGTACTTTTTTAATTTAACCGATTTGTGTGAGGAACGTTAGCATCCATAAGAATTAATCAGTAACGTCGAATAAAGGAAAATCAACGCCTATATAAATTTAAAATGTCTTTGGACCGTCGAAATTAAAATGCAAATACGAAATAGTTTATAATATTAATTAGTCATTTCTTATTCTTATAAAACGCATGCCTATCTATCGAAACCTACGCTTCTAACAATTATCGAAGCTCGAAAAGCAAGAAAGCAACAACTCTGTCTTTGTTGGATTTGAAGTATCATCATCATTACGTTGAGAATTTAGTGAGCACGTCAATATTAATAAAATCAAATTATAATGTTGATTGTACAAAACCTACGTGGAGCTTTTTTTTCCCAAACTTCTTACACGCTGCATTGACCTTTGTACCAAAATAAGAGACTTATAATTATTTCATCATTGAATATAATTTCATCGGTACAAGTCTCTTCGGAAATTCTTAACGATGTTTTCTTACATCCTCCTCGGCCTCCGTTACACCGATGGTCGTTAGTAATTACTTATGGATATGAATATTTTAAGCAATAAACCCATACACGACTTTTACCATTTATTTATTACAAACGATTTTCCACTCTGTTAAAACATGTGGGTTTAATTAAGTAATCATTAACTCGAAAATCTAAAAAGACGTAATGGGTTATTAAGCTAGAAAAGTCTTAACTCCTCTTTTTAATTATCGCATAACGAACCGATGATTTTAATCAAAACAGATGTCGAGAGTTTTAGATCGTGTCCAACAGTTTTTACATCGACAATAATTTCGCATGAAATATTACAAAATGGTCTCTGTTTTGTGTTATAATATTATGGCAAAATAAAATCGACGGTTGCAGTTAATAACTTGTCTAAATTTATTACACGAACACGAAACCGGTTGTTAAGTCTGGTAGAATTTTCGTTATAGTAAATTGCACTTTGTGTAACCTACACTTTTTCTTCTTCATTAATTTGTTTCTTATTAAATGTTAATTTATTTTAAAGTATGTACTTTGAAGTCTTAGGAACGTTTCGCGCTAAAAAAATTGTTGTAAAATAACTGCACATAATTGATGTTCGTGTTGATTGAATGAAGAGGCAATACTCGATGTAGAATTAATTGAAAATTGTCGAATTCAGTGGTGCACAACTTTTTTATTTTTGCGACTGATTTGCTGAGACTAAAATTATTTTTTTGGTTATGTAGTACATCGCTAGTCTAAGGTGGGTGGACCATGGAAAGCCACTATAACAAATAAACATTAAATGAAACAAACAAATTATAATCGTACGGAAAATTGCAAGGCAGTTTTAGAAACTAGAATAAATGCCGTACAAGAAACTGCTACAATTTTTAGGAAATTTTTGTTCCATCCTTAACATAAATTTGAAAAAACATGAAAAACTAAGTAAGTTATCGTTTTTTCGGAAAAGCTTAAATCAAAGATATACGATTTAATTAATGAAGTGTAAATACAATAGAATTCATTTTGTTACTCAAAAATGTGTTAGTTATTTTTTACATTTTAATTCCATTTTGAACAATTCTAGTTTCGGCATTGAAAAAAATTGGCATTTCAAAATGCCTTAATCTGCAAGTTTTACCAATTAATAACAAACTCATTAAGCGGATTACCTGTAATTTTACTACGCCATTAGTTAATAGAATAATTTGCATTTAATAACAGCCGCAAACTAATTCTTTTAATAGGAAAAACGACAAATTGGCCGAATGATCCCGAAAAATAATGAATGTTTGTATTTTAATTTGAAAACTTTTGTAAGAGACTTAATAACGCACAATTCTCAATAAAAAAACATACCTAAAAAGACTGTTACGAAATAAAATTCATCGAGTAGTAAATACTGCACGTTAAATTTACTTTGGAATTATGCTCAAACAAGAATTAATAGTTTAAAGTCAAATAAGGCGTTTTGTATGCATTGGAATGAAGCAATTCCCATTAACTTAAAAACTAAATACACTCAAAATGACACGAGCCCAAAAAAATATCGTTAGGGCTTAAAATTTGACGTTTTTCCCCCAATTTTGTCTTGTTCAATAATTTTAAGGCGTCACTTGTTCATTCCAACAAATTAACTGACTTCAAATTAACTCAAAATCAGTTGTTGTAAAAATGGACCGTATAACAAAGCGTTGTTTAATAACCCATCTCATGAACATGCAATAAATTTTGCACTACTGTTCGCCGAAACGCGTCCAACTTTGACCGTAAAGTTAGTAATGTAATTACACTAACAGTAAACGGAAAATTGTTTATTATTGATTAGGTAAACCGTTAATAGCTAATATTGTAGCTTATGCAAATTAGATATTTGTTTTAAGTAAGCTTCAAAAACAGTATGCGGTTATTTCTTATTTAACCATACACCCATAGGTCAGTTTATTTATATTTTAAAGCATTATACATATTTGTGACCGTTCAACAAGATAAATAGCTATAATATTTTTAAAAGTAGGGTTGTAGGGTAAAATGCCCTGTGAATAACTGATTTGTGCTATCGAGAGCTATTTGATATAAAAAAATAATAAACAAATTAATGAACTCAAAATAACCCTTACAGTGGAAAAGAAATACTATTTTTTTTTATAAATTAATGGTAATATTATCACAATTTGGTCAATGTGATCTATTTACTCTATCACTAAGCAAAACATAAACATTTTTTATCCATTGTTTTGATTAGAAAAATCGTAAAACATGGGATTATAAAGGCATTGTGTATTTTCAATTGTTTCGAAGGCACCAAACAATCAATTTCAATGTTTACTGTCAACAACCGATAAAATTGGAGAAACAATCAAAGATAAAAGGCCAGAATTTGCTAATCAAAAAGATATATGTTCCACCATTACAACGTTCCGATCTCACACATCTGGCATTAAGGTGACTTGTCAAAATTATTGAGTTTGGTTGGAAACTGATACCACATCCTCCTCCATACAGCCTTGACCTAAACCATCAGATTATCATTTATATTGATTTTTTCAACACTCTTTAAATGGTAAAAACTTCACAAATAATGATGACCACAAATCGCACTTGGTTCAATATTTTTGCTGGTAGAGATCAACAGATCTACGAACGTAGAATTATGATGTTACAAGGTGCCAAAAAATAGTAAGTACATTTACAGTTAATTAAAATCCATTATTTGCATAAAAAAATCGATTATTATTTTAAACTAAAAAACCGAACAACTTTTTTACTAACCTGATAGTTTTATTTCTAGTTAAATTTCTGCCACTAAATTTACTTTGAGTCCCACAGAAACAAACACATGCTGTTTATAGTTTCGACCACGCTAAAGAAGAATTTCAAAACCCTTGTTGTCGATCTGTTGAAAAAGGTTCGCAATTCGAATTTAAAATTGTTATTTTTAGGCTAGGTCAAGTTCCGCATGTGCGACTTGACTACATGTTATGTTATTTTATCAAAAATACGATATTATTTTTTTCTGTAATATTTGAGAGGAAGCGTGGCGCAAGTGGTTTAGTGTTTGGGCTGCTGCGCTACCGAGGTGGGTTCGAAGTGGTTCGAATCCCCGCGCCGACCATCAAAAATTTCACGCTCCTCTTCTCTTCGCAAGGCTGCGCACCTGGCAAAGTAAAATTGCTCGAAAACTTCCCTAGAAATTGCTGTGGTTCGGAACCCACGTAAAACTGTAGGTCCCTTGAATCTTTGAAACACTACAACATTCACAACAAAGTTTCAAGCGGGGAAATTGCGTAAACTTGATACAGGTATAAAAAGGCGCAAGACAAGACATGTTTGACTTAAGTAATTTAATGTAGTTCTGAAAAATTTGTATATAGTGCGCCTACAATTTAGCTATTTGTAGGATTTTAAGTGCACGCCGACTACATTAAAGTTTGAGAACCGCTGGTCTAGACGTATACTATTAGGAACATGTGTTTTAAAGTTGTGCTAAAATTTTTGCGACACCAAATATAATGGCCGATATCACACCCACACTTTTAGAAATTCTGGTGTAAGTAACCTGATTTTCATGAAATAACGATAAAGCGAACAACTTTTTATGACGAATTTGTTTACAACACACTACACGAAAAATGCACAAAAAATATAATCAAAGAGTAATTCAATTTTAAAAGTATAGGTTAAAACGTCTAGTCTGTGACCACCTACCAGTGAATGACCCTTACGAGATAATGTTTATAACAATATAAAAAATGAATTTGATTACATTTATGATATAAGGACATATTTATTTATACAATCTTGTATGTCACCTTTTCCATTTAATTACAAGTAATAAAATTAATAAAGAACTATATAGCTAAAATAATTAAATTTATATTGCAGTTTGCAAGATTTAAATACAATGTTGAAGCTTTGAAGGACGCAATTAAAAAAAATGGCATAACCTCCTAATCCCCAACAAAGCCTGTAATTTATAGAATACCAAAAAAAACTTTGATGAAAAAACGCACATCTAGGCATATTGTTTAAAATAAATTTTAAAATATTTTAAACGTTTTTAATAGGCAATTCAATTGGGTATTCACTGGGCTATACCTCGGTCATTATTTAGACAAAAAGGTCATTTACTGAACTCTTTATTTTATACTTTTTATAGTTATTCTTCTTCTTCTTTTTCGTACGAATAGGATTTCCTGCTTGTCTGCTTCTTATTCAGTTTCTGTTGTTGTTGATTGTATGTTATCTTGCCATAGATAACTTTTTATAGTTAATTTTACAAAATGTTCAAATTGCGATAATCTTTTCATTAATTTAGAAACAAAAACAGTATCTCATTTCCAATGTAACGGTTGTTTTGTGTTTATTATTTTGTTTACTATTTTTTTATATTAAAATAGCTCTCGATCCAACAAAACGGTCATTCACCGGACGTCTTATCCCACGCGTTATAAAAAAGTTCTAGATAGTTGTTTTTTAATAAAACTGTTGCACGCAATCTAAAGCAAAAAATGAATGGAAGCGAGGGTTAAGGTTTTTCGCATTTTATTAATATTTTATTAGGGACGGAAGAAAGAGAACGAGCTCGGGTCGCCGCAATATATGCAGTTAGTTACCTACGCCACTTTAATTTCGAGTTACCCTTACGCATCAGGTTCACCGCAGAGTGCATCCCTAATGCAATGTATCTAACCCTCGCGTTTCTCTTATAATATGTTGATGCACGTGTCTTTTCGAATAAACTTCCCCTAAATGTATCGCTGCACGTTTCAATTAATTTATTGACTTAAGTTCTGTAATCGTCGGTTTATCTGATTAAATCTTTGCTTTAAGAAGTTGTTTGCCTTTTTATTTGCCTTTATACTTTCCATGGTTTTACTGTCGTCCGTGAGCCACGAACGCTTCAATTAAACAGATAGGTAAATAGAAGTGGAAACGCAGGAAGTATTACGAGGGTGCAACTTAAAGATCGTTCCATTTTACGACCGCAATAAAAATGCACGAGAAATAATCCGGCTGTTCGATTCGCCCCGAACGTTTTGTTGTTCGAACCTCGGACAATAGAATCGAACAAATCATTTATTGATATCTAATGTGATACACTGTCGAGGATTATATTTTCCCGCTGCGAACCACTATCGCTGTGCACGTAATATGCAAGCAAGAGTAATCGCACGTGCAGGCCACAGGCGTAGACTGTTTTTACTGTTTCGTTACCCCAATTACTTTCACCTATACTTATGCCTATTTTTATTTATAGAAAACCACAAACAGGATGTCAAGGTTTACTAATCATTTTCTATTTTCAAAAAAAAAACAAGATCAGACGATGAATAAGCGGCCGAAAGCAGACGTCTGATTATTAAGAATTACTTCAAATATGAAATATACTTTTACTTACTAGAAAAACATGGACCACATAATTATTCAATAAATCACACAAAAATAACTCATTGCTTTCGATAGATTTTGTACAAACTTGCTTTTTCATCAAATTTGAAAGTAGGTAAATCCATACTAATATTATAAATGTAAAAGTAACTCTGTCTGTCTGTCTCTCTGTCTGTCTGCTAATATTTCACGCCTCCAGCACTGAACCAATTTTGATAAATTTTGGTATAGAGATGGATTGGACCTTGGAGAAGGACATAGGCTGCTTCTTATCGCGAAAATGAAACTTAAGGGGGTAAAATAAGGGATGAAGGTTTTTATGGAGCTTGAATCATTTCTCAAGTAAAGGATATAAAAAATAAACTATTCGAAGTACTAATTCTACGCAAACGAAGTAGCGGGCATCGCTAAATGAGAGCAATTGACATATGCTTAAACGAGAAATGTACAATAAAAGCAAGCCAACTAAATAAAAATAGCAAATTACGTTAATTTACATAAAGAAAATAATAATAATATACACGAAAATAAATTATAGTTAATTATGGTTTGAAAAAACGAAGAATAAAATAGATAAATACAATAAATACGAGGATGTGCGCATTTGAGCAAAAAGTGGCACATTTCCGAGCGATGGAGGCAAATGAAGCACGACGCGGAGCGGCGCGCTTCATTTTCCCGAGATTGGAATGCGCCACTTTGAGCTCCAATGTGCACACTCGGTATTAAGCGTGTTTCACAAACATTTAGGTCAATAGATTAGAGGAAAAATCAGTTAAATAATTTTAACCGTTTCTTCTCACTCGCATTAACGAGATTATCGTATCTTTTCGCTCCCTTCCACTCATTGCTATGGTAAAAACGCTTTTTGAACATAAAATGGATATTTTGCTAAACTAAATTTAAATTTATGGTTTGAAAAAGCGAAAGATAAAATAGACAAATACAATAAATACGAGATGTGCGCATTCGAGCGAAAAGTGGCACATTTCCGAGCGAGGAAGCAAATGAAGCGCGACGCGGAGCGGCGCGCTTCATTTTCCCGAGATCGGAATGTGCCACTTTGAGCTCGAATGTGCACACCCGGTATTAAGCGTGTTTCACAAAAATTTAGGCCAATAGATTAGAGGAAAAATTAGTTAAATAATTTTAACCGTTTCCTCTCACTCACATTACCAAGATTATCGTATTTTTTCGCTCCCTTCCACTCATTGCTATGGTAAAACGTTTTTGAACATAAAATGGATATTTTGCTAAACTAAATTTAAATTTATGGTTTGAAAAGCCAAGGATAAAATAGATAAATACAATAAATACGAGGATGTGCGCATTCGAGCGAAAAGTGGCACATTTCCGAGCGAGGGAGGCAAATGACGCGCGACGCGGAGCGGCGCGCTTCATTTTCCCGAGATCGGAATGTGCCACTTTGAGCTCGAATGTGCACACCCGGTATTAAGCCTGTTTCACAAAAATTTAGGCCAATAGATTAGAGGAAAAATCAGTTAAATAATTTTAACCGTTTCCTCTCACTCGCATTAACGAGATTATCGTATCTTTTCGCTCCCTTCCACTCATTGCTATGGTAAAAACGCTTTTTGAACATAAAATGGATATTTTGCTAAACTAAATTTAAATTTATGGTTTGAAAAAGCGAAGGATAAAATAGATAAATACAATAAATACGAGGATGTGCGCATTCGAGCGAAAAGTGGCACATTTCCGAGCGAGGGAAGCAAATGAAGCGCGACGCGGAGCGGCGCGCTTCATTTTCCCGAGATCGGAATGTGCCACTTTGAGCTCGAATGTGCACACCCGGTATTAAGCGTGTTTCACAAAAATTTAGGCCAATAGATTAGAGGAAAAATTAGTTAAATAATTTTAACCGTTTCCTCTCACTCACATTACCAAGATTATCGTATTTTTTCGCTCCCTTCCACTCATTGCTATGGTAAAAACGTTTTTTGAACATAAAATGGATATTTTGCTAAACTAAATTTAAATTTATGGTTTGAAAAAGCGAAGGATAAAATAGATAAATACAATAAATACGAGGATGTGCGCATTCGAGCGAAAAGTGGCACATTTCCGAGCGAGGGAGGCAAATGAAGCGCGACGCGGAGCGGCGCGCTTCATTTTCCCGAGATCGGAATGTGCCACTTTGAGCTCGAATGTGCACACCCGGTTTTAAGCGTGTTTCACAAAAATTTAGGCCAATAGATTAGAGGAAAAATCAGTTAAATAATTTTAACCGTTTCCTCTCACTCGCATTAACGAGATTATCGTATCTTTTCGCTCCCTTCCACTCATTGCTATGGTAAAAACGCTTTTTGAACATAAAATGGATATTTTGCTAAACTAAATTTAAATTTATGGTTTGAAAAAGCGAAGGATAAAATAGACAAATACAATAAATACGAGGATGTGCGCATTCGAGCGAAAAGTAACACATTTCAAAACGAAGGAGGTAAATGAAGCGCGACGCGGAGCGGGGCGCTTCATTTTCTCGTTATCTGAATGTGCCACTTTGAGCTCAAATCTGTACACTCAGTTTTAAGCGTGATTCACAACAATTAATTTACTCTCTTAGATGGCTAACTTCATACTGCCGAATTTCCGTTAGTTGTGCGCGCGCAACTTCCGCTGCCTGCCCAAAGAAGTATTACTTCAACAATTGTTATAAACTTATTTATAATAGGCCACAGAAAATCTCAATTAAAGTTTTCAATTTCAAAAGATATATTTTAATATAGACCAATTCAATGAATGCGAGGCATGGGCCCATTCGAAGTTCGATAGTTGAATAATTTTAATCGTTTTTTCTCACTCGCATTGAAGGGATTGTCATATCTTTTCGCTCCCTTCCACTCATTGCTATGGTAAAAAATTTTAAACATGAAATCGATATTTACTAAACTAAAT
Source organism: Sinopyrophorus schimmeli (assembly GCA_036325965.1). Lineage (NCBI taxonomy): Eukaryota > Metazoa > Arthropoda > Insecta > Coleoptera > Elateridae > Sinopyrophorus > Sinopyrophorus schimmeli. The sequence continues at coordinate 446,063 of JARFIZ010000110.1, forward strand.
TTAAATTTATGATTTGAAAGAACGTAGGATAAATTAGACAAATTCAATGAATACAAAGATGTGGGCATTCGAGCGAAAAGTGGCACATTTCCGAGCGAGGGAGGCAAATGAAGCGCGACGCGGAGCGGCGCGCTTCATTTTCCCGAGATCGGAATGTGCCACTTTGAGCTCGAATGTGCACACTCGGTTTTAAGCATTATTCGAATTAATTTTGTCAACAAAACGTTAGTTTATTAATTTTTATCATTCCCTCTCACTCGTACTTATTTTTTTCGTATCTTTTCGCTCGCTCCAACTCATTGCTATGGTAAAAATACGTTTTTTGAATATATAATCGATATTTTTACTGAACTAAATTAAATTTGTTAATTGAAGAGAAAGTATAATTTACAAAATTCAATAAATACGAGTATGTGCGTATTCGAGCGAAAAGTGGCACTTTTCCGAGCGAGGGAGGCAAATGAAGCTTCATTTTCCCGAGATCGGAATGTGCCACTTTGAGCTCGAATGTGCACACTCGGTTTCAAGCACGGTTCACAATAATTAATTAATTTTTTTAGACGGCCAACTTTAACTGTCAATTTTTTATAGGTAGTGCGCGCGCAACTTCCATTGTCTGCTCTCAACGCGCCAAAAGTAGTATAACTCCAAAACTTGCGACTTCTTCTTGTTTAAGCTTTCAAATTTGAGCGCGTTTTAGGTTTTTAAAAATTTATTTGGCAAGCAAGAAATTATTCAAAAGATTGTAGTGTAGGGATTTAGTGGTAATTCACCCTCTGATAGATTAAAGTCAGTGGCCTCAGCAGTTTCGTTCAAATAAAGTTTAGTTGACATTTCAACCGATATTCATCCTTTGCAATCGATTAGAGGATCAAAACGATGGGCAAGAGTACAAATTTTTAATTAGACTTTGTTATAATCCCTCGAGATTGCTCGATAATACCCAATATATAAACCCACCCTCACTAGTTGTGGTGCTTATTAATTTTTATTTAATGCTCAAACTGAAAAGAGGGGTCGGACAATAGAAAGGTCGATAACTTTTATCAGAAATTTGAGCAGATCCTCAAATCGCGTTAGGCATTTTACCCGAATTAGTGAGCGTTTTGAAAAATACCCTATCCATCTTTGAGGCGATCCTGCGCTCATATGAAATTTGAAATTTGTCAATATAGGAAGCGGACACATGTTTACGAGCGCGGACCCTCCGGTTTACGATGGTCGCTAGAATTTGATTGCTAATACCAGCATTTATTGCCTACTGCATAAATCTTTAGCCCCTACGAATTTTCAGTGGCGTCACATCACCACCGACGCTCTTCCATCCGTTTACGTTTTGAATTAGTTTCGGCTGAAATGCGTTTAGAGGCTTTAAGAAAAGACTTGGACGTTAAATTACTCAAAAACAAAATTTACGCAGCATTTTTCGAAAAAAAATTGTTTAATTACATTCCTGTTGGTACTTATTGATTTCATGGCGAAAAAATTACGGTTTAGCAGCTAATTTTGTGGTGGCGAAGAATTACCACAAGAATGTTGTGAAGGATTTTGCGGTTGTTTAGGTTTGTTCAAAAAAAAATTTGTGAATATGATTTAAATTAATTAGAAAAAATAAACAAATTAATAAGGACATTTTTGTCCCTATTTGAAAAATAAATAAAATAGTTTGAACTGTTTTTAAAATATGATTCAGTTATTACTAATTACTAATCACTGCAAAAAGTTTAATTTGAGCATTTTAAAATAAAATATTTCTTAAAACATATCAAAATAAATGAATAATAAAGTACAAAATAAAGGGGGTGTAGTTTTAGTTTAAATACGTTTTTATAATTTTTTTATTACATACATAATTAGAAAGCGAATAAATTTTTTTTATCAATAATTGAAAAATGACAGTCAGAGTTGCCAATGTAACGACAAAAAATATTTTATCCTGCAGAGTGGAATATTTAACAATTTTTAAATTGCTGACACCCGAAGTTTGTGGGTTTTTTATTGTTGTAATTTACAATTTTCAGATTATGTTCTATTATTTTGTGATAATAAATCCAGAAACATGGCGGTCTTCTGGTAATTGTTATGAATAAGTGCAATTTGTAAACTGTTGCTTTCTTTTCATTATCATTTACTAAATTATTGTTATAAATGATAAAATAAGGTTAAAAAGTAACTTCAAATGACGTACTAGTAAGTTAAAATAAATCTTTAGAAAAGCACTAACTATATTAAAATCTGGATTTTATTTTACAAACAAAACGCGGAGATTGGTAACCGTCTAGTGTGATTTAATTGATTGTTGTTGGCAACCCTGTTTTCAATTTGCTTTACTTTTATAATTTAGGCTCTTTAATAATATCAGTATGTATAAGTACAACAATTATTAGTAACTTAAAATATCTTTAATGCACAATTATTTCAATATTTTTTTAAAGAATTTTGTTGTTTTAAATGTGGTAACACATACTACATTACCACTTATAGAAGTAATCAATTTTTCTTTTCTTCTCGTCTAATTTGAAAAACTGGTTATGATCATTTCAGTTTATTATTTCAAAGTGATCATTTCTATGGCAACAAATTTAATTAAAATGTGATTGTAGTGAAATTAGTAATTAAGTGCAACCACTGGAACAATAACATTAATATATTAATGTGTATAAGGTAGAAGTACCGGTTTTGGACACTGTACCAGTTGTGGACATTTTCCACTTTATTTTGACAAATATCAAATATAAGAATTATCGCTACTTGCTATAAGTGTAATTAATGTATGTTTAACTACGATAGAAACATCAATGATGTTTTTTTCGTATTTTTTAAGGTATTTTATCAAAATTACTCAAGTGTCTAAAACTAGTACTTTTACCTTATATATAGTAATCTAAATACAATTTAAAATGGCGGGAAAACTAAAAATATTTAATTTATTTATTAGACTGTATATTAGAGTGTACCAAAAAGATTGACTAGTTTTTTTCCAAAAGTGATATCCAAAAACTTTCAAAATAAATTTACTTTTAAATGCAAATAACTAAAGATCCTTTAAGAATCACGAAAATTTTGTAAATAATAATTTAATGAAAATGAAACGTTGTCTAAAAAAGGTTTTTTATTTAACAAGAAAAATAATTTCTCTAAAGGTTAACGACATTAACGAAACATATCGTTTAAGCGATTTTCGCAAAAAAATATGCAAACCCTTGCCGATTTTTCTATAAGACTCAAAACGTACATTTAACACGCACTTTAATGTTATTAATTCTTTGGGAATCGTGGCAAGAAACCATTAACCTTCTGCCCTCGATTTTGCTTAATAATAATTAGTTAAAAAGTCATAAAAGTGTAGGCCCAGAAGGATTTGGCTTTTACCATTAAATCTATAATTAGTTTTTTCTTAAATTGGACGTAAACAGTTTCAAAAGCTATAATTTGCTTACACTTATTAAGGCTTGAAATTTATTTTTATCGTACCAAAATTAAAATTAAAAAGAAACGTATGTCGAAAATTATTGTTTTTTTTTGTGGTGTAATGGCGTGCTTGTAAGATTGTAATAAAACCTCAATTATCCGAACCGCGATTATCCGGATTGTCAACCGTGTCCGGACTAGTTGCGAAAATTATACCTCGGTATTTCTTACTAAATATTTTATTTTGTATTTCGCACTAAATAGTGTTTTTCTGTTTTGTTGATTTTAAGATAATGTGCGACTGTTTTATTTACTGATTAACATTTTTTCCGTTTTTTGTAAACATATACCTAACAATTTGGCCAAGTTTTTCTTGTTAAAACGGGACGCTTTGTAATCGTGCTTAAAACCGAGTGCGCGCATTCGAGCTCAAAGTGGCACATTCCGATCTCGGGAAAATGAAGCGCGCCGCTCCGCGTCGCGCTTCATTTGCTTCCCTCGCTCGGAAATGTGCCACTTTTCGCTCGAATGCGCACATCCTTGTATTTATTGGATTTGCCTATTTATATTATTTTATTCTTCAATTCAAAAAATTATTAGTCGAATAAATTAGATCTATTTTAAGTTTGAAAAAGGTTAGATATTTTATTCCTTTTGATAACTTATCACGGTGCTCTTCTGCACGCCTATGTTAAAAAAAAGGTAGGGAAAAAAGAGTCAAAATTCGGAAAAAGTGAAAGTATTTTTTTTCATGTACGATAAAGTTCTCTCATCCAATCTAGTTTAAAAGTACTAAATTAGAAATGTGTTTTTGGTAAAAAACATCCTACTGTAATTTTTGATTAAAAAAAAAGCGAGAAGTTTTACATTTAGTTCAGTTTGATTTAATTAATATTATTTGTAAGAGAGAAAAATAAGATAGTCAAATTCAATTATTAAGGAGTATCTGAGTGATTCCGTTCTGTTACTTTTTTGATTAAAAATTTTTTAATTTTTTAATTAAACATTTTATGTTTTTTCATGGATATTATTACTCTATTTGATAGTAAAAATGAAAGTGCGAAAGGATTTTGCTACAACTTTAGAATATCGAGAATGAGAATCATATTTTATAATTTACATGCCACGGTACTGACATACAATTAATTTGGTAGACATTCTTCAGAAAAATTATTAAATTCATTTATGAAATCTATTGTAACATTTTAAAACTCTTTTTTATTGATTATTTAACAGTTCAATAATCCATAGTAACTTATCTATAACAAATAATACATTATAATTTATATCAAACATTAATCAACTCAAATCTAACACATTTCATAAAAATTAACTTAACTAATTTTTTTTTCTTTTTATCACAGCATTTTTAATTCTTAATCTTCTACACAGTGATACAGTTTCAGTCATCTTTGGCAATTTTTGAACTTCTTACGATGAATTCTCAAGTTTTTTTGTTTTTTGCGACATTCTGTTAGTTATTTTCCCCACCTTATCATTTGAATAATAATCAATTTTTTTCATAGAAAACTGTCTGCATACATTCTTATTAGAGCAATAAAAGCAACTTAACGGATTGAATAAAATACAATTACGTTGTAATTTATTCCACGTATATACTTTCATTGTGTCTACAAAAGGCTTAAAATTGTGTGGTAATTTGGAACAATTGTACTCTACTAGCCCCAAAGTGTATCTACTGACTGAACTTCTGTTTCATATTTACATGAATAATTTTCAGTGAAGTCAATATTATTTATTAACAATTAAATATATTTTTATTATTTTTTGACACGGTACTGACCGTCACGGTAATGACATTTTAAATTAAAATAGCAACTGTAATTTTTTGATTATGAATTTGGTAATATCCTTTTACCCCATAACTTAGGTTAGTAATAAGTACAGAAATTCATTATTTATGAGGAAAAAAATTAATCGTTATTTAAGTTTTCCAATACCACGGTACCGACAAGTAAATTTATGACATCATCTTTTAAAAATTGAGTTTTAAAGTGGCACAAAAAAGGTTGAGAATTTCACTTGCGCGATGTTTGTAAACATAACTCAGTTAACGTACTTTCAATATGGCTTATTAGTTCTTTCATTAATTTCGAGGTAAATGGCGCACGAGTCATACACATTCATTTTTAAAAATTTGCTTAAATCTGAGGACAAAAGTTATTAAACCGGAGTTCAATTTTAAATTGATGTATGAAAAAAATTTGTTAATTTTTTTTAAGTTTGATTATATACAGTGAATTCCTGATAATCCAGCCATCGGCTAATCCGGCACCCCCTGTAATCCGACATAGTCTATTATTTATTATGTATTGAATATTTTTTTCACAATCTTCGCTACACAGAGAGAAAAAAATACTACTATTAAGAAAATTTTCTTCATACTATAGGTAAAGCTATTCTTTTGTTTACCTATAATGTAATAACAAATGCTTATAATAAAACAATAAATATTGATGTTCTTTTCTCAACAAAATAATATCAATACCAATAAAATGAATATTCAGAGTACATAATATGTATATAACATGTAGAATCTTATCATTGGATCTGTAATTTGTCGGATTACAAAGTACTTTTTCGTAAAAAATTTCGGACTATAGGGGGTCTTAGGCACTACTCTATAATCCGACAAATTTGCTAATCCGACTCTGCCCTGCAAACTGTTTGTCGGATTACCGGAGGTCCACTGTACATTAAGATTTATCAGTTAATTAATTTGAATTACTTATTGGAACAAAAAAAATAACCGGTTTATAGGTAAATTCAAAAAAAGGACATGACACGGTACTGACATTTAAGTGACATATTGCAAGTTTTCTTTAGACTGCAACTAATATTCTACAAAAAAAGTGATGAAATATGTTCATAATGATCGTATTGATACAAAAACTTCATTAATAGATTTATAATGTATGACCAGTGAGAGCAAACAGTATACACGGAGAAAAAAATATCGTTATAATAACCATACGTATCCTTATTATAGCTATCCGTTAGAGTTATCTTTTACAGGGATATGCCGTATAGCTAATTTAGCTATCCAGAGTTTCCTTATTGCGGATCGTTATAGTAACAATCCGTATTACTGTTTTAGACATTCAAAAGATTCTTGTCATAGTGATTTAACGGATATGCACGGAGAACAAAATATCGTTATAATAACCATACGTATCCTTATTTTAGCTATTCAAATCCTCAAATTAACTATCCAGTTACCTACACGACGGATACTGCACACGTTCACGAGAGCTTTTCGTTTGAACCCTTGATTCAAATAAATGAATCCTTATTATAAGTATACTATGTAGAGCTGTTTTGATCGTACTATGAATTGTCAAATTGACTTATAAATATCGTTAAATTAGACATTCGAATCCTTGTCAGAACAATACGCCAATTGGGTATACGTTAGATAGTTATATTAAGGATAGTTTTTTCTCCATGTAGGACACAAAAAATCACAGTTAGAATGGAATCACTCATGTGCACTTTCAAGCAAAAACTTTTTCCGAATAGAAAATCTGGATTTGAAGGATGTGCTATTAATATAGTCGAATCCAATTAACACGAAGATGTGCACATTCGAGCGAAAAGTGGCACATTTCCGAGCGAGGGAGGCAAATGAAAATGACAAAAATGAAAATTACCCAAAAATATTTGGAGATCTTAAGTTTGACATATAAACCTTCAACAATCTACAAGAGATGATATAAAAATCAACTAGTTGATTTTTAGTGGCCCACTTCAGAAAATTTGACTCATACAATTTTAATTAATCAAATCGCGAATTATTAAACATTCGAAAATACACCCAAAAATATTTTTATTAAGGAATAAAATATGTAACCTTTTTCAAACAAAAAATAGATCTAATTTATACGACTTTAAATTTTTTGAATTGAAGAATAAAATAATAATATAGGCAAATCCGATAAATACAAGGATGTGCGCATTCGAGCGAAAAGTGGCACATTTCCGAGCGAGGGAGGCAAATGAAGCGCGACGCGGAGCGGCGCGCTTGATTTTCCCGAGATTGGAATGTGCCACTTTGAGCTCGAATGTGCACACTCGGTTTTAAGCATTATTCGGAATAATTTTGTCAACAAAAAATTTGTAAATAATAATAGTAAAACAAATTAGCACTAAATATAAAGACTATTATTAATTCAGTAACGTTTCTTTCTATTTATTAGAACTTTATCAGACCTCTTAATTATTATTAGTATTATATAAAATTATTATTAAAAAAAATTGTTTTAAATTGAATAGTAGGTTTATTGAAATGTGTAATTATATCCTACCACTCTACAAATTTTTTTCAAACAAAACATAAATCTAAATTTATTCGACTTTTAATTTTTTGAATTGAAGAATAGGAGATTAATATAGGGGTCATTCCATATGAAATCAATAAATGGGGTGTGCCGCATAATTTTTAATTTTAATAAAAAAAATTGTAGATGATCTTTGTGGTGCCAGAAATGCTAAACCACCACCATTTATTTTTTTTATTGTATAACTTCTGATCAGTACCCATCCGAAGTCAAAAATTGGGTCAATTTCATACATGTACATAAGGGGCTCTAGCTTTTTATTTAGAACCGGTATTAAAATGGTTGTTACTTTATTTGAAAGGGTAATAAATGTGCATTTTATATAATACAATAAAATTAAACTAAAACAATTAGGAACAAGATGGTGACCATCCAAAATTTTAATAATTTTTTCTCATTTTTACGATATTTGATTGGACCCTGTGTCAACCTTTTTGCATATTAAAGGTTGATTTTTTTTACAATAAAGTACTAACTCTTGTGATGTCTTAACATAATTATTAATGTCCTAGAATAAAATCATCTACGAAAAAAAATATTGTGAAAATTGATAATTTTGAAAAAAGCTCAACTTTGACCCCAAAAAAACCCATGTGGAGGAAAAAATAAAAATCTGAAATTTTCAGAAAATGTAGTTCATATCTTCGTTAATGAAGTCCAGTTAGTGCCATTCTGTTATTTTCACCTCTTTAGGAAATATGATTTTTTTAAAAGTGCTACTTTTACAACTAAATATGAAAATAATCTGGAAGTTTGATAATTTATAAAAGTTTTTATAACTTATTTAAACTATTAGAATTATGTCGATTTATAATTGACACTATTGTCGTATCTTTTTGCTCCCTTGCACTCATTGATATGGTAAATATATTTTACGAACATAAAATCGATATTTACCGAACTAAATTATTTTTTTTAATTTAAAAGAGTTAAGGATAAAGTAGACAAATCTAATAAGTACAAGGATGTGCGCCTTAGAGCGAAAAGTGGCACATTTTGAGCGAGGGAGGCAAATGAAGCGCGACGCGGAGCGGCGCGCTTCATTTTCCCGAGATCGGAATGTGCCACTTTGAGCTCGAATGTGCACACTCGGTTTAAAGCACGATTCACAATATTTTAGTCCAATAAAATAGACGAAACATTAATTGAATAATTTATATCGTTCCGTTTCACTTGCATTGACAAGATTATTGTATCTTCTCGCTCCCTTCCACTCATTGCTATGGTAAATACGTTTTTCGAATATTAAATCGATATTTACTAAATTAAATTAAAATTTTTGGTTTGAAGGAGCGCACGGTAAATTATACTATAATAATAAACACAAGGATGTGCGCATTCGAGCGAAAAGTGGCACATTTCCGAGCGAGGGAGGCAAATGAAGCGCGACGCGAAGCGGCGCGCTTCATTTTCCCGAGATCGGAATGTGCCACTTTGAGCTCGAATGTGCACACTCCGCTTTTCTCCACGATTTACTTTAAAAAATCAAGTAATTCTAAAACCGTAGTTGCGCTCTCAAAATGTCTCCTTTGGGCTTCGCTTATTTTTCATAACTTTTAACTTTTTTCATTAAGAAATTGCCGTAAAATTACTTTGTATTTAAGGAGGCAAGAATGAAATTCTTGTTAGAATTTTTTAATATTTGGTATCGTAATTGCCAATTTCGAGTTTCCACTATAATTCAATTCTGGGCTTCTTCAGTTGGGGCGTCACATGCACAAAGCGATTTGAATCAAAGTTTTATGTTCGCATAATAAAAAAAGCTTTCAATTAAAAAAGAGAACAAAATTTTCTACTAAAGTGTTAATACGTGACTTTCTGGGTGTCGTATAACTTAACAATGTTCTGATGTTCGTTTCGTGTAAGCCATGAATCGAAATTACTCGCAATAAAAACATAAAACCTCTTAACTTCTTTAATATCTATTAAACGTACGCGGTTTATTCGTATCATACATGGCAAATATATAAAATCCTCCATAAAGCACGGATATAGACAGGGAGCTTAAGCATTTAACATCGAGCCGAGGGATCGACGCACACGAATTGCAGCTTCCCATTGAGTGACAACAGATAAAATATTTACTATCCCTGTATAAAATTAATGGGATTCATTATTGTAGAAACGACCGAGGTTCCCTTGTTAGAAGATTATTACGTTTTACCGTCATTTATAGATATTGTTGCGTTCGCATTCGGCTTTCTTCTGCGCTCCGACTTCGGGCACGAAACACGAAAGTTTGTGTCGATCGTAGGGTAAATCTTGAGGAATAAACTTTATAACAATATAAGGCACTTTGTATCCGTAATATGCGACAACTAATGGCTCGAAAGAGGAGCTATTAACTTTGAATCTGATGAAGTGCTATAAACATGTTTATTGTGGCTGGCAATATGGGAGCTTAATTTTAGTTTCCTCTTAACCGAGTTTTATTGTTGCGATGCAAGACCGATATTTTGAGCGGTTTCTTTAAGAGGAAATTGGTCATTTTTAATAGGTTCGAGAAGATACTTGTCTAAATGAGTTGTAAAATTAATTTAAATAATATTGAAGTTTTACTACTTTTGGTTCGTTGGAAGTGAAATTTTAGTAGGAAACGGACGTTGCGCGCGATTGGCAAACGGATATACAGGGGAACCTGTTGAACCTTGGCCCTTTTTTTCTTGTAATTTTTTTTAAATTGTATATGTAACAATTTGTTGATGAAATGAATTGCATCGTAGTGGGGCACTAAGAAGGTACAGTAATCCCTCAACATTGGCGAGGGTTACGTTCCAGAAAAACCTCGCGAATGTCGAATTCGCGAATGTTGAATCTATCTTAATGTGGAAATAAGGAGGTTACGTTCCACGATGGTTGATATACGTTGTATATACATGCAATTTTCGCACTCACAGAAGAACTAACAGCGACACTTTTTCTAATAGATTCTTCATTTTTCTTTATGTAACGCACTGTCGACTCGCTTATTTTAAATAGTCGCCCGACTGCTGACGCACTCTCTCCAGCACGCAACTTATCAAGTACTTTAATTTTTTCCGACAGAGTCATAACTATTTTCTTTCGGTAAAGATGACATTTTAAAAAAAGTGTTAGGGTGTTACTCAAGCGAAACCGAATTGAAAACTAAAAAAATCAGTTGGGGAAGCATAGGGGGGAGGGCTGTTTGTTGTTCTAGGAATCATTCGACTCTTAGAACAAAAACAAACACGAGATATGTAATTATTACTGCGAATTATTGGGAAATGTTGACACAACTGAAAAATTCATTATGTACAAAAATCCAAGAAAATTTTTTTTAATGGTTTTGCGAATAATCGATTATACAGCTTGCAAAAGTCAAATTTTGCCGCATTTTAATAATCGCGAATAATCGAAACTCGCGAAAGTCGAATTCGCGAATGTTGAGGGATTACTGTATTTATCATAAAATATTTGAAAGCATTACCAACCGTTTACTTAAATTGCTATAAGATTAAACAATTAGTGGATCTATGGCCTAGGTACAACAGGGGTGATGTACTTTGGCTCTATTCACATTAAGCAAAATAAAACACATTGTTCTATGACAACTATATATTTATTTTTGGATTATAAGAACTAATAATTGTCTTCTTTAAGATGACATTAAAATTGTTTCAAAAATTAATTAACAAAACTTTTCTCGTATACTAAAATTTCACATACTTAATGGTTAACTTTGCAAAAATTTAAATTTTTCGTTAGACTTGCGAGGCATGTTAATAAAAAGTACATTGGCCAGCTGCTGTCAATGTGACATTTGAAATATAGAAAATTATGGGTCACAAAAGCCCGCAAATATTAAATAAAATTAAGTTGCCCTAGGTACAAAGGAACCAAGGTACAACAGATTCCGCTACAGTAGACCGGGCCAAAAAGATAAATATTTTTTTTAATAGGTCACCGAAAATATTATTTACGATGTTAAAAAAAAGTTAACTCCAAAATTTGAGCCTTTAATTTTAATATTAGGAGGTGTATCGTCGAGAATTTTAATTTTTTTGGACCATTCGCATCTTTCACTAAAATCTTCTTAATAATATACTTGAAAAATAAAAGCAATGCATATTTTGGAAGTAAATTCAATTCTCTATAAAAAAGGTCTGATTGCAAATTTTCGTAAGACAAGCCGTTTCCACGTAATCATGCCTTGAACATTGATCTGTTTTTACGATTTGATTTTTCAAATTTGGAATTTTGTAACTGATAAAAAAATTTGTTTCTGAAAGAGAACAATTTACATCTTTAAAGGAAATTAGACGCTCTACAAAAAAGGTCTTATTACATTTTTCGTTAAATTCAATCTTTCAAAAGTTATTCGAAGTTCAAGTTCGAGTAAAAATTTATTTATTGTTTTCTTTGCTTTAGACATTACTTTTTTTACTTGACTGATAAATTTGAGATTATATTTTAAAAATACAACTTTTATTTAACTAAATTTATCAAATTTCTTTAAAATTGATAATTTACTAAAACTTAACTTCGCGTTAAACATGAAAGATTGTAACTATGATTATAGATAAAGATTATTTGCAGTTGTATAATTTTAATTTTTTGATTTTATTTTATTTAAGATGTCATTATATATTAAACTAAGGCTTTGAGTATCTGAACGAAATTTACAGTTTTATTAATTTTGATAAAAACCATTTCACTTAAATTTCTTTTATTTTTATTCTGTTCATGATGTAAAATAGAAACTTGTTCAAATTGAAAATGATGTCCAACATCAAAATAGTAAATAGCTAATGCTGTTTTGTTTGGTTCAACATAATTTATATTTTTACAATCGTTCTTATGTTGTTTTAATCTTTCTTCAAGTTTTTGATTCGTTTGACCAATGTAACTACTTCCACAACTACATAGGATTTTTTAAATCAAACCAGATTGTTGAAAAAGAGGAATTGCATTTTTTAATTTACTATAAATTGTATTAATTGTTTTTAGATTATAAAATGCTAATTTTCCACCTTTTGGTCCAATAAAGCGATCAATACTACTGGACAATTCTTTGATGTAAGGAAACTTAAAGTATGTTGTCACTTGTTGAACATCTTTTTTGTTATCTAATAATTTATAATTATTTATAAAACGATTAATTAGTTTTAAAGGATAATTATTATTAATAAGAAGATTTTTCATTCATTGTATATTATTATCGTCATAAAAATCTACATGGCTTTAAAGTAAAGCTTATCCATAAGACCTTTAATTACACCTATCTTTTGACTCATTGGGTGATTAGAATAGTAGTTTAATAATCGCCCTGAACTGGTAGGCTTTTGGTACCAGTTCGTTTTTCAGTTTCCATCTGAACATATATTTATTTTTACATCTAAACAACAAAGACAACAATTATCTTCAATTTCCATGGTAAATTGAATTCTTGGATGGAAGTTGTTGAAACTTGATAATGTGAAATCAACTTGATCTTTAGGAATAGCCATTAAAATATCATCTACATAAAGTTTTAAAATTGAAATTTTAAATAAAGAAAAAGAACGAAACGTTCCAAATTTAACAATTGTTGTTTTATTGAAAATGTCCTAATTCCATTAACGTTAAACAATATTATAAATATTTTCACATTATTGCTTTATTATGAGTACCAAACGAATTGTGGCGCTAAGATGGAACCATAAGCTTGGTAATTTTACATTATACATGCAAAAAATGTTATTATATTACACAACTTTACATCTAACGTAAATGCAGACAATTCACAAATAAAGGAGTAAATCATTTATTAAATTCAATTTAATTATCTACGCACTTATTTAAAAATTAATAACGTCGTCATTTCTAAATTAGGGTAGTAAAATAACGATTTGCAATCGTCGTTTGTTGTTATAAATGTTAACAAAAATGCATTAAGCTCTCGTTAATCGAGTGCTGCATGTAATTAATTTTATGAAGCACGGATTTCTTATGCGGCGATCTCAGTTTTTTTCTCTTTTCCAAGCTATAAAATACACCTATAAAATTATAAGCTGCAAGAGACGTATAGCTGTTGGTACACGAAATCGTTACAACCATCTTCTCTTACAGTTAATAACGCGAAATAACGTTCAAAAGCTTTATTACTTGTTAATTATCCGTTTCGTTTAATCAGCATAAAAACCACTGCGCGCTCCACCGAGCAACAAAAAAAAGCGATTTTCGTAGGTGCTCCAATATTAATGGGCATTTCATCTAAAATTACTACTAAATATAAAACATATATCACGCAGTCGGTGTTCTGCAGCAGGTTATTTACACTTCTTTATGTGGAATGTCAGTAAAAGCTGCATTATAAAGAAAGAGAAAACCAAACTACAGACTTACATACCTATCTATTTTAACCTTCCGTGTACTAGGTGGGGTATAATTAACGTAAACAATTTTTTTTTGTTAAAACGGGACATTTGTTAATCGAGCTTAAAACCGAGTGTGCACATTTGAGCTCAAAGTGGCACATTTTCGCGCGAGGGAAAATGAAGCACGCCGCTCCGCCTCGCGCTTCATTTGCCTCCCTCGCTCGGAAATGTGCCACTTTTGCTCGAATGCGCACATTCTCGTATTTATTACATTAGTATAATTTACCGTGCGCTCCTTCAAATCAAAAATTTGAACTTAATTTAATAAATATCGATTTTTTATTCAAAAAACGTATTTATCATAGCAACGAGTGGAAGGGAGCGAGAAGATACGATAATCTTGTCAGTGCAAGTGAGAGGGAACGATTAATATATTCAATTAATTTTTTGTCTAATTTATTGGCCTAAAAAACCGAGTGTGCACATTCGAGCTCAAAGTGGCACATTCCGATCTCGGGAAAATGAAGCGCGCCGCTCCGCGTCGCGCTTCATTTGCCTCCCTCGCTCGGAAATGTGCCACTTTTCGCTCGAATGCGCACATCCTTGTATTTATGACATTCGTATAATTTACCGTGTGCTTCTTCCAATCAAAAATTTGAACTTAATTTAATAAATATCGATTTTTTATTCAAAAAACGTATTTATTATAGCAATGAGTGGAAGGGAGCGAGAAGATACGATAATCTTGTCAGTGCAAGTGAGAGGGAACGATTAATATATTCAATTAATTTTTCGTCTAATTTATTGGTCTAAAAAATTGTGAAGCATGCTTCAAACCGAGTGTGCACATTCGAGCTCAAAGTGGCACATTCCAATCTCGGGAAAATGAAGCGCGCCGCTCCGCGTCGCGCTTCATTTGCCTTCCTCGCTCGGAAATGTGCCACTTTTCGCTCAAATGCGCACATCCTTGTATTTATGACATTAGTATAATTTACCGTGTGCTTCTTCCAATCAAAAATTTGAACTTAATTTAGTAAATATCGATTTTATATTCGAAATACTTGTTTACCATAGCAATAAATGGAAGAGAGTGAGAAGATACGATAATCTTGTCAGTGCAAGTGAAAGGGAACGATTAAAATTATTCAATTAATTTTTGGTCTAATTTATTGATCTAAAATATTGTAAATCATGCTAAAAACCGAGTGTGCACAATCGAGCTCAAAGTGGCACATTCCGATCTCGGGAAAATGAAACGCGCCGCTCCGCGTCGCGCTTTATTTGTCTCCCTCGCTCGGAAATGTGCCACTTTTCGCTCAAATGCGCACATCTTTGTATTTATGACATTAGTATAATTTACCGTGTGCTTCTTCCAATCAAAAATTTGAACTTAATTTAGTAAATATCGATTTTATATTCGAAATACTTGTTTACCATAGCAATAAATGGAAGAGAGTGAGAAGATACGATAATCTTGTCAGTTGCAAGTGAAAGGAACGATTAAAATTATTCAATTAATTTTTGGTCTAATTTATTGATCTAAAATATTGTAAATCATGCTAAAACCGAGGTATTGACAATCGAGCTCAAAGTGGCACATTCCGATCTCGAAATGAAACCGCGCTCCGCGTCGCGCTTTATTTCTACTCGCTGAAATGTGCCATTTTAGATCTTATATAATTATAAAACGTTTTAAAAAGCCCCCGATTATTTACTTACAAAATCTAAGAAACTGTCAAAAATTTGACGTTTGAGGTCAATCATTAAAAACTTAAACGTTTTTAGCAAAAAAAAATTTTCCTTTTAACAGGATTTATATGCCCAACCATTACAATTTTGCATCGGTTTACCACTTTTTGTTTTTGCAATTAAAAGGTAACTTTTCATTACACTGCAGCCGGTATTTCAAAACATATTCTCTCAAGAAACAAAATCTCGAAAATTACTATGAAATCAAAGATTAGTCTACAAAATATATACGTTTTAAATAAATTAATTTTTCGTTCTAATTATTTTAAAAATTAAAATTTGGCTTTTAATTTTGAAACCAACTGTTGCTCCATGGTCTACATTATAAATTATAATAACATATTAACGATCTCATGAACATTATTTCAATCAATTTTTGTATAATTAATCTAGTGTATGCTATTAATAAAATACCTATAAACGGTATTTTGTTGAATAATAATTATAAAATTAATTTAATGAAACCACTGCTTTTTTTATCTCATAAATGTTCCGCTAATAACTTTTGTTCTCAGATTTAAGCAATGTTCAAAAATTTGACTTGTGATTTACATCGTTATGAAAAACTAATAACATTATTAAAATCATCAATGAACATATTTAAAATCACCATGAAATTTTGCGATTTTGTCTTTTCTAATTTTATAGATGATTTTTTTAATAATTAAACTTAATTAAGATTAATTTTTTATCATAAAAATGAATTTCGTACGTATTTCCTAAATTATAAATAAGTATCTATCAAATTAAAAAAAAAAAATTACAGTTGACCTATTAATAAAATTCAACGCGAGTTTCTTTATTTTAATTTTTTAATATGATTTATAAATTATTCAGTAATTGAGTAAACTTAATGAACAGATTTAATTTTTCTTCAAATATAATTTCTGTACTAATCACAAAACCTATAATTATTGAATTTTAAGATATCACCAAACCATTTAAAAAATTTTTATTTCTCAATTTAAAATTGCACCGTGCTATACTCGTGTCAAAAGATATTAAAAATATATTAAATTGTTAATAAAGTATATTGACTCGTATGGCATTATACATGAAATTATGAAACAAGCTAAATAGGCACTATTGGGTAAATAGATATACTGTATGCTTTACAAACATTTATACATTGAAATTTCTCAAGGTTTTGTACATTATCTAAATACCAGACAATTTTTATAGATTATGTCACATAAATATATACTAAAAATTACATAGTAATGGTATTGGTAAACTAATTAACCGATTAATGTTTTATCTCATAAGATACTTCTCAGTGCTATACTCAGTTACAAGATATTACATATAACTTCAGTGAGGTTGGTCAGGGAAAAAGTTCAGCTGATAGGATCGTAGTCTATATAAAGAAATTAGCAGATGACCAAGTAAAATACGGCACTGATGTATCAAATTTTGATTATTGACTGTCGATTTTGCGTGATTCTCTTAAATTTGTATACATTGATTGCATTACAGAAGAGGAAATACCGAACATTGATGCAATATTACCAGACAATTTTAAGCCGTTTGTAGGCACAATGAAAGTATATACGTAGAATAAATTACAAAGTAATTGTATTTTATTTAACCCGTTAAGTTGCTTTTATTGCTCTAATAAGACACTTTGGGGATAGTAGAGTACAATGTACTTTACACACTGGCATGGTTTATACTTCAAATTTTTCTCAAGGTTTTGCTACTTTATCTAAATCACACAGACATGATCCTTCTGCTATAATTATTCACATAAAAAAATCCAAAAACACAAAAATTACATATAATGAGTGATGGACCAACGACACAGTACCGCATTAAAAAAATGTTTTATCTCATAACGCAGTACTTCCCTCAGTGCTATACTCAGTTACAAGATATTACATATATCTACAGTGAGGTTGGTTAGGGGAAAAGTTCAGCTGATGGAATCGTAGGCTATATAAAGAAATTAGCAGATGACCAAGTAAAATACGGCACTGATGTATCAAATTTTGATTATTGACTGTCGATTTTGCGCGATTCTCTTAAATCTGTATACATTGATTGCATTACTTAGAGGAAATATCGAACATTGATGCAATATTACCAGACAATTTTAAGCCGTTTGTAGGCACAATGAAAGTATATACGTAGAATAAATTACAAAGTAATTGTATTTTATTTAACCCGTTAAGTTGCTTTTATTGCTCTAATAAGAATGTATGCAGACACTTTTCTATTAGAAAAATTGATTATTCTTCAAATTATAAGGTGGGAAAAACAAATAACAGAATGATCCAAAAAACAAAAAAATTGGAGAATTTATGGCAAGAAGTTAAAAAATTGCCAAAGATGACTGAAACTGTATCACTGCGTAGAAGCTTAAGAATTAAAAATGCTGTGATGAAAACCAAAAAAAATTTTAGTTAAGTTAATTTTTGTAAAATGTGTTAGATTTGAGTTGATTAATGTTTGATATAAATTATAATGTATTATTTGTTATAGATAAGTTACTATGGATTATTGAAATGTTAAATAATCAATAAAAAAGAGTTTTAAAATGTTAAAATACAATACATATATGAATTTAATAATTTTTCTGAAGAATGTCTACCAAATTTATTTTGTCAGTACCGTGGCATGGAAATTATAAAATATGATTCTCATTCTCGATATTCTAAAGTTGTAGCAAAATCCTCTCGTACTTTCATTTTTACTATAAAATAGAGTAATAATATGCATGACAAAACAAAAAATGTTTAGATATAGAATTCAAAAATTTTTAATCAAATAAGTAACAGTTAGAACGGAATCGTCCAAATACCGATTTTATATTCGAAAAACGTATTTACCATAGCAATGAGTGGAAGGGAGCGAGAAGATACGACAATCTTGTCAATACAAGTGAGAGGGAACGATTAAAATTATTCAATAAATTTTTCGTCTGATTGATTGGTCTAAATTATTGCGAATCATTAAGAAATTGCCGTGAAATTAATTTGTATTTGAATAAGGAGACAAGAATGAAATTCTTGTTAGGTTTTCTTAATATTCGGTATCGTAATTGACACGCGTCATTGGAATTTAGTAGTCAAGAAAGGACTTTATAGTTTATAATTTAAAGAAAAGGTTAAGTTTTTGTATTTTTATTAATAAAAATCTATTCTAATGTGTTTTACGTAAACCTATTCATTATTGGTTATTAAAATATATTGCTTATCATTTAACTGTCATAAAGTACAATTTTGTGGATTTTATTTTATTTTATTTTGGGGGTATGGCAAACCTCACCCAGTATGGCATGTGACATTAAGTCACCTAGTATGCAGAAGGTTAAAAGTACACGAGAAACGTTCGTAATTTACCCCCAGCTCTTACTTTCTTAATACATCAACTTGTACCTCGATATAAAAACCGTAAAACATATCTTCAGGTCCTCCGATAAGCCCGAGACACTTAAAAAATTTATAACACTTTTAAATCCTCGTAAAAAGATCACGTTAGAAATTGATAGGGAACCGTTTGGGAAACTCTGGTGCACGCCATTTAATATAAGTTCCTCGTACGTACAAGATAGAAATATAATATAGGATCGGCTAATACCTATAAGAAATTATATCGTCATTGTGGAGTTGAGTGCAATCTTAGAATGGATCGTCGGATGGGAAAGAAAGCCCATGCATATTGAACATTGATGGTATAATAAAGTCGAACCACAATGTTGTTGAAATGCAGCCCAGAACACCTGAGCCTCTTAAGATTATAAGCAGTTTATAAAATTATGATTGCTCTCGACATCTGTTCGTTCGAGAAAATCTGCTGGAATCTTTTTAGTTGGCGTATTTCATTCCTAAGAGCTCTCGTTGGTATTTATTGTAATAGGTCTATTGCTCCTTTGTGTTCGCATTTATTTTGTTGTCTATTTAGATTTTTTTAATTTGTTTCAGTAGAAAGATTTATTGTTTTACTATGTTTAAACTATGGAGCTTTATGAGAATGTTCTTTGAATTTGAACGAAGTGTGGTTAAGGGGATGTCTGCATACAACCATTTTTTGGATGCAATATCGGTCCTACAAAAAGAATTCAATGTGTAATGCGATTTTCGAATGGTAGCTCCGTTTTATCGGCTAGTATGCGTGACATTGGATGGAACATCAGACAAATAGTTGCACGTAGACGAAATTTTAGAGAATCCATTTATTTATTGTGTATTAATGACTTATTTTAATAATTTACCGGATCTGTTTAAAAAATAACCCAACTTTATTTTAATTGTACAGATTATTTGTCTTTGTCCCCTTTAAAGTACTGTCCTCCCTTATTGACACATTTTTACCAGCGTTGTTTTCATTTCGCGAAGCAGTCCTGAATAGCTTCATTGGTGATGGCTTGTAAGGGCACTGACAAACTTGCTTTATTGTTATCGATACTTGAAAACGACATCTTTCAGTACTGATATTACTTTTGGAAATAAAAAAGGATTGCAAGAAACCAGGTCTGGAAAGTAGGGAGGCTGCCGAAAAACGGTTGTCTGATTTTTGGCACACAACCAACCATAGTAAACATGATAGCCAACATGAAAACCAACGACAGTTAACGTGCAAGGCACCGCAAATAAAAAAACATTTGTTCACTGCTAGACATAGGCCGCTTCTATGACCTTCCATGCTTTCCTATCTTGTGCAACTCGAAACCATCCTTATTATCATCAAGCCATCTTTTTTGAGGTCTGCCGATACTTCTCTTCGAAGTTCTTGGTCTCTATTGTAGTATTTTGGTGGTCCATCTATTTTGGTCTTGTCTGGCTACGTGACCCACCCATCTCCAATTTAATTTGGCTATTTTTGATATTATGTCTGTTACTCTAGCCTTTCTTCGTATCTCTTTATTTCGTATTTTGTCTCTAAGACTAATACCCAGCACGGCTTGCTCCATTTCTCTCTAAGTAGTTCTTAAGCGGTTTGCACTTTTTTGTGTTAAAGTCATAGTTTCCGGCCCATATGGCATAACCGTTAAAATGTATGCCTCATAAATTTTCCACCTCAAATTTTTTGAATGCCTAATTTTTTCAATAATAATCTATGAAGAGCACCATTATAACGTATTAAAAGAAAAAAAATCTATAACCTTTTTAAAACCAAAAATAAATCTAAATTTGTTCGACTTTTAATTTTTTGAATTGAAGATTAATATAGACAAATTCAATAAATACGAGGATGTGCACATTCGAGCGAAAAGTGGCACATTTCCGAGCGAGGGAGGCAAATGAAGCGCGACGCGGAGCGGCGCGCTTCATTTTCCCGAGATCGGAATGTGCCACTTTGAGCTCGAATGCGCACACTCGGTTTAAAACATGATTCACAATAATTTAAGCCAATAAATTGAACAAAAAATTAGTTGGATAATTTTAATCGTTTCTTCTCACTCGCATTGAAGTAATTGTCATATCTTTTCGCTTCCTTCCACTCATTGCTATGGTTAAAAAATTTTTAGACATAAAATCAATATTTACTAAACTAAATTTTAATTTTTGATTTGAAAGAGCTTAGGATAAAGTAGACAAATTCAATGAATACGAAGATGTGCACAATGGAGCAAAAAGTGGCAGATTTCCGAACGAGGGAGGCAAATGAAGCGCGACGCGAAGCGGCGCGCTTTATTTTCCCGAGATCGGAATGTGGCACTTTGAGCTCGAATGTGCACACTCGGTTTTAAGCACGATTAACAAGTGTCTCGTTTTAACAGGAATAAAATTGGTCACGTTATTTATGCGCAAGGCAGTGCTGTAAACCGCATATCACTAAATGTTCAGTGATTTTCTGAATACACCTCGTATACTTCCGTTCAGAAGGGCGCGTTTGAGTTTCTCCACAACACTTGAGATAATCCGTTAAGGGTTAAGAACAGGGATTACATTGATCTGAAATTCTACCACCACCTCGGTTTGCATTAAATGCAAACATATGCAAAAAAAGTCAAAAATTGTATATTTTAATACAAATATAGGATTAGTTCATTAATAGACCGAAAATATATACCTATAAGTTAATTTATTTATCCGAAATAATTGTTGAAAAGATTAATAAAATATTAAAATTCAGAAAAACATCACTGATAAATATTTCTTTTATAGAAGACTTTGTAATCTTTGTAAGGACCAAAAAATTAATTACCTACATGAAAAAAATTAATTCCCTTGTGGAGTAGAAAAAAAATTACTAATTAATGTTTTACAGCATACTTTAAGAAAATAAAAACTAAAGCCAATTAGGTAAATTTAATGAATTTTTCTTAGTATTTATTTTTAATAAGCAAATACTGTAAAAATACATTGTGATTTTTTAAGATTGAGAACATTTTAAATTTGGCGCTATACTAATTTATTTATAGGTTAGTGATACTGCATAATACTGCATAGGACAGGAGTTGCCAGTGGCGTCTCAAATAGGGATAGTCAATATAATATTAATAATTTTAAAAAACCTGTATTAGATCACTTACTGTTTTTATACAAAATGTAACAAGCAGTAGAATTAAAACGAGAACAAACTCAAAAACACATTTGCAACTACAAAAATCAAAACAACAAAATGCCAAACTTTTAGAAATGTTAACGAGTTGACTTTGACATTTGCCAGTGAAAATTACCAGATTCTTACAATCTAACCACATTCAAACCAAGAAATACACTAAAAACGATGGCGCCTAATTTAAAACGTTCTCAATCTTTTAAACGCCGTGAATTACCGTCAATAAGAAAAAAATTGTTGTGCAGCTTTATCAATACAAAATAGTGAATCCAGACAAACTAATACAATATCACCGTCTTGGGATATTGTAGTACTACATGTGGTGAGAAAACTTATAACAGTTTCTGGCAGTACCTACTCGTTAGATTTATTTTTATAATTCATTAGAATAGATCATTTCTCTTCTTTTTTTTTTAAATGCAAAATAAAACATTATTGGTTGCACATGAAACGAATTTCAATTTGAAAGTCAAGGTTTAGGCTCCAATTAAAATAGAATTGTCCGACTAAAAATAACTATTGCAACTCCGAGATAAATATTGTGTATCCGAAGGATAGTTTAAAGTAGGGCTAAAGTGATAACTCGGATGATGCATGTATATTTTTACGTCGATGGGTGTGGGCATCACTCTACAAACGTCAATCATCACTTGATGATTGTTCAAATAAACCGAAAGATTTGGGAACGGTTACACCATCCATACTTACCCGTCTAACATCCTTTTACTCTCAAAATATACGTAAGACATACTACTCTTACATCGATGCAACATGAAAATTATCAGTTGTAAATTTCTAAAAAAAAAATTGACAAAAAAAAACACCTGACTAAACATTCAAAAGTATTAATAATTTCGTAGTCCTTTTTTTCATGTGTTACGTACAGTCGAACCTCGATAAGTCGAAATTGAAGGGAAATTAAAAATAATTCGAGTTATCAAAAATTCGACTTATGGAGGTTAGACTGTATTTGCAAAAATTAGGGATTAACTAAAAATTAATTAAAATATTTTATAAACTAGTTAAAGTAAATAGGATTACAATTTATAAATAAATCCTACGTCTTAAACAGGGTCTTTTTTCTAACACCTTACATCCGCATATGAGTATAGAAATTATACAAGAAAATGTTTGGGCAACATTTCTTTTTTCATTGCAATAACAAAAAAACACAAGTATTTGTTGAAAATGTCATCCAACCAGAAATGTGCTACTTTGCGCCTGACTTACACCCTTGACTCCTCTTATTAAAATCAAACAGGTAACCAACACACTAACTATATAAATTCAAAAAAAGGATGACAAATCTGAAAGCTGCAGAGAATGTTTTTAAGTTTAAAAGCACTAAATCAGATATTGAGTTCTTGAATGAAATACAATTCTTCTTTACTCACTTTAATTTTCAATTTCAAACATTTTTTTAAATAAAATTAAATTTAGTTCAATTTCACGTATACCGAAGTCTGCAAAGATTTTTTTTATTTTGTGCTTGTTGAGTTTAATCTTAATATCTGGGAGCTCGAGCTTTGCACGCCATCTTTCAATTTGGCCATCACATGATGGCTTTCGGTCGCCTAGGTACTGAAATATATAGATATGAATGTAACGCCATCTGTTGTTGTGTATCAATGAATGAATATTTCAGGCTACTGCTACTTCAATATTCTATAACATGACGCTAGAGAAAAAAAAAATTTTTGTGTGAAAACGTGTGAAAGATGTTTAAGCTTGTTTAAAGCAAAAAGTGTGCTAAATCCGAATCTGTATAGTTTTTAACGATGCGTTAACAATTAACGACGCTACAATTTTTTTAATGTAAACTTTTGTGCTACAAAAATGAATCTAAAATTCCAACCCTTAATTACTCAAAAAATTAACATTGCGCTCTATGCCGATTTTGCACGTGACTTATGGAAAAAATCTGAGAATTCCAAATCCGAGCCGTTTTTAATGATTGAATCGAAAATAAGGGCGCTACCATCGTTTTTGTGAGACGAAGTGTATTTTTTTCGATTTATTTAGTTTTTTGAAAATTTTAGGAGTTGAAAGGGAGCAGGGAAGAATGGCCCAGGCTATATCGGTTTAGGGTCCATAGGAATGTCCTGCAAAAATTTAAAACAAATCCATTACCTAAAATTTTTTTTTCTCAATTCGAGCAAAGGGATAATAATCCATGTTTTTTCTCAATTTTTGGCGATTTTGGGGGTTTTGAGTTATGACCAGATTTCGACGTGTTAAGGTTGGAATCGTGTAAAAATAAAGGGATATTACGAAATTCGCAAAGACGACAAAGTTACAGCATTTTAAAAATTAAAAATTTTAGTCAAATTTACATTTTGAAAGCCTCGAACGCGTTTTTCTCCCAGACTTAACATTGGGCTTTGTTAATTTTTTTGGTTGATCGTACGCTCCGATAAACGGGCTTTCAGAATATAATAAGTTTCTAAAGATCCGTTCGCAAATAACCGAGCTAGGATTTTTCAAATTGGAAATTTAGAAAAAATTAATTACAAGTCGGACTCTTCGAACCCGTTTTTTTCAAGAATTTCAAATAAAGCCAAAAAGTCTGGTGAATCCGAATTTCTGTAGTTTTTAAAAATCCGTTTACAAATAACAGCGCTACAATTTTTTTAACGTAGACTTTTGTGCTACAAAAATGAATCTAAAACTTCAACCCATAATTACTCAAAAAATTAACATTGCGCCCTATACCGATTTTGCACGTATCTTATGGTAAAAAGTCTCAGGATTTCGAATCCGGGCCGTTTTTAATGATCGGATCAAAAATGAGGGCACTAAGCCATACATATTGAGTTTAAAGTAGGCTGAAATATTCATATATTGATATTAGCTACTCAATAATAGATGGCATTACATAACATTGTCAACATAAAGTTATAAAACGAAAACGATAACCGTAAAGTGAAATATCATAATATAGCAAGCAAAGTCTCATCTCCCAAGTACTAGTACCAAATCAGGGATTTTGTGTCTGGTAGAAATACAATCTTGCAATTTCTAACCAAATAATTTTCTGAAGTAAACTGATTGTTACAAATTATATTTAAAGCCAAGTGTACACATTCGAGTTCAAAGTGGCACTTTAAATAAATCTTTAAAATGATTCAAATAAAATTATCTTTATAAGTTGTCTCTTAGCGCCTTCTGTTATGGCATTCGTATGTGTCGTATAACTTGCACACTTACCTTATTCTTAGCAGCCCTGATTTTCACAATTTTTAACTATGACGTTATATTATTTTTAACGTGAATATACTATACTAACACTAAAAACGACAATAGAGTTATTTCAAATTAATTCAAACTTTTACCAATTATATTCACCCAAAAAACCAAAAAGTATTGGTAGGATTAAATTCCACCATAAATAACTACAGTGTTTTCGTTTTATTTGAATAAGAATACAAAATAAGTGTGGCCACAGGTGTGTGATCGGTAAACGGACAGATTGGCTTATATTTTGTTGATTTACACTTAGGAGGTCAGTAGGAACGTTGAAAATCTTTGTTTGAATTTGAAAACGTCGTAAATCTACAAGACATACACGGAGATTTGAGTGTTCCATAAATATGCGGAATCTTTTGACAATAGCAATCGTAGGCATTAGCCAAAAAGCAAACAAAATCCGTCGTCTTAGGCATTGTATCTTTCCTCAGCATCTTTACACTTTTCTATTCAATTTTAATACAATAAATATGGTGCCTACATACTTCAGGTACTAAAATAATTAAGTACTTGGACGACAAACTAACTTTTCTTAGAAATCTTTGAAGAACAGCCTTACGTTTCTTTTGTGTACGAATTTATTAATTTGATTGACGTTTTCTATATTTAAAGAAAAGCTTCAAAACGACCGCCAAACTATTATATTTCATATGTTCCTTGGATCGCTTATAAAATAGATAGCTCGCATGTATTTTCCCATTCTTGT
Source organism: Sinopyrophorus schimmeli (assembly GCA_036325965.1). Lineage (NCBI taxonomy): Eukaryota > Metazoa > Arthropoda > Insecta > Coleoptera > Elateridae > Sinopyrophorus > Sinopyrophorus schimmeli. Next base: position 472,357 of record JARFIZ010000110.1, read on the forward strand.
AACACAATACATGAGTTATTCAAAAACAATTTTTTTTTAATTTAATGAATCAGCTATTTTTAATATCTATGCTCGCTTCGACGAAAAATATGTAATTAAATTTAATTTGTGTTGCTAGAATATTCTGGAAATTGAATTTTTTCTATTTGCGTTATAAAAATAAACTTAATTATGCAGAAATGTTAAAAAAAAATGGCACAGAATAATTTAACAATCAAGGCAATCTACGTTAATAGTGGATTTGTTAAAGGAATAATAAAATCTCTAGATAAAGAAATTTTCAGTTAAGAGATACTACGTATATAAATACAGGAAGAAATTAATTCTGATTTTTATAGCATAATTATTACATATTCAGGTTCTTTCTGCACGTCTGCTTGTAATTATTACGCAACATTTTTAGATTGGAGAGTGGAGAAAATAATTAAAATTGCTCTTTGCTATTTTAATTAATTTTATATTTCAGAGTTGGTTCAATGAAGATGTTGCTCTTCTACGGTTTCGTTCAGATTTATTATAAAGGTATAAAGTGAACATCAATCCTATTAACGCGATTTCTATTTTACTTTTTTAAGTTATAGGTACTCCTTTTGGCGCGTTGAAAATTTTTTGTAGAGAAAATCGAGGTTTACAATTTTTATAATGACCTGGGCCTTACTGTTCTATAAAAAAGTCAGATTACGTTTAGAGAAGGTAGTAACGTTGTCGCCTACGGATAGAATGGTCCCCGTCGATATTTCTTCATGCCCATAATGGCATTCAGAATTTTTTGCGGTTAAGCGAAAGCCTTAGTGACACCGACGATCGTTCATTGATGACTTTAATAACAGATTTTAAATTGGAGGTTTAAGTCAGGGGTCCCCAAACATCGATCCGCGGGCCGGGTCGGGCCCGTTATACTTTAAAAAATGTTACCCATTTGTAACAGATTATGATAGTTTTATAATAATTGTTTTTAGAACATACTGTTCCGTCAATTTTAATATCTAAGGTGGGTGGACCATGGAAGGCCACTCTAACAAATAAACAGTTATTATTCGTTAATTTACTGGATAAATGAAACAAACAAATTATTAAGTAACACTTTATTTTATTATGTAACATGTAAAACACTTTTTTTTATTGCAGACTTAATCACTATCTATTAAATTTAAGTTTTATTGAACTCTTCCAAACGGTCTTACTAAAAACAAGGGCTCCGAATAAGGCCAATATAATAAATTAGTCGTTTAACTTAAAACTAACGTTCTGACAATCAAAATATCTGCTCATACTTAAACTAAAGTAACTGCGGGTAATAAAGCCTAGATAAGGGAAATTGGAAATTAAATGAAAAAACATCGAATTTAATCAACAGGTTTTAATAGTAGGTAAACATTTTTAAGATTCAGTTACTATAAAATATAAAGGAAAAATGGCGACTTTCACCATAAACAAAACCAAAAATTAACATTTTTAGAAACCTTGCCAGCAGGCCTTATTATACTACTAAAATATAATAAGGCCTACAGCTTTAAAAAATTTAAGTAATCAAACTGGACATAATAGATTTGATAACTAAGTTTAATAAATACATAATTACAGCAATTGGAATATATTTTTTTAAATTACAAATTGCTTCTTCTAACAATCAATAGCGCACTCAAAATCATTAGTATAATACACTGACATAAGTTTTATTATCTAATAATGACTTATCGTAAGCAGGAACATTATTTATAAACGTTTGCATAGTAGTAGTCTCATTTTAACACAACATAATCTTTAATTTTATGCTTGTGATGATTAAACATCAAGGGCCGGTGTGATGTACCTCGGTCATTGTCAATCAACTGTATCTTGACTAGTATCAACGTGCAATAAATAAATATGTAGGAGTATATTTGTTATATATTCTTCTTTATTTTATTTTATTTTGCTTCAGATAATTTGCCTAGTCAAAGCAAAATTTTACAATTTTTTTAAGTTTTTGAATAGTTAAATATCAGTATACGAGAAATGTTTTGTTAATTTTTGAAACAATTTTAGTGTTATATCAAAAAAGAACATTAATAATTCGTATAATCTAAAAATAAATAATAAATATATACTTTTCATGAGACATCACTTTTGTTTTACCTAAGCCATAGTTTCACAAATTTTTAAATCTTAAAGCAATGTGAATAAGCAGTTACTAATGCTTTTAAATTTTTTTATGAAGTTCACCTTATTAGTGCCCCAATACGGTGCTAATTATTTTATTAACAAATGTTACATATACATTTTGAAAAAAATTACAAATAAAAAAAGAGTCAAGGTACAACAAGTTTCTTTACTTATTTATATCCGTAAGATCTTAAAAGTAATGTAAAATGCATTAGAAAACAATTAAACTTTGATACAAAAAGTAGAAGTATAATAAGGCCTATGGTTAAATTTAGTAAGCCTTAATAATCGCCGACCATGTATGTAAAAAAATCAAAATTTAAAATATTTGGTCCATGATACGTCATTCAAATATTTAAAATCATCGAAGCTTGAATGAATAAAGAAAATAACTGTGATTGTACATAGCTAAGTGTAATATATAAAAAAATACTAAGGATTGATTCGCACCGATTTTTATTATTTGTGTTGCCTGGCCGCATTTTACTATATATGATGCTACATTTGGGGCAGGAAGCGGAATATCCCGCCTCCACACACTTGTAGAGACATCTTCGTTCAATAGGTGTATGTGTGTGTGGCCTTAAGCCAAAGCGGTTATTTTAAATACGATTTTTGTTAATTAGGTCTTATTAGCCGACAGGCCTTATTACCCGCAAGTACCTTACATAAAAAGGTGTTTCATTAAAACGAAACATTTTATGCTTACCATAATATATTCACTTATAAAATACTCAACGAACATTACTTGAACACTATGGTATAACTTAGAATGTATTCGTGGAAATGTTTTAAAAATAATACTAATGAGTATTATATCGATATCAAATAAGTTGCCAATAACTTTTATAATAAAATTATAAAAATTAGTAAGGCCAGCCGTCAAATTTTTGATCGGCCTTACAAGGAACACTACCGATATATTAACTGAAATCGAAATAAAGCAATATTTTTTTCTTTAGTACCATAGCTAATTTTATATATTAATTGAGAGTACAAAAAATAAAGAAAATAATAGGTTATTTACTTAAAAATTACGTTTTGCTGTGAGCACAAGTTACAATTTTAACGTCTGTGTCTTTGTGTTCAATGGGTTGTTAATGTGAGTAGAAGAAATTTGTCATCACATGGCAATAACTACGACTTTTTAATAATTGGCCTTCGAAGGAGCATGGCCTTCCATGGTCAACCCACCCTACTCTAACGTAACCATAATCGATAAAGTTGGGGACACCTGCTCTAAGCTTCTTAAAATCCTCAAAAATTACATACTTACATCAAATAAAGCAAATAAACATCTCATATTTACAAATGAATTTTACTGGTTGGTATTAAAAAGATTTGATCTATAAAAAACATGAAATATATCATTTGTAGATAACTTTAATGAAAAATATTTCAAAAATCTTAAATCTTTACGTTAAAAGACGGGGACATTTTTTTTATATTCGTATCGAATTCGACGGAAGATGATAAAGCAGTTCTCATTATAAAGCCATTTAAATAAGTGGTAGCAAAGAGTAGTTGACGGATAAGACTACTTACTTATTTAAATGTTATAAATTCCGAGACGAAGTTTCGTTTTCAGATTCGATATCATCATTTAATGGCCCCATAAAAGCAGTTTATTTACTATTCTTACTTAATTACAATTCTCGAAGTAACGCTGACTAATTATAGGTTTTATTTCTTTAATTTTTCTCTGTGTGTAATCCACGCGACGACGTTCTTGGTTAACCGTTTCGTGTACCGTCCGTTTCTTGCCTCTTCGATAAGCGAATTAATTGTTTATTTTTCCTAAGATGTTAATTGGGACGATAATGGCTCCTATGAATCAGCAATTCTTTGTTGGAACAAGCCGCAATTATCTCCGTTTGTTTAAAGCAAATATTGGAAATTCGAAATGGGAAATTTTATTTGATTACCTACTTCTATCGCGTGCTGATCGTTAACAGCAAACCTATTTATTTTATTTGCCATAGTAAGATTGCCCACCGACTACACCGATAATTATTTCAATCTCGAATATTTTCGAACTTCTCAATTAAAATTTAATTGAACCATTAATCATCCCATTACATTGTTTGGCTTCGGGGTGGGTTGTGTGTAGTTTTCATAAAACTTGACCTTACCTTAAATTTTAAATCATTATTTTTCCAATTATATTTGGAGGTTTTGGGTTAGCACCTGTTTCGGATGTACTAAGGCCTAATACGTTGGAAAATGAAACCTTTCCGCGTACTCCTCAAAGATAAAAAGTTATTGCGTTTTAAAAATTGAAATTACCCGTCTAAGAAAGTAAATTGATTATATTGTGAATCATGCTTAAAACCGAGTGTGCACATTCGAGCTCAAAGTGCCACATTCCGATCTCGGGAAAATGAAGCGCGCCGCTCCGCGTCGCGCTTCATTTGCCTCCCTCGCTCGGAAATGTGCCACTTTTCGCTCGAATGCGCACATCTTTGTATTTGTTGAATTTGTCTACCTTATCCTACGCACTTTCAAATCATAAAAGTAAATTTAGTTTAGTAAATATCGATTTGATGTTTAAAAAATTTTTTACCATACCAATGAGTGGAAGGGAGCGAAAAGATACAACAATCTCGTCAGAGAGAGTGAGAGGGAACGATTAAAATTAATCAACAGCGTTTTCGTCTAATTTAATGGCCTAAATGACTGTGAATCATGCTTAGAACCGAGTGTGCACATTTGAGCTCAAAGTGGCACATTCCGATCTCGGGAAAATAAAGCGCGCCGCTCCGCGTCGCGCTTCATTTGCTTCCCTCGCTCGGAAATGTGCCACTTTTCGCTCGAATGCGCACATCTTCGTATTCATTGAATTTGTCTACCTTATCCTCCGCACTTTCAAATCATAAAATTAAATTTAGTTTAGTAAATATCGATTTGATGTTTAAATTTTTTTTTACCATACCAATGAGTGGAAGGGAGCGAAAAGATACAACAATCTCGTCAGAGAGAGTGAGAGGGAACGATTAAAATTAATCAACAACGTTTTCGTCTAATTTAATGGCCTAAATTACTGTGAATCATGCTTAGAACCGAGTGTGCACATTCGAGCTCAAAGTGGCACATTCCGATCTCGGGAAAATGAAGCGCGCCGCGCCGCGTCGCGCTTCATTTGCTTCCCTCGCTCGGAAATGTGCCACTTTTCGCTCGAATGCGCACATCTTCGTATTCATTGAATTTAATTTAAAATATGCAAGATAATTTTTTTTAATGGGTAAGGTAAAAACCCTGTGATTGACACTGGCCCGGTTTCTGACGCTTTCAACTTTACTTTGAATTAATAAAAAGAAAATTATCTCAAATTGATAAATTTATTTCTTCAAAATTAAAATAAATTCATCGTGTACCTATTTGAAGACGATATCAGTTACAAAAAAAACTCACTTAATATAAAATAATATTTAAGCCCAGAGTGAATGTGAAAGCCATTTTTGAGTTATAGTCGAAGCAATTGACAGAAGAGCGTTCGACTATTGAATTAGTGATTTAATCGTCATGTAAGTATAAAAATATTATAAAAAATATATGGTTTGATGAATAATTAATTAGTCTTTATTTTTAAATATTAAAACAGCATAGTAAATTATATTTTGTTTAAAATAAGATTGTCAATAACTAGGCTCAATTTTATAGGTATGTTACAGTTATTGACACTCAAATTTTAACCTATGTTATGTTTACGTATTTGTTTTTATAATATTTAATTTTATTATTTTAATTATTTTTGTGTTGAAAAAATTAACATTTTATTTATAATAAATGATACATTATAACAAATTATGTTTGATTGTAATAAATTTAAATTTAATAGTGTATAACCTAATAAATGACGAATAATTTTGACATATAGAGTGTCAGAAACTAGGCCGATGCCAGTGCCAGAAACTACAGCAATAGAAATTTGAAGTGTCAGAAACTGGGATTCAAACATTATTTTTTAAAACATTAATTTAAATTATTAATCTGCTTCAAATAATTATTTTACGCATATGACCTTTTCTAGAAATCGTAAACTTATAGGTATATAAAAAAAAAATTAATTATTTAAATTAAATTTTTTATAAGTTATCCTGTTATAACCTCAGCTGTCACCCCTAAAGTGTCAATAACTGGGTCTTTTACCTTATTTAAAGAATTTGTTTACATTGATTTTTGCCTACTTTGCTGCGTTTTCGATTTACGCGATTTCCCATATAAAAATTATGATTTTGATTTACACGTGTAAATCAGGGAATAGGTGTACTTATGAGAGGCGTCAAGACTAGATTTTTTTAATAGTGTTTGGATTGTGCTCGAAGTAAAAATTTGAACTTTAAAGTATAATTCTTTTGATAAGGCAAGAGACTCAATACCCGATCACTATTTTAACTACTTAAATAAAGCTATAAAATTTTTTCTATGTATTACATTTTTTTTATAGATTAATAAGAGATTCCAGATCTAAAATTAATAAAATTTTAAACAATAAATCAACAGCAATTTGTAAAATTAATATTTGATAATAATTTACTCGATTACCCCAATACCCGATAATACTGAAATCAAGAGAATTAGTTCATCCATGTTTTTTCTTGATTTTGGCTCATTTGGTTTAAAAGTTTATTTATAAAGCCAAATTTAATTTTTCAAAGAATCGCAAGGGGTTAATCTACGTTTTTTGGCGATTTTGGCCAATTTTGGGGGTTTTGAGTTAGAACCTGTTTCGGACGTACTAAGGTCTAATACATTCGAGAATAAAATATTTCCGGGCGCTTCTCAAAAATAAAAAAGTTGTTGCGTTTTAAATGTTTCATTTTGAAGTCAAATTTAATTTTTCAAAAAGGCAAAAAAATTTGTTTTAGAAGGAAAGCGCCGGGAAATGACACCGGCTATAGTTACTAGGGGTACGTAGGAACGTCCCCTGCAATATAAAGCAATTCTATTTATTTCATTTTTTTCAAAAAAAACATGGACTAACATCCATGTTTTTTCTCGATTTTGGCCAATTTTGGGGGTTTTGAGTTAGCACCTGTATGAGACGTACTAAGGTCTAATACATTCGAAATGAACGGATTCCGCGTACTTCTTAAAAATAAAATAGTTATTGCGTTTCAGAAGTTTCATTTTAAAGTCAAATTTAATTTTTCAAAAAGGCGAAAAATTTTGTTTTAAAGGGTTCAATTTTTTTCCTCTTTAGCAAATCCAGCATTTTTCAAACTGGGAGGCGCGTCATATGATTAAAAATTTTTAATAGAGACGCGGTTACATATAGTTTGGAAACCGCTGTCTTATTGCCTAATAGACTCAACATTGATCACAATAAACGAAATATTGATAATAATAAGCGAACAAGTTGTTATGCTTTTGTATTGGGTGGACCCGTTCCAAGCCACTTTGATCACACTAAGCGGTTGATAGCATTAACCGTGATCCCATTAAGCGGCATCTACTGTAATATGAAATCGCTGAAAAACATGACATTACTTTATCTTCAATCTTCTGAACATAAAATAATCAACATTTTGATGAGAATTTTCAGAAAATTTATTATCAAGCACTTTCAGCTTTTTGATAACTCCATAAGAAGTTTCCAATATATTATTTTTACCAACTTCGAGTATTTAGAACATTGTATTGTCTAAGATGATGGTTATTCTTTAAATTGCAGGATGTTGAAAATTTCATAAAAACGAAATTGGAAGTTTGAAGAAACCTATCCAGTATGTCATTAATTTAAAGCATGGGTTATGTACGAGTAAACTCTTTAGATTTGGAGAGAAACATCGCATCAAATTACACAGGGGCTACAAAACGATGCACTAATTACTTCAACAAAGCTGGGGTTGGCCGGAGGCGGCCAATAGGGCGCAATTTTCAAGGGTTACTTCATGCCCCATTGGTTTGGAACACGTTCATTGTTACTCGATTGTTGACTAACAAAAGCTCTATTATACCTATTTGCATTCATGTTAACTTTATTCAACAACTAATCAACATTCCCATGTCTTTCTAACGGCCAATCGTGCGTACTTCTAAATATACGTTAAAATGGCGGATTTTTTTTTGTTATTTTTATAATTAGCCCTTATTTTCTCTGCACAAGGGTTGCTTTGTCTGACAGTATAATCATTTTCATAGAAGCTTCCAGAATGGGTCTTCAAACACAACATACAACTTACTCACTCTAAAATAAGTAAAAAATATTTTCAAGTATAATTTGTGCAAGAAAAACAATAAAATTTTAATTTAACATTGACATTGACATTTAAAAGTAGCGCCTTAAATATTAACCACTCCGATTGGTTAATTAAACGAGTCTCCATAGTTACACTACCAAACAACCAATTAAATTGTTTGGTGGGCTTTTGAAAATTATAAAATAGAATAACTGTTTAAAAGTAGTCTTTTTTCTGAAGATCTATAAATATATTTTAATTATTTTTCAAATTAACGAGAAATCTAAAATGAAGTATTGAAAAGTGATTAGAGCCGTCAGGGATTAACAAATTTTTGTGTGAAAGATCGTCCAACACAAACAGTGCGTATTTTAACCATATAAAGGGAGCGGAATAGGGTAAAAACGAATGAGAATATCGTCAAGGGACAAGTTTAGTACGATCGTCCACCTGAGACCGGAGTCAGATGCCAATATCTTTAATACCGTCTGCAGAACGTCTGCTTCTTTGCAAAGCAAAGAGATTTTTATCGAGACTTGCTATACACTACAATTTCTAAAACAGCTATGCACTTTTTCTAGAAAAATCTATCTAAAGCGTGCATTTTTTTTCTATACGTTTTACGTAAAACGTATAACGTCATCACTTTTTATTTTAAATGGATAAGTTTACCCGAGTGAATAATCCCATAATATGCTTAAGGAGCTTAACTACTTCCATTTGCTCGACTGCTTTGTATATCTTTGGTTTTATGTTATTCGATTTGCTTTACGAACACTCGATTTGTTTATTAATAACAATTAAAATTCCATAAATTGTATTAGTAGGATTTTGCTACTTACAATACGACAGACGAATAATTTCCGTAAAGCATTTGGCTTAACCTCAGCAGGAATTATTATTTTCTTACAAATATTTAAAATCGAGTACCTAATGTTTTAAGTGCTTACAATTTGATTTCAATTAATGTTTTAATAACTACATAAAACTATTTTAGTTAAAGTGTGAACAGTTTAAATTTTTTTTTCAATTATGTGCTGGGATTTTATTTGAAATAAATAAAACTACAAATACATCTCACTCTTAACTAAGGGCGTAGATTGAGGGGGTCAAACTGTGCTTATGCCCCACCCTGGCTAATTTAATGAAACAAAAAATTATTTAAAAAAAGTTAATGCGTCGCAAAAAATAAATTATGTAAAAACCTTCAACGGACTATTACATTTAAAAAATAAAAAAAAAATTAAATAACATGAAAATTATATGTTTAATTTAAGTTAAAATAATTTTAATGCAGTAAAGTTGGGAGACATGATAATTTTAACCATGTGGTTTTTCTTATCACGTCCCCCTTAATAAATATAAATTACTTTTTGTATTAAATTATTTTTGCCCTTCTCCCCAACTTTGGAAAAAAAATTGGTAGGCCGGTATCCTTAATTCAAAAAATTAACATTGCGCCTTAAGCTCAAGATTCTAATTCTGGGACGTTTAAATCAATACTAAATAAAAAATAATAAATAAATAAGCTAACACTTTCTTTGCAAGTTAAAGTGGAAATTTTCCTACAATTTTGTTGAAAATTTTGTAGTTGAAAGGTTAGCAGGCCAAAAATTAGAAGTCAAATATTTTGAAATTTTTTTTCTCTCAAAAAGAGGAATGCGATTTTGTTCAATATTGGAAGATATGAGTTAAGGGCAGTTTGCTATGTAGTAGGAAGATAAATGAACGACTTTTATTATTAAAATTGGCAAAGATATTTTTGAAATTTTATTAGTTTTAACCTTCCGTGTACGAGGTGGGGTATAACTAACGTGACCAATTTTTTTCTTGTTAAAACGGGACGCTTGGTAATCGTACTTAAAACCGAGTGTGCACATTCGAGCTCAAAGTGGCACATTCCGATCTCGGGAAAATGAAGCGCGCCGCTCCGCGTCGCGCTTCATTTGCCTCCCTCGCTCGGAAATGTGCCACTTTTCGCTCGAATGCGCACATCCTCGTATTTATTACATTAATATAATTTACCATAAGCCCCTTTAAATCAAAAATTTTTAATTTAATTTAGTAAATATCGATATTATATTCGAAAAACGTATTTGCCATAGCAATGAGTGGAAGGGAGCGAGAAGATACAATGTGTTTTACTTAAACCTATTGATTATTAAAATATATTTCTTATCATTGAACTGTCATAAAGTACAATTTTGTGGATTTTATTTTCGGGGTATAGCAAATCCCACCTAGTATGGCATGTGACATTTAGTCACCTAGTATGCGGAAGGTTAAAGTTTCAAGCATTTTTATATCAATTTAAGTTATACTTAAGTTACAAAAAGTAATTAAGGTTATTTAATAAAATACATTTTGATGACCTAATTTAAAACAGCAGCTGACGAGGCTTACATTTAGAGCAGCCTATTTTATCTTTTTTCCGAGTTAGCTTTCATTAGGGTTGCTCAGTCCCAACATTTTTTTGATTCCCGGGACAATTTTAATAAAAATAATTTTAATAAAAATATAAATAATTATAAAAATTAGCAGTATAACAAATGGTAAACTAAATATGATTGCATTTAAGGACTTGTCAGAAAGTCAATTTCTTAATATTCTTAGTATGTAGCAAATTTTTCTATTAAGGGTAAATTAAGGGTAATGTTCTTTCACATTTAGAACTTATTGGTTTTATGGAAAGGAATGAATTATATACAAGATCTAAATAATTGGTTCTCTTTCAGAAACATTAAACACTTTTTTTTCGTAATTTATATTGAACTCGTTATGTAGGAGAACGATTGTATTGCATTTCCATTTACAATTTAGAACTATCTCAGAACTTCAAAGATAATTCCCGGGAAAGTCTCGGAAATTCCCGTTTGAACAACTCGGGTATGAGATAGCCGACAACAATTCAATGTGGGGTCTGCCTAAAGTAACGTCCGGGCCTTGTAAGGTAATTGTTAGGCATACCGAATCAGATTTGCCTTATGAACTCCGAATGTAGTCTTAGTGAGGCAGTATAAGTCATGCCAAAGTTTTATTTACCCCATAAATGCCTCACAAGTCTTCTATACAAAAAATATAAAGCACTCTGTAGGCACAGTAAAATAAACTTTTTGTTAGAAAGACTTTATGAGGTCCTTACTTGGAAAATAAGAGATTTACCCTGTTAGGTATCTTTAAGTAATTCTTTATGAGGCCCATATATGGAAGAGAAAAAGCATGCCCCACCGCAATAACATTATCAAAAAGATTTTTTAGAATGATTCATGTATCACATAGTGAAAAATATTCTTATAATGAGTTGATAAATATGCTAGAAAAATATACAAATTAATGATAATTTGTGCCATATAGATTTTAAATAAATTTGCATGCGAATTACACTTTCCAAATCTCGTAAGGCTTTTTTAAGATATGCCTCACACAACCCATAATAGGCGTTCATGATATGGCCCTCATGTGAGGCCTCCCTAGTTGAGGGGTAATAGATGTAAAGCGTCACACTTCTTATTTGGGCCTCATTGGGCTTCCACATTGGGGCGAATAGTCAAATATGATAAATCTCATCTGGTCCAAACCAAGAAATTCTAGTCGGATACATACGTGTCTAATATTATTATAAATACTAAAAATCAATGTAACTTCTTTGACTATTAAATTTTTATTTGTTTCAGGCGTTTGGGTTTGCCAAATTCATTATCAAACTCGGTGGATTTGACTCCAATTTCGCACAAAGACCGTTGTCATAAGTTAGATTATCTCGTTGATCGTCAAAAAGAATTGTGCGCCCAAAGCGAACGAGTTCTATCTGTAAGTTTTTCTAGCATATAAATAAAATAGTATTTGTTGATGGTCTTTAATAAATTTGTGCAGGTCATTGGGAATGGTGCCAAATTGGCCATGGATGAATGCCAACACCAATTTCGACACAGCAGATGGAATTGTTCTACCTTTTTAGAAAACAATTCGGTGTTCGGAAACGTCGTTTCAGTTAGTAAGTTTACTCTTCTTCTTTCGTTCGAAAGCTTTTAATTTTAATCGAATTTAGCCAAGAAGTCAACGCTCAAATTCTCATTAAAATTTTAATATTTAATAGTTCTAAAAAAATGAAATTCATTTTAGAAAGCAGAGAATCGGCATACATCTACGCAATATCGGCAGCAAGTGTAACGTTTGCAATAACAAGAGCCTGCTCAAAGGGCGACCTAACAGATTGTTCTTGCGATAACCGAGTACGACAACGTAAACATCGATCTTGGCAATGGGGAGGATGCTCCGAAGATATACATTACGGTGAACAATTTAGCCGAGATTTTTTAGATTCCAGAGAAGACGCTAACTCGGCCACTGGCCTTATGAATCTTCACAACAATGAAGCGGGACGAAGAGTTAGTACATAATTGTTCGAATTAAGAAGATTTACCTTCAATTAATGCATTTTTAGAGTTTAAGGCAAAGAATGCAACGAGTTTGTAAATGTCATGGAATGTCTGGTTCGTGCAGTACAAGAGTTTGTTGGAGACGACTTCCACCGTTTCGACAAGTGGGAGAAGCGCTCTTCCAAAGATACGAAGGAGCTTCGCACGTAAAATTCGTGGAACGAAGAAGAAAAAAACTCAAAGTTATTAGTCCTGATCTTAAAAAGCCAAATAAAACCGATTTAGTTTATTTAGAGGATTCGCCCGATTACTGCGAAAGAAATGAAACGTAAATAATGATAACTTTTTTTGGTCAAAATAAAACTTGATTTGTTTTAGATTAAACATTTTGGGTACAAGAGGAAGAATATGCAACAGAACAAGTCCAGGGATCGATGGTTGTAGATTGTTGTGTTGCGGAAGAGGGTACCAAACGCGAGTAAGAGAAGTTGAAGAAAAATGTAAATGCCAGTTCGTATGGTGCTGTAATGTTGTTTGCGAGCTTTGTAGATACAAAAAAGAAGAACACATTTGTAACTAACTTTTAATGAATAATGACATTCCTCAAGTTCCAGTGATGATTTTGTTAAACTTAAATAATGACTGAACGCGATTAATTTAACGTATTTATGTTTAAGTTGAAGTCGATTGGATAAAATATTTTTTAAACACAACTATTCGTAATAATACCAAGGAATGTTAAAAGAAATATAAAGCTCTACCTCAGCGCCATAATAGTTTTAAGAGAATCTGAAACGATTTCTTTTTGTATCATAAACTAATCGTCATCCTACTCTTAAATATCATAAGTTAGTATTATTGAGTTGTACATTTGTGTATGTAAAATTACTAACGAAAAAATGAAGACAGTTAGTTTCTATGTGTTCGTTTGCAAGCATATACATAGAAATTGTATATAAATTTTTAACATAAAGTTATTCATAGTTAAGTTTTTTTGTAAATAGGTTGTGCATTAATTTAGAATCGATGGTACAGGTGTTACGTAAAATGTACTTATATTTCTTAATAATAACTGTAAAAGTTCATCTTTTAACACTTCCATATAGTAATATAAACGTGCCATATATCTTATACATAATTGTGACTGTACTTACATCACCAGTATAGTTATTCATACCTGACTGTACCGTACCTATTTATTTATGTAAAAAGTCAGTATTAAATTATTAATAAAGGTTTTATCTATATATATATATTCCAATTTATGTATTACATTTACAATTTCTAAAGGTTATTAAATAAGTTCAAAAAAAAATTACGACATAAATTTTTATAAAAAAAATTTGATAATATACTTAAGAGTAAAGATGAAAACAAATACAAATTTACTGAGAAAAAACACATTAAGATCCATGAGTTTTTTCATAGCTAAATTTACTTTGTGCTTGCATTTTTGCAATTTCATCTAAATGAGAACTGATTTCTGAAGTATTACGATCAATCCATTGCAATGAATTCATATGAGCATCCAAAATACGTCCAATTTGTGCAACCTATAAATTTGAGATATGTAAAGACCAAATTTCAATACATAAACAAATTGTTTTACCGGATCTGATGATTCTTGAGATTTATTGGACTCGTTAAGATGTTCGATAATTTCCTTTAAATCTTCAGACATTTGTTTCAGTTGAACATCAATATTTTCTGCTAATTTATAAGTTTGATCTCTATCAACATCTGAGACAGAAACACCTTCTAACTCTTTTTCAAGAGGTGCAATACAATCTTCTAATTCTTTTTGTTGTGAAAGAATAAAATCTAATTCTTGATCTAATTGCTGTTGTTGTTGTTTTACACGTTCGACACCATTACTCACACTTAGAATCTGTAAAAATATTGTGTAATCATGTGCAATGTGTTAATTAATTTATACCTTTTCTCCGTTGCTAATTAATAATCTATCCCAAGCATTAAGATGTCTTGCTTGATTTCCATACACCTTTCCTTGTTCTTCTAAATCTACTGTCCATTTATTAATTAAATCTTCAAGTTGACCGAATGTCAGAGTACCAGTTGCAGGAACTCCAGATAAAGTAGTACTTGTAACAGTAGTTCTATAAATAATAATTTTAGTAAATAAATTATTTGTTATTTTAATAAACGTACAACGCTGAGGTAGTTCCAAGTCCACCCAAAAATGAAGCAGTAGTCGTTGTATTTGTTCCAACCAAACTGCCAAAACTTAATGAAGAAGTTGCCGTAGTACTTGCAGGTTTTAAACTTCCCAGAGGAAACCCAGTAGAAACAGTCGGTGTCGTAGCAGCAGCCCCAAAGCTGAAATTTGTTGCAGGAGCAATAGAGGCTGCAGTCATCCCCATATTAAATGTCGGTGCAACAGTTGCAGCTAAACAAAGAATACAGTAAATTTTTTATAATGAAATTAATTGCACACTAACCTGTCGCTCCTAAATTGAAAGTTGCAGGTGCTGTAGTAGCAGCAGCTAAAGCACTTCCAGTGTTAAAATTAAAGCTTGCCCCTGTCGATGGAACGGCAGCTGCACCAAAGGAAGTTGATCCAAACAAAGGTTTTGCTTGAGCTACATTTTGAGCGTTTAAATCACCTCCTCCGCTAGGTGTATTACTACCAAAATTGAACTGAACACTTGCCGCAGGTGCTGTAACTAGTGTTATTAAAATTGGGAGATTTATTAAATAACAAAAATTATCGACCAAATTATCATACCTTGTGTAGTTGTTGTAGGTAAAGTAAATCCAGAAGCACTCTTAGGAGTTCCAAAATTAAAAGCCATAATGTTCTTTTTGTGCAATATCTTCTATTGCTTGTTTTGCAATAACAAATTAAAAATCAAGAAACACTTATAGGTTATTTTTAAATGCACCAACCTTGCAACAACTAGAAATTTTGAAGTACATAATTTTTTTTTTATTTTATTTTTAGAGTGGCAGCCATGAGTTTCGACCAAATCAAAATTTAACCGGTAATATAACCTATATTTAAAAACTTAAATCTAAAATTAAGCATTTGTTATATTCAAAAAAACCTAATAAGTGTTCATATTTAAAATCATATTACTTTTAAATCATGTAAGTACAAATGGCATTTATTTAGGACGATTTAAAAAAATTTCTTTTTTGTAGGTGAATAATATGAATACCCCAAAAAAATTTAATGATGAAACTATAATATCTACACCAAAACCAGCGGCCACGTCTACTGTTCAAAGACCTCAATCAACAGCACATTATAAGATTAATAAAATTCCCTTGATATATAGTCCGGAATCCACTACAAAAACAAGTGTGAGTGACATTGATTTAACTCCATGCATTGATAACGTTGATAATCCACAAGATACTTGCAATGAAACATTGAAACAACAACGTATTTTAACAAACAAACTATTAGAGAAAACTAAATGGATTGGATTACCTTCCAGATATTTAAAACCGTCAGACACTTTACAAAGCTCTGCAAAAGGTAGTAGCGACAGCACGCTCAACGAATCCGACGTACTTCAGCCTCGTTTTAAAACACAAGCTATAGAATTCACACCTGATGATATATCAACACCTCGTTCTTCCGAAGTTTCCGAAATATCACATTCTTTCATACAACATGCCAATACTAGTTCAATATCACAAAGCATTGCCGAACTCTCAGCTCAGATTCAAAATTCTAATTACAGTTTAGCAGATTTATGTAACAAATACTGCAGTTTTAGTTTATGTAACAATTCAAATAAGGAAGGTAATGAAGAATCTTTTACTCCTGCTGAGTTTGCAGAAGCTAAGCTTAAAGCACACGAGGAATCGTGGCAGAAAGAATTTGGCCTTATCTCTGGTAAAAGTACAAGTAACGAATCATTTTTTGCCAATAATCGCAGCACTCAAGAAGATTCCAAGTCTTTAACTCGCTTTTTTCAATTAAAGTCTGATTTTCCTGAGATATGTCTAAAAGCTAGTCCGGAAAAACCAAAGCAACCTATTCCATTAACTGATACTTCGTCATTCTTAGAAACTACCGATAAACTTGATGAATTATTTAAAAACAATGACAAACACTTTTAAACAACACAAGCGATTCTACAATAAATATTTCACAATTAGAGAAAGAAATGTCTTTTGGTGACAACACCACAAATATTATGAAATACATTCGAAAAACAGGTTCTAAAAAGTCAACATCTCCAAAGCCACCGGAAACAATAGTAAAATATTTACCTAATAAAATTTCAGAAAACTCAGAATTTAAAGAAAATGTGCCACCTAATAAAATTCCAAGTAATGAGAACAGAATAAAATTTATTGAGCCAATAACTGTGAAAAGTCCGAATTCTACTTATTTCGATAGTACGGAAGAAAAAAGTACGAGCAGTCTTGGAACTGCGATGAGTTTAGAGAGTTTACCAGGAGGAAAGCTTCCAATTGAAACCAAATCGAGTAGAATTGGTGTGGGGCTGTGTAAAAATTGGAAAGAGGCATATTGAGACGTTTACATTAAGAAATAAATCTCAACGCAAATTAAGACTGCAGATATCAAGTTCCAATTCGAATTTTAGATTGATGAGTGATCAATCGGAATTGGAATCTTCATCACAATTAGCTTTGCTTTTATATCCATTAGAGTCACGTTTGATTACTGTAGTTTTTACGCCAGCTTGCATTGGAGCCATAATCGGAAAATTAAATTTTTCTCCAATGTGTAAAGATTTACAAAATCAACATGTGAAAAGGCAACAACTTATGTTGTATGCATATGGTGGTCATTCCCATATAGAAATACAGAACATATTAAAAGATACCACAATGAAAATGTGGCTATCTTTGGGTAAATTAAATAACAGGTCGTTACTGAACCAAAAATTTATAATACAAAATTGTGGCAATCTACCCATGTTTGTTTTAGTTTTGTTCGGTTCTAAGGCTCTTTATGGACAATCAGGCGTAAGCATTTGCCCTAAGGAAATTGTGCTACAACCCAAACAATCGACTACAATCGTAATTAACTACACACCAACTAAAGAAGACGCAAAACGCTTATTTAATTCCAATTCCAATGAAGTCTTAGAACTTGGATACATTCAAATGATCAACGGTGCTGAAGCACTGCGAGGAAGAATCAGACGATTATGTAAAAAATTAAAGCATTATGGCAATATCGACAATTTACTATTGGAGAAACTTAATAATCAATTTCCCAATGAAGCTATCCCACAAGATGTAAATCAAATTAATGAAACTGTTGGTGCAATGAAAACGTTAATGCAAAATATTAATACCAAGGAAATTATTTTAACGGTCGAAAAAGACACCGACAGTACATTAGTTGGACAAATTGGAGGTTTAGATGATACAACAATATTTCAAAGTCTTTGTGAGGGCATGTCGACTATTGTTTCCTCTAAAACGATTGTGTCCTCTTGTTTGGTCGAACCAAAAAGCTTAGTACTTACGCCTCCAAGAAAAGTAGAAGACACTGTTTTAATTATTAGCCAAAGCAATTCATCTTTACAATATGAAGTTACATTAATGCCGGCTGATGTATTAAATGTTGCTCCTTCTCAGGGTATCATAAGACCTGAGGAAACAGTTCTTTTGACGATTTCTTGTAAGAAAAATATGCAAGATAAAAAAAATGTCAAACTTTTAGTTTATGTTGATAATGATGTATTCGAAATTGATATCAAAGTTTTTTATCTAAAATCTTAAATATAATAGTTACATTATTTGTTGTTGAATCATGGTGGAGATGGTATACTACTCCACTTGTAATTATTTTTAATTGTTAACCGATTGTACTTAAAAGTATGTCCTAAAAGTACTTAAATAATTTGAAATTAATTTTATAAAGTAAATATTATATATTGTCCTATGGTTTAAAATGTACTTGCTAACATTCGAAGGGTATTATTGAGGTTGTTTATTATACGTTTAATTTAAAAGAAATGCCATTCTTCTGTAAATTTTTGTTATCCACAAATATAACATTCCATTTTATTAGAATTAGGTACTTAAAGCTTAATGTTGTTGACTGATGTAATGTATTTTTAATGATTTGTAATTAATATATTTTTATAAACAAGTGTAAAAAAAATTAATTTCTACCATTTCAAGTTCATTTTTATTATTCAAGACAAGAATAAGTACACCCATAAGTTCTAAAATGATTAATTATAAATTAAAAAAAAGCACAATTTCAATTACGTATCACAATTATGTACCATAAAACGATGCAGCTTTGACTTATTTTCATTGTAAAGAGATTTTAGACGAATGAATACATAGACTCCATCTTTAAATTGAATGCAATGAAAACCCCTATAAAAATATAAATTAATTCATTAATAATTACAGTTCAAATAAAAACTACTTGTAAAAATCTGTAAGTCTTATTTCAGTAACAAAATTACCCGTCCTTTGGCACATATGCAATCGTGCACGAGATGACTACCATTCAATGACCAAAATTTAGAATAAAAATCATTTATTTACAACTGGAGACAGATATTTAAATCAAGTCAAAGACACCACATTTTATAGCATCTATATAAAGAATGCCATCAGAAAAAATAAATAAATTATATAGAAATTAACTATTCATGATTAATTAATTTAAAATTTATACACATACTAATTGGATTAAATTTTTTTTCAATTTTTAAACACACTTAAGCAAGCATGTGTTGGTTAAATAATGCAAGTCAACATCGAGGACAATCATCATTAATCTACAGCTAACAGTCTTGAACGATATACGTGTGATTTAGTTCAAATTTAAGTTTGGCGACGACCTATCTTTTCTTTTTTTACTTTTAGACTTATCTCTCCGTTTAGTGGAGCCCGACGAGCTCACAGAATCGGCAGGTGAAGGACCTCTAGTAAAATCTTGTAAGAAATCCCGTAAATTTAAAATATCATCTGTTTCACCTTCGACGTCAATATTTAAAGATTCAATTGAATCCATTTCGTTATTTTTTTTCGGTGTTCCTATTATTGCCACAGAGTAAAAAAAATGTTAATAATTACATTAAACGATTTACCTTTCAATTTTTTGCTTCCATTCCTATCTTTCTTCTTCTTTCTTTTGTCTCCGGAATTCCAATCCATGTCGTCTTCATCATCACTTGGTACGCCTCCATAAGAAGAACTCTCGCGTTCCCTGCTACTGTTCGCTATTCTTCGACTAGCATTTCTGGATCTACTTCTTCCCATGCCCATGCATCCTTCCAAGTGAGGGGCAAAGCTTTTTCCATTAAAAAAAAACTAAATCAAAATATGTTTTTGAAATAAAGCAAGATTAATTAATGAAGTGATTTCAAATGATATATTTCAGTAACTTACACTGATGCACCTACAATCCTATCACAGTTACGACACAAGCATTCATATTTCTTTTTAAAATTGTAAGGACCAAATATATCGACACAAGGTCTTGGACCTTCTTCCTTAATATTTCCATCTCTATCTAAGTCGAGAACTTTAGCTTTATTACTACGATGAATCCCAAGAGCAATGCCAATTGTTATAGTGTCTATTACCTTATCCAAGTATTTTTCAGCTGTTTGTTTTAATAATTCTTTACTGTTGACTATTTCATGAAATTCTTTATCGATATTGGTGTAGACATTATGGTTTCTAGACATTTGAACAAAAAAAGCAATTTCAAATTTCCCGCAATTCGATTCGATATTTCCAAACCGGTAATCATATAACCTCTATAATTACACAATATTTACTTCTATATTATTTCAATGTATGATAAAACTAAAAATTAATTAAGCGTTTTATAGAGATAACTGATGAATTTAATAAATTATAATTAATATAAGTATACATTTCTCCTTTTTTTAAATTTACAATATTTCTTCCATAATCACAGCTGTCAACGCACCTTTCTCATTGGATACAATGTTTACGGGGTAGAAGAGGAAAATGGCATTTTTGGTATTGTGGCACTACACCCAACCAAGGTCTTCCTGTCGGATCACTATTTGAATAATAAAATCGAAAAACAAATACTTGTTTTTTTATTTGTATAAATAGTAAAAATCAATTTACAATTTAATTTGTTTCAATTAACATACAAATGTTAATTTAATTTAACTTTTAAATTTCAAGAATTAAATATAACACTAATAGTAAAAGTTGTATTTAAAAAAACACAAGTTTATTTTTCTAGAACTGCATATCTTATAGATTAATTTTCAACGCTGCAATTGGTTCTTATTATTTGGCGCCTTGCACAGTGCACCCTCTATCGTAACGCTTCCTCACTGTCATTTTCAGCTGCAGCGGCTAAGGTAAGTCGATTTATTAGCTTATAGTTTTTATACGAAATTTATTTAGAAAATTCTGCTAATACATTTTAATAACACCTTTTTTATGTGATTTTTTGATATATTAATTATTTACGCTGATTTGGTACTTACTACGTAAATAATTCTAAACGTAATTTATACTGTTCATTTACAAACAAAAACATGGCTCCTCACACAACTTGACGGAGGTTGAAACAATTATTGTGAAAGATTCAAAAATTATTTTAAGCCACTTCCCATGCAAATATATTATTTTATTTGACTTTTTTAAGTAAAATTAATTGCTTACTACTTATTTTGCACAAAAAATTGATAGAAAAGGTAGCATACGTTGGCTGAAAAATATTTGGGTGTTTACTTGTTATTTTATTATGTTGTATTTTAAAAATGGCGCGCGCGGCTTTGGTTGTTTTTTAAGCTTTATGATTGTTGTCATATAAACCCTACCATTATGAAATAAATATATCTTCTAGGTATATTTTATTGAAAACTACCCACCACAAACAATTCAACATGCCAGACAAAGCGTCTGCTGGAGGAAAACAAGCTCAAAAGTCGGCCAATTCAGAAAAGGCAACCGAAAAAGCAGAACCCAAGAAGAGACAACACAAAGTAAGTTAATTAAAGATATTGGGACAGTTGCACATGTTTAATTCTGTAGGACCTGAAGTCGACCGATAATGGCGATAACGAAGAAGCTCCACCAAAGAGAGGTCGTGGTAGGCCAAAGGGCTCTGCAAAAAGGAAGGCTGCTGCCAAGCCTAAAGAAAAGGCTCCAGCTGCAACTGGAACAGGTCGCCGTGGACGCCCCAAAAAAGAAAAACCAGTAGAAGAAGAGGAGGAGGAAGAGGAGAATGAAGATAATGAATCCGAAGAAAATGAAGATGATTAAAACATTTCCATTGTGTTTCAGCACAACATATTTTGTATCTCACTACAGTTTATGCATACTTTGGCATTTACCTATGTATCGTATGTCATATGGCTAGTAGTTAGTGTAAGATTAAAAAAATCAATTCATTATAATTTTAGCGTGTTAAACTTACAGGTAGCATCGTAATAGTTGTTTGGAATAAATTATTATTATTCCTTTCATCGTTACAATTCACGTAATTCTTTAAAATAGACTAAACTAATTTTTTACTATAAGAAATGTTCTACTAATTTTTCTAGTATTAAAATAAATGATTAGGTTTAAGAATTGTTCGTAATATGTAATAAAATCTTAAATTACCTAATTGTATAAGTAATTTATGTTATTCGATAACCTGGAATAAAATAGTTTTGTCCCGACTATCTAAAATAGTTTCTTTGTTTATTTATATAGCTATATTGCTTCATTTCAAATATAGTTTATAATAACAGATAGAGTTTTCGATTAGAAAACGTAAACATCTTTTAATAAAAGGATATCTAGTACGCATTTATAAACTCCAGGGATTATTGATTAAAGCAGCAAAAACTCTTACCTCTAAAAATAAATCACCATTTTTTAATTAAAATTTTAAATCTAGCTTTATTGATTTTTGTTAAATAAATATATTCATTTTTGCGACGCGTAATTTATTTAAACCAATAAAAATGTACATTCTCTCCAATTCGAATGGAATTTATTAATCCGAATAAGGTGTATTACAATTCGTTTCCATAGCAAGATTGCATTGCAAACACACCTTTGGATTTTGGAATAGTACAAAGGCATTTAAATTCGATATTAATAACGAGTCACACAGACCCCTTTTAACATCCATTAAAAAATGGACGAAAGTGATAATTCGTGGATTTTTGATTCTTTAGTAGGCTTTCTAAGCGGTCCAGTATGGAATGCCCCATTGCAAAGCTTTATAGAAGAGAAATCTTTAAGTAAACTTTTTCTTTAATTTTTATTCGTCCAATAAGTATTTTCTACTTTTAGTTTTTGAGCCAAATTCGACTGATAATCCAGAATATCGAAAGATATTTGACGAATTTAAAAATTTGGTAAGGAGCTCCATTGTGGTTTGTTCGTCAAACATTGTAATGTTTAATCGCTGAGAATATTGCAGGTGGATCTGATGTTGGGAAGTTACATGGAGGACATAGGCATCACCCCCTTGCAATTCGAAGAAGCTTGTAATAAAGGGCACGTGGAATTTGCACCAAAACATTTTGATCACGTAATTATGATGGCATTACAATGCAAATCAATAAGTGTGCATATTATAGGGGCTCTTTGAACAAATATGGGCGGCAAATAATTATGAAATGTTTAAACGTATGATGACCCAGCGTAATGTTGAATTGCAATTACAAGCTTTAGAGTTAATTGAACAGAAATATGGGGTTACGCCACAATCTTTCATTCCTCACAAAAACACCGAACCCCATGTTACTGGAGAGACAAAGGTTGAAATTTCTCCAGATACACACGACAAGCCCATGGCGATGGAAGAAGAAATCATGGAAGAAGTTATAAAGTAAAACACTGGTTTTTGAAAATTAATCTTTTATTTACATAATCATCTAAGAATAAGTACGCAAAATCCATTATATTTCTCTGAAAAAGACTAGAAACCATTTAAAAACACTTTGGTTCGTTACAATAATTTAAATTGATCGAACTAAACTTTTTATTGACAATAAATCAATTAATTCAAGCAGTATAGAAAATCACTAGATAAATTGATGTTGCTGCAATAACTACTATTGAAACTTAAGATTGAAACTCCAATCAATTCATAAAATAAAATTAACGATGTAAATTGCCATTTAATTATTTATTAGTCTGTATTCAGTTTCACTGATCTGATTTTGTAAAGTGAAATACTATTTCAGAAAGTTTCCATATGAAGAAACTCCAATCGAAGAAACCGATTCCGCAAAAAGAGATGAAGAAGTTCAATATCTCTTGGAAGAAAAACACATTCTACAAGAAACCCTCAAAAACATAGGTATGACAACGTAAACATTAGACTGTAATTAAACATCAATGCTTTAGGAGAATCGTCAAAAACTCAAACAGAAGTACCAAAAGATCTTTCGAAAGAAAAGCATAAAGAAGCTGCAAAACTAAAACAAGAAATAAAAGAACCGATCAATATACCAACACAAGATGAAATTGCCTTTGACAAGAAACCTATTTCTACCGAAGTAAACATTTTTCGTGGGTACTTCTAAAAATAAAAACCAATTCTAATTTTAGATCGATAGAGTCGAACTTAAGAAACGCCAAGATTACTTAAGAGCCCAAAGAGATAAATTGGTCGCGCTAAAAAAGGAAGCACGTAAAAAACAATTAGATGTCAATAATTCCTCGAAAGATAAAATAAAAAGTAGACCGAAATCGGCAAAAATGGCACAGGCCGTTTTGACTGGAACCACTGAAACGCTGGAAATTGAAGATCATCAATTGCAGATTAGAAAAGCTCTTGCTGAAAGACTTAGAGCAGAAGTCATTGAGAGTAGCCATGATAACTAAATTTGCTATTCTGCACGTTCCAATTAGTGAACTTCCACATATTTTACTGATATTTATTATCTAAATATAACGAATACAATTTTATTTTACAATTTCATTTCCAAAACATTGATTCGTATTTGAAGAATTCAACAGAAAAGATAAAAGAAATATATATAATATATATATGTATACATATATATGTGGAACAATTGTGATATTGTTATAAAAAAATGTTCGTATAAAAAATATGGTAGTATGGCTGCCATGTTATAATAAATAGTGTGCACAATATTTTTTATCGTTTAAGTACTTAAGTTGATCTTTCAAGTACTGTTTTATAAAATAGCCAAGCAAAATGATATTCTGCGAATGAAGTATTTCAGAAAAGGTAAACGTTGAATACAAAAATCTGTATAAATTTACTAGAACTAGAATATTTCAATTTTGCAAGGCTACAAATCTTTATACAATATGTGTTTGTACAATAGAATGACATGGTAGTGCATTATTCTGTCCTAATATATTCGCTCATCTTATTTCAGCTTATGTGTTAAATTTTTCTATATTGCTAGTATGAGCTCGATCTCAAACACTTTGAGCGAACATATTAAAATATAGGTAATATATAAATAAAAATTATGTACAATTTTAATTTACAATGTCTCAATTCACTACGCTTTAAAATTCAATAAAATCTGCAAACTAACTTTGCTTTTTTCTTGTTAAATCAGGATTGCCCACATATTGAATACGCCAAATTTTAATATTAATTAGTTATAATTTATTAATCACATAAATACAAAACGTAATTGGTTAAATGTTTTAAAATTAGAAACACTTCATAATTGTGTAATGCTCAAAAAAATAGACTAATCAAATTACAACGATTTTAGGTAAAGAAAACTCCAACATTGGCATTTTGATTGTTGTTTTTTAACATATAAAGTATAAAGTTATTGTTGCTTCGTTATACCAATGGTGTAGTTGTCCATTTACAATCATAATTCAATTATTTTTTTTATTAAATAAATACGATACTTTATACATTTTCTTTAATAAATAATTCTTCTGTAATTATCAAATCAAGAACATAGAATTTTAATAAATGCTACATTTTGTGCTTATCCAGGAAGAAATCTTAATAAAACTTTCAAATTAAATAAAAAACGAAAATTATTTTCAATAAGATAATTATAAATCAGCCCTTTCGATATTTTATTGCTAAAATTATTATAACAGTGAATGAAACCCATTTAATGCGATTTTTAAAATCATTGACAAATTCTTATGAACATAATTTTTTTTTTAAATTGCACGATGAATGAATTCAATAATTAGATTCGAACTGTTTTTCAACTTTGAATATCGATAAGAAAAAATAGATTTATTTCGATCAAGATTACATTTCGATCTCTGATTAAACCATACATTACTCAATTACTTACAGAAGAAACGAATACATTATTAATTATGTTTCGATCGTACTTAATTGACAGTAAACTAATAAAAGCTTAACCAGGGATTGAAAAATTCTTAAAAGCAATTGTGTGCATCTTAATTTGTTCGTAATTGACTTAACATTCAGTTTATACAATATGAATATTTGCTGTAAGGTTGCGCTTAGACATACATATCTCTTAAAATTGTACCAGCATTAAATTTTTTAAGTATTATTTAAAATAACAGGTTGTGTTTTTTTTAATAAACTGATTATGTGTAAATCACTGATGAGTATTAAATTGGGCTTAGATGGTGGGTTACAATGAAAAATAGAATCAAAGCAAACTAATTCTTACAATATACTTCAATTAAAACGTTCATGGCACATATACACACATCAAATTTGATGATAAATGAAATTTGTACTATTGCAAATGTGTTACAAAATATATTGCAAATTAAAGTGTTCTCCAAACAGTGTTATGCAATTACAAGAAAACAAACAAAATTTTAGAGCATCTACCTAGGGTACTTTTTTAAAGCAATAAGCTGGAAGAAAAAATGATGCAGAAAACAGTTAATGGCACAAAACTAAAATTTGAAAGATAATCAAAAGTAAGCAACAAAAATTCATTTAATTAATGTACAATATTAAAAAGATCAAAACATGATTACACTTCTCACAAAACTCAAATAAAATTCAAAATATTAAGCAATTTACAAGTATTAAATATATTTTAAAGAATCGAATTATTTTGTAAAACAATTTTCTATCTAAATAAAGAACTCAATCATATTTTTAGAATTAATAAATTAAGCAAGTCTGAAATTAAAAAAATAGAATAAAACTTACTTAAGCACCACAAAATAAAGAAAATACATCAGAATCGAAAATCAGTTTAAGATTATCACATAAACAGTATAACAATGAACGAAATAATACGAAGTAATATTCACGAACTAAATACTTCCATTGACACTACACTCACTGTTTATATTTTTATCTACTTGTTTTGATAATAGAACCTATCAACTACAAAACTACTATGTTCACTTATACTATATCTTTAATTCACATACTCAAGTTCGTAAGAACTTCAACTTTAAATTAAGATAATTCATAACAGTTTTATTAAAAGTGTAATGGTAAGATTATATAATTTGCAAAATGCCTCTAACTTATTTTACAATGGAAAATATATAAAAATTTATCGTAGAAGACACTTTGCTGATTTGTTATTATATAATTATGTATATTTATAAAAAAGCGACTAAACGATACATTTTGAAAACACCCTGTTTGAACTGATAATTTGGAAAAATATATTTGAATTGTTTAAAACGAAAATTTTCATATACTCTCCCTAATTAAAGCCCCGAAGAGACTTTAACTTCATTCTGATTAAAAACTCTCTCACATAAAAAGAAATGGATTAAACAAATTACCATATTTTATTAAGTTAATTATTTTTAAAAGACGGAAGATTCAATAGTTACTACACTGCATTTTTCTTCTCGTTACTTCTTCAAAACCTTGAAGAAAGTAAAAATGTGACTTTTCACAGCTGCACAGTGCAAACGATTCATTTATAAAAAACAGAGTAACAGGTTGTTTCTAAAATCACTGTATTAAACGACTTAATACATGGTTTAGCAATGTGTGAATAATTGACTGTTCACTCTGACTTGCTCACTGCACTATGAGATCACTCGAGGTCATATAAACACACTAATTTATTAAAAACTTACCTCTTCTTAAACTATGAAAGTCTCGGTCGTTTAATTACCTCTTCTTCTTCTTCATCAGAATCGCCCTCATCGTAATCAACAAGACCCTAAAAAAATACCAAAAAAAAGTCATGTAGTACAACTAAAAACTACAAAATCGACGTTTTTTACTTATGGAAAAATACTTACTCTTTTAAATAGTGTCGATCTAATTTCAGATTGATTTAGACTAGGTGGTTGACTACTATTCGCATTGTTGTTAAGCAAGGAAGTTTTAACGGGAGTGATGTTCATTTTAGGTCCATTAGCCTCCACCTTCTTATCCATAATCTTTCCTATACTATCCAAGTCAGTATCTATTTTTTTAGTAAGTATATCTGTCGTTGTTGCGGGCACAACTGCTTCATTATCGTCGAAATCGTCGTCCTCATTAAACCACATTTCTTCTTCTTCCTCCATTTGGCGTTGATCACGACGATATCGACTGTTTCGTAGTATTGAAGGGACACTGTAACACAGTATTTGAATTAATACATAGTTCATCGCGCAGAAGAAAAATGAGTAAACAAAACTTACCCATCTAACGTATTTCTATCGCGATCTTTAAGCTTATCTTGATGTTGATCGTACCTTTGTTTTAAGGCTTTGAAAGTTTGAACGTAGCATATGTCGTCAAAGGATTTTCCATAATTTTCTATAACATGTGAACATAACGTCTTGATATCTTCTAGCTTAATAAATTCAAACATTTCTATAATAGCTGAATCCAATAAATTGTACCTTCCATTGTTTCTAACAAAGGCATCAACAACTGGAGCAAACAAATTACCCTTAATTATATATCTATTATAAAATTCGTCTTTGAGTGCAATTAATTTACGCATGAATCTCAATGCACACAACACAAGAAACTTGTGTGTAGATTTCATTAAAACCAATATTCTTCTTAGAAGATCTTTGTTTAATATACAATTTTTTATGTGGTATGTATGATGTTCAACACAGAATGATAATAATTCGATGATTAAGCCTAGCAGTTGGACTGTTGAGTAATCCTCTTTACTTGCTTCTGATCGATAGTTATCTTCAAGAAGGGGGGCTGAAAATAAGTAACAAATCATTTAAAAAACTCATTACATCCTAAAAAAGTCAGTACTAAAATCAGCTTAAATGTAATATATGCTTTTCTATTTAAAGTATTATTGAAAACCGTACAATTTTCAGGAATTTGAGGAAATGATCAGATCGCTTATTGTGCTGATGAAGATAAAGAATAAAAAGGTCTATGGTTCTAATTTTAGAATAAAACTTTGCAAGGAACTGTCCAATTTTTGAATCACTAAAAAATTTACTGAAAAATCACAGAATTAGAAAAACTAAAAAATTTTGTGAGATTATCAAAACGTTTTTTTCTTTTTCACGAAAGTTTCTTTGCCTAGAAATAACAAGTTTTAAATTGTGTCTTAATTCATTTTCACTAAACGACAATTTTACTGAAATCAATCGTTTTGAAAATTACCCATAATTGGTCATTTTTTCTAAATCTTTGTTTTTCCACAGCACAAAAATAGGAGCTACATTTTGTCAATTACTGTATTTATACCACTCATAGTAATTCCATACAGAATTTGAGTAAACACGAATTAAAGAAGTAAGAGCAAGAAATGCCCAATTAACAAATATACAAAACCAATTCCACAAGACCTATTGCCAAAAATTATAAAATAATTTTATTATAATAATCCTAACTATCGGATTTTAATATCCTTCTTTCTCACTCTTAATCGATTTGAGAGCAATAATTATCCAAGCCTAAAAAGGTTAATCAAGAGCTGTCTAAATATTAAAAAGTAGTTCCAATGTGAAGGCAGTATAGCTTTTTACGAACCATTGTAGGGAAAATGGTTCAAAAAAAATCTCAAAAAGAAGTGACCCATGCATATGGTTACGAATAAGTATTGTAAACGGTTTTGTAGAATTTTCTATTACTTTTCTTAATTATGTGTAAATAAATAATCAAATTTACTTGCCTAATAAGAACATACATGTAAATTTATTAAAAAATAACTCGTTTTATCTACTTTTATACATAGTTTATGGTTTGTTTTTATATGATCCATAAGAATACAAATAAATTAAACGATAATATAATAAAATTCCTTCATTTTGTTTGTTTTGGAATCTTTAAAAATGTAGAATAACATTACCAAATTTTGGCCAAAAAATGCATAAGTCTAATATTTAAACAAGATTCTTATAAACAATTAACTAACGTTTTTCTCATCGCTTTAAATAATATTAATCCTAGGGTAAAGTTCCTTCATTTTAGAGCATCAAAATGAATTTTATACAGCCCTATTCCAAAAGTTACACATCTTGTGCTCTTGCTCCTTCAATTGGACAGTCAAAGGCTTTTCCTTGTTAATATCTTTCTGATCATTTTTTATTTTAGATTTCGTCCCATTTGTATTTATTTATAAAATAAAATTGGGCGCGTGTTATATTTAAGCTTATACAGTACTTGAATTTAAAACAAACCTTACCTATAAGTATGTGGACGCTGTGCTTATAAAAGAAATTCAAAAAATCTGTTTTTTCGGATTTGTTAATAGAAGAAAGCATATTCTCAGGATCGAGTAATATTCTTAGCACTCCCATTAATTGTACAGCACCGCCCAACTCAGGATCCGAATCGCATATTATTTGCTCTATGATGATATTTAACAAAATTTGGTCCTAAAAGCAAAAATGCGATTATGAAATGCAATAAAACTATAAATACAAGTGATTACCTCATCCGTATTATTAGCTTGCTGCAATGTATATTCCCGAACTACAGAAGGAGAATATTCAACAATATATGTAAGGATGTCTATTGAAGCAGTCTTAGTTTTTTGATCATCTGCTGCAAGATTTATTTCTAGCGCCTGCAAAATGCCTAAATTCGTCAAAGTTTTGTAAAATGGTTCTTTAGCCTGCGGTTGCAAATTTTGAGAATAATTACAAAACTCTTTCAAAAACAATACCAAGTCTCTTCTTTTCGCATCTGAAGTTGTTACATTAGTTAACATGGTAAACAGTTCGGTTAAAAACTTTTCATCTTCTTGAACTAATGACACAATTTCAACTTTGTTAAAAAATATAAAACTGCTCAAAGTGGAAAGCATGTTATCCTCGAAAACGGAGGGCGTAGGTAGAACCACATCTTGTATGTACTGAACTCGAAAGGTTTGATGTATTTTCGAAAGCAACTCTGCATTTTTTATAGGTATAGCCTCCTTGAATTTGGCATGTTGTTTTAGATATTCTCGATGTCTTTTGAGTGTCGGTGACGAAGGATCGTATTCTAAACAGCCAACCACATCGAATATTGTATCGTCGGCAAACATAACCTCGAATAATGCATTCTTGTTCAATAAAAAAATATTTCTAAATATATCATATAAATGATGTAAACCTTCGGTATTCTCTAAATCCTCGCACATATGAAATAAGTTCAGCAATTTACGAATATAATTTTCACTTTCAATTGCCACAGCCAATTTTTCTTTTCTCATTGGCGAACTTAAACAGTTACTAAATAATTCACTTATATCTTCTAATCTACTTAATTCACAACTAGGTAATTCAATTGGAGGTGCCGAATCTGTTATATCATCAAACCTTTCGTCTTCAGATTCTTCCACAATATCTTGTGTGATCTCCACAGATGGATCTTTGCCTTGAACTTGGCATATTTTCTCCCAAATCTCGTCGCAACCAGCTTTTTCTTGAAAACTTAACGCCAAATCAAAGTTGTCTCCTTCCGACCAGACAATTAATGTATCTTGTTGCTTTTGATATGCCGTATCTGGTTGTATTTTCGATTCCAACAATAAAGACCCGTCACTTTCAGCTCTCACCAACAGTGATATTCCTTTCAGCCGATCAACATACGAAGACGAAACATGACCCGTACCTCTGTCGTCCCATTGTCTATCAGCATTTAGTGCATACAACTTCACTCTTCGGCGTGTATCTGTCATGTTGTACAATTTACCACCAATTACACTTTTGATTTAAAATTTTACTTTCCCGCATTCCGTTTTCAAAAAACAACCTGAAATAGAACAATGGGTAAACTGAATAATATCAAATAGACACAAGTGAAATAGTGAGTGTACAGTAAACGTGAAGAGTGGTGTGAAGTACATGTTGTAAGAATATTTAAGGTGATAATAGTTACGAATATCGAATATGTACCCACAAACCTGATTTCTAACGACTCTTGCACTGTAGTTAACAAGCGATCACGAATTTTGTATGGAAATTTTGGCTAATTTACAATTACACAAACAAAAAATTATTGCTGCACATTAAGACGCGAATGTTCATTAGCAATATTATAATACACTATATCTGTTGTAGACTGAACGTTATGGAAACATTTCGCATATTTACTTTAATTAAAACTAATGTATTGACGCGCTTTAGCAAATGGACACAACACAATCGCCATCTTGGATTTACAACAACGCTCAAAGGGGTTTACAAGGGCAAACGCAAGGACAACGCGCATGTTCCGCCAGAATTAAAATGTGTTTATGAAATTACATTGAAATATTTTAATATGATATTCTAATGAAAGTGAAAATCGACACTAATTATACTAATGTAGGTACATTTTTACGACTTGTCTGTTGTTTACATTTAATGTCAGACTAATTGGTCATAACCAATAAAATTTTGAAACTGTTTACCAACAGTAAGACGTTCAATGCAACTGTGTAAATTTATTTTTATTTTATCAATAAAAAACTTAATAATAATAATGTTTACTTAACAGGAAAAGGGGGTTAAAAGGTTGAGTTTAGTTTTCGGTGTCAACAATATAACCTACTTTTTAGGAATCTATCGAGTTTGATGGGCTTATTTATCTTCGTTTAAGGGCTTCCAATGTTTCAAAGGGGTAACAGTATCCCTGAGTATATTTCTATAATCAAGATCAAATTAGTCGTTTTGAACTGTATAAATTTTACTATGGACTTAATATTATCTTTTTTTTTTAGATGGAAGGACACTTGCGTTCTCACTGAATAGGTTTTAAGAATAATAAACTCTGGACATGACCAAGTTATTAAATGGAGTTTAATACTAAAATGGATTTAATACATTAATATTATGCATATTTCAATAATTTTCTAGTTTATAACTGAAAGAGGTGACCGACAATTTTATTAAAGCTTAATGATTAGTATTTTAGTATCTAAAAATCTAAATTATTGTTAACTCAATTTAAATAATGTGTTACAATTTTAAACAAAGCGCCATTTATTGTAATTATTCGACGATCATACACGATTGACGGATTTCGATTATATTCGTTATTGTTCCAGAAATTTTTTGTCCGACCTTGAACGCATAAGATTTGCCTTGAAGTTCGTCAATAGTTACTTTGAAGTTTCTACAGGGTATACGTATATCAGTTACAAATATATGTATTTATACTTTGTATTATCCGGAAAACGATGAAACTACTGTTTTTTTGTGAAAAAATCAATGTATTAAGAAAATCGATTTTAAAATTAATCAATTCAAGCCGAAATAGCTGTTGTATGAAGTTGGTTTCGAATTTTGGTTGGTATTAAGTGGCAACTAAAAGTAACTAATTTTAAATTTTTCTATTTGTTTTGAATATTTTATATTAGTTCTTCTAAGTATTTGATTTTAATAATTACTGTTTAAACATAATACTTGAAACAGATTTTGCTGTAGTTTGAGACAAATACTTTAGTTGTTTCTTATGGTGTTTAAATTGCTTGGTAATGGTTTGTGGTGCTTTTTGCTTAAATAACTTTGGAAGTAAATATATTTTGATTGTTTTAGGATAAATTTTACATCAATATAATCAATCAATATTTATGGACATAAATAAGGATTATACACGGTTCATTATTAGTTATTCGCTTGTGAGAAATGTTGAAAAACATTATATTTTGTTGAATTTCATGATGAAGCAATAGTTATTGTAACTTGAGTTATAAAAATTTTTCTTATTTATTTTTATGTTTATTATTGAAGAAAACGATAGTTTACATAGGTAGGAAGTGACGACTGCCACTAATACTTTCAAAGCTTCTTTTGTCAACTTCGTTCATGGTGGGTCGCAAGATTTTTTTTACTTGTATAGGGATTGCGTATTCAAGAAGGTTGAAAAACATTGATTTAGGAAATATTCAAATTAAAGTTTTAGAATAAAAATATTTTTCTCGAACAGTTTGATGAAAAATATCAAAATTTACACTGATTTAAGGAAGCGGTAAATAATTATAAAACAAAGAATATAGGAAAACATCATCAGTCATTATTTCATTTATATCCATATTTTCTATTAGTATGCATTCCAATAAATAATATTCAAATAAAGAAATAATAAAATACATGAGGTAAAAGATTATTATTTTAAATAATACTATCTTACATATTTCAATACTGCTAATTCAATATTACACAGATTAACACCTATAAGTACCAACTTAGTTATACTTTCTTAACTATAGTATGTACATCGCAGTTCTGTAAAATAGTTAAAATCTACAAATCTGAAACACAAAAAGATATTTATTATAATGAAACGAGGAATTTAAATTAAACTGCCTTACCCATAGTTTCTTGTTGAATTTCAACTTTGTACGTTGGATTATCATAGGCCGACTGACTTACTCTAGGTGATGAAGTTATTGCAGCTTTGTTTTGACTATGCCTTTTAACTAATATTAATAATAAAATAAGTGTGCTCAAAATCGCTATTGCCGCTAATATTGCAACAATGACCAAAGGCCCGTAATAATCCCCTTTCGTTTCCGAATATTCATCCGATTCTAATTTACCTGAAATCCAAATCGGTCATATTTTTTACATACACATTTTATAATTTTATAATCACCTTGCTGCGAGGAAGCACCTAAAGAAGGGGCCGTTCTTGGCTTTGTAACGAAGTCCTGCACATTACTCGTTTTAATTCTACCATTTGTCAAGTAAATTTCTAACCATAATCTGTATCGAACACCCGGCTTCAAATCCATAATTGTAGTCTTGGGAGGAGCGTCTCTTTTAGCAACTTTGAATGTGCTATAATCACCTTTGCCCGAATCACTTTGATAAATGGCTCTAAATATATTAACATATTTATCTTCGGGATAAGGCACTCCAGCCCAAGTAATTTCCACACTGGTTGCTTTCACGTGTGTAATTTCTAAAGTTACGTTAAACTCATAATCATCATGTTCGTTAGCCGTCGTAAAGTGAATCATATGCTCCGCATGTAACTCGGTCATTTGGCCAGAAAAAGGTATGAAGAAGATGCCAGCTTCATATTTCGAATTCGGTTTTAAATTTTCTAAAGTGTAAGTGGTCACGGCTCGGTGTATTAAAGGCGTTGCTGCATAAATTTTCCCATCTATTTCCCTATAACGTATTTGTACCCCATCGATGAATTGCAGTTCATAATCGGTGAATTTCCGCCATGCTACGTTCACCCATGTAGCATTAATGTCCGTGATGCTCAAGTTGGGTTCGATGGGTATGGCTGGTGGTAGCGTGCTCAATGGAGTGTTCTTCAGGGTACGAACCGTATACACTCGACTAGAAGGTGTGTTGTGAAGATCTCTTAATGTTACGATTATCTTAATTTTGTACTCTGTGTCCTCTTTCAGACCCAATAATTCAAACTCTAATTGTGCAGTTTCTATCAAATCGTTGGGAGGCGCAAAGACTTGTAACTGCCAAGAATTTGGGTCGTCATTGCTGCAAAAAAAAAACAACTTTGAGAATTGCCAAAGATTAAGATATTCAAAATTACTTTTGGCTTGTGTAACGGACTTCCACTCTTCCATGAAGCCCTACAATAACCGGAGGAACGGTGAAAGCCAATCTTATCGTGTGCGAATCGATCGCTTCCAAATTCTGAACGTTGATTTCGTCTTGGGATTGTTGGAAACCTGGAGGTATGTTTACAAAACCTCCTGGGTATATTTGTCCGTTAATTCCTATTTTAAACGACAAATTAAGGCAATTAGTAGACACATCAATTTTCCTATTAACCAACCTGGTTGCGTCATATTTTGCTGCAGTCTAGTCGGTATTACTAGTCCATTAGATGCCGTCAGAAATAAATGTCCGTTTTGGGTGGTAATTTGTGGGTCATGGGGAATTTCAAAGATTTGAGGATTCTTTTGGATGTGTTGTAAAATATGATCAACGTTATAATTTATGGGCAAATCATCTCCCGAATTGGGAATAGCATACGGGATTACTTGTTGATGATGAATGGGATTAATGACTCCGGGGTTGCTTAAAGTATTTTGATTTTGATGATGAGCATCGTGGACTTCGAAAACGGATCCCGAGGGATAATTTGCTAATTCAGGATGTTGATTAATAAATTGCAATAGCTCTTCTGGGTCTCCTTTCCCATGTATTTCGAATTGAGGATGCTGGGAAGGAATGTTATCTTCGATTGTGTCATTTTGTTGCGTAGCCGTTTTTGTAAAGTGAGTTTCCGAAAGTATTTTATTGGGTTTCGATTTATTTGATAATTTAGTTGGTTTAATATGGACGGGGGTTGCAGTAGGAAGAATAGGTCCTAAATATGGGGGTACTTCTGAAGTACCTTTTGTAAATTCCGCTTTCTTGTGTGCAGAGTCTTTGTGCTCTTCGTCGTTTTTATTGTGATGAATGGGTTTGTGATGTTCTTTTTTAGAATAATAATGATTTTCATCTGAGGTGATGTTCGGTAGTAGCTCTAATTCGAGGGGCTCTTGCGACGATTCTTTATTGGTGTAAACTAACAAAGGACCTAATATTTTGGAAGGTGCTTTAGTAGGAATCAGAGGAAGAGAATTGCTTAGGGAAATGTTTGCATCTCCTTTCATATTCTCTTGTTCGTTTGTCGTCTTTGTTATTGTTTGGTCAGGTCCTGCAATTATGGTTCTTTTTCAGTATTTGTTTTGTATACAATGGAACTTCCATTAAATGGTAGAAGAAATAAGTCAAAAAATTGTAATTAACTGTTTGACCGTCTGCGTTTAATAAAATACTGTAAACTTAATTAAAGATAGTAATATCACAATGAGTGGGAGTGAAAGACAATTATAGGGATTTCCTATAGATAATTTAGAAATATAAAATAAGTCATAGTTAAGTTTAGGTAAGAATTACTCGCTAAACGTAAAAAAGACGCACATATAATATAGTTTTCAATACATAATTTAAAAAAATACTCTCCATAGTTAATTAAACGATGTAAGTTTTTTGATATTGGCAATTTAAAAAAAAACCTTATCGTAAATGAATAAGTTAAATAGAAAATATGGATCAATTTTTTAAAATAGTTTAAACATTATACAGTAAAACCTCAATTATCCGAACCTCAGTTATACGGATTCGCGATTATCCGGATGGTCAACCGCGTTCGGACTCGTTGCAAAAATTTAACCTCGGCATTTCTTACTAAATTTATTATTTTATTTTCTATGTCGCACTAAACAGTGTTTTTTTGATTTGTTAATTTTAAGATAATGTGCGACTGTTTTTTGTATACATATACCTAACATTTTGACCAAGTATTTTCTTGTTAAAACGGGACGCTTCGTAATCGTGCTTAAAACCGAGTGTGCACATTCGAGCTCAAAGTGGCACATTCCGATCTCGGGAAAATGAAGCGCGCCGCTCCGCGTCGCGCTTCATTTGCCTCCCTCGCTCGGAAATGTGCCACTTTTCGCTCGAATGCGCACATCCTCGTATTTATCGAATTTGCCTATATTATTATTTTATTTTTGAATTCAAAAAATTAAAAGTCGAATAAATTAGATCGATTTTTTGTTTGAAAAAGGTTAGATATTTTATTCCTTTTGATAAGTTATCGTGGTGCTCTTCCGCACGCCTAATTGTAGCAAGCTTGATAAAAATATTTTCAGGTGTATTTTCGAATGTTTACTAATTTGCATTTTTGATTATTTAAAATTGTATATGAGTCAAATTTTCTGAAGTGGGGTACTAAAAATCAACTAGTTGATTTTTATATCATCTTTTGCAGCTTGTTGAATGTTTATATGTCAAAATTAATGTCTCCAAATATTTTTGGGTAATTTTCATTTTTGTAAAATAATAAAAAAATTAGTTTTAAGGCACATTTTGTATACACTGTTGTAATTAAACTTCATTTATGGATTAATTCAATTTTTAAATATAAAAAAATATTTATATGTTACATAGGGAGTGCATCAAAATTTTAGAATGACTTGGGTGGGGTATGTTAAAAAAAAGGTTGGGAAATAAGAGCCAAAATTCGGAAAAAATTAAAGTATTTTTTTTCATGTACGATGAAGTTCTTCCATTTAGTCTAGTTTAAAAGTACTAAATTAGAAATGTGGTTTTTGCTAAAAAATACCCTACTGTAATTTTTAATTAAAAGAAAAGCGAGAAGTGTACATTTAGCCTAGTTTGATTTAATTAATATTATTTGTAAGAGAGAAGAATAAGATAGGCAAATTCAATTATTAAGAAGTATGTGCACTTTCAAGCGAAAACTTTTTCCCAATAGAAAATCTGGATTTCAAGGATTTGTTATTAATATAGTCTTTTGATTTGAAGAATAAAATAATAATATAGGGAAATCCGATAAATACGAGGATGTGCGCATTCGAGCGAAAAGTGGCACATTTCCGAGCGAGGGAGGCAAATGAAGCGCGACGCGGAGCGGCGCGCTTCATTTTCCCGAGATCGGAATGTGCCACTTTGAGCTCGAATGTGCACACTCGGTTTTAAGCACGATTCACAATTATTTACGTATTTTCTTAGACGACGGACTTCAACTGTTCTATTTTCGTTAGCTGTGCTAAAATTCATTTTTTTCTATACATTCAATTAATCGAATTTTCGATTATCCGAATGAGCTGTAACAATAATTAGTCCGGATAACCGAGTTTCTACTGTGCCAGAAGTGATATGACAATATTATTCATTTTCATAGTACTTTTGTTGAAGAC
Organism: Sinopyrophorus schimmeli; assembly: GCA_036325965.1. Lineage (NCBI taxonomy): Eukaryota > Metazoa > Arthropoda > Insecta > Coleoptera > Elateridae > Sinopyrophorus > Sinopyrophorus schimmeli. Next base: position 511,039 of record JARFIZ010000110.1, read on the forward strand.
ATTTTGTAATATATTTTTTATTTGTAAATCAAAACCGAGTAAAAATGCTGAAGATCCACAACCTACCCACAGCAGTCACGCACGCCATTGAGGAACCCACAGCAGACACACACGCTAAAATTCGCTAAAATTAAAATGCAAAATTTTATAGCTTTAAAAATACTTAAATTTATACCTGCGCTTGGGTCGACCATTTTTTGAATAAATTTTATTGTGGGTGCTAGCTGTGGGCGCGTGTGTGTCTGTATATCTGGGTCTATGCAGTGGCGTAGCCTAAAGGGAAGTCGGGGAGGCCCACCCCTGACGGCACCTTTTGTAGATGGCAAAATTTCACAATAATTTCTAAATTACTGTAAATTTGGAGCATTTTGGATTTCAATACCTAAATAAGGGGGCGGCAAATTTGACTTACGGTCCGTGCGGCTACAGCTCACGCTACGCCACTGGGTCTAAGTCGACCATTTTTGAATAAATTTTAGCAACTGGCGCATGCGTGCTTTTTTGTGGGTCCGTGTGTGCACAGATTAGAGAGTAGACAGATATCCCACTGATGACGTATTCTATTGTTCTCGTTTGTAAGCCATAAACCTCTGCGCACAGCAAAATAAACCTCTGCGCAAGAACATATGATCAAAAAGTCACCATAGGCGTGTGTACGGGTTTCTCATACACTATCACAAATATTCTGATTTTTAACAAAAACTAAAAAACAAAAATATTAAGCAATACAAACCTTACAGGACTTTACTTATATATAAATTAGTGCAATATATAGTTTAAAAAGTTTGAAATAAGTAAAAAAAAAATGTAGTATAAATAAAGTTTTAAGGAAAACCTTTTATAACAAATCGCGAAGTAACTTTGTTAATTATAATTTTTATTAGTAAATTACTGAATAAAAATAAACCTGTATAAGTAACCATAAAACTAAAGGTAATTTCTTTTTTTAGATTTAGGGGCAGTGCGCCTATGTGAAAATTTTCGCGCATGTCTGTTTGTCACCTCTGGTTTTCAAATCTCAGAGAACAAAAGACTGAGATATCTGTCTACTCTCTAATCTGTGCGTGTGTGTCTAACAGTGTTACCAACTTAGTAGTTTTACTCCTCCATTAGTGGGAAAATTTTTTTTTAGTTGCTGGTGGTTTTTTTAGTAGTAAATATCCTCCAAAGGTAAAGACAGTAAATCAAATAATGGTAACATGGTAAAAAAAAAAAACAATACTTTTTATCTAAATATTTTGACTTTTTTTGCTTTCCTTTCTTTTCTTGTTTTTCATTATTTGAATTAGTTAGTTCAGCTTCGAGGGAGCGCTAGTAGTTTTAGAGTCACCACTAGTGGTCTCTCAAAAAATATTTTGGCAACACTGGTGCCTAAACGTTCACAATGTGTAGCTGTAGTGGGATTGCTATGGGTCTATCAAAATTTAAACGTGCAAGTCGGCTGTGGGATCTCTGTAGACTTAGGGGCATTTTTACTAGGGGACTCAATGATCCTACAAGATTTTAGTTCTGAATTTGCCAAATTAAATAATAAAAACAATTCGTCTCACATTTTATGTTTAAAATGGGCAAAATATCATCGATTAAATTATGAATGAACTAGAGCAAGTTAATGGAAGTTCCATGGTATACAATTTCATCAATAAACTACTGAAACTATAAGCAGTATAACAATTTTTTTTATGTATGTACAAAGAGTAGTCATAAGTAGTTAGTCAGTTTCCGTCTTATCGATAATTCCAAACCAACACTTTAAATAACCGACAGTTTAAAAAATTACAATTATTTATTCAAATTATTATTTTTTTGAATAAACTTGGTACTCGTTAACATTACCGTTAAATTCTTCGACAATAATTTATGCGCAATCTTAAGTCATTCAAAGTATTGATTTGCTCTTTAAGTCTATCTATACAACTATCAACCAGGTTAATTACAAGCAGCTGGAGAAAACACTCACCATGCGAATTTCCATCGCGGCTGCAAACCCAATACATGCAACAGTCATCGTCCGGTAGATGATCCAGAACCGCAAGATGCGGCGGACAATGCAAAGTAGGCGGCGGCAATGCGGTGACCGGCTGACAAACATTTTGACATTCGATTTTTCCCATTTCGCAATAGCAGCGCTTTTCGCATCCGGTAACGTTGGTCGGTATTTGCTGCCAATTCTCATACAAAACATTTTCGTACATGCAACTGCCGGTGCTGATGCACTTGATCGCTTTCGGGCAGCATTGCGGAGGCGTCGGTACGAAATTCGGCGGCTCCGTTTCCCATTTTATACAATTGGGATTTAACACATCGACGCCGAAGTATGTGGGACAGTCCATATTGAGACATTGAATACCATTTTCGCGGCAGACGCAAAGCGATGTACAGTTATCGTTATATTCTTCGCCTATTTTAAGCGTGCGACCTTTATATTCGCAACGTTTCGTAGGCTCGGAGCTTGATTTGTTTTGCACTTGGATTACGTCGTTGCCGTTTTTCAATTTTACGTACTTCGAGCCCGATTTTGGGTTTTGGATGTACCCGCCGACTTTCATCGAGTAGCTCGTCCATATTTGTTTGTCTTTGCTGATTTCCACCTCGGGCAAAGTGGATAATTTATTGACGTTCGGCTCGAACTCTAATTTAATGGCGGAATCGTTTAGGTACTTGGCCGCAATTAATTTGGGTGTGTCATTTTGATCTTTTTCTGGCTCGTAGTCGTTTAGGGTTACATCACAAAGCACTTTTCTGCAACAGGAGTCCATGGGATCTGGCACTTCGACGCATCGGTCCAACGTTTTGTTGGTTGGAGCGCATCTAATTATCAAAAAGCGTAAATTACAAACTTTTTAATGGTTTAAAATGGTTTTTTTTTCTTACCTTGGCTTACAACTTACTTTTCCTTGACTTTCACACGTACAATGTAAATCGCATCCATCTTCGATTCGTTCGTTTTTGCTGTACGTTTTATTTTTGTACACGCAAACTTCTTCTCGTGATACGTCTGCAAATATCAGTAGTTATTACAGTGGAAACTCGGTTATCGGGACTAATTAATGTTGCAGCTCATTCGGATAATCGAAAATCCGGATAATTGAAAAAAAAAACAATTTTACCTTGTTAGGTATTTATTTACAAAAAAAAACGAAACAAATAAGTATTAATTATAAAATCAACAGTAAAAAATACCAAAAAGATCATAAAATGTTTAGGTAAAATTAAAAGTAAATACAGTCGAACTTCCATAAGTCGAACGCCGATAAGCCGAATTTTTGATAGCTCGAACTCGAAATTTAATAAATCGAATTATATAATTAGTCGAAGCGTTTTACAATTCATTAATTCAAGTTTCCATTAGTAAATAGGTCGATGACTCGAAGTTAAATTTTACAACTTTTCTAAAAATTTCTCTACCTGAGAGAGGATTAACGACGGCTTGGTTTGGTGTTATTGATGCTTTAAGAGCTCTATTGTTATCTACGAATAAAAGGTTTATACTACCAGAATGTTTTGACGGCGGCACTTCAATTGGATTTAAAAACTAATTTAAGTTTAAATGCCTTATGAACAGTTATAAATTTTTGAGATGGTTTTACCGTTTATTTTACAAAAAAATAAACTATTTTTGCATTTTAGTTTTCAATTTGCTAGTTATTCGTCGACTATGAAGACTAACAAATGTGTTTTACGTTCTTTATAGTTTGTAACAGAGTATAACAGAAAATCTAAAAAAGTTTAATACTTTTTCTAAAATTATTTGCGTATTAACATGGAGTGTAAACGAAAATTAAAAAGTTTAACCATAAGGGAGAAAATTAATCTTATAAAAAAAGTGGAACGTGGGCTCAAAAGAAAAAAGGATATAGCTAAAGATTTTGGTATTCCCGCAAACACTTTATCAACCATTTTAAAAAACAGAGACCCAATTGTAGCTGCTGAAGATACAAATGACAAATGTCAACGTTGATAAAGATTTGGAAGTTGCTGAAATTCCTAGCGATGAAAGCATTATAAGTAAAGTGCTAGAAGAAAATAAGAAAAACTGTGAAAGTGAAAGTGAATATGAAAGTGATACAAATGTTACAGTAAACATCCCCTTCAACAACTCAAGTTTACAATGCAATAGATACTATTTCTCTATTCCTATGTGCTCAAGAAGATGTTCCTACAGATATATTATTATCGGTAAGATCGTTGGAAAAATTTGTAGAACCGTAACATTTTGGAGCAATGAAGCAAAAGACAATTTTAGATTACTTTCAATTTAACAGTAAATAATATGTAAATAACTATATTTTTTAGGGTCTTAATAAAAATAAATAATGTTAATGATTGTAGATCAATTTTAGTTATTTTCTATAAAAAATGAATGATATATATATACGGAAGTATTTAACTGAACTTCTTTTGGTAACTCGAGTTTTTGATATGACGAATTATTTGTGCTATCTCTTCGACTTCAACTTATCGAGGTTCGACTGTAGTTAATCCGTAGTGGCCCACTTCAGAAAATTTGACTCATACAATTTTAATCAACCCTCCGCATACTAGGTGACTAAATGTCACATGCCATACTAGGTGGGGTTTGCCATACCCCGAAAATAAAATGAAATAAAATCTATAAAATTGTACTTTATGACAGTTCGATGATAAGAAATATATTTTAATAACCAATAATGAATAGGTTTAAGTAAAACACATTGTATCTTCTCATTCCTATGGTAAATACGTTTTTTGAATATAAAATCGATATTTACTAAATTAAATTAAAATTTTTGATTTGAAGGAGCTTATGGTAAATTATATTAATGTAATAAATACGAGGATGTGCGCATTCGAGCGAAAAGTGGAACATTTCCGAGCGAGGGAGGCAAATGAAAGCGCGACGCGGGCGGCGCGCTTCATTCCGAGATCGGAATGTGCCACTGAGCTCGAATGCACACTCGGTTTTAAGCACGATTACCAAACGTCCCGTTTTAACAAGAAAAAAATTGGTCACGTTAGTTATACCCCACCTCGTACACGGAAGGTTAATCAAAAACGCGAATTTTTAAACATTCGAAAGTACACCCGAAAATATTTTTATTAAGAAATAAAATATCTAACCTTTTTCAATCAAAAAAGAGATCTAATTTATTCGACTTTAAATTTTTTGAATTGAAGAATAAAATAATAATATAAACAAATCCGATAAATACAAGGATGTGCGCATTCGAGCGAAAAGTGGCACATTTCCGAGCGAGGGAGGCAAATGAAGCGCGACGCGGAGCGGCGCGCTTCATTCCGAGTGCGGAATGTGCCACTTTGAGCTCGAATGCGCACACTCGGTTTTAAGCACGATTACGAAGTGCCCCGTTTTAACAGGAAAAAACAAAGGCGGTTGACAATCCGGATAATCGCGAATCCGTATAACTGAGGTCCGGATAATCGAGGTTTTACTGTATTTAGAAAAAAATGAGTTGTTGGCATACTAACCTATGTGGCTTGCACAAACTAATATTGCACAACAAGGATCATCGGTATCCTTTTTTTCGCACAGAGGGTCGTCGTGGGCGCCCGCTTTTTTTAAAAAGGGCTCCCGGCAACGATCGACACAATCCATATCTCCGTTGGTACAGGTACATATTGAATCACATTCGCTTTCTAATTGTTCGCCGTGCTCGTAGGTCAAGCCTCCCTTAATACACGATTTTCCTGAAAATATAAGACTAATATTGATTGCTTTCCTGTACGGCAAATAATGCTTTTAATTGATTACAATTATTGTGGGATTTTCGATTTTTTATATTTTGAAATATTGTGAGTAATAGATCAATGATAAATAGTTTTTTTTAAGTTTTATTTTCAATTTTTGACGTTTATAAAATAGCGAAGACTAACATCAATTGCTTACTTTTTTGGTGTCCTGTTCGAACCCGTTCTTCTCGAGAATTTTAAATAGCACGTCTATGGTTTTTTGGACCTATCCGTAGCCAAAAAATTTGGCGAATCCAAATCTGTTTAATTTTTAAAGATCCGTCTACAAATAACGGCCCAACAATTTTTTAAACGTAAGCTTTTGTGATACCAAAATTCATTTAAAACTTCAACCCTTTATTACTTGAAAAATTAGCATTGCGTTCTATGCCGATTTTGCCGGTATCTTATAGAAAAAAGTCGCAGAATTTTGAATCTCGGTCGTTTTTAATGATCAAATCGAAAATTAGGGCGCTACAATCGTTTTGTGAGTCGACGTGTATTTTTTTCGATTTAATTAGTTTTCTCGAAAATTTTGTAGGTTAAAGGAGGAGCAGGGAAGAATGGTTCAGGCTATGTCGGTTTGGGGTCTATAAGAACGTGCCGTAAAAATTTAAAGCAAATCCATTACCTAAATTTTTTTTTCTGAATCTGGTCCATGAACTGGTCCAATCAAAAATGAGGGCGCTACAATCGTTTTTTGTAAGTCAAAGTGTATTTTTTTCAATGTATTTAGTTTTCTCAAAAATTTTGGGTGTTAAAGGGGGAGTAGTGAAGAATGGCACCGGCTATGTCGGTTTGGAATCCCTAGAAACGGCCGGAAAAATTTAAAGCAAATCCATTACATTTATTTTTTTCAATTGGAGCAAAGGGCTCAATCCCTAACTTTTGAAAGAGTGAAAGATGCGTGTGGTGTAAAAAAATTGAAATTCTCGATGATAGACCTCTTAATATTAAAATGAAGGGCTCAAATTTTGGCGTTAACTTTTTTTATCAACCTAAATAATATTTTTGGTATTCCATTAAAAAAAATAGTCGATTTTTTTAACCCAGTCTAATATACAGGGTGTCCCAAATTGAGTAGGCTAAAATGGGTATCTTTCTTATTAGTGAAGATAGAAGTTTGGTTAAATGGGCAATGTTTTGCAGTTTTAGGTGCCCATTCAGATTCTGTTAAGAAAATTTTAAAATTCCGAATAGTTCCGAAGTTATGGTCAAAAAACTGAAAATTGTCATTTTCTTTAATGTCATATAACTTTGTAATTATAAAAATAAAAAAAAAAGTTTAATACAAAAGTTACTAGGTTTCATAAAGTACAGATGGAAATTAAGTCAAAATTAAATTCAAAATGGCGGTGTCCAAGATATTGATACCAACTTTCTTATTTTAAATAGGCGCCATATTGGATTTTTACATAGTTAAATAGGTTTTTTTTTTCTCCTTTCAACCATGTATAACAACCCATATTTAAATAAAAATTATTAACAATATTAAATTTTTCTGTTTTAAATCAAGTAGCCATGAATTATCAAAAAAAATAAAACAGCATAATACAAGCCAAGGTCATTATATTTATTTTTTGACTGATATTGTAAGTTTTTTGGGTAATAATAATTATTACCTTATAAATAATTCAAAATGGCAAAGTTTTTAACTAAGCAGTATGATATGTTTTGTACCTACATTAAATGTTACAAAAGACCCTGCGCTGCGGCACAAACATACTTTAACACTTTTCCAAAAAAAAAGCAATCGAACGTTAATATTTTTAAAAGATTGGATGTGAATATGCAGAAGTATGGATGTTTACGGTAACCAAATTGAAAGAATGTGGAAGATGATCTTCATGATCTCTACTAATAAAAAAGGTACCCATGTTAGCCTACTCAATTTGGGACACCCTGTATTCTATTTTCTTTTTAAATTCAAAAAGTAATTTAAACAAATTCTATAAATACGAAGATGTGCACATTCGAGCGAAAAGTGGCACATTTCCGAGCGAGGGAAGCAAATGAAGCGCGACGCGGAGCGGCGCGCTTCATTTTCCCGAGATCGGAATGTGCCACTTCGAGCTCGAATGCGCACACTCAGTTTTAAGCATGATTCACAATAATTCATTTTCTTTCTCAGACGACTAACTTCGACTGCCGAATTTTCGTTAGTTGTGCGCGCGCAACTTCCGTTGCCTGTTAACATTTTATTATGAACCCGTTCAAAAAATGGCCAAACATAAAATTAAGAAATGTACCATGCATGGCTAATCGAGTGGTAGGCAATACAATTGCGAAATAACGAATTTACCGAATGTCACGTTGTGGGTAGTTCTTAGCGTCGTCATTTTATCCATGAAGTCATCCTCGTCGTCCATATTAACATCGCTCAAGTCTTCGATTTCGTGTTTCGTCGAAATGTTATTAAGTAGCACGTTTTCATAACTGTGATCTGCTAAACTGAAATTGATAGCACGTCCTTTCGGTTCATCCATGGCATTTGGTGGCGACATCAAGGCTAACGTTGTAGTTTGTATTGGTTCTGTGACATTAATCGAAGGTTTAGCAGTCGAGATTGTCGATAGCAACGTCTGTTGCATAAATAAAGTCTCTTCTCCGTCTTCATCCTCGGACATCATATTTAAAGCTTTGGGTTTGGGCAACGGTTCCGCCGTGTGCGTCGAAATTTCGGGCGCTATTTCTGTAAGGAAATTAAGCAACAATAAATTTCTAACACGATTGAATATAAATAATTATTATTAATTCTATTTATAGGTATATAATTGTATTTGAAGTCTTGAATAATTGTTTCGAGCAAAAAATATTATGAGAAAATCGAAGAAAAAAAAGTTAATTGTAATTTCTTTTGCCGAATAAAATTACTTAATAAAAAAAAGTAATAAGGAATTTAGACAAATAAGGAAGTTTCTGAAGAATATCAAGCAAATACTTTAGAAATTCAACAACTCGATTACAATAAACCAGTTTGCACGACTTCAGATATCTAGGTCATAATCTTGAATCGAATTAAATACGTTTAAAAATAATAAATAACGAGCATTATATAATATTGCACATTTAAACGATTTATTGTTGTTTAAAGCCATTTAAAGCTCGAAGTTTGAGGCCAATTGTAACTTCGGCGGAAAAAATAATTATTCAATGCGAATTAATGGAATACATAATAAAGGAAATATATTGTTATGTGTGTATATTATACTCAACAAAACAAAAAAAAACAGTAATCCGTTCAGGTGGTACTGAACTACATAATTAATAGAATGGTACGTTTATTTAAAATGCGTTTTAAATAATTTCTGTTGTTACAGCCATCAAATAAATAATCGAGTTTGAAGATGAGAATTAAAAAAAAAACGTATGAATTATCGAATAATTTTTAGGAATTTTTACTGGAAGGGGAGGAAAATTTAAATAGAAATGATCAGGGACGTACTTAGAGGGAGACCGACGGGGCTTGTGCCCCAGGCGCGGACTTTTCAAGGGCGCCAAAGCGGTAATTGTTGTTTGCATAAAATAGAAGTGAATGATAAAAATAATAAAATGAGCCGCAAAGTGATGTACTGCCCCGTGTAATATTTAGCCTAGTTACGTCCCTGAAAATGGTTGTTTTTATCTAAAAATAAATCTTTGTGTATTGATCATTGATGGTTATTTTAAAATGGCATAATATACATACAGTTACCTATTCTAATTGTAAGATTAAATATATACCAGGGATCATCAAAATGGTCGACATTGACCCTCGAGGGTCGATATAATATAATTAGAAATCGATCCGATCTAGGGGGCCGATTAGGTGTTGATGAATACCAATGCTATTTCATTGCAAGTTTATTGACAGAAACACAATATATGTACAGTTGAACCTCGATAAGTCGAAGTTGAAGGAAAACTAAAAATAATTCAAGTTATCGATATAAAAATACTAACGTTGAAATAGACAAGTCTAGGAAAACTAGTTCGAGTTATCAAAAATTCGGCTTATCGAGGTTCGACTGTATATAATTTCCGCTTGGAATGCCATTTGTATGTTTAACCGATGCGACGTCATTTTTATGCGAATTACGCAATAACGTCGTTTAAGTTATAACACCCTGTAAGTCATCTTTTGGAGGTTTTAACATTTTGATGTCATTGAATCGGAAGACGCGTTGTTTTAACCAATCAGAAACTAAATTTAAAATTGTATTGTTATGGTGTCTATGAAAAATTATGCAGCTTTTTCACTGTCCTGAAAAGTTACTATTTTTAACATACGTGGTGTTAGAAATTAAACGACGAAATATAAACTTATATTAATATTTAGTGCCAAAATGTTATGTTGGTAGCATAGTAGTTTCTTTTTAGTTAGTAACTTCATGTATGTGTATTTAAGGTTAAGTGATCAAACACGTGTTTTCCTCATTTTTACTTTACTTTATAAAATTTTATACTGTTAATTGTCAAGAACAGTGTTAATAATGAATAAAACAGTAAGATAACAAAAGATGGCTATAAAAAGACATAGTTTTGTTTATATGTTGCATACATTTATTAACGATTTTTTTTTAAATTAATGTGTTGTAAAACGAAAAATTAGTAATTATAAGAATAAACATAAATTTCTTTGTCGATTGTTAAAAAAGATATAAATAATTAAAGTTAAAATTTTTTAAAACAATACACGTGTAGTGGGGGGGATAGACATCATAGCGTGGCAACGCTGTGTGTTTTCATGCTTTATGTCGCAATTGATCATGATAAAATGGCATTTTTCAATTATTTATGTTTTTAATATCATCAAACAGCAGTAACACGAATAAAAGTGCATATAAACATAAAGTATAATATTTGTAGGATACAACTATAGAGCATTCGGTATAAGCATTGACAGCGTTGCCACATTTACTATCTTTAAAAGTGTAATTTTATTGGTCTGTTCTGCAAATAAACATTTTTATGTATCATGTACAGTCCCTGACAAAAATTAAATTTTTTTATTCGCTCTGGGCTTATACTTTTAGCTCCGATTGTCACGGGTGAACTACCTTAAGAAAAATTCAAATATTTATGGAAAATGATTTGATTTGCCATAGGTTTAATTTGCATTACACATGATACTTTTATTTCAGTTAATTCGTTTGGAAACTCAACTGTGCACATTGGGAGTTACTATATCAAAAAAAAAAAATTAAACAACTACAATAATATGAGCAATACATTATCATCAACTCTGAACATTAACAGTTTCTAACGTCTTTCTATATCTTTTCTTTAAAAAAGAAGCAACTAAATTTAATTTATTCCCTTAGAAATAAAACGACTCCGAAGCGGCAATAAAATTTATGGTTATGTTTTCATTTGAAACATTTCCAAAGGAGAACACAATTAAAACACAAGATTTAAGTGTGTGTATATAGGCCGTGTAAAACAATAGTTAGCAATGTTTCATTGTTATCTCAAGACAAAATAGAAAAATATAACTTTCACCGTTTTGATTTCTTTTGCATCATCTTGTACGTCTCGTAGAACGGCTGTGGTCTTACAGTACTATGTTTTTTTTTCATAATCATTGCCGGCCATTGATTGAGACCCGAATTAAACGGAATTAGAGCTGTATAATTACAAGACAAAAAATTGCTTCGCTTAATTGAAATTAAATGACCACAAATTAAGACAGATAATTGCATTTCTCACGTGTTTGTTTTAGAAAGAAATATTTAATCAGATTTCGCCGTGTAAATGAGCGAACAGTCGAAATAGAAAATGTAATTAGTTGCATGTTAAATTAATAACAGTTGGTTACGATTTATATAACAATGTAAATTGTATTTTTTACGATATTTATGGCGATTGCGTGTTGAGGTTAAGAAACGGCAATATTTTTGTTGTCGGCTCCACGAACCGTGGTGGCATATCGAAAATTTGTTTTGCGCAATTTGAACTTCTAACTAAAAGGTGTAATGACCAGAGTCACTTATCTGAATAAAGCATCGTGAATTGCATAGTATTTTAACCATGGCACAACGTACAATTTTACTATCTGGAAAAGGTCAACAGACCCGATGTAAACATTCTCGAAATTGCACACGAAATTTTTTAAATTTCCTATCGATGTTACTGTCTCGGCTCGTCTAATTAATAAATTTTAAAAATATTGGGATGAGGCAGTGGGCATTCACAATCGTGACTGGAGAGAGTAAATTAATAAACATCCTAGTTTCATTTATTATTCAAGAACGGACACGACTAAAAATAATTAAGAGAAAATTATATACAACATTACAGGATTGTATTTAGTAATCTAATGATGGAGGAGTTTCTAACAATATCATTAAAGATTAGAACGAAAAAAACGTTGTTTTGAAATATCGTTATACGGTGTGTCTAGCTGTATTAACGACATATAGGAAACTTTGATAGTATTAATTTTTATGAAATATAATCTAAAGCTTAAAATTCAATCATCACACAGCAACATTTTCTAAACATATAGGAGCTTTGTGGGGTAATATAAATTCTGCTCAAAAATAAAGTAGAGGAAACCGGGGTTGGAAGTCACAATTTTTTTCTTTTGCATTTATAGAGCCCATGGTCTTAATTTATCAATGACATTTATATATCAATAGATAGTGTTTTTATTCTAGTTTGAAAAAAAATAAAGACTTTTTCTCTACCATTATCTAAAGAGAACATATTATAATTTTTATAAAAAAAGAGAAGTGTGACTTTTAACCCCGTGTCAGGGATGGTTGTCAGACGTTAAATAAAAGGTAAAATACAAAACAAAAAAACAAATACCTATTCTATTCTAACCTATTCTATCTAACGAACTTAGGTTATGGTAACAAAAATGACAAATGTATAATTACAGCCAATCGTTTATGTAGTAAAACCCCTAGAAACCAATAAAAAAGACCGCTTATATTCATGGTTGCTTTGCACTTGTGACTACTAGCCCCCGCCAACTTGAGACAACCTTCCGCAAAACAGTTTTAGACAATTAACTACCAAAATAAATTTAAATCAATGGTCATTTAAAAAACCATATAATGATATCATGAAACATATCTTAAACATCATAAATACACGAATAGGTATATCACTATGCAAAATTTAATTATACTTAGGAAACTCAACAGAGATGCACAAAAAATTACTTTCACTGTACAAAAAAAAACAAACGCATATATTTCTTATACGGTATTTCAGAGCGAACTGAAGTGAAGTACGCAAGGAGGTATTGTGCTCGGGCTTGTTTGACACGGGTAAACAAAATTAATTCATTAGGTTTTCTATTATGGTTAATGTGACAACCTACCCGTGAGACAACCATACCCGGTCTCCCCTACATTCATTTCTTACAATATCCAAAATTATTAATAATAAAGTTGTTTTCAATTAACAAATATTTCCAAATATGTATAGTTTATTGTTAAATGCGGAGCAACGATTTAATGTTCTGGCGCGAAAATAAAGACCTTTCATTGGTCGAATCGCGATCCGAATGCTACACTCTAAAAATGGTGCCCGACTTGACATTCTTGTCGAGTTCGTCAATACCAAAACAGAAATTTCCATTATTGTTGATTTGCTGTTCGAAATTGTTCTGGCAGGGTTTTTTATATTTTAATTATACCGGGTGTCTTATGACTTGATAGCCATAGCTTAGGAGTCTATTTTTTTGACACTTTTAAGTCAAAAGTGCCTTATACACTTTTGTCCAAAACTCATTAGTTAAGGAGTTATGGGCACTATTAAATTTAACAGTAAATTAATCTGGTGGGTCTTGTAATTGTAATTGTTATGGTAACATTGTATATTTTTTAAAGTTGCAATTTTAAGATTAATTTAATATGTTTACGCTTTCAAATCAAGAATATGCCAATATTAACTTTATTTACGGATACTGTGATGAAATGTAACAGCGTCAGTGCGGAAATATCAGCGGAGGGGCGTCTTCAATTATTAAAAAAACAAGAATTTGTTGTACCGCATCGAGGGGACATTTTGAATCAATTAATTTAATTAAAAGTGTGTTAGTAATAAAAAAAAATTAATTTATGAAACATTATATTACTTTACTCAACAATGTTTTTATTTTTTTTGTTAATTTAATAATGACCATAACTTTTTAACTATTGAGTTTTGGACATTAAATTTTTGACTTAAAATTGTGAAAGGAATGCGCTCTTTAGCTATGGCCATCGAGTCACGGGACACCCGGTATTATGCATTATTACAAAAAAGTCAAATTATTTTAATATTGATATACAGAATCAATATTTTAACCTGTTTATCGCTATGTTATATCGCTAGATTATTTTAATATTTTATTATATTGGCCTTCGAAGGAGCATGGCCTTCCATGGTCCATCCACCATTATTCTAAAATCAAATTTTCTTTTTGGGGCTTGGCTTATTTTCATGATTTTTTACTTTTTTCATTAATAAATTGCCGTGAAATTAATTTGTATTTCAATAAGGAGGCAAAAATGAAATTCATGTTAGGATTTCTTAATATTCGGTGTCGTAATTGACAATTTTTTGATAACGGGACATTTTGGCGTACCGAATGATTGCTTGGGAACAAAGGCACAGATGATCTAAAAACAAAACAGTCACGTTAGGCATAACAATTTTTTTGAAACGAAACCAGAGTTACGGAAACGTTCCGTGTTGGCAGTGAAATTGTTTAGAAAGTTTCAGCGGTCGTCTTCGAGAAATGTAAAAGACCTCTTCAAGGCTGCCGTTTTACTTAGAAAAATGAAAATAAAGATCAACCGAATTAATTTAATTGAAATTGCAATTAAGTGATTGTTATTATGAATGATTACAGGCAAGGCATTTTAATAGTTGACTCTTAGTACTGTTAGTGAATTCACCAACCGTGATTTTACAGTTAGACACATAAAACCATGAACTTGTTCTTGATACCGCAATTTTATTTGCAATTGCACGATATTAATTCAATAATCAGAAGAGAAGGCAAAATCACACGAGAGGCGTTTTAATTTCTAGTTTCTTGCGATCGAATTAATTAATTGATCGAGTTTAGATTTGGAGACACACCTTTGGAAGCGTCATTGAAAAATGAACTCGAATGATAACATTTTTGAAAACTAGTACAATGGTAAATGCTCTTAAGACTTTCTTCTTGCCTTCACTATAAACATATCTGTTTGCTACTGACTTTCAAATCTTTGTAGGCCATGCAAAGTGCATTATTTTGTGGGTTGAATCGATCAAGCTAACGGATAATCACATATTTTTCTTCAAAATACAGGTGTTTATTTAAATTTGGCAATTTTTTTTTTGTTTTATGACGTGAAAATTCCCAACGATGAACGTGTTTATTTTACTGTACTTCAAATAGCGCATATTTTATCTAAAATAGTATTAAATTAAATACAGGCGTTCCTCGATTTTCGGTCTCAAGGTAGTTCACTGATGACAAGCGAAGCTAAAAGTACAGACTTTCAGTGAGTACAAAAAGTTTAATATATTCAACGACCGAGTATTTTATTTTTGTCAGACAATCTTGTTAATATATAAAAACGTTTACAGCGTGGTCGCAAAGAAATGATTTCATAATTTCCGGTGTTCCAGTAGCGTTTGTCATACATTTCTCCAATTTAAATTTTTAAATTTATTATCTATAATTTTTTACGTGCTTTGTTTTTAATTATTTATTTTTTTTTTTGGTTATATGAATTATATAAGATTTCACTTTTTTTTGTACACTGATATTATTATATGTAGTTTGCATAAAAATATAATATTAGTTTTTGTCCTATATTCCCAAACTAATTATTATTATTCGGAATTTCAATTTAATTTACTGAAATAATTTAATGGGGAATTTCGTGATTAAAATAAGTTCAATATAATTAAAAGGTTGCGTTTGTATAATATGTTTTGATATAAATCTAACTTTTAATTCGTAGCAACTGGCGAATTGTGAAGAAGTCGAGAGCCGCCTGTAACGAATAATCAAATTTAAATATTTTTGTCTCGAAAACAAAGCTATAATTTTTTTATGCAGGGCAATACGAAGCTGATTGAGGAATCTTAACGGATTATGATTTTTCATAATAGATCATAAAAACTAAATGGCTTACAACAAATTTACAAAATTAACAACTTTTTTTATTCCGTTGGGTATTTTAGAATCTAATAATAAGAGGATATATTAGTTTTTTTTTTATAAGTATCATTACTGGATAATTTTTTTACATAAAAGGAACCCAATTGTTTTTTATGCCTGCTTATATTGATATATCAGTAATCATTGATAAACAATTTGTACTCAAATTGTTATGCTGAACACATTTCAAGGTTTAAGTTTCTAATTTTTTTAACAAATGAGTACTAAAAGGAATGTGCTCTTCCGAATCATTGAGCTACCTACTATTTTCATCAATTTACGATGAACTAAGACATGAATAATAAATTGTCGAATTTTTATTAAATTTTGCTTTATATTAAAAAAAAACATAATTAATCCATTTTTATCTGTATGCGTTTATACAGTGTGTCTGTATAAGTTGGAGACATATAAAAATAATTTTATTGTTGATTTTACAAATAATCAATCATCGATCCAAATTTATCAATCTTATACGAGATTTCCACAAAAATATAAATACTAAAGTAGGTACATTAATTTTTTAAAATACCCAAAATTATTTATAAATTAATAAATGACGTATTAGTATCTATAATTTTTAAATAATAATAGTAAAACAAATTAGCACTAAATATAAAGACTATTATTAATTCAGTAACGTTTCTTTCTCTTTATTAGAACTTTATCAAACCTCTTAATTATTATTAGTATTATATAAAATTATTATTAAAAAAAATTGTTTTAAATTGAATAGTAGGTTTATTGAAATGTGTAATTATATCCTACCACCCTACAAATTTTTTTCAAACAAAACATAAATCTAAATTTATTCGACTTTTAATTTTTTGAATTGAAGAATAGGAGATTAATATAGGGGTCATTCCATATGAAATCAATAAATGGGGTGTGCCGCATAATTTTTAATTTTAATAAAAAAAATTGTAGATGATCTTTGTGGTGCCAGAAATGCTAAACCACCACCATTTATTTTTTTTATTGTATAACTTCTGATCAGTACCCATCCGAAGTCAAAAATTGGGTCAATTTCATACATGTACATAAGGGGCTCTAGCTTTTTATTTAGAACCGGTATTAAAATGGTTGTTACTTTATTTGAAAGGGTAATAAATGTGCATTTTATATAATACAATAAAATTAAACTAAAACAATTAGGAACAAGATGGTGACTATCCAAAATTTTAATAATTTTTTCTCATTTTTACGATATTTGATTGGACCCTGTGTCAACCTTTTTGCATATTAAAGGTTGATTTTTTTTACAATAAAGTACTAAATCTTGTGATGTCTTAACATAATTATCATTGTCCCAGAATAAAATCATCTACGAAAAAAAATATTGTGAAAATTGATAATTTTGAAAAAAGCTCAACTTTGACCCCAAAAAAACCCATGTGGAGGAAAAAATAAAAATCTGAAATTTTCAGAAAATGTAGTTCATATCTTCGTTAATGAAGTCCAATTAGTGCCATTTTGTTATTTTCACCTCTTTAGGAAATATGATTTTTTTAAAAGTGCTACTTTTACAACTAAATATGAAAATAATCTGGGAGTTTGATGATTTATAAAAGTTTTTATAACTTATTTAAACTATTAGAATTATGTCGATTTATAATTGACACTATTGTCGTATCTTTTTGCTCCCTTGCGCTCATTGATATGGTAAATATATTTTACGAACATAAAATCGATATTTACCGAACTAAATTAATTTTTTTAATTTAAAAGAGTTAAGGATAAAGTAGACAAATCTAATAAGTACGAGGATGTGCGCCTTCGAGCGAAAAGTGGCACATTTCCGAGCGAGGGAGGCAAATGAAGCGCGACGCGGAGCGGCGCGCTTCATTTTCCCGAGATCGGAATGTGCCACTTTGAGCTCGAATGTGCACACTCGGTTTAAAGCACGATTCACAATATTTTAGTCCAATAAAATAGACGAAAAATTAATTGAATAATTTATATCGTTCCGTTTCACTTGCATTGACAAGATTATTGTATCTTCTCGCTCCCTTCCACTCATTGCTATGGTAAATACGTTTTTCGAATATTAAATAGATATTTACTAAATTAAATTAAAATTTTTGGTTTGAAGGAGCGCACAGTAAATTATACTATAATAATAAACACAAGGATGTGCGCATTCGAGCGAAAAGTGGCACATTTCCGAGCGAGGGAGGCAAATGAAGCGCGACGCGGAGCGGCGCGCTTCATTTTCCCGAGATCGAAATGTGCCACTTTGAGCTCGAATGTGCACACTCGGTTTTAAACATGCTTCACAATTTTTTAGGCCAATAAATTAGACGAAAAATCAATTGAATAATTTTAATCGTCCCCTCTCACTCGCACTGACACTATTGTCGTATCTTTTTGTTCCCTTCCTCTCATTGCTATAGTAAATGTATTTTTCGAACATAAAATCGATATTTACCGAACTAAATTAATTTTTTTAATTTGAAAGAATTAAGGATGCCATTAATTCGACTAGAAATAATTTGCTTATCATTGATTCGCCGAGAAACTATCAAAATAAATATTATCTCATAAGTATTGAGATAATTACAAATAATTGTAATTTCAGCCTTGATTATCTTTAACTCGTAAATTACCCACCAGAAGCGGATAAATCTTAGCATCCTAGATACATTATAGATTTATAAATAAAATATAAGAATAATTCAAGTTAAGCAAGGTTGCCTTTCGACGAATCTGTCGTTTCGATTTGCTGGTAACGGCAGGAAACTGCGTTTTAACAGCATTTATTTTGTATGTCATTTTGAGTAGGTCTGATCCAGTGGTAGGATTTAGACAATGGTTTTTAGATTTGGCGATTATAAATGAAAAGAGCTAGCCCTGAAGTTAAATATGAAACGTTGAACCTTGTCAATTGGACGTTTATTGTCATTTTTAGAAAAGTTATTGTTAATCGTTTCCTAATTGTATAATTGAGATTTATAAATATCGGTTGTAATTTGTAAATTTATTTTTATTTCGATTTACTGGTTTTTAATTTTTATTTGTGTTATTAAACTAATAGAAATAAGTTTTTATCGGTCATAATTTATAGTGGATTTTATGTAAGATTGAAATTAGGGTTGGCAACCTTTCCGAAATAATGTTATTCTTGCCGAGTTTCAAACCTATCATAATATAATTGGTTTTTTTTAAAATACGATATTAATTTTTATTGAAAATAACAAACAAATATTAAAAGCCTCTCGAAAATAATTTATAAAGTAAGAAACTATATTTATTCATCTCGCCCCTAATTAGTTTTTGTTTCTAAATCCGTTTATAAAATTTAATTTTTAGTACAGCGACATCTAGGGACAAAAATATTTGTTTTACACGATTTCGCTATTTTCTACTACTTTATTACTATTTTTTACAATTTTTGATAAATATATGATTGATCGGTATTAACAGATTCAGAATTTGGATAGATCGCATCAAAAAATATAAGAAAGATACTTGATCTATTTTAATAAAATTTTCTTCATTTTCATTACTGCAATTTTTAGCAGTTTTTTGCAATTTACTCGAAATTTTGAAGGTGTACGGGCCAAACGGACTTCGGATTTAGATTCAGCGCATTAAAATACATATGGATAGATGGGTCTGGTCAAATGTACAAACCACTTTTTTTTGCGTACTGCTGATATTATTTTTTGCTATTTTCTACTACTTTATTACTATTTTTACAATTTTGATAAATACATATATGAATGAGATAGATTAACACATTTTGAATTCGGATTCATCGCATCAAAATATAAGTACATATAAGAAAAATGTTTGATCTAGTCTAATAAAATTTTCTTCATTTTCATAACTGCGATATTTAGCCATTTTTAGCAGTTTTCTGTAATTTAATCAAAATTTTGAGGCTGTACGGACCAAATGTACTTCGGATTTGGATTCAGCGCATCAAAATACATTCAGATAGATGGGAAAGAGAAAATTACCTATTATTTTTCATATGATAAAATCAAAGCAAGAGTCATGTAGTGTAAACCTACTTCTAGATTTACAAAAATGAAAGATGTTAAGTCATTTATTTTCGGCATTTCGATTAATTGTAATCTAAAATCACAGTTAAATGACCATGCATAAAGTCATGTGACCTATTATTAGTCGCTGAATAATTAATATGGAAAAATAATCTGATTAATTCAGCTTTGAAATATAAAAATCATGGAGTTAAATTCTCTCTGTTTTGATTTTTTACGCTTTACTGCTTTTTACCGAAGCACGACAGAATACGTTATTTAATTAAAGTAGCACGTTTGAAAATTAAAAGATCGGCGTAAAATAATCAAAAGGGCTACGTGCGGCACGAGAGCCACCGGTTGCCGACCCCTTTTCTACTCAAAAAGGTTGCTCCTTTAAAATTGTTCGTTCAAAATGTAAGTGAAATGTTTTGATGTATAAATTTTATTAATTTTTATTCAATTTTTGTTTCCAAATACAAACATATTGAAATTAGGGTTTAAAATGCCTTCTACTTAATTATGAGAGAGACACAAAAATAGTGTTTCAAGCGTGACAGGCCTTTTATTTATCAATTAGTGGTTAAATATAACTTAATATCCCATTGTCGAGCAAGTGCCTGATACTTTTTAAGAAAGCAAAAAGTAAAAAATATAACATTTAATTACATTTTCTTATCTTAGCTTGCCATTAATTATTATAATAATTTTTTTGTCATAATTTTTTGTATTGTAAAAACAAGTACACAATTTGATTCAAAATTTTGGAAAATTTTTAATTAAAAGTGGCTCTCAAAGTTAATGTTCTATTTTCCTATTATGTGCAAATACTAATGGTAAGTCCCAGCTAACTTATAATCATAAAAAAGCCACAACGTGCGCAAATATTAACAAGTCTATGAATAATTATAAATCCCAAACGAATTACACGATAATTTCAAAATCAAAAAACCAAATTAAAAACACCTCTACACATTTTATACGTTTCCAGTTGTGTAATTTGTCCATAAATATATTCCAGCCAAGAGGAAGTGGAATTTATTTTCAAATCAAATTTGCAGTTTAATATTGACGATTAAAGATTCAGCATATTAACTAGGCTGATTAAAAAAAAACGGCTTTTTTTAAATCCCACTTGAAAACTTCCGGGAAGATGTAAAAAGACGCCTGTGAAAAGCAAAGCCCTTAATATAAATACTGAAAGGTCGCACATGGAGAATTCTTATTTTCCATTTAAATAACACAGGAATTTTTTTTTTAAACTTTGGAATTTTTTGACTCTCGAACGGCCCATTGGACAGCTAAAAGCATAACATATTCTTGTAATAAGGTAATCTCAGAATTACAATAATATTTCAGAAAATATCGTTAAAAGCAAAATTTTTGAAAAAGTTTGATAGATCAGCCAAAAAGTGGAAAAAACCTTATTTTTTTTGTAGGTTCAAATTTGACCTTGAATAACTTTTGAAGGAGTAGGATTATTTAAAATTTACAAAGGACCTTTTTTGTAGAGCGTTAAATTCCCTATAACAATATGTTATGGCCTTAGCTGTCCAATAAGCCGTCCGAGAGTTAAAAAATTTCAAAGTTTAAAAAAAAAATTCCCTTGTTATTTAAGTGGGAAATAGAAATTCACGATGCGCGACCTTTCAATATTAATATTAAGGGCTCTGCTCTTAACAGGCGCCTTTTTTCACCTTCCCGGAAGTTTTCAAGTGGGCATTTCGAAAAAAAATAATCGATATTTTTTAATCGGCTTAATATTAACTCTTCAAAAAGTTAACGTTAATATTAAATCGCAACTGCACTTTAATATATCTTATATACCTGACCTACAAAAATGTCACGCTCAAAAACCAAACGTATTCCGCTTTTTTAAAGCTTTTTGTATCAGACCAGAATAATTTAATTTGCGTGCTTAATAAGTCAGAAAATCCATGCGTTACTTTAATGAGACTTCCTTATTTTGTTCTCTAATTGCTATTTGCGTACGCTTAAATATTTTCGAAATTAAACATGCAAATCTAACGAAGTGTGCCGAGACAGCGGGTTACACCTGAGCTCGGTCGTTAAAATTTCTGGCTGCGATGGGATTTGGGTCAGAATTTTGGTTGGGTTCGGGCGGCAGGTGGATAAAATATTAAGCGAAATTAGGTAGCCTTTTGTTGGTCGTAATTGCAAACACATTCTTCGCTTTTTTGTTCGTTTTTTCTTACGCATTAAGAATTTCGGGGCCAAACCTGTTTGTATCATCTTTCCGGAGATGAGTTTCGGCACATGCCTCAACTGACACAGTAAAACAGGTTCATTGATAATACTTTACCTTTCTGTAATCAATCTCGTTTCGAGTACGATCAAAAAAGGTAAAAAAACTCGTAACATCCACCTTCGTTTCCCAATAGAACAACAACATTAGCTTTAATGGCACGGACGAGGAATTATTTTAAAAAAACATGTGTATTACCATTTCGTCTTGTTTGTTTACAAGTTCCATCCTCGTTCGAATCGAAACACTTTTCACAAATGGCACAATTTACAAGAAGCACAAGCACAAAAGTCACTACGTTCAGTGTCATTTTTTAAAAACAAATTTCATTAAAACTCTCTGTGAAAAAAAAAATATTAAAGGAAAACAAAACTGCGGCGTTTGCCGTTAGGGAACGTAAATTGTTGGATCACATCACCGAAGCATTCTTGTAAATGGTAAGCGTATGAGGCCGGTCAGCACTACGCAAACCATGCTTGGCCTCTGCTACAACTCTCACAACCTACCTTTGTAATTCTAGTACGATTAGTGGCAAAGAAAAGTTACCTGCCTACGTTCGAAAGTCGTTTATTTGCGATACGAACGGAATTTTCGTTAATTAATTGTTTTATATTTTTACAGCAATATTTTTACAGCTATTTCACCTTTAAATTGTATGTATGTCGTTTGCTAATTGCCCAAAATTTAATTGTGGCACTTAAAAGTAAATTTGGTCGCACGGTGGCTCTGAACGATTTTGGCCAAAGATGTATGGTGCACTTTCCATCTTTGTGTACGGAATGGAAATGGGCAATGAGAGGTTTGGTCAAAAAAAAAACTAAAATTTACAACTAAAAAAATTGAAAAGTGAATTAATTATTATGAATTGTAATAAAAGTCCAGCATTAACAGTCGAGCGTAAAGTGGCACAGTTTGATCGCGGAAAAATGACGCGCTCCCCTCCGCGGAGCGATTATTTTTTTTCCCTCGCTCCGAAATTTGCCCAAACGTGCACGTACTTTGGATTTTTTACAGTAAACCATATAATTTTGTATAGGGTAACCTAAGGATAGTTACTCCACTGGTGGTATAGATGCCCCATTTTCTAGAAGTTAAACTTTAAAAAAAAAATTACATTTTTTTGAATATATTGCACATTCTTGCCTTCTTATTAAAATACAAATTAATTTTACGGCAATTTCTTAATGATTCGTAATAATTTAGACCAATATATTACACAAAAAATTAATTGAATAATTTATATCGTTCCGTTTCACTTGCATTGACAAGATTATCGTATCTTCTCGCTCCCTTCCACTCATTGCTATGGTAAATACGTTTTTCGAATATTAAATCGATATTTACTAAATTAAATTAAAATTTTTGGTTTGAAGGAGCGCACGGTAAATTATACTATAATAATAAACACAAAGACGTGCGCATTCGAGCGAAAAGTGGCACATTTCCGAGCGAGGGAGGCAAATGAAGCGCGACGCGAAGCGGCGCGCTTCATTTTCCCGAGATCGGAATGTGCCACTTTGAGCTCGAATGTGCACACTCGGTTTTAAACATGCTTTACAATTTTTTAGGCCAATAAATTAGACAAAAAATTAATTGAATAATTTTAATCGTTCCCTCTCACTTGCACTCACAAGATTATCGTATCTTCTCGCTCCCTTCCACTCATTGCTATGGTAAATACGTTTTTCGAATATTAAATCGATATTTACTAAATTAAATTAAAATTTTTGGTTTGAAGGAGCGCACGGTAAATTATACTATAATAATAAACACAAGAACGTGCGCATTCGAGCGAAAAGTGGCACATTTCCGAGCGAGGGAGGCAAATGAAGCGCGACGCGAAGCGGCACGCTTCATTTTCCCGAGATCGGAATGTGCCACTTTGAGCTCAAATGTGCACACTCGGTTTTAAGCGTGATTCACAATAATGCATTTAGTTTCTAAATAATACTACTTTATTTATATCTTTGATTTAATAACAATATAATTCTAATAAATAATAACTGCATTTAATCTAATATAGTATTCGTTATTCATTCATTCATTCATTCATTTTACCGAGATCGGAATGCGCACACTCGGTTTTAAGCTCGACTACCAAAGATCCCGTTTTAACAAAAAAACAATTGTTCACGTTAGTTATACCCCACCTAGTACACGAAAGGTTAAGTTAAATCTTATTTTTTATAAAAATATTGTAATAAAACGACGAAGTTGTGGAAAATTAACAATTTTGGTTTTATGATGTGGGGTAGAGCATAAAAGTACTTATTTAGATTATAAATAACATAGAAATTATGTTCGGTTTAGGATCTAGTAAGCTTTGCTTTTTTACCGATTTAGCACTTATTAAGACCTATTTAAGCTCTCGTAAAAAAATTGCAGTGCCTAAAAAAGCTTATCTAGGTTCTATTTTAAGACCTAATAAGGTCCTATTAGCACTTAATATTTAAATGTTAAAAGATTTTTTTTTATTTATCAGAAAAAGAAAGAAGAGTAAAACAAAAAGAATCGAATGCATTAATTTCGATTATTCTTAACGCAATTGCAACGTTAAATTATTCCTATTAGTTGAATTCATTTTCGCATTATTGAAAGTATCTCGACAATGGATTGTTTTTCTTTTTATCTAACAAATAAACTATTATTCAATTGATTTTTAATTATTATAATACAAGTTTTATTTATCTTGGTAAATTAAATATTTAAAAATAATTTTTGGTTTTACATATAAATAATATTTTGTTTAAGTACTTGTTAGGTTCTACGAAGAGTAAGACAGAGCATGTTAGGATCTCCAGGTGTTAACTAAAGCTTACTTTGGACAGTTGTTAGAGCTTATTAGATTCTAAACAGCACGTAAAACTTAAAAGTACATAATTCGATCCTAAACCGCAATAAGACTCTCCGTAAAACTTAAATTTCGACTCGGGTCCCATTTAGTTTTTTTTTTAAAATGACATTCCACCTTACCCGCTTATAGGGATCGGAAGTGTTTGACTTTAACCCATATTGCATCTATTAGTTGATTAGGTAAGATGTATAATGTGCGTAAATTCTTATTAGAAATAAATGAGTGTTCCGAGAATTAGCGTAACTTTACACTATTAAGAATAGTAGTCTTTTTGAATGTTCCGATGTTTAATTTGGGTAATTCCAGACGTATTACAACGTTAAACAGTTAATCTTAAAAATAATTTAGTTTTTTAAATTTAAATTTTTTTATTTGATAAAAATTTTGAAAAAATCCTTACGTCTTTTCATTTGGGGGTGGAGGGGTTCACAATTTTCTTGTTTTCTTTTATACAGGGGTGGTGGCATTTTAAAATCACCGAAAGCTTGCTGACGTAATGTTTGAACGCCCCTTTACTGCTATTTATTGGAAATTTTAGGAAGCGACCCAGATTCAGTATTTTAGAAATTTTCTATATAAGATACAGTCGAACCCCGATAAGTCGAAGTTGAAGGGAAACTAAAAATAATTTGAGTTATCAAAAATTCGAGTTATCGATATAAAAATATTAACGTTGGAATAGGCAAGCCCTAGGGAAACAGGTTCGAGTTATCAAAAATTCGGCTTATCGAGGTTCGACTTATGGCGGTTCGACTGTACATGCAAAATTATCATAGAACGCAATATTAATTTTTTGAATAATGGAGGTTTGGAATACTGTATCCCATTTCGGGACAAAAAATTCAACAAAAAAAATTTTCAAATCTATTTAATTATAAAATTTTGCGCCTTTTCATTTACTCTAATGGCAGTACATCTGATTATTTTAGAATTAGTTGAAAATTAAATACTGACTTTCATTTATTCCGTAAAAAATGTTTGTTTATACCGAGTATAGCCATCATCTTTAGGAAATCGTGATAGTTCAGGTAACTAAAGTTTTCCCCACTCTTAAATCAGGTAGTTTCTTAGCCCCTCGCTTCCCCCGAAGACTAAATTATAGTCACCTGGCTTATTCAGTTTATAATTTGATATCTTCCGAAGGATCAGAGGGTGTTTAATCGATGACAGGATTTGAAATGTTGTTCAGGAAATACCTTTGTTCCAATTTAAAAATAAAAATTATTTCAATGCGATTCGTTTATTCAAAAACAAATTGATTTTATTTATTAGAATAACAACAATAACAGACTAGCGATAAATACAAAGATTATTTATTGGTAAACATAATTCCAGAAAGGATAATCCGGCTGTTACTAAACACAACTTCTCGGCGTGCAAGAAAGTCGACGATTAATCATTCCTTTTCTAACATCCTTATACAAAGTAGGACGAGCAACATGTGTAAGTGTGATTAGATTGAAAATCCCTTTTGTAAAATCGTAATTTTGCACAACGCACAATCAAAATGGTAAAACCGTTAACTTTCACTCTGCAATGACATCATGGCCTTATGTAAATTTCCAAAATAAGTGTTATTTTAGTCATCCGAAATTAATTAAATCTAAAAATATCAATTCATTTGCAATGCAGTTAGTAACGGATAGTTATTTATTGCACTTCTAAAAAGTTACTTTGATATGAATAATTATTTAGATTTAATTTAAATACGGAAAAATTACACATAGGCAACCAAACGTTCAGCTGCGTGCAAAAGACAATCTATTTGCAAGTTTTTAAAGTAGGCTTTTTGCATAATTGAATAAACGTTTGTATACTTTTCGTACCAATTATATTTTCGGATTATTAATTATTTGGGGTATCGCATTTAATAGACCATGCTAATCACTAAATCTAAGCAACATTATGCATCCGTTTTAAGACACATCACTGATTGTGTGGGATTTAATTTTTTTTATATAATGGAAAAATTAAAGCTTTCAGAAAACCAATTAATGAAATCACGAACTACTAATTGGGTAATATTGGGTGTCCATCGTTTTTTCTTTATAAAGATTGTAAATTATGTATTGTACAAGAATTGGGAAATAAAACCGAAGTTTTAAGTCTCAATTTATTGTTTATGTTACAGTGGAACTTCAATTATCGGAATTAATCGCGACCGGAGCTGATCCGGATAACTAAATATTCGCATAATAGAATAATAATGCAAAAAAGTAATTAAAAAAAACCAAAATAATTGTACAGAATTTAACGGTACGGTGTAGTACATTACATTACTTAAAAATTTCGGTAAAAGTTTTAATTTTGTCTCAACACAAAATCTATATTTATTGGACTCAATTTTATTTATAAAAAAGACTACTATTGATAAATCTTATAAATACAAGGTATGTGCACGTTCGAGCGAAAAGTGGCACATTTCCGAGCGAGGGAAGCAAATGAAGCGCGACGCGGAGCGGCGCGCTTCATTTTCCCGAGATCGGAATGTGCCACTTTGAGCTCGAATGTGCACACTCGGTTCTAAGCATGATTCACAATAATTTAGCCCAATAAATTAGACGACAAAGCAGTTGAATAATTTTAATCGTTTCCTCTCACTCACACTGACGAGATTGTCGTATCTTTTTGCTCCCTTCCACTCATTAAATATATTTTTCGAACATAAAATCGATATTTACCGAACTAAATTAATTTTTTTAATTTGCAAGAGTTAAGGATAAAGTACACAAATGTAATAAGCACGAAGGTGTGCATATTTGAGCAAAAAGTGGCACATTTCCGAGCGAGGGAGGCAAATAAAGCGCGACGCGGAGCGGCGCGCTTTATTTTCCCGAGATCGGAATGTGCCACTTTGAGCTCGAATGTGCACACTCTACATTTCACCACGATCTACAATAATCAAATATAAAGCATTTACTTGTTAAGAATTCCGAATTAAAAATAACAGGTCCGTATTTTTACAGAAGCCAAATCTTAAATTTTAAATTCGAATAAGAGCTCGAATTGCACACTCGACTTTTCGCCACGTTCTACATCAAACACGTGACCTTTTAAAATAATTTTTTCAAAATTGCAGAACCGTGTTTGTACTAATGACCAAATATCTTATTTTTGCGAGCCTTGATACATAACATTCTTGTGAAGTCCATAAGGTAAGGTGGGTGGACTATGGAAAGCCACTCTAACATATAAACAGTTATTATTCGTTTATTTACTGGATAAATAAAATAAACAAATTATTAAGGAACACTTTATTTTATTATGTAACATATAAAACACTTTTTTATTGCAGACTTAATCACTATTTATTAAACTTAAGTTTGATTAAACTCTTCCAAACGGCCTTACTAAGAACAAGGCTCCATATAAGGCCGATATAATAAATCAATCGTTTAACTTAAAACTAACGTTGTAACAATCAAAATATCTGCTTATACTTAAACTAAATAAAAAGGTGTTTTATTAAAACAAAACATTTAATGCTTAACATAATATATTCACTTATTATAAAATACTCAACGAACACTACTGGAACACAATCGTATAACTTAGAATGTATTTGTGGAAATGTTTTAAAAATAAAACTAATGAGTATTATATCGATATCAAATAAGTTGCCAATAACTTTTATAATAAATTTACAAAAATTAGTAAGGCCAGGCGTCAAATTTTTAGTTGGCCTTACAAGGAACACTATCAATATTTTAACTGACATCGAAATAAAGTAATAGTTTTTTCTTTAGTACCATAGCAAATCCTTATATATTAATTCAGAGTAAAAAAATAAAAAAATAATAGGTTATTTACTTAAAAAATGCGTTTTGCTGTGAACGCGAGTTACAATTTTAACGTTGACGACAGCAGTCAGCGAAGCAAAGGACCACACTGACAAAACAGTGGCGCGAGCGACTCGCCGCTGCGTCAGTGCCTTTGAGTTCGATGGGTTGTTAATGTGAGTAGAAAAATTTGTCATCACATTGCAGTAACTAAAACTTTTTAATAATTGGCTTTCAAAGGAGCATGGCCTTCATGGTCCACCCACATTACGTACCTATATCGATTAGAATTTTTTTTGGCGCCTTTTTAAAATCATGTAACAAAGTTATTAAAACAAAATTAACACTAACTTTGTAAAAATTAAAGCCCAAAGTGACTGTGAAGATATATAAAAACATTAAGCTTAACCAATCTTCTTTTAAATTTTTAGTAGTTGATTTAAATCTATTCAATTTTGCAATTTCGTGCCCTTTCATGAATTGCGCCCAAGGGCATTGCTTAGTTCGTCCAAACGGTGGCGCCAGGCGCGCATCCCACCCAACCCCAAATACCTCACATTTTTAGAATCACTGCAAGCCACTCCACCGAACGGTTTTAGAAGACGTTACGAGACGAATAATTGTTTTTAACAAAACCACAACGGCTAATCCTTATTTTTGCAAACCACGATTTATATAATTCGGTTTGAAATATAGCAGCACAAAAATAATCAAATTGCAGAGCATTTGCGTTTGATTTATTACGAAATTGATTATCGATCGAAAGAAGATTATTGTGAAATTGAATGGAAAGCACAGATCTAGCCCAGGTATACGCCTTACAAAGATTATCGTGTCCCTATTACAAAATGTTTTCGATATTAAATTTGATTATCTAATGAAGCCTATTGTGTTCATAAAAGCTTATTAGGCAAGGAACCTTTTGTCTCGCGCTTACACTTCAATATCGGTGGTGGTTACCACAAAAATTCAATTAAAATGCATTTGGGTCAGTGCAGAAGTGGTTGCACTGGAATTTTTCGTGAGTAAAGGTTTCGTATATTTCCAATTGCTTGTCTATCAAATGAGTCACATTAATTGCGTATCAAACAGCTGAGAGTGAAATTTAAATTAGAAATTCTCAAAATTAATTTTTCAAATAATCAAAAGTTTCATCGAATTTTATGCGATTTATTACAAATGGAATAATGGAAAGTGCGATTGGTGACATCTGCAATATTTGATTATCGCATGAATAGAAATGACAATTAATAATTTGGAAAGTCACACTCGTTTTTAGGTTTATAAAAATTTTTCTTGGCGTCGACAATAATTTTATACGCAAATTATTAGAGTTGATACTATAGGTTTAAGTTTCTAATTTTTTTTTATTATCGTACAAGGTTTTTTGTCTTTGGGACATGTAAAAGTAAAATTAGTATAAGGACCACGTACTGCCCAAAGAAAGAGGGGTCAACAATCGTCTTGCTCTATGAACACATTGTAATCAAATACGTGCTCACGACATCTTGGAAATTCTTGTTATATCATAAGCAAACAAACCCATTCAAGTAAATTTTTTGTGTTATGACTAATAAAAAAGCATCTTTTTTTTGAAAAAAAAATAGGTTTGTTTTATATTGCAAGGGGATGTTTCTAGGTACCCCAAGCAACTATAGCCGGTGTCATTTCTCGGCGCTTTCCTCTAAAACAAAAATTTTCGCTTTTTTGAAAAATTAAATTTGGCTTTAAAATGAAACTTTTAAAACGCAATAATTTTTTTATTTTTGAGAATACGCGGAATGCGTTTATTTTTGAATGTATTAGGCCCTAGTACGTCTGAAACAGGTGCTAAGTCAAAACCCCCAAAATCGGCCAAAATCGAGGAAAAACATGGATGTTAACTTATGTTTTTTTGGCAAAAAATGAAAAAAATAGAATTGCTATATATTGCAAGGAGATGTTCCTACGTACCCCTAGCAACTATACCCGGTGTCATTTCCCAACGCTTTCTATTTGATATAAAAATTTTCGCCTTTTTGAAAAATTAAATTTGGCTTTTAAATGAAACTTTTAAAATATAATAACTTTTTTATTTTTAAGAAGTACCTGGAATGCGTTCATTTTTGAACGTATTAGGCCTTAGTACGTCCGAAATTGGTGCTAACTCAAAACCCCCAAAATCGGCCAAAATCGAGAAAAACATGGATGTCAACCCATATTTAAAAAAATGAAAATAATAGAATTGCTTTATATTGCAAGGGGATGTTCCTACGTGCCCCTAGCAACTATAGCCGGTATCATTTTCAGGCGCTTTCCCTCTAAAACAAAAATTTTCGCTTTTTTGAAAAATTAAATTTGGCTTTAAAATGAAAATTTTAAAACACCGTATTTCTTACCAGTAACCATATCTCTGCTCGAGTGCTCTTAAACTCGATAAAATATGACTTAAAAACATCGTAAATTACTAATAAAATGCCTCTTCGCAAATTTTCAAATTTTAAACGGTTTTACGATGATCTTTAAAATAAATTTATTTATAGAATAGTCAGCACACCTTTATTTTTTAATTAAGAAAGTTGAAAAATACGAATTTTATTGATTATTAAAATTTATACAAGGCTCTACTGGAAACGTAATCCAGAAAAACGTTCAAAAAAAAGTTGGCAAGATAATTTGAATTGAAGAAGCTATTAGCTTATTAAATAGAAGAAGATACAAAGAAGTCGAATCAAGTAAAACGTGGTAGATTTTCGATCCCGAGAAATAAACATTTCTTTATATAAAAAATGTGCCATTTTTAGGTCCATTTTTTCCAATATTGTTTGTCTAATTTTAATTTAATTTTTTTAATTGATAATAAAATAACTTCGTGGTCATTTGACCAAAAAAAATGCCATATAAATAATTTCTTCATAAAAATCCATCCACAATAGATGTTTTGCGACTGTAAAAGACGTGCATTTATATTTTATTACATTATAAAATAATTAATTTTTTATTGGCACCGTATTTTATTGCATTGTTAAATGCTCATTTTTCACACAACTTCTTTCTCAGATCGGAATCTAGCACATGCATTAAACTTGAACTCAAAATATTTAAATATTTGTTTACTTTATGTAGATAAGGTAATTTTTTACATAAACAAATTAGAATACATTATGTATGTCATTCGAAATAATCGTGGCATAAAAATTTGATTTGTTTTTACGTAACTTTCGACTCCCGTTCCAAATATTCCAAAAATCTATGTAATTGAAACGACGAAAAATTAAATTTTTATGCTCATAGTTTTTTCAAACCGAAATTGTTACAATTACAGTAAAACCTCTATAACACGACCAGTGTCAATTCTCGCTCAAATTGGTCTTTTGTAGACCGAAAGACATATTGTTATTAAATAAAAGTTATTATAAATAAAGTAGTATTATTTAGGAAATAAATTAATTATTGTGAATCACGCTTAAAACCGAGTGTGCACATTCGAGCTCAAAGTGGCACATTCCGATCTCGGGAAAATGAAGCGCGCCGCTCCGCGTCGCGCTTCATTTGCTTCCCTCGCTCGGAAATGTGCCACTTTTCGCTCGAATGCGCACATCCTCGTATTTATTAGATTTGTCTACTTTATCCTTAACTCTTTCAAATTAAAAAAATTAATTTAGTTCGGTAAATATCGATTTTATGTTCGAAAAATATATTTACCATAGCAATGAGTGGAAGGGAGCAAAAAGATACGACAATCTCGTCAGTGTGAGTGAAAGGAAACGATTAAAATTATTCAACTGCTTCTTCGTCCAACTTATTGGCCTAAATTATTGTGAATCGTGCTTAAAACCGAGTGTGCACATTCGAGCTCAAAGTGGCACATTCCGATCTCGGGAAAATAAAGCGCGCCGCTCCGCGTCGCGCTTCATTTGCCTCCCTCGCTCGGAAATGTGCCACTTTTCGCTCGAATGCGCACATCCTCGTATTTATTAGATTTGTCTACTTTATCCTTAACTCTTTCAAATTAAAAAAATTAATTTAGTTCGGTAAATATCGATTTTATGTTCAAAAAATATATTTACCATAGCAATGAGTGGAAGGGAGCAAAAAGATACGACAATCTCGTCAGTGTGAGTGAAAGGAAACGATTAAAATTATTCAACTGCTTTTTCGTCCAACTTATTGGCCTATATTATTGTGAATCATGCTTAAAACCGAGTGTGCACATTCGAGCGAAAAATGGCGCATTCCGAACTCATGAAAATGAAACGCGCCGCTCCGCGTCGCGCTTCATTTGCTTCCCTCGTTCAAAAATGTGCCACTTTTCGCTCGAATGCACACATACCCCGCATTCACAAAATTTTTCCTCTTTATCCTTCGCTTTTTAATCGTAAATTTAAATTTAGTTTAGTAAATATCGATTTTATGTTCGAAAAACATATTTACGATAACAATGAGTGCAAGAGAGCAAAAAGATACGACAATAGAGTCAATGCGAGTGAGAGGGAACAATTAAAATTATTTCATTGATTTTTCGTGTAATTTATTGGCCTACATTTTTGTGAATCATGCTTAAAACCGAGTGTGTTCTATTATACTAGAACTTTCTTATCTATACATTTATACATCTATACATCTATACATATAAATAAAATCAAAGTGTCTGTCTGTGATTTCAAAATAAAGATTTTTTCTTAAGCTCATATGGTTATTTAAATGTTACTAAAGCCCAAACTCGCGTTTTTAAATTTTTGCCTGCCTGTCTGTCTGTCTGTCAGTTTGTCCGTCCGAAAACAGCTGAACCGATTTTTACAGGACTTGAATTAACAGGTAGAAGACCTATCCTTGAGTAATATAGGCTATATTTTATTTTGAAAAAAATTAGTTTTTACTCCAAAATCGCAATACCCGTGCGAAGCCGGACGGTCCAGCTAGTAAGAAATAAATTTGCAAAGAACCAGTCAATATGTAAAATTACAAATGTTCCAATTACGCCTGCAGATTTTTTACTTTACGGACTATAAAAAAATTAAAATGTTAAAAACCATAAATAATGCAGGTAAATGTTTGCTTTTACAGTTGTTATCTATACAAAATTTTCTTCTTCTTCTTCTTCTCTGCTCCTGAATACCCTTTCGAGCGTCTCTAGTCCCGTATCAATTTTTTCTATTTTTTTCTGTCCCTCGCTATTTTTTTCATTTCTTTTATTGTCACTCTTATTTCTGCACCCATTTCTTTGATTTGTTCCATCCATTTTTTTCTGGGTATTCCTCTTTGTATTTTGATTAGTTTTTCGGCTTCCATTATTCTTCTTGTTAATCTGCTAGGTTCTATTCTTACCATATGTGCATACCAGTTTAACTGCTTCTTTCTTATTTTTTCATTATTGACTCCTGCTTTTATGTCTTCGTTTTTTATTCTGTCCCACTTAATTTTTCCTGCCATTTTCCGGAGATGTTTTATTTCCATAGCGTTTATTTTAGATTCGTCTTTCTTCCTAATTGTCCAACTTACGCATGCGTAAGTTATTTTCCAAGTTTAAGTAATTTTGAAAAGTATTGATCTCACAATTAACGGTCGCGGTCGAGTTAGAAAGTGGTCGCCTTCGAGAGAAATTTATAAAAAGAATTAAATTACGATATATCGGTTCTGAAGCATACTGCCCGCTTTTGGAGGTGGTCTCCTTATAGCAAAGGTCACCAAAGTGGTCTATATAGACCCTCAGGGTTCTATTCAACAAAAGTCGGGTCGATCTGAGCAAGGGGGTCTATTGGGGGTCGTAGAAAAAACAATTCTTAATACGCAAATCACACATTCGAGATGTAAAATAATAAATGTTTAAAATCATAAAATAAATGTACAAATACAATACCAAATAGCTACAGTCGAACCTCGATAAGTCGAAGTTGAAGGGAAACTAAAAATAATTCGAGTTATCAAAAATTCGGCTTAGCGAGGTTCGACTGTAGTTTTATTTTAATTAACTGAAAATTACCTTTAGGGGGGTCGACGGAGATTTCGAAAAATTATATAGGGGTCGATGATCAAAAAAGTTTGGCGACCCCTGCCATATAGAGACGGCCGCCACGAGAAGTTCCACTGTAATTCGGTTGCGATTAGAGAACGTTCTCGATTAATTATCTGCCACAGGTGGTGTACGATTGCGTCGGTCCTTTTTTTCTTGTAGGAAGTGGGAATCGCCTTCGCGGCTCCCGGATGCGTTACCTGTACTCCAAAAGCCGCAAACGACGTCACAGCTCTCACCTTTAGGGATTGTCTTGTTGGGAAAGTCGGTCAGTGTGCTGGTTGAAGTTGCCATCCGTAAGTTGGTGTATCAGACGTGATGTTGTAGATCGCGAAGAACCGAGCTCTCGAAGGTGATTTTTATTTATTATGTGCATGTTTTGACCAAAGGGTTACTTTACATTAACGAATTAAAGGTGAGCTGTTTTTTTTTTTTTATTTTTTACTTTTTATTTAATTTTTTTGTACGAAATTTCTCTTCGATATTATTCTTCCTATCGGAATCGATGCAACATTTAAAATTAATGCAATCGCAATTTTATAATTGCACTTGTATACACAATTAAAACAATTTTAATATGAAAGCTTTCGCGAAGAAATAACATCGAAGAAAGTCGGCGTCAATCACTGCTCGTGGCTTTTAATAAAAATTGGAGAAACTTATAAGTTTCATGTGTGTTATTATTTTGTCGTGTTACATATTGTAAAAATAGTTGCGATAAAAAATAATGTAGGTATGTATCGCGAAATTGTGTAATGCGGAGATCTATTTATTAATGTTTACTGTTGTTTAAAATACCGCTACATTACGGATTTGGTTTTTTAAGAAAAATCTCACATTTATTAAGCTGGTAACGTGAATGGTGTGCATGACACATAATTAGAATATAAAAACAAAACCGTTTTAATGCTAATTGCACTTGAATCGTGTAAGCGATCGAGAATTGCTTTTTTTACGTTTTTTTTTTTTCTATATGCAAAGCGGCCAGAGTTGCGTAAAACCAAACAGGAAATAAAGACAATTAAGGAGTATTTGCGCAAAATTAATGATATGTGTGGCTTTTTGTATTTTTTGATATAATTTTATAGTTGTTTGTGTGTTAAGATAAATTTAATTTAAAATTCCAACAATGAACAAAGTGTTTTTAAGAAAGCAAAAAATAAATAAGATAGTACAGGAAAAACTGAGGAGCAACCAGAAATAATTTGAGTTATCGCAAATGCGATTTATCAAACAAAAAAGACAAATATTAAGTAGTTCTAGTTAGCGAACTAGTGTAATTTCTTCGTTTCAATTTAAATTAAGGTTTATTGCCCTCGTCTTCAGCAAAATCGATAATGATGACACATATTTCAATAAATTCGAGAAGAAATAAATTGTATTACAGTGGAAACTCGGTTATCCGGACTAATTATTGTTGCAGTTCATTCGGATAATCGAAAATTCGGTTAATTGAATGTATAGAAAAAAAAACGAATTTTAGCTATATATAATGTGACATTTTGAGAGCGCACCTACGGTTTTAGAATTACTTGAATTTCTTTAAGTAAATTGATTATTGTTAGTCGTGGCGAAAAGCGGAGTGTGCACATTCGAGCTCAAAGTGGCACATTCCGATCTCGGGAAAATGAAGCGCGCCGCTCCGCGTCGCGCTTCATTTGCTTCCCTCGCTCGGAAATGTGCCACTTTTCGCTCGAATGCACACATCTTCGTGTTACTTGTATTCGACTATATTAAAAACAAATTCTTCAAATCCAGGGTTTTTATTCGGCAAAAGTTTTCGCTTGAAAGTGCACATACTCCATAATAATTGAATTTGCCTTTCTTATTCTTCTCTCTTACAAATAATATTAATTAAATCAAACTGAACTAAATGTACCACTTCTCGCCTTCCTTTTCATTAAACATTACAGTAGGGTATTTTTACCAAAAACCACATTTCTAATTTAGTACTTTAAAACTATACTAGATGGGAGGCGTCATCGTACATAAAAAAAAATACTTTAATTTTTCCGAATTTTGACTCTTATTTCACAACCTTTTCTTAAACATAACCCGCACAAGTCATTCTAAAATGTTGATGCACCCCCTATGTAACATATAAATATTTTTTATATATAAAGATTGACTTAATCCATAAATGAAGTCTAATTACAACAGTGTAGGGGAGGGTGGCCTAAAGCGGGTAGGTAGCCCAAAGCGGGTAACGGTCCTTATATGGATATGTTATATATTAGCTGAAATTTATAAATTTATTTACAATGCCAGTATCCAGCCCTATTGCTGTCATACTACTTTTGACACCTAAGTGGCTTAATAACGTCAAAAAATTAAAAAACAAAAAATTTAATAATTTTGTAAAATGTTTGAAATTAATTTAACTTCAATTGCTACTAAAACCCTTCACATTAACCCATTTGTTATAATGGGGTTTACTTTTACAATAAACTAGTTTTAATATTTGACTAAATATTTTAATATCCATCCATTATTTTTTACGTTAATGTATCAAAACTAGGAAATGTGTGTTTGGGCAAAGCGGGTAGGTACCCTCTTTGCTTGTACCAGAAGGAGTATTTTATTATAATTGATAGGAACTAGTTGATATGAATAAATTGGTATTAAAAATAAGTGATTTAAAGCGTTGAAGCAATTAAGATTTAAAAACAATGGTAAACCGAAGTAATATTAAGATTGGAACAAATTAGCAGTTATAATATGAAAATGCTTAATATAACTTAATACTAATGTTACTGTCAAGAACATGTCAAGTGTAGATAATTTTTTTCAAAGGTTTTGATTAATCCGATTGGTTTATGAGAGCCTACCCGCTTTAGGCCCCACTGTCGGGCAAAGCGGTTAATTTCTGACATTTTATATTTTTGAATTTATTTCTACAATTAAAGCAAAAATGTAATTATTTTTTTTTATAAAATTAAAGTTTAATAATTGTATTACGTAAATCTAAAAAAGAAACACTTTTTTTTAGCCGAAGTGGTTCATATTAATCGATGAACCTTAACCTACCCGCTTTAGGCCACCTTCCCCTATACAAAATGTGCCTTAAAACTAATTTGTTTATAATTTTCAGAAAAATGAAAA
Organism: Sinopyrophorus schimmeli; assembly: GCA_036325965.1. Lineage (NCBI taxonomy): Eukaryota > Metazoa > Arthropoda > Insecta > Coleoptera > Elateridae > Sinopyrophorus > Sinopyrophorus schimmeli. The sequence goes on from JARFIZ010000110.1 coordinate 548,886, forward strand.
TTGCGCAAAAATATTTGGAGACATTAATTTTGACATATAAACCTTCAACAATCTGCAAAAGATGATAAAAAATCAAATAGTTGATTTTTAGTGGCCCACTTCAGAAAATTTGACTCATATACAATTTTAATTAATCAAAAATGCGAATTGGTAAACATTCAAAAGTACAACCGAAAATATTTTTATCAGGCTCGCTACAATTAGGGGTGCGGAAGAGCACCACGATAACTTATCAAAAGGAATAAAATATCTAACCTTTTTCAAACAAGAAATAGATCTAATTTAATTTAATTTTAATTTTTTGAATTGAAGAATAAAATAATAATATAGGCAAATCCAGTAAAACGAGGATGTGCGCATTCGAGCGAAAAGTGGCACATTTCCGAGCGAGGGAGGCAAATGAAGCGCGACGCGGAGCGGCGCGCTTCATTTTCCCGAGATCGGAATGTGCCACTTTGAGCTCGAATGTGCACACTCGGTTTTAAGCACGTTTCACAATCATTAATTTGTTGTCTGAAAAAGTTCAATTAAAAATTACAGGGCCGTATTTCTACTTAAAACTAAATTGAAACTTTATTTACAAAAACCATTATAACTGTTTGAATTTATTGAATTATTATTAATTCGAAAGTGAAGAGATTAATATAGCAAAATCCAGTAAAACGAGGATGTGTGCATTCGAGCGAAAAGTGGCACATTTCCGAGCGAGGGAGGCAAATGAAGCGCGACGCGGAGCGGCGCGCTTCATTTTCCCGAGATCGGAATGTGCCACTTTGAGCTCGAATGTGCACACTCGGTTTTAAGCACGTTTCACAATCATTAATTTGTTGTCTGAAAAAGTTAAATTAAAAATTACAGGGCCGTATTTCTACTTGAAACTAAATTGAAACAAATTTATTTACAAAAACCATTATAACTGTTTGAATTTATTGAATTATTATTAATTGGAAAGTGAAGAGATTAATATAGCAAAATCCAGTAAAACGAGGATGTGTGCATTCGAGCGAAAAGTGGCACATTTCCGAGCGAGGGAGGCAAATGAAGCGCGACGCGGAGCGGCGCGCTTCATTTTCCCGAGATCGGAATGTGCCACTTTGAGCTCGAATGTGCACACTCGATTTTAAGCACGATTACGAAGCGTCCCGTTTTAACAGGAAAAAACGAACGCGGTTGACAATCCGGATAATCGCGAATTCGTATAACTGAGGTCCGGATAATTGAGGTTTTACTGTAAATAAAACTTTGGTTATTCTCAATTAACAAACTAAGTTTAATGGGGTTTCCTCAAAAATTCTCCAACTTTCTTTGCTAAAAACCGAATTGAGTTTTATTACCATCATCTTCTTCAAAATCGATCATAAAAACAAATCTTCCATTAAATTTTAAAAGAATTGGATTGAATTCAATAAAACTCAATTAACAAACCAAGTTTAATGAGGTTCCCCCCAATTTTCTTCGTTTTAAACTAAATTAAGTTTTATTACCATCATCTTCTTCAAAATCGATCATAAAAACAAATTTTTCATTAAACTTTGAAAGAATTAGGTAGATTGAATTCAATAAAACTCTAGTTATCCTCAATTAACACACTAGGTGTAATGAGGTTCCCTCAAAAACTTTCCAATTTTCTTCGTTTTAGACTAAATTAAATTTTATTATCGTCATCTTCTTCAAATTCGGACATAAAAATCACGTCTTTCATTCAATTCTAAAGAAATTAGATTGTATTAGATAAAACTCTGGTTATTCTCAATCAGCAAACTTAGTGTAATGGGGTTTCCTCAAAATTCTTCTTAAATTAGGATTTGTGTAGACTTTTAGCTTGCAATAACCGTTGCTCGGAGGGTACCATCAACGAAGTAATCTACACACAACCCCAAACATTTAATACGTTGAAAATATGTGAAATATTTAGAGTATTTAAAAATATAATCATATATAGGTATATATTTGTGTGTGTATCCGACGAATAAGTACTGAAACTTAACCCACTTATAAATAACCCTAAACTGAGCAAAAACATACCCCAAGCATATTGTCATATTTTATAGTTATCGTATCGTAAACTTCAATTTAAAAATGTGTAATAAATACCTTATTATTTAGAATATTTAAAAAAAAATTGTTTAAGTAATCAAAAAATTAGAGTAGAGGTTCGAGTTATCAAGGTTCGACTGTATCTAGAAAACCTTTTAATATTATTTAAGAACACTTTAGACAAAAATATCTTTAAATGTTATCTGTTTAATGCGGTATAAATTAATTTAAAAAATTCGGTACATAAACCTACTACTAATAATTTAAATTGCAGACTACGTAAAATTAAAAAGAAACAATTTTAATTAAAAGTATTGTACAGGTTTCTTTTTAAATATCTTAGAATCAATTTTATTAAGCCCATGGCGTTTTGTATTATTGACCTGCAACAATTTAAATAAAAATGAACAGAAAACAAAGGCATACTACGGTCCTTCAGGAAATAATTCACATTAAAATTCAGGGCTCGTAGCTATTGTTTTAATCGGGGTTCCCTCAAGTACATAATTACTAAAAATTATAATACAGTAAAATCTTTTGTAGTTGAATACTTTTACAGTTATTTACTAGACAAAAAAAATTAAACAGCTTCAAATAAATTCAAGCAAACATTTTTTTTTAAACAGTGGTTCCCAATTTTCTTTATATACCCTTCTAGTATCTTAGTTATTTCAAGCAACTTTTAAGATGTCTACTATTCAACAGCTGTTAAAATTTTCTTGATATTCGTCCAATTAAAATAATGTATTGTTTTTTTACAATAATTTAAACTAAAATATTTAAAAGGAGACGTTACCTTAATGAATACTTTAAGTATAGTGGTTTGAATATCTTGTGGCATGCGAATTAAGCGCGAGCTGCGCGATAGAGGGCCGAAATTCTACAGAAGGACAACTTCGGTAAACGTTGAACCAAATCGACACTAAAAACGTCGTCCTAAAAACATCAGATCTGAATACTGATATTTTGTTATTTTTAGTCGCCTTTGACTTTGACAGAATAATAATACTAAGTCTTGCAAAAGACTATTTTTTACATAAATAATCCACTGAAAACAAATACTGAAAATTAGAAAGCCAAAAAGCTCAAAATACAACGAGAATAGCACTTTCAGATGACCACACAAAACAATGTTATGCAGGTCTGGTAGTACTGCACGTGTCGAAAACTTAGAACGAGTTTACGCCCTTTGCGCATTGAATTGTATTGAAGGTCGAGTGCCACGAGATATTGGAACAACTATACATACCCTTAATTGAGAATCACTGCTTTAAATTATCTAGCTTTTTATCGTACCTTGTTCACTGATTTAGAAGTGGTAAAAGATTTTAATTTTTATCTATAAAATATAGTATTTTTAGTATTTATCATAAGCTATTAATTAGTCTATTTCTTCAGTAAGAGAAAACTGCAATAGCTTTCTTGAATTAAATAATTTTATGTGGGTATTTTCTATAAACTTCCATCTATGGAAATTTATACAAAAAGGAAACGTTTTTTACATTTACAAAACTGAATAGAACGGCGATTCAAAGCCATCGCTTTTTTAACGAAGCAGTTCTTAATCGGCATTCTACGAAATTCTGTAATGCTTGCTAGAAAGATAAAATATTTTATTTAATTAGATGTTATATGCTACGCTTAAAAAAGACCAGCTTGGTTAATTTCCGGAAATAAATAATATTATTTATTTTAATTTAAGTATAATTTCTATATGTAGAGTACCCACACATTTATTAATTTTTTTCCATATATTTTTAAGATTTTATTTTGGTTTTTTTTGGGCCGTATGAATTAACTAATGTTCTAGAACAGGTTTATCTTCTAACGTGTAAGATAAAAGGCTTGGTTAAAATTAAATTAGAAATGGTTGTAAAAAATAAAAATCAAGCCAGACTAAAAGTTAAAAGAACTGGATCTGCTCGTAACACGATTAAATATAGACTGAGCAAGAGTATTTAACTCGAATGTTTATTTATTTTTATTAATCCGTACCTTTTTATTATTACCGAATTTAAAATTATAGAAGCCTTAGGTTTGCTATGATTTATGACAGAATTTTTTATTTTTTTTTAGTAAATTGTATTTAAAAATCGGTGGGCACATTTAACATTTTAAATTCTGTTCTTATAACTTTTTTAGTAACCAGCTTTATCTGGAATGTATTTTATTATAAGTAGATATTTGGTAATTTATATATAAGTACAAAATTGGCACTTGGTCACGCAAAATTTCGAGCTACGAAATTTACTCAGAGAGTAAATTGTATGCTTATAAACCGAGAAATTTAAAAGAACCAAATAAGAGATAAATAAGCAACGATTTCCAACTGATTTTCATAATAAGTAGAATCTTGTTTCCGGGTAGTTAAAGAAGAAAAACATTTAATTAAATCTTACTGTTCATTTTTATTTAAAAGTTTTAATCAAATGGATCTATACATTTTGACAGATCGTTAATGGCCTCAGAAAGCAATTTAACAACTAGGGATTGTTCTTGCGCGCTATTTCTTAAGATTGCGTGATAACGGTGACTCCGAAAAATTTTTGACTGGAGATGTGAAAATTATAGTTTTGGAGCTTTAAAATGCTTTTATTAAATTTTATATACGATCATTTTTCGCCGAATTACAGCTTGTCAAAAATCACCAAAAAATTTCCGAAATGTTTTTGACCCTTTAATTTTATCCTTTAGTGTATATATTTGGGATTTTTAAACTCTACCACTGATCAACAGAATTATTTACTTACAGTAAAACCTCGATTATCCGGACCTCAGTTATACGGATTCGCGATTATCCGGATTGTCAACTGCGTTCGTTTTTTCCTGTTAAAACGGGATGCTTTGTAATCGTGCTTAAAGCCGAGTGTGCGCATTCGAGCTCAAAGTGGCACATTTCGATCTCGGGAAAATGAAGCGCGCCGCTCCGCGTCGCGCTTCATTTGCCTCCCTCGCTCGGAAATGTGCCACTTTTCGCTCGAATGCGCACATCCTCGTTTTACTGGATTTTGCTATATTAATCTCTTCACTTTCAAATTAATAATAATTCAATAAATTCAAACAGTTATAATGGTTTTTGTAAATAAATTTGTTTCAATTTAGTTTCAAGTAGAAATACGGCCCTGTAATTTTTAATTTAACTTTTTCAGACACCAAATTAATGATTGTGAAACGTGCTTAAAACCGAGTGTGCACATTCGAGCTCAAAGTGGCACATTCCGATCTCGGGAAAATGAAGCGCGCCGCTCCGCGTCGCGCTTCATTTGCCTCCCTCGCTCGGAAATGTGCCACTTTTCGCTCGAATGCGCACATCCTCGTATTTATCAAATTTGCTTATATTATTATTTTATTCTTCAATTCAAAAAATTAAAAGTCGAATAAATTAGATCTATTTTTTGATTGAAAAAGGTTATTGATTTTATTCCTTTTGATAAGTTATCATGGTGCTCTTCCGCACGCCTAATTGTAGCGAGCTTGATAAAAATATTTTCGGGTGTACTTTCGAATGTTTACTAATTCGCATTTTTGATTAATTAAAATTGTATATGAGTCAAATTTTCTGAAGTGGGCCACTAAAAATCAATTAGTTGATTTTTATATCATCTTTTGCAGATTGTTGAAGGTTTATATGTCAAAATTAATGTCTCCAAATATTTTTGGATAATTTTCATTTTTTTGAAAATTATAAACAAATTAGTTTTAAGGCGCATTTTGTATACACTTCATTTATGGATTAATTAAATTTTTAAATATAAAAAAATATTTATATGTTACATAGGGGGTGCATCAAAATTTTAGAATAATTTGGGTGGGGTATGTTAAAAAAAAGATTGGGAAATAAGAGTCAAAATTTGGAAAAAGTTAAAGTATGTATTTTTTTTTCATGTACGATGAAGTCTCCCATCTAGTCTAGTTTAAAACTACTAAATTAGAAATGTGGTTTTTGGTAAAATTACCCTACTGTAATTTTTAATTAAAAGAAAAGCGAAAAGTCGTACATTTATTTCTGTTTGATTTAATTAATATTATTTTGTAAAAGAGAAGAATAAGATAGGCAAATTCAATTATTAAGGAGTATGTACACTTTCAAGCGAAAACTTTTTCCGAATAGAAATCTGGATTTGCAGTATTTGTTATTAATATAGTCGAATCCAATTAACACAAAGATGTGCGCATTCGAGCGAAAAGTGGCACATTTCCGAGCGAGGGAGGCAAATGAAGCGCGACGCGGAGCGGCGCGCTTCATTTTCCCGAGATCGGAAATGTGCCACTTTGAGCTCGAATGTGCACACTCCGCTTTTCGCCACGATTAACAATGATAAATTTACTTTTAATTTTATCTAAACATTTTATGATTCTATTTGGTATTCTTTACTGTTCATTTTATAATTAATACTTATTTGTTTCGATTCTTTTGTTAATAAATATCTAACAAGGTAAAATTGTTTTTTTTTCAATTATCCGGATGAGCTGCAACATTAATTAGTCCAGATAATCGAGTTTCCACTGTATTCTAATTTATCTTTGGCTATAAAATAAAAATAAGTGATTTAAAATTATTTCAAAATTAAAAAAAGTTCAAATTTTATTTATTATTAGAATGTGCTATACATAAAATGCTCTTTTTAAATTTCAGATACGACAATTTTTCACTGAAAAAACACCAAAAAATTTCGGAAACTTTTTTGCCCTTTAATTTTTTCTTTAATGTATATAAAATCGGATAAAAACTATTAAAAGCAAAGCACAAATATCTTAAAGCAATACAACAGCCCTATTAGAGGGCAGTTTCACATATTATTGTATAATACAATCATATGTAAAACTGCCTACTATCTATTAAAAAAACAAATAAGTTTTTAATAAACGATATTATGTTACCCAAGATTTCTTTATGAAGCAAATCATATTTTATTGTATTAAACTGGTCAGGAACTTTATTATTATAAACAGCAGGAAGCAATTAGGATAAGTAATTTTATTTGGGGTTTGAATTTTGAGGCATTGTTGCCTAGCCTATTTGATTTACGATTTCTATGAATCTGTGATTTAAAAAAAAACAACTTATGGTTTTAATAAAATTGGTATAACAGACTTAAACAAATCATTTTGAAATATTCTAAATAATTAGGTATTTATTACACATTTTAAAATTGTAGTTTATGATACTATAACTCAAAAATACTCCACATAAGGCCAGTTGACATGGGGTATGTTTTTGATCACTTTAGGGTCATTTATACGTAGATTAAATTCCAGTACTTATTCGACATATACCCTGTATAGTAAATAACGCTATACTTATGGAAGTTGTTGTTATAGTGTACAGAAATAATTCGCATAGTATTTTAGTATCTGCCTCAATACAATACCAGTTTGGTGATAAACGCCATACATTTTGTTCAGTGTACAGTTAGCCTAAGAATTAATCAACACCCTAGAAACAGACCTACAATAAACGTACTTTTCCAACAGACAAAATCTGGCGCTGCATGGTTAAAAAACAATTAAAATTGATCTTTGTAATTTTAGTACCTTTAGTTCTAGGTACTAAAATTACAAAGATCCATCTTTATTGTTTTTTAAGCATGCAGCGCCAGATTTTGTCTCTTGGAATAGTACGTTTACTGTAGGTCTGTTTCTAGGGTGTTGATTACTTCTTAGGCTGACTGTACAGCCGGCACCATTTTTCCCTACTACCCTTTCAACCCCAAAGATATTTGACTAAACTAAAGATTTGCCAAAATTTACGCTTCGACTCCGAAATAAAGTGATTTTTGGTTCAATCGTTAAAAACGACCCATGTTTGCAATACTAACACTTCTTCTCATAAGAAATGTGCAAAATCTACGTTTGCTATTCGAGTAATTAAAGGTTGAAATAGTAGGTTCATTTTCGCGATACAAATATTCTGAATAATCTAAATTATTCCGAAACCAAAACTTTCCGGGCAATTTAAAACAATAATTGTCGAAAGTGTCCATAATTTGTGAACTCATGATTATTCCATTCAACTCAATTTCTTCGCTATTAACGATCAGTTTTACTTTCAACTTTTTCAAAGGCACGATTCAAGGTTTCGGTACGAACATCTAAAAAATGTTTCAATTTTAACGGGCGCGATTTTACACAAAAACTGTAAAAGTAATTTGTACAATATCCAAGGCCATTAGACGAAATAACTTTTTATATAGTAAACAAAGTTCCTTTGTAAATTTCATAACATTATGTCATCCTAATGGACATAAAATGACACATACCGTAATAGAGTTTACTAAACTATAAAAAGTTAAATGGAAACGTTATAACAGATAGACATTTAAAAAAAAAACAGTTCTTGATCGAAGGAAATTCGACGAATTTCTTGAGGTAATTAAACGAATTATCCAACAGAAATTAATTAAAAGCCGATCCTTCGACTTGCTTAACTCCAGAAATGATTTTCGTCGTAAACGAAAGAAAACGCCTCCAATTATATTTTTATTTTATTGCAAAATTCGATGCCAATTACTCTGTTCGATGTTGTGTCTAATTTCGAAATACTTTTTTGGGTTCTAACATCAAAGCAGTTAATTACGTTTTTGTGCAGTGTATTTTATATTTTCATTAAACGCTGCTGTTGAAAATTTACTCAATTAGCTGAAAAGGTAATCGAAAGACGCGCTTCACTACTTTTTAATCAAAAGAGATTAGCTTTAATTCATCTTAAAGTACAGTTCCAGTGCGATTCTTTTAATTTTTATTTTCAAATTGCAAATATTTATCAGATCGAATTTAATTGCGAATCAGTTGCGAAAGGAACGCTTTCGTTCCCTCTGCAACATCGCTTTTAAATTCGACGCTTAGAAAAAAATACCGAAAAGTTTCTATAGAAAGTTTTTTAAATTGTTTGTTACAGGAAGTGCAGTAAAAATGTTGCTGCTACGATGTAGATTATCGTTTGGATTAATCTTAATGGTAATTTCCAACGTTTTGGCTGAAGATGGTAAGTTAAAGAAATAAAGGACATTATTTAAATTTTTTAATTGTAAATTGTGCAATTACATTTCGTGCATGTAAAGCGAATTAAGAGACAAGCCGTGACAGCATAGCTATTTAGGATGTCACTTTTTCGAATGTTTAAACGGAATGTTACCTTGAAGGAGGTATGAATATATTACAAATAGCTATTAATATTAAATTATTACTCAATAATACAGTCAAACCTCTCTCTCTTAAATTTGTTTTATATTAAAAAAAACATAAATAATCAATTTTTATTTGTATTCGTATATACAGTGTGTCTGTATAAGTTGGAGACATATAGAAATTATTTTATTATTAATTTTACAAATAATCAATCATCGATCAAAATTTATCAATCTTATATGAGATTTCTACGAAAATATAAATACTAAGGTACCTTAATTTTTTAAAATACCCAAAATGATTTATAAATTAAATAACGTATTAGTTAGTATCTATAATTTTTAAATAATAAAACAAATTAGCACTCAATATAAAGACTATTATTAATTCAGTAACATTTCTTTCTCTTTATTAGAACTTTATCAGACTTCTTAATCACTATTAGTAAGTATTATATAAATTATTATTAAAAAAATTGTTTTAAATTCTAAAGTAGGTTTATTGAAATGTGCAATTATATACTACCACCCTACAATTTTTTTTCAAACAAAAAATACATCTAAATTTATTCGACTTTTAAGTTTTTAAATTGAAGAATAGAAGATTAATATAGGCAAATCTAATAAATACGAGGATGTGCATATTCAAGCGAAAAGTGGCACATTTCTGAGCGAGGGAAATAAATGAAGCGCGACGGGGAGCGGCGCGCTTCATTTTCCCGATATCGGAATATGCCACTTTGAGCTCGAATGTGCACAATCGGTTTTAAGCATGATTCACAATAAATTAAACAAAAACACAATTGAATAATTTTAATCGTTCTCTCTCACTCGCATTGACGCTATTGTATCTTTTGGCTCCCTTGCGCTCATTGATATGGTAAATATGTTTTTCGAACATAAAATCGATATTTACCAAACTAAATTTAAGTTTTTGATAAAGGATAAAGTAGACAAATCTACTAAGTACGAGGATGTGCGCATTCGAGCGAAAAGTGGCACATTTCCGAGCGAGGGAGGCAAATGAAGCGCGACGCGGAGCGGCGCGCTTCATTTTCCCGAGATCGGAATGTGCCACTTTGAGCTCAAATGGCACAATCGGTTTTAAGCATGCTTCACAAACAATTAAACAAAAACAATTGAATAATTTTAATCGTTTCTCTCACTCGCATTGACGTATTGTATCTTTTGGCTCGCTCACTCATTGATATGGTAAATATGTTTTTGAACATATAATCGATATTTACCAAATTTAAAATTTTAGTTTTGATAAAGGATTAAATTACAAAATTTAATAAATACGAGGATGTGCGCATTCGAGCGAAAAGTGGCACATTTCCGAGCGAGGGAGGCAAATGAAGCGCGACGCGGAGCGGCGCGCTTCATTTTCCCGAGATCGGAATGTGCCACTTTGAGCTCAAATGCGCGCACTCGGTTTTAAGCATGCTTCGCATCAATTTTGGTAACGAAAAATTAATAAATAATTTTTATCGTTTTCTCTCACTCGTACTTATAAGTTTGTCGTATCTTTTCGCTCGCTCCCACTCATTGCTATGGTAAAAATACGTTGTTTGAACATATAATCGATATTTAAATTAAATTTGTTGATTGGAAAGAAAGTTAAATTTACAAAATTTAATAAATACGACGATGTGCGCATTCGAGCGAAAAGTGGCACATTTCCGAGCGAGGGAGGCAAATGAAGCGCGACGCGGAGCGGCGCGCTTCATTTTCCCGAGATCGGAATGTGCCACTTTGAGCTCGAATGTGCACACTCGGTTTTAAGCCTGATTCACAATAATTAATTTACTTCCTAAATGATACTACTTTATTTATAATATCTTTGATTTAATAACAATATGATCCTGATAAATAATAACTGCATTTAATCTAATATAAGTAGTATTTGTTATTACATTTACATTATCTATGTTCGTTTTTCTCTCTTCAAAAGACCAATTTGAGCAAGAACCGACGCTGGTCGTGCTATAGAGGTTTCACTGTATTATTTTTTAACTATCAAGGTATTCTGTGCGGGTGTTACGATGATTGTTGCAAGAATTCCAATTACCTACTTGCAATTATTTTATTATTTCCAAGCTCGATCTAAATTAAAATTACAATAGCAATGGATTATTATAATTTCGTTAGAAAGCGTTACCAAATCAGAAAGAGAAACAACCTTGCGTTTTAAAATTTATAGAACAGATTATCAAATTTTTTTTTATGGCCGCTTGCAAATAAATCATACTCTTAATTAAATATAATAAACATTTAAGCCAAGAGCTGTAGAATTACACAGAAAAATTATAACAATTTAAACAAAGTGGTACTTTCTAATTAAACAAACTGTTTAAGTAGGTTTGATGTGCATTTGCAACGAAACAATTTCACCTCGAAACAGCTCTCGGGTAAAAATTAAAAAAAAAAAGGAGCCGCTGACGAACGTGCATTATAAATATATTCCGGTAGAAACGGGTTTTGGACTTTTATACTTTTTGCACTTCTTTATTAATCGTTTCTCCGGAAGTTTTGTCGAAGATATCTTCGCATTAGCTTAGTGACCGACTCCTGCTTTCAGTACTGATTCACTGACACACTGTGCTATAACGGTTCATTCAACGCTTTATGGAAAAAGGATTTTATGTATTACTCATTGTCCATACAGGGTTTACTTATGGTTATTCTAGAAAAAAATCGTTTAATTGAACGCAGATTCTTATTCCTATGATTTGAATTTAGCGCCGCAAAAACAATTTTTTTTAAATTAATGTTCAAAATTGTAGTTAATTATTTTCGTATTTATATGGTCTTTTTACGATAAATACAGCAAGACGTCAGAGTACAAGATGGTACAGCGGTGTCAGATTGTAACTTGTCAATTTCATCGGACATAACCCAACATTTTGATAGTAAATTTAAATAATGTTAATAAGAATTTGAAATACAGTTCAATTGTTTTTTACAGCGTTAAGACCCAGTTATTGACACTTTAAGAGTGACAGCTGAGGTTATAACAAGATAACTCATAAAAAATTTAATTTAAATAATTAATTTTTTTTGTCATATATAAGTTCACGATTTCTAGAAAAGGTCATATGGGTAAAATAATTATTTGAAGCAGATTAATAATTTAAATTAATGTTTTAAAAAATAATGTAATCCATTGATCTTAATGATTTATATTCAGTATGTCGCAGAGTACTGCCATACTGAAAACAATAAAATTTCCTAGTTTTAACAAGAGTTGACGCGATAAAAGCAGGAATTTATGATTATTCTATCGCCTGTACTTAATTACTAAATGTGACATAACCCTATATTTATCGTAAAAAGACTTTATACGGAAAATCGACTTATTTTATTAATGATGTAATTATAAAATCTAGGAAAATTATTAAATATTTATTGGCAACACTGATTGGTTAATATTTTGTTATAATTCTTGCTTGTGGTGATTTGCAGTGTTTTTAATTCAGTTGTGAACTAATTGCTTATAATTTTTTGCTTAGATTTATGATAATAAACATTAAAGCTGAAACTTTTATTGCAAATTAAACAAAAAATGAGGTTATCATTTAACGTCAATTAGCACTTCCACAAACTAAAGATTACGAAACGCCCTATGCCATATTTGGCCCGACAATTAAATTTGCACTTATGACGTCACGGAAATTTAACTTAAGAGTGTCGTTCAACTTTAAAAGGAAAAATTTAAAGGAAACAACATGTGATTTATAAAAATAATTAACTGAATAAATTGCACATTACGTTTGTTATATTTTAAATTAAATTACCAATTAAGTTAAATTAAAAGTCTAATCTGACTTACTTTACAGAAATACCACAAAATAAGTGTCCGGAAATAAAGCAATGCCCTTTTAGACCAGATTCTTGTAAAAATGACGAGCAATGCAGTCCTGACAGTGTTTGTTGCAACAGTCCTTGTGGAAAGATTTGCACCAAACAGCTTCAAACAGGTATATTTACTAAAATTATTAATTAACGTATTTAACGATTTCGACGATTTTTCAGGATGCGAAATTTTACAAAATGCAGCCACAAGACGTGCCAAATCTTTGGGGGTCGACGTAAAAAAAGTCCGAACTCCCAGATGCAGTAGATCTGGTGGCTTTGAACCCATACAATGCGATAATGAAATTGTAAGTTCGTGTTGGTGTGTTAACGAACAAGGATTCGAATTAGCTGGAACTAGAGCACCTGCAGCTGGTTTAGTTAATTGCACAGGTGAGTAAAGGTTTCTTTAACGAGTTAGTCATTCGAAATTTAAACAAAAATAATCTAACAAATTGATCAGAAAATAGTGTGCAAATCGACGTGGGCAATTAAGATTTTAATCAGTTTTTTTAACGTTTCTATAATTACACTTAAAAATAAATAATATTAAATGTTTTTATCGATGTAAATTTTTAATAACACACCGTTCAAGGATTTGAATAACGCATTCTTTTAAGCTTTACATCGAAATTTTGTCTTTGACCCAAATACCCACAATTTTCGTGTTAGTATTCTAAAACACATCGTATGCATTCAAAGCCCATTGTTTGAGGAGATTTTATCTAAGGATGCGTTGTGGCAAACGGCTTTCTCACATTTGAGCTTTGTTATTTCGAGAAAGAGTAGTGAAACTAGTACATACAATAGAAACTCGGTTATCCGAACTAATTATTGTTGCAGCTCATTCGGATAATCGAAAATTCGGTTAATTGAATGTATAGAAAAAATTGTGCTTAAAACCGAGTGCGCACATTCGAGCTCAAAGTGGCACATTTAAAATTTTTCCGATTAATTTGTTTTTCGATTAATCTTAGATTGAATCTGGTAAAATAACTTAAAGAATATCTAATCTTTATTTAAGATCTAAAACAATTTTTATAAGTTAATCACAATTTTTTTGTATTACATATTTTTGTTTTTTTAGTTTCTTGTAATCTTATCAATTTGTCAAAATCTTCATCGTTTTTTATTGGGAATTGAACTGAAAACGGATCTTCTTTTTCTCCTTCCGAGTCTTGAATTGTGTTAGCTGATGAGCATTTGCAATTGTCCTTTAATTCTTGCACTTCATATGCAAGATTTACAATTTGACCGTTAATATTTCCAATTTGCTTACTAATGCTCTGATATATGGATTTTGTTAAGTTATAAAGATCTTCTGTAAAAAATAAGTTAACATGGATTTAAATATATCTATTGCTACTTTAATTAAAAATAAAACTTACGTATTGTCACTGTAGATTCTTCTGTCGTAATATTTTTATTTAAATCGTTAGTTCTTGATTCTTTTTTTTTATCAATTTTATTATTCATTATAATAACATTACTATCATCACATTTGCAAGAGTACATGTGCACTCATTTAATCCTGCTTCAACACTGCCCTTACAAGGATACTTTTCACCCCCGCTGAGCAAAAAACACATGTTGCTGGTAAAACATATGTTAGAGATAAAACAGATGTTTCAAGTCCTGTAAGACAAAGTACAGAAAAGAAAATTGACTAAAATTCGTATATATTAGTCAATTTAAAATTTCATGACATAGCTCTCTGTTGTATAACTAAAATGTTTTTTCTAACAATTATAATAATAGGAACATTTAAAATTTATTACATTGACAGAACACATAGGGGTAAACAGTACAGTGATTGGCCCTTTTATTAAACAACATAGTTATTGGCCATATAAATATGTATAGTAATCGACTAGTGAATTTACAGTGATCGGGCAATATTTTCTAATTAAAATAAGATATAGTAAATTAGCAAAAAAAACGAACCATTTATTAGAAATTATATTTTAGGAAATATAGATTTATTATTATAATTTTTTTAAATATGGCCAATCATTGTCGACTGGCCAACAACTGTACTGTTTGCCCCTATTATTTGGTCATTCCTGAACTGTTTCGGATACGTTCCTGATCAGGCAAACCGTACCCAACATTACAATTTGGGTTGAGAGCTATCCCAATCCGTTTCTGCTCCGGAACGTATCAGGCAAGCCCTTTACAAGTTTAACATATTCAACATTGGGCTAGCCTGATCTATTCCTAATCCGGTCCGGATCTGATAAAAATACGGCAAGCTGACTTCGGCAAGTCCTGCCCATAACTGATCCGGACCGGATGTAGTGTCAGGTTTAGCTTCGGCCTTTTTTAGTCGGGTATCTAACCTTTTTCAAACAAAAAATAGATCTAATTTATTCGACTTAATTTTTGAATTGAAGAATAAAATAATAATATAGGCAAATCCGATAAATACGAGGATGTGCGCATTCGAGCGAAAAGTGGCACATTTCCGAGCGAGGGGGGCAAATGAAGCGCGACGCGGGCGGCGCGCTTCATTCCGAGATCGGAATGTGCCACTTGAGCTCGAATGTGCACACTCGGTTTTAAGCACGTTTCACAATCATTAATTTGTTGTCTGAAAAAGTTAAATTAAAAATTACAGGGCCGTATTTCTACTTAAAACTAAATTGAAACTTTATTTACAAAAACCATTATAACTGTTTGAATTTATTGAATTATTATTAATTTGAAAGTAAAGAGATTAATATAGCAAAATCCAGTAAAACGAGGATGTGTGCATTCGAGCGAAAAGTGGCACATTTCCGAGCGAGGGAAGCAAATGAAGCGCGACGCGGAGCGGCGCGCTTCATTTTCCCGAGATCGGAATGTGCCACTTTGAGCTCGAATGCGCACACTCCATTTTAAGCGCGATTACGAAGCGTCCCGTTTTAACAGGAAAAAAGTTGTTCAAATTGTTAGGTATATGTTTACAAAAAACGCAACAAATATTAATCACTAAATAAAACAGTCGCACATTATCTTAAAATCAACAAATTTTTTAAACATATACCTGAGGTCCGGATAATCGAGGTTTTACTGTATTGTTTTTCAAATAACAAACGTCTTTCATTTTCCGTTAACGATTTCAGATCCGAAGCCATGTGCAGCCCATACATGTCGCATGTTTTGCACCCACGGCTTCGCTCTCTCAGCTGACGGATGCCCCCTTTGCAAATGTCGAGATCCCTGCGAGCACATTCGATGTCCCAACTCATTGGACTGTCAAATTGAAGAGCTCGCTTGTACCGATCCTCCCTGCCCGCCGATCCCAACGTGTAAGTTGCAATAAGTGAAAGGTGATCAGTTTTTTATGATATTTTGTCTTTGCAAAGGGAGTGTTTCAATCACGACTTCGTTTCTTTTATCCCGCTCAAAAGTTCATAGTTTTTTATTTGCTGCAGGTAAACGTGGAAGAAGTCTAGATAACATTTGTCCAGTCGGAGACCCGCTCAGGATTAGCGACACCGTAAGGCCGTTTTTGTGTGGCAATGAACCCTCCAAACCACAATGTCCGCCGCTCTATCAATGCCTGGTACAAAAAGGTATTAACTCGTTTTTAATTACTTTGATCGCAATAAAACGAAAACTTGTAAAACAGGAAATGATTACGGAGTCTGCTGTCCGGCGTCTCTAAAAATACAAAAACCGGGCACTTGCCCCACAGATTTGGATAAAAATTCCGATTGTGGTTCTTTGTGCACCCACGACCTGGAATGCCCTTCTATCCAAAAATGCTGCGGCACCGATCAATGCGGCTCGTCGTGCCTGCATCCCAAAAATCTAACAGGTACTCTTCGATCTAATTACCAACGCCACGCCGCAAGTACCATTAACCACGTCAATCATTATGATTTATTTTGTAGAGTGCTACCATCAGAAGCAGCTCAGCGAAATTTTAACGGTCAACGAAAGGGTTGGAAGGGGATACATTCCTCAGTGTTCCGAAGAAGGAGAATTTCGCCCGAAACAATGCAGCAGGAACAATTTGGTTTGTTGGTGCGTCGATAGAGCAGGAGTTAAAATCAAAGGTTCGATGGGTGCTGCCGAAGTTGTTAATTGCTCGATGATAGATGGTACGTGCCCAATTTTCCAATCCGAACAAAGATTATTTTTTCTATTCAATAGCCCGAAGTCAGTCAGTGGGACGAAGCATAGATCGATTTAGCAACTGCGAAAAATTAGAATGCGCCGCCATATGCGAATATGGGTTTAAATTGGACGAAGAAGGATGTCCTACTTGCAATTGTGACGATCCTTGCGAAGGATACACTTGCCCTGAAGATGAGGAATGTGTGGTTGTCCGCGAATCGAATTGTAGTGACTTTTTATGTCCCACTTTACCCGTATGTAAGTTGTACATTGTTATTTATTATTAATTGAATGATTATTTCGAATTAAAATCGTAGGTCGCCCTAAAACGGTTTATGTAAATCCTTGTAAGCGCGACGCACCTTTGACCGATGATATAAGCGGCGCACCGATCGCTTGTGCCCTACGAATTGATGAAGATGGAACCGTTTGTCCACCAAATTATAATTGTACGGCCGTTGCTGGCTCCACTCAAGCAGTGTGTTGTCCTCAATCCCCAAAAAATAAACCTGAAATGGTCGATGGTATATTTTAGAATTTTGCTTTTAAATTTTATGTTAAACATCGAATTTTTTAGATTTGGAAATTCCGAGCAATGACGAGATCTTAGAAACAGACCCCGATGTGGAAAAAGTACAAACAAGTATGTATTAAGTTTAATTCTTTTATGTCAGATGATTATACAGTAGAATCTCGATAAGTCGAATCTCAAGGGACAATTTCTGACAGCGCAACTAGGATTTTAAAACTACTTAAATATTTTTTAAAGTAAATTGATTATTGCTAATTGTGGTGAATAGTGGAGTGTGCACATTCGAGCTCAAAGTGGCACATTCCGATCTCGGGAAAATGAAGCGCGCCGCTCCGCGTCGCGCTTCATTTGCCTCCCTCGCTCGGAAATGTGCCACTTTTCGCTCGAATGCGCACACCTTCGTACTTATTAGATTTGTCTACTTTATCCTTAACTCTTTCAAATTAAAAAAATTTAATTTAGTTGGGTAAATATCGATTTTATGTTCGAAAAATATATTTACCATAGCAATGAGTGGAAGGGAGCAAAAATATATCACAATCTCGTCAGTGTGAGTGAGAGCAAACGATTAAAATTATTCAACTGCTTTTTCGTCTAACTCATTGGCCTTAAAGTGCCTTAAAGTATTGCAAATCGTGCTTAAAACCGAGTGTGCACATTGGAGCTCAAAGTGGCACATTCCGATCTCGGGAAAATGAAGCGCGCCGCTCCGCGTCGTGCTTCATTTGCCTCCCTCGCTCGGAAATGTGCCACTTTTCGCTCGAATGCGCACACCTTCGTACTTATTAGATTTGTCTACTTTATCCTTAACTCTTTCAAATTAAAAAAATTTAATTTAGTTCGGTAAATATCGATTTTATGTTCGAAAAATATATTTACCATAGCAATGAGTGGAAGGGAGCAAAAATATATCACAATCTCGTCAGTGTGAGTGAGAGCAAACGATTAAAATTATTCAACTGCTTTTTCGTCTAACTCATTGGCCTTAAAGTACCTTAAAGTATTGCAAATCGTGCTTAAAACCGAGTGTGCACATTCGAGCTCAAAGTGGCACATTCCGATCTCGGGAAAATGAAGCGCGCCGCTCCGCGTCGCGCTTCATTTGCCTCCCTCGCTCGGAAATGTGCCACTTTTCGCTCGAATGCGCACATCCTCGTACTTATTGAATTTGACTACATTCATCTTCTTTGTTTGAAATCAAAATTTAGTCCAACTGCGGTTTCATTTTATGTTGCGAAAAGTTATATCGGGTCTCAATATCTTGTCTCAATAAGTATTTGCCTATATTAATTCGATCTCTTGGAGAGCAAAAACTTACATTCAGATTTTTTATTCAAAAAAAGCGCTTCATATTCCCGAGATCCGAATGTGTTATTTTGAACTCAAATGCCCGATTCACATTTTAATTTTTTCATTGTATGTGAAGTCAAAAAAACTTCAGGCGTTTTTGGAACATTTGTAATTTTACATACTAACAGGTTCTTTGCAAATTGATTCCTTATAAGAAAACGCTAGGATAATAGAACACACTCGGTTTTAAGCACGATCCACAATAATTTAGGCCAATAAATTAGACAAAAAAGCAGTTGAATAATTTTATTCGTTCCCTCTCGCTCCCATTGACATGATTTTCGTATCTTTTTGCTCCTGTATTGACAGATTTTCACGATGACCAGAAGCAATCCCAATTTATGACATTACTACAGAATCCATAATTGAAGATTTTTACCATAATTGGGTTTCTCGATTTGGCATTCCTCAAAAAATTATTACAGACCAGGGTTCTCAGTTTGGATCCCATCTTCATCAATCATTTCAAAAACTTTTAGGCATCGAAAGAGTAAGAACTACATCCGCAAACAAACGGCTTAATAGAACAGTGGCACAGAACACTGAAAACGGCTCTTAAATGTCATGGTGGTAATAGTTGGGTTGAAGTACTGCTCACAGTTGTACTAGGTCTTCGTTCATCTTTTTCGGAGACTTTGCAAGCTACACCAGCAGAACTTGTTTATGGAACTTCGGTTCGATTACCTGGTGAATTTTTTTCACCTTCTTCATTTGCATTGCACCCTACTTCTTTTGTAGCGCGTTTGCGGAAACAGATGTCTGATTTGCGACCAGTTCAAACAACTTCAAACCTTCAAAAAAGTGTTTTTATTAACAAAAACTGAAATTCTTGTTTACACGTTTTTATTAGACACGATGGAAATAAAAAAGTATTTCAAGCCCCGTATGATGGACCATTCTTCGTACTTGAAAGATCTGACAAAATTTTTTAAATTTTAGTAAAAAATAAACCAAAAGATTCTCTATCGACCGCCTTAAACCAGCCTTTGGTGTGGCCAAAGATCTAACCACAAATAATTCTTTCGTGCAACCTCATCAAATTCAACCAGAAACCAAAGCAAAATCAACTAAATCCGGAAGAATAGTGAAACTCCCTGTACGCTTTCAGGATGCGTTAACCACGGCGCGGGGGAATGTAGTGATAATTAATAGGATTTGAGAGAGTGAGCTTTGGGGTTGTGAAGTAAACAAATTAATAAAAGCAATAATAATTTCTAGATAGACGATAAAATATTCTGCTAATTAAACTTAATTATAATTTAATAAAATATTGAGATAATAAACGTTAATTACACTCTCTTGCACTCATTGGTATGGTACATATGTTTTTCGAACATAAAATCGAGATTTACTAAACTAAATTTAAATTTACGATTTGAAAGAGTGAATAATAAAGAGGAAACATTCTGTGAAGGCGGGGTATGTGCGCATTCGAGCGAAAAGTGGCACATTTCCGAGCGAGGGAAGCAAATGAAGCGCGACGCGGAGCGGCGCGCTTCATTTTCCCGAGATCGGAATGTGCCACTTTGAGCTCGAATGTGCACACTCGGTTTTAAGCACGATTCACAATAATTTAGGCCAATAAGTTAGACGAAAAAGCAGTTGAATCATTTTAATCGTTTCCTCTCACTCACACTGACAAGATTGTCGTATCTTTTTGCTCCCTTCCACTCATTGCTATGGTAAATATATTTTTCGAACATAAAATCGATATTTGTCGAACTAAATTAATTTTTTTTAATTTGATAGAGTTAAGGATAAAGTAGACAAATCTAATAAATACGAGGATGTGCACATTCGAGCGAAAAGTGGCACATTTCCGAGATCGGAATGTGCCATTTTTAGCTCGAATGTGCACACTCGGTTTTAAGCACGATTATTAAGCGTCCCGTTTTAACAAGGGAAAAATTGGTCATGTTAGTTATATAGGGAAAATATGTGCTGAAATACTTTGTGGAGAAATGCTGATAATTTCGACTTCTTCAGTGCTCAAATTTCGAGATATAGAGGTATTGGGAATTGAAGGGAAGGTAATAAGGTTTTCTTTCGAGTTGTAGAGGTTTTCGAATTATCGAGGTTCTACTGTACCAGGATTTGCCCTAAGAGCAATATATTTGCAGGTTAAAATTGTAATTTGAGAAAAGTTAATAGTACATGAATTAATTTAAAAGAATTTATTGGTTGAGATGATTTTTACCAAAAGTACATTGTGTGTATTTTTTGTTTAAATTCATACCATTCTTTTAATCAAAATTTTGGTGTAACTGTTTGGAGTAACTAAATTGTGAATTAGTTACAATAACGTATTAAAATTGCATAACTGCACAAATAATATTAATGAAACGTGTAACATAACGAAATGGTTTTGTATCCTACTATTTGAGCATTTTTTTAACGCGTTCAAAAACCACAAAATGGATATATAAATATACAAAGTCGCTCGTATAACAACAATCGACCACAAAGGATTAATAACATCTTCTCACCACATATATTTTTAGTGTGCGAATATTTGCACGACTTTGCGGAAAATATGGAAGGCACGAGGGATGGAATGTCCTTAGCTCTACCCCAACCAATTTGTGATTCTCAAGGAGATTACATATCCCTCCAATGTAAAAACAACGAATGCTGGTGTGTGGATCAATTCGGCACAGAATTTCATAAAACGCGTGGAACGGTAAATTCAACTAAACAGTGTGAAGATTTGAAACAATCATTGGATTGCCTGGATTTGACCTGTCGAATGGGTTGCGACTATGGCTTCACCTTAGAAGAAGATTCCAATTGTCCTTCTTGTTCGTGTCGCGACCCGTGCTCTACAATCCAATGTGGCGATTACCAACAATGCCAAATGGTTGAAGTTAGTTGTAAAGATCATTATTGTCCTCCAGTGCCCGCTTGTAAGAAAAACACAATTTACTTGAAAAACCTTAAAATCACTCAAAAATTGTAGGTCTTCCGAAAAAGAACGGACAATGTCCGTATTTAGTTCCAGCTACGACGACCACTTGTGATTTTGAATGTAGCTCCGATTTGTATTGCAATGGAAGTAAAAAATGCTGTTCGAGTGGCTGTGGAACGCAATGCATAGATCCTCTTTTCTTAACAGGTAACTCTTCCACTTAACATATTTGCTCACAAAAATACTAACCGTTCGAAATAGCTTGTCAACATCAAAAAGCGGTAGCTCACCATCAAGCCCACGAATCTGGTACTCCCGCAAATCGTGTCTACATACCCCAATGCAGAGACGACGGCAGTTACGAACCTCGCCAATGCCATCCTGGAAAACAAGAATGCTGGTGCGTCGATTCAAAAGGCTTCGAACTGTCTAAAACTCGAACACCCATAACCCAATTAGTGGATTGCAAGTCAGATCGAATTGCTAAAGATTGCCCGTTGTATAAATGCATCGATGACTGCGAACATGGTTATAAATTGGACGAACACGGCTGTAGGACTTGTAATTGCATCGATCCTTGCATTAAAATAAATTGTCGCGAAGATGGCGAGAGCTGTAGATTAGTTAACGTTGAGTGCACCGATGGACCATGTTCTCCAATACCAATGTGTCTGCCCAAAAAAGAAAATCCATGTCAAACAGGCGAGCCTCTCAAATTACCAGATTCTGATGAAGCTATGGGTTGTGGGCCCGAGTATGGAAATTGCCCTTCGTCACATAAATGCCAATTGAGTCCATTAGGGGAATATGCTGTTTGTTGCCCGAAACCAAGTTAGTATTCAATTTTATTCTGCTGAAATAATATTACTACACAGATGTTTATTTTATTTAAGGGGATGTTTGCTTTGAAGCTGTTGACCAAGGACTATGTACCGAACCACTAGGAAACATTACCAAATATTTCTTTAACACCAAAACAAATCGATGCGAATCTTTTGTGTACTCAGGATGTCAAGGAAATCACAACAATTTTGAAACTAAGGAAGTCTGTAATTTAGTTTGTCCAGGTAAGCAATTTTTTATTTAACTTAATTTTAGAAATTAAGTAGACTAAATATTTTTTCAACGAATTACCATTAAAACTACCGCGTCCTGCAATTAAATCATAATTACTAAATTATTTTTCTAGTTCTCAGCCAGTGTGAACGACTTCGCGAGAAAAACTTAAAAGCATCCGAACGTTACAAGAAGCCAACTTTCGCCCCTCGTTGCGATTCAACGACTGGAAATTGGGAACCCATTCAATGCATGGAACACGTTGGCGTTTGTTGGTGCGTGAACCCGCAAGGTGAACCATTAAAAGGAACACTGATAAGAGGAAACAATCCCGACTGCAATTTTAGACAAGCTCGAGGTCGTTCCAGGGATAAATATCAGCCAACGGATGCTGATTTGAGTATGTTTATTCAATATTTAGATTTTATCAATTTACTAATATTTATAATTAACAATACTTTTCCATTCTAACCACCCGTCCGGTGTTGAAATAATTTTTTAAACACGCTTTCGTTTAATGCTAACTCGCTTCTTCCCATTCGAAACACTTCTTCGGCATCGGACTAAAATTTTTGGCTGCCGCTTTGTATGATATTTTCATCTTCACTCAATCCCAATTATAAACTATAATTTATTTTTGTAAGAGAAGATGTTTTTAACATTGCCCTTTTTCTTAGTTTTGGAAGAACTCATGCAGCAATTAGCTTCACTTAATTACATTGAAAAAGATGACGACAATAATGAAGAAAAGAATTCCGTCGCAGATTGGGCTTTGCCATTAGAATCCCGTTGTCAATCTTTGGGCGCACAATGCGATTATCAAGGCACATTTCTACCAGCCCAATGTGACCAGGACCAATGCTGGTGTGTTGATGAAGCTGGAAACCAATTACCACAAACGAACACATTTAAAAAAGGAGAGCAACTATGCTGTAAGTGTTAGTTTTTCGGATTCATAGCAGGAATAACTAATTTATTATTTAGTACCAACACCCATCGAACACGTTGATATAATTCTTGGATTCAGAGGCGAATATGACAATATATCATCGATGAAAGTTGTTAACAATATTAATAACATTCTATCACACTTGAAAGGGACTGTTAAAAAAAACGTATTAACGGCTGAACCAACTTCGGACACATTATATATAAAGCTTTCCTTATAGGTAATAATAAAGTTGATGTTGCTTACAAATTGGAACAGATGGTAAACAAACGCAATACTTTTAAAGGATTTACTGATTCAACTCGCTTCTGTTGCAGATGAAAAGCCAGCAATTACCAGGTTTAACACCTGATATAACAAAATCGAGATTTATTAATCATTTAGGATCTGGCGAGCCATCGACTGCAGAACGTGTAATAGCTTTGGAACATAGAGAAATTATTTCGCAATCGCCTGTGTCGATGGTAGCACCATATCATACAGCCCTAATTGTTACGGCTGCAGCTTCGGCGTTCATTATATGTATACTTACTTTACTTGTTATTTTATATCGCAGAAAGGTATTTTTTATTTGCTCTATCTTTTAATTCTTAATCTACTACATGTTTTGTGCAGATGGCAAATATTAATAACTCCGTAAATAAGATGACAGACGGTCATCAAAGGTTTTTGACTTCGAACAGACCCATTTATATTGAATTACCGAACGAAAAAACTACACCACCATCGGTAAGGCAAGGTAGAGGACAAGACTGTAATTCTACTATACAGACTTAAAAACTTTTTTGTAATGTATATTTTTTCTCTAATTTAATTTAAGACGACACAGGGAATAAAGATTTTCTTCTAAAGGAATATTTGAATTCCTACTTATTAAAGAGGTGATAATAATATTTAAAAAAAAATTGTAAATATATACAGTAAAACTAGGTACATATTTTATATAGGTAGATTATGTATAATTATTTAATGATAATTAGTTGAGAATTTCAAATTAAATGTTAAAAAATTTTTCTTCAATTATATCATTTTAAATTATTAAACATAAATTTTCTTACATTTATCCTTTGGAGTACCTATTAATAATTGACTTTGTTGTTTATGAAATTTAAAAAAATAAATGCCGTATCACGAATCTGGTTTTCCTCCACGTTTTAGATAATAAAATATAAATGAGTTTTCGGTTCCGAATAGGGAAAGGGCACAATAAAAGGAACAAATTTTGAATGAAACAATTCGAAAGGGAAAATACAGTAGAACCTCGATAAGCCGAATTTTTGATGACTCGAATCTGTTTCCCTACGACTTCCCTATTTCAACGTTAATATTATATTTTTATATCGATAACTCGAATTATTTTTAGTCTCCCTTCAACTTCGACTTATCGAGGTTCGACTGTAACTGAACGCTTGAGTGCCTGTTTTTTTTTAAATATAGCAATATTATACTAGTTTAGAATGGAGCATCATTATAAGTTTTGAAAGGCACACTGAGAGTTCGCAAATTTATAAAAAATGGTTGCAAACAGTTCAAAAAGACAATGGAGATGCAAGAAGCAAGAAGATTATTGAGCCAGAAATTAAATCTCAAAAACGATGTAAATAACATAAGGTTGGGATGGGGGCCTGCTTAAAACTTGTTGTTCAAGAGGGGGTCCCCGGCTTTACATAAGTTTAAGAACCCCTGTTCTAGGATAAGAATTAAAAGCTTACAGCGTTATACAGAAAATCAACAAACTTAGATTAGTGCCTTCTCTCTTAGTCTTATCAAATTTAAATTAACAGTTATGGAAATGAAAAAACTCGAAAATTTTTCATAATCTTTAGTTTAAACAAACTTCAAAGACCACAACAAACCTGTTGTATAAATAAAGTACATAATGTTTGTTTTAACATACAAATATTTACAGTACATCGCCGACTTATGTAAGGAATGCATTCCGTGAATCAAATTTGTAAATTGTTGCAACTTTCCAAAAATTGAAATATTTATTAATTACACTAAATTATTTTAAAGTACGCACTTCGATAAGTAATTGCCATTTTTGAACACGATTTAAAATTAAAGAAGCACACTCAAAAGAAAGAGGAACTATTAATTGTGCTTTTTATACTTGTGAATAGTTATTGCTTTTAAAAAATAGTGAAGTCATCTAATTTTTTTTTACATAGTGTATTAATAATAACTAATACACTATTCAAAATTTGTAATTTTAGAAAATTGTCCTTTTCGAGACACCTCACCTTCACTATTTATATAAAATCAATAAAAAATCGTACAATAATGCATAATTTTGATTTTAAATCTTTTTACTTATTACTAAAATCTTCTAAAACTTATAGTTATGCCGTTTACTTAAACTTTAATTGCTCTATTATATTCATAATTCTTATAGTTTCTTCGTCAAGAATTGCTTCTCTTCGTTTTCTTCCAACAAAAGTCGCGGTCACTGTCTCAGTATTTGTGTTATTACTAATTTTCTGAATTAATTGCTACGAATATAAACGTTACTAGAAAACTAAATTAATATTTGTCAAATCATACCAATACTAATTTAATTAAAAAAACGGCAAACGTTAAAAATCCAATGGTCATCAGTGCGCCTTCGTTCGAAGGAAAATCAATTTGAGAATCGTCCGAATGTTCTCTAGCACTTCGTCCTTCATTCTTATTACTCCACAAATTGCTGATTCGATTTTCTAAAAATAAATTAATTAATAAAAATAGATTATTTGTAATATATTTTACGAACTTATATCGAATAGTAAATGATCTCTTAAACTGGTCAGTACACCTATTTTGCTCTTTTTATTTTTGTGCGCGTTTTTCATTAATGTACTTTGTACAGTACTTAAATATGGAATAAAGTCACCAAAATTATTGGAAGTGTCTTGTTTGATACATTGTTCGTCTTCAAAATTGTCCATAGGACCGCATATTTGAGTGATATTTCGAAAATTGGTTGTTGGTTTCGTTGCCTTCTTGTTGGGTAATTTTGCAATTTTATTTCTGTTAGGGGTTGCATTAAATTTTTTATCCATCGATTCTGTTATAGTTCTTCTCGGTGTGTTTGTTGATTTAATAGACGTTTTCTCAGTATTAAGTACCACAGATTTTCTTGAATTATTATAAAAGTTACGTTTTTGAGATGGTTTTGGAAAAATTGGTATTTCAGTTGTTGTAGAGGTCGTCGTCAAAATGTACATTGTTAAATCTAAAGATATTTAGAATACAATTGTTAGTAAATAGCATTGTTAAATGCTCACCAGATTTTGAAGACTCTCCAGAACTCATAATCTGCGGTATCTCAACCCATTCGCCACTAATTATTTGCATAATAAAAGCCATTATGGTTATTTCATTATATTGAATCTAAAATAGCATTTTATGTAGATATCACTTTTTTTTAAATTTGGATGAACCAAAAGTTCGTGCCTTTCCTATATTAATTTTCACAATTTTTTACAATGAATGTATTTACCTTCTGTGCACAAATTTAATATTTTAAAAATACAAAAAAATTGTTCAAACTGATATAATAGAATAACACAGAAGCTTTTGGTTCGTACTAATATTATTCACCATTTTTTAATGTACTTGTAAGGATGTTTCTGTAAGCTTCAACTTGCATATCAAGTTCCACTGAGTGCTTTAAAAAAAGTCCTGATTCAACTAAAAACTAAGACCATTATCGAAGGTAAACACATGGAAAATTACTCTAACTGTATAATATTAATTATAATTATTATGATGTTTTATCTTTTTATTGTTTGGTCCAATGCGCTACTGACATTTTAATTGCAAAAATTAAATTTTTCGTACATTCCAAATAGTAGGTATCTAACAATTTGGATAGTTTTATCGAATCGTTTTCAAATAATGTCGAGCAAATTAATTCAACAATTAACTAAATTTTAATTACACAAAATTACCATTACATCTTAGAAAAAAAACACTCTTGCATGTATAAAATATTTTTATTTGTTTATAATCACATGTAATAAATCATTTTCTCAATTGTCATTTTTTAAATAAAATTTGTCTTTACTGTTAGAAGCATGTGGGGGGGCACGTGAAAAACTTTTCAATAACTATTAAGAATTCAAATACCCCAACAGCTTTTTAGAAAATCTTAGGATAGGATTCTTTCATAAAAATTGTTACAATTCTAAGTTTTAAATTATAATTAAACAATATTCAACAAATAATACAGGTACACATGCTTCAGTATGTATAAGTAAAAATAAAATTATATTCTGTGCTAAAATATTTTAAACAAATTACTAAGTTTGAAATAATTTAATTTATTTATAATTTAAAAAAAAATTTTTTTAAGCAACTTTTTAACAATCGATTTAAAATGTTTTACTGCTCTGGTATCGATAATCGCTAATAGCTGGCAGCATTTGGTACATCATTGTCCCAAAATAATGGAATTTACTTTCGCATCTGTAGAATAAACATCATCTGCATTCCACAGCGGAAAATGGATATTGATACTTTAACACCAGACCTTCCAATCTGGGAGATGTAAAATGGCAGTAATATACTGTCAATGAGAAGTGTGACAATTATTCGGAAATCTTAACCAATACAAGAGACGGTGGCATTCTAGTGGTTTCTAGACGAGCCAGCAATACATTCTCCAGTTAAAAATTTATATATTTCGTCTATTAACATCTATTATTTCTATTTTATCTTTGGAGTTGATGTATTTTCAATAGATGGATTGATTTGAAATTAGTTTTCACATTCGTGCTCTTCTTAACCAGTGGTTTTAAATCAATATATGTATTATACACGATTTATACACATATTCGAATAGTAGTTAATTCTGTTTTGTCAAATATGAACTGCATTCTTACATTTCATGGACTACATGTTTAAATTACTCCTTTATTTAGTAGATCCGAGGTGCTACATTCGGTGATTTCAATCTGAACGTAAAACAATTTTTAGTTCCATTTTTTTATTGTTACAATTGCTTGCTACGAAAATAAATCAAACTAAGAATATTTTGTAATATACTGCATTTCACGATTGCAATATTAAGATTCTTTATTTTTTTTATATTTCTCTTTTCGTTACCAAAATCAATATTTTCATAATTATTATCACGTGGTCTTTTAGTTTGTTTTATTTGGCATTCTTAATTATTATTAAAAACTGTCCTTCGAGTTTTTATAATTATGTGCCACGTTAAAGATTGATCATCATCAATCGAAATCTTTAGCATGTTCATTTCCTGAACCTTTTAGCTTGTGCATATGCTCCGTTAATTGTAGTATTTCTAGAATTTTTTAAATCTCTATATAATATGTTGTCTCGGGAGCACTATATAAAACCATAACTTTTCGGTGTTTTATATCGCTGGTAGACAAGTCATATGTTCAAAATCTTTATCTTATTCGTTGATCACATAATTATGTATTTGCGTCAGCGGCGTCTTCTTATCCATTTTTGACCATTTCATTTCTTCGATGAACAGTCTTCTTATCGAGCGTCGATTATTTCATCCCCTCGATAGACGGCGACTTCTTAACCATCGATGACGATTCCAATTCTTCGATGAACGAAGTCGTCTTATCCAATGTTGGGTATGCCATCCACCCGAATGGCGCCAACTTCTTATCCATCGATGATCACCCACCCATTTGATGAGAGGAGTCCTCCCAACCAATAGTGACCATGTCATCGTCTCGACCGGCGACATCTTTTAAACCATCATTGACCATTCCATTCATTCAATGAACGCAGACTTCTCATCT
The DNA here is from genome assembly GCA_036325965.1 of Sinopyrophorus schimmeli. Lineage (NCBI taxonomy): Eukaryota > Metazoa > Arthropoda > Insecta > Coleoptera > Elateridae > Sinopyrophorus > Sinopyrophorus schimmeli. Next base: position 578,569 of record JARFIZ010000110.1, read on the forward strand.
AGTGGCGACTATTTCATCCCCTCCAGCTTCATAGTCTTCTTATCCATCGTTGACCATTCCATCCCTTCTATAAACGGAGTTTTCTTATCCAACGTAGACCTTTTGATCCCCTCGAACGGCGGCGTCCTTTAAATCATCGATGACCATTACATCCCTTCGATAACCGCAGTGTTCTCATCCAGTGGTGACTATTTCATCCCCTCGAACGGCGGCGTCTTCTTAACCATCGTTGCCCATTCCATCCCTTCCATGAACGGAGTCTTCTGATCCAACGTAGACCTTTTGATCCCCTCGAACGGCGTCTTCTTAACCATCGTTGACCATTTCATTCCTTCGATAAACGCAGTCTTCCCATCCAATGGTGACTATTTCATCCCCTCGAACGACGGCGTCTTCTTATCCATCGTTGCCCATACCATCCATTCCATGAACGAAGTCTTCTCATCCAATGTCGACTATTGCATCCCCTCGAGCGGCGGCGTCTTCTTAACCATCGTTGTCCATTCCATCCCTTCAATACGGCAGTCTTTTCATCCAGTGGTGACTATTTCATCCTCTCGAACGGCGGCGTCTTCTTATCCATCGTTGACCATTCCATCCCTTCGGTAACCGCAGTCTTCTCATCCAGTGGTGACGATTTCATCCCCTCGAACGGCGGCGTCTTCTTAACCATCGTTGCCCATTCCATCCCTTCCATGAAAGGAGTCTTCTCATCCAACGTAGACCTTTTAATCTTCTCGACCGGCGGCGTCTTCTTAGCCATCGTTGACCATTCCATCCCCTCGATAACCGCAGTCTTCGCATCCAACGTAGAATATTTCATCCCCCCGAAAGGCGGCGTCTTCTTAACCATCGTTGATCAATCCATCCCATCGATGACCCCAGTCTTCTCATCCAGTGGCTATTATTTGATCCCCTCGAACGGCGGCGTCTTCTTAACCATCGTTGACCATTCCATCCCTTCCATGAACGGAGTCTTCTCATCCAACGTAGACTATTTCATCCTCTCGAACGGCGGCGTCTTCTTATCCATCGTTGCCCATTCCATCCCTCCCATGAACGGAGTCTTCTCATCCAACGTAGACTATTTCATCCTCTCGACCGGCGGCGTCTTCTTAGCCATCGTTGACCATTCCATCCCCTCGATAACCGCAGTCTTCGCATCCAACGTAGAATATTTCATCCCCCCGAAAGGCGGCGTCTTCTTAACCATCGTTGATCAATCCATCCCATCGATGACCCCAGTCTTCTCATCCAGTGGCTATTATTTGATCCTCTCGAACGGCGGCGTCTTCTTAACCATCGTTGACCATTCCATCCCTTCCATGAACGGAGTCTTCTCATCCAACGTAGACTATTTCATCCTCTCGAACGGCGGCGTCTTCTTATCCATCGTTGCCCATTCCATCCCTCCCATGAACGGAGTCTTCTCATCCAATGTAGACTATTTCATCCCCACGTGCGGCGGCGTCCTCTTGACCATCGTTGTCCATTCCATCCCTTTGAACGGCTACGTCTTCCCATTCATCGTCGACTGTGCCATCATAGTATTTATATTATTAGTTACATCCTAATGATCGAAGGCGTATTTGCAACAATCGATGACGGTACCATCCGTAGAATCGGCAAGGTCTTCTAATTCTCCGTGGAAATCATGCCCTGGATCGCAGTCTTCTTCGCAACCATCGTTGACCTCGAATGTAAGCGTCATAGAATCGAATTTTAACCTAACCATACCCCCGGACCGTCGATATCGTTATAAGCTTCGTTGACCACATAATAACTTACACCCGCAGCGTTTCTTCAACCACCATATGATGATAAATTCGTAACACCATCCCTTGGATCGGCTTAGTATTCAAATTATCGTCGACCATACCATCCCGTTGAACCAATGTAGTATTCGCATCCATCGTAGACCATTCCAACTCCTTACTCGATGACATCTTCGTATTTATTCTTAACCGCACCATCAGCCATATCTGCAATTTCAATCATCGTCGACTGTACCACCCTGCTGTTTCATTAAAAATTTATATTTTTTGTTAACGGCGTCTTCACATTCATGCTGATCCCACCATCTCCCACTGGATTGGCGACGTCCTCCTATTCTTCATTGACCATATTATTTGCAGCGGCAGTCTTCTTACCCACCGTTGTCTATTCCATTCCTTGAATAAGCGACTTCACCGCTTCCCTTGACTATACCATTGTCCTGGACCGGAGTCTTCGCATCTATCGCTGGTGGTTCTATCCCCTAGATATGCGGCGTCTTCTTATCCGTTGTTCACCATTCCATCCCCGCGTAGTCGGGAGTCTTCTCGCCCACCGTTGTCCATACCATCCCTTGGTCCGGTGTCTTCACATCCATCGTTGTCCATTCTATCCCTTCGATCAGCGGTGTCTTCGAATCCATCGTCGACCATACCATTGCCCTGGACCGTCACAATCTTTATTTTCTACATTGACCGCGTTGTTTACATTGGCAGCGTTTGCTCACCCATCGTTGTTCATTCCACTCCTCTTCGACCGGCGACTTCTTGGCATCCATTGTTTACAATGTCCCCGTCCTGGATCGCTAACACCGTTTGGATTGGCAACTTAGTTTTATTGTAGCTAACCATACTACCTGCACCTTCTTCCTTGAATACACCGCCACCGAAGTTTTCCTACGCATTCAGTACCATTCCATTTTGCAGTTAATTCACCACTTCTCAGGCGTCGTTGACCGTCCTCTCCGTTGCATCTTTGAAGTCTTCATTCAATTCTTACGAATTACTAATATCAGGATCACCGGAATCTTCATCACTCATTGTCCATACCCAGAACCTTTTCGATTCATCAAACGATTATACTACCACCATCTGGAATATTGAAAATTTAAACGGCTTGTTGACCCTCGATGAGCATACCAGCTCCTGCATTTTCGGTCTCCACACTGCTTGTTAATTCTTGAAAACCGAACACCCCCAATTAATCTTCGGGAACTTCATGCGAATTGATGGCTGTTTAGTGTTCAATCAGGATTGATGACTTTCGATCTTCAGACCAGTTTAATTCGACCAATATCTAAGATTTTTGGCAACTATAATTTAAATAATTTTTTTTTTGATATTCCCTGAAAAAAAGCCTGTTTTTTCGAATTTCTCAGAAGTCTTCGTTATTCACGCCGCTTTTTAACATTTAATTCAAATTCAATTTGATACAAAAATTCTTCAGCGCTGCTATTTAAATATTTAAGGATACTCATTTATCAAATTTATTCTAATCTCCAAATCGGAATATTTTTATGTTTATGTAATCGAACTTAATTTTTCATTATATTATACTCTTGTTTTAAAGTTCAGCAACAATGTAGTTTAAGGATTTATCATTACGTCACTATTTCATACCTGTTATTATTTGTTGTTTAATCTTATTTTCTCGGCCATTCTTAATCGATTGTGCAGTCATGATTTGGAGTTTTAAATGCGCTGCTACTCTTCATTTAATTATTTTAACCATGCATATTGCATTCTTCAGTTTAAGACCGTGGAATTATCGCAAAAAATTCATTCCCTTTAAATTATTCTATGCTTGAGATCCTCATTGGATGATAAATTAATTGTATATGTTATAACACTTCTTAGATGAATGCAACGTGTAAATGAGTAAGTTAGTACATCATAAAACCAAAATATAAAATTGTGTTATTTGTTATGTAAAAAGAAGTACCATTTTTAATAATTTTGATCACATCTGTCATCTTGCTTTATCAAACTCAACAGGTTCTCCCATGGAACTTGCGGATGCTAACTACTCTATCTGTGAACAATCTCGTTACGGAAACAAAAGCATAGTTAATACTTATCGGTAGGAGCACGGTCCTAATCAATTATGTCGACTCCCAAGGACTTTTCCGACATTTCTAATTACGTTTTCAACTATTTCCAACTGCAAAATATTGTGTAGTCTTCAAATTTTTAAAAGAATTTACAACGAAAAATATGTTTTACTCAAATTCTTGAATCCTCCAAAAATGTAGAAATCTGTCGATTTTTCACATTACCTATCGTTACTGAAACCGAGGAATTAAAATCGAGTGCAAAAAAAGCTGCCCTTGATGGAAGGGATCACAGTACTGTAAGAGATTATCATAATTCAAAGTCATAAGAGTAACGCAATTACCGGCTTGCTATAACTCGAGATGTCTTCTACTTTCTCAGCTTAGAACGAACTTGAAAAGAATTAACACGTCTTGTTGGTGTAGAAGTTTGGTCGATTTGTGGCACCGTAAAATCTAGAACTCGAATTTCTGTGTACAAGGGACTAACATCGGTTCAGTTACCCGTTATTTTAGATAATTAGGGCAGCTCCATCGACTTGTTTTGATACTGCTTCCTCGAACGTAATTCGACTGACTGCATTAGATGAAGAACTCTCGTTATAATTTCCAAAATGTTACCTTGAAGAGTAGAAAAATGTGGATATTTCATCCGAAAATTATTGATCCCTACAACATTGCGTACTAATTCCTTCCTCCACTTAAAATTTAAAACAACTTTAAGGTTTTGTATACTTTACGAAATTTCCTAATTTGATTTTCTAAAATTCGTTAATACGTGAAGTGCACCCTGTTGTTTTTCTTTCGGAATACACTTCCTCGGGAAATTGTGATTGTGACTCTTCAACGACGTTTGTATCCGCAAACTGAAATGTGAGTTAAAAAAGAACGAAAGTAAATGTTACCGGTAACAGTCCTCCACGTTGGAATTATAGACCAGTTCTTTAAAAAAAAAACAACGCACCGCAGCAAAACTAAGAAATACTGAACAGAGTAGTTACCGATCGACCGATGATCTCAGGAGACTCCAAAAGCGTTAGTGCAGCGATAATTTTGAAGACAAATGGTTTTTTCAACATAAATTGTTGATGAACTGTAACAATATTAAATTTTCCAAATTCCGTTTAAAGCTACCTTTATCCTCGAACTTCAACAAAGTGGAGTTTGCTGAACTAGTCCTATAAATCTTGATCTGCCTTAAGAGTGGTTTTTTTATACGCTACATTTTATTGACTGCCGATTGGGAATAAATGTTCATAACTCAGATTAGTACAATTCTAGTACGTATAAAATCTGTAAGTTGTATTTTTTAGAATGATTAATTTACAGTGTTTCGATTACCAGCCAGTTATTTCGTCCAATTTGGAGACAAATTGGCTGCTCGTCAGCATCAGCATGATTCGAGTTTGAGTTAAACCAGATTGAGATGTGTGAATGGATGCAAAGTACTCTTGATTGCTATAAAATATTTATGATGATCGATTTACAAACCTTCAACTTCTCAAATCGCTTGCAGGCATTTACAGCAGCAGGTTTTGCGTCGGTCGAATCGGAATCGACAAATATCTGACCTTTGTATATTCACCAAGTAAGCTGTTCGGAAATTGGGACTCGACCTCTTGTCGGACCAAATTTAAAATCAATTCCTTAACTCTTAGCTGAAAGGGGGTTTTACGTTTTTCCTATTTCAAAATGGATGCGTAGAACAAATTTAAAGAGCACAATTTCTACACTTTCTTCATGCAAAAAAGTAGACAAACTTCTTACTTACTGTCACACCTATTTGAATTTACCCATACATACATCCACTTTTGCAGAAAATGATCTGATGGTGGTGGTAGCAGTTGCGGTGGTAGTGTGCATGGATAATACATAAAACTCTAATGCTTATCTAGCATTCTCATGATTTTTGAAGGCGATATGAATCACATTTATGATGCAAGTGATATTTCTAAAAAAATATTGTGTGCTTTGAGACTTACTTGGAAGTTCAAATCTCGAGCACCCCAACTACGTAGACCAGCTAATTAAAATTTGCTTTAGAAGACTAACTCTAACGAATGGACGACTGTTGGAATACAGAATTTTCTATAAATCGATAGAAATATTTACGGTTGTCTTGATTTCAGACGGAGGTAACATTTGAAGATGCGTGGCACCATTAAATACTTGCGCAAGTCCAATAATTTCTATTTAAAACGCTCTAATCCCTTGAATATGGGGGTTGCGGATTATAAGGCTTTTACTTCAAACCATAAGCGCGCATACTTCTCAATTTTGTTAAACAAATATAATTTCTTGCATAATTAGCAGTGCATGGTGCTGTGTAGCATCCTAAGAACAAAATTACAAACATACGCCGCTTCTAGCGGTCCACAATTCAATAACCATACGTTACCTACGTCTTCACTACTCTTCATGCGCATGTTGAAGATGAGTTAAAATGAATCATTTTCTAGTTCCAGAATCGCAACTAAATGCATATGCAAAGGATGATGGCGTGTGTGTGCAATCGAATCTTCTGCATTATATTTAAAAAAAAGTTAGCCAAACATTACCACCCAACACGTGCGCTAAGTGTTTTAAAAAATTCGTGTTACTTAACATTCCATTAGTTACATGTGAATCTTCTGATAAAAGCATTTCATTTTCAAGGGATTTGCAGTTTCGCCCAGTTTACTAATGGGCGTTCAAAGGAACTACTGCTATTACGTCACCGCTTCTTAATAAATGATACGCAACTTCGGACTTGCAGTCAAGAACCAACCTATGGAAGTATTCCTTACATATACGAATTCTGTACAAGAACCTTCTACTTTAACACAAATTTATATCTAGAATCATTTGCATTAAAGTAGAAAGTTGAAAATAACTACTACAGTAATGGTTACTGGGAAAAATTCTAATAGCAGTCAAATTTATAAAAGCTTACTTGGTGTTGTTCACATACAATCGTTACCCCCTTTATTACGTGGATTATTCTGTTACCGCTCTGCAAGAAGACTAGTTTTTCTAACGCCAGACTTCCGGATCCACAAGAATCTTATATTCGAGTGGACGGCAGCTTTCAAGGTGCCGGTGTGCGCATGATGCTTATGGACAATACTTTTGGGATAATGACACTAGGCTTTTCTACCGAAGAGTTGTATATTTCGCTTGCTTTCGCATTCTTATTCTTAGAGGAACTGCTTATGTATGTAGGCAGAGTAAGTTGCTGAATGCCAGCCAGGTTTTGCGGCAGTTCTCGTTCACATGTAAAGGCAAATAAAATTAGTAGTAAGGATCCACACATCATTTGAATAATAATGCTGCAATAAGTTCTAGATTTTATTCAAATCAAGACGTTTCTTTATGATACAGAGATCTGATTACTACTTCGAGTAATACTCTTAATTCTAGTTTGTACAACAGCCAATTTCAACTGAAATAAAATTTGAAACTTAATAAATTAATTACAAACCAAATTAGTGCTCCAGAGTTCATCAAACCGAACCCCCACAAGTCTGCTCACTCTCTCTCTCTCCTCTCCAAAAGAGACTGGAATAGAAAAAAAATCATAGAAATCACAGCATTTGCTTTGAATACAATTAGTTAAAGATGTCAACGATCTAAAGGAAATTTAATTTCTTTAAGCTGAGACATAAATTGATCAAAACTATTTAATTCTTCGCAGGTCCCAGTGTCCCAAACGGCTGGGGTCGTGTTATTTTCTAAGTTTTTTCTCAATTTACTCTGGAAGGTCCGCCATCTTTGCAGCCTTTGCTGTTGTTTGTGTTTTAATTCTATTTCGGCTTTACAAAGGGCATTAGTTAAAACGGCCTCGATTAAAAAGTTTTTTCGTTTTCGGCGCCTTAATAACCTTTTCTTCGATTTTACTTTAGAAATCCACGCAGATATCGCTTCGGTTTTAAATGAACAGTCGTTACGATTTATGGCCACGCCCATATTTAAAAATCTTATTTTTTGTCAATTTCTTCAGTAGTTATTAGAAAAGACGAAGCGATTGTGTAAACAAACTTAATGTTAACACACCTGATTAATTATTTCTATGACTAGTCTTCTTAATGGCGGCTGATGTCCTGATTGCTCGGTCTTCAATGCAAATTTATGGAAATCGGCTGCACAGTTTCAACACCACCAACTTTAACGTAATGGCTGCGGGCCAGCGGAGCGGCGTTTATATAGCAGGGGGCAAAGTAGGTTCTGTATTCCTACGCACTTTTACAACAAGTAGTACCGCTATAAAACGAAATATTTCATCATTTTCAAGAATTTATATATTGTATTATAATCTAATTCACATTATTATTCGATATATTGCCCTTTATTCATATTTTAACAACTCTATTTTGCATAATTAAGTAAATATTCTAGAAAAGCTTCGGTGGAGTAACGTGGAAGTGTGCTCATGTCCTTGGCGTACGTTGTGACGTTCTACAATTATTGATTTTTGAGATAAAAGGGTTTATCCAGTAATTTCTGGAAAGATGACGTTTTCTTTCTTTGTTTGTTTATCAATTCAATGTATAAACAGAGATATTTACAAGATCAAGTTAATTCGGCACAAAACATAAAGAACAAGATTGATATTTTCCACCATCTTTTGTTGAACTGCATATCGAATCGTTGCTTTCTGATAATAAGAAATGCAGAATTAAAAGCATTTGACATTATTATAACGAGTTGTTTTATCTCTAAAATAAAAGGTTTTTTTATGAATTTTGTTGATCGAAATAAACTGCGTTGTAGTTTAGTTTTGCGTTGTTTTTGATAACTACAACTATAAATATGTAAAAAAGCCGTTAGCTCCCTTGAAATTCAGCAAGGTCTTTGTAAAACGGTTGCTTGTCAAGGGCTTGTATTGTATAGTACATTATGGTATTGTCTGACATTGATTTAAATAATTTAAACAACTTGAAAACGACATAAAAAATATTAAGTGCTTTTTGTTTTTTAATAAATTAAATATTTCATATTTATATAAGGATCAAGTGATTTTAGAAATTTAATGAATAATTTTCCTTATTTGCATTAATTATCAATTAAAATGTATCATAGTAAAAATAATAATGTTTACGTTAAAAATCAATTAAAACACGAGCAACTTTCCAATACGTAGGAAATTCTTTTAATTAATCATTTTATGTGATTCATATCTAACAGGACCCTACGTCTCGTTTCTAACGAGCCAAATTTTAGATAAAAAGATAATATCCAGACATCGTGCTTTTAAAACATAAAAAGAAAAAAAAGAAACTCTACTGAAAGTAAAATCATCAGCAAAATACAAATATTAATTTATTTTTATTACTTTTTTCAGTTGTTAGACGTTTATGTAATTGCGTATATTTATAATGCTCGTATTTGACGTTGCAATTTTTCTTACAAATATTTTTTTCACATCGTAATTTTTAGAAATCGCAACGTGTAAGACGACTATAATAAAATAAAAGCTAACGAATTTTAAATTGCATGTAATTTTTTTTATTTGTATACGTATGTATGTTCTAATTTTTCAAGGTTGAATTACCGTATTATTTATAATTTTAGAAATTTTTAGTGGTTTTATATATATGGTTATATATAAACTGTTAATATTGGTACCTATAATGTTTACAGACTTTTTCGGTACCAAAGTTTACGTTAAACACTGATAAATACACATTCTTTACTTTTTTTAATTAACTGAAGGCGCATTTTGTGTTTAACTTCTGTGCAAAATTTCTAGGTTATAAAAGTCTAATACGAGCTTTACTCGTACAAAAAATAATTTAATCTCATTAATCTAATAAATAGTATATGAATGGCTTTGTTTTTTTTTGTTATGTCATGCTTCTGTCAAACGCATACCACCTTGGTTGAAAAAAAATCTGGCAACGCTGGATAGTAATCGATGTTGCCAGAATATTTTTCGAGAGACCACTAGAGGAGACTCTAAAACTACTAGCGCTCACTGGAAGCTGAACTAACTAAATCAAATAATGAAAAACAAAAAAAAAGAAAGGAAACCAAAACAAGTCAAAATATTCATATAAAAAAGTATTGTTTTTTCTTTTTTACCATGTTACCATTATTTAATTTAATGTCTTTCTTTGGAGGAAATTTACTACTAAAAAAACCACCAGCAACTAAAAAAAATATTTGTCCACTAAAGAAGGAGTAAAACTACTAAGTTGGCAACACTGATAGTTATGCGCATTCACACATTCACGTTAGTCGGCCTTCGCCCCTTCTCGTCCAGTCAGCAATAAAATTTGTAAAAACAATACAACACGACTTGTTAAAAAAAACTTGTCATTTAGTTACAGTCATATTTAGTATTAATTATAATACCTAAACTTCCTGTTGTAACTTTCAGTGTAGATTTTTAGTTAATGCAAATAGAAGGAAGTGCAACGGTTCTCTCAATTCTAAGTCTTGTGTTTCAAAGTTGTAGTGCTCAAACATTTTTTTAACAGTAAGTATTTCATATAAATCTTAGGAGTAATTAAGTATAAGGTATCATATGTTTTTTTATCATTATAAACAAAATTTAGATAATTTCAATGAAATTGTTAAATATAATTAAGAGGCCGCTAAACGGTTCAAATAAATTTGCGATATTCTATTTCGCGGCCGCTGCGGCCGAAAACGGAAACTGTTACATTGCCAATTAATTATGTTTATTTGTATTAAGGCTTACGTATTTACCGCTCTTTTTTTATAAACCTCGTAGGGTTTATTGTTGGAAATGTTGTGTCTAGTTTTCGTCCGCTAATATAACAATGTTTTTTAAATTATACGGTCTTAGAGAAGGCTCGACAAACAGTATGATTTTGCCGGTTGTCGAATACTACTGTGTGTAATGATTTTATAGAGGCCAATAAAAGGGTCAGTTGTCGGACACATATTAATATTTCGTGTTTTATAGATAGGGTGAGTGTACCACTCTCAAACCAGTTAAGGACAAATTTTGACTTTGAAATGCCCTGAACTGGTATTATGTAGTTTTAACGTAGAAATGTATATATAAAATTTATTCATATTCAAAGCCTACAGTTATGAAAATAAAATTTAAATTAGTAGGGGAAGTTAACCGGTTGTTGGCACAGTTAGCTATTTAGGTCATAACTTTTGCCCAACTCAATATTTATGCAGAATGAGCATATTATCGGGAAGCTAGAGACCTTAGCTAACTACTGGCAAAAGAATTAATTTTATATCAATTTAAAAAAAAAACATTTTTAACTTTTCATAAAGTAGTCAATTTTCTTCATGCAATTTTTTTCAACCGGTTGTGGGCACATCAGGAAAATCCCCTCAAAATGGGAAAATATGGAGTAAAACGCCACTATATAGGGAAAAAACACAATTTATTCATATTCAAAGCCTTCAGTTATAAAAATAAAATTTAAAATAGGCTTTCGCAGTGGACTTCACGGGATCATCGTCAAATGGCTCCAATGTATGCATCAAAATTGATTTTTGAAATCGACATGGTTAAAAATGCACTAAAAAATCCGCAAAAATTTCGTAAATATATCAATTACAATTTTCAAGTCATATGAATTGGTCTGTCAAAGATGCTCGACAATCGAAAATCTGATTTTTAATAGTCGAGTTGTGAAAAGAAGTCTGTTTGAAATCCAAAACCAAAAATGTTTATTTTTTTTTAAATTATTGTGAAAAAGTTTTGATATCTTTACATTTTTGTCGTACATGATAATCGAGCGGGGTCTTTGCTCGCCCCCCTCCAAATCAGGCCGCGGCTACACCCCTAGACTCCGCAGGGGGGTTATGTTAACATGAACAAGAATATTCGACAAAATGTCAGCCAAATACAAGGTTTAAATGCCTAAAACTTAAGTGCCCAAAACTAGTAAAATGTAGGTGCCCACAACTGGAAAATTAATAACTGTCGACAAATGACTGGCAAATTTATTTCGCAAAGATTTTGATTGAATCGAAATTAAAATTATAAAATATATTTAATTTCCTGCATATATTTACATTAGACCGACCTTTTGCAATAAGTTACTTATATTTATCGCAATTTACACACAATAAACGATTACATCGCGGTACATTTTTAGAGATGAAAACATGGAATAACGCGTAGCTACTACGCACATGCGTCTGTTCACTTTATATTAGCAATAAAACATAGTGCTGGCATTGCGAACAAATGACGATCGTGAAAACTCCTGTATCTGCTCACAATCAAAAGTTATTCAGGGGTGCCCACAACCGGTTAACTTCCCCTATAGATTTTTACCAAATAGAAGCAAGTGCAACGGTTCTCTCAATTCTAAGTTTTGTGATTCAAAGTTGTAGTGCTCAAACATTTTTTTAACAGTAAGCATTTCATAAAATTCTTCGTTATAAATCTTAGGAGTAATTAAGTATAAGATATCGTATGTTTTTATCATTATAGACAAAATTTAGATAATTTGATTAAAATTGTTAAATATAATTAAGAGGCCGCTAAACCGGTCAAATAAATTTGCCATATTCTATTTCTCGCCCGCCACGGCGAAAACGGAAACTGTTACATTGCCAATTAAATATGTTTACAGTCGAACTTCCATAAGTCGAACGCCGATAAGACGAATATTTGATAGCTCGAACTCGAACCTGATTCTCTAAGATTTGCCTATCTCAACGTTAATATTTTTATGTAAATAAATCGAATTAGTATAAGTCGAATTATTTAATAAGTCGAAGCGTTTTACAATTCTTTAAATTCAAGTTTCCATTAGTAAATAGGTCGATGACTCGAAGTTAAATTTTACAACTTTTCTAAAAATTACGCTACCTGAAAGAGGATTAAGGACGGGTGCGGTTCGGTGATATTGCTGCTTAAAACGTCTATTCTATGAAAAGGTTTTATACTATAAGCTGTTTTGACGGCGGCACTTCAATTGGATTTAAAACTAATTTTTGTTTAGGCGTGAAAAGGTAACGGACAGATAGACAGACAGTCAGAGTTACTTTCGCTTTTATAATATTAGTTAGGATAATTAAATTTTTTTAGAAAATAAGTTAAGAATTGTGAATCGTGCTTAATGTAAAGTGTGCACATTCGAGCTCAAAGTGGCACATTCCAATTTCGGGAAAATGAAGCGCGCCGCTCCGCGTCGCGCTTCATTTGCTTCCTTCGCTCGGAAATGTGCCACTTTTCGCTCGAATGTGCACAACCTGGTATTTATTTACATTTAAGATTACATTTAATTTAGTTATGCCAAGAAGTATAACTTCTCACGGGCGTGCATAAGTACACGCACCTTTCTTTATCATTTAATAATTGTTGCAAATAATATGAAAATTTTTAGCTTAACCACTTTAATAAATTTTATGTACAGTTAACTTTAATAACTCCACAACTCGAATTCTTTGATAACTCAAGTTGGAAAGTGTTTCTCGACAAAATGCCTATTTCAAAAAAGTAGAATTGAAACTATTCTAACATAACTATGGTTACGAAGTGATTAACCTTTCTGATTGGTCAATTAGCTAACGGCTATAGTGGTGTATCAAAAATGAGCCAATCACAGTGACTTATTTAAACCGGGATTTTTAAAGTATGCTTTAAACCACTTACAGTTCTAATTACGTTATATAAAATACCATTTCACATAAAAGATATATACATACACAAATATATATTTAATTTTTAAGCTTTTTTAATAACTCGAATTATTGATAATTCGACTTCGACTAATCGAGGTTCGACTGTATTTGTATTAAGGTTTACGTATTTACCGTTCTTTTTTTATAAACCTCGTAGAGTTTATTGTTGGAAATGTTGTGTCTAGTTTTCGTCCGCCAAAATAACAATGTTTTTTAAATTATACGGTTTTAAAGAAGGCCCGAGAAATAGTATGATTTTGCCGGTTGTCGAATACTACTGTTTGTAATGATTTTATAAAGGCCGATAAAAGGGTCAGTTGTGGGCCACGTATTAATATTTCATTTTTTTATAGATGCCATCTTTTAAGAATAAAGCAAAAAACAAAAAACAAAACAAAACGTGCTCAACCCTAAAAAGAAAATTATATTCCTATCCAGAAGAATCTCTTAAACGGGCCCTTTATGAAATTCGGGAAAATGGACTATCCGTTCGTGAAGCGAGCAAAAGATATGGGGTTCCTAGAACAACAATCCAGAATAGGATTCATGGCAAAGTGGAAGACACTTTAAAAAAAACAGGACCTGCACCTTTATTAACGACTGATGGAGAACAGAAGATTGTACAGTGGATAAAAAATATGGCGAAATGTGGATTTACTCTTAAGAAGAATGACTTGATAGAAACAGTGACACAAATAATTCAAGATTTAAAATTGTCATCTTTATTTAAAAACGGAATACCGGGTCAGACATGGTATACTAATTTTTTGAAAAGGCACCCGGATATTGCCATTCGTGAATCCGAATCAATTAATAAAGCTCGAGCCACTGTGACCGAAGCAAATATAAGATTGTGGTTCGGAAATCTTTATAATTTTTTATTGGAAAATGAATGCCTAGACATTTTCGATGATCCAGACAGAGTATTTAACTGCGATGAGGCAGGGTTCCAACTTTGTCCTAAAACGGGTAAAGTTTTATCACCGAAAAGTATAAACAATCTTTACACGATAAAAATGGGAAATGAAAACGAAAACCTGACTGTTCTCATGACTTTTACTGCTAGTGGAAATATTTGTCCGCCTCTTGTAGTATTTCCCTACGTTACACCCCCAGAAGCCTTAATTGAATCAATGCCAAAGACATGGATTTTAGGTCGCTCAGAGTCAGGTCGGATGAAAAGGGAAGTGTTCTTTGAATACATTTCTAATACTTTTTCGAAGTGGATTAATGAGACCAACATAAAAAAACCCGTTATTTTATTTTTAGATGGGTATAGGTCCCACATGAGTATGTCACTTAGTGAATTTTGCGAAAGAAATAAAATTATACTTTATGCATTGCCACCTAATGCAACGCATCTTTTTCACCCAGCCGATGTAAGTGTGTTTCATCCAATGAAACAGTATTGGAAAAACACTGTCAGATTGTGGCAGACTAAGCCAGAAAACATACATTCTCGCGTCACCGAGTTAAACTTCTGTCCACTGTTGGATGAAACTTTAAGGCAAAATGACATGGTCCCTGCAATTACAAACGATTTTAGAAAGTGTGGCTGTTTCCGTTAGAGCCCAATGCAGTGGACTATGCTAAATGTGTTCCAAAGGAATCAGAAGAAAGGCATCCAGGTACCCACAAAGACAATCCAGGTACCCACAAAGACAATCCAGGTACCCACAAAGACAATCCAGGTACCCACAAAGACAATCCAGAAATCACGTCTGCAGAATTCGCAGCTACTAAAAAAGTATTAAATAAAATTAAAAACACGTTGTGTGCATATGGAATTAATGTGGAAGTTATACTAAATGAAATAACAGCTTTAGAGTGTTCTAAAATGAAAGTTTCTGAAAATACTACCGAAGTTGTTCTAGCAGGACCAGTTGTTGATATCAAAGACGAGCAAATTGTTCAACAATGTGATTTAAATGTGACAATAAACAATCAACAGCTAGTACTGGAAGATCCTGTAAAGGTTCGTGGTTAACTTAAGTTAGATTAAATTATATTTATATTTATTAACTCGTAGTTCTACATTTTATAGACTATGTTCTAGGTACTAAAATTACAAAGATCAATCTTAATTGTTTTTAACCATGCAGCGCACGATTTTGTCTCTTGGTATAGTACGTTTACTGTAGGTCTGTTTCTAGGGTGTTGATTACTTCTTAGGCGCACTGTACACTCAATGCTTTTAGATATGAACTAATTTAGTTTGCTCAGTTTGACTTTGCAATACCATCTTAAGAGTATAACCCCACAGTTTCTAGATTTTTTTAGTTATTTTACGTTTCCCATGTTAATAAGGGAGCAGAAAATAGGGGCACACTCCAACAATTGAAGATTTTAATAAGGTTTAAAAAAAACAGCACGTGTAAAAAACTAAAAAATAAAAATTATTTTAGTACAGTAAAACCTCAATTATTTGGACCTCAGTTATACGGATTCGCGATTATCCGGATTGTCAACCGCGTTCGGACTCGTTGCGAAAATTTAACCTCGGTATTTCTTACTAAATATTTTATTATTTAATTTTGTATGTCGCACTAAACAGTGTTTTTTTTGCTTTGTTAATTTTAAGATAATGTGCGACTGTTTTATTTTGTGACTAACCTTTGTTGCGTTTTTTGTAAATATTGTATACCTAACAATTTGACCAAGTTTTTTCTTGTTAAAACGGGACGCTTTGAAATCGTGCTTAAAATCGAGTGTACACATTCGAGCTCCAAGTGGCACATTCCCGATCTCGTGAAAATGAAGCGCGCCGCTCCGCGTCGCTCGGAAATGTGCCACTTATCGCTCGAATGCGCACATTCTCGTATTTATTGGATTTGCCTATATTATTATTTTATTCAATTCAAAAAATTAAAAGTTGAATAAATTAGATCGATTATATGTTCGAAAAACGTATTTTTACCATAGCAATGAGTGGAAGAGAGCGAAAAGATACAACAAAAGCATAAGTACGAGTGAGAGGGAACGATAAAAAATTATTTATTACTTTTTTGTCATCTAAATTATTCCAAATCACGTTTAAAGCCGAGTGTGCACATTCGAGCTCAAAGTGGCACATTCCGATCTCGGGAAAATGAAGCGCGCCGCTCCGCGTCGCGCTTCATTTGCTTCCCTCGCTCGGAAATGTGCCACTTTTCGCTCGAATGCGCACATACTCGTATTTATTGGATTTGGCTATATTATTATTTTATTCAATTCAAAAAATTAAAAGTTGAATAAATTAGATCGATTATATGTTTAAAAAACGTATTTTTACCATAGCAATGAGTGGAAGAGAGCGAAAAGATACAACAAAAGCATAAGTACGAGTGAGAGGGAACGATAAAAAATTATTTATTACTTTTTTGTCATCTAAATTATTCCAAATCACGTTTAAAGCCGAGTGTGCACATTCGAGCTCAAAGTGGCACATTCCGATCTCGGGAAAATGAAGCGCGCCGCTCCGCGTCGCGCTTCATTTGCTTCCCTCGCTCGGAAATGTGCCACTTTTCGCTCGAATGCGCACATACTCGTATTTTTTGGATTTGCCTATATTATTATTTTATTCTTCGATTCAAAAAATTAAAAGTCGAATAAATTAGATCGATTTTTTGTTTGAAAAAGGTTAGATATTTTATTCCTTTTGATAAATTATCATGGTGCTCTTCCGCACGCCTAATTGTAGCGAGCTCGATAAAAATATTTTCAGGTGTACTTTCGAATGTTTACTAATTCGCATTTTTGATTAATTAAAATTGTATATGAGTCAAATTTTCTCAAGTGGCCACTAAAAATCAACTAGTTGATTTTTATATCATCTTTTGCAGATTTTTGAATGTTTATAGGTCAAAATTAATATCTCCAAATATTTTTAGGTAATTTTCATTTTCGTAAAAATTTTAAACAAATTAGTTTTAAGGCACATTTTGTATACACTGTTGTAATTAGACTTCATTTATGGATTAATTCAATTTTTAAATATAAAAAAATCCTTAAAACCAAGTCGTTATATATGTGGTGCCTGAAAAGCACCGCGCGTGTAATTGCGTTACGGTAAACTGCGCGAGTAACTAAGGGTTAACAGTCTTTATTACAAGAAATACATTGAATACGTTTTGTCAGTACAGTATTAATTTTGTTTAGGATTTGAAATAATATTTATTTGACGTTTTGGTTTTTATTCTACTTTTGATTACACGTTAAATCATTTATTTAATAATCTTTAAAAACTTTTTCAATACGACAAATAATTGACCTTCAAGGGTGGAAGCGAGCTACTTCTAGTGAATGCCACCGATATAAGATTAAAAATTTGAAATCAGCGATTAATTTTGTTTAGTAATGCATTTATATTATAAGCATATTTGTCCTCTATTATTCTTCTACTTGAGTTTAGTTGTTTTTACACTGATTTAATATGTATTTTTTGATCCGTTGGTTTTTATTCAAGTTTTAATTAAAATTTTTTTAAATGAATACACAATATTGTTTTTATTATAAGGTGATTATGACAATAAAATTTAATACAGTTTGGAAAGTTGTCTTGTGACGACAACCACCCCCAAATTGTTTAATTTTTACAACACTTAGTCGTGCTTTACAATGATTAACAAAAGCATCGGAAGTCTCTTTTTAAAAAGGAAAGAAGTGTTAAAGCTGATAAAGACTGAAACTCGATATTTTTTTAAGTCAGGCACGTTTGAGGCCGTCGGATATGTTTCTTAATTAGCCAATTTAACGTTGTCATAGGTAAAAAAACCTGCGGTTCTCAAAATATGGTCTCAATTTTGATTTTGCTATAACTTTGTCAAATTAATGAATTTAGAAATATTACCAAGTAGAAAGTCTTCCAAAAAATCCCCTCCACCACCCATTTCCGGCTCTGAGAACTATTCGTAAACACCCTGTATATAGTTACCCGTTTCGATCTACTGGGTCATTTTCAAGCTCACCCCAAGCTATATAATTAATTTTTCTTAACGGACACAATTCATTAACTACAAATAGCATGAAATCCATTTTATTATGAATTTGCTTTAATGGGATAAAAGAAATACTAATATTATAATAAAGATGATCACAGCATGACATAAAAAATAATTTCTATTCAAAATTAACCGCCAGAATGATCTAGTGATTTGTTTGCTAATGTTTGCTGTGTAAATGTGGCTTTTCCATTTACTCCTCCTAGTTTAAAAACGGAGTATAGTTTTAGTTCTAAAACTACTAAGTTGGCACACTGATAGTAATGCGCATTCTCGTTAGCCGGCCTTCGCCCGTTCTCGTCTAGTGAGCAATAAAATTTGTAAAAACAATAAAACTCGACTTGTTAAACAAACTTGTCATGCGCTATTTAGTTACACTCGTATTTAGTATTAATTATAATACCTCAACTTCTTGTGACTTTCAGTGTAGATTTTTAGTTAATTCTAATAGAAGCAAGTGCAACGGTTCTCTCAATTCTAAGTTTTGTGATTCAAAGTTGTAGTGCGCAAACATTTATTTAATAGTAAGTAGGGTAAATGCGCCTGATAGACGTCCGGCGTCAGATTTCTGCCCGTCAGCAATAAAATTTGTAAAAACAGTAAAACACGACTTGTTAAACAAACTTGTCATGCGCTATTTAGTTACACTCATATTTAGTATTAATTAGGGTAAATGCGCCGGTTGACGGCCAGTTAACTAAAATTTGAAGTTTGAACTGAGCTAGAAAATTTAAAATTCTTCTAAATGTATTTTTTTTTTGTTCTGATAACTTAGTCTATTGTTATTTTAGATTCAGCTATAAAAAGTCTTTAAAAACTAGAATTAATTTAAGAAACTAGACTTCTTTTAAAAATGTCCAATATTACCATTGCTCGGCCTTCAAACACTATTTATCGACATTGTATAAGCTGGACCTTGGCCCGACAATGCGACGTTGAATTTTAGTTATTTTAGCTAGCTAATCGCATATTTTATTATTTATTTTTAGTTATTTTAGCTAGCTAGTCACATTTTTTATTTATTAGCAAGAAATGCAAACTTTATTAACCCTAGAAGGCTAGTCATCATAAATTTTACGACGACCGGTTACAAATTACTTTATATTTTGTCTACAACATCGAGCTAAATTATGTTCAAATTGTCAATCTAAGCATAACAAACATCAATAACTATTCTTAAAATGTATTAATAAACAATGTCTGAAGTTGTACAAAATGTTTCCTTAACTTTAATTGATTTTATTCAACCACAAAAATCACATTTATAGTTCTCATTTGCAGCTTCCTCATATAAAAATCCCATAAATTTGGTGCATTTTAAGTGATACCATCGCGTACAAGAATCGCATCCAATATTTTTGTCGTTGTTCTCTTCTGTATCACTATTAAGTTCACCATCACAGTTCGAGCAATGAATTTTCGTTAATAAAGGTGCAGGTCCTGGTTTTTTTAAAGTATCTTCCGCTCTGCCATGAATCCTATCCTGAATTGTTGTTCTAGGAACCCCATATCTTTTTCTCGCTTTACGAATGAATTGTCCATTTTCCCGAATTTCATAAAGGGCTCGTTTAAGACATTCTTCTGGATAAGAATATAATTTTCTTTTTATGGTTGAGCACCTTGTGTTTTGTGTTTTGTTTTTTTTTTATTCTTACACTTTTTAAAAGATGGCATCTATAAAAAACGAAATATTAATACGTATCCGACAACCGACCCTTTTATATGCCTCTATAAAATCATTACAAACAGTAGTATTCGATAACCGGCAAAATCATACTGTTTCTCAGGCCTTCTTTAAGACCGTATAATTTAAAAAACATTGTTATTTTGGCGGCCGAAAATTAGACACAACATTCCCAAGAATAAACTCTACGAGGTTTATCAAAAAAGAGCGGTAAATACGTAAGCCTTAATACAAATAAACATAATTAATTGGCAATGTAACAGTTGCCGTTTTCGGCCGCGGCAGCCGCGAAATAGAATATCGCAAATTTATTTGAACCGTTTAGCGGCCTTTTAATTATATTTAACAATTTCAATCAAATTATCTAAATTTTGTCTATAATGATAAAGAAACATATGATACCTTATACTTAATTACTTCTAAGATTTATAACGAAGAATTATATGAAATACTTTCTGTTAAATAAATGTTTGCGCACTACAACTTTGAATCACAAAACTTAGAATTGAGAGAACCGTTGCACTTGCTTTTATTTGCATTAACTAGAAATCTATACAGAAAGTCATAACAGGAAATTGAGGTATTATAATTAATACTAAATATGAGTGTAACTAAATAGCGCATGACAAGTTTATTTAACAAGTCGTGTTTTATTGTTTTTACAAATTTTATTGCTGACGGGCAGAGATCTGGCGCCGGACATCGGTCTGTCGCATTTACCCTATGAGTGTAACTAAATAGCGCATGACAAGTTTGTTTAACAAGTCGTGTTTTATTGTTTTTACAAATTTTATTGCTGACGGGCAAAGATCTGGCGCCGGACGGCTGTCAGGCGCATTTACCCTATAATATCTCAACTTCCTGTTGTGACTTTCAGTGTAGATTTTTAGTTAATTCTAATAGAAGCAAGTGCAACGGTTCTCTCAATTCTAAGTTTTGTGATTCAAAGTTGTAGTGCGCAAACATTTATTTAACAGTAAGTATTTCGTATAATTCTTCGTTATAAATCTTAGGAGTAATTAAGTATAAGGTATCATATGTTTTTTTATCATTATAGACAAAATTTAGGTAATTTGATTGAAATTTTTACATATACAGTCGAACCTCGATAAGTCGAAGTCGAAGGGACACCAAAATTAATTTGAATTATCAATAATTCGAGTTATTAAAAAAGCTTAAAAATTAAATATATATTTGTGTATGTATATATCTTTTATGTGAAATGGTATTTTATATAACGTAATTAGAACTGTAAGTGGTTTAAAGCATACTTTAAAAATCCCGCTTTAAATAAGTCACTGTGATTGACTCATTTTTGATACACCATTATGGCCGTTAACTAATTGACCAATCAGAAAGGTTAATCACTCCGTAACCATAGTTATATTAAAATAGTTTCAATTCTACCTTTTGAAATAAGCATTTTGTCGAGAAACACTTTCCAACTTGAGTTATCAAAGACTTCGAGTTGTGGAGTTATTAAAGTTAACTGTACATAAAATATATTAAAGTGGTTAAGCTGAAAATGTTCATATTATTTACAACAATTATTAAATGAAAAAGAAAGGTGCGTGTACTTATGCACGCCCGTGAGAAGTTATACTTCTTGCCATAACTAAATTAAATGTAATCATAAATGTAAATAAATACCAGGATGTGCACATTCGAGCGAAAAGTGGCACATTTTCCCGAGATCGGAATGTGCCGCTTTGAGCTCCAATGTGCACACTCCGCTTTTCGACACAATTAACAATGATCAATTTACTTTTATTTTTACCTAAAGATTTTATGATTCTATTTGGTATTTTTTACTGTTGATTTTATAATTAATACTTATTTGTATCGTTTTTCTTGTAAGTAAATACCTAACGAGGTAAAATTGTTTTTTTTTTCAATTATCCGGATTTTCGATTATCCGGATGACCGAGTTTCCACTGCACTACAGATTTTAAACATCCTTTTGCAAGTCATTTAACATGTTATTATGCTTAGATTGACAATTTGAACATAATTTAGCTCGATGTTGTAGACAAAATATAAAGTAATTTGTAATCGGTCGTCGTAATATTTATGATGACTAGCCTTCTAGAGTTAATAAAGTTTTCATTTCTTGCTAACAAATAAAAAATGTGGTTAGCTAGCTAAAATAACTAAAAATAAAAGATAAATACATAAAAATAAAGAATAAAATATGTGATTGGCTAGAATAACACGTTCACGCCGGCGCCGATTTTCATATTTTTCTTTGTGAGGCGGCGTTTTTCTACTCGACTGCGTCAACTGTTTGTCTCAAAAAAATCCTTTGAGACGCAGCAGTTTCTGGAACTTTCTTATTCAACTAAAAATATAATTCTACAATATTTGGTGTTACGTAAAGTGCGGGCAACCGGTGGTACGAGCCGGCGCGAACGTGTTAAATAACTAAAATTCAACGTCGCAGCGTCGGGGCAGCGATCCAGCTTATACAAGGTTGAGAAAAGAAGTTTGACGGTCGAGAAATGGTAATATTGGACATTTTCAAAAGAAGTCTAGTTTTTTAATTTAATTCTAGTTTTTAAAGGCTTTTTATAGCCGAATCTAAAATAACAATAGACTAAATTATCAGAAAAAAAAATTACATTTAGAAGAACTTTAAATTTTCTAGCTCAGTTAAAACTTCAAATTTTATTTATTTGGCCGGCAACCGGCGAACTTAGCGTAAATACGCCGGTTAGCCGGCTGTTACTCGTCTCGGCCAGTCAGCAATAAAATTTGTAAAAACAATAAAACACGACTTGTTAAACAAACTTGTCATGCGCTATTTAGTTACAGTCACATTTAGTATTAAATATAATACCTCAACTTCCTGTTGTGACTTTCAGTGTAGATTTTTAGTTAATGCAAATAGAAGGAAGTGCAACGGTTCTCTCAATTCTAAGTTTTGTGATTCAAAGTTGTAGTGCTCAAACATTTCTTTAACAGTAAGTATTTTATAAAATTCTTTGTTATAAAACTTAGGAGTAATTAAGTATAAGGTATCATATGTTTTTTTATCTATAGACAAAATTTAGATAATTTGATTGAAATTGTTAAATATAATTAAGAGGCCGCTAAACCGGTCAAATAAATTTGCGATATTCTATTTCTCGGCCGCCACGGCGAAAACGGAAACTGTTACATTGCCAATTAATTATATTTATTTGTATTAAGGCTTACGTATTTATCGCTCTTTTTTTATAAACCTCGTAGAGTTTATTGTTGGAAATGTTGTGTCTAGTTTTCGTCCGCCAAAATAACAATGTTTCTTAAATTATACGGTCTTAAAGAAGCCCTGAGAAACAGTATGATTTTGCCGGTTATCGAATACTACTGTTTGTATTGATTTTATAAAGGCCGAGAAAAGGCTCAGTTGTCGGCCACGTATTAATATTTCGTTTTTTATAGATGCCATCTTTTAAGAATAAAGAAAAAATCAAAAAACAAAACACAACGTGCTCAACCCTAAAAAGAAAATTATATTCTTATTCAGAAGAATCTTTTAAACTGGCCCTTGATGAAGTTCGGGAAAATGGACTATCCATTCGTGAAGCGAGCAAAAGATATGGGGTTCCTAGAACAACAATCCAGGATAGGATTCATGGCAGAGCGGAAGATACTTTAAAAAAACCAGGACCTGCACCTTTATTAACGACTGATGGAGAACAGAAGATTGTACAGTGGATAAAAAATATGGCGAAATGTGGATTTTCTCTTAAGAAGAATGACTTGATAGAAACAGTGACAAAAATAATTAAAGATTTAAAATTGTTATTTATATTTAAAAAGGGAATACCGGGTCAGAAATGGTATCTTAGTTTCTTGAAAAGGCACCCGGATATTGCCATTCGTGAATGCGAATCAATTTATAAAGCTCGAGCCACTGTGACCGAAGCAAATATAAGATTGTGGTTCGGAAATCTTTATAATTTTTTATTGGAAAATGATTGCCTAGACATTTTCGATGATCCAGACAGAGTATTTAACTGCGATGAGGCAGGGTTCCAACTTTGTCCTAAAACGGGTAAAGTTTTATCACCGAAAAGTATAAACAATCTTTACACAATAAAAATGGGAAATGAAAACGAAAACCTGACTGTTCTCATGACTTTTACTGCTAGTGGAAATATTTGTCCGCCTCTTGTAGTATTTCCCTACGTTACACCCCCAGAAGCCTTAATTGAATCAATGCCAAAGACATGGATTTTAGGTAGCTCAGAGTCAGGTCGGATGAAAAGGGAAGTGTTCTTTGAATACATTTCTAATACTTTTTTGAAGTGGATTAATGAGAACAACATAAAAAAACCCGTTATTTTATTTTTAGATGGGTATAGGTCCCACATGAGTATGTCACTTAGTGAATTTTGCGAAAGAAATAAAATTATACTTTATGCATTGCCACCTAACGCAACGCATCTTCTTCAGCCAGCCGATTTAAGTGTGTTTCATCCAATGAAACAGTATTGGAAAAACACTGTCAGATTGTGGCAGAGTAAGCCAGAAAACAAACATTCTCGTGTCACCGAGTTAAACTTCTGTCCACTGTTGGATGAAACTTTAAGGCAAAATGATATGGTCCCTGCAATTACAAACGATTTTAGAAAATGTGGGCTGTTTCCGTTAGAGCCCAATGCAGTGGACTATGCTAAATGTGTTCCAAGGGAATCTGAAGAAAGGCATCCAGATACCCACAAAGACAATCCAGAAATCACGTCTGCAGAATTCGCAGCTACCAAAAAAGTATTAAATAAAATTAAAAACACGTTGTGTGCATATGGAATTAATGTGGAAGTTATACTAAATGAAATAACAGCTTTAGAGTGTTCTAAAATAAAAGTTTCTGAAAATACTACTGAGGATGTTCTAGTAGAATCAGTTGTGGATATCAAAGACGAGCAAATTCAACAACCTGATTTAAATGTGACAATAAACAATCAACTACTAGTACTGGAAGATCCTGGAAAGGTTCGTCGTTAACTTAAGTCAGATTAAATTATATTCGTAGTTCTACATTTTATAGACTACGTTCTAGGTACTAAAATTACAAAGATCAATCTTAATTGTTTTTTAACCATGCAGCGCCAGATTTTGTCTCTTGGAATAGTACGTTTACTGTAGGTCTGTTTCTAGGGTGTTGATTACTTCTTAGGCTGACTGTACACTCAATGCTTTTAGATAGGAACCATTAAAGTTTGACTTTGCAATACCATCTTAAGACTATAACCCCACAGTTTCTAGATTTTTTTAGTTATTTTACGTTTCCCATGTTAATAAGGCAGCAGAAAATAGGGGCACACTCCAACAATTGAAGATTGTAATAAAGTTTAAAAAAACAGCACGTGTAAAAAACTAAAAGATAAAAATTATTTTAGTATAATGCTTGATATAAATTTTATTATTTATTTTCCAATTATTAACATTCCAATTGATGGGTACTGTCCGTCAATATTAATTTGGTCCCGTGGGTCAGGATTTAATTTTTGTAAAATTTTATGAATTTTCTAACTCGAGAAATTTGTTTTGCTATTATACTCTTTGGGTCATTCCATATGAAATCAACAAATGGGGTGTACTGCAAGATTTTTAATTTTAATAAAAAAAATTGTAGATGATCTTTGTGGTGCCAGAAAAGTTAAACCACCACCATTTATTTTTTTTATTGTATACCTTGTGATCAGTACCCATCCGAAGTCAAAAATTGGGTCAATTTCATACTTGTACAGAATGAGCTCTAGCTTTTTATTTAGAACAGGTATTGAAATGGTTGTTACTACATTTGAAAAGGCCATAAATGTGCATTTTATATAATAAAATAAAATTAAACTAAAACAATTAGGAACAAGATGGTGACCATCCGAAATTTCCACAATTTTTTCTCATTTTTACGATATTTGATTGGACGCTGTGTCAACCCTGTTGCATATTAAGGGTTGATTTTTTTTACAATAAAGTACTAACTCTTGTGATGTTGTGTCATAATTATCATTGTCCTAGAATAAAATCTTCTACGAAAAAAAAATGTGAAAATTGATAATTTTAAAAAAAGCTCAACTTTGACCCCAAAAAAACCCATGTAGAGGAAAAAATAAAAATCTGAAATTTTCAGAAAATGTAGTCCATATCTTCGTTAATGAAGTTCAATTAGTGCCATTCTGTTATTTTTACTTCTTTAGGAAATATGATTTTTTAAAAGTGCCACTTTTACCAATAAATAAGTCCTTGTCAATAATATCTCGAGGACGTGTGTAAAATTTCATCAAGATCGGTTGAGTAGTTTTCGAGAAATCTTGACAACCGACTTTGAAAATACGGTTTCGAGAAAAACGCGTTTTAAGTTTTGTTCCAATATTTAAAACTCTGCCATTGGGACGTCATTTTCGGCGACCCCTCGGAAAAAGGGTGCTTGCGCGTTGACAGCAGAACTCATGACAGGATCAACTGATGTCAAAAAAAGGCGCGCTGACAATGAGCCCAACTGACTTGAAGCGCGCAACTTCCGAAGGCTTTATCTCCGTAACTATTACTCCGATCGATTTGAAAATTTAGGCCAATGTTCTAGAGACAATTAAAAAAAAATTGATTTTTTAAAGTCGGGAAACCCATGTAACCCCTTAAGGATAACGAGACGAAGCCTAGCATCGGGTTAAACTGTTGGGTTCAAAGGCTTGCATAATTTGGATTTTATAGGGAAACTTTTCTAGGTTTTTCCGTAAAATAGGATATAGCTAAAATACGTGTTTTCTATACATTCAATTAACCGAATTTTCGAATATCCGAATGAGCCGCAACAATAGTTAGTCCGGATAACCGAGTTTTCACTGTAGTTTGTGAACGGCTGTCGTTTTACGATGGCTAGCTTACTAGAGTTATTACAGTATTAATTTTTAATTTCTTGCTAAAAAATAAAATATAACCTAGATTGTCGTAATGGTAAACTAAAATAACTAAAATTTAACATCGCATCGTCGCGATTATCGGGGCCGAGAACGAGCTTATACAAGGTTGAGAAAGGATATTTGACGGCCGAGAAATACAGTCGAACCTCGATAAATCGAAGTCGAAGGGACACCAAAATTAATTCGAATTATCAATAATTCGAGTTATTAAAAAAGCTTGAAAATTAAATATATCTTTTATGTGAAATGGTATTTTATATAACGTAATTAGAACTGTAAGTGGTTTAAAGCATACTTTAAAAATTCCGCTTTAAATAAGTCACTGTGATTGGCTCATTTTTGATACACCATTATGGCCGTTAGCTAATTGACCAATCAGAAAGGTTAATCACTTCGTAACCATAGTTATATTAGAATAGTTTCAATTCTGCCTTTTTGAAATAGGCATTTTGTCGAGAAACACTTTCCAACTTGAGTTATTAAATAATTCGAGTTGTGGAGTTATTAAAGTTAATTGTACATAAAATTTATTAAAGTGGTTAAGCTGAAAATGTTCATATTATTTACAACGATTATTAAATGAAAAAGAAAGGTGCGTGTACTTATGCACGCCCGTGAGAAGTTATACTTCTTGGCATAACTAAATTAAATGTAATCTTAAATGTAAATAAATACCAGGATGTGCATATTCGAGCGAAAAGTGACACATTTCCGAGCGAGGGAGGCAAATGAAGCGCGACGCGGAGCGGCGCGCTTTATTTTCCCGAGATCGGAATGTGGCACTTTGAGCTCGAATGTGCACACTCGATTTTAAGCACCATTCACAAAATTTAGGCTAATAAATTATTCAAAAATTAAATAAATAATTTAATCGTTTTCTCTCACTCGCATCTACTAAATTCTCGTATCTTTTCGCCCACTTCCACTCATTACTATGACAAATAAGTTTCTTGAACATAAAATTCATATTTACTTTTAATTTTTTGATTTGAAAGTAAAAAGATTAATTAAGGCAAATCAATAAATACGAGGATGTGCACGTTCGAGCGAAAAGTGGCATATTTCCGAGCGAGGGAAGCAAATGAAGCGCGACGCGGAGCGGCGCGCTTCATTTTCGCGAGATCGGAATGTGCCTCTTTGAGCTCGAATGTGCACACTTCATATTAAGCACGATTCACAATACTTATTTTCTAAAAAATTTAATTATCCTAACTAATATTATAAAAGCGAAAGTAACTCTGGCTGTCTGTCTATCTGTCTGTTATTTTTTCAGGCCTAAACATAAATTAGTTTTTAAATCCAATTGAAGTGCCGCCGTCAAAACAGCTTATAGTATAAAACCTTTTCATAGAATAGACCTTTTAATCAGCAATAACACCGAACCGCACCCGTCCTTAATCCTCTCCCAGGTAGCGTAATTTTTAGAAAAGTTGTAAAATTTAACTTCGAGTCATCGACCTATTTACTAATGGAAACTTGAATTTAAAGAATTGTAAAACGATTCGACTCATTAAATAATTCGATTTATAGAAATTCGATTTATTGACATAAAAATATTAACGTTGAGATAGGCAAATCTTAGAGAAACAGGTTCGAGTTCGAGCTATCAAAAATTCGTCTTATCGGCGTTCGACTTATAGAAATTCGACTGTAGTAATATTAGACATTTTGAAAAGAAGTCGAGTTTCTTAAATTAATTCTGGTTTTTAAAGACTTTTCATGACTGAATCTAAAATAACAATAGCCTAAGTTATCAGAACAAAAAAATTTATTACATTTCGAAGAATTTTAAATTTTCTAGCTCAGTTCAAACTTAAAATTTTATTTATCTGGCCGACAACCGGCGAACTTACCCTATTAATATAAGCTAATGGAAGCTAATGCTTACACTCGATTAATTATCAAAAAAGTATTTAAATTTTATTTAATGAAAAGCGCAACATTCCTGTGGCGCTCCTAGGAATTCGCTTAATGGCAAACCCGACCCTGGTGGAGCGACGCGCCTCGCGCCTCTTAAAAGGATTGGCGCACCGCTCGGAGAGCCCCGATTCGAGTACGCGATCCCACGGCGCGAGAGGTTAGACGGTTGGCCAGCAAAAGTAGTTGCAATTCAGTCATTATTTAGCATTTTGAGGGCTACTGTGTACAAGATGAACTGGTCAAATGAAGTAGTATTGGAATTTTTACATCTGTACGAGCAGGAAACTATAATTTGGGACCCTAATCACAGAGAACATAGGGACAGAAACTTATTACACGATGCTTGGATACGAATCCAGAAAAGGTTTAGCATTACTTGCTCCATAACAGATTTAAAGAAAAAAAAAGAAGCCCTAATGAGCACATTTCGCAAAATACATAGGAAAGTAAAAAGCAGCATGACGACGGCCAGTAGCGCGAATGATGTATTTAAGACAGATTGGTTCGCGTATGAGCAAATGGCCAGATTTCTTCGATCAGTATACAATCCGAAACAAATAAAGAATGTACAGGTAATTTTTAATAGTTATTAATTGTGAACAGGAGTCAACATTATTTATTATTCTTAAGTTTTAATTGCTAATACATTTTACTTAGAATAAAGATAGTATAGAAGGAAGACTCCATTGTTCTCGATTAGAGGGATTAAACTCTGCGCACACCAGAATGAGCCTCTGCGCATTCGAAATACCTTGAAAAAACGCCAGTGTCGTGTAAATGGGTTTTCGATAAGACCGACCTAATGTATTTAATGGTCATTAAAAACTGAAAATAAACAACTAGAACATCACATGCTATTTATAATCTTACAAGATAGTTTATAATGATAGGAGTTTAAAAATAAACAGATAAATCTCTGTTCAATAAACTAGTAGTAGAACAAAACTGGAGGCCTTCTCTGAATCTGAAAATAGTGCGCCTATGGCCAAATTCTCATTCGTGACTGCTTCTATAGAAATGCTTGAGAACAATAGAGTGTTCCATCTATTCTATCTTTAATCTATGCATTTTATATATAACATGTACAGTCAGCCTAAGAAGTAATCAACACTCTAAAAACAGTACTTACCGTAATCGAGCTATTCCAAGAGACAGGTTTTAGTTAAAAATAGTGTTTATGACGGTTTTTATAAGTACAACAAATATTTTTTTCTATTGTTTAAAAAAAAGCTTTATAATCAATTTACTAAATCTTTTCTAACATAAACAACAGCTGTCACAAATATCTTTACGTGTCTATTTAAGATTCCAAATTTACTTCTAGGTACTAAAATTACAAAGATCAATCTTAATTGTTTTTTAAACAAGCAACGCCAGATTTTGTCTCTTGGAATAGTACGTTTATTGTAGGTCTGTTTCTAGGGTGTTGATTACTTCTTAGGCTGACTGTACGTACTCCGAATAAGTACTAAATTGAACCGAGTGGTACCTGACACTAATATAAACGATAAAATTTTATATGCAATATTTTCTAAATCCATGAAATTTCAAGGCAATGCATTTTAATTTTCCAGTAAATGGCAACACCGCATCGTCTTCATATGCTCATAAAAGGAAGTGAGGTCATTTAGTACGTGCTTCATTGCTAATTAGTTACATTGTTTCACAATAAACGTCGTATAGGATTGTTTATTGCACATTCATTTTATTGTTTGTGTATCATATTTCAGAACAAATGTAGGTTAACAATTGTTTAGCTTTGATAAATGGGAGATGTCAGTTCTTTAAAAGCAATTTTTTTTTCTTAAAAGGGGGCGATCCGAGAGAACTGGGTTGCCTAATATCGACGAAAATTTAGACGTTTCGTACTTCAATTACCATTTCTAATTAACAATATATAATGTTGTACAAAAAATGAAATAGACCAATAGCGGATTGGACTAGAGCATGGCATATTTCATTTTACTCAATAATGTAATGTAACTTAAAAAAATATAGCAAACCTGCTGAAATTAACATGCTTTAAGGGGCAAGAAAGACGACAGTTCAAACTGGAATTGTATAAAAACTACGGAATTTTATCAAATTTGAAATATGCTGTGCTGTAGAGGCATCTTTTGTGTATATATTTTAAGAAAATTCATTAATAACAATTTGGTAATTGAAGTGCCGAAGCATTGTTTTTTATCTCGCTGGGCATGGTTATGTTATGATTTTTATTGCGGTTCCTCGTCTTCGCTAACCAGAACTTTGACCCTTGTCCGTTAGATGGTAATAGCGCTGAAAAGTTTTATTTGAAAATTCTACTCCTTCAAAAGTTAGTCAAGGTCTAAGTGGATCCTACAAAAAATTCATGTTTTTTTTCACTTCTTGGCTGATCTATCAAACTTTTTGCTAAATTTTGCTTTTAACGATATTTTCTGAAGTCATGTTTGCTGAACAAATAACAAACGGTAAAGTGCCACCTATAGATAAGTGGTTAAATTTTATGTTGTTCCTGGCAGATTTAACTTGGTTCAGAACGCAACTATTGTTATTTAACTATTCACCGCTTCAAAAAAAAGCAGCACTATTCCGGACCGCGGCCTTAAATCGATCTAACTGCTTTTGCATTTTAGCGGTTTTAATTATTTTATTATGACAAATCACTAATAATAGCCGTGTTTTAGTCTAAAATAAACATACCTATAGCACATTGCAATAAAAAAAAATTAAACCAGTTCTAATTTTGAAATAATTATAAATAACTTATTTAATCTTTTTCTCATATTTTAATGCATATTTGATTTGCGATTTCTACGGTTCTGTTGGTTTTAATGAAAAACATTTTTCGACATATGGCATCGTTATAACAAACTTGAAAAAATAATTTAGAAAAATTCTAAATAATAAGGTATTTATTACACATTTTAAAATGGAAGTTTATGATACTATTACTCAAAAATATTCCACATTAGGTCACTTCACAAGGGGTGGTTTTTGTTCAGATTACGGTCATTTATAAGTCGGTTAAATTCCAGTACCTATTCGTGGTACACCCTGTATAGTCTGTAACAAATAAACTTGGATATGACTCATCACTGGTCTCTTTACGAATCAATCTTATTCTTCCGTAATTAACCCTTTATATACAATTGTTTATGCGGCTAACAAAGTACAGAAACATCACCGAAAACGAAGAGGTTAGGATTCAATAACCGCTTGGCTAAAATTATAACAGACCTACGTTATCCTGTCCGCCTATTCCCAATGCACTGGACATACGTACAAAGTACTGTATTCGTTTGATACCAGAAATTACATCTGCTGTAGAGCGAAATAAAATATTTGGTTTACGGTTTTCCACACTTTTATTGGTATTAATCAAATCCAAGTATATTTGATACAGCCATAACAATACAATGGTAACGAATAACGATTGACACTAATATATTTCTTTTTGTTTTATCTAAAGTATCTACAATTTATTTATTCGTGTGGAAAAGAGTTATTGATTTGTGAAATTAACTCTATAAGTATGATTCATTTTTATGTGTATAGTCGGATGGAATATGTAAAATAGATATACAGACTGAAGAGGTTAGCTTGTCAAGTGTAATTTATTTTCGGTATTGGGAACTGACAAATCGAGGCACGCAATCTGGTGGTAAAAAAAACAAACTATTAATAGCTTACAACTGTCAAGTAAATACATTGTAAATATATGCAGTTTATATTAGTAATAAATAGTTTATAATAAATTATTAATAACTAAAAGTAAAAATGGAAGGTGCAGTTTTTACAGAACGTAATAAATCAAAAAATAGAGTATGTTGTGCAGTGAGAGATTGTAAGAGTAAAGCCAATAAAAATTTAAACGTAGTTTTCCATAAATTTCCGAAAGCTGGTAATGGTATAGCGTTACTAGAAAATTTTTTTGGTAATTTGGAAAAAGTTGATAAATTTGAAGCGTGGAAAAAGTTATTGAAAATAAATAAAGTTACTCCTCGAATGAAAATTTGCTCGCTACATTTCAAGAAAACTGATTATATATTACCAGGTATGTTTTTAAAGTTTAACCTAAAAATTAAAAACAGAGTATAATTTTTTTACCTTGCAAGTAATTAAACATTGATAAAAAAAAGTAATTTGTTAATCGTGATTTTTTTTAGATTATAATTCGAAAAGAAGATTTTTAAAAAAAACGGCGGTTCCATCATGCAATTTACCTAAGTCGTTTGGAGCAGAAAATACTGTTCAACAAGAATCTCGGCTGCAAAGACGACTAGAACGACGTAAAACGATAGAATCGATCAGCGCGGTAATTACGTTCACATTCTTATCACTTTTTTCACGATTTATTCCACATTTAATTAAATGCCCCGCAGATAAAATCCGTTGCGCATCATGAATATTTTTTTGTTTCGGGTTATCACCCGTCCAAACTAATACACTTAGATGCGTTTGAAAATGCCCGACCGATTTAATCGACAAAACATATTAATTATGAGTATTAAAAAAATAATTATAAACAAATGGCAAATGTATACGATAGTTTGCACTTGTACACACACGTTATAAATTTTTTGACAAAAAATAATGATTTTGAAGTGTTCAAATACTAATAATTCTAAGAAAAAATGCGAAATCGGTAGTGCGTTTGAAAATGCCCGTTTTAATGTTTTCCATTTAGAACCGTTTTTTTCCAACAAACTATAAATATATTGTAGATGTTGTTTAAGAATGTAAATAAGCAAACCATTAAAAGTTTATTGTAAGTGAAATTTTAAATGGTAGCACCAATAAATAGCGTAATTTGTATTTATTACATAAAACAACCATTTTTGACAAATGATGACAGTAAAACGTTAATACAAATTAAAATTTGACAATTAACATAACTAAGATTATTCTTTAAACACTGTAGATCACGTTCCATATTTTGGGCATTTTCAAACATATCATTTAAGCATCATAACAGTAGAATTAATTTTATACACTTCTTATTCACAAATTTATCGGAACTAAGAGTCCAAAATAAAATAAACTACGTTGAATATTTTTATGCTTTCTTCGCCTTTTGGTAACTACTAAACTCGCACGAATTTATTATGAAAGTTACATTACAATCAATACAGGGTGGCTCCAAATAAATATGGTGCAATTATTACCTTACTTTGTGAATTAAATCGGGTGTGCAGTTTCAAACGCACTTTTTTATACGGCCGTTTAAAACTGCACGCCTCCATCTAATAGACAAAATATTATATTTATGAGTATTAAGAAAAATATTTATGACCAATTGGTGAATATATGCGCTATTCTGTTCTTGTGCAGCCGAGTTCTAATTTTGAAATAATTATAAATAACTTATTTAATCTTTTTCTCATATTTTAATGCATATTTGATTTGCGATTTCTACGGTTCTGTTGGTTTTAATGAAAAACATTTTTCGACATATGGCATCGTTATAACAAACTTGAAAAAATAATTTAGAAAAATTCTAAATAATAAGGTATTTATTACACATTTTAAAATGGAAGTTTATGATACTATTACTCAAAAATATTCCACATTAGGTCACTTGACAAGGGGTGGTTTTTGTTCAGTTTACGGTCATTTATAAGTCGGTTAAATTCCAGTACCTATTCGTGGTGTACCCTGTATAGTCTGTAACAATTAAACTTGGATATGACTCATCACTGGTCTCTTTACGAATCAATCTTATTCTTCCGTACTTAACCCTTTATAGGTATACAATTGTTTATGCGGCTAACAAAGTACACAAACGTCACCGAAAACGAAGAGGTTAGGATTCAATAACCGCTTGGCTAAAATTATAACAGACCTACGTTATCCTGTCCGCCTATTGCCAATGCACTAGACATACGTACAAAGTACTGTATTCGTTTCATACCAGAAATTACATCTGCTGTAGAGCGAAATAAAATGTATGGTTTAGGGTTTTCTACACTTTTATTGGTATTAATCAAATTCAAGTATATTTGATACAGCCATAACAATACAATGGTAACGGATAACGATTGAAACTACTATATTTCTTTTTGTTTTATCTAAAGTATCTACAATTTATTTATTCGTGTGGAAAAGAGTTATTGATTTGTGAAATTAACTCTATAAGTATGATTCATTTTTATGTGAATAGTGTGATGAAAAATGTAAACTAGATATACAGACTAAAGAGGTTAGCTTTACAAGTGTAATTTATTTTCGGTATGTGAGCAATATGATGTGAAATGTCAAAAGGACTTGTGTGATAGACTTTATACATAAGTGTAATTTATGTTCGATTGGAGTGATTTTTTGTTCACTCATTTTATTCAGCTGAACATGTTGCTTAAAAATACCAAAAAGGCAGAAGCAGACAGGAGGTATTATCAAAGGCAACGTGGGAATAAACCGCCGAAAGGGACGCCAAAAACTGCCAGAGAACGAATGCGAATATACAGGGCGCGAAAAAAGGCGAAATTGTATGCAGCCAATACGTGTGCCCCAACAGAGAATTTTGACATATCGACTGTCGCATCATCACAACCATTATTGGAACCTATGAAAATGTCACCAGAATATCAGTTACCTGATGCTACAAACACATATTTGCCATACAGAGATTTTGACGTCCACGAAAGTGTACGGAAAGAATTTCAGAAAAAAAGTTTGTGCGTGAAGTTCGCGCGCGACAGAAGTGAAACTTCTTGTTTATTAGGTTTAAATAGCGATAATTTATTAGTATTTGAAGTGAACCTTCTTTCCTGAGGGGGCTACGATTTTCGAGTATTCCGATCGTATGAGGGGAATAGTTAGGTACAGTTAAACTGGAAACTATTCAACACCGTTGAAACCATTTATAATGATTAAGCTATTCCAAGAGACAAAATGTGGTGGTGGATGGTTGAACGAAAATTCAAGGTTGATCTTGGTAATTTTAGTAACTAGAAGTAAAGGCCATAGGGGGATAAGCATGGCAAAAATGCCTTTTGTAAATATTTTAATGATATTCTATGGATATGTAGACACTTTAGAAATATAAAGATCCTGAAAAATTTAGACCTTAATCTATATCGGTCCCTTCAAAAAGTCTAAATAAGTTAAATTTGGAAAATAATTTTTTTCTTTGGATTGAGTGAATAGATTATTTTGAAAATTTAGTATATTATGCAGGCGATAGAAAGCTTTTACGGACACTATGGACTAATTTTTAGCTTAATAAATTGACGATCAAAAATTTATTTTTTCTTACTTTTTCAATTTTTATTATACTTTTAGAGCAAAATTATGATTCCATCAATTTTACATTTCTTATAAGACCTATAATCACTCAGAATTTTTTCAAAATTTTCTTAATGGTACGCCATAGTTAAAAAAAATAAAAACTATTTTTATTACTAAACAAATCAAATTTTTCAACAAATTCTACCTAAATAATTACATATAATAATAATTTTTAATTAGATCTATATTCGATCTATTTTCTAGTTACTCATTTTTTTTAACATCTCTCCTCAGCGGACACCCCTCCTCAACGCACAATATTGTTGGTCCCGCGACTGTCCCTTCAAGAGAGGTTTTACTGTACTGTTATAATTATAAAATATTTTTTAGACAAGTTCCTTGTTTCTCTATGTAGAAACATGCCTATCGAATATGTTTCGCGGTTACATGATTTATTATAGTGTTTTTTAACCCAATAATTGAAAAAAAAGATTTGTTATACTTTTTTTTTGTGTTATTTAACCTTCCACATACTAGGTGACTAAATGTCACAAGCCATACTAGGTGGGGGTTTGTCATATCCCGAAAATAAAATGATATAAAATCCACAAAATTGTACTTTATGACAGTTAAGGATGTACGAGCAGGGTACTGGGTGGGGATAGACCGATCCGGGCGCGCGGTATAGAGGGTATGGCCGCAGCATTGCGTATGGCAACACTGTGATTATTATGATTATTAAGGCAATGTTATCAGTAAATTCAAAATAAACGTTGATTGTAACACGTGCGAATATAAAATTATGGAAGGTGAAATGAAATAGAAAACTATCTATCGGGATAAAAATTTACCAGAATTCCTAAAATTAGGTTAGTATTTTTGACACTTACTTTGCTTTAATGGTCTGTAGTGTTGCCATTTAGTTTAAGAGCTAACAAAAGTCAGCTAATTTTCGTAAATATCTCTTAATTTAGTCGGTTTAATACGGTTTTTTATTTTTTTAATATTTTTATGAATGTCTTAACTTTTAATTAGATAGTTTTTTTTCATATTCTAGGACGAATTTGGGTGAAAATTATGAAAACATGTCGTCTATCCGTCACTTTGCCATAAGACTAATGTTAAATATGCTTACTTTTGAAATCAATTATTTCTTTAAATAGTCGGTTAACCCTCTTCAAATTTTGAGAATTTGTTTAGACATATTTAAACTACATATAACAAAAAAATCAAGCATTTTGATCAAAATGACTTTCGTGTTCGTACATCCTTAAATGACAAAAAATATATTTTAATAACCAATAATGAATAGGTTTAAACAAAACACATTTATTTATGCATTAGAATGGACAAAAAAATAATTAAATAATTTTAATCGTTCTCTTTCAAGTTTATCGTATCTTCTCGCTCCGTTCCACTCATTGCTACGGTAAATACGTTTTTCGCTATATAAAATCGATATTTTCTACATTGAATTAAAATTTTTGATTTGAAGGAGCGCATGGTAAATACGAGGATGGGCGCATTTGAGCGAAAAGTGGCACATTTCCGAGCGAGGGACGTAAATGAAGCGCGACGCGAAGCGGCGCGCTTCATTTTCCCGAGATCGGAATGTGTCACTTTGAGCTCAAATGTGCACACTCGGTTTTAAGGTCGATTACCAAACGTCCTATTTAAAAAAAAAAAAAATGTTCACGTTAGTTATACCCCACCTTGTACACGGAAGGTTAACTGTATTCTGTAAAAGAACAAAAGAGACAAAGCTGTTCTTACGATTTTAAAATTGAAAAACTTGGTATTCTCAAATACATTTATCAAATGTCTTCAACTTGAACAAATCTATTTAAACAAACTCCCGTTTGATAAAAATACAAGCTGTCATATATCTCTTTAAATGTTTGTTTACTCTTTAAACATCATTTTTAACTAAAACGTATCTCTT
Organism: Sinopyrophorus schimmeli; assembly: GCA_036325965.1. Taxonomy (NCBI): domain Eukaryota; kingdom Metazoa; phylum Arthropoda; class Insecta; order Coleoptera; family Elateridae; genus Sinopyrophorus; species Sinopyrophorus schimmeli. The sequence goes on from JARFIZ010000110.1 coordinate 616,649, forward strand.
GGAATAAGCTCGATCACTATAAGTGGTTTCAAGGGTGTTGAATAGTTTTCAGTTTAACTGTACATGATTGGGGAAGCGGTAGAGGAGGAGTTATCTCAGCGGCAACGCCGCTTCAACGCATGCACTAGCGGCCGAAAGGGGGGCGGGTGGATTGTGGAGGTACAATTCAAGAATACACTGTCGAACCTCCATAAGTCGAACCTCGATAAGTCGAATTTTTAATAACTCGCATTTTTTGATAAGTCGAAGCATTTTACAATTCGCCAAATTCCAGTTTCCATTAGTAAATATTTCCATAACTCGACGTTTTTACAACGTTTCATAAAAGTACACTACCTGGAGGATTAAAGAACGGGTTTGTTCGGTGTTATTGTTAGTTAAGATGCCTATTGTAAACTAGGATGAAAAGGTTCGATGTTTTGACGGCGGCACTTCAATTGGATTTAAAAACTAATTTATGTTTAAATGCTTTATGAACAGTTATAACTTTTAAGATGGGTTTACCGGTTACTTTACAAGAAAAGGATCTATTTTTTCATTTTAGTTTTCAGTCTGGTCGTTGTTCGTCGAGGACGAGGACTAACAAACGTGGTTTACGTGGTTTATAGTTTCTAACCGAGTGTAACAGAAAATCTAAAAAATAAAAAACTTTTTTCTAAAATTGTTTACCGATTAACATGGAGCGTAAACGAAAATTAAAATGTTTAAGCATAAGTGAGAAAATTTATCTTATAAGAGAAGTGGAACGTGGGCTCAAAAGAAAAAAGGATATAGCTATAGATTATGGTATTCCCGCAAACACTTTATCAACCATTTTAAAAAACAGAGACGTAATTGTAGCTGCTGAAGATACAAATGACCACCATTCTAGAAAAAGGCTAAAGGAGTCTCCTTTTCCCAATCTGGATAAAGCTATGATTCAATGGTCTTACTATGCACGTAATCAAAATATTCCGATTTCGGGAGGTATCCTATTACAAAAATCAGAAGAGTTCGCGCGCCTATTACATTATGATAATTTCAAAGCAAGTCAGGGTTGGCTGAAGAATTTCAAGAAAAGGAACCTCATCATTAAAAAAGTAGCATGTGGTGAAAGTGCAGAAATGTCCGAAAACGATTGCGAACTTTGGAGGCATAAAGTCTTAACACCATTACTGCAAGAGTACGAACATAACAATATTTTTAACGTCGCTGAAACTGGTTTGTTTTTAAATGCTTACCGGATAAAATTTTGACTTTTTTAAATAAAAAGTGTTACGATGGGAAACGCAGCAAAGAAAGAGTGACTTTGATGGTAGGAGCTAATATGACTGGTACAGAAAAGTTGGAACTGTTATTAATAGGAAAGTGTAAAAAACCAAAATGTTTTTCTGGAGTGAAGTTTTTACCTTTGACTTACAAGTCTAATACGAAGTCATGGATAACTGCCAGTTTGTATGAAGAGTGGCTGTATAAATTAGATGAAAAATTTGAACAACAAAACCGAAAAGTATTACTTTTGGTAGACAACTGTCCCGCGCATTCGAAAGTACTATCTAAAGAGCTAAAATCTATTAAAGTAGTGTTTCTTCCTCCGAATATGACATCAAAGTTGCAGCCCATGGATCAAGGAATAATAAATAACTTAAAAACAAATTACAGAAAAAGAATAATTCAGGAAATCTTGAGATACTTGGACAATGAACAATTGCCGTATATAACACTTTTGGACTGCGTCAACCAAATAGCAAACGCTTGGGCGGAAGTGAAACCAACAACAATTAAAAATTGTTTTAAAAATGCTGGTTTTTTTTTAAATGGCCAAAAAGAATATAAAGATGAAGTTTGTGAACTAGAAGATGATTTGTCTCTTGCTATGTGGGCAACATTACAAAACAAATGGAATTTGCCAGAGACTTTTACTTTTGATCAATATGTCAACGTTGATAAAGATTTGAAAGTTGCCGAAATGCCTAGCGATGAAACCATTATAAGTAAATTAATAGAAGAAAATAAGAAAAACTCTGAAAGGGATAGAGATGTTACAGTAAACATCCCTACAACAACTCAAGTTCCTACGGATATATTATCGGTAAGATCATTGGAAAAATTTGTAGAACCGTGACATTTTGAATCAATGAAGCAAAAGACAATTTTAGATTACTTTCAATCCAACAGTAAATAATATGTAAATAATCATATTACTTCGGTTCTTAATAAAAATAAATAATGTTAATGATTGCTTATAAATTTTGGTTATTTTGTATAACAAATGTATGATATATAGATACGGATGTATTTAACTGGACTTTTTTTGATAACTCGAATTTTGAATAACGCGCATTATTTTTAGTTTCCCTTCGACTTCGACTTATCAAGGTTCGATTGTAAATATAGAATTTATGAGTTTATACATTTATCAGAGACGGATTTCAAAGCGCTTAAATACAGAATTAATGACTACGAACAATGAATAAATGAGGCAGCGACTTCAGTATGAATCTATATTTAAATTCTATTTCTTTGATTGCTACAATTTACAATTTTGCTACGTATTAGACTTTAATTTCGAAATATTTCCCCATAAAACAACTACCTACATAAAAATAATTCATTGCCTTTATAGGAACTGCATCGATTTTAATGAATTTTTTGTGATGTGCTAAAATGAGAAAAACTGGATGAAATTTAAAAAAAATTAATACAATTTAATTTTTCACTTTTTAAATTACTTTAGATGTTTATTAAACAAGTTTGAATAAAAATCGAAGCAAAAAAATTTTAAATTTTCATTTCCTGTACAATTAACAAATACTAATAATTTATCTCTACCCCTTGCAAGACAGTGGGCAAATCAACAAAGGTAAAATTGCCTCTGAAAAATTTCCCTATAACACCCCTTCATAGTCTTTATAATACACTAGGACAGTGATTCTCAATCACTGTGCCGCGGCACTTTTGTGTACCGCGAAATTCTAAAAGTGTGCCACCAAATTTTAGATATACAGTCAACCTCAATTATCCGGACCTCAGTTATACGGATTCGCGATTATCCCGATTGTCAACGGCATTCGGACTCGTAGCGAAAATGAAACCTAGATATTTCTTACTAAATATTTTATTTTGTATTTCACACTAAACAGTGTTCTTTTTGCTTTGTTGATTTTAAGAAAATGTGCGACTGTTTTATTTAGTGATTAATATTTGTTGGGTTTTTGTGAACATATACCTAATAATTTGACCAATTTTTTTTTCTTTTAAAATGGGACGCTTTGTAATCGTGTTTAAAACCGTGTGTGCACATTCGAGCTCAAAGTGGCACATTCCGATCTCGGGAAAATGAAGCGCGCCGCTCCGCGTCGCGCTTCATTTGCCTCCCTCGCTCGGAAATGTGCCACTTTTCGCTCGAATGCGCACATCCTCGCATTTATTAGATTTTCCTAAATTATTATTTTATTCTTCAATTCAAAAAATTAAAAGTCGAATAAAATAGATCTATTTGTTGTTTGAAAAAGTTTAGATATTTTATTCCTTTTGATAAGTTATCATGGTGCTCCTCCGCGCGCCTAATTGTAGCGAGCTTGATAAAAATATTTTCAGGTGTACTTTCGAATCTTTACTAATTCGCATTTTTGATTAATTAAAATTGTATATGACTCAAATTTTCTGAAGTGGACCACTAAAAATCAACTAGTTGATTTTTATATCATCTTTTGCAGACTTTTGAAGGTTTATATGTCAAAATTAATGTCTCCAAATATTTTTGGGTAATTTTAATTTTCGTAAAAATTATAAACATATTAGTTTTAAGGCACATTTTGTATACACTGTTGTAATTAGACTTCATTTATGGATTAATTCAATTTTTAAATATAAAAAAATATTTATATGTTACATAGGGGGTGCATCAAAATTTTAGAATAACTTGGGTGGGGTATGTTAAATAAAAGGTTGGGAAATAAGAGTCAAAATTCGGAAAAAGTTAGTCTTTTTTTTTATGTACAATGACGTCTCCCATCTAGTCTAGTTTAAAAGTACTAAATTAGTAATGTGGTTTTTGGTAAAAATACCCTACTGTAATTCAAATTAAAAAAAAACGAGCAGTGGTACATTTAGTCCAGTTTGATTTAATTAATATTATTTGTAAGAGAGAAGAATAAGATAGGCAAATTCAATTATTAAGGAGTATGTGCACTTTCAAGCGAAAACTTTTTCCGAATAGAAAATCTGATTTGAAGGATTTGTTATTAATATAGTCGAATCCAATTTACACGAAGATGTGCACATTCGAGCGAAAAGTGGCACATTTCCGAGCGAGGGAAGCAAATGAAGCGCGACGCGGAGCGGCGCGCTTCATTTTCCCGAGATTGGAATGTGCCACTTTGAGCTCGAATGTGCACACTCCGCTTTTCGCCACGATTAACAATGATCAATTTACTTTAAAAAAATTCAAGTAATTCTAAAACCGTAGTTGCGCTCTCAAAATGTATCCTTTGGACTTCGCCTATTTTTCATAATTTTTTACATTTTTCATTAAGAAATTGCTGTGAAATTAATTTGTATTTAAATAAAGAGACAAGATTGAAATTCTTGTTAGGATTTCTTAATATTCGGTATCGTAATTGACGATTTTTTGAAAACGGGACTTTTTGGCATCCCGACTGATTGCTTGGGGACAACGGGACAAATGATCTGAAAACGGAACAATCCCATTCAAAACAGGAAGGATGGTCACATAATATATAGCTAAAATTCGTTTTTTTCTATACATTCAATTAACCGAATTTTCGATTATCCGAATGAGCTGCAATAATAATTAGTCCGGATAACCGAGTTTCCACTGTATAATTATATTAATATTATTAAATAGCTATTTTACGCAGTGTGTTATAGGTAAGGAAATAATTTTTAAACATCTTTTTCTTTGTGTGCCGCCAAATTTTGAAATCGCTAAAATTGTGCCGCAATAAAAAAAAGGTTGAGAATCACTGCACTAGGACATACACAACAAAAGACACAAGCGGGGCAATAGCCTACGCCCGGATTCGGGCACGGCACTTTTGAAGAAAATCTATAATCGATAAGCAAGAAGTTTCACTTTTGTGGCGCGGGGAATCCAGGCACACACTTTTTTTGTATTCATATAAGTATGCATGCTAGGCAATTAAAAAAAGTTATTAAAATAATTGGATATTTCCATCACATTTAAAGCAGTAATCTATTACTCCTTGATCCAATTGGAAGTTGTAAAAAGAATGTTATTAACCCAAATAATATACTAATTTTTTTTCTTTATTACTTCAATTTTCCAATATGACCAATTTTCAATTCTATTTTATTTTTATTTCAGACACAATCAAATACAGAAAATCGAGACATTCAAATACATGATGACAGCTCTATCAAAATAGAAACTACAGAACTAGTAGTGCCGAAAGAAGAAGTGGACCTAATAGAAAACAGCACTAGCACGATAGTTAGAGAAAGCCAAATTTCAAACAATACATCCAACCCTATCATCTTCCAAACTCTAACTGATCCTACAGTGCATAACAGTAAAAAACGTACAATTGACAATGTAGAAAAAGAAAGACGTATGGACGAAGCATACAATTATATGAAATCTATGCGCGCCAAGCCTGCAGAAGATGCATGCTCCTTGTTCACAGAATTATTGTGCCAGAAACTGAGAGCTTTGGACGATGTGATGCGTGAAATTGCTATGCATGAGATTGATTGCATAATGTTTCGATTTAAGCAGCAGCAGCATAGCCTATCATATGGCGGCTATTTGCAACACGGCGCTCCACAGCATTCCTCCCTTCATTCTCAATCATCTCCAAGATCTCCACCTTCTTATTCTCTATCGTCTCAATCATCTGTAGGAGATCCACCTTCTCCACAGTCCAACTCAAAACCAGATCCAATATTGGTACGGGCTCCGCATTCCTCCTCACAACCATCTTCAGGACTTCGGTTTCCACGCTCTGAACTGGATATAAAAAATTTCAGTGAAGTATCATTAGAATCCTTATTACAACAGTGAAATAGGCATTTATTTTACAAGTCAAAAGCACGCGATACAAATAGTTTCTTCTGTTCTTTGTACAAAAATGAACTTTTATTTAAACTTTCATTAAATAAATGTAATTTAGTTATAGATAATGTTGCGTACCTTTATTTCACCTTGCAATGCCTCAAATAGCGCAGTACAAACAAGATCAACGGATTTTGAGACACTGCGTGGAAAATTTGCATTTGTAAGCCAATGTGGAATAGCTCTCTCCGGTAGCCAAAAATCTTAGTGTTACACCCAGTCTTTCATGTACAGGAATACACTTTCTCATATTAGTGTCAATCTTTGCTATACGTGGGCCAATTTTGTTGATGAATAATTCAAAATCAGTTGTAGACATTCTACAGAGATTATAGAAGTTGTCCGTAGGTCCTCTATGTAAATCGCATGGCACGTTGGTGGCGTTGTATCTACATATAATCGAATAATCGAAAAGGAGAGATTACTACAAAAAAAATATTAAGAAAAGCAAAAAAGATAGACAATATTAAAAAAACTAAAAATAGAAAGAAACTAAAACAACCGAAGAATTAATTAAAAAAATATAAGAGTGAAAACAAATTGAAAAAGACAAACTTATAAATTTAAGTAACATATTATTATCTATTAATAATATTGTTATTACTATAAATATAAAAATATATTAATACATCTAAAGACTTGTTTCTTTTCCCTTTATTAAAAATAAATTATGCTTTATTTCTTACACTTTAAGGTCCATTATTTAACTACAAACGTAGTGGTCACAAACTGGTTAGCAATTGGTTATCAACTCTGGTTATAAATCTGGTCGGAAATCGGCAAAATCACTCTTTCTAGTTTTAAGCTTATTATTATTTATTAAAATGATATATCACCAAAAACTATTAACAAATTAATTATGAATAGTATTCCACAAAATATTTTTAAAAAACTACATAAAAAACACAAAATCTAGGCAGATATTGAACGTTCAATTTAAAAAGGCCGTTCAGTGGTCGCAAACAGGCGAAGTGACCCTTTTAAAGAACAGATAATCCGCAGGTGAATTTGATAGCCTCTGCTAATCGCTTTAAGATCACGAAGAACAATTCTATCAGTATGTTCGAATGGGCAGGAATTACTTTATCAAGTTATTGGGCCAAATTAAAAGTGATACAAAGAAACAGAATCGCAGATTTAGAAAACCCATTTCATCATGCGAAAAGGGCTTCCTGCTAAAGGTAAGTAAAATACTATTTAATTAAAAAAATTTACGAATTAAAATATTATTGTTTAGGGGGAAAAGAAACACTCATTTTAGATGTTAATTTTTTTATTCTCCATTCAGACACAAGCAGCATGTCTGACACCTTCAAAACATTCTTTTAAAGTATTTCGCCCGTTGCCTGTTCATTTCGTGTACCGTGTCTTTTGACTAAGTATGAAACATTATCCCGGAATTGCTGATAATTATATACTGATTCCTTTCTTTCTCTCTTTATTAATTTAAAGTATAAATAAATTTATTTACAAGATTAAATTAATAATTAATTCGGAACAATACAAAAAGAACAAAACGTTCCATAGTTTCCATCATCTCTTATTGAGCTGCATGGCCAATAATTGCTTTCTGAAAATAAAAAATTTAGAATTAAAACCATTTGACCCGTGAGTATTTAAATAAGTTGTATCAGTTTTTTTTATGTTGAAAAGCAACGGTTTTTTATGAAAGTTATTAGATCCAAACCGACTGCTCTTTAATTCAATTTTGCGTTGTTTTCGATAACTATAAATAAGAAAGGATAATTACCTTCAAAGGCATTAAAGCATGGGTAACTTGCAATCCAAGACTTCGCAAAATTACAATGGGCGTAAATTCCGTGTTGTATAATTTCTGCAATCCATCGATGGCGAGCATAGTCGGCACATTATGCCGTTGTCGGTCTGTTTCATATTGATTTAAATAACTCAAAGAATCTGAAAAAAAAGAGAAAAAAATATTAAGACTTGTTACTGATTGAAGTACATCGCAGTAAAACTTATATTTACGTTTAAAGTGAATTAAATTCACGTTACTAATTTTCAAAACCGTAGGAAATTATTTTTATTATTCATATTATGTGACTCATGCTACAGGACCTGTTATTGATTGTAAACAACTATCAAGTCATTGTTTTGTTTAAGGGGTTACATGGGTTTCGAAGGATAAAAAAAAGCATAGGTATTTTCCTCAATTTTTGTGGAAAATAATAAAAGAATTATTTTAATCAAACTTTAAAGCATATAAAACGGCAAGGTCGAAAGAATATTTTATAAAACTTAAATTAAAAATTTTGAAAATTCAGTTTTTTCAAGTATCACTTTTCCGGTCGGCCGAGCCTAATGGGAGGATTTTCCTAGTTTTACTCCGATTGATTTGTAACTTTGGAAAGACATTCTTGACATGTACTATTAGATAAAATAATTTAAAAAAAAATGATTTTATTTGAAATTCCCAAACCCATGGAACTCCTTAACAATTTGTAAAAATATTACGATTTTATTTATATTGAATGTTCCAAAATTAATGGACACATATCAAATGCAATTTATCAAACCTAAACTTCCCTTTTTGTGCTGGCTCTGGGTCTCATATAACACGGTTGCGTACAACACGGCATTTTCTAGGAATCTCTCTACCGTATATTAGAGGGTTCCCTGTATCTTAATCTTTCTTAAATCACCCTACATGTTTCTAGTTTAACTTGCATAACTTTAAACTTGTTTTACAGCATTTCTTATAAAAAGATTTAATGCATTTCCTGTTAAACTTGTACCCAATAAAAAAGAAATAACCCATTGTGTTTGACATCACTATTTAATCAATAGTTCAAAGAAGATCTATAAAATTATTCTCGTCCTTTTTAATTTTAGTTATCTATTTTAGAACAATGGTTGCCCATCGGTGACCGACAAAATATGTGTATTCATTGGAAAAATTCATATACAACCCAGTCAGTCTTGACGAAAAATACGCCCCAGTTCGCTAAAAGCTATAACGTTTTCTTTTATTAATAACATGATTTCCCGAGCTCTAAAATGTGCCACTTTTAAATCGCACACATCTACAATAATCAATTTACTTTTAAAATTTATCATTAATAATTACTGCCTGGAAATATTTTTTTAATTTTGTCTCTGAATAGCCTGTGAGGTAAATAAGAATCAATGACGATTGCTCATGGTTTGACACAGTTATTCAAAGAAAAAACCTTTTCTGAACTAAAGTCCGCGGGATTTTAAATTATGAATTAAATGGCCCGTGAGATCGGAAAAGTTGGCGACCGCTGTTGTAGACTACTTACTAATCGTACTTCCATTATAAACTGCATCTCCTAATATGTCGTTCAAAGATATTACATCTCCAAACCCTAAATTAACTCCTTGTCCAGCAAGCGGGTGTATTCGGTGCGCTGCATCCCTAAAATCCAACAATTTCAATGACTAAGGCAAGTGTTAATTTACTATAATTCTTTTTACGTGACTTTCTTACCCGACTAAAGCAACCCCTTTATCTACATAATTAGTGGCGTGACCAAAGCCCAAAGGAAATGCAGCTCTACTTCCAGACTCCACTCCACTTACACTTGGAGGTAATTGTCTCATTGTGGTAGTTGGTAATTGAAACATTTCCAAAAAGTTGTTCAAAGACCTTGTAACTTCTTCAACTGCTGAATTACGTTCGTAAATTTTCCACTACAGTCATAATAGTCAATAAATATAAAACTTTAACTATTAGAATTCAATTAGTTTACCAATGCGTCATTTACAGCATCTACAAATAATTCATCTGAAAGTTCCAACAACTTTTTAGATTGTTCTACGTCCGTACACCATACCAATGAACTTAAGCTATCGTTTAACTATAATTAAAATCTTATTATTGAGCTACCAAATGTAAATTCGCTAATATATTACCGGTAAAACAGCAATTACTCCGTTTGGTAAAAATCGTTGCCATCCAACCACGTTTTCCATGGGCTATAAAAAAATTATGGTGATAAATTTATTAAAGCGTATTTATTAAATTTTACGTCAGATAGTTTTAGTGTTGCCACAATTCCTCGTTGGTCGTAATTCCACGAAATGTAGCTAATTCCCATAGCATTTCGAACTTGCGAATTTATACCATCACAGCCAAGCTAAAAATTTGATAAAATTTTTATTTAATATTGTACTTTTAAAAATTAAAATAGTCAAATAGAAGCACTTATCTTATAGAAAGTACTAGATTTCATTTTCAGATTTAGTATACGAGAAAATTCAAGAGAGATTTGCTTAACTGGCACAAAGAATAAAAAAAATAGAATTGTTATGGAAATTTTAAACATTGGTTATAGAAACTTTTATTAAGGCACAAAATATGTATTTTTTAACTGCCATTTCGAAAATAATACAAGTTCAATTTGATCTACAAAAAATGCATTTTCAGATTGTTTGTTAACAGAAGGTTGTTTTATATTTGTGTTACGGTTTACACATTTGTAATTATCACGCTTATAAAAGTTATTTCTAAAATACCGAATGTTTGCGTTGTGAAAGACTTTTACTAGGTATTTTAGTTTAGAACACTTCCTTTTACCTGTTGTTATAAACAAATTTACATGTTTTATTTTATTTATGAATAAACATTTTGGTATGGTAATATATTGTTAATAAATAAAAAGACAAAGTTCTTTGTACAAATTTGATTGAAAATCTTGTTGTTTATAATTCTAAAGAGCTGCAGGAGCTGTTAATCAAACCATTGGGTTGGAGCTTTTCTCTGAGGTTGAAGAATTTACCTCATCTTTTCAATTTACGAAATTCTTTGAATTATTTCCAAAAACAAAAATTATTCAAATAATACAATTCGATGAGAATGTTTATGAAAATGATATCCAAAAAATGCTATACTAAAGACGAGCACAAAGTAATTTTAAAAAGCGAGTTCATTGTCCATTATATTCAATGATCGCACTGTAACACTATTTAGTTTAATTTGTACATTCATTTTCTGCTATTACCCGATTTAAAAAAACATTAATGCTTTTCAAATTGGTAAAGAGTTCGAGTTCAATTCAATACCTATTCCTACTGTTCAATACATTATTTTAACATGACCGAATTTGGGCACATCTTTAGAGTTTTAAGTAGCTACAACTAGCAATATATCGATAATCTTGAAATTTCTAATATTAGATCTTAATTAACTGAAAAGTACTTAAGCAAAACTAAGTCTGATCTAAATTTTATAAACAAGTTACAATATACATTTTACTATGATATTAACCCATTTTCTAAACATATTTAGATTATTATAAAAAAGTTATGATTGAGCCATGTTTTTAGTCAGTCCTGAAAATATATAAAATAACCCTTAAAATTCTCTAGAAATACTCTTTTAAACAATAATATGAATTTTATAAATAGAAAATCTGTTAGTCGCTAATTTTCAGCTTAGTTAAATTTCTAATTCAATACAGTGCAGAAGTCCCATATTAGCAATAGTGATAGTGACTTAAAAATGGGGCCAAAAACTCCCAAATCCTAAGTTTTTCAATTGTATACAAATACAATTATCAACAAAATTAACAAAAAATCGTTTTTATAATAAAAATTTTTAAATCAAATTTTAAGTCGGTTTTGATTAATTTCTTTTTGAATAAAGAGGAGTATTAATAACTTTATTTAAAATTCTCAACGTGTTTATGTTAAATCGTTTATTTTCCGTTCTAATTTAAAATATCCATTTGCCTTTTAGCAAGTAACTACTGAAACGTGTCTTTCACAAATTAAACATTAACAGTGCAAACGTATTTTATATTCGAACAAAGCCAAAATAAAATTGGATAGTTGTTCAAAAATTTAACGCAAATTCGTTATGACAAATCGTAAAACGAGTGGCAAACCTCCAATATTTCTTAATAATCATTCCTAAAACTATTTGTTAAACTAAATTTTAATAATTACCAACGCTATTACAAGGAAATTAACTTTGATTAAGTTCACCGCAATTATTACATCCTTCAATTAAAAACGATTGTTTTGTGTACGAAATAATGTCAATACGTATCGACAGGCCATCGCTAAAACGAAAAGACGAAAACGATCCAATAATCTTTTGTGAGAACAATGCACTTTCCGATAGCGAAATCAGCATATCGAGCGAAGAAGAAGGCGGTTCTGGAACCGACAGCGATCAAAGATTTCGAACGAGACCCATACAAGATATTTGGGAGACAGACACCATTAGACAACAACTTTTGGTACGTACTAAGTTTACAACACACTTATTTCTATTAATATAACTTTTACAGTTCTTGGACGACTACGATAAAATTTACGAATTGATAAACAACGAAGATTTAGAGGCGCTATTGCTGAATAACGATGCCAACAAAACTGGGCTCTTATTAGCCTCTTGGTTGGGTCGAAGTTCCATAGTAAAATTTCTGATCGACAACGGAGCTGACGTCGATACTTCTGATACGAACGGAAGGTATAAATCAATTTCTATCTCGACTAAGTGTTACATTTGCGCCCACTAATCATTCCCAAACAATAGCTTCTACTGCTAGAAATTCGTTGTTTTAATATCAATAAATACACAAATACAATTACAATTGTAGAACGCCGCTTCATTTGGCAACATATGCGGGCAAATATGAATGTGTAAAAATCCTCTTGGATGCCGGAGCACAAGTAAACGCATGGGATTTGACACATTCAGTAACTCCGATACATTGTGCAGCCAGCCGAGGGCATTTGTCCTGCTTAAAAATCTTGATTCAAAAAGGAGCAGAAGTGAATGCTGGTATTACTAACAGAAGTCCTTTACATTATGCTGTTCAAAGTCTTGCGGCCGATTGTGTCAGAGAGCTCTTAGAAGCTGGCGCCATTCCCAACACTCCTCAAGTATTCACCGAAGCACCTCTGCACGTAGCAGCAACTTTGGGTTCTTCGGAAATCGTAAGGCTTTTAATTAAACATGGAGCTGCCGTCACGGTTCAATGCGGCCCTGAAAAAACTACAGCATTACATTTGGCGGCGGAAGATGGAAATGTCGAATCCGTTCGTCTATTATTAAACGCTGGAGCTCAGGTAATGGCTTTCAATAAGAGGATGCAGACTCCGTTACACCTGGCGACCACATCACAATCCACGGAAACGTTAGAATTGCTTCTAAAACGTGGTGCAGATCCAAATGCAACAGACATAGATGGTCGAACACCTCTGCATAGTGCCATAGCTAAAGCTTCACGATGTGAATGCGTACGATTACTTTTAGTTGCTGGAGCAAACGTAAATAAACCGGATGCCTTCGGGTACACATCATTACATTTGGCTGCTCTCAATGAATTTTCCCAATTTGTTTTATTGTTAATTAATTACGGAGGAGACGTAACCGCCAGAACTAAAGGTGGGATATCGGTTTTAACTTTTATTACTCGAAGAACGCCAGACGTGATACCTAAATACATTGCAAAATTTGATTCCGCAATTAAATTGAACGATCACGAATTAGGCGACGTTGATTGCGAATTGAAGTTGGATTTTAGAGCGTTAGTCCCGGCCACTGGCAAAGGAGAAACGGAATTGCTATTAAATTTTATTGACGTTGGTCACAGAGAGATATTGAAGCATCCTCTTTGCGAGACTTTCCTCTTTTTGAAGTGGAAAAGGATACGGAAATTTTTTCTCTTCAGTTTATTCTATCACAGTCTCTTTGTGTTACTTTATACCGGTTATACGGTCGGCGTATTTCTTAGAAATTGTCCGCAAGTTAGAGATTTAACAGATATGTGTTCTGCACCGATTTATGCACGAGTAATGGGCTTTACTTTGATTTGGTTAAATATTTTGGTAATGTGTAAAGAGCTCTTTCAAATAGCCCACAATTGGGCAGGTTATTTGAGGCAGTGGGAAAATTGGCTTCAGTGGTTAATAATTATGAGCGTTTTTCTTTCGGTTATACCATCGAATAATTCCGATATAAGAAGTATTATTAAAACATGGCAACACCACGTTGCTGCAGTGGGTATATTTTTATCTTGGTTGGAACTGATGATAATAGTAGGACGATTTCCTATATTCGGTTTGTACGTTCAAATGTTTACAACCGTATCTTTAAATTTTTCCAAATTTCTTTTGGCTTATTCGTGTTTAATTATTGCTTTCGGTCTCTCCTTCGGTGTCCTATTCGTTAATTATAAATCGTTTCAAAATTTGAGCTGGGGACTCCTAAAAACAGTAATAATGATGTCCGGCGAATTAGAATTTGAAGATATGTTCTACGATCCTGAATATGAAATACTATTTCCAATTACAACTCATGTAATGTTTTTAGCGTTTGTTCTGTTAGTTACACTCATTCTAAGCAATCTTTTAGTGGGATTGGCTGTGAGCGATATACAAGGATTATTGCAAAGTGCAGGTTTAGATCGTTTAGTACGACAAGCGGAATTAGTGGCACATTTGGAAAGCATGCTATTTTCAAGATTGCTACGGTGTGCTCCTCGTCGATTTTTAAAATTCTTTTATAACCATGCACTTTTATTGAAATCACAGTATCATTGGGCTTTGTACGTTCGACCCAATGATCCTCGAGAAGAACGGATTCCAAAAGAATTAATCAAAAATATCTATTGTTTAGTAGCCGAACAAAAGGATAAAATAAGAGCAAAGAATAGAAAGAGCCATCGTAAAAGATGTAGTCAAAAGCAAACTATTTCTCCCCAGTGTCCAGATTGAATTCTAACATGAGTACTAATACTAATTCGGTATTTACACAAACTGACAATGCTTCAAAAAATCAAATAGACTTGTTGTTGTTGTTGCGTAAAGATATACAAGAATTGCATGAAACCTTTGCAGAAAAATTTGAATGTTTAAATAACCAAAGATGATATTTTTAAAATGTACTGTTTTAAATATAAACAATTCTAATTTAAACTTTGTCGAATTTAAAATTAGAAATTAAAATAACTAATACTTACTAAAAGATCACAATTATAACTTTGTCCATTTGTTAAAACGACAGAAGTAATATCTTCTTCTAGTTTTGGTAAAAGATATTCTTTGGCTTTCGTTTCATACATCACAGTAACATTTTTCAAATCTGCAAGCTCTTTGCCTACTGCATGTAATAATAAATCATTTTCAACAACATAAGCAACAGGTTCGGAGAGGTCTGGGTTATTAAATGTGATCACTGCATCCGACAAAGCATCCCATATCTACAAATAATTGAATTATAATCGTAATTTTATAATTTTGTAATTTATATATAAATTTGATGTATCAAAGTTCTTTAACATATGAAAAAAATGTATAAATTAAATTTTACAAGAGTAACTATTATCGTAACTATAAAAATAAATTCAAGTCATAAACCAGAAAAAAAGTAACAAATATTTTGTATCGCTACATATTATAACAAGTCGTCAGAAATAAATTTTATACAAGTATTACATTATGAAATTTGGCTTCATTGAAACATGTGTACCCCTATCAAATCTACCCTTGTTTTTTATTAATCAAAGTATTGGAAGAACTCACCAGAAATAAATTCTATGTGTTATATTAAAAAATTTGGCTTTGTTGAAGCCTTTTTGAGCTATACTAAAATTATAGGTATAAATTGTTTGTTTGTATAGAAAGGGGTACACTCTGGTACTACTGTACCGATTCTAAAAATTCACTAATAAAAAGCTACACTATCCCTGAGTAAAATAGGTTGTATTTCATTCTGATAAAAATAAGTTTTTAGTTCGAAACAATATCTGTGTAAAGCCGAGGTAGGCCAGCTAGTTATTCAATACAGTTGGTATTAAAACAGACCTGTAAACGTTTTACAGTACTAAACCGATGTGCAGCTATGTGTTTCCAAGCTCCAATTTTATTTAAAAGATTATAAGTATTAGTGTTCAATGTGGAAACTCGATTAGCATAATTTTCACCTAATGTAGTGGAGTTTTTTTTGCTGCTTTCTAATAGCAATATCTGCTTATTTGACAACTTCGTATTCTTTCCTAAAATAGCGTTTTTATAAAATTGTACGTTTTAGATTATTTTAAGGCTTACCTAACGTACAAGCTAAAGTTGTACCTATCATTCCACCACCAGTAATAATAATATCATAGTGATTACTTCCTTGGGTACTGAATTTTAAAATGTGTTGAAATTTTAGATTATTAGATCTGCTTATGAATGAATAAATAGCATTTAATCGATTCCCGATTAGTATATTTGGCGACATTTTCAAAAACAACACGAATTTACATTTCCAAACAAAATTAACCTTCAAACACACAAATATTGGGTCAGAACAGTACCAATATCAAAAACATTTAAACACTAAACAGATGTTTACATACAATTCTTAACACAAACGAAATGTTCTTTTTAAACCAACTGTTTTTTATAACCAATTATTGATATTGATTGTTATTAAAGAAGATGGGTGTGTATATTTACAAATTGGATTCTGATAATGATTTGGTAACGGTTTTACATACTGGAGAACATGTTTTTGGTCGTGGTGATCTTTTAAAGGTTTGTGTAATTTTGATGTTTTTTTTCTTATCTAAAAGGTATAAGGGCATTTATACCATTTTTTGACCGCCAAAAATTTCGTCAATATTTGATCTTCTAGACCTTATAGTTTTGACTACTCTAAATATTAATATAAAATTTACGTTTTTTGGTGTTTAGAAGCAAAAAGTTAACTTTCAACAGTTAATATATGTTTACTTTATAAACTTCAAAAAATAACTGCTTTGATGGGTAAGAGAAAGAATCGCAGCAGAAAAATGAATTTTGCTTTTGCGGCTTTGTAGATACTTTCAATAATTACTTTGTTTAAACTCCAGGTTAATAATTTAATAATGTTAAAGTTATATTTATGGTTTTGTTGCAGTGCAATGATAAAAGAATATCTAGAACTCATGGCCTAATTTCAGTAAAAAACGGTTCGGCAACAATAACAGGGGTTAGTAACTATAATAAAAATTTGATACATTACAACTCTATTGTAATATTTTAGACACATCAAAATCCATGTTTTTATCAAGCAGCAAATAGTTCCACGATAACAATTCTCCCAAAGGACACTCCTGTTTTTATAGAAGATGGAGATAAGTTTGCTCTCTTGCCTGACCAATTTTGGTTTAGAATGAAACTAAAACATGAACAGGATAATACAGTTAACAACGAGTCACAAAATTTATGTGATAACGCATCTCAGCTTAGTGGTACACGTAAGTGAAATTTACAAAGTTTTATAGCACCATTGAAAATCCTCATGCGGTTTGTTTTATTTATGGATCAATCTTTACAGGGTTTTCACAAAAAATGTTTGTAAAACAATTGGCCATGACGGAAAGTATATTAATGTCTACCAATAACAAACTTACTTATTGCAAACTACCGTTTATAACGAACCCATTTATACGGTACGAACTAAAGTAACATTAAACGTGTGATAGTTTTTTGATAAATAACCACCCGTTTATAACTGAACTTTCGGATATAACGAACCTTAATTTTAGTTATAATCGCAAAAGTTTTCGGTTATAACGAACTTAAAACGGCAATTTACTAATCAAGGGATTTCCTAAAATCTTTTGAACATGCATTTGTTAGTCAGTTACTCTAGGTTCAATGGATTAAATCAGTACAAAGATGTGCAATGTATTTTCAAAGTAAACACTTAAAGCACCTGTTTATTATAAATAGTAAATACGACATCGTTAAAAGATTGCAATGCATTGTGAAACAAAGATACAGTTGTTCGAAAATGGAATTAAATAACTCAATGGTGAGTACCTACTGCATAAAAACATGTATAACATTCCTAAATTATAATTCGATATTCCACTTGAATGGTGATGCTATTGTGCTTCTGTGTTTTCTGCAGTTTATATTAATGATGACAAGGAGGAGGAAGTCAAATATTTATATATATATATATACTTGGAATCTGTATGCTGTGCTATAAGTTTCTACTATAATTTTCTCTGCACCATATTTTTAGTCTCATTGTCAGTCAATAAAGAAAAACAATTTTAAAAAGTTTATTGAATTTCTTTTATTTATTGACTGACATTATTTTGTCCGAAATTTTTCGCTATGGATTAGGGTGCATTTGAATTTAGCGCTTCTAACCTATAGAACATTAATTATTTTAACACGTTGAATATGTATAACCTCGATTGCGAAGTGCGAACTGTGTCATTTGATATTCTGTGCTTATTCAGTTCACATACCAAAAATATAAATATCTGTGTGTTGACAACTTATCGTAACTCTGTTTTATATTAATTTAGCCCTTAAAATTTCTAGTAGGTGTAACTTTTGTTTGAAATTATATTGGTTATTTTAGTTTATAAATTTGTTTGTTAACAGGATATTGATGTTTTGACAATTCATAAATTAAAAAAAACGCGGTCTTACATTTGATTAATTTTCTAACCCCGAAATTTAAAATTGAATGTGTTTTTAGTGATTAATATTAAATATTGATCTATAAATGAATGAAAACATTTTAATTTACATACCTATATGTTTGTTCTAAATTTCTGAAGGCCATTGTCATTTTTCTATACTTTGTGGTTGTTTCGTTCTTTTCAGAATAATCTATTATTGAAATTTAAATAATTCTTTTTAAGGTCGCCAGTGTTATTTACTTCTTTTTCTAAATTTTAATAACTAATTTTGTGGATAATATCTTGTAAATAATGGGACATATAAAAAAATTGAAAAAAAATATTTTTCCTTCTCAACGTAAAAGTCGAAGACGGGCTCAACTTAATCGATTTAGAAAGCACAGGATGAATGCTCACAGTTCATTGAAAAACATTGAAAAATCCTGTGAATATTGTTTCAAATATGTGCAGAAATTACAGCAATCATCAAACATTTTAACTGATACAGGTAATGAATATTCCACGAGAAGTCGTTAAAAAAAATAAAACTAGTCGTTTGGCCATCTCGGAGAATTATAATTAGCTACTTTACTTTTATCTTTTCTTTGGCGCTCGTTTTTATACTCATACCTGGTTTTTATTTCGGATTACCAGGAACCGGAACCGGATGGCAGTGCATAGATGGAATAACACGAAGAAACTTCTACACTTGTACTTTTTTTTTGAATTTTTTAATAGTTTGGTATTTATAAGGTCGTGGCACTTTAAATGAATCACCCGGTATATATCAATATGTACAGACAGGAACTAAAATAATGTTAGACAGAATAAGTCGGTTGCAGAAAAATGCAATTAGTTTCGTCGCATGTTATTGTTAAGAAAGAGTAAACATCCTACAATGCTTAGGGTGATTCCTTCATTCATGCAAATACATGAATGAAAACTAACAGCATTTTTCTGGAAATGACCTGTATTCCGTGCCACTATTTTAGTCTCTGACTGTACAAGAATTTGTGAGCGCACAGTTTGGTGGGATATTTTTAGATATGTTACAAAATGCATAAGTTTTTTTTTACTTGTTTACATCGGAAGACTTTTATTTATATAAAAGAAAAATATATTCAGCGCTAGTAAAGATTCACATCGCAACACGCCCGCCCATCAGTATTGAAGCGGCCATGGCGCAAAACTAGCGGTGGGAATATTCGCTTAGTAAATGCTACATATCGTTCTCATATACGTTAGCATCAAATAAGAACAAACAATGCGCAAAACAGATCTTTCAAAGATAACTAGAAATGCTCGGAGAATGAGAGCGCTAAGAGAAAAGCGACGTCAAGCGCAATTTTCTTCATTACATTTTCACAACGCCATACAACGTCGCCAACTAACTGGTGTTGTAGTTTCTAAAATGCACGGTAGGAGATCATTATTTTTGAATGACCACCAAATTGATTACGGCAATCATAACGAGTTTACAAAATGGATTCACAATTTATTCTAGCCCCTTCTGATAAAAAAAAACTACTAATAGAGTATTATTTTATATAGAATTTTATAATAAACAAAGGTAAGTGACCCCTCTACCGGACATGACCCCTTTACCGTCCACTTCGCTAAAAATTTCAATTGCATTATTACAAGTCGATAAACATTTAAGAATACATGAAAACATTTATTATTTAATGAAATACAATATAAACGTAGTTTAAATAGTGATTTTAAAATAAAAAATTTGTTGATTAATTTGTTACAACAATGATTTCGTAAAAGGTAGGTTAAGGTTAACTTTTTTTTTACAAGTGATAATAACTATAAAATTAAAAAATATTTTTGAGTTAATTAGTATAGTGTAAATTAATTAAGAAAAATAAACAAATTAATGTTTTTATTGCTTTTTACTAAAAAATAAGGTGGCCGAGCATACCTACAATAAAATTGGCTTTGTATGCACAATTGGTCAATTTATTCTGTTACTGTCCATTTATTTACAAGTTTTTCAATAACTTTTTTAACTTAATTAGTTTTTATATAAAATTTAAAGTTATAAAATGGTTCAATCTGAATTCTATAAAAAAAATGATAGATTAATTTGTTATTTTACAGCTAAAATATGGTGAAAGTAAAAAATAAAGAACCCAAAAAATTTAAATACAATATTCAACAACTGAAAGCAGCAGTTGCTGAAGTTAAGAGTGGAGCATCAGTAAGGACCGTTGGTAGAAAATATAATATACCGAAATCTACATTATCTAGTAAGGTTAAAGAAATATCTCCTCAAATCCAAAAGGGAGGACCACCAACAGTTTTAACTAACTTAGAAGAACAACACCTGGTTTCATGGATGATGGTGATGAGTGAGAATGGTTTTCCTGTCACCAAAACACAATTACTTGGCAGTGTTCAGATGCTTGTGAAAGCTTTGCATAAAAAACATCCCTTCACTAATGGAGTTCCTGGTCGTAGTTGGCTCACTGCTTTTTTGCTTCGTCATCCAGTGCTCTCCGAACGTATTGCTCAAAATCTAACTATATCCAGAGCTTCTATCAGTGAAGTTAGTATTCGCAATTGGTTTTCTGTCGTCGAAAAAGCACTAAAAAAGCAATTGTTGCTTAAGATTGACGGAGATCGAGTATTTAACGTTGATGAATCTTCATTTATATTAGCTCCTAAAGGTGAAAAAGTATTTGTTAAAAAAGGGGAAAAATCTGTTTATAATATTATTCAAAATGACGACAAAGAATCCCTGACTACCTTATTTGTGGCTAATGCAACAGGTAATTTAGCACCTCCATTGGTTGTGTTTTCTTATCAACAAATTCCAAATTATATCCGTGAAAATATGCCAGAAGATTGGGCTGCAGGAAAGTCAGATAATGGTTGGATGAATGGCGAAAATTTCTATGAGTATATTACGAATATATTTTATCCATGGCTTTTAGAAAAAAAAATTCAATTTCCTGTTATTCTTTACATCGATGGACAGTCATCTTATTTGACGATGGCTGTAAGTGTTTTTTGTCGTGAAAAACAGATTGTTTTGATTCCACTACTTCCTAATGCAAGACACGTTATTCAGCCGCTTGATGTATCATTTTTCCATCCTTTAAAATTAGCGTGGCGAAAAATCGTTGGAGATTGGAGAATACAAAATAATGGCGAAAAAGTAAAGAAAGAGATGTTTGCAAAACTGTTACAAAAAGCTGTTGATACGTTAGATATTAAAAGTATTATGTCCAATGGATTTAAAACCACGGGTTTACACCCTTTTTTAGCACATACTATCAATTATAATAAAATAAAAAATAAAGCAACAGAAAGTCAAGTTGTAAATAGTACAGAACCTTTGGGAACTATAGAGAATGCGTTATCAACTATGGAGAATTTTATTGACCAAGATACATTAAAAAAATTTCAAGAAGTTGGTATTGATAGAAAATGGAATGGTGATTTGGAAGATTTGAGTCTTTTTATGGTTTGGAATTCTATGAAAAGTAATTTCATTTAATTTTTTTTCTATCGATAAATTTTATTTTTCTATTATTTTAACTTCCGTTTACTATTATTTAATTTGCATTTCTAATATCTTATAATTAAATAAACCTTTTTCTATTTATTTTCATAATTAGATTCTTTATCTTCTTCTTCTCGTGCCTTTGTTCATCAAAGTGCGGCGTCAAAAAAAATCAATTAATAAAGCTATTGAAGGTACTTTGGCCAGTGACGATGACGATAAAGAAACTTATTCCGAGATTGCCCAGAATTCCAACGTTTAAGAATGTTTTATTTTGGCCTGCAAAAGTTTATAATAAAAAAATGAAACGAAAATACAAAGATAAAGTGCGTTCAGTAATTTCTTGCTTGCAATGGAAACACTTTCAAAACATGAAAGAAGAAAATTAAAAAAAATTGTAAAAATAGAAGATAGAAAAAATAAAAGAAAAGACTGCTATTAAAAAAATTAATAGCTGTTGAAAATAAAAAAAGGCAAATCCCTGAAGATAAAGAATTAAAAAGAAGAATCTATAATATAAAAATGAATCGCTGAATGTGTTTCTAAGCGCAAATCTCGAGAACAACTGAACCGAATTCGCTAATTCTTTTTTTAGAATATTTTTGAAGTACGAGGATGGTTCTTACGGAGAGAAAAAAATAATATAAAAATGAATCCCTGAATGTGTTGCTAAGCGCAAATCTCGAGAGCAGCTGACCGATTTCGCTAATTCTTTTTTTAGAATATTCCTTGAAGTACGAGGATGGTTCTTACGGAGAGAAAAATTTAAAAAATTGCTTAAAAAAGTCTAAAAACAACCCTTTTCTATACTCCCATACAAAAGATTCGTAATAATACTTAAAAGTCAATTTGAACTTTAATACCATACCATAAAGTTTAAGTGTTAGTGCAGAGGTTCCGGGAAGGAAAAACAATTGAGTGACGTTAGTATCGTATAAATATTGACTCATTTATAAAGTGTTGTGTGTGCTCTCGAGATTTGCGCTTAGCAACATATTCAGTGATTCATTTTTATTTATATTATAGAAAGATATGCCTCCTATAAGACGGCGGACAAATTTAGGCAGAAGAACCCGAAATGCAACGAATCAAATTAATTATCAATCTAATCGTACTGCTCAGGAACGTGAAGATCGCAATGAACGTGAAAGAATTCGGTTAAGACAGACCCGTGAAGCGCGACATTCGACTAATAATGGTGCTATTGGACCTATGAACTCAGTTTGCCAATATTGTAAGGCATTGAAATATAAAAATGAAGCCAAAAATTAAAGAATCGGCTGTTAGGCGGTACGAAGTTCGCCGGGTCAGCTAGTAATAAATAAATAAATCATAAGATTATTAAAAATACGTTAATGTTCACTGGAATTGGACACAATAAAACACAAATTGTTAACTTGCAACGTTTCGTTTCTTTATTGAAACTTTATCAAGCAACTGAAAATTAACAAACTATAACAACAATAACTACAAGTATTTTATAAAATAATATAAATTATAAAATACCTTAACAACACAAAAAGGAAGTTAACCATTAAAACTCAATAATTCTACATGTGTCAAAATGAAAGATTTTTAAATATGAAAGATTGTAACTATGATTCTAAATAATTACATGAAAGGCTGTAACTATGATTCTAAAAGAAAATTATTTGTAGTTGGATAATTTTGATTTTAAATTTATGAATTAATTTAGTTTTATGTTTTAATTTTATTTAAGATGTCATTATATATTAAACTAAGGCCTTGAGTATCCGAACGCAAATTTACAGTTTTATTAATTTTGATATAAACCATTTCACTTAAATTTCTTTTATGTATATTTTGTTCACGATGTAAAATGGAAACGTTTTCAAATTGGAATTGATGTCCAACATCAAAATGGTGCATAGCTAATGCTGTTTTGTTTGGTTTAACATAATTTATATTTTTACAATCATTTTTATGTTGTTTTAATCTTTCTTCAAGTCTTTGATTTGTTTGACCAATGTAACTACTTCCACAGCTACATGGTATTTTATAAATCAAACCAGATTGTTGAAGAAGAGGAATTGGATCTTTTAATTTGCTATACACTGTATTAATTGTTTTTATATTATAAAATGCTAGTTTTCCACCTCTTGGTCTAATAAAACGATCTATACTACTGGACAATTCTTTGATGTAAGGAAATTTAAAGTATGTTGTTATTTGTTGGACATCTTTTTTGTTATTTACCAATTTATAATTATTTATAAATCGATTAATGAGTTTTATAGGGTAATTATTATTAATAAGAAGATTTTTCATGCGTAGTATATTATCTTCATAAAAATCTTCATGGCTTAACCGTAAAGCTCTATCCATAAGACCTTTAATTACACCTATCTTTTGACTCATTGGGTGATTAGAATAGTAGTTTAATAATCGCCCTGAACTGGTAGGCTTTTGATACCAATTCGTTTTTAATTTTCCATCTGAACCTCTATTTATTTTTACATCTAAAAAACAAAGAGAACAATTATCTTCAATTTCCATGGTAAATTGAATTCTTGGATGGAAGTTGTTGAAACTTGATAGTGTGAAATCAACTTTATCTTTAGGAATAGCCATAAAACTATCATCTACATAAAGTTTTAAAATTGGAATTTTGAAAGGTAAAGTTGTTAAAACTTTCTTAACAATATAATTCATCACTAAATCAGCTATCACTGGGCTGGCTGGGTTACCCATACTACTTCCATCACATTGAAGATAAAATTTACCATCAAATAACAGATAACTGGAATTAAAATAAAATTTGATAAGTTCAATAAGCATATTTTTGATATTGTTAGAACTTCAGACAAAATATCCCAATCTTTGTCAATTATATCCAGTACAAGTGTCTGTGGAATATTAGTGAATAGGGATACCACGTCTAACGATACCAAAACGTAATTTGTTGGTAAAACTATATTTTTAATTTCATCTACGAATTCAAATGAATTTTTTAATCTAAATTCATACGTCGCTATTAAAGGTGTTAATAAACGATGTAATAATTTCGATATCTTGTAACTAGGAGAACCAATACAGCAAACAACAGGTCTAAGTTTGCAACCCTCTTTGTGCGTTTTCCGTAAACCGTACAAACGAGGTGCTACAGCATTATGCGTTTTAAGTTCTTCATAGTACAATTGTCAATAACCAAATTCTTATTTAGCTTTACCAACAAATCATTAGCCATTTTTTCAAACTTAATGGTCGGGTCTTTATTAATAATTTTGTATATCACTTCATCCTGTAACATTTCTTGTAATGTTTTTCTATATTCATCCTTATACATAATTACTGTTCCATTCCCTTATCAGATTTGGTAACAATTACATTCTGATTCAAAGACAAGAATTTTTTGTTTCAATAATGTCTCTGCTAAACTGATCCAGATGTTTCGGTTCTGGTTTGTTATAAAAAATTTTTAATTAAATTTGATACCTTTGAACGTAATAATGTACGTTCATTATCAATAAGTTTCGGATCCGTTTCTTTTGAAGGTAAATTATTGATGCAATGTTCAATGTCTTTAATTAGGATGACAGGATGTATGTCACTTCTCTTAGGAGGTATACCAAATTTTGGATCCACACATAAAATTCGTTTTACGTTTTCGGAAGTTGTAATTTCGTATAATTTGAAATACTACTCTCTTCATGAGTATTTACTTTTATTACATTAGAATCAGTGATCAAACTATTAATTTTCCTCAAATTTGTTTCTTTAATCATCACGAACTGTTTTTCATAAAATCTATCAACATTAACTTTCCATGAATTAAAATCGTCAATGTTAAGAATCTTGTTAATATTCAATTCATGATTATTACAAATTTCCATTAATTGATTCGTTTTCCATACCGTGATTTTGATTTCTAAATTTAAAATGGATTTCCGTAATTTTAACGAAAGATTTTGTATGTCGTTTTAAATGGATGTTCATCTAAAACAAAGAATATAGACATCTTAAATTATTAACAATATGTTTAGGATATATTTTTTCGAGCGGCATTGTAATAAGAAAATCCGTCTATTTCTTATAGCTGCTAATCTCTTTTGTCATTAAACCAATCTTTCATTTTTTGCATGTACAATCACCATAATTAATTTTCAGTTCAGTGAAATTGCCTCCAGGTTTTAAATTAATCATAATGTTCACGTCCCAAAATCTTATAATATGTTAATGTTCACTGGAATTGGACACAATAAAACACAAATTGTTAACTTGCAACGTTTCGTTTCTTTATTGAAACTTTATCAAGCAACTGAAAATTAACAAACTATAACAACAATAACTACAAGTATTTTATAAAATAATATAAATTATAAAATACCTTAACAACACAAAAGGAAGTTAACCATTAAAACTCAATAATTCTACATGTGTCAAAATGAAAGATTTTTAAATATGAAAGATTGTAACTATGATTCTAAATAATTACATGAAAGGCTGTAACTATGATTCTAAAAGAAAATTATTTGTAGTTGTATAATTTTGATTTAAATTTTATGATTAATTTAGTTTTATGTTTTAATTTTATTTAAGATGTCATTATATATTAAACTAAGGCCTTGAGTATCCGAACGCAAATTTACAGTTTTATTAATTTTGATATAAACCATTTCACTTAAATTTCTTTTATGTATATTTTGTTCACGATGTAAAATGGAAACGTTTTCAAATTGGAATTGATGTCCAACATCAAAATGGTGCATAGCTAATGCTGTTTTGTTTGGTTTAACATAATTTATATTTTTACAATCATTTTTATGTTGTTTTAATCTTTCTTCAAGTCTTTGATTTGTTTGACCAATGTAACTACTTCCACAGCTACATGGTATTTTATAAATCAAACCAGATTGTTGAAGAAGAGGAATTGGATCTTTTAATTTGCTATACACTGTATTAATTGTTTTTATATTATAAAATGCTAGTTTTCCACCTCTTGGTCTAATAAAACGATCTATACTACTGGACAATTCTTTGATGTAAGGAAATTTAAAGTATGTTGTTATTTGTTGGACATCTTTTTTGTTATTTACCAATTTATAATTATTTATAAATCGATTAATGAGTTTTATAGGGTAATTATTATTAATAAGAAGATTTTTCATGCGTAGTATATTATCTTCATAAAAATCTTCATGGCTTAACCGTAAAGCTCTATCCATAAGACCTTTAATTACACCTATCTTTTGACTCATTGGGTGATTAGAATAGTAGTTTAATAATCGCCCTGAACTGGTAGGCTTTTGATACCAATTCGTTTTTAATTTTCCATCTGAACCTCTATTTATTTTTACATCTAAAAAACAAAGAGAACAATTATCTTCAATTTCCATGGTAAATTGAATTTAAGTGAAATGGTTTATATCAAAATTAATAAAACTGTAAATTTGCGTTCGGATACTCAAGGCCTTAGTTTAATATATAATGACATCTTAAATAAAATTAAAACATAAAACTAAATTAATCATAAAATTTAAATCAAAATTATACAACTACAAATAATTTTCTTTTTAGAATCATAGTTACAGCCTTTCATGTAATTATTTAGAATCATAGTTACAATCTTTCATATTTAAAAATCTTTCATTTTGACACATGTAGAATTATTGAGTTTTAATGGTTAACTTCCTTTTTGTGTTGTTAAGGTATTTTATAATTTATATTATTTTATAAAATACTTGTAGTTATTGTTGTTATAGTTTGTTAATTTTCAGTTGCTTGATAAAGTTTCAATAAAGAAACGAAACGTTGCAAGTTAACAATTTGTGTTTTATTGTGTCCAATTCCAGTGAACATTAACATATTATAAGATATTGGACGTGAACATTATGATTAATTAAAAAATACTTTTTTTTTATTTAATTGTATTATTATCCAATATTAATTACTTTTTCAAAACAAATTTTATTAAATATTGATTGTTTTTGTAATTTATAAAATTTTCGTAAATGTGGCCGATAGAGGGGACATCGCAAATTACTACTATTATCATTTATTAACATTCTTATTGATATTATTGACCTTTTTCTTCTTTTTTATTTTGAAGTTAAAGGTATGATATTTGAAATTTTTTTTATAAAGTTACTTATATATTGGTTATTAATAGTTTTAATATTGCTTTAAAAAAACTGTCCAGTAAAGGAATCACTTACTTTATTACTTAATATAAAATAAATAAACCTTAACTACAATAGCTAACAATCCATTTTAATATATCAATTTTTTTTAGTGTCAACTTCTGGTACTTGTAATATAAAAACTGAAGAAAACGCTGTTTATTCTGCAACTAATGATATGCTATCCAATGGTACAAATGTAGAATTTATTGATTTTAAAATTAAAGAGGAAGAACCTAATGGATTACACACAGCTGTAGATATATCAGAAGAAGATATAAAAAAAGAAATAAAGGAGGAACCAACAAGCAGTCATAATGCACACAGAACTTCTTCTGAGGATCCTGCTCATGAAGCAGCGCTGAGAGCAGCATTGTTTAGTTCCGACGAAGATTGTGAGGAAAATTACGTTAAACCTGATGTTCCGCCTGACAAAAAACCTGATATAAAACCTTTTCAAAACCTAAATAATATTAATCCTGATGCAACTTGTACCAGCACTAATTCAATTACTAATCAACCCGGAACAAGTAATGGTAGGCAAAGGAGAGATCGTTGTTTTTATGGGGCATCTTGTTACAGGCATATATTTAATTTTTTTTTATAATTTTGATTACTAAAAGTTATTTATTTTAGGAAAAATCAAGCACATTTATCAGAATTCAGCCATCCTAATGATTCTGACTATGATTCAGATGCAAATGATAATAGACCAATGTGTCCTTATGGTGCTGATTGTTATAGAAGAAATAAAGTTCATCGTAGGTCTTACAAACATCCAGGAAATGCAAAACCATGTCCAAAACGTAAGAACTCAAGAACTGATTCATGCCTTTCCTATAATTTTATTTTTTTACATAGAAATAAGAAGTTGAAATAATTATTTTGATAGGTTTTCTATGTGTTTTTTTATATTATTCGTTTTTAGCAATATTTTATAGTCATTATTTGGCAAAAAGAGAATATGTACTCTTGGAATTATAAATCTAATAAGAATTAATAAACGTTTTTTGATCAATTGTTATTTTGATAGGAACGAAAGATAAGAGAAATACTAAAAAACGGACTCCTAGTGCGAACAATGACGAGTCATCAGAAAACGAGTATGATATGGAAGATCCTTTCATGGCGGGCAGTAGTAGCGAATTTGAATTTGACTCTGTAAGTGAAGATGATACTAATGAGGAATGGAGTGAAGTTGAAGAAGAAACGAAAAGATTAGTCAAAGAGGCTAAGCGATTTACAAAAAGAAAGAAATAGGAAATACTTCATACAACTTCAATTAATTGCAAGAATGTTTCTATTTTTATACTAATTTTTAGATATAAGTTGAATTTATAATAGATTTATTTAGTAACTATTATAGTTAAGTAAAATATAAATTTCTTCAAGTTATATGTTTTATAAAAAAGTGCATTATTCATTTGGGCAACATCTTATTCGTTCGTAAATAACTCGAATATGTTCATGTAATGGTGTATTATAGGTAGCCATACATATAATTGAACACAATTGCTGAGACTCGCTGCAATATCTGTATGTACGGGTAATATGTGTTACATATGGGTGTTTAACAAACTTCATACTTTCAATTTTGTCAGTTTTAAGACTCAAACAGTTGCCTTGTACAAATCCTTCTTCCACAGAAGTTATTCCCAAATTGTGGGCCACCATAAATGCCACGGTGTTCGTTTGAGGCTTGATTCGTAAAAAGCCTGTTTCTAAATGCATCGGTAGTTGCGTTGCAGGATTCCAAGTGTTTGATTTATAATTTAAAAGCGGTTGACCGAGTGACTTAAATTCCATTTCTTCACAATACGTAAATGGTGTTATAGTTGGATATATACCTTTCGCGGAGATGGATCTCCATTTTCCGATAATCCAAAATATTGGATACAATGCTTCATTTATTGGACTTGTCTGCATTATACTACGATTTTGATATAACTTTCAACATTATACTTTTTATTAGTGTCAAATATATTTAAAGATTATGGTTAACATTGCTTTTAAGTTGCTATAACAATTTTTCAAAAGTACAAAGTACAAAGAATCTTAAATAAGATCCAAGTAACAATATCTAAATACACCGCTTTATATGAGAATTGATATTGATTTATTCGTGATAGATCTATTGCCTATAAACTTTATGTACTACATATTAAATATTTAAATTCTGTTACAAAGATACGAATCGACACATAGTTGGAATAAAATTAAATTTTACTCTATCAGTCAATTCCTTATTCTGCCAATCGTTTAATATTCAATCCTAAAATATACTTCTAAGTAGTATCTTAAAAATTTTACACACCTAAATTAATAGTTGAAAAAGTTAGTTATATCACTACCTATACAAACTCTTGTAATGTAATTGCAATATTCACTTTTATCTATATTTAACATTTAAGAGAAAACCCTTACATATTATCATTGAGTAAAGATAGAATTTCTGAATTAAATGCTCTGAGAATTTAAGCACGTATTCAGTCATTAAAAATGAGTTACTCTTAATTGATTAGAGCATTACAATACAATCACCATTGAAATAGAAAATATGAAATTACAATGTATTGTTTCTACATCTAACATTCAACAATTTAATTAAAATACATCAAGATTGAAAATCGTTCAGCTATTTACAATACCATCTTATGAGTAACTATTCAAAATTTTAGAGGAAATAAAATGTAAGATTATCAAAGCATATTAATATATAATATATCACTTATACACTTATAAAGATATCTTATAGAAGTGCACGATTTGAAAAATAGCATAGTAAATATAATACATTCACAGTATTTACAAATTTCAACCATTCATCGAATATAAAATTATAGTAACAAGTAAGCTCTTTTGAATCACATGCTTAACCTGATGTAAGCTTTTATATAAACAATTAGCGTTTTACATTAAAATTAATTTTTAAAGAAACTCACTTTTACAGTAATATGTGGGAAAAATCTCATCAATAAATATTTTAAAAATACATCTAGTACTGATAACAAAAATTAGGGTAATTTCGAGGGAATAGTTATTAATTTATTTCTAAAAAATATGGAACCATTACTTAGTACATATTGCGTTTTCTTTTCAATAAAATAAAAATAGTTCTTCCTGTTTTAATGAACAATCAGTTACTTACAAAATATTGTTTGGCCAGGTGGTTCCCCGTAATTACCCTAATAACATTTAAAACTAATTAAAATCAAACGCGTCCTATCAAATAATCGGCTGTCTTAAACGGTTGTAGTGTGCAGATCCAAAACATTTCAACGAACAAAAATAACAATCGATAGGAACGTAAATTAATCCATTGGAGGAGACGCTAAACGTTTGTGCAACTGTTGTTAGTAATAACATATGAGCTTGTCTGATGTACATATTAAAACAGGCATTACCACAAACGCAGTATTTACCATCTTCTAAATAACTTATCACTGTTCTCGGTAATGTTTCAGAGGAGTACGGTAGTTGAAGATATAACACTCGACGAGCTGAGTACTCCTTTAAGCTGCAAACCGGCAAAGGCTTAGGAAAAATAGCTGCTGGATTAATCTGTTGGTTTCGATCAAAACTATTATGTGATAGATCTAAATTCTGCAATCTCCACCTTCGTGCACTTCCTGGTAATACTGATATTAAATTATTCGAAGCTGTCAACAACCTCAGATGCCTTAAACTGCCGATTCCTGAAGGAAGCGTCTTTAGAAGATTGAAATCAATATGTAAAGATATTAATGAGTGAAGCTTTACTATTTGATCTGGTAAAAAAGTTAAATTATTGTTACTTAAATCTAATAATTTCAAAGTTTTAGAAAACTTTGCTCCCAACCATTCCCATTGCTTTATGCTTCCTTTACCTAATTCATTGTATGCCACATTTAATTCATTAAGGCATGGCAAGTTACTTATTTCGGTGGGTAAATATTCGATGCAATTGTGACTGACATCCAACAAGCGAAGTTTAGTTAATTGTAAAATACCTCTGTCTAAAGAGCAGCGTTTTATGTGATTTATATGTAGTACCTCTACAGTTTTCGGAAACCCTTTAGGTGGATATTCTGAACGTCTTTGAATGATTATTTTTTTTGGTGGATGCTTTATAGGTGTTGCAGTTACAGACATACTTGTAGCAAGTAAGTCTTTATCTGTTAGTTTGTTTTCCACTGCACGTCTTAATACATGTAAAAAGGTTTTTAAAAGTATAGAATCGGCTTGAATGAATAAATTATGTGGCGGTGTTTCAAACTGTATGGTAGCTTTTCCTTCGTTGATAAATCTACTTAATACTCTCGTAATACATTTTAAATCATATTTAGTCCCTGTTTTGTTGTTTGACGAGAACAGCAGAATGCAGAAATCCTTTGATTTTGGGTTTTTACAAAATGCTAACGTTGATTTAACATGTTTCTTATTTCCCTTTACTGCAAGAGTAGGTAATAATCTGTTCTCTACTGATACACTGCAGCTTAATTTCATTGTAAACTATCAATCAAATCTAAAAAATAAACACTGTATACGTTGGTTAACGTCGACATTTGATCAGCTGTAGACTTTGGCGCCATTTATTAACAAACCCACGCTCTTATATTACTGTTATACCGGTTGCATACATGGAAGTGCTTTATTTAAAGCGAAAAAAATTTTTCCTGCGTTGATAGTTAAAAAGAAATTTTTTAATTATGTTTTAGATATTAATTATACAACATTAGAATAATTGTTTCGGCAAATTAAAACAAAATCATTTTCAAAGTTTTGCTTTAACATTTTATTAATATCGCAAAGATTAATCAACATTAATCATTTTGCAGTTCGAGCTCAAAATTTTAAGTTGGACTTTAATCATTTAATAAATTTATTAAGCTCCTTAACACAAAGACAATCATTAAATTTATTTTATTAAAGTTTAGATGTGAAAAATTATATTTTCACTTTTAAAGAAAAATGTTAAACATTTTGTTACACTTTCGTCTTCTTATAAATTGCAATGCACATGTTTTTTTTGTTGAATTAAACTTATTTGAAGGGGTCCAATCAAAGTTGGACCAATTTTGATTGAAACCCTTGCAACTTTACTTAAAAAATTAATTTTTTTTAATATTTACTTAATTAAGGGCACAACGACTAAAGAACAACTGTTATTAATTTGTTTGGGTTTCTTTTAGCATTGCTTGAAAATTATTTAAATTTTATTTGTTTCGCTTATTTTGGTAAAATATATAAGTTATAGTTTATTAATTAATAAAATGTTTAAAAAAATGACAACGGCACGCGGTGTTCCCAAGCGGTCACCCATCCAAGTACTGACCGCGCCCGACATTGCTTAACTTCGGTGATCGGACGAGAACCGGTGTTTTCAATGTGGTATGGACGTTGTCTCTAGCTATACAATTCAACCTGCTTCACAACCATCTGTTCATGTTACATTTTAATTAATTTTAGACTAATTCTTAGAATTCCTGAAATATCTTTCATAATTTAACAATTAGTAACAATTGGTCTCTCTATTAAAAATTAAAACTTTTTGAAATTTTTCAAAATAATACATTAGCTTTTCCCACGTAAACAAAATTAAACTATAAACGATTCCAAAGCAATTTATGTATTTATTAATATCTAACAACAAAACTACTTAATAATGATCAATAAAATAAAGGGGATTCAAACCGACCAAAAAAAAAGAAAGAAAATGAAACTTTTAAAACGCTAAAAGTTTTTTATTCTTAAGAAGTACGGGGAAAGCGTTTATTTTCGAAAGTATTAGGCCTTAGTACGTCCGAAACAATTTCTAACTCAAAATCCCCAAAATCAAGAAAAAACGAGGATGTTAATCCATGTTTTTTTTTGAAAAAAATTGTGTGCCACTTAAAGCCAATTTCTCTTAGTGGCAAAGGTAATTAAACAATTTAACGTTTAATTACTATTTTTATTTCGGTTTTCACTTAATATTTAACAAAAAGGTGATTTTCTTTCGGAAGACGTTATGTCTGGACGTTTTCTGGTTTTCTCGTAAACTAAACTCAAATTGTTTTTTCTATTTCCTTGGTGATATATTTTTTTTTGTTTTTTCAAAACCTCCCAATTTTAAACAATATTTAAAAATTCGCTTATGTTCTTAACAAAAATAGAATTGCTTTATATTGCAAGGGGATGTTCCTACGTACCCCTAGTAAATATAGCCGTTGTCATTTTCCGACGCTATCTCTCTAAAACAAAAAATATTAATAATTTAAGTAAATCCTCTATTAACAGTTTATAATCATTATTCTTAAAATAATGTAACGAACTAGTACCCAAAATTGTAAATAATCAACTTAAAGTTTGTTAATTTTTATTTCATTGAATTTTAACCACTACCTACTCTTTACTTGCGAGATTAAATAAAATCTATATAAAAAAACAATAACATTTATTAAGGATTACTGTTAATAAAACAAAAAAAAAACATAAAAAAGTACACTAATTTATTAAAAATGGAATTGTTTTTAACCAATTCAACATCTCTTCAATAACATCAAATTAAACTTTTGAAGTTTGGACATCTCCATTTATAGATATTTGTTCGTCCGAAACACTATTTCTCTTTTTCTCTAACTGAGGTATCATTAACTTTTGTAGAGCAGAGGTAGGCATTTCCACACAAAGACACAATATTATTGCAAACATATACGACAAGATTAAGTCGCCAAAAGTTTGAATAAACTGTAATTTTTTGGGGAAGATTAATATTTAAGAACTTTAACTTTAAATACTTACAAAAGTATAACTGGACATATAAATCGGTGTTCGCATTTGTCCAGTTCGTACTCTAATTAGGGCGACATGTACTAAATAGACACAGTAAGTTAGTCTTCCCAAAATTTGTAATGGGGCCCATGCCACACAATCTCGTAGAAACCCTAATAAGTATTATTTACATAAATATTACAAAAACATTAATGAGAATAGTAGTTAGATAATGGAATCAAATTACTACTTTTAAATGATTATAACAAAATAAAATTATACTCACACCCTGTGCCAGTTAATATCCCAAAAATGCCAACAGCTATTCCAAATGCAAAAATAATTCTACTGAGGGCTACATACACCGCTGCACCTAATCTGGTATATTCAAAACTTTCTTGGTACATTGGATATCCCATAAAAATGATTGATAACGGCAAGACAAACGTAATTATCCACCAAAGAAAGATACGAAACTGAAAAAATTACGATCGTATGAATTGAATTTAATAAATATATCAAACCATAATACATACTTTACTATCAAAGATTTTGGTGTCTCGATGCTTATAAAACGCATAACCAAATATTAATCCAATAATATATCCACCACTATTTGTATGACTAGCTACGTACATTACAGTCCATTCGGGAACATTTAATAATATTTCGTACAATGGTCTAAAGAAATTATAAACTTGGAATTAATAAAATATTGAATAAAAGAATAGACGAGGAAAACAAAGAAAGTTTAATTTGGATTTGTATTAATTAGTTTTATACGCAAATGAATTCATTGCGAGATACAACTATAAGTAAAAGAAAATCAAAAAAATTCAAATTATTTGTTTACTTAAAAGTTAAGACATTCGTAAAGATATTAAAAAAATAAAAAACCGTACTAAACCGACTAAATTAAGAGATATTTACGAAAATTAGCTTACTTTTGTTAGCTCTTAAACTAAATGGCAACACTACAGACCATTAAAGCAAAGTAAGTGTCAAAAATACTAACCTAATTTTAGAAATTGTGGTAAATTTTCATTCCGATAGATAGTTTTCTATTTCATTTCACCTTCCATAATTTTATATTCGCACGTGTTACACTCAACGTTTATTTTGAATTTACTGATAACATTGCCTTAATAATCATAATAATCACAGTGTTGCCATACGCAATGCTGCGGCCATACCCTCTTTACCGCGCGCCCGGATCGGTCTATCCCCACCCAGTACCCTGCTCGTACATCCTTAAAAAGATTTGCAAATTTTAAATGGTTTTTGATTTTTGTGTGTGACACATTTAACCTCTCTGCAATTTCCTCATAATTATGGCTTTGATTTGATAATTATTAACTTCAGTTGGTAGACCAAAACGTTGGTCATTTTTAAGTCAAAAATTTCCAAAAAAAATTTTTTTAAACCATTTCTGATACGTGCGTTCTGTTAAGCATACATCACCATAAACTTCATATAAGTTTTTGTGAGCCCCAGATGCTTTCTTGCATTTACGGAAATAAAAAACCAAAATATGACAAAAATGTTAATAATGTTACATTTGACACTGGCCTAACATATGTAAACCAATTACCAAGTGATTTATTTCTAAACCAAAAGTCCCTACTGTAAACTGTCAAACGGAAAAAATTATAAGTGATACAAAAATAAATTGTAACCCCATCTATTTGTGAAAACCGAAATTATTTTATTGCCAACCCAATATTTTTAATTGGTAAATATAATTCATTGGTACATAACTATGGTCTGCGTCAGTGCTCCCCAACTTTTTTATCGCCGCGGACCGGACAATGTTTGATAATTTTACCGCGGCCCGCTGAAGGGGGGACGTTGATTGTTTATGTTTTAGATTGTTTTGATTTAATAATTTTCGCATAAATCCGACAGAAATACACCACAAAATAAAATGGAAATAATTTAATGTTCTTTGGGCGGCTCGGTATCATGTGATCCACGGTCCGGTACCGGTTCGCGACCCGGGGGTTGGGGACCACTTGCGTACGTGACTTCTACATATATTATCTTAAACGAAAAAAAATAGACCCAACTGGTTCCGGTTCTACGTGCGAATCAGTCTCCTGCTAGAAAAAATATAGCTCGGCATACGACTGACTCTGATGCGCACTCTACAAAACATCTTT
Organism: Sinopyrophorus schimmeli; assembly: GCA_036325965.1. Classification (NCBI taxonomy): domain Eukaryota; kingdom Metazoa; phylum Arthropoda; class Insecta; order Coleoptera; family Elateridae; genus Sinopyrophorus; species Sinopyrophorus schimmeli. The sequence continues at coordinate 653,656 of JARFIZ010000110.1, forward strand.
CAATTGTGTGCGCACCATTACCAGTTGTGTGCCGAACTTTTTTCTGGCACCAGACTTTGAGAAAAGTTGTAATTTACAAAGCTGCCTTTTAGGAATCTTTATAACACTTACTCGGGATATTCACGAAGAAGAATATCGTAGCCATTAATATAATTACATAGTCCTGTAATAGTTATCGCGGCTACAAGACACGCACCAAACACAACTTTGGGTTTCTTATATTTCCATATAAATGTGAGAACGATTAAAGAAAACACAAACAATTGTGTATCTGCGGCTAAATACCATGCTTGTTGCAGACACTAAAATATTTTGTTTTAATTGCTATACCTAGAATTGTAATAGGGCAATGGAGAGAATAGTTTTTATATTTAGTAATTTTACTCTAAAAATCAGATATAAAAACAATTTAGAAACAGTAAACAGAATTAAAAACTGTTAGTAAAGTCAAGGTAATATTATTCATTTATAATTAAAAAATATTTATAATAAAAATAGTTACTTACCATGTGTTCGACGTCATAATAATTATTAATGTACAACAAATTAACCCACCAGTTTTTCCTGCAATTTCTGTACTCGTTTCCAACAATTTTATCCCACAAAGGTCCCCTGTTAATGTGGTACAACCAACTTCCATTAATGGCAATGATTGTTATCAAACAAGTAGTCAATCTAAAACACAATACCCATTCCAAATTACCATTTCATTATGATCTTTTCTTAAAATTTTTACAATATTGCAAAACTAGGAAGTTTAAACACATACGAAGAAAAAAGCGCAATATTTACTTTTTATAATGTCATTAATATTTCGAATTAACATCGATTATCAATTTATTTAAATTTATATTAATTGCATCGTAAAGTTCAGTCAACAACTTACCTCACATATCTATTAACAAAAGCAAGTAAGACATAACTAAAACGGACTTTTTTATTTTTATCCATCATTTGGAAGAAATGGTAGGACAATAGCCATCCGGAAATAAGTAGAAAAGTTTGTATCGCAAAATTGCCATTAATGATAATCATGTTTGCAGGATCATCGATCATCTACAAATAATGTTTAGTAAAAACTAACTTTTTGTTAACACTTACATTTTCCATAAATTGTGGGTTTGTGACAGAAGACGCAAATGCTACCATACAAGTATGAACCATTACAACCATGAGCATGTTATAAAAACGTATACCATTAATATTCGTTAAGCATACTGTATTTGGATCGGTATTTTTGCTTCCCAAACGTTCCCAATTCCTTTGCAATGCGAAACAAGACATAAAAATACCAACTAAAATTAAAAAACTTCTATTTTTTTTAAAGAAAAGTGTTGTATTAAACTAGGGAAAATATTATTTAAAGGGCTTACTATCAATATATAAAATATCATATTTTCCCCTTTTAAGAATATTGATTAAAAAAAAAACAAAATCCCAATTAAATTAGATGATTGAGATATTTAGAATAAATTACAATATGAAGAGGGCATAGGGGGATGAGTATGGTGAAATTGCCTCTAGGATATATTTAATTCAGATCTATAACTTGACGTGTTTTAAAAAAACAAAAAATATTAAAAATAAAAAAAATTATTATTCAGGAACGGCTTAATGGATCTTGATAAAATTTTAATCTGTTATAGGGGCATATAAAGACTATCTTACAATCAGTACAAAATAACAACCGTATAGGATTTCATTACCCAGTAAAAAAAAATTCCAAAAATCGTCATTTTAAATATGATATGATTTGACAAAATTATGAAATTATTTTTTTTAGCACCTTTTAAATAATATATTTTTTTTCTATGATTCAAAGTGCTGCGTCATACTAAAAAAAAATAAGTATTATTTTTTGTGCAATTATTGAACGGGTCATCACGAGAACTGTCCAGAAAATAATTGAACCTAAAATTATAAACTTTATTTTTAATTTTACGTTGCATGCTCCAGAAAAAGGCACATTACAAAAATTGCCACTAAAACTTAAACAGGTTGTGCAATGTGAATAACAATATCACGAAAACTAAATAAGAGTTCAACAATTAAAAAACGCAATTGAATTTTTTTTACATGTTTTAATCAAATAATTTAATTTTTTTTAAGTCAAATTCTAAAAATATCGATTCAAATTATAAAATAATGATCAATAATTACGAAAAATACTAAAAATTTTATAGTAAAACACAGTTAAAATTTTTTTTAGTATGATGCCACACTTCCAATTAATTGAAAAAAATCTATATTATTTAAAAGGTATGAAAATCTATAGTATTTTCTTACATTTAGATCCTGTTTTTCTTTCATATTCTTCTTTGGTTTTATAACGGGCAAGACCTTCACGAAAAGTACCAATTACAATAAGAGTAAGTAATACAAAGAAGCACAATCTAAAAAAAAGTTTAAATAAAAATTTGCTAGTAATACGATATAAAGATACCGCTTTAATAAACCAATTCTAATTGGTTAATGTGTGATAAACCAACCAATTAAAGCTCGGGATCATTAAGTTGCTAGGAGACTGCAAATCATTATGGGCAAATAATGTAATATTTTAGTCATCGAATAATTAATAAAAAATTTTATTTCAAATAATTACTTATATAATAGATACTTCTTTAAACTTCATAAATTTTTAATTGATACTTTTTTCATCCCATATAAAATTAAAATCATTTGTAAATGTAATATGCAATTTCCGTAAATTTAACAAATTTGTTTGTACGCCATCAAAGGATTTTTATAATTAATTTTTATTAGTGTGCTAGGTTACTACTTAAATGAAAAGAGTCAGAAAGTAATGTTTAGCTCTTACCCCACAGCAATATCGTATTTATCAACAGGATAAAACGGTTCTTGAGTTTCACAGTGTAGTTCAGTAACGACACCCTTTATGCCCATTTCTATATATTTTTCGGTGTAACAATTAGAAATCATCGTTTTCAATAATTCGTTGTCTTTTTTATAGTCTGTAATATTTACTGAAAAATTGGGACAAAATTGAGGGAAGCAAATCCCATGCCGAAGCCAATCATGTCTAAAATGTCTCTTACTACTGGAAACTTCCTAAAATGTAATGTTTTACAAAACATAAGTTCTTTGATTTATTTTAAGAGTTTACTTCGATAACTTTCCAATGCTTCGAATGATTTGAATTTAAAGGAATAATTCCACTTTTACGGTACAATATAACGTTTTTTGGCCTAATAAAAAGCAACGATCGAAATCGTCCATGTGAAAAACTGGAGGCATGGACGCATATTCTTCATCTGGATTAAAATAATTAACGTATTTCAAAAATCAGAACAACCCAAATAAAAGCTTTGTTACATATCTTTTATTTGTAACAAAAGGATGACTTGGATCTGCGACACAATTTACTTACCTGTAACTTTTCCCAAAATATGGATAAAACACAAACACAAAAAACTCAAAATTTTATACATAATTTACCGAACGCTTGAATAAAATTTTAAAAGATTAACTTCTCATTGTTAGCTCGAATGCTTTAGTTTTTGGTAACTATCCTAAACGTGGTCTAATTTAGCTATTCTTGGGGCAAAGATTTGTATTCACTGAAAACAAAAAGGCTTGATGGTACTTAAACGCGGTGAAGGTAAGCTGGTTTTCTTATACACTTACTTCTATAGAATAATTGTTGTTACATTTATACGTAAATTGCAAGAATAATCGAGGTTCATTAGATTTTTGCAAAACATGTTGTTGTATATAATTTTAGTGGTAATGTAATTTTTTACAAAGTCACAGTGATTACCTTTTCAAACGAGGCTGGATCATTGAAAAACACCCCGTCTTGAACTCTCATAGTCTCTAATTATTTGATGTGTCGATTGCAATCAGCAATGTTTCAAAATATTATTTTTAATGTTTTAAGTCATATAATCCCAAACTGGTCTATATCAACCACCAGAAGTCGAATCTGAACTGCATAAGGTCCATGTCAGCGAAAACAAAAATTGTCTTCAATGGATCTTATTAAGATCTTTTAAATGCTGATCACTTTTCATTATCAAACTTAAATAAATTACGAGGATATAAATATTGACCGGATTTGATTCTATACCACCACCGCAAATTTTTACTACTACTCCTTTATAATTCTATCTGTAACCAAAAAATTTAAAATTTATACAACTTTTAATTTCGAAACAGCAAAGCTGATATTTTAAAAAATAAACATCTTACTTCCATTAGGAAGTGGAAATCAGACAGATTTGCTCAATTTTTCACTTGTAAAACTGTAATACCTAATTCATATTCCACCAGAATACAAATGATTGATCTATAACAAAAAGATTTCCATATGTAACGAACTCGGCTTAAATAGTTTGACATCGTTTGAATTTTCTTAATAAATACATTCAATCAGTCAATTTATTGTCTATTTCTGTTTGAATACAAATAAAATATTTCTCTTTACTTAAATACTAAAACTACTACATATCAATAATATACAGGTACTGTTAATAAGCTAAAGCATAAAATAATATAATACAAGATGCCTCAATGCAAGGTTTAAAAGTTTAAGTTAATTTATAGATTTAGCAACGCCAGTTTTCAAATATTCGCTTAGTTTTAAAAAATCATTGGCATATTTTTCGGTTCCTAAAACATTCTATATCAACTTGTACAAAAGAAAGCATTCTGTTAAAAGCTCACTGTAAATATTTATGGCGTTGTTGATTAGGACGGTATTACAATCCTGTTGTTAATACAACGATCCAAGCGACACTCAAAATTTCTAATATAATTTCATTTAATAGCTTCATTTCTTAATGAGGATTTCTTCGCATAAATATTTTGGTTGTGTTGGAGTCTGCGTCTAAAACAAAATCGCATAATTATTTAAAGAATTAAAAAAAATGCAGATCAAACCTGGCTCGTTTAGGACGAAAGTAGTATTCCAGTCCTTAAGATTTGCTTCGTCACAAACATCTACGATAAGGAAAAGAAGTTAATAGACATTTGAATAACTATTTTAATGACAAATCGGAATTTACAAGAAATAAGTAATTTGTTTTGAGTGTTAACTTAAAAATACGACTCCCAATATTTCAGAAAAGATTATCGATAAGTAAGATAGAATAATCGAACCTTTGTCGATTGGTGCTTTAAATTTATTTAAAGTGATTGTGGAATTGTGTAGTCTTCTTTTTGCGGGAATAGGCTCATCAGCAGACTCCGGTTTAAAGTGCTTATATTCATAACGAGCTTCATTGTCGAGATTGTCGTGGACTTCGTCGTCAAAGGAAACACAATAAATGCCTTGAAAATGGCGCATTAATTGATGGTAATTGGTTATTAATTCGGCGGTGGCCAAGCCGTGTCCTTTTAGTTGCAGATAGCACGGTTTAAGGAATTCTGATAATTGATCAATAATTTTAGACCTCAGCTTAAGTTCACTATACTGCAAGTTGTTCACTTTTTGAAAATGCTCTACCTAAAAAGTCGGAAATTCAAAAGTTTCGTTTAGGACGTAAGTTTATATAAATTTACCTGATTGTTAGCTTTCAAACATTCAATATTTGCATCTTCAATTTCGGCATGAAATTTAATTTCGGGCGTTCCTTCTAAAAACTCTTTTATTTTCGCATCAATTTCTTCATTTTTCTCGTTTAATCCGGCGATGTCCACTTGCAAATTAGATGTATGTCGTTGTAAACGGTCAATAGCGTTACCTAATCGCTTATGCCCGTGCCTCTTTTCGGGAGTTTCGGTACATATATCACTTATGCGTGTGTTTAATTGTTCTTTGAGATTTTTACGAATCAATGTAAGCTCTACAGTGCTCTTTAGTTGTTGCAATCGAATCTCTAATGCTCGTTTCTGCTGGTAGAGTTGTGTTAATTCGGTTTTCGCATTCGTTAGATCGGGAGGGGCTTGTGAGACTTGAGTAGATGGAAACTGTCTGTTTCGACTTTTTACTTTCGCATCTGCAAAGCTTTAAACAAAACGAGACGACAATGGATCATTAATCGATAAATATAAATGAAACTTACCGATAGTTTTAATTTGAGTTCTTCGTTTTCTTGTTCAAGGTTTGCAACTCGTTTTACGTAGTATGCTAAATTAGCTTGGTTATTGTTGATGTTTTTCTTAATGTTTGTTTTAATACTCTTAGCTCTTAACGCGTATTTTAGTGTGTTGTAAGTGTCGTCATAGCTAAGAGAACTTGGCGATATATTAGCGATCATTACTGTATGACAATTACCCCCCAGACTGTCTTTTAGTAATCTCGTTAATTTCGAATCTCTGTACGGAATATGTTGAAGACCATTCGCGAGACTATTTATGCAATTTCCTAAGGCAAGCAAGGATCTATTTATGTTGGCTCCTTCAGTAAAACGAGCCCCGGAGAAACCAGTGGCGGCTCCTTTCTCGCTGCCAGCTAAGTCAATCATGCTTAACTTTGAATTACGAATCTGTCCAGATTTCTTGCACTTCATTGTTAAATATACTTGAAAAATTGCATGTGATCGAGAACTTTCCTCGTTTGCATCTGTAGGGTGCTGAGTCCTTTTCTGATTGCCCTTTTCTAATAGATCAAACAGCATTTCACAAGTTTCAATTTTGTGCACAGTTATACCAGAAACTACAACCCCATATTTATGATCTTCTCGTAGTTGCAATGGTACACCAGGATTCAATAAATCTTGAACATTTTCATTATAAACTTCAACATATGTAACATTAATGTCAAACGTAAAATCACATTCTGCGGCTTCCTTTTGATGAAATAATTCTTTGACCGTTAGAAATGTAACGCCAGGATCGTGTTGTTTGCCAAGCATAGTATGAGTTTTTCCTGCACCTGTCGCTCCATACACAAAAACCGAACCATTACAGCCTTGCAAGAGAATCGAAATTAAATTAGCTGTACTTTTTCTAAAGACAATGTTATTATCTGCCTCAAATTTAAATACATGGTCGAAAGTAAACTGTAAGTGCTTATTAACTCGTTTATTTATATCTCTATGTTGTTGTTTTACTCCTTGAAAGAAAAAAGGCTCTTCATCTTCTTTTGGATCAAATACTAGAGTTTGTTCGTCAATAAATTTCACTACAATTCTACAAAATATGTATTTAATAATTTTGTTACTAATGATATAAAAATGTACTTACTTGCAATTTTTAGTCTTCTCTTTCGTATTAGGAGGGCGTACCCTCACAATTACTCTAATATTTCCATTAGCTTCAGGTTTGGGTTTGGGTTTAATTGCTGTTTTACAACTAATAATGGTCTTTCGACAGTTCTTCAAATCCTTTTTGGGTTTAAACATTTTACAAAATGCCTTCTACTAAAAAGATCAATAATATTAAACATAAATGTAACACATGTCAGATAAAATTAAAATAGTTTAAATGTCAACAGAAATGATAGGTAATATATAATTTCAGTGATAACAATGGATATTTTGAAAAATTTGAAGACGGTCGTTAAACATGTTACAGTATCAGTTTCATAATGATTATTACTTACGATTATTGTTATTTGTATGATAATATTAAATAGTATTGTAATTATAACGTTATTTTCAACAAGTACAATTAAAATAACACCACATAGAAAAACCGTTGGTCGGCAACGGATGAATTTTGAATATTTTCGTCAGGTGACCTTGGTGATATTTAACTTTTCGATTTTACTTTGCCAGTACTTGACGGCTATGTTAATTGTTGACATCTTGTTTTTATTATTATAAGAATAGGTTAGAAGTAGTTTTTTATCTATATTTATTTTAAATGTGTATAAAATACTTTTAAAAAGGTATTTACCGAAACATCATAATTGTTAGCGATAGATGGGTCCCCCCACTTTTATTAACCTGTTTGCAAGATTTCTGAATATTAGTTTTTCTTCTGTTTCAATAGACTAATAAAAATTTACTAAATTACAAAAACAATAGAGTAATGTAAAAAACCAAAAAAAATAATAGATGGGGTGTCGGACGAATAAGTACTGGAACTTAACCCGCTTGTAAACGACTCTAAACTAAACAAAAATTTGTAATAGGTAAATACCTTATTATTTTTATTCAAATTTGTTATAACGATGCCATTAAAGCCGAACGTAGAATTTGTTTTTACAAAAATACGAAAAATGCATAGGAATCGTATAACAAATATGTCAATTAGCAATGGAACACGTACTAAATGACCTCACTCTCTTTTAAAAACCTAAATGTAGAGACATTGCTGTGTTGCCATTTACTGGAAAATCAAAATGCATTTTTCTCGCAATTTTGTAGATTAAGAACAAGGTTTTCGTATCTTTTCGCTCCCTTTCACTCATTTGCTATGGTAAATACATTTTTCCAATATAATATCGATATTTACTAAACTAAATTAAAATTATTGGTTTGAAAGAGAGAAGGATAAATTAGATAAATGTAATAAATACGAAGATGTGCGCATTCGAGCGAAAAGTGGCACATTTCCGAGCGAGGGAGGCAAATGAAGCGCGACGCGGGCGGCGCGCTTCATTCCGAGATCGGAAATGTGCCACTGAGCTCGAATGTGCACACTCGTTTTAAGCACGATTACCAAGCATCCCGTTTTAACAATAAAAAAATTGGTCACATTAGTTATACCCCACCTCGTACACGGAAAGGTTAACCCCTTGTCGATTATAAACTAAAAATTAAGGGTTTAATAAATTACAATAAAGTAAGAACAAATATTTTGCAATACCCTGTATTATGTTTTTCCTTTGAACTAATTAAATCGATAATTTTATTTAAAATAATCGCGGCTCGTTTAGGTAGCTTTATCGCTTTTGATATCGGGCAGCTTGGCTTTGGGGGTCTACGGATATGACTTATAGCAGCACTTACATAAAACTTTCGATTTCTGAATCATTTTGCAATATACAACGAAGTCGTACGGTTGTGTCTTAATTATTATTATAAATTAGTGCATCTAATTTTCATTACAACCCTTTATTTAAGGTAAATAGTCATTCTAACGATTTCTTTCTAAATTCACACATTTCGTAAAAGATTTCAGCTAATAATTATTTTTTTTATTTTACAGACAGCAATTTAAACGCGAAGGTACCATGCATTACGCCCCACCACCTTCAACCCTCTTTAAAAGTAAAATTTTGGATATAGCCAACCCATCAAAGGGATGCACATTTTCAAATGATGTAAGTATGAAGGTCTTATTTTTTTCCTCCATGGGTAGCCTTTGTTAAATTAAAGGCTTGTTAATTACTATAGTTGGTGATTAATTTGAATATCCTTTGATCGCTTCATTAAATTCTAGAAACGGCCGATTGTTTTTTTTTTAATTCTTAAAGTCCCACCGATTTTTAAAATTGATTAGTGTTTCAACTCTTTATTACTTGCATAACTTTAAATCCAAATTTTTGGTGTTTTAGTGTTTTTCCAAAAACGTTTTATTAATCTTGTAATTTTATTTTCTTTTGTGTTTAGGAGAAAACCGGATTTCACCGTCGATGGCGCGAAGGCAGTTTCTGGCGAGCGACGCAGAGGTGTCGGCCAAAGTCACCACTGCTGCGAGCGGACTCCTTTCTGTGGGATTGTTGGACGATGTTTTCCAGCTCTTTATGGAAATCAAAGGTAGCTCCCAGCCACTTGGGTTTGTTAATATTTCTTTTTTTTTCTGTATTGTTTTTATTTGTAACATTGATACTCCGGACTTGTATTATAATTTTTCGAACATTTGACTTTGAAAATTCGTTGTTCGGTTAATTGTGAGCGTATCTTTAAAAACGTTTTGAAAAAACAAAATCGATAGGTTTTAGTCCATGTTTTTTTGGCAAAAAATGAAAAAAATAGAATTGCTTTATATTGCAAGGGGATGTTTCTACGTACTCTTCGTAACTATAGCCGGTGTTAGAAATGGAAATAAATATATTATACTTTGTCCGGCCAACAGAAATATTTAAGCCACGCCCCACTAAATTGAACCAATGTATGCAGTGCCCAGTTTCACACGGTACAAATTAATAATCAAGTTTGTTTCCGTTCTTGCAGGACATAAATGCTAATATGGTTACTTGTGGTTACGTGCTTTAAAAATTAAGCCAATAGAAAAAATTCTATTTAAATTTAGCGCACATTTGTGGGAGTGGCTTAACTATTTCTGTTGGCCGGACAGTGTATAGTCATCAGTGAAACAACGTTATATACGCAATAATGTTATTTATTTAATTAATTTTTTAATATAATTTATAAAATATGTATTTCTATATATTACTAATAAACTTTTTACTAGTTTACTCTACTGTCACTATGTTTTTTATCTGTGCTTCTATGATATTTAAACTATTGTATCTTTCTTTTTAGGCAATACATAATCCTCACCAAGGACCACCATAGGCACTACAAGCCCCGTGGCTCGACATGGCTGGCAGGTTGGCGGGCAAAAGGGGGACAACCTCATCTAAGACAGCGAGTGCTCTAGGACAATGCAGGCCACCGACATAAGTAACACAGGAGAATTCCCCCAGGCTCACTAAGGACTACCATATTTAAGAAGAGTTGTTTTATTGGCAGTCCAACAATTTCTATTAACTTTTAATAATATTAAAAGATATTGGACGTGAATATTACGATTAATTATTGTCTTATTTTGATAATGTCTTAATTTTACATTTTTTACATGAATTTGCTTATTTGTATTACATTTTATTGAAACCTTTTTTTCTACCACTTTTTCTCCTATAATTTAAGGTGGAGTAACAGGGGTCTTATTGTTCTTTGTAAATTTTGTTTAATTATTTCGTTCGGCTTATTAAGAGTTATCGTTTTATGTTCAAGTCTATGCTGTGATAGACTTTTAGTTAATTTATTATTTATATTTGTATTTATATGCTTGTAATAATTTTTGTGTTAGTAAGTAAGTTCTTTATTGTATTTGTTTATTTCTTTGTGTGTCCACGTTATATTGCATGAAGTGAAAAAAAACCGTGGTCAGTTTTAAAGAAAAATTAATTTAAACAACATTCCAGAGAAGGTTATTTTATTTTAACGAAAGAAAGTAAAATAATACGGTAGCACGGTTTGCAAATGAGGCCATGGTATATTCTTAGATGTTGTTTCTTCTTAGCTGAAGACAGTCGTGGTTACCGGTGCTGTGCACGGGGGCCCTTCTGTTTGACCCATTGTGTTAGGGTAGTTTATAAGTTCATTACACACCACACTTTTAAAATGCTTTTCATTATTTTGGTTTTAAATTAGTTTTTTTATTATTATTCTTTTAATTAAAATTAGATATTTTTAGTAAACATTTGAAATTAATATAAATCTATATTCAGTTAAGAACTTAATCTAAAACAATCTTATTATCAAAAAAATACCATCAAAATTTCAATTTAAACACAATACACATTGCAAAGGGTGGGAAAGAATTCTGATATTTGTAATTAGAAAATATAACAATAAAGAGGGGGTGATTTATTACAATTTAAGTATTATTAAACAACATCTAAGAAATATCAAGGCCTCTGACACACAAAGAAATAATGCGCCCTCAAATCTTGGGCAAAGATTGAAGATCAGCTAATGGTAAGAAGAAATCACCATGTTCGTTCCACACAAACAGACACAACCCCCACATACACATTTTATAAATTAGAGTAACTCGTGTACTCTTGAGACTCACTTTAAATTTCTTCTTTGGGGTGGCTTTGATTATTTTAAGATCTGTTAATAAAAACGTTACGTTTGAAAAAGTAATTACAAATTTCACTTGTATTCAAAATTAGTTTCAATAGTGCTCTCATTTTCGATGCAATCATTACAAACGACACGGATTCGGAATTCTGAGGCTTTTTTACATAAGATACATGTAAAATATGTATAGGGTGCGACGTTAATTTTTCGGAAATGAAAAATGGCGATTTTTAGAGCTCATTTTTGGCCAATTTTGAACTTTAAAAAAATTGTAGCGCCGTTATTTGTGAACGGATCTTTAAAAATTATTCAGATTCGGATTCGGCAGCCTTTTTGGCTTTGGATAGGCCTAAGAAACCATAGGCGTGCTATTCCAAAGCGTTGGGAAAACGTTTTGAAAAAACAAAATCGATGGGTTAAAACCCATGTCTTTTTGGCAAAATATGAAAAAAATAGAATTGCTTTATATTGCGAGGGGACGTTCCTACGTACCCCTACTAAGTGTCGTTTCCCCGCGCTTCTCCTCTAAAATAAAAATTTTCGTTAAAACTAAATAAATAAAAAAACGGATACCCTTGATTCACAAACAAAATCGTAGCGCCCTTATTTTTGATCCAATCATTACAAACGACACGGATTCGGAATCCTGAGGCTTTTTTCATAAGATACATGTAAAATATGTATAGGGTGCGACGTTAATTTTTCGAAAATAAAAAATTGCGATTTTTAGCGTTCATTTTGAGCCAATTTTGAACTTTCAAAAAATTGTAGCGCCGTTATTTGTGGACGGATCTTTAAAAATTATTCAGTTTTGGATTTGGCAGCTTTTTTGGCTTCGGATAGGCTTAAGAAACCATAGGCGTGCTATTCCAGAGCTTTGGGAAAACGTTTTGAAAATTCAAAATCGATGGGTTTTAACCCATGTCTTTTTGGCAAAATATGAAAAAAATAGAATTGCTTTATATTGCGAGGGGACGTTCCTACGTACCCTAGTGACTATAACCGGTGTCATTTCCCGCGCTTCCCTCTAAAATAAAAATTTTCGATACAAACTAAATCAATAGAAATACGTACCCTTGATTCACAAAAAATCGTAGCGCCCTTATTTTCGATCCAATCATTACAAACGACACGGATTCGGAATCCTGAGGCTTTTTACATAAGATACATGTATAATATGTATAGGGTGCGACGTTAATTTTCGAAAATAAAAATTGCGATTTTAGAGCTCATTTTGAGCAATTTTGAACTTTCAAAAATTGTAGCGCCGTTATTTGTGGACGGATCTTTAAAAAATATTCAGAATCGGATTTGGCAGCCTTTTGGCTTCGGATAGGCTTAAGAAACCATAGGCGTGCTATTCCAGAGCTTTGGGAAAACGTTTTGAAAATTCAAAATCGATGGGTTTTAACCCATGTCTTTTGACAAAATATGAAAAAATAGAATTCTTTATATTGCGAGGGACGTTCCTACGTACCCCTAGTGACTATAACCGGTGTCATTTCTCGCGCTTCCCTCTAAAATAAAAATTTTCGATACAAACTAAATCAATAGAAATACGTACCCTTGATTCACAAAAAAATCGTAGCGCCCTTATTTTCGATCCAATCATTACAAACGACACGGATTCGGAATCCTGAGGCTTTTTACATAAGATACATGTATAATATGTATAGGGTGCGACGTTAATTTTTCGAAAATAAAAATTGCGATTTTAGAGCTCATTTTGAGCGAATTTTGAACTTTCAAAAATTGTAGCGCCGTTATTTGTGGACGGATCTTTAAAAACTATTCAGAATCGGATTTGGCAGCCTTTTTGGCTTCGGATAGGCTTAAGAAACCATAGGCGTGCTATTCCAGAGCTTTGGGAAAACGTTTTGAAAATTCAAAATCGATGGGTTTTAACCCATGTCTTTTTGGCAAAATATGAAAAAAATAGAATTGCTTTATATTGCGAGGGGACGTTCCTACGTACCCCTAGTGACTATAACCGGTGTCGTTTCCTCGTGCTTCCCCTCTAAAATAAAAATTTTCGATACAAACTAATTCAATAGAAATACGTACCCCTTGATTCAGAAAAAAAATTGTAGCGCCCTTATTTTCGATCCAAACATTACAAACGACACGGATTCGGAATCCTGAGGCTTTTTTACATAAGATACATGTATAATATGTATAGGGTGCGATGTTAATTTTTCGAAAATAAAAAATTGCGATTTTTAGAGCTCATTTTAAGGGAATTTTGAACTTTCAAAAAATTGTAGCGCCGTTATTTGTTGACGGATCTTTAAAAACTATTCAGAATCGGATTTGGCAGCCTTTTGGCTTCGGATAGGCTTAAGAAACCATAGGCGTGCTATTCCAGAGCTTTGGGAAAACGTTTTGAAAATTCAAAATCGATGGGTTTTAACCCATGTCTTTTGGCAAAATATGAAAAAATAGAATTGCTTTATATTGCGAGGGACGTTCCTACGTACCCTAGTGACTATAACCGGTGTCATTTCCCGCGCTTCCCTCTAAAATAAAAATTTTCGATACAAACTAAATGAATAGAAATACGTACCCCTTGATTCACAAAAAAATCGTAGCGCCCTTATTTTCGATCCAATCATTACAAACGACACGGATTCGGAATCCTGAGGCTTTTTACATAAGATACATGTATAATATGTATAGGGTGCGACGTTAATTTTTCGAAAATAAAAATTGCGATTTTAGAGCTCATTTTGAGCAATTTTGAACTTTCAAAAATTGTAGCGCCGTTATTTGTGGACGGATCTTTAAAACTATTCAGAATCGGATTTGGCAGCCTTTTGGCTTCGGATAGGCTTAAGAAACCATAGGCGTGCTATTCCAGAGCTTTGGGAAAACGTTTTGAAAATTCAAAATCGATGGGTTTTAACCCATGTCTTTTGGCAAAATATGAAAAAATAGAATTGCTTTATATTGCGAGGGACGTTCCTACGTACCCTAGTGACTATAACCGGTGTCATTTCCCGCGCTTCCCTCTAAAATAAAAATTTTCGATACAAACTAAATGAATAGAAATACGTACCCCTTGATTCACAAAAAAATCGTAGCGCCCTTATTTTCGATCCAATCATTACAAACGACACGGATTCGGAATCCTGAGGCTTTTTACATAAGATACATGTATAATATGTATAGGGTGCGACGTTAATTTTTCGAAAATAAAAATTGCGATTTTAGAGCTCATTTTGAGCGAATTTTGAACTTTCAAAAATTGTAGCGCCGTTATTTGTGGACGGATCTTTAAAACTATTCAGAATCGGATTTGGCAGCCTTTTGGCTTCGGATAGGCTTAAGAAACCATAGGCGTGCTATTCCAGAGCTTTGGGAAAACGTTTTGAAAATTCAAAATCGATGGGTTTTAACCCATGTCTTTTGGCAAAATATGAAAAAATAGAATTGCTTTATATTGCGAGGGACGTTCCTACGTACCCTAGTGACTATAACCGGTGTCATTTCCCCGCGCTTCCCTCTAAAATAAAAATTTTCGATACAAACTAAATGAATAGAAATACGTACCCTTGATTCACAAAAAATCGTAGCGCCCTTATTTTCGATCCAATCATTACAAACGACACGGATTCGGAATCCTGAGGCTTTTTACATAAGATACATGTATAATATGTATAGGGTGCGACGTTAATTTTTCGAAAATAAAAATTGCGATTTTAGAGCTCATTTTGAGCGAATTTTGAACTTTCAAAAATTGTAGCGCCGTTATTTGTGGACGGATCTTTAAAACTATTCAGAATCGGATTTGGCAGCCTTTTTTGGGTTCGGATAGGCTTAAGAAACCATAGGCGTGCTATTCCAGAGCTTTGGGAAAACGTTTTGAAAATTCAAAATCGATGGGTTTTAACCCATGTCTTTTGGCAAAATATGAAAAAATAGAATTGCTTTATATTGCGAGGGACGTTCCTACGTACCCTAGTGACTATAACCGGTGTCATTTCCCGCGCTTCCCTCTAAAATAAAAATTTTCGATACAAACTAAATGAATAGAAATACGTACCCTTGATTCACAAAAAATCGTAGCGCCCTTATTTTCGATCCAATCATTACAAACGACACGGATTCGGAATCCTGAGGCTTTTTACATAAGATACATGTATAATATGTATAGGGTGCGACGTTAATTTTTCGAAAATAAAAATTGCGATTTTAGAGCTCATTTTGAGCAATTTTGAACTTTCAAAAATTGTAGCGCCGTTATTTGTGGACGGATCTTTAAAACTATTCAGAATCGGATTTGGCAGCCTTTTGGCTTCGGATAGGCTTAAGAAACCATAGGCGTGCTATTCCAGAGCTTTGGGAAAACGTTTTGAAAATTCAAAATCGATGGGTTTTAACCCATGTCTTTTGGCAAAATATGAAAAAATAGAATTGCTTTATATTGCGAGGGACGTTCCTACGTACCCTAGTGACTATAACCGGTGTCATTTCCCGCGCTTCCCTCTAAAATAAAAATTTTCGATACAAACTAAATGAATAGAAATACGTACCCTTGATTCACAAAAAATCGTAGCGCCCTTATTTTCGATCCAATCATTACAAACGACACGGATTCGGAATCCTGAGGCTTTTTTACATAAGATACATGTATAATATGTATAGGGTGCGACGTTAATTTTTCGAAAATAAAAAATTGCGATTTTTAGAGCTCATTTTGAGCAATTTTGAACTTTCAAAAAATTGTAGCGCCGTTATTTGTGGACGGATCTTTAAAAACTATTCAGAATCGGATTTGGCAGCCTTTTTGGCTTCGGATAGGCTTAAGAAACCATAGGCGTGCTATTCCAGAGCTTTGGGAAAACGTTTTGAAAATTCAAAATCGATGGGTTTTAACCCATGTCTTTTGGCAAAATATGAAAAAATAGAATTGCTTTATATTGCGAGGGACGTTCCTACGTACCCTAGTGACTATAACCGGTGTCATTTCCCGCGCTTCCCTCTAAAATAAAAATTTTCGATACAAACTAAATGAATAGAAATACGTACCCTTGATTCACAAAAAATCGTAGCGCCCTTATTTTCGATCCAATCATTACAAACGACACGGATTCGGAATCCTGAGGCTTTTTACATAAGATACATGTATAATATGTATAGGGTGCGACGTTAATTTTTCGAAAATAAAAATTGCGATTTTTAGAGCTCATTTTGAGCAATTTTGAACTTTCAAAAATTGTAGCGCCGTTATTTGTGGACGGATCTTTAAAACTATTCAGAATCGGATTTGGCAGCCTTTTGGCTTCGGATAGGCTTAAGAAACCATAGGCGTGCTATTCCAGAGCTTTGGGAAAACGTTTTGAAAATTCAAAATCGATGGGTTTTAACCCATGTCTTTTGGCAAAATATGAAAAAATAGAATTGCTTTATATTGCGAGGGACGTTCCTACGTACCCTAGTGACTATAACCGGTGTCATTTCCCGCGCTTCCCTCTAAAATAAAAATTTTCGATACAAACTAAATGAATACGACCCACGGATTCCCCCGGGAAACCTGAGGCTTTTTACATAAGATACATGTATAATATGTATAGGGTGCGACGTTAATTTTTCGAAAATAAAAATTGCGATTTTTTGAGCTCATTTTGAGCCCAAATTTTTAACTTTCAAAAATTGTAGCGCCGTTATTTGTGGACGGATCTTTAAAAACTATTCAGAATCGGATTTGGCAGCCTTTTTGGCTTCGGATAGGCTTAAGAAACCATAGGCGTGCTATTCCAGAGCTTTGGGAAAACGTTTTGAAAATTCAAAATCGATGGGTTTTAACCCATGTCTTTTGGCAAAATATGAAAAAATAGAATTGCTTTATATTGCGAGGGACGTTCCTACGTACCCTAGTGACTATAACCGGTGTCATTTCCCGCGCTTCCCTCTAAAATAAAAATTTTCGATACAAACTAAATGAATAGAAATACGTACCCCTTGATTCACAAAAAAAATCGTAGCGCCCTTATTTTCGATCCAATCATTACAAACGACACGGATTCGGAATCCTGAGGCTTTTTACATAAGATACATGTATAATATGTATAGGGTGCGACGTTAATTTTTCGAAAATAAAAATTGCGATTTTAGAGCTCATTTTGAGCAATTTTGAACTTTCAAAAATTGTAGCGCCGTTATTTGTGGACGGATCTTTAAAACTATTCAGAATCGGATTTGGCAGCCTTTTGGCTTCGGATAGGCTTAAGAAACCATAGGCGTGCTATTCCAGAGCTTTGGGAAAACGTTTTGAAAATTCAAAATCGATGGGTTTTAACCCATGTCTTTTGGCAAAATATGAAAAAATAGAATTGCTTTATATTGCGAGGGACGTTCCTACGTACCCTAGTGACTATAACCGGTGTCATTTCCCGCGCTTCCCTCTAAAATAAAAATTTTCGATACAAACTAAATGAATAGAAATACGTACCCCTTGATTCACAAAAAAATCGTAGCGCCCTTATTTTCGATCCAATCATTACAAACGACACGGATTCGGAATCCTGAGGCTTTTTACATAAGATACATGTATAATATGTATAGGGTGCGACGTTAATTTTTCGAAAATAAAAATTGCGATTTTAGAGCTCATTTTGAGCGAATTTTGAACTTTCAAAAATTGTAGCGCCGTTATTTGTGGACGGATCTTTAAAACTATTCAGAATCGGATTTGGCAGCCTTTTGGCTTCGGATAGGCTTAAGAAACCATAGGCGTGCTATTCCAGAGCTTTGGGAAAACGTTTTGAAAATTCAAAATCGATGGGTTTTAACCCATGTCTTTTGGCAAAATATGAAAAAATAGAATTGCTTTATATTGCGAGGGACGTTCCTACGTACCCCCAGTGACTATAACCGGTGTCATTTCCCGCGCTTCCCTCTAAAATAAAAATTTTCGATACAAACTAAATGAATAGAAATACGTACCCTTGATTCACAAAAAATCGTAGCGCCCTTATTTTCGATCCAATCATTACAAACGACACGGATTCGGAATCCTGAGGCTTTTTACATAAGATACATGTATAATATGTATAGGGTGCGACGTTAATTTTTCGAAAATAAAAATTGCGATTTTAGAGCTCATTTTGAGCGAATTTTGAACTTTCAAAAAATTGTAGCGCCGTTATTTGTGGACGGATCTTTAAAACTATTCAGAATCGGATTTGGCAGCCTTTTTGGCTTCGGATAGGCTTAAGAAACCATAGGCGTGCTATTCCAGAGCTTTGGGAAAACGTTTTGAAAATTCAAAATCGATGGGTTTTAACCCATGTCTTTTGGCAAAATATGAAAAAATAGAATTGCTTTATATTGCGAGGGACGTTCCTACGTACCCCTAGTGACTATAACCGGTGTCATTTCCCGCGCTTCCCTCTAAAATAAAAATTTTCGATACAAACTAAATGAATAGAAATACGTACCCCTTGATTCACAAAAAAAATCGTAGCGCCCTTATTTTCGATCCAATCATTACAAACGACACGGATTCGGAATCCTGAGGCTTTTTACATAAGATACATGTATAATATGTATAGGGTGCGACGTTAATTTTTCGAAAATAAAAATTGCGATTTTAGAGCTCATTTTGAGCGAATTTTGAACTTTCAAAAATTGTAGCGCCGTTATTTGTGGACGGATCTTTAAAACTATTCAGAATCGGATTTGGCAGCCTTTTGGCTTCGGATAGGCTTAAGAAACCATAGGCGTGCTATTCCAGAGCTTTGGGAAAACGTTTTGAAAATTCAAAATCGATGGGTTTTAACCCATGTCTTTTGGCAAAATATGAAAAAATAGAATTGCTTTATATTGCGAGGGACGTTCCTACGTACCCCTAGTGACTATAACCGGTGTCATTTCCCGCGCTTCCCTCTAAAATAAAAATTTTCGATACAAACTAAATGAATAGAAATACGTACCCCTTGATTCACAAAAAATCGTAGCGCCCTTATTTTCGATCCAATCATTACAAACGACACGGATTCGGAATCCTGAGGCTTTTTACATAAGATACATGTATAATATGTATAGGGTGCGACGTTAATTTTTCGAAAATAAAAATTGCGATTTTTTGAGCTCATTTTGAGCGAATTTTGAACTTTCAAAAATTGTAGCGCCGTTATTTGTGGACGGATCTTTAAAACTATTCAGAATCGGATTTGGCAGCCTTTTGGCTTCGGATAGGCTTAAGAAACCATAGGCGTGCTATTCCAGAGCTTTGGGAAAACGTTTTGAAAATTCAAAATCGATGGGTTTTAACCCATGTCTTTTGGCAAAATATGAAAAAATAGAATTGCTTTATATTGCGAGGGACGTTCCTACGTACCCCTAGTGACTATAACCGGTGTCATTTCCCGCGCTTCCCTCTAAAATAAAAATTTTCGATACAAACTAAATGAATAGAAATACGTACCCTTGATTCAAAAAAATCGTAGCGCCCTTATTTTCGATCCAATCATTACAAACGACACGGATTCGGAATCCTGAGGCTTTTTACATAAGATACATGTATAATATGTATAGGGTGCGACGTTAATTTTTCGAAAATAAAAATTGCGATTTTTAGAGCTCATTTTGAGCGAATTTTGAACTTTCAAAAATTGTAGCGCCGTTATTTGTGGACGGATCTTTAAAACTATTCAGAATCGGATTTGGCAGCCTTTTGGCTTCGGATAGGCTTAAGAAACCATAGGCGTGCTATTCCAGAGCTTTGGGAAAACGTTTTGAAAATTCAAAATCGATGGGTTTTAACCCATGTCTTTTGGCAAAATATGAAAAAATAGAATTGCTTTATATTGCGAGGGACGTTCCTACGTACCCCTAGTGACTATAACCGGTGTCATTTCCCGCGCTTCCCTCTAAAATAAAAATTTTCGATACAAACTAAATGAATAGAAATACGTACCCTTGATTCAAAAAAATCGTAGCGCCCTTATTTTCGATCCAATCATTACAAACGACACGGATTCGGAATCCTGAGGCTTTTTACATAAGATACATGTATAATATGTATAGGGTGCGACGTTAATTTTTCGAAAATAAAAATTGCGATTTTAGAGCTCATTTTGAGCGAATTTTGAACTTTCAAAAATTGTAGCGCCGTTATTTGTGGACGGATCTTTAAAACTATTCAGAATCGGATTTGGCAGCCTTTTGGCTTCGGATAGGCTTAAGAAACCATAGGCGTGCTATTCCAGAGCTTTGGGAAAACGTTTTGAAAATTCAAAATCGATGGGTTTTAACCCATGTCTTTTGGCAAAATATGAAAAAATAGAATTGCTTTATATTGCGAGGGACGTTCCTACGTACCCTAGTGACTATAACCGGTGTCGTTTCCCCGCGCTTCCTCTAAAATAAAAATTTTCGATACAAACTAAATCAATAGAAATACGTACCCTTGATTCACAAAAAATCGTAGCGCCCTTATTTTCGATCCAATCATTACAAACGACACGGATTCGGAATCCTGAGGCTTTTTACATAAGATACATGTATAATATGTATAGGGTGCGACGTTAATTTTTCGAAAAAAAAATTGCGATTTTAGAGCTCATTTTGAGCGAATTTTGAACTTTCAAAAATTGTAGCGCCGTTATTTGTGGACGGATCTTTAAAAAATATTCAGAATCGGATTTGGCAGCCTTTTGGCTTCGGATAGGCTTAAGAAACCATAGGCGTGCTATTCCAGAGCTTTGGGAAAACGTTTTGAAAATTCAAAATCGATGGGTTTTAACCCATGTCTTTTGGCAAAATATGAAAAAATAGAATTGCTTTATATTGCGAGGGACGTTCCTACGTACCCCTAGTGACTATAACCGGTGTCATTTCCCGCGCTTCCTCTAAAATAAAAATTTTCGATACAAACTAAATCAATAGAAATACGTACCCCTTGATTCACAAAAAAAATCGTAGCGCCCTTATTTTCGATCCAATCATTACAAACGACACGGATTCGGAATCCTGAGGTTTTTTTACATAAGATACATGTAAAATATGTATAGGGTGCGACGTTAATTTTTCGAAAATAAAAAATTGCGATTTTTAGAGCTCATTTTGAGCGAATTTTGAACTTTCAAAAAATTGTAGCGCTGTTATTTGTGGACGGATCTTTAAAAACTATTCAGAATCGGATTTGGCAGCCTTTTTAGCTTCGGATAGGCTTAAGAAACCATAGGCGTGCTATACCAGAGCTTTGGGAAAACGTTTTGAAAATTCAAAATCGATGGGTTTTAACCCATGTCTTTTTGACAAAATATGAAAAAAATAGAATTGCTTTATATTGCGAGGGGATGTTTCTACGTACCCCTACTAACTATAATCGGTGTCATTTCCT
Source organism: Sinopyrophorus schimmeli (assembly GCA_036325965.1). Classification (NCBI taxonomy): domain Eukaryota; kingdom Metazoa; phylum Arthropoda; class Insecta; order Coleoptera; family Elateridae; genus Sinopyrophorus; species Sinopyrophorus schimmeli. The sequence goes on from JARFIZ010000110.1 coordinate 675,670, forward strand.
CGCGCTACACCTCTAAAATAAAAATTTCGATAAAACTAAATAATTCAAAAAAGTTTAAAGCCTCCTTGTCTTCATTTAATTATTGGACCGTGCGTTTTGATTTTTTGATTTTTATATTTTATTAATTTTTCCTGTCTTGTTTATTTTTCGAACTTGCTATAACTTTTGAATTTTATTGCAAAATTAATTCATGTTTACTTAGATTTTTTTCAAAATTTGGTAAAAATTACTACGTCTTATACTTTTTATTTAATTTATTATTTTTTAATATTTCACTTCTTTATTTATTTTTTTAATACTTACCTTTTTTGTTGTCTTCCCTTGATTTATGTAGCACTTTGAAGGGCACTTAACTTTTATTTATTAATACTTTTATAAAATAACCCCACTCCATCCACATATTATTATTTTATCTTTTCACACACACTTAAAACACCTTCCTTTTCCCTTTTATTTATAGTATGTAATTGTAATGTAATGTAATTGTAAAAGAAGTTGCAATCCCAAGTTTGACGTGCAAATCACTCTTAATTAATTACAATAAAAAAAATCGTAAGGGTTGCAACTTTTATTATATTAAAACTTGGTTTTTAATTAATTAATTATTTTAATAATGTATAATTTAAAACAGATAAGAAGTTTGAATTAAATATTTTGAAGAAGCGGACTTAAAAATGTGTGATTCAAACTTCTTAACTGTTAAATTTAAACTCTGTAAAATAACTTGTATAAATTATTAGATATAATAAAGAGTCTTTATTGTTACCCGAATTTTAATAATTATTAATTGGAAGAGCAAGAGCAAGAGCAAGAGTCAGGTGGGCTTTTACACCTAACTACTTAAACATTTAAAAATAAATTTTAAATGAATATAATAGGACGTGTACTTTATAACGTTTAAAACACTTACTTCGTATAACAACGCCATAGCTCAGATGGTTGGAGATCGGTTGTTTGTTCAAATGGTCTCGAGTTCGATACCAGTCAAAGTTAAATTTTTAAAAATCTCTAAGAAAAATCCAACGAGCAACGAGCCGAACGAGACGAATGACGAATGACGAATGACTGTAGGATACTCGTGATTTGAAAAATATTTTTAAAAATCTCTAAGATAAACCCTCGGCCGACTCGGCCGACTCGGCCGACCGTCACTCGCCATTTGTGATATTACGACTGTAGATCGCGATCACATTTTTGCAATTTTTCTTTTATGCCCCTGTTACCAGTTGACACATTCTCCTTACATTTTTAGTGTGATAAGAAACAACAGGTAGTTAATAGTTTTTTTTATTTCCCAAACCCCCCTTACATCCCACTTTACATCTAATTAGCCTAACAGAGGAATATTGGTCATAAAATTCAAATATGTTTACAATAGAGCACAGCCCTTGATTGGATGTTTTAAGATTATACAATCTTAGAACACCCCATCATTCAACAAACATTATGTGGTCCGATGTGAAGGGTAACCACTGTATGAAACCAACGAAAGCAAAAGTTTTAATCAAAGACTTAAGCCCTTCGCATCAGAGCACATGTTGTCTTAGATTAACAGAAAAAGATATACAATTTGTTACAATTTAAAAACCTAAAAATAATAAAAATCTGCATCCCTTTTTTGTCGTTTAATTTCAAAAGAAACCCTATTCAAATTAAACAAAGTGTCAAATATATAAATTAAGGGAGGTTTGATCGAAACATTAATATACTTATCAATATGATAGGACTGCAACTCTTTTAACAATTTATAAATAAATAATTCAACATAAATAAGTGTGGCAAAAAGAAATGTGTTTTAAAAGTAATTAAAATTCCCAAAATAAATTTACAACATAGTAAAAGTTTAGCAAAAACTACGCTAACATGGATTATCTAACTTAATCCTATGTAGAAAAAATGACAAAAAATATGAGGGTCGTTCTGTAAGATTAACTATAATTAATATACAAATCTGAAGATTTAGTCTTCCATTGATGATTCTGCTGGTGCTGCTGGATTAGGTTTCCGAAAGCCTCTTGAATTGCCTTATGTGAAGAAGAACCAAGGGTACATATACAAATCCACATTGGCTTCCGAAAGTATTTTTCAACACGACTGTTCTCTGCAATAAAATAAAAAACAAAATTAAGAAAAATTACTAAAGCCTATATAATACAAGATCGAGATTTTAACTGTTATTAATATTATTTAAAGTATACCCAATAATATTTATTAAAAGATTAAAATTTAATCAGTCTAAGATTAGTATTTTCCAAAACAATATATCCCATGAATTGGATTGAAATGTTAACTAAATTAATTTCCAGGTTATCCTGTCTTGCATCCCTCCCAAAGAAAAACCCTCCGCAAAAGTTAGAAAAGGATCATAAATGATAATACCTAAACAGTTCCAAAACAATTTAGAATTTGTATTTTGTATCTCCGAGGAAGCACTTCTTAGACCCCCGGAATCACTACCACTTCTCTGAATTTGTTACAATTAGATCCTTTGAGAAATGCTACAGTTCTATTGCTACATCCTGAAAGCATGTGTTTTATAAATAATAACGATTGACACAAAGTTAAAGCTCTGTTTAATTAGAAAAATTCGATATGGACCAATTGCATTTTATTATAAAACTAAAAATAGACCATAGCTTTGTTTGTAACTTCAAATTCAAGATGATCATTCCACGATCACAAAAACAATTAGGGACACACAGATACACTAAAATTAAAATATTCATACATAAAATTAACACAACAAAATTAATAAATTAATCAAAAGCACCTTAAATACATTATTATGTATTTACAAAACTTTGAAGATCACATAGATGTAAAATTATTGTAATTATGTTGCTAGAAGAACAAACTCTTTTCTTGCTTCCAACAGGTTTTTAACATCTATATAACTTTAATTACTTCATGAGTTTCACAGTTTTCAAAAGGACAAATCTGTAACAAAAATGAAGCTTGAAGTATGATATAATATCCTAAATCATACATCGGATGCACTCTTTTCTCAGTAAAATTTTTAAGGTTAAACATGTAAAATTAAACAATAACAATCTGTCAATAAAAGAAAATTATTTCTACACCCAAATAATACAGCTTCCGCCATCTAACAATTAGAGGCTACACTTTAATAGTTAAGTTAAAAACCAACCCTTCTTTTTAATACCATTATAAATTCCTGTAATGAGTTCTGGAAAACAGCAGCAGATGTCACCTCAAGTATCAAATTAATTTGTTGTCATTTTTAGCTATTAAAATGTCGGCCCTTATTCAGGATTTTAATTTATGTGCTATTTCGGGACTTGATTAAAATGGAAAAAGTGATTGTAATTTTATAATTCTTGATGTCTAATTTAATTGAGAACATGCGCTTGAATTCTATTAATTTACAAGAATTTTGTACGCTCCAATGAAATCAAATAAAATTTAATCAGTGTCCGATTAATAATTTTCAAAACATAAATGATAATTAAATTAATTCTCAGGTTTGTAGTTCCGTCCTGTGCCCTTCTCAAAGAAAAGCCATCAGCAAATGTTTGAAAAGGATCATAAATGATAAAACCTACATAGTTCGAAAACAATTTAGGATTTGTATTTTGTATCTCTGAGGGAGCACTTTTTACGGTACCTATTCACTTACAGGTCGCCTGCAGTCCAGAATTGCAGATCAGTCAAGGGCAATTACATATACATGCCATTGATAGATTACAGCCTTCAGTTTAAGTGAATCTTACAATAGACTCATGTGTCGATAGCCTGTATATGTAATTGACCTTACCTAATCTGCAGGCAAACTGTAAGTGAATGAGTACCTCTAGACCCCCAGAATCACTACCACTTCTTTTCTGAATTTGTTACAATTAGATCCTTTGAGAAATGCTAGTTCCATTGCTACATATCGAAAGTATGTGTCTCATAAATAACAATAATTGACACAAAGTTCTGTTTAATTATAATGATTCGATATGAACCCAATGCATTTTATTATAAAACTAAAAATAGGCCATAGCTTTGTTTGTAACTTCAAATTAAAGATAATCATTCCACGATCGCAAAGACCATTACAGACACACACATACACTGAAATTAAAATATGCATACATAAAATTAACACAACAAAATTAATAAATTAATCAAAAGCAAACCTTAAATACATTATTATGTATTTACAAAACTTTGAAGATCACAGAAATGTAAAATTATTGTAATTATGTTGCTAGAAGAAGGAACTCTTTTCTTACTTCCATCAGGTTTTTAATATCTATATAACTTTAATTACTTCATGAGTTTCACAGTTTTCAAAAGGACAAATCCGTAACAAAAGTGAAGCTTGAAGTATGATATAATATCCTAAATCATACATTGGATGCACTATTTACTCAGTAAAATTTTTTAAAATTAAACATGTAAAACTAAACAATAACAATCTGTCAATACTAGAAAATAATTTCTGCACCCAAATAATACAACTGCCGCCATCTAATATTTAGAGTCTACACTTTAATATTTAAGTTAAAAACCAACCCTTCTTTTCCAACCATTTATAAATTCCTGTAATAAGTTCTGGAAAACAGCAGCAGATGTCACATCAAGTATCAAATTAATTTGTTGTCATTTTGTAGCTAATAAAATGTCGGTCCTTATTCATGATCTTAATTTATTTTCTATTTCGGGACTTGATTAAAGTGGAAAAAGTGAATGTAATTCTATAATTGTTGATGGCTAATTGAATTGAGAACATCCACTTGGATTCTATTAATTAACAATAATTTTGTTCGCTCCAATGAAGTCAAATAAAATTTAATCAGTGTCCGATTATTAATGTTCAAAACATAAAATGATAATTAAATTAATTCTCAGGTTTGTAGTTCCGTCCTGTGCCCTTCTCAAAGAAAATCCGTCGTCAGCAAATGTTTGAAATGGATCATAAATGATAAAACCGAAATATTTCCAAGACAATTTAGAATTTTTAATTTGTACTTCTTGGTGAGCACTTCTAAGAGCCCCAGAGTTTACTTTTTTACAATTATATCCTTTGAGAAATGCTACAGTACCATTGCTACAACCCAAAGATATGCTTTTTATAAATAATAAAGAATAACAAATAAAAGTCAATAAAGAAACTTACCGTACGTTATTGGGAATCCGATGAGAAGAAGACCGACCACCAAAAGCAGATGCCTTTGACTGATATCTGTGCCTCGCTTACTGGGCAAGTCCTTCGAGTGATCACCGGTGAAACTCGCTTTCTCCTAAGAACAAAAGAGATTTATAAAATATACAAAAGATTTGAATAGCATTATTTAAATGTTTAGCAGGTTCTATTAAAAGAATCATATTTTTTTCATAATTTTAATAAGAACTCGGGATGTTTTAGAAAATACTCAACTACTAATAAATTTACATTTCGATTTGTTATCATAAGCAATAAACACTAATCAATTCTAGCAGTCGGTACGAGTTTAAACGTCCTGAACGTCGCAATATAATTAAACCGCCCGTTCTGAAATTTAGTGCAGCAACTAAAATATGTTTAAATTAACTATCGAGTTTTGAAACTAAGAACCCTTTAATTTAATAATGGTTACACCTATGTAGAAAAAACATTCCCGTACTTTCGGCACCCCTGCCGTAGAATGAAAGAGAAATTGTTAGAATTAATATTTACCTCAGATTAGGGGTTGTAATTAAAATTAGGAGCACTTATTTATACAAATACACAACCGTTTGCCTTCGCTATACACTCACAAATGAGTCAGTAAACGAAATTAATGTAAAAGCCGATATACGCTATCGCATTGACCCCAAAGCAAAATTTCCAGGTATCAAAAGCGATAAATAATTTAAAAGAAAGAACAAATACAGAGTAATACATAAATATTGGCTCCTACTTTATTTTAAAGCACTCATTTTAGTTTATGAAAGAAAAGAAATCAATTAAACAAGAACATTTTCAGAATTAGCAAAATAACCATTCTTATTATTTGTAAGAAGAAAACATATACTTTACAGCCCTGTATCTCTATTCATTTTAAGAGTTAAGAAAAACCCTTTCATGAGCGAAAAAACTAGTCCTTTGGTCCTTAAAAGCTGTAACAATATTTTCCAAAACGCAACGAAAAGTTAAAGAAATAAACGAATTTGTTTAATACTACCTACCAACAAACTATTTAATAGAAATACAATTTTGGGGAACCAAATATCTTTTAAGATATATTAAAACCCTTTTAGAAGCCAAAGACTAGTTTATTGGTACTTAAAAGCAATCCCCCATTCATGGACAGTTGCTATTTTTAACAAAGTGTTAAATTGATTTGTTATAGGGCTTTTTGCTTTATAGCCAACTTTTTTCGGAACGTAAAGTGTGGTTTGGGTGTACTATTCAAACAATACCTTCATACCTATTAACATAAGGTCATCGTAGAGCTTTACCATCAGCAAAGAAGTGCGACAAGACTGTGTCCTTTCTTATATTCTATTTAAAATCTACAGAGAATAGAGTATTCGTAAAGCAATAGTGAATTGGAATGATGACATCGATATATGGTCAGAAGATCTCAAAATCTGCAATATGTAGACGACACAACCATCCTGGTTAGTTCAGAAGAAGATATTACGCTTAGAGCATTCCAATCATAGCCATAAATTTCACTAAAGACTCCTGCTATAAAAGTTCTCTGTGATGAGCGAGCTGTTAATTTGTACATCTTCTTGTACTGTAAAAACATTCTTTCAGAGTGACTTAGTGTTTGCAACAGTTGAACCTGGCTTCGACCACGGATATAAACTAAAAGAAAACAGACTAAGTTTATGATTAAATTTACAACAGTGTACTTACTGATATATCATTTGTCTATAAATATTTCCAATCATGTAATAATAACTACATGAAGTAAATAGACTTGATATCCTATTCTAATAGTTTTTATTGAACATGATTGTAACATCGATTTTATCACATTTAGTTATTAAAATTGTAGTTTTATATTTGTTCAATATGAAAAACACCAAGAATTTAATCAATTTAATTAATAATATTGGAAAAATGTTCTTGTATTGGCCAAATTGACGTTAAATAACCATGATGGCAGACGTATACGTCTACAAAAGATAGGCAATTCCAAATATTTTCAAAGTGAAGTATACGCGGTTGCCTAACAATCAGGTGTTCAAATTTACATTTTTAAAAAGAAAAATTTATTATTAAATACCTATAGACCAATCCGCAGCCAAAAAGTCCATAAGTTTGAAATCTACAAAGTTCTCAAAGATACGTCGACAAGTAACCGAGATGTGAATTTTGTGGTACAAAAACGATTCACTAATTTTAACTCTTAATTGTTATAAAAATTAACATTGCTCCACAAGCTTTAATTTGTTGTTCTGTATGTGAGATAACTCGCAAAGAAAATAGTAGTTAAAAAAGAAAACTCACCCCAAAATAATAAAGCAAGCTGTTGTTCTTTGGTCGGCACTACAATTCTTAGATGTAAGGCTGCTTAAAGGTAAAAAGTAGCCAAGATCCTTTTGATTATTAATGAAGTTCTAAGTTGCCAATTTATAGCTAAAAAAAAGAAAATATTCTTTGTTAAACAAAAACTAACAAATTTACAGAGTAATACGATATTTAATGGCGCAAATATGTTAGAATCGTTTTAAAAATCAATAAGCTAAATGCATTTCATAATTTAAATTCGAATAAGTTATAAAGCATATTTAGAGCTCGCAATCGCATTACTGATATTATTTGTCCGAAGAATTAAAATTGTTAGAAACACAAGTAAATATCATATATCCTTTCAAATTCATTAATCTTCTGTTGTAGCTTACTGAAACATAATTTAAGTTAGGAACAGACATAAAATTAACACAACAAAATTAAATAAGTAATCAAAAGCAAACCTTAAATACATTATTATCTATTTACAAAACTTTGAAGATCACAGAGATAAAAAAAATTGTAATTATGTTGCTAGAAGAACCAACTCTTCTTGCTTCCATCAGGTTTTTAACATCTATATAACTTTAATGAATTCTCAGGTTTGTAGTTCCGTCCTGTGCCCTTCTCAAAGAAAAACCATCAGCAAATGTTTGAAAAGGATCAGAAATGATAATACCTAAACAGTTCCAAAACAATTTAGAATTTGTATTTTGTATCTCCGAGGAAGCACTTCTTAGACCCCTGGAATCACTACCACTTCTTCTCTAAATTTGTTACAATTAGATCCTTTGAGAAATGCTACAGTTCTATTGCTACATCCTGAAAGCATGTGTTTTATAAATAATAACGATTGACACAAAGTTAAAGCTCTGTTTAATTAGAAAAATTCGATATGAACCCATTGCATTTTATTATAAAACTAAAAATAGACCATAGCTTTGTTTGTAACTTCAAATTCAAGATGATCATTCCACGATCACAAAAAACAATTAGGGACACACACATACACTAAAATTAAAATATTCATACATAAAATTAACACAACAAAATTAATAAATTAATCAAAAGCACCTTAAATACATTATTATGTATTTACAAAACTTTGAAGATCACATAGATGTAAAATTATTGTAATTATGTTGCTAGAAGAACAAACTCTTTTCTTGCTTCCATCAGGTTTTTAACATCTATATAACTTTAATTACTTCATGAGTTTCACAGTTTTCAAAAGGACAAATCTGTAACAAAAATGAAGCTTGAAGTATGATATAATATCCTAAATCATACATCGAATGCACTCTTATCTCAGTAAAATTTTTAAGGTTAAACATGTAAAATTTAACAATAACAATCTGTCAATAAAAGAAAATTATTTCTACACCCAAATAATACAGCTTCCGCCATCTAACAATTAGAGGCTACACTTTAATAGTTAAGTTAAAAACCAACCCTTTTTTTTAAAACTATTATAAATTCCTGTAATGAGTTCTGGAAAACAGCAGCAGATGTCACCTCAAGTATCAAATTAATTTGTTGTCGTTTTTAGCTATTAAAATGTCGGCTCTTATTCAGGATTTTAATTTATGTGCTATTTCGGGACTTGATTAAAATGGAAAAAGTGATTGTAATTTTATAATTCTTGATGTCTAATTTAATTGAGAACATGCGCTTGAATTCTATTAATTTACAAGAATTTTGTACGCTCCAATGAAATCAAATAAAATTTAATCAGTGTCGGATTAATAATTTTCAAAACATAAATGATAATTAAATTAATTCTCAGGTTTGTAGTTCCGTCCTGTGCCCTTCTCAAAGAAAAGCCATCAGCAAATGTTTGAAAAGGATCATAAATGATAAAACCTACTTAGTTCGAAAACAATTTAGGATTTGTATTTTGTATCTCCGAGGGTGCACTTTTTACGGTACCTATTCACTTACAGGTCGCCTGCAGTCCAGAATTGCAGATCAGTCAAGGGCAATTACATATACATGCGATTGATAGATTACAGCCTTCAGTTTAAGTGAATCTTACAATAGACTCCTGTGTCGATAGCCTGTATATGTAATTGACCTTATCTAATCTGCAGTTCTGGACTGCAGGCGAACTGTAAGTGAATGAGTACCTCTAGACCCCCAGAATCACTACCACTTCTTCTCTGAATTTGTTAAAATTATATCCTTTGAGAAATGCTACATATTGAAAGCATGTGTCTTATAAATAACAATAATTGACACAAAGTTCTGTTTAATTATAATGATTCGATATGAACCCAATGCATTTTATTACAAAACTAAAAATAGGCCATAGCTTTGTTTGTACCTTCAAATTAAAAATAATCATTCCAGGATCACAAAGACAAGGACGAACACACATGTACACTGAAATTAAAATATTCATACATAAAATTAACACAACAAAATGAATAAATTAATCAAAAGCAAACCTTAAATACATTATTATGTATTTATAAAACTTTGAAGATCACAGAGATAAAAAAAATTGTAATTACGTTGCTAGAAGAAGGAACTCTTCTTGTTTCCATCGGGTTTTTGACATCTATATAAGTTTAATTAATTCTCCGATTTGTAGTTTCGTCCTGTGCTCTTCTCAAAAAAAAACCATCAGCAAATGTTTGAAAAAGATCATAAATGACAAAACCTAAATATTTCCAAGACCATTTAGAATTTTGAATTTGTACTTCTTGGTGAGCACTTCTAAGGCCCCCCAGAGTTTACTTTTTTATTATTTGAAAAATGCTACAGTTCCATTGCTACAACCCAAAGGTTAGCTTTTTATAAATAATAAAGAATGACAAAAACTTAAAACTATATTTAATTACAAGAATTCGAAATAAACACTGGGTTTTATTACAAAGCAAAATTTTAAGAGATAGGGCTTCCGTTAGCTTCAACACATTATAAACCAAAAGGGATGTTGGAAGGCCAAGAAAGGGATGGGTGTCAGAACGGTGTACAGCCTAATCCCTGAAATAAAGAAGAATTAAAAATAGGCCATAAGCTTTGTTTATAACTACAAATTATACATAATTATTCCACAATCACAAAAACAGTTACAGATACACACATACACATAAATTAAACAATTCAGTCATGAAAACATACATAAAATTATACAAAGAAAATTAATAATGTAGTCAAAAGTCAACCTTAAATACTTCATTATGTATTTACCAAGATTTGAAGGTCACACAGATGAAAATTGTATTTTGTTGCTTGAACAATGGACTCTTTTCTTGCTTCCATCAGTTTCGTGTCATCTTCTATTTAACTATAATTGCTTTGTGACTCGCAGCTCTCAAAAGGGCAAATCTGTAACAAAAATAAAGGTCGTAGTGTGATTTTTCTTTTGGTATAATGATCGATATCAATTAACTCAGTTTACTCTAAATAAAATTGTTCTTACTGGGAAAATCATGCACTTCCACAATGTCAGTTAAAAACAGTAAATATCGATTACCATTCAACTTAAACCCATTAAATTTATTACATTCTGAAGCCTACGTAGAAGCCTATGTAGAAAAAATTTCCCGTACTTTGGGCACCCCTGCTGTAGAATGAAAGAGAAATTGTTATAATAAATATTTACCTCAGATTAAGGTTTGTAATTAAAATTAGGAGCACTTATTCTTACAAATACACAACGGTTTGCCTTCGCTGTACACTCACAAATGAGTCAGTAAACGAAATTTATGTAAAAGCCGATATACGCTATCGCATTTACCCCAAAGCAAAATTTCCAGGTATCAAAAGCGATAAATAATTTAAAAGAAAGAACAAATACAGAGTAATACATAAATATTGGCTCCTACTTTATTTTAAAGCACTCATTTTTAGTTTATGAAAGAAAAGAAATCAATTAAACAAGAACATTTTCAGAATTAGCAAAATAACCATTCTTATTATTTGTAAGAAGAAAAACATATACTTTACAGCCCTGTATCTCTATTAATTTTAAGAGTTAAGAAAAACCCTTTCATGAGCAAAAAAACTAGTCCTTTGGCCCTTAAAAGCTGTAACAAAATTTTCCAAAACGCAACGAAAAGTTAAAGAAATAAACGAATTTGTTTAATACTACCTACAAACAAACTATTTAATAGAAATACACTTTTGGGGAACCAAATATCTTTTAAGATATATTAAAACCCTTTTAGAAGTCAAAGACTAGTTTATTGGTACTTAAAAGCAATCCCCATTCATGGACAGTTGCTATTTTTAACAAAGTCTTAAATTGATTTGTTATACGGCTTTTTGCTTTATTGACAACTTTTTTCGGAACGTAAAGTGTGGTTTGGGTGTACTATTCAAACAATACCTTCATACCTATTAACATAAGGACATCATAGAGCTTTACCATCAGCAAAGAAGTGCGAACCCGACTGTGTCCTTTTTATATTCTATTTAAAATCTACAGAAAATGGAGTATTCGTAAAGCAATAGAGAATTGGAATGATGACATCGATAGATGGTCAGAAGATCTCAAAATCTGCAATATGTAGACGACACAACCATCCTAGTTAGTTCAGAAGAAGATATTGTGCTTAGAGCATTCCAATGATAGCCATAAATCTCACCAAGGACTCCTGCTATAAAAGTTCTCTGTGGTGAGTAAGCTGTTAATTTGTACATCTTCTTGTACTGTAAAACATTCTTTCAGAGTGACTTAGTGTTTGCGACAGTTGAACCTGGCTTCGACCACCGATATAAACTAAAACAAAACAGAATAAGTTTATGCTTAAACTTACAAGAGTGTACTCACTGATATATCATTTGTACATAAATATTTCCAATCATCTAATAACCACATGAAGTAAATAGACTTGGTATCCTATTCTAATAGTTTTTAGTGAACATGATTATAGCATCGATTTTATCACATTTAGTTATTAAAATTGTAGTTTTACATTTGTTCAATATAAAAAACACCAAGAATTTAATCAATTTAATTAATAATATTGGAAAAATGTTCTTGTATTGATTAAATTGACGTTAGATAACCATGATGGCCGATGTATATGTCCACAAAAGATAGGCAATTCTAAATACTTTCAAAGTGGAGTATACGCGGTTGCCTAACAATCAGGTGTTCAAATTTACATTTTAAAAAAGAAAAATTTATTATTAAATACCTATAGACCAATCCGCAGCCAAAAAGTCCATAAGTTTGAAATCTACAAAGTTCTCAAAGATCCGTCGACAAGTAACCGTGATTTTTGTGGTACAAAACGATTCAATAATTTTAACTCTTAATCGTTATAAAATTAACATTGCCCCACAAGCTTTAATTTGTTGTTCTCTATGTGAGATAAATCGCAAAGAAAATAGTAGTTAAAAGAAAACTCACCCCAAAATAATAAAGCAAGCTGTTGTTCTTCAAGGGTGTTCTTTGGTCGGCACTACAATTCTGAGATGTAAGGCTGCTTAAAGGTGAAGGTAAAAAGTAGCCAAGATCCTTTTGATTATTAATGAAGTTCTAAGTTGCCAATTTATAGCTAAAAAAAAAATATTCTTTGTTAAATAACTGTTAAACAGAAACTAACAAATTTACAGAGTAATACGATATTTAATGGCGCAAATATGTTAGAATCGTTTTAAAAATCAATAAACTAAATGCATTTCATAATTTAAATTGAATAAGTTATAAAGCATATTTGGAGCTCGCAATCGCATTACTGATATTATTACTAATATTATTTGTCCAAAGAATTAAAATTGTTAGAAACACAAGTAAATATCATATATCCTTTCATATTCATTAATCTTCTGTTGTAGCTTACTGAAACATAATTTAAGTTAGGAACAGACATAAAATTAACACAACAAAATTAATAAATTAATCAAAAGCAAACCTTAAATAAATTATTATCTATTTACAAAACTTTGAAGATCACAGAGATAAAAAAAATTGTAATTATGTTGCTAGAAGAACGAACTCTTCTTGCTTCCATCAGGTTTTGACATCTATATAACTTTAATGAATTCTCAGGTTTGTAGTTCCGTCCTGTGCCATTCTCAAAGAAAACCATCAGCAAATGTTTGAAAAGGATCATAAATGATAAAACCTAAATATTTCCAAGACCATTTAGAATTTGTACTTCTTGGTGAGCACTTCTAAGGCCCCCAGAGTTTACTTTTTTAGGTACTTGTGCCTTGGAATGAAACAATTTTGAATTTATGCGCGTCAACGAAAGTTTTATCGATTTTATGGCTCGGATATTGTAAGTCAGTGAAATACAGCTGTATTTTGAGTTTAACCTAAAAAGTTGATTTTGAAAGTATAAGGTATGTATTATTTTGTTTTATTAAAGAATTACTTTATCTTCACACGTATTAATATTGAAGAGATCAATTTTAAATAAAATTTACTAATATTATGTTACGTTAATTTTAGATAAACAGCAATACTTCAAGTTATAAACTCCTACAATAATTCTGGCAATTTTTTTGTATCATTCATTTGAATCAGATCGTGGAAGAATATTACTAATTAAACAAGTTGTAGTAGAAAAATCTGCATCCTATTAATTAAAGAAGACTACAGGTAAAACGTTACACTAATTATGATGAAATTTAAGTATATATGTATATTTTAAAACCACAATAATAAATGACAAGTATATTGCAGGAATATCTTTTGGATTAAAAAAGGGTGGACCAAGAAGGTATTTACAAATCAAAGACTAGATTCAAATGGCCAAGAAAAAATAATAGCAAAAGTATGAAGGCAGAAAGGCAGGCCACAAAGAATATAGATGGGGAGTCTATGACGACTAAGAACATTTATATACTTATTTCAACAAAATATAATTATGAATTTAGAGTTGTTAAAAGTGCATAACTCAAATCATTGAAAATTGAATTGCGCGCTTATAATAAAAGAGGTGGCATTAATAAAATAGAATATATGTAACTACTTCTATTGAGGCGTATTTTGGGTAGCATATACTCACAAAATTTTACACTACAGCATCATCTAACGCGTATTATTTGTAAACAAATAGAATCGTTGACTACTTTATTGGTCAACTGTTAGTAGGAGTTGCCGAAACGAGAAATTGAGAAGCGCGCAAATGCGCGTTTCATGAATCATTGCAAGGCACAAGTACCCTTTTTTACAATTATATCCTTTGAGAAATGCTACAGTTCCATTTCTACAACCCGAAGGCATGCTTTCTGTAAATAATAAAGAATAACAAAAAATTAAAACTATATTTAATTACAAGAATTCGAAATAAACGTTAAGAACAAAAAAAAATAGATATTATATTAGTTTTTAAACATAAGAGCGAGAAAATTTGTTAGAGCCGGTTGAAGATTGTTTCTTTTTAAATTTAGAACTCAGAAACTTTGTGAGCTGTAATATAATGTTATTTTATACTTTCTGTGTAATTCAAAAGAAGCAAAAGAGGAAGTAAGCGGAATAGAATACGTTTGTATTTGACGAGAAGAATGATAATATTTACTGCTCTTTCATTTTCATCCATGATTTTAGAAACAAATAATACTTGTTTTAATTTGATTTTGTAAAATTAGGTACTTTTAAATACTGTTAAATTTGATTCTACATATTATTTGAGATTAGATATATTAGTTATTAATTAATAATGAACTAGGTGTGTGAATTGTGTGTGTGGTTGTTTGAATTGTATTGTAACATAGACTTCCACACAAAAACACCGATAAACATCTACAGTTTTTCACTAGTGAGATACGGAGGGATTTTCACTACCATGTGATTAATAGAAAACCTTCAATAAGTGAAAATCAGATAGAGATATAAAGTTTTCTACTTGTAAAAAAGACATGTAACTCAACAAATCCCGCTTCCATACAAAGATTAACCAGAGAGTTCCACATGTAGAAGTCAAATAAACACATAGTTTTACACTGGTAAGACACAAAAGAGAACTACTTGATTGAAAATTTTTAGCAAGTGAAAAACATATAGACATATATAGTTTTTCACCAACGACAAAGAGAAAGCTATTAATTGACGTCGACTATATGTACGATACCAATTTATCATACGGATGTTCCAAAAAGTGGGACTGGAACGAACATATGGGTTTCTCAAAGAGTAACAGAGAGATACAGATACAATTTTAATAAAATGCGCAAAACACTAAATAATAAATACAACTTGTCAGACAATTAAGTACTGGAACTTAACTCACTTATGAATGACTCTAAACTGAACAAAAATATACTGCAAGCTAAGTGGTCTTATGTGTACTATCATTGAGTTATGGTATCGTAAACTTTAATTTGAAAATTTGTAATAAATACCTTATTATTTAGAATACTTTGACAAATTTTTTTAAGTCTGTTATAACAATGGCATTAAAACCATACGTAGATTTTTTAAAATATATAAAACCATTGAAATCGTATTCAAATATGTATTAAAGTAGGGAAGATAGGCTTGGCAACAGGATATGAAAATAGGGACTTGAAATAAAGTTTCTTATCTTAATCAGTTCACGGGTAACATATGATGTTTCTAATATTAAAGTTACGCACGTTTATTTTGAAACATGATATATAAACGATAAAAAAAGTACAATAAACAATCTTAATCTATGTTTATTATGAAACAAAATATTCAAAAAATTAAATAAATTAGCTATGAAGAGCTTACTAAATAATCTCATTTTATTTTAAACGCATATGGAGACGATGCTGTGTTTCCATTTACTGGAAAATTTAAATGCATTATTCTCGAAATTTTTTAGATTTAAGACATATTGCTTACAACCTTGTATTACTTAGATTGGTGTCAGGTATCACCGGGTAGTCTCGGTACCTATTCGTCTGACACCCTGTAGTGTTATGCGAATACATAATGAATTAAAATTGTAAAATATTAAGTAAATCAAGCGACTTTTCTAAACAGTGGAAAGTCGGTGATACACAGTGTACTAAAAATAATTATTATTGAATAATTTTAAGAATATTGCATGAGTTTCTTATTGCTAAAACTTTGTTCGGAGCAAAGATATTTGCTCGATTTTATTTTGGTACAGCCGCTATAAATGTCATACTCGAAAAATATTTTATATATTACCTAATTTTTGGATGCTAACAAAAAAACCGTACTTTGAATCTAAGAATAATCATGAGTTGACATTTAATGTACCTTAAATAGCTTCAATAAAATAAAACCAAAGCAGATATATAATATTCAATCATTAAGTATTCAAAAACAATTATTAAAGATTGCATAAATTCTCGAAAAACCCAACTTTTTGTTGGTCAGAAAGAAGATAATGTCAAAGAAGCATTAGCATTTCGTTCCCTTACGGCAATCTTTTAACAAATTCCGTAAAAAAACTTGAATGTCAAATATTTCTAAACTTTTTACGTATTACTGGTAAATTTATTATTAACAAAAGATAAGGGAAAGTCAAATTCGCAATGCTTGCATGAATTTTTAGTTGTAAAACATGGTAAAAGTTAAATCTCTCAAAAACCAAAGATTATTAAGCTTTATCCATAATCGAAGTCGGGCTATGGTGTAATACAATTTAATCTTTTGTTTTTTCGAACTTTTGAGTAAAAAGAAAAGAAACGAATTTTATTGCTGGTTTAATTAAAGAAAATTTAATCTCCAATTAGAACAAAATTAAAATTTCGTACTAGAAATTTACAGAGCAAGGAGACTTTATTTTAATAAATGATCATTAATAAAAGATAAATTGCAACAATTTAGAAATGGGTTAATTCTTACGATCTTATTTTAACACTTTCTTAAGAAATTCGTTATATCTATATCTTAAACAGATTTGCATCTGAATTTGTTACATCGCACTCTCGTAAACATTATGTGAATACAAATCTGGCGCCCCACCAAATGTAAGAAAGGGGCCATCAAATTAAGGAAGGGGATTAAGTTTTCGATAAAAGGCTTTCGTTCCCTAACTAGGGGTTTAGTTTAGTGAATTAAGTGTGTTATTTTGTGGCCTTAAAAAATATTAAAGGTACGTTTCATGAATGGGTAATAGTAATACGAAAAGGGTAATGAAAATCCAATCATAATTTAAAATTTTTTGCCCACGAATTAAATTTTTCAAAATTTATACACCTTAAATAATATTTAAATACCTGCTATGTTTTTTGTTTGACTATTATTCTTGATTTTTTATAGAAACTTAAATAGATAATAAAAGAAGTTATAATTTGCCAAATATGGGATGCAGTTATGCATTACCAAAAAGAACTTTAAGCATACCATTGTGAAAAAAATCTAGGCAAAGTAATAAGAGAAAACGGTTACTGTGATTAATTTTAAGATTAAAAATTCACTTTCTTCCTGTTATTCAGATCAGTGGCTGTGTTTTCGTCTTATCTCAAGCTTTTGTTGTTAATAGTGGAAGTAGTAAGTGCAACAATTGCACAGTTCTAAGTCGTTTAGGTATAAAATTTAAAATGTTATCTTGGATTTTGAAAAAAAATAATCAAACGCGATATTAGGTAATAATAAATCAATACTTATTTGAAAAACAAATTTTTTTTGACTAAAAATAAATTATATCATTAAATAATAATAAAATTACAAATTGGTTTAATGTACAGTCAGCCTAAGAAGTAATGAACACCCTAATAACAGTACTTACCGTAATCGAGCTATTTCAAGAGACAGGTTTTAGTTAAAAATAGTGTTTATGACGGCTTTTATAAGTACAACAAATAATTTTTTCTATAAATTGTTTAAAAAGAAAGCTTTATAATCAATTTACTAAATCTTTTCTAACAAAAACCACAGCTGTCACAAATACCTTTAAGTGTCTATTTCAGATTACAATTTTACTTCTAGGTACTAAAATTACAAAGATCAATCTTAATTGTTTTTTAACCATGCCACGCCAGATTTTGTCTCTTGGAATAATACGTTTACTGTAGGTCTGTTTCTAGGGTGTTGATTACTTTTTAGGCTGACTGTACATGTAAACTTTTTTTTATACAGGAACGGACTTGTGGGTTTTAACTGCTATTAAGTTTATTTTTATAAACTATTTTGCCTTTGATTATTTTAGTTCTTTTGGGTCTATTGTGTCAATACTTATTAAATTAAATATTCGTGAATATTAAACTCAATTGACAATAGTTATATAATAAAATGTCTTTGGTGAATTATTAAATTAATAACATTTAAAAGTTATGTCATTTTGCACATTTAGTGCTTATATATTTGTTCATGTATAATTTGCTTGTATATCATTAAAAAGTTGTTAAATATTGTTTGCATAGGTAATTATTAAAAAAAAATAATGCTTTAATCAATAATCATTTCTTCGTTGTAAAAGGAAAAGGCTGCTATGTATTTAAAGAACACACCCTTTAAATTGCGTTATATAACAACCCATTTAGACTTAATTTAATAACCATTAGCAATAATTACATGGAAAATAACAATTGTCCAACTCCTAAAGATTTTGAAAGATTAATAACGATGATTTGTGGATGAACTACCTACATTATTACTATTGTTGCAATAAAATTGATGTGCTACACAATTTAACATTTACACTAAATATTATTTTTAGATAAACAATTATTAATTGTCTAGACATGCAAACTTTCACCTTGTTCTTTTCGCAGAGATGAACTTATTAGAATCCTTACATAATTTCACGGATAAAAAAATAAACAACCGACAAACACGCATGTTCTTCCAACGGCTTATAAGAGAACAAATACTAAAAATTTACACACATAACATTGCACAATTCTAAAAGGACCCACCCTTTTACAAAATAAGTGGTCGTATTAAATTCGCTGTAGTAACTTTCGAAATGCTACTTACAGCTTTCTCTTGAATTTTAAAAATTTCGAGTTTTCCGAGAAATGTTATAAATCCGTTTTTTCCTAATTATAAGAACCGTTAAAAAGTTGAATACGTTTTATGCATCTACTATGATGTTGCACGAGATAGTTAAGTGTGAAATTGCGAAAGAGTATGTAATCTTCAGACGATTCTCTTGTGAAAAAAATTAGATTTCCAAATGTTTGTTTTTGCATAAAACTAATGGAGCTGATATTTTTTCTAATGTGTAGGTACCTAAGTATTAGTTATTTTGATAATTATTATCGGATTTAACAAGCTTCACAGAGAAAGTAACTTATGTTGCTTTTTTTATATGCAATTATGTATTAAATACAGTGCTTAAAAAAACAGTGTGCTAGGACTTTTAAAAAAAGAACTTTATAAATTATAAACATAGATCTTAAAAGATGCCTACTTTTTTCCCTTTATAATAATATAAGCAATTCAAAAGGTTTATTTAATTGTAAACATTTCAATTTACAATAATAATTTTTCTACTTCTACTTTGTGGGACAATATTCGTTACAATTTTAATTTAATCAAAATTTAAGCACTTTTTATCACTTATCTGTAATGTTTATAGCAGTTCTTTACTAAAAAGAAAATTATTTAAAAAAATTTATTCTGTCCTTGTCATTTTGTAGCAGAAAATTAAATAAATTATTATAGGATTGCTCAAATAAAAATTCTGTCGACCGACAGCGTACCCACAGAAGACACGTAAACACTTGAGAAGCCCACCACGCACCCACGCCAGGCACATATGTTAAAAATTTGAGAAAATGAAAATGCATTGCTTCGGAAAGAAGTGTGCCTTGTCTGCTGTGGGCGCGCTGTGGGTTTATGATGGTTTAAAGCTAAGCTGACGAGCCAAAATGGTAAAAATTTCATAACCTTAAAATATTGAAAATTTATACTTCCGTTTGCGGTCGATTACTTGTGAATAAATTTTAGTGTGCTTGCCTGCTGTGGGCACGTGTGTGCCTGCATAATTGGGTTTATGACAATTGAATAAATTTTGGCGTGGGGCGCGTGCGTGCGGGTCCGTGTGTGCTTAAACGTTTGCTAAGCGTGCTTGGTGTGGGTTTATTGCAATTTACAGGTGCTTGTCTGCTGTGGGCTTAGGGACATTTTTACTTGGGTGTAGATAGCCATTTAGTGCTTGCAAAATATTTTTATCATGTTGTCAGCTTATTGTCCCTAAAAAGATGTATAGCAGAGACCAAGGAAGTAATATTGAATTACAAAATATTTACTGTCTCTATTTTTTTATACTTATCTCTTATACTTTTGAAGTTACAATTTTAAAATATTTTTCTCTTACAAATAAAAATTTCTTTCTAATTTAGAAGCTATATGTATGCATACAATATCTATATTTAAAAAAAATTGTTATTTTTTTGTAATAATCAGCAATTTTTGATGATTTTTAAATATGGCGTTTTTAATTAAACGAAAAGTTTTTATAAAAATCATTGAACGTTGTTGGAACATTAACAACAATATAATACAGTAAAACCTCTATTTTCGGCCACCTCTTAAAAGCGTTCACTTTAAAAAACGGTCAGTTTTCAAACTTGCAAATTGCAGTCACGAAATATGTAAAAAATATTACCATAAAGAATATTAAATAAGTACTTTTGAAATGAATTTAGTAAATAAGACGAGAATGAACAACACAGACAATTATGACAAATACGCAATAATTTGTAATTTATTTAAAGAATGTACTTGAAAAATAACTTGACGTTTTTTGGTTTATTCGAATATTTATCAAATTAGTTCATATACTTTTCGAATCGTTTTTGAGGTTGGTGAGCCTCTGAATAACGGCCACCTCTCTAATACGGTCACGACCATTTCTACAAATATTATTTTGCAAATTTATATGCAGATTTACTTCCGATTAGCGGTTGGGTATTTCAGAGAAAGGAGTAACAAAAAAACTTTTATGTTAAAAATCCTACCTAGGAAAAAAGCTTAGTTTAATACATTTCGAGTTATTGTGACTGATTTCACATAGCCACAAACAAATAGAAAACAAATCTGAATAACTTTCACAAACAGAAAAAGCACGGATGAAAATACAGAAAAATGCATAAATTTAGACCAAAAGCCTTAGTTTGGATATCAGCGACCCGGCAAAAAATTCGTCATCTACAACTTTGAAATGTTTTGAAAAAAACAGGAGTCTTAGAGAATGTTCAGCAAGAAAACTAATTTGGTAAAAAAGACGAAATTCTATTGACTCAACTTTTTTCTGCAGTGCATGGTATAAGCCTGGAAAATTATACATCTATTCACAGAAATATTTTAATCGAAAATCTTGATTTTGGAAAACAAACCAATAATAAGTGAATTAATGGACGATAAAGAATGCGATTGAAACAGTGAAAGCGATATTGAAGAATCTATGAATGTGTCAAAGATTAAAGATTGAGGTAAAGTGCGTAAAAAACTAAAAGATATACAATTTTTTTTATTTTGTAATAATGAAAGTGAAATTGGTATAGAAATTGCTGGTACTTGAACAAAATGCGAAACTCAAATTTTTGAAACAAAAGTTAAAAACTCGAAATAAACTGTTATCAAGAAACATTTAAAAAAAATTATAACATGGCAAGCATGTCTAATGTATGTGTTTAATTTGCTTTTGTATGTATCCATATTGTATGGGCACCTAATTTATTTCTATTACAGTCGAACCTCGATAAGTCGAAGTTGAAGGGAAACTAAAAATAATTTTAGCTATCAAAAATTCGAGTTATAGATATAAAAATATGAACAATGAAATAGGCAAGTCCTAGGGAAACAGGTTCGAGTTATCAAAAATTCGGCTTATCGAGGTTCGACTTATGGAGTTCGACTGTATTTGTAGAATCTATCTAATAAGTATATTTAAATTTATTTTAATGAAAAAAACACAATAATAACTAGCTTCTTTTATACACTAAAAGCTGAATAAAGGCCACCTTACAGCGTGGTAGATAAGGGCTGGCCAGGCGTGCGGCTGCCAGGGACGCAATCCCTTAGGGGTACACATTTTGCAAACCCACAGGCACACAAAATTAAAACATAATGATGAAAATTAATTTTGAGAAACAAAAATTGTAATCTTGCCAAAAGCGCCCATGACCTTACCTATGACGCAACCTCTTTATAGCGGTCACCTCGCTATAACGGTCATCCGTACCGTCAAGTATTGTGACCGCTATTTAGAGCTTTTACTGTATTTAAATGCTTAAACGCATTTTAGCTTAATCATTTCGTTCAAACTTACACCATCGATTAAAAAATAAGAACAGATAAATCCTTGGGGGCAAATTTCTTGTACTTATGGAGAAAATTAAACAAATCTTTAAATTGACATTGAACAAGTTGTAAAATTATATGAATTATTGTATCCCAGTTTAGGATAATATCAGATTGGCTCCGATTGTAAGTTTTTGCACTACTTTCTTATGTCGTGTGTTAAAATTGGACGTGGTTATATGCAGTCGAGTGTGCCATATTTGTACTAACAAGTATTTTACCAAAAGTGCGACCTGGTTCTTTTTCTCCGCTTTTTGGTAGTGTTTAATTAAGACAAATTACTGCTTTTCAACGTGATATATGCTTTAATGTTTTTTGTTATGCATGTCAAATAATCACTTTCTCAAATTTCTAAGCAAAATTAGAGTTTAAGGATAATCATTAAAATCACAAAGAAGTCAAGGCTACGTAATTTTGTCGGCCAAGTTTCTACTTTTATGCTGCCGAAGTCAGGTACAAGGCTGAATTTTACTTTTATCGATGAAATCGTAAGTTTGCGGATAACCCACATTCGATTTACTTTAAATAATTGTTTATTTAGTCTTTCGACGCTTGCGACTTTTTTCTTTTCATAAGTAAAAGTTTGATTCGTTTTTTTTTAAAGTAGTTAATTGTTCGATTTCCAATTCCATTTCTTTGTTCTTCGAATACAACAAAATTGATACTTCCTACTATTTATTTGTTTTGGTGTTTTTCAACCGAAATTGGTAAAAAAAGAAGTACAATGAAAAACTTGAATCGAGTATTTTTAGATTTTCGAAAGTATGACGCGATGGAACTGTTAGTTTTTAATCAATTTTATTATGGTTATCCGAATAAAAACTCGTGGCACAAAGAAAACAAGAAATGTCCTTTTCGCCGACTAAAAATAGCAACTTTTAAGACGCAATAACATTACGGTGAAATAAATTTATTGCATTCTTAATTAAAAAGGTAGAAAGTGCATTAAGTATTTTAGAGCTTAAAGAATTGATTATTCTTTGTAATTATTTAAATAACAAATTTTCTAAACTTTTCTCTGTACAAAATTAGATCTACTTATTTAATGTTCGGTAATTGGATCTTTACATAAGTCTTATCTATTGATCTAATTACAGAAAGATTTCCTGCTTTCTTAATATTTCTGCAAAAGAAAACTGGAAATAAGTGAAATGTCTTTTTTTTTGGTAAAATACAATTTTTTGGAAACTAGGAACATTTCGGCTGTCTCATTTTATAACCCACTAACGGCTAAACTTCCAAAAATATATATTTTTAGTATTTTGGCTCTTAATAGGGTATCTTTTTTTCATAGATTGATCAATTTTCTTAATACTAATAATTGCACCTTTTATTTTTATTTGACAAATTCAAAATACCGTAAGACCTAAGCAATTGCAAAAGGTAATTAGTCAGTGTTACTTGGTTTTTAAATGAAAAAAAGATAATATTGGAAAATTGGTTCCACGAATACTAAAAGACAGAAGAATTTTTTGAGTATCGTTGAAATTTATTGGAAAATCAAAAGACAATTGATTCCGTTGAAGAATTACTGCAAACAGAGGCGGAGTAGCAGTCTTGACCGTTCTAGGCCGTGTAGCTCCAACAGTATATTTCTTGCTACGGTTAGCCACCCGTAATATCTGGCCGCCCTAAGCCCGGGTCTAGTCAGTCTTATGGGAAATCCGTCTCTGACAGAAAAGCATTGAAGATTAAACATAAGTTACGCTGTCAAAAATATATTTATATAAGCGGACATGTGGAGCCAACAAACAAACCATAATACGTAAAAAACGTAGCTCAGTCACTAATTTTCTAAATGAAAAAAAAACATTAAAACAAAAAATTATATTTTTGTTAAACTATTTGTACCCCCCTTTGCACTAGTATGCAACACCTCAGGGGGGCGCCCTCCACTTTGGAATTCACTGTGTTTTGAATTGTTTACAAAATAAATACTTAAATTATTTTCTAATTTTTTTCTTAGTAAGTGTTTTAAAAGGTAATGTGTTTAATAATTTTATTTCTTCTAAATATAAATATATTAGAAAATTGACTGCAATTTTCCATTAATACGTTCTCAATTACCACGGCTCCACAAACGTATGGTATGTTTTGTTGCTGTCCAAAAAGACTTTATTTTTGGCCGTTACTGGATTATTAAAAAGGGGACAGCTAATTTGTTAAATTAAGCCTTATACACTTTTATCTATTTTTTAAAACAAAGAAATGTTTTACATCTATTATAATGTAAAACACAAATAAGGTAAAAGACCCAGTTATTGACACTTTAAGAGTGACAGCTGAGGTTATAACAGGATAACTTATAAAAAAATTAATTTACATAATTAATTTTTTTTTCATATATAAGTTTACGATTTCTAGAAAAGGTCATATGCGTAAAATAATTATTTGAAGTAGATTAATAATTTAAATTAATGTTTTAAAAAATAATGTTTGAATCCCAGTTTCTGACACTTAAAATTTTTATTGCTGTAGTTTCTGACACTGACATCTGCCTAGTTTCTGACACTTCATATGTCAAAATTATTCGTAATTTATTAGATTATACACTATCAAATTTAAATTTATTATAATCAAACATAATTTGTTATAATGTATCATTTATTATAAATAAAATGTTAATTTTTTCAACACAAAAATAATTAAAATAATAAAATGAAATATTACAAAAACAAATACGTAAACATAACATAGGTTAAAATTTGAGTGTCAATAACTGTAACATACCTATAAAATTGAGCCTAGTTATTCACACTCTTATTTTAATAATAAAATATAATTTACTATGATGTTTTAATATTTAAAAATAATGAGTAGTTAATTATTAATTGAACCATATATTTTTATAACATTTTTATACTTACATGATGATTAAATCACTAATTCAATAGTCGAACCCTCTTCTGTCAATTGCTTATACTATAACTAAAAAATGGCTTTCACAGTCACTCTGGGCTTAAATATTATTTTATATTAAGTGAGTTTTTTTTTTGTAATTGATATCGTCATCAAATAAGTACACGATGAATTTATTTTAATTTAAAAAAAACAAATTTATCAATTCGAGGTAATTTTCTTTTTATTAATTCAAAGTAAAGTTGAAAGTGTAAGAAACCGGGTCAGTGTCAATAACAGGGTCTTTTACCTTAGTTAACTAAAAAGTGAATTTAGATATTCCACAGAAAAATTTACATTAATGTCTTTGACACAAAAAAAAACTATTCAAATAATGATAAAATTAATAATTTCAATTTTTACAAAACCGTTTTAATTATTGCAATAAATCGATGCCTTCTTTAACAAAAAGGCAATGTAAAACGTCACGGCTGCAAATCACAAAAGTTTAT
Organism: Sinopyrophorus schimmeli; assembly: GCA_036325965.1. Lineage (NCBI taxonomy): Eukaryota > Metazoa > Arthropoda > Insecta > Coleoptera > Elateridae > Sinopyrophorus > Sinopyrophorus schimmeli. Next base: position 701,612 of record JARFIZ010000110.1, read on the forward strand.
TACACTTTTGTCCATTGTGCTTTCCAATCACAACAGGAATTACTGTTGCTGAATTATACTCGCCATTGAAGAAGGCGAAGCGAAATATTAATATGCGTTAAATCATTATGTAAAATAATCCGGAAGATAATAAATGTTAAGAACACTTTGGGTCAAATAGATTTTTGACATTTATTAAAATTTCCCTTTTCTTAATGGCAAGTTTGCATCATCTTTCATTATGAAAATAAGCGAAAGAAGGACAATTTTTTAGGTTTAATAAGTTTCTACAAATACCCGGTTTTAATTATCGACTTGTATCGATGAGCCTAATTTAAAATAAAAAGTTTTGTAAATAATTTATTGTTGTCATACGAAGAATTGAGCGCTTGCCATATGTTAATGAAATTGTGAATTACCAATATTGAAAGTATGATGTACTTATTTAAATAAAGCACTTTCGTAAACTACTTCTCCACTGATAAAATATAACAATTACCGGCTGAGAAAAAATAAAATCTGTTATTCATGCATGGTTGACCAACTATTTTCTAAATTTAACGACTTCAATAATTACTCTTGCTATAATTATTAAGAAATTTTAGTTTTATACACAAACTCCGCATAACCTCTTCTGTTCACACAGTTATGGCATCAATGAATCGCATTTGTAAGTCAAGGTGAAGTAAAAGTTTATAATTGCTTTCTGTTTCCATAAAAATTTCGTTTAGTCAATTTAAATTTTTAATTCTTAATGTGGACTTTTAAAAACTGATCTGCAAGATCGAAGAAGGTGCCAAATTATACGGGAAATTAATTTTTAATGAACCATGTATGATAGTACAGTAAAACCTCGATTATTCGGACCTCAGTTATACGGATTCGCGATTATCCGGATTGTCAACCGCGTTCGTTATTTCCTGTTAAAACGGGATGCTTTGCAATTGTGTTTAAAGCCGAGTGTGCACATTCGAGCTCAAAGTGGCACATTCCGATCTCGGGAAAATGAAGCGCGCCGCTCCGCGTCGCGCTTCATTTGCTTCCCTCGCTCGGAAATGTGCCACTTTTCGCTCGAATGCGCACATCTTCGTATTTATCGGATTTGCTTATATTATAATTTTATTCTTCAATTAAAAAAATTAAAAGTCGAATAAATTAGATTTATTTTTTGATTGAAAAAGGTTATAGATTTTATTTCTTTTGAGAAGTTATCATGGTGCTCTTCCGCACGCCTAATTGTAGCGAGCTTGATAAAACTATTTTCGGGTGTACTTTCGAATGTTTACTAATTCACGTTTTTGATTAATTAAAATTGTAAGTGGGCCATTAAAAATCAACTAGTTGATTTTTATATCATCTTTTGTAGATTGTTGAAGGTTTATACGTCAAAATTAATGTCTCCAAATATTTTTGGGTAATTTACATTTTTCTGAAAATTATAAACAAATTTGTTTTAAGGCGCATTTTGTATACACTGCTGTAATTAGACTTCATTTATGCATGAATTCAATTTTTAAATATAATAAAATATTTATATGTTACATAGGGGGTGCGTCAAAATTTTAGAATGACTTAGGTGAGGTATGTTAAAAAAAAGATTGGGAAATAAGAGTCAAAATTCGAAAAAAGTTAAAGTATGTATTTTTTTTTCATGTACGATGAAGTCTCCCATCTAGTCTAGTTTAAAAGTACTAAATTAGAAATGTGGTTTTTGGTAAAATTACCCTATTGTAATTTTTAATTAAAAGAAAAGCGAAAAGTGTTACATTTAGTTCAGTTTGATTTAATTAATATTATTTGTAAAAGAGAAGAATAAGAAGTTCAATTATTAAGAAGTATGTACACTTTTAAGCGAAAACTTTTTTGAATAGAAAATCTGGATTTGCAGAATTTGTTATTAATATAATCGAATCCAATTAACACGAAGATGTGCGCATTCGAGCGAAAAGTGGCACATTTCCGAGCGAGGGAGGCAAATGAAGCGCGACGCGGAGCGGCGCGTTTCATTTTCCCGAGATCGGAAATGTGCCACTTTGAGCTCGAATGTGCACACTCCGCTTTTCGCCACAATTAACAATGATCAATTTACTTTTAATTTTACCTAAACATTTTATGATTTTTTTTGGTATTTTTTACTGTTGATTTTATAATTAATACTTATTTGTTTTGTTTTTTTTTTGTAAATAAATACCTAACAGGGTAAAATTGTTTTTTTTTCAATTATCCGGATCTGCTGCAACATAAATTAGTCCGGATAATCGAGTTTCCACTGTATATAATGTTTATCACACCGACATCAAAATTTTTTGATATTTCTTCTAAATTATCATTATCCCTTGAAACATCTGAAGTAACCAATTTTAATTTTCTGACATTTATAATTATTGGTTAAAATAGAAATGTCACTTATGTGTTGTTATTTTTTAATTTAACAATGTTTTATTAATTGTAAATAAGTCGTTGTTAAGTAATGTGAAAAAGTTTAGCCGGGAGGAAATGTGGCACTTCTCGCAAAATAGGGTCCGAAAACGCACTTTCGGTCACGGTGTGATAAAATAGTATATTACACTACAAGGGCCGAAAATTCAACTTTTGAACCGTGTAATGTATACGATTTTTCTTCATAGCCGGTCGAAAGTACGTACTTTCGTCTCTAATAGCAGGGACGAAAGTTTACTTCTCACAGGAGTAAATGTTAAACTTTCGTCCCTGCTTATTAGAGACGAAAGTACGTACTTTCGACCGAGGTATGAAGAAAATATTCTTTTATTTTTTTTTTTATTAAAATTATATTATATCATACAATTCGTCTGCGTGATGAGATTTTTCATCGACAACGTCTTAGAAACTATCCGGTCAGTTAATTTTCCAGTTTCATTAAGTAGATTTAGGGTTTTTGATTCCATTTGTTAGTATATAATCAGCACCTGTGTATTTTATTTATTAAAATATATTTAAAATTAGAAACAAATCAAAAAGATAACCGTAACCGGTTTCTATCAAAATTGTCAATATGATTTATTTACTTTACAATTTGTTTACTGTATATAATACGGTTTTTAAATTTGCCATTTAAAATCTAAAAATAAATTTAATTTTAATCAGAAATTCCTCTACAATTAAAATAATGTATAATTATAAATTTAAATGTAATCATCGTACAAAAATTATTTAAAACTACGTACATTATTCATGAAGAATTTTTAAATGTTAAACTTCGTTAATTATCTTAATTTTGTTAATTATTGTCATAAATAAAATTTCTGCTTTACATATGTAAGTACAGCCAAGGTTACGAAGATTATTAATTTTTGATCTTGAAAAACGGAAGTGATTTTGTTAATTTTTATTTTTAAATTATTTCAAATCATAAACATTCCGTGCGGTGTTGCAAATATTTATTTTGTTTAATTAATACTCAAAAAATTTAGAAATAATCTCTCTGCAGTGACATTTTGGATAATTTATCATAAGAAATAATATTTCAGAAAAAAAAACCATGTAATGTTGTTTAGACACGTTAATTTTTAATTATTCAACAAAAATATAAAGACCTAAAGATTCTGAAAGTCTTAAATATAATATTTTCAATCCTAGAGCAATTTTTATCCAGGATATTTTAAATTTCACATTCGTCATGAAGACTGCTAAAAATTTTAATGATAAAAAACTTTCTTTCAATACATGTAATGACTTTTTAAAATACAGCAGATAGCTATCCCTTTTACACTTATTAAAGTGCATAATTCTCTTTAATTTTATTTCAATTTTCAAATGTTAGTGGTATTACTTAAAAATGAACATTTTCTATGTTAGAAATTTAATATTAATTGGCAGTGATGCAATTAATTGTAAAATATGTTTATATAAATTAAAATTAATAAAAAATAGGACAACGGCACGCGGTGTTCCCAAGCGGTCACCCATCCAAGTACTGACCGCGCCCGACATTGCTTAACTTCGGTGATCGGACGAGAACCGGTGTTTTCAATGTGGTATGGACGTTGTCTCTAGCTATACAATTCAACCTGCTTCACAACCATCTGATCATGTTACATTTTAATTAATTTTAGACTAAATCTTAGAATTCCTGAAATATCTTTCATTATTTAACAATTAACAACAATAGCCCCTTCTATTAAAAATTAAAAGTTTTGGAAACTTTGAAATACAATTTGGAAAATAATAAATTCGCTTCCCCATTTAAACTTAAACTATGAAACAATTTTAAAATCATTTTCCTATTTATTAATATTTACAATACAATTAAGTAATAATAATCAATAAAATCAAGGGGATGCAGGCTGATCCACACATTTAGTTTAAAAAAGAGGGAAAACACAAAAAGCTCAGAAGAAACTAAGTAAAAACAAAGACAACAATTAAAAAAAAATGGACAAACACGAAAACCTTTAAAAACATGTCTTTTGATTAACGTACGAAATACACAGATAGAAAAATTAATAAAATAGTACCTACATTGTAGTTATTTTAACGTTCTTGTATGGCCATTGAATTTATGTTAATAATAAGTTAAAGCAAATCCAAAATAAAAATTAGGGTTTAAAAATGTTTTTGTCTTAATCTCAATGTTTCTGTTTGCACGAGAAACAGAAATAATAATCCAAAAAACTTATATTATTAAGGAGAAAAAACTTTTGACGATTATTTGACTTGATTAATATGTATTCTGATATTAATAAATTTTATGAGTATTACAACTTGTATTTCAAAATTGTAATAGTATATTACAGGCCTGGTATATTATGAAACCTAAAAAATCACATGTAAATATCTATCTAAAAAACTTATATTTAAAATATTCATGTAACTAATTAATTAAAAGTATGTCTTTAATAGATCACTTTTCATAAACGAACGACTGAAAAGAAATTATATAAATCAAATTTTTACTGGTCATACTTTAAGTAATAGCTACCACACATTTCCTAGAATGCTTCCGGAAGGTAAAAGGCGTAGCCTCAATGATCTACTTGCAGATTCGAAAAAATTAAACTCAATAAAAGGTGCATAGGTACATGCTTGCAGACCTACACCTGCTCAAGTGAAAGTTTGCCTAAAGCCATTCACGTAACCGTTTTTCTTTATTTTGTTTTATTTTTATTAATATAAATATTTATACCACAACTTTCCTTAATATTTTTATAATAACCATCTATAAACTGCAACTTAATTTCAATCGTTCTTCTTTACAGATGCGACTCCTGTTAGTAGCAACCTGCTTCCTATGCTTGCAATATATTAAGTGCCTGCCCCAAAGAAAATTTGAAGATGCCAATCCTAGATTTAGCCCAGTTTCGTTTAGACCAACAGTTACCCCTAACGAAGAGGAGGACGACAACGTTGCCTCTTCATCTCAAGCGATTTTATCAAGAACTCCATCGTATGGTGAAGAAAATTATCCCTTCAGAAACGCTATACCTTTAGTGCAACAAAGACCTCAAGCCAAACCCCAACAATTCCAAAGAAGGCCAGCTGCACCCCAACAATTTAGACAGCAATTAGAAGAAGTTTGACTTTTTTTATATAACTGCAAATTACTATGTTTAGCTTGATTACTTTTAGGAAGTCAAAGAAGCAGCGTTGGAAGAAAAGGAAGAGGAAGAACCCGACAGATTAACTGTTCTTTTGCCACAATCAAAATTCGAATGCGTTGGAAAAAATACAGGTTATTATGCTGATGAAGGTTTAGGCTGTGAAGTTTTCCATTACTGCCAAGATAATGCTAGACATTCGTGGGTTTGTCCCGATGGATTTACTTTCCACCAGGTGCTTATTCTGAACGTTTCCTTTTGTTCAAATATAATCTAAAAACTAATATTGTTACAGGTTCATCTGATTTGTATGCCACCAGGCAATGATAACATTTGTCAACAATCATCTCAATATCATTTCATAAATGACTACTTATACAAACCATTAAATCTCGAAGAACATCAAAACAAACCTAACATATCATTAAGATACTCAGACAGATTTTATCCTGATAAATATCATTATCAAAACGAATACAGTGACGAAGAAGAAGAGGAAGAAGCACTACAACCCAGACAACCCGTAATAAGATCATAATTTAATTCCTATTCATCTCATTTCATGCGTTCATCATTCTAGATTCGCGTTCCACTTCAACAATCACCCACACCTCAACCCCATCGCATTGTTCAAGTACAACGACGACCTGTCCCAAATCATTTTTCGCCAACCATAAGACCTGATACAACTATTGGACAAGTTTTCAGATCACCAGAAGAAGTTAATATATCTTTACAACAAAGGCGACCTCCGTACGTTACACAGCGATATGTAACTCCAGGAGAACCAGACTTCTAAAATTCCAATTACAAAATTTTCTATTAAGTTTATAATATGTTTTAAATATTTTTTTATATTATTTATTGTGCACTAGGTTTTATATTTTAATTTAAAATTTACATAGCGAAAAATAATAAAATCAAACAAATCATTAAGTTGTGTTGCTTCTATGAACAATTTTGTTACCATTATTTCGTCGCATCATCATCAACAAATATGTTATACCTACATGAAACATGTATTAGTTGGACAATATACTAATAACAAGAAGTTTTGTCCCTTATTGTTAGCATTAGAAGGTCTCAATTTTTCAAAAATTTGGTAGTTATTTACACAATGAACTAACAAAAAAATTACGATAATAATAAATTTTATATCTTTGATGAGAAGATAACCTGTGGCAACCACTTTCATTTTTGTTGAATTCTGATTTTGTGCTTGTGGGAAAAATTAGCTGTATGCTGCCCATTTTTACAACTACTTGTATTAAACAAATTTTCTTTTAATAATGTAGTTATATAATATTCTCTAATTTATTTGAATTTTAAATAACGTTAACAATTTTGTATAAGATTAGTTGCGCCATCTATTGGCAACAAATTATCAACTAAGGCAGCAGGCCAATTTAGGTGACCATCAGTTTCAGAATTTTCGATGTCAAAAGTTAATGGTGACGTCATTGTTTGTTGCTGAAATCGGTTAGTAATCACTGCATTTCACAGTAACGGTGATAATATATTCCCGAATTTGTTTAAAGCAAATTGCCACTGTTCTTGGGGTGGTAATTGCAGATAATCTGCCCCCCTGTAATACAGAAAGTTGCCATGATAATTTACCATTATAAGCTCAAATTTGTTTAATTGAAAAAATCCACCTTATAATGATAAGTGATAAAAATTTAAAGAAATTCATATATTAAACGAAAATAATTAATTAAATTGCTTTAGACATGGCTCTAACAATGGCACAGTGTGATGTGTTGTTGAAGTATAAAAATTATTTATTTTAGTACAATTATGATTACATATTATTTATTTTAGTTTACTTAGCGATAACAGTGTTAAGACACAGACTTTAGAGGCCCTAGCTAATGAACTCCACAGAAAATTTGAACCGCCAGATTATTTTAAAGGTAGCATTAGAAAACGTGTTTTAATAAATTAGGCACTCTTAAAAAAAGTACGTTTATTTGTATTAATTATTATAATCTTTTAGTGGGGTCATGTTTGGTAATGTTATTACAACGAGATTTGTTAGAAGCACCTGAACAAAGACTTGCAGGAGTTACATTATTACATCAGTTGTATCGAGGCGAACCATTTGTAAACACACCATTCGCAAACATATTTATACATTTACTGGTAAGCATATTTTTTTTAAAATCTTCCAAAACTAATCTCGTACTTTAGCATCCACCAGAACAACAAAGTAATGTTGGAGCTCCAAAATTAGAGTATCCAGGACAACTACCTCGATTGAACACTTCTGAGAAGAATTTTATAGCACAATTAGTGTCCGATGTACCCAAAGATGCAGTTAATTATTTATATACCAGTCTTCGTTTCTTATAACTAATTTAATAATTTTAGATATTAAAAAAGACTGCTTCACAAATTATTAACTCTGATACAGTTGGTCCTTCAAATATCGATTTATCAGCTTGCCAATTGTCCATAGCAGAGAAACAATCTAAATTACCTCATACTTGTAGATCTGCAATTCCTGCAGTTGTTTCCTTTCCAGAAAAGCAGACAAATAGGTATGGTTATAAATTATGCACCGTTGAAAACGATTAGATTTGGTAATTTTTAGTTATGCTACTGAGCCAGATAATAAATCTGAAGTGATTGAAAGTCTTTTGACAACCGATAACTTGTACAGAGTTTATAAACCAGAATTTGTAACTTTGGCACCCCCATTGCTCAATTGCCCTGACGAGGTATATGTATAAAGCAGCATTTAATTATTTATAAGTCTTACAATGTTCTTTTAGCCTGTATGGTTTAATGTAGCTGTTCCTAAAGAACATTCAGTAGCATACGATGTGACAATGTGTGTGCCAAACATGGCAGGACAAGAAGCAAGACAATTAATGACTAAAGCATACAAATCCGCTCTTACAATACAGCAACAACAGCAATTGCTTACTGAATTAGATAACGATTCAAAGTTGGTGTATCACATAGGTTTAACACCTCCAAAGGTGCTTTGAATATCAATTTCATAAAGATCAATTACTTTAATAAATTTTTTAGCTGCCCGAATTAGTGGAAAATAATCCTTTGATAGCCATAGAAGTTTTATTAAAACTGATGCAATCAAAACAGATAACAGAGTATTTCAGCGTGTTGGTAAATATGGAAATGTCGCTTCATTCAATGGAAGTTGTCAACAGACTTACTACAACTGTTGACCTTCCCACTGAATTCGTCCATTTATATATTTCCAATTGCATAAATACTTGCGAAACCATTAAAGACAAATTTATGCAGAACAGATTGGTTCGATTAGTATGTGTTTTTCTGCAGTCTTTGATCCGGAACAAGATCATTAACGTACAAGTAAGACACTTGTAATAACAATAAACCGATTTATTTAAATAAATTTAAATTATAGGAACTGTTTATTGAAGTACAAGCATTCTGCATTGAATTCAGCAGAATAAGAGAAGCCGCTGCACTTTTTAGATTATTGAAACAACTTGAATCTGGCGAATTAAGTTTAGCAGTTTCTCCTCCGGGCAGCACTAAAGGAAAACTGGAAGGATGATAACCTATATTTTAAAATAAATAGTATTCTTGTAAGTTTGTTTATGTATTTTATTACTATGTCAAAGGCTTTGAGGATGTGCGAGTACATTTAAAGAAATATTTCATATTTTTATTTCACAAAACTTTGTGAAATTTAATTAATTTAATTATAAATTTAGTTGTTGAACATACTTTTCATAGTAAATTGTCAAATTATTTTTATCAACTTTGCATTCTTTAAAATCACCAACAATACACAGAGGAGCATCGTCATCTCGTTGTAAATTTGGCAGGGAAAGTTTAATTCGCGTTGTCTCTATTTCACTTAAACATGTGCAATCCCATGGATTAAAATCAATATTTAACACCTCTAAATTTTTAGATGCTTCTACAAAACTTCCCTCCAAATACACCAATCGATTATTTTCTAAGTTTAATAACGTTAGAAGTAACGAGTCTTTACCTTCTCCATTTATTTCCAAAAGTTGTATCTCGTTGTTTTGTAAATGCAATTCTTCTAGACTTAGCAGTGGTAAGGAATTTTCATAAATTACATTTAATTTATTATGGTTTAAGTATAATATTTTCATAGGAGTTGTTTGAAATCCGTCTAAAGGCAAGTCCCGTATTAAGTTATGAGCTAGGTTTAAATAAATAAGTTTTTGTGTAGGTAGAAAAGCTTGCCCGAAGTTATTAATATAATTTTCTGACAAATCTAAGCTTCGTAATTTTTTAAGTTTTCCAAAAATTCTGTTAGGAAGAAAATTTATTTCGTTTCTGCTCATATCTAATTCCTCAAGCTGTTTTACCGAATCGAACGTTTTAATATGCATATCAGATATTTTATTATGTGATAAAATGAGGTATTTTAAATTAGTTAGTCCTTTAAAAACGGATTGGGGAAGTTGTTTAAATTCATTTTTAGAAAAGTTGAGAGTTTGTAGATTTGTTAAACTCTCAAAAGTATTATCGTTTAATGCAGATAATATGTTATAACTCAGATTCAATTCTAAAAGGTGATTAAAATTTCGAAATGCATTTTGGTGGATCGAATTAATGCCACACGAAATCACAAGATTTTCTATATTCGGAAAGTTTAAAACAGCTTCTCCTATTTCTGTTTCTTTGCAATTGAAGTATTTTAATCGTAATACTTGTGGCTGTAATTATTAGAGGACTTAAGAATAAGTGTTTAATCATAAGCTTGTACTTACTCGTGTCAATCGAGATATAGACGATTGGCTAAATTTAAATCCATCGCAAGTGTAATTTTTATGGTCATTCGTAAGCCTACAAATTCCCCCCAGTGATTTTCCAATTTGAGGGACAATAATTAATATTATTAAATAAGGTAACTTCATTTTAAAATATACAATAAGCAAACTGTATTGCAATTAAATGTATAATGATTTAAACACAGTTGACCTTTTCTTGTGTTATCATAAGATAAGTCATTAAATTATTTCAATAAATATGTATATCTAATTTAGGGCTTTCAAGCTGTTTAACACAACCAAACATATCTAAATCTATAAATATAAAATAATTTTATTTCACACTCACGTTACATTTTGGCAAATTCTCTTTTAAAAGAGAATTAATAAATTCCTTATCTTTTAAATATGGCAAATCAAATATTAATAACGATTCTAATTTATTTAATACAATTAATTCTTTTAAACCAGATTCTGTGATATTTCCACAATTTGAAACTTGAAGAAATTTTAAACTGTTATTGAGTGGCTTTAGTAATGGTAAGGCATTGTTTTCTAAATATCCACATTTGTGCAAAATTACTTTGTCAATGTATTTACATCCTACAAAATGAGAGAAACCATAATGACTTATACTCGAATCTGATGCGTCGACTTCTTTAATATATAAAGGAACACCTTCAGGAGGAAGACTATTATAATCTGTTGAATATTCTGTTGAATTTACCCATTTAACTGCTGCTCCATTTCGTAACAACCATTCAGCACAAGTTCTATCTGGACCAAAAGTTTTACGACGATCTTCATCAACACTATTAAATATAATATTTAACCATTGCCAAAGGTTAGAGCAATTCTTTACTGATTTACATCGTGGCACTAATAGATTTGGTATTTTTTTAAAGCTTAACATAATGTAACAGAAAATAACAAATCTAATTTGACATTTATAATAACCTTAAAACCAAATACAACTTCATTTTATAACAACTCATAATAATTCAAGCAATCTAAAGTATAATTAAATTTAAATGTTAGGAATTAGAATAAGTTATAGTAAAGCTTACCTAAATTATTTTAAGATGTAATAAACCCATTAAAAGCTTTATTTTGAAATTAAATAAAAAAAGTAAGTAAATGTGCCATCTATGAATACTTCCCTGGACTTAATACAAAAGAACTACATATTTATTCTTCGTTTTAACTAATTTAAAAATTATATTTCTTCTGTTGATTTTCATAAGAGTGATCTAAAACACTATCAAAACCCTTGAGTCAACGATAAATAAATTGTATGTATTTCATGCTCACTACTTATTAATAAATTTGAAATGAAGTAGAACAAAGATTGTCGTAAGATTACCTTTTAATTTATAAGCCTATGTTCCTTTTTAAAAAACTCTTTTAGAAAGTAAAATCGGTTTTAATTTTTAAATAATTTCAATTAACTTTAGAAATGGACGAATTTAAATATTCTACAGCAACCCTACTAAAACAATGAAAGCTTTTATTAATTAATAAATTCCAAAAAGGAAGGGTATTTTGTTGGCAGGATAAGCTAAATTCAACCTAACTGTATATATACATCTACTATAAATTATACAACTTAAGTATAAATATAAAATTGCCCATATATAAAAAAGTTCACATCAAAAAATAACTTATTATTCTATGTTAATGTTTCTCCTTTGGTTACCTAAAAAATTGAAACATAATGCTGGCATTATTTGCAAATAAAGTGAACTTACACAAGCTTCAAGATAATCAATTTTACGTTCCAAAGTAGTAAGTTTCTCATTTAAAACTGCCAATTTCGAACGGCAAGACATGTCTGAAATATTACATCTTAAACAATTCAGTAACTTTACGTAAATAACTTACCAAATGAGTTTAAAAATCTGTTATTTTTTTAATACTAACTGTTATAACTTCAATGTATTCTCGATTAGCCCAGTCTTGTTGGATTTGCTTTTGTATCGCCTCTCTGTGTGGGGCTGCCATTATTTATCTGAAATTCACCACTAAAATGTCTTAGATTTGTATAATTTTAATTAGTTTTATTGAAATGAAATTCACGTATAATTTAGTAAAACTTAACCTTTAAATTAATGTTTTGATATCTGTCAACTAAGACGCAAACCAGGATTGTACTATAAAGAATTAATAGATGGCGACTGTTTTGTTATAGATCCAACTTTTAAAATTGTTTATGAACTCACACTTATGTACTTTATTTATTAGAAATAATCATAAGTTTCTTATTATATTAATTTTATTATAAGTTTTTAGACGAGTGACCAAGTTAAATAACAATAAATAGGATATGTATTATTCAATTACAATTATTTCGAAACTATCTTTTTTATTGCTAATATGGCGCAAAAATTAGAAAGAGAGGCATTATATTAAGAATTAAAAACATACATTTTTAGAGACTAACACTAACAACCACACTTGTAGTATAAAAAATATATAATAAAGAAATTGTATGTACAAAATATCTGCAAGATTTAAATAAAAGCAGCTAAATATTTGCATGCATAATAAAAATAGTAATAATAATTTAAACATTACTTTTTACATTTACAAGACAATATAAAATTTATTTTACATTCTGTTTCAATAATAGTAATCGAGTTGTTGGTTGATTTGTAAGAGAGTATTTTACAATTAACTAGAAGTAGTTTTAATATTAAATAAGAGCAAAACTTGTAAAATACACTCCTACAAAAAAATAATAAAAGGTAACGAGGTCCACTTTTTTTTAAGATTTAAATACCTATAAACTTATCGATGCTATTCTCATTGATCGTGATGTTGTTGGTTGTAATTAGGAATTTTGTAAAGATCTTCATTAATATTATATAAGCTTGGAGTTGCAGCACAATCCACATTAAACCACCAATCGCAAACCCTGGCATATTGATTGAAAACGGTGCCATTTGGACACAAGAAACTAAATTGGGCACCATTCGGTAAACACCAATGCCATACCTACAATTGCATTTAGTCTAGTCTCATACCTAACAACAATATAAGTTAAAAAAGAAAGATCGACAAACCTGACAATGAGCTTCTGGATCACTGTAATATCCTGGAATCCTTTGATCACATCTGAAAGACAATCCTTGTGGTATTTCACTGTAAATTGGGTAATCTTGTCCAGGAACATATCCATCCAATTGCTAAATGAAATAAAATGAAATTAAACGTGAGACATATTAGTATGTAATAAGTACATAAAAATTTAGATTAGAAAATCATATCAATTTTTATTACAAGGCGTTATGGTTTTATTTTTGAATAATTGCTGTTAAGAGTTTGTGAAGTAAAAGTCTTAAATTAATATTTTAATTTATAGTAATAAAAATAGTAAATACTTTGTGTATACAGGCTATCCCAAAAGTAGGGGACCAAATTTTAAAGGTAGATATAGAATAGAATTTTAAAATTAATTAATAATTTAGTACCTGTGCATTAAGTGCTAAAAGGCTCAAGATCTTTTTGTCTCAGCATTGCATCTCCTATCTACCCTTAAAATTTGGTCTTTTATTTTTGAGACACCCTGTATAAAGTATATATTTTGCATATGAAGTGCTACTGTTTATTGTAATAGTTTTTTCGTTTATTTATTAATTGTTATGTCAAATCGCCTAAATCTGATACAGGTATAAAAAGGCAAGAAGAAAGATATGTCATTGTTTATTATTTTAAATAGATATTTGTTTACACTGTTTTATACAAAAATTTGTATTATTTGATTTTATTAGTTGATATAAAAAGAGGTGCTTATTTTAGAAGAAATTTTTTCAATGCAAATCTAAATAATGTAGGTAAACGAAATTATAAATTTATTTTAAATTACTATCTCGAAAGAGATTTAAATTATATGCACGTTAAGACTACAATTAATAATTGAATTTATGAGCTGAAACGAAGGCTGATCTGTGATTAGATTACCTCCAATTTTGCAGACTATTCAAATTATTAATAATCAATACGTAATAATTAAACGAACAATAGCTTGTAAAATAAATGGGTTTTAAATCCTACATATTTTTTATCATTTTGGAATTGAGCACTGACTACCCATGTGTATATCCTCAATTTCTAGTAACATACGTTTTGATAGGTTTTTCGCTTTTATAACATCGCATAACAATAGACTGGACAGATATACGAGACTGTATATCCGTTTTTGAATAATGATTTTTGAACAACATCCTGCAATCAACGCACAATTGAATTCTTTAAATGAACGACCTCTAAATTGTATTTGAGATAAAAAAATTAACCATTGTGTCAAAAAATGTTTTTTTGTATCATATTCAAGGTTGTACCTTTTATGAATTTATCGTAAATCCGCAAAAATGTATTAAAAGTCAAAATTTCTAATTCTGGGATAATCAATCATGTGCGTTCAACTTTTTAGCTTCTCTGTGCCACATTGATAAAAGAGGGGTGTTTTGGGCCATACATAAAATACAGTAACGATAGTTGTAGAGCAAAAAATAGTAAAACATATAGTTAACATATTTAAGTATATACTTAAAACTTAATAAATAATAAAATTTTCATTATAAAAGCAAGAGATAAATCAGCAATAAGAAATTTGTTAGGTGTTAGTAACCATATCGGCACGGAGAATAAATTATTTATATTTTATTGTAATTCGTGGCAAAAAAATGAGTATGCACGTCGAAGAGTGTATCGTCGAGGACGTTTTAGGGTGCCTTAAAACAACGACTTTATTAAAAAAAATTGAAACGCTATAGCTTTTTCCGAACTTAAAGTTTAAAGCAAAGATTCCCAAACTTTTTTGTCTCGTGGACCACTTGCCATGTTTTTCGGTTTTGGGTGGACGCCCTGCTTACATGATATTGATTTTTTTTTGACTGACAGACCCCTTCCAGGTTGTCATCGACCACTTGGGGTTGATATAGACCACTTTGGGAATTACAGGTTTAAAGTGATCGGGCCATTAACTTTTTTGTTTTTGAAACACGTTTGACAATCTTACATAATTACAATTATTTGAGAATTATTGTATATTTTCTTTAATGCTAAGCTCGAAAAATACATCGATCACAAATTATAGGTTAAAAAGTATTTGAGGTATTATTAATGATTTTTACGTCACAAACTAATTACATTTGTAATTTTACGATGTTTTAAGCCAAATTTATAGCCGCTTGCTAAATTAAGAATTTTAATAAACATTAAATAACGAAACATTTTAAATACATTAATAATCGAATATAGGGTAAAAATACCGGTTTTGGACACGTTATGACCAATTTTAGACACTTAGTAATTTTGATAAAATAACTTGAAAAATACGAAAAAAACATCATTGATGTTTCTATCGTAGTTAGAGATACATTAATTATACTTATAGCAGTATCGATAATTCTTATATTTCACATTTGTCAAAATAAAGTGGAAAATATCTACAACTGGTATAATGTCCAAAACCGGTGCTTCTACCCTATATTTAAAATTTTAAAAAATTAAACTAGATTTAAATATATGAATGTAAAAAACATTTTTAAATAATTTCTCAATCAAATACATTGTTTTCCAAAATACCAATTAAACGTTTTCTTAATAATATAAGATTATATATAAATTACAAGTGAAATCTATTATTTAACATTTGCAGTGACATTTCGGTTTATTAAAAATGAAATTGCAAATAAATTACTGCTCTTCTAGTTAATTGTTGTTATTATTTTTTTAAAAACGAACTGACTGAAATACTTTACTAATTAAAGTTACATGTAAGCACAATTATCTAGGAAACGTTACAATCATTGTAATTGTTTTTTCTTGCTATATTATATAATGTCATACAAAAAAGTTTTTATAATTAATCAAAAATGTAAGAAATTCAATAAGAGCTATCTTACAATTACAAAAATAAATTAGTTAGATTTTTATAGGAATCTTTTATACTTTTAATAACTTAATGTCGAAAATAATCAGCAAGCAAAAAAAAATTTATTCAGATTTTAAATCTGTATTTTAATTTTTTTAATAAATAAACAAATTTAATTCGTGCCTAATTAAAACCCTTGTATTAAAAATTAAAGAAAAAACTTATTGTTTGCAGGTATCTAAAATTAACATAATGCACTTAAAAAGGTACTTACACTGAAAACAAAATTAATAAAAAATCCAGTGAAAATGGTGAACAGCACACAGTTGAAGGTACTCATATTCCTTTGTCACAAAATAAAAGCTCACAAAACTTGAAACTTAAAAAAAAACGGTATTTTCTTTGGCGTACGTACTGATCGATCGTTTATAGATGACCAAAAAAAAAATAATAGAAGTATTGTTGTCCAAAGTTAAAAGTGCAATGAATCTCTTAATTGCTGGATGCTTTTATATGTGGGAGATTCTTGCAGATTAGGTAAGATCTTCAAATTCAGTGTGATATAGATCTTAGTACATTCTCATACTTTCCGAGCTTTAACTTTCACGTTTTTAATGCTCAATCGAATATTTTTGAGAATGAATTTTGTCTTTAGTTTTTAAACAAATCAATGACGGTATATTGTTACAGAACTAAATATTTCATTTTAATTTATTCTAAAATATGCAAGAAGTAATGTAATGTTATGTATATAGACTAGGGAGATTCGTTTTTAAACGATTTTTTACGCTTCATTCACAAAATATTGTTCTAAAAATTATAAAATTTTTCAATTTATTTAACATGTAGGTAAATCTAAAGCCTTTTCTTCAATTAACTGTATCTCTGCTGAATTTTATGCAATAAACTTGTTTTTAACAGAAAATTGTAAGAAAATGATTAAATTTTGGAAGTGCCCAGAGTGGGATTTATGTAATTTGTATGGATTTACCCCTAAAAAAATTAAAAGGTAGTTTTCATCATTTTTTTATTTTTCTTATAAATCACTAGACTTACGGCAAAACCGTAAATAGCAATTTTAGAAGAAATTAAATTTATAAAAAATAGGCCCTGAAAGTCTAAACTGTAAAGCTATTAGTTTATGAGATACCTAAATAGATTCAAACGTATAAAAATCTAAAATCTCTTTGTACTATCGAGCTTATCGTATTAAAAATTTCATATTAAATTCTCAAATACAGTAAACCCGCGTTAATCCAGTCCGCAACTTATTCAACGTCCTTTGTTATCCGACATGGCAATTATGTAAAGATTTGCCGGATTATAATAGGCGGACTAAAAGGGGCCAGTGGCAGCACTCTATAAAAGTGATAATCCGACACCGCTTTGCAAAACATTGGTCGCATTACAGCGGGTCCACTGTAACCAGTAATTTATATAAAAGAGGTCTGTTCAGAAAATAACCGAACAATAATTTTTTACATATTTTACATATCATTGATGCTTGTCCATTTCAAAGTCCCATCTCCTATTAATACATTTTTTCCAGCGGCATTTTCAGTTCAAAAAATTTAGTAATTCTAGACATTACCTTCTATATGCAGACAAACAAATTTTAACTTTTTTTAATGTTAGTATAGATGATTCCTGTTTATTTATCACTTTGATATGTGTAATAATTATGTAACTTTTAATACGGTTTTGTTTAGGAACAATTCATTTTGCTAGACACTAATAAATGTAGATTTGGACAATATAATTTTAAAGTTGCGAAAATTAAATAGAGCTTGCTTAATAAAATATACCTACATCTTTATTTGTTAGCTGGAAGAAATAAAATTTTTTATTGCCAGTTTAATAACTTATTTAGCTATTGCCTTCATAGTTCCTGCATGTCTCGTTAATTTTTTTCTCACAGAACCTCTGTTAATCTAAAAACAATCACACATATAAATGAAACTCCAGATGAAATATTTATGTTAGTTATATTTAAGACATGCATCATATAAAATCACCTTTCCAGTCAAGGGCCGCATCGAATTCTTAAACAAAATAAATTCTTATTTAGTTAATTTCAAATAAGTTGCTACTTTTTATTGTTTAAAATTAAAATGCAATTTTACTAATTTTGCCGAGAAGGTCAAAGACGAGATAAAAAAAGTGTGCCGGACGACCGGAAGTTGCCCATATGTGCCCAGACAAAGTTTAGGATAGTCTCGAAGTTTTAAATAACGCCCCCTTGTGAGCGCTGGAGGATTTCAGGAATAGAGTAGAAAGCTCAGAAAAAATGAAGAGACGCTATATCGATCCGGGGGGACAGATTATAAATAATTGGCGAAAAATTATGTTTTCTGATACGTTTTTCGGCAGTTCTACGACAGATTTTTCTCTTTGACATTAAGAATAAATAAATAATGTAAAATTGTAAATTAATAAATTTTTGAATAAAACTAGCCCCACACAATATGATTTATAAAATTTGCAGTCGATACATATATTGTTTTAACATATTTATTTTCGAATTTTTTATCACTGTAGACTAAATTTTCTTAGGCTTGCTATTTTAAATTTGTTTCGCTTATATTATTTTTATTTTCCATAATTTTCTTTCATTCTCCACTGAGAAAGTATCTGACGTTCTCGTGATCGCGGCCAGTGACGGCAATATCGTCCCATTTTTGTTCATATTTGCATTTGTCGTTAAAGTTCATATTTTCAAATTGCTTTTTTTATGATTTTTTTTGTCTTCTATGTGATTTGTTTTCACTTGAAAAAAAAAATGAGGGGCTGTAGAAATTTATTTATTCTCAAAGTGGGCGAAGAACGAAATAAGTTTGAGAACCTATGGTTGCATAGTTTTTAAAATACAATAATACAATCTGCTTGAAAGTCACAAGTTCTTTTGTTTATTTTTGAATATTCTGTTTTCGAATTGGAGGTAAAATAGAATGTTAATGTTTTAAGCTAATAATTTAGTAAAAATTAAGAGTAATGCAATTCATATAAAATATGCATAAAAAATTATTTACCTATTAATAAAATGTTTAAAAAAGTGACAACGGCACGCGGTGTTCCCAAGCGGTCACCCATCCAAGTACTGACCGCGCCCGACATTGCTTAACTTCGGTGATCGGACGAGAACCGGTGTTTTCAATGTGGTATGGACGTTGTCTATAGCTATGCAATTGAACCTGCTTCACTACCATCTGATAATGTTACATTTTAATCAATTTTAGGTTTATTATGGGGGTTACCAAAATATCTTTTATAAATTAACAATTAACAACAATAGCCCCTTCTATTAAAAATTAAAAGTTTTGGAAACTTTGAAATAAAATTTGGAAAATAATAAATTCGCTTCCCCCATTTTAAACTTAAACTATAAAACGATTTTAAAATATCTACAATACAATGAAGTAATAATAATGAATAAAATCAAGGGGATGCAGACTGATCCACAGATTTAGTTTAAATGTTACATTTTAATTAATTTTAGGCTTATGATGGGGATTACTAAAATATCTTTTGTAATTTAACGATTAATAAAAATAAGTCTTTCTATAAAAATTAAAATTTAAAAAGTTTTGCAAAATAATCAATTCGCTTTCCCCATTTAAACTTAAATTAAACTATAAAATGATTCCGAAATAATTTACATATTTATTAATATCTACAATGCAATTAATAATAATCAATAAAATAAAGAGGGTGCACGCAGACACACACATGAGGTTTAGAAAAGAAAAAAGCAAGAAAAGTCATATGTAACCAAAGAAATACAAAGCCAAATATTAAAACAATATGGACAAACAAGAACATCTCTAAAAATAAATATTTTGATAAACCTACACAGTATATAATTAAAAATATTAATAAAATAAAACCTACACATGTAGGTAGTTTTTTTGCAGAGCAGGCGAGAATTCTTGATTATGTGCCAGGTGTATAAGATGTTGCATTTACATCATGATAAGCTGCTCCATGATAACTTTCAAATTATGTTATCCATTAGAGATCGCGCTGAGCGTAAGAATGATGTGTTTTACCAACCAAGATTCAGAACAGTTAGTTATGAACGTTCGTTTTTGTTAACAGCTATAAAGACATGGAATAAGCTACCATCAGAACTTGTTGCCTTAGTTATTTTAACAGAATTTAAATCTGCATGTTACCGTTGGTTTTTTGATAGAGACGTTTAAGTTGTTCAGATTCAATATTAATAGTATAGTCAAAATTAACATTTTTATTTTCCTTATTGTCTTATTGTGTTTAATGTTATTCTGATTTTGTTATTATTATATTAATTTTAATACTCGCTATGTATATATTGATATTTTACGGCCCTTAAGGAACACTTGTTCTAGGGTCGCTTTCCTTTTAAATAAATAAATAAATAAATAAAAATAAATAGTAATAGTAAGCGAAACAAATTTCAATTCTTAAATTATGCAAAGGGCCGTTGTCTTTAGCTATTTAATGGAACCTGCAGCACAACCCCAAAACAATGTAACATTTTATTTATTTTTAATCTTATCATTAGAGTTACACGATTTTTTTTTAGAGTTTAACCATCAATAACAATTGGCGCTTCTTTTAAACGTTCAAACTTTAAGTAATTTCATAAAATATTAAATTAGCTCGTTCTTGCCCCCTCCTACATCAAACGTAAATTAAACCATAAACTTGTTCTAAAATAATTTATTCATTAAAGTTTTATAAATTTTATTCGCACGGTTAGCATATAAAATTTTTCCGCAGGGCGTATAATTAATTGTTAAAATCTATTATAAAACACAAAAAGATTATAAAATCCACAAGCTGTTGTTTACAAACAAACCCCACCATGTATAGATAATTCCATTATTAACGCAAAACCTTTTATTTTAGTTAGCTGAAAACACATTTTACTCAACATTATTGTTACAAAACATATTCTTCTATTTTTGTAACTTTTTTTAAGTTCGCCACACAAAAGCGTTAATTAAACTATACAAACGTAAAAAACTCTTTTTTAGTTTCTTAATAAAATAATTAGATAATTTAGAAGCAAATGATTCGAAAAACCTTAACACTGAATTGCGCAATAAAAATGATATATGTTTTCAACAACATTCCCAATTAAGAGCTAAAATATGAGCTTATTTTTTTTCTTTTTTTTTTGGTTAATTATTTTTATCTTTCACAAGAAAGTTGATGGTTAAGTTTAATGTTATGTATTTTTGCTTAACCAATTATCAGCCAATTGTTTTGGATATAAATGTTAAACATCTTCCATAATTTGATGTTAATAACGAAACAATTAAAAACACACTAAATAGAAACAAATAAGTAATAAAAAAAGGTATAAAGATGACTAGATGTGATTTGAACATTATTACGCAAAAATTTGTTTTGATAATACAAAGGTTTTGCAAAGAAGAAGAAAAGAAGAAGAAGAACTTTAATGTGTATTAATAAAATTGAATATTTCTCAGAAAAAATATTGAGAATTAAATTGCGAAAGTGTAATTTTGAACTAAATTAATGGTTAAATTAAATGATTTCCTAACGAGAAAAAGAATTGAAACGGTATTTGAAGATTTTCTTATTAACGATGCAATAATTACGTTAATCTTTAAAAGCGACTCGCTAAAATGTAATTACAAAAGTTTTTATAAAAACTCTTTTGTTGCGTTATGCGTGTAGTGCAATTCCCTTTCAATTTTTTGGTATATTTTTTCTTCATTAATTGTAGAAGCACGTAGATCTAAATAAATATAACATTGTATTCATATTTAATATTGGCATAGGTCTACGAAATATTAAAGTAGTGAGAATGTTTCTCAGTACATGGAATCTGGGTCATCCTTTTAATTATTCGAAATTATGAATTCATATAGAATATTTACAACTGGTTGCCAAGCTCGTACGATTTAATTTTGTGTACGATTCTCATCATTTTTTTTTAATATGTAATGCAAAATTATTATTGTTATTACATCATTAGCTAATTATTATTATTGCGATTATTTTTTTAACACCAATTTATTATAAACGGTTCCTTTACGAAAGTTCCCAAAGATATTTTTTGTGAATTAATTGTTTATTTCTATTTTTTAATGTCGAAGTAGATAGGGGAATTTAAGCAGGGGGTTTCATAATATTTTATATACAGGGTAATTTTTTAAGATTATGAGAGGTTTTGAATTTGGCGCCACAGTTTCTGAGAAACCCACACACACGCCCCTGGTAACGATTCGATCATTTTGATGTGTGCTGAGGCTTATGTTTTATAAACGAGAACAAAAGATAACGGGCTAGGTGACATATCTGTGGCTTACCTAATCTGCGCAACAGATACCAACATAAAAACAAATTCATTTTGCGTCAAATTCAAAATGTTTTCAATCATAAAAAAATCACACCGCACATATAAAAACAATTTTTTTTGGTTTTTGCACTAGCTTATTTTCTAATCAAAAGTGAATTAAATATAACTCAAAAACAATTCAAAAAACCGCTAACTACGATCTATCGACTGTGTTCATTTAGTTCAAAGATATTAAAAATTATTTTGTTTTATTTATTTTTATTTTAAGTAAATATTTTTATTGGAAATGCGAATTGTGACTGAGGAAATTTTATTTTTAAGCATAAATTATTGTTTTTTTTTATATTTTCTAATTGCAAATTAACATTGAATGTCGTAAAAGAATTTTAACTGAAGTATTAACACGTAACCTTCATTTTTTATAATTTTAAAATTAATTAATAAGAATTATTTTTATTTCTGTTATAAAAAGTGTTGGTTATTTATTTAATAATTTTATTTAACAGCTATCGTCAGTTTTAATTTTATTTGTAGAAGAATAATTGTTTATTTAGATATTCGCTTTATTCTCTTTGTAATTATTTTAATTTGTAAAATGCAAATTTGTTTTTTAATGGCATACGTGTTTTTTTAAGATGCACATCTTAATCAAATAATGTGCTAAACAGTGTGCAGGTTTAAGTTGTTTACCAATTTGTTTATAAAAAAATCGAGTGTTAGATCTGTATAAGCAATTTTATATAAAACAAACAAAAATGTTTTTAAACAATTAATAACGCTGTACACAAGATTAATTGTTTCAGTGTTTATTTGTTGTTGCCAAATTCTTCTTTTGGCTCTACTTCGCTGAATTTGTTTTTTATATCATAAGTATGATTAATTTTTTATTACAGTTGTAATCAGTTTTAATAGCTGTTGTAAAAAAATTATTGCTTGCATTTCGTAAGTAGGTAAATAAAGTACCTAATAACAAGTCAATTTTTATTGATTTCTTATACTTTTATTACAAATTTTGTTTATAAAAAATATTGTTTGTGGGAATCCAATAAGTACTTACGTACAGTTGTGTTCACAATAATAACAGTACTAAAAAATGTCGCAACGTTTATTCTTACAAAAATACATTATAAATGCAAACTATGGTAAATCAAAATACACAACCGAGATAATAAAATTTAAAGAACTACCTTTAATGATTTGGGTAAATATCTTTAACTCATTTTTCTTACGAATTTGATGAAATTGAGCTAAGTATCATTTATTTCATAAAAAAATCAATTTTTTTACAAACTAATATGTTGTAAAACAAAAAATTAAAAAATTGAAATAAATATGAATTTTTTTATCGATTGGTTAAAAATATTTAAATGTTTAATGTTAAAACTTTTTAAAACAATACATGCGTAGTGGGAGTATAGACATCACAGCATGGCAACGCTTTGTCTTCATACTTTATGTCAAATGGCATTTTTAAATTATTTATCTTATACTTTAAACGAGCAATTAATGTATATATACCTATATACAGGGTATCATACAAATAGATACTGAAACTTAGCCGACTGATACGTGACACCAATCTAAACAATAAATGTTTATATACAGCATGTCCTAAATTTAAAGAATTTTGAAAAAAATGCATTTTAATTTTCCAGTAAATGGCAATCCAGCATCGTCTCCATATACTTATTTATTTATTTATTTTTTTATTTATTTAAAAGGAAAGCGACCCTAGAACAAGTGTTCCTTAAGGGCCGTAAAATATCAATATATACATAGCGAGTATTAAAATTAATATAATAATAACAAAATCAGAATAACATTAAACACAATAAGACAATAAGGAAAATAAAAATGTTAATTTTGACTATACTATTAATATTGAATCTGAACAACTTAAACGTCTCTATCAAAAAACCAACGGTAACATGCAGATTTAAATTCTGTTAAAATAACTAAGGCAACAAGTTCTGATGGTAGCTTATTCCATGTCTTTATAGCTGTTAACAAAAACGAACGTTCATAACTAACTGTTCTGAATCTTGGTTGGTAAAACACATCATTCTTACGCTCAGCGCGATCTCTAATGGATAACATAATTTGAAAGTTATCATGGAGCAGCTTATCATGATGTAAATGCAACATCTTATACACCTGGCACATAATCAAGAATTCTCGCCTGCTCTGCAAAGTCAACCAGCCAAGCCTACGCCTGTAGGGAGTGATATGATTCGACCTCGGCACACCGTAAATGAATCTAATGCACGAATTAAACTTGCGTTGCAATCTTTGTTGAAGTCTACCAGAGATGTTAGTATAAACAGCACTACAGTAGTCAAATATTGGCAGTATCAGCGCAGTAACCAGTCTTCTTCGCATCTCAGTATTTAATACACCACTATTCATCTTTAGACGCGCTAAGCATCCCATAGCCTGGTTACTGACTGACACTATCTGCTCATGCCATGACAGAGTACTGTTTATTATAATACCAAGGTACTTTATAGAAGTAACATAATCAATTGGTACCCCATTTACTACAACTTTTAGTGCATTTAAACACGCTGAATCTTTCACATGTTGCGGACTTCCAAAATGCAAGCCTTTGTTTTACTTGCATTAAGCCTAAGTAAGTTGTTACAACACCAAGCCTCTATCTTCAAAATAGTATCGTTAATGCACTCAACAGACTGCCTAATTTCAGATATTTTACAGGTATTATAAATCACTAAATCATCAGCATAAAAATATGATTGCAGTCAATAAGTTTACCAAGGTCAGTCACAAACAAGGTATATAACAGCGGGCCAAGGACGCTACCCTGCGGAACACCACTACGCACCGATTTCCACGAAGATAGCACCTCTTCAATCTTCACTGCTTGTCGCCTATCACTCAAGTACGAGCTAAACCACTTCAGGACATTCTCCGATAAATTTAGATCCTTAAGCTTTAACAAAACCAGTAGATGATCGACACTGTCGAATGCTTTGGAAAAGTCAAAAACAAAGCAATGGTAACCAAGTGTTTATCAATCCCTACACGTATATCATCACAAAACCGAATTACGGCAGTCTGAGTATTTGCTCCTTTCGAAAACCAGTCTGAAACGGATCCAATAAGTTATTCACTGTAATGTAGCTAATTATCTGATCATAAACACAGCGCTCAAGCACTTTGGACAGCGGGCATAGAATAGAAATGGGCCTGTAATCACTGTACTGCAGAGGAGACCTAACCTTTGGAATCGGTAGCACAAATGAATCTTTCCACTGCTGAGGAAACACTGAAGTAGATAACGACACATTGAAGAAGTCAACAATTGACTGCAAGCAGTAAGGCAGTAACTGCTTATAATATCTTATCGAGAAGCCATCCGGGCCTACAGCATTAGTTGTTACACGACTCAAATTTCGTTGAACATCTTCTGGCGTAATTGCCACAAATTTAAACTGTTTCTCATTCTCAACACACGAACAAACAGTCTGAAACTGCTGACTAACACTACTACCACCACCTGCTAACACGAAGTAGTCATTTAACTTGTCACCATCTAGATCTGGCGGACATATTGAAGACTTAGTTTTAAGAAGCCCAAGCCTTCGGAAATCATCCCAGATGACTTTTGGGGCTCGAGTAATTCCAATCCTTGTTTGCAAAAACTCCTTTTTAGCTTTGGTAATCCTTTGTTTAACTAAACGACGAATATTGCAGTACTCAGCATAGGCATACCCAGTTCTTCTAAAATCCTATATAACTTATTTCTTCTACGCTGAAGCCCACGAATATCATTAGTGAACCATGGAGCAGGCGGACGAGAAGTTTTAATCACGTGTTCAGGGCAATTCCATCTAGAATTCGAAGGATACCTTGATTTAAATCAGAGATTAAATCATTTATGGAGATACTGTAATCCACAACAGGCAAACTACAGCTCAACAGTTGCCTCTCTATAGACTCCCGATTTACCAGTTTCCAATTGCGACATCTTAATTGCTTAAACTGCTGTCTGGGTACTGTAAAATCCACACAGACAGATATAGCATCATGTCCCGATAGAAAAGGCTCTAATGTCTGAGCAGAAGAAATCACAGTTGACTGATCATTTACCATACAATGATCAATCCACGTATCAGACGTAGAAGTATGATGAGTACTACTGAACGGAACTAAATACAAGCTGTGAACATTGCAAAAGTCTTTAAGGCATTTGGTTTCATAGGTATCATGTAGCATATTAATATTCAAGTCTCCAATAATTACAATGTTATTATATACCGGCAGAAGTACGTCAAAGTCTTCTTCAAAGTCTTTCAGCAGAGCAGTATGTGGTGGTCTATAAATAACACTAATTAAAATTTTTTCTTGTCAACAGACCACAGTTCAATTAATAAATATTCAGGACGACCATCCCAGTTATTGTGTGACCACGCAACAATCCGCGACGAGAATATATTTCGCACAAATATAGCAACCCCACCGCCATGCCGACGTTTCCGATCGTTTCTATGTAGATGGAACATGGGCAAACTGATTTGAGCATCAACAACGTTTGAATTGAGCCAAGTCTCCGACACCGCAATAACGTCGTAATAGTTAGATCTGAAATATTCTCGAAATTCGTCAATATGGGGCACAAGAGACTGAGCATTAAGGTGACAAATTTTTAGTTGATTAATATGCACAAGAACAGCAGCCGAAGGGAGTTGTACAGAGTCAATATTCAAATATTATGCTGATAGACCCGGGACATTGCCCAGATCTGTAGACGGATAAACCTTAATTGGTTCAGATCCCTCTTTCAATTTTATACAAACACTGGAACCAGCAATCCAGACATTTCTTCTATTAATCGCCGGATACTTCTTTATTACAGATTGTCTTAGCTTATATAACGTTGAAGGGTATCTCTTGCTGACATAAATTGGTATCTTATCTAGCTGCGGGTACAAAATATTTGCTGTAAAGTCCCGATGTTTCTTCTTAGCTGAGACAAAGGCGCCAACAAGCTGCGGCGACTTACACTTAACTATAATGTCTCGGCTTCCACCAGGACCACCTTTCTTTCCAATCCTGTCTACATAATGAAAACAATCCACTGCTAGATCCGGAACACCCAATAGCGAACCTAACCTGACCACAGTATGCACCAAATTACTAGAAGTCGTCTCAGAAATCGTCTCAGAGACTCCTGAAATAACAAATTGATCACTGAGCATCCTTGTCTCCAATTCTAGCTGACGTTTTTCTATATTTATGTCAGTAGTTGCTTTTATACAATTTGCAACTTGCTTAACAAACGCAGCGCCAGTTGATGACTCGATATTTGGCAAACGCCTTGACTCCAGTTTCGAAACACGATTCTCTAGCGAAATGTAACTATCCTGAATTTTATCTACACGCTCTGTCAAAGCAGTGAGCTTAGAGTCTAAAACTGTCAACAAATCTAACTTCTTATTTATTTGTACTAACACCGCATAAGAATCCAGAGGTACCGGACATACCGGACATTTATCGGCAATGAAGCCTTTGACATCTGATTTCGCTTGTAAACAACAACGAACCATAATACACATTGTGTGAAATTTATGTTTACAGGCTGTGCCAGCCGTCTCAGCCATCGACAAATCACAAATTTGTTGACAACACATCCCGCAGTACACAGAAGACTTTTCACGAGGCATTGTCGCAAAAGCGCAGTTAACAAAGGAAATAAATTAAAAATCAATCTTTAAAGACATTTATACGTGCGTACTCACTGACATACTGGTAAAATAGAGTAATGTAATTTAGTACGCATTGCTAATAGGCATATTTGGTATGCGATTTCTATGGTTTTTCTAATTTTTTTAAATAATATTTGGTGACATGTCAAAAACTGCTTTATTGTATACAGGGTTCGTAAAAAAGTTATAAAAAGTTCAACTTTAATATAGATAGTATAAGCTCATCGTAAAACAGCCTATATACATATCTTTCTCCTAAATGGCTCTAACATTTTGGATAGGTGTCATCGCTGAACTCTCCGTTTTCACACATTTTTTTTCTAGCGACATTTCATAGAATATTGAAGTACCAGTAGACTGAAATATTCATGCATTGATAGACAACAACAGATGGCGCTACAGACTACAGTCATATCTATATATTTCAGTACCTAGGCGACTGGAAGCTATCACATTTTCACCGTGAAATTAAAAGACGCCAGGCAAGGCTGGGTCACCCAGATATTATTTTTAATGTTTTCAAAACGTAATATATGTAGGTACATGCGATACATCTATAAAGCTTTTGGTAAAATCATTAATAGCCCTTGCTACTTGTTCCATAAAAATTGCCATTAGAAAGCAAATACTACTACACATATTGAAATTTTTCTTAAACAGCAGTAAAATTAATTTTTGCTTTTTTAGCTTATGTTATTGTTGTATTACTAAAAGATTTTATACGATAATTTTGTTTAATTACCTTTTTTAATTTTAATTGCAATGGCAAAAATTGAAAATTTTTGAAGACAACTGTAGGTTGAATACAATTATGCACCTGCTTTCTCCACCTGTCGCATCAAGCAGTCTTCTTAAGAACACAGCAATACAAAATAAGTACGCTTGTTCTGATATAAATTCGTTAATATTTATTACAATATTTTACTTATCTATGAAATTTTAAGCGAAAGTTGAAGTTATTATAAAATACCCATCTATACAATTAAACAATTAAAAAGCATTATGATTTTATAATCTTCGCACTTAATACGGTAACTCCCATTAAATATTTATATAAACAAAGAAATTTAATCGAAAGTACGTACATTATGCCATTTTAAAAATAAATTAAACAGTTACCTAAAATTTGTTTTAAGCAAAAGTTGAATTAATGTAAACTATTTACAGAAATATGCATAACTAAAAGAATAAAACAAGTTAAATCTTAATATGCTGTTGGAAACCAAAATAATTTTTTAAAAACACATAACAATATTTAAAGTTTCAGAATATTTGTTTGTTTTAGTATTCGCCTGATACAGCTTGCTTTTATACAGACTTGTCTTGGGCGAAGCAGCAGTAATACAGTCGAACCTTCATAAGTCGAACCTCGATAGCCGAATTTTTGATAACTCGAACTTGTTTCTCTAGGACTTGCCTATTTCAACGTTAATATTTTTATATCGATAACTCGAATTTTTGATAAATCGAATTATTTTTAGTTTGCCTACAACTTCGACTTATCGAGGTTCGACTGTATTTGATTTTCGATCGGCCGATGCAAAAATTATAGACCAAGGATGAATATCGTGCGGCTCTGGGTCGCATACGGTTCCGCTCATTTTTTTCGTGCGACTTGTCAAAATTATTTTTTTTTACTTTACAAATATACGCCCTCCGTCCTAGTATACCTAACCTAGAGGTATTCTTTATCAATTTAGCGGAGAAAACGTTTAAAATTTTTACGGGTTTATCTAATGACTTCCATTAGAAAAATTACCAATTTAACCCTTTCCTATTTATTCCTCTTTTTAACACTAGAACCGCGGAATCGCGGAATCGACTTCTCACTTCTTATTAGTTAAACATACTTCTGTCATATTACATGACTTTTTCTAATTTTAGTTCATAATTACTGTCCTATAATTGTTTTTCTTTTAAAACTGTATTTTTTTCCCCTTTAATAGGAGACACATATTTTTTTCTTTCCGGTTATTCATTTGATTGGTTCTATCGACAATTATTATTTATAGCAGCAGAGAAATGCTTTATTACATAGAAAAACGAAACCTGAAACAATGTTTATTATAACGAAAACTAAATAAAAGTAGACCTTTTTGATCAAATGGCCAAATAATATTACGTAAAGGCAGCGTGTTGAAGATGATTGTTTTTAACATTTTGAATATAACAGGAATCACTCACTAGATTTGCTCGAAACCAGCAGCCCATGTCGTTGTTCAAGATCCAAGCTATCTCTATATCAAAATTTATCAAAATTGGTTCAGTTGTTTAGGCGTGAAAAGGTAACAGACAGACGGACAGACAGACAGAGTTACTATCGCTTTTATAATATTAGTTTGGATAATTAAATTTTTTTAGAAAATAAATTAAGTATTGTGAATCGTGCTTAAAGTGAAGTGTGCACATTCGAGCTCAAAGTGGCACATTTTGATCTCGGGAAAATGAAGCGCGCCGCTCCGCGTCGCGCTTCATTTGCCTCCCTCGCTTGGAAATGTGCCACTTTTCGCTCAAATGCGCACATTTTTGTATTTATTGATTTACCTTAATTAATTTTTTCACTTTCAAATCAAAAAATTAAAAGTAAATATGAATTTTATGTTCCAGAAACGTATTTAACATGGTCATGAGTGGAAGTGAGCAAAAAGATACGAGAATATAGTAGGTGCGAGTGAGAGAAAACAATTAAATTATTTATTTACTTTTTTGAATAATTTATTAGCCTAAATTTTGTGAATGATGCTTAAAATTGAGTGTGCACATTCGAGCTCAAAGTGGCACATTCCGATCTCGGGAAAATGAAGCGCGCCGCTCCGCGTCGCGCTTCATTTGCTTCCCTCGCTCGGAAATGTGCCACTTTTCGCTCGAATGCGCACATCTTTGTATTTATTGATTTACCCCAATTAATCTTTTCACTTTCAAATCAAAAAACTAAAAGTAAATATTAATTTTATGTTCCAGAAACGTATTTAACATAGTCATGAGTGGAAGTGAGCGAAAAGATACGAGAATTTGGTAGGTGCGAGTGAGAGAAAAGGATTAAATTATTTATTAATTTTTTTGAATAATTTATTAGCCTAATTTTTGTGAATGATGCTTAAAATTGAGTGTGCACATTCGAGCTCAAAGTGGCACATTCCGATCTCGGGAAAATGAAGCGCGCCGCTCCGCGTCGCGCTTTATTTGCCTCCCTCGCTCGGAAATGTGCCACTTTTCGCTCGAATGCGCACATCTTCGTTTTTATTAAATTTTTATATGAATCTTTTTTTTTTCAAATCAAACAATTAAAATTTCAATCATTTTTGATTTTATATTAGGTGAAAGTTATGGCATTTATTGTTTTTAAAAAGTGTTAAAAGCATCAAATACGTTGCAATAAATATTTAATTGTTACGACTAGTTTTTCTTAAAGGTCTAATTGACCGGTAACCGCGGTTGTAGTAAGTTCAAAATTGCCGCGGTTCTAGTGTTAAATTTATCTAAAAATGGGTACAAAATAAAAGTTTTATTAAACTAGTAATAAAGTGATATACTTAATGAATATTATAAATTAGTTTTATATACTTTTTGCAATAATTTTATTAATAAGTCTTTCTTTACAACGTTCAAAAATTCTTTAATAACTATTGTCTAATAAATGTGAAAAAATAAATATTTATTAAAACCTAATTTAAGTTTGTAGTGTTATTTTATTTAAATTGTATACAATTAATATATTAATTTTAAATCAATATAAAATCTATATATTGAAGAAAAACAATTCCTACATTTTTGACGTATGTACCTCATCTCTCAAAATCATCGATTTATTTGAACGATTTAAATTCAGTACAACGTCGCAAAGTGTTGCCATACTAGAAACAACAAGGTTTCTTAGTTAAACGAGAGTCAACGGAATAAAATCAGGAATTTAGGATTATTCTATCGGGTGCAGTTTATTACTAAATGCGACGTCATCTTATATTTATTGTAAAAAAACTTTATTATTAGTTCTTACATTCAGCCAACACAATAATTGTTAATTTATAGTTGGTCCATTAAAAAAAAATGCTTCCCCTTATTGTAGCCCATTTAAGCTAAAAATTAATCATGTACAATCACTGAATCACAAAAAATTTTTAAAGCTTAAATTAAAAAAAAACACGGCTCCATACCCAACATGTTAAAAATCAACCCATTATATTTTAAATCTTCTTCTTCTTCTTTATCTTCGCCTTTAATACAATTATTCCAACTGCCCCCTTAAAAAAAGCAATTTAGTTGTAAATTGATAACTTTTACCAAAGAATTAACTGTATACCAGGTGTATCACATCACATCATAGTTATTTCATTTAATAGACACAATTTTTTTTCAAATTAATTTTCATGTGCTCACTTAATTTTCTGTTTCTTTATGTACCTCTCAATTATATAGTTTTAGTAAGATGACTAAAATTTTTTTCTTTTTTTTTTAAGTTGAAGATTCAAATTGTAGCTTATAAAAAAGCAAAAAAATTTATTATCTCAAGGCGTCATACTGATTTTTGAAATTTCTATTTTGTATTAGAGTCAAAATTAAGGTGAAAATTCTAAAAAAAATATTCTAAGCCGAAAAATTTGTTTATCTTAAAATTAAAAATTTTTAATTTGAGGTCAATTTTAAAAATTAGTGGGACACCTTGAGATATTAATTTTTGTTTTTAAATGTTTCTTTTTTGTAAACTACAATTTGTACCCTCAGACAAAAATAATTGAGCCAACCTAAGCTTTAGTTAGAACGATCACTTTTAATTTCAATTTTTTAAAATCAAAACTTTTGTATTCTTCTCAAGCAATTTTAAATCGATTTAATGATAAATAACTATTTATAAATTTTTTATGCTACATTCTTAAATTTTAATTAAAATAGCAAATGAGACGCACTTCTCAAACGAACGACTTTTTATGCACAAAACCACTTTACTAATAGAATATGGACAGCAATCGATCAATAACAATAATCTACAGCTAAAAACTGATAAAAGGTGAGTAAGAAAACGGCAGGTGGGAGACACATATTGCAACAGGTGGCGGATATCAGTTGTGACGGAAGAGTTAAGCTCGAAGCACACACTTTATAGGAAATAGCAACATTTACCACGAAAGTTGTGCCATAGTGGAAGCAGTGGCTAGTTTTTCTGTATTTGTTTGCGTGAAAGTGGTAAAATTTTTTACGTCTTTTCAAGTGCAATGAGAGCACTCTTTTAACTCATCACTGGTTCCACAGGTATACGCAATTTTAGAAAATAATGGCAACGCAAAGGGACCCTATCGTAACAACGGACGATTTGCCAATTTCCTTTCACGTTAAATACATAGGTAATTTTTGTTCAATTTATTTTAAATTATTATTTATCTGATACACGTTGAAAAGAATTTTGATTTACTTTTAATGCGATTTCACTGTTGTTATCAACATTAAGTGTTTCTATCTAAATTATTTTTTTATCTGTTTAGATAAATTTTGCACTTAACAGCTTTGTGGAATTTAGACTTTGGGAATTTTTTGCATAAGTTATTTTTTATATGCATATTTAATTAACCCAATTCGTTGGTATTTTAAGTGCTTTTTGGAAAACTTCTAACCCGAATACCCGTTTTCAAAAATTTTTATTGGCGGCTCAAAAAAATGCGAACGGAATTTAAAGCAACTGAAAAGCGAGAAATTTAAAAAAGTAATTATGCGCTTTCCAATAAAATCGAATAAATTCTGTTTTGCTTGAAGAAAGTGTGATCTTGCGCAAACAATTTCTAAAATTTGAATAGGGTCTCAAAATTATAATATGCCCGTTATTTACATATCGTAAAAATATTGTTTTGTTGTGCTTTATCGTTAAAAAATGTTTTCTTCGCGGGCCTCATAAATATTTAAATTGGTCGTAACATTTTGTTGTACAAATCATTAATTATGTGAAGGGATTCGTTATAAAAGTAATCTATTAATATTTATGGCAAACTGAATTTATAATAAACTATTATATTTTATAAATTTTAAATTAAACAGTTGTTAAATAATTTTAAAAGGTTTTATATGAATTGTTATCGTGGGAGTGACGCAAATTATAGTAAAAGGTGAGAGTAAATATTTTACAATTAGAAAAAAAAATATTACTACATAAAAATAATGACATAATATTGTTTGTAAGTACATTCAGATATCCGGTTGTATTGATAATTATTGAATTATTTCTATGCTTGGTTAAAACCAACAAAAAAATTAATTACGATAATTAAAAGCGTCTGTTTAGCATAATAGTTTGTCCTTTTGTTATTTAAATTACACTTTTTTTTGGTAGCTGCGTAAAACGTGATACGATTCGAATAAACAAAAATAATTTAAAGAAAGTATAATAATTAAAAACTCATTTAACACAAGTGTTACTTAATATTTTTAAACTTTCTCGCTTTTAACGCTTTATGTATTTTTTTTCACAA
This sequence comes from Sinopyrophorus schimmeli, assembly GCA_036325965.1. Classification (NCBI taxonomy): domain Eukaryota; kingdom Metazoa; phylum Arthropoda; class Insecta; order Coleoptera; family Elateridae; genus Sinopyrophorus; species Sinopyrophorus schimmeli. The sequence goes on from JARFIZ010000110.1 coordinate 736,260, forward strand.
TTTTTAGTTTTTAAAAGGCCCTTTTTTTATGGTTATAATTTAAATATGACGTTTAAACTAACCTTTTATTTAAAACCGTTTTCTTTTGAAACGTAACTATAGTTACTAATTCAATGGACCAATCACAATTATCTTTTATGGCGCTTTATTTTGAATATAGAACTTAATGTGAAATACGTTAAATCAGTCCAAAATAATAACGACAACAAAAAACATTATTTTGAAATTTTAAATTCTAAATTAGCCAGTAAATAAACTACTGAAAAACGAAAGGAAAATTGATTACAATATTTCTAAATTAAATATTTCTAAATGAATTCATGGTTTAACTACTACTAAATTAGATTGAAAAAAATGATTTGGCACAAATTAAACTGATTACAAAAATCTATTTATTATATATATATCAAAGCGGTCTTCACAGCCTTCTTGGCCGTCTTCCGCAGTCCAGTACCCAAGATTTTCATTTCTCTTCTTCTAATTCTCATGTTTGCATTGCTTCCTTTATTCCAAGATTCCAACTCCTTCTGGTCTTTCCCTTTTTCTCTTTTGTATAGGCTTTCATTCCCAAATTTTTCGTGGCAACCTTTCTTCTCCTATTCGCCTCATGTGACCGTACCATTTTAGTTGTTTAGTCTCTATTTGCCCTATTAATGATGTTTCTACTTGCATAATTTCTCTGATTCTATTATTTCTTATGTGGTCCTGCAACATAAATCTGCAGCATCTTCGTCAGTACATCATCTCCGTTGAGCTAAGTTTGTTTGTTGCATTGTGATTTAAGGACCATACTTCTGCTATTATTCTGCTATTTATCATCAAGGTTATTTTAATTTTTAACGTGTTACCCATCAGTTATTCATTCATTATTCGAAATTTTCTGGTTATGGGTTTGTCGTTTTTAAGGTATACAATTTGTGATCATTACAATTTTTCTCTTTCAAAGGCCATAGGGATACGCAGGGTAAAAATGCTTTTTGTAATTATTTTAATGATATTTTATGAATATGTAGATTCTATAGAAATATAAAGATTCTGAAAATTTCAGATCTTACTCTATATCGGTCTCTTCAAAAGTCAAAATAAGTAAAAATTGGAACATAATTTTTTTTCTTTAGATTGAGTGAGTCGACTGGTTTAAAAATTTAGTATAATATGCAGACGATGGCGAGTTTTTACGTACACCATGGACCAATTTTTAGCTTAATTAATTAATAATTAAAAAAAATTTTTTCTTTTACTTTTTCAATCTTTATTATGATACTTTTTGAACAAACTTATGATTCTATCATTTTTACATTTCTTATAAGATTTATAATAACTCAGAATGTTTTCAAAATTTTCTAAATAATACGCCATAGTTAAAAAAAAGAAAAATTATTTTTATTACCACAAAATCGAATTATCAACAAATTCTACATAATAATTACACATTATAAATAATACGATGAAATAAATCTCTTGCAATAGAGATAATAAAAAAAAAATTGTTTTTACAATGAACTAAAACGCCTATTAGAATTTAATAAAAATATAATTTGTAACTCAACTTTATTAAAAATTGTATAATGGGAGTTATTCATGAGTGGGGGCACTTTAGTTTGCGCTAAATGGTTGCCCTTGAGTTTTTTTTTAAGAGACCGATGTAGATTAAGGTTTGAAATTTCAGGATTTCACGAAATGTGCCACTTTTCGCTCCAACGTGCACATACTTTTGCATTCATAAAATTTCTCTACGTTAATGGTCAATATTTCAAATCAAAAAATCAATTTAGTCAATTTTATTGAATTATTTGATTTGAAAAGAATTATTCTCCAATGTTAAATAATTATATGCTTGGCTGGAAAATTTTTAAATGGTATAGTTAATTACAAAAAACCGTATAACGTAACTGATCCAAATAACGTCTGGTGCCCAATAAGGCCTAGGTTTCAAATTTCCCGCTTCTTGAATTCCAATCATCGCCAAAGTTCGTATTAATCTACGTGACCATAACTTACGCACACGTGTCTTGAGCATGTTAGAACCTGCTGTGTCAAACGTACTACGATGCAAAGTACACGCTGGATTTTATAAAATTTCAGCAGCGAAAAGGGTGAGTATTTTTAACTGTATGGAAGCGTCGTCTAGTTTTTTTTTGTTTATTGTTTATTATATGTTTACTAACCTTACTATATGTATTTCAAAGCCATCCTATCAGTATATGTTATGTGACAAATGTTTCTATTACATGTATGATATGTCCTAATAAGACCCTCTAAAAAACCTTGTGGGCCTTATTTGTAACATATTCAGTTTTAAGTGTATTTGAAAATAATAATGGTCTTACAGACGCAGACAAAGAATTTTATTGTTCAGAAGTCTTGTTTAAAGATAAAGATAAGAAAACCTAACTAAAAGTTGTTAAAAATATTTATTAAAAATATCTAGGTAATTATAACCAAATATTTTATTATTTTAAGTTTAATAACACTAATAATAATTTAATATAAATATAATAATGATAATAATAATATTAAAATTGATATTAAGTTGATTTATATATAAAGAAATCCATAGGCCGTATTGAGAAATAGGTTTCCCAATAAGGCCAAACCGACATATTTTTTACATTTACTCAAGGTTCCTTCTTTTGTTACAAAAGAAAGATTGTTACTTTTATTTTCAAGTTTAATATAAATAAACATTTTGATTACGAAGTATTGATGCATTTTTTTCAAAAACCTATTAATTATGTCTTTATAAACTTTAGGTGAGCCTTATTTGGGTCCGTTATCTTAGAAGTTTTATTTATTGTTAGAATTACCTAAATGTATTCATTGAAATATTAAACTGAAGGGTTTTACTTGACACGATACATCCCATATACAATTTTAATTGATTTAAAATGCGAATTAGTAAACACTCAAAAGTACACCTGAAAATAGTTTTTTACAGGTTTGCTGCAAAAGAAATAAAATATAACTTTTTCCATACAAAAAATAAATCTTTATTCGAATTTTAATTTTTTAATAGAAGATTAATATAGGCCAATCCAATAAATACGATGATGTGCGCATTCGAGCGAAAAGTGGCACATTTCCGAGCGAGGGAAGCAAATGAAGCGCGACGCGGAGCGGCGCGCTTCATTTTCCCGAGATCGGAATGTGCCACTTTGAGCTCGAATGTGCACACTCGATTTTAAGCAGAGTTACCAAGCGTCCCGTTTTAACAAAAAAAAATTGTCACGTTAGCCATACTTTGTTTTTTGGGACACTATCACATGAATAATCAAAATCTAAGAAAATCATATGGGTTCTTAAATTATTTTCTTTATCATTACCATAAATTAATATAATTTATTTAAAACACTTTCTTCATTATTTATTTATTATTTGATATGCTTATTTCCGTAGCAATCAAACTGAGCATAATTTTGTTGTAGGTCACCATCCAGCGAAGGGATTATGGGGAATAAAGCACACAAGAAAACCAGTAGATGCGTTGGTAGTAACGGCAAAAAATCTTCCACCCGGCCAAACCCTACCCTTAGTCACAATCGAGGTGTCCAAAGAAGGATTACAATTCACCACAATCTCCAATAAAAAAAATGAAAAAGTGCCAGTTTATAATTTTAAAGTCGATACAATTTCGTATGGAGTCCAAGATTTGGTATACACAAGAGTATTTTCGATGATCGTTGTTAGGGACGATGATTTAAAAAATGGTGTGCCTTTTGATTGCCATGCTTTCGTGTGCGATTCAAGACACCAGGCCAGGCAATTAACTTATGCCCTAGCTGCTGCCTTTCAAGAGTACGGCAAAAAAGTTAAAGAGGAAGCCAAGGATAATCCTAACGCCGTTAAGAAAAAGTTTGCCATAGATTTGAGAAGTCCTGAAGAACTAGAAAATGCTTCGGATGACGAAACGGAGGCTTGACAATTTTATTTCTAGATTAATTAAATTTTATTGTATTCATACTATAAGTTTGTTTTAAGTTTAGTTACCATTTAATTTAATTTCTAAGATAAAATAATAAAAGTATTAAGTAACACATTTTGGGCTCTAAATACTAAATGTGTGGCTGCAATAGAATTTTCTGTATTACAGGATATTTGTTAATTCGTTTTTTTATTGAACGTTTGCTAAGGTAAGCAGAACGGAAATTATTCGCTTTGCAATTTTTGCATCAGTTGTTTTCATAATATGTAAATCTTTTTTACCATCCTGTTGCTGTGTATTGAATTTTTTTTTACAAAAAAAGTGAATGATACGATTTAAATAATTAGATTTGCAAATTTTCTTCTATTTAAACAATGCTTTAAAGATCTCTTCAAAAGCAAATGTATTTCGTATGAGGTTGAAATAAGCAATAATGCATAATTGTTTTCCATTAATGTTTAATCTATTACGATCCACAATGAAACGAAACAGATGAATAACTGACGAATTTGGGTTTTTGAATAAAAGTTTTGCAAACTTTGTTTAGTACTATTATAAGTCACAATGAAACACAAGTTAGGACAAATGAAGAAAACCTGTAAAACTGTTAAGTTTTTGAGTGAGAGATTTAAAATAATTTATTGACAGTTTCTGCTTCTTGTAATCAAAATTGTATACTTGTGTTAAATAAGGGTCGTTTGTCTTTGGACAACTTGTTGCAAGTCGAAGGCACAATCATTGATCTATTTAATATTTATAATTTTTAAAACTGGAACTGTATCTCATGTACAGTCAGCCTAAGAAGTAATCGACACCCTAAAAACAGTACTTACCGTAATCGAGATTTTCCAAGAAACAGGTTTTAGTTAAAAATAGTGTTTAAGGAGATTTATAACGACTTTTATAAGTACAACAAATAATTTTTTCTATTAATTGTTTAAAAATAGCACGATCACTGTAGGTGCTGCTTTAGGGTGTTGATTACTTCTTAGGCTGACTGTACCCCTAGCAACTATAACCGGTGTCATTTCTTGGCGCTCACGCTCTAAAATAAAAATTTTCGATAAAACTAAATAAATAAAAAAATATACACTTTGACTCACAAAAACAATAGTAGCGCTTTCATTTTCGATGCAATCATTACAAGCGAGGCGGATTTGGAATCCTGGGACTTTTCTACATAAGATACATGTAAAATAAGTATAGAGCGCAACGTAAATTTTTTGAGTAATTAAAAATTGCAATTTTAAGTCCATTTTTTTGCACAAAATTTTACTTTAAAAAAATTGTACCGCCGTTATTTGTGGAGGGATCTTTAAAAATATACAGATTCGGATTTGCCAGCTTTTTCGACTTCAGATAAACCTAAGAAACCATAGGCGTGCTATTTCAAAGCTTTGAGAAAAACGTTTATCTTTTTGAAAAAACATGTAAGGGTCGTTTGTCTTTGGACAACCTGTTGCAAGTCGAAGGCACAATCAATTTTCAATTAATATTTATAATTTTTAATGCTGGAACTGTATCTCATGTACAGTCAGCCTAAGAAGTAATCAACACCCTAAAAACAGTACTTACTGTAATCGAGCTATTCCAAGAGACAGGTTTTATTTAAAAATAATGTCTAAAGAAATATAAGACGGCTTTTATAAGTACAACAAATAATTTTTTCTATTAATTGTTTAAAAATAGCACGATCACTGTAGGTGCTGCTCTAGAGTGTTGATTACTTCTTAGGCTGACTGTACGTACGTAAATGGACACATAAGTACCACAAAAGTAAAAATCAATTAGTAAAATATATAATTTTATATAGAAGGATTTTGGAATTGAAAATGTTTTGAATTTGGTACTACAGTTTTTAGAGAAGTTCGTAGTTTAAAATTTGTTAAATTGTAAAAATCTGGTACTTTTTGCTGTCAAATGTCAAAGTGAACTATGAATGTTTCTAAAGAGTTATTATTTTGATTTTCTTAGTTACACTGGGATTATTGTTAATTCTTGTTTTTAATTTTATTGATTGTTACATTTTGTACGAAAACAATAAATGTTCTAAAAAGAGTATTTTTTAAAAAAATTATTAATATGATTATTGTTCATCTTTATTCGAGACGCCTCTAGCAACTTCCAAGAGGTGATCGATTCTCAGTGCATTCAGATGGGAGCTAATTTTGACACTTGGTTAATCTTTTCAATACCAACTTAAAAGTATAATCTCGCAATTTATAAATTTTTTATAGGTAGTTATTTTATGTTTCCCACGTTAATAACATGTTGAATTTTGGTTGTCACGCATCTACTTTTTGGGTTTTGATATTTGGGTTAGATATATCAGCTATTTTTATTTTTAAATTTTCGACTTCTAGAAGCATTTATAATTTCTAATTAATTTATTGTTTTAGTTTACAGAAATTTATTATGCCTTGAAAATCTTATTTCTCTAGTGCACTATTGTTTTAGTTATGGTGATTATTTACCCTTATACCCACAAGCGGCGCCTAAGAATTTTTAAGCATTGTATATCTAAAGTACCAACTTTTAAAATTATTTAGTACGGCGGTAATTTTAAACATACTTCAATCATTCTCGTTCACACAAAATGTTTTTAACATTTTACTTAATGACATAATTTTTTTGTGTTTAAATTTTCAACCATATAAACATATGTATAAACCAATTGTCAATAATAATTTAAAGATTAAAAAAAGGTAATATTCATTCGTTTTTATTTTTGCAATTGGAAATGTATAATGTAAATATTACATAATGATAAAAAAATAAAAAAATGGTTGGTTCCACAAAACCGCTACAGCTATTACAAAAGTCAAAATCAGTCACATTGAGCAATTATTCCAATTGATATTGTTTCTAAATTCAGTCTGCAAATAAATCTTAAATATTAAACCCTACACAAAACATTCCCCAAGCGATATCAAAATGCATTTAAATAACACGTCGCGTCGTATTACTACGTGCTGTGTACCTTATTTAAATGCATTTCAATTGATTAGTTTTATTAAGAAACATTTCTAAAAATCTCCAAATCTATTTATTTATAATCAGATTCCAAGGCCTTTCGTTTCGATTCATAACTCGGTCTGCGAACGTGCTTTTCCAAGTTCTGATGAACTTCTGGAACTGATGTAGAGTCATCGATTTGATCCTGAGGGTCTTCCTCCTTTAAATTGTCACCAAAGTTTCTATTTAACGAGTAAAATTGAGGGGACTCCATGCAATCAATGGAATCGTCTCTATTGGTGCAAGTGAATATTTCCTGAAATAAAACGTTTTTATGCAAATTGAATTATTTAAGTACTTAACTAAACTATTTGTTTAAGGTAGTTCACTCGTGACATTTGGAGCTAAAAGTAGAGACCTACAGTAAGTACAAAAAGTTGAATATATTGAATGTTAAGAGACTGTACTTTATCGATGTGGGTCAACAGTGCGCCGCGGTCAGAAAAATTATCAGATAGACGTAATGTGTGGGTCAATTGCGCACAGGCACCGTTTTGGGCATAAGACAGTTCCGCGCAAAGTGAAATAATTATCTTGGCAATAAATACCAACTTTATTCTTATGAAAAAAAAGATTCCAAATAAAGCAAACTTGTATTGTAGTTTTAAAGAGTTTTCAGATTTAACACATAATCTTTGAAAAAAAAAATCAAATAAACATGCTTTTTTGACAAAAAATGAAAAAAATAGAATTACTTTATATTGCGAGGGGACGTTTCTACGTACCCCTAGCAACTATAGCCGGTGTCATTTCCAGGCGCTCTCTTCTAAAATATAAAAATTTTCGTTCTTTTGGAAAATTAAATTTGGGTTTAAAATGAAACTTTTAAAACGCAATAACTTTTTTATTTTTAAGAAATACGCGGAATCCGTTTATTTTCGTAAGTATTAAGTCTTATGTTAGTACGTCCGAAACAGGTGCTAACTCAAAACCTCCAAAATTGGCAAAAATCGAAAAAAAACATGGATATTAACCCATGTTTTTTTGGTTAAAAAGAAAAAAATTGAATTGCTATATATTTTAAGGGGATGTTTCTACGTACCCTTAACAACTATAGCCGGTGTCATTTTTCGGCGCCCTCCCTCTAAAATAAAAATTTTTGTCCTTATGAAAAATTAAATTTGGTTTTAAAATGAAATATTTAAAACGCTATAACTTTTTTATTTTTAAGAAGTACACGGAAAGCGTTTATTTTCGAACGTCTTAGGCCTTAATACGTCCGAAACCGGTGCTAACTCAAAACCCCTAAAATCGGCCAAAATCGAGAAAAACATGGATGTTAATCCATGTTTTTTCCGATTTTTGGCGATTTTGGAGGTTTAGAGTTCTGTCGTGTTAGGGTTGGAAACGTTCAGAAATGAAAGGATTTGACAAAATTGGCAAAGACGGCGGAGTAACAGTATATTAAAAAATTAAAAATTTTAGTAAAATTTAAATTTTGAAAGCTTCGAACGCGTTCTTCTCCCAAGCTTAACATTGTGCCCTGTTGATTTTTTTGGCTAATCTGAACACGCAAAAAACATAAAAAATTTAAAAAAATTTGTTTCCTTTAAACGGTGCCTTTTAAGACAAGGCACTATAAACGGAGGGTAAGCTGGTCGCGGCGCGCAATTGACCAACGCCCGTGCTTTACACATAAAACCCTTATATACAGACCACGCTAATACAATTACGCTTTTAAAGAAAGTAAATGTGGCAACGATGTCGCTGCATAAACCGAATGCTCCATAGATGTATTGTACATCTATTATGCTTTGTGTATACTTATATACTCTTTTATCCGTGTTACTGCTGTTTAAAAATATAAATAATTTAAAAATGCCATTTGATCATGATGAGTTGCGACATAAAGTATAACGACACACAGCGTTGCCAAAGTGTGTATTGTTTTAAAATATTGTAAGTTTGAGTATTTATATATTTTTAACCAATTGATAAAAAAACTTGTGTTTATTGCAATTTTTTTAAAATTTTTTATTTTACAACATATTGTTTTTTAAAAAAGTGGTAAGTAAAGTTTCCAAGGTATATATGAAACTATATCCATGTATATGCATCTATGAGCTATTGCATGTCAATTATGTGCACTGAAATTACTAATATCTTGCTTCAGAATGGGCCAATAAATTAATTTTTATTTAACAAAATAAATGACACCTGGCTCAATATCATATTTCAATTTTATCAAATTCGTAAGAAAAATAAATTTACGAATAAACTACAGTCGAATTTCCATAAGTCGAACGCCGATAAGACGAATTTTTGATAGCTCGAACTCTAACCTGTTTCTCTAAGATTTGCCTATCTCAACGTTAATATTTTTATGTCAATAAATAGAATTTCTATAAATCGAATTATTTAATAAGTCTAATCGTTTTACAATTCTTTAAATTCAAGTTTCCATTAGTAAATAGGTCGATGACTCGAAGTTAAATTTTACAACTTTTCTAAAAATTACGCTACCTGAGAGAGGATTAAGGACGGGTGCGGTTTGGTGTTATTGCTGCTTAAAAGGTCTCTTCTATGAAAATGTTTTATACTATAAGCTGTTTTGACGGCGGGACTTCAATTGGATTTAAAAAATAATGTATGTTTAGGCGTGAAAAGGTAACAGACAGATAGACAGACAGCCAGAGTTACTTTCGCTTTTATAATATTAGTTAGGATAATTACATTTTTTTAGAAAATAAGTTAAGTATTGTGAATCGTGCTGAATGTGAAGTGTGCACATTCGAGCTCAAAGTTGCACATTCCGATCTCGGAAAAATGAAGCGCGCCGCTCCGCGTCGCGCTTCATTTGCTTCCCTCGCTCGGAAATGTGCCACTTTTCGCTCGAACGTGCACATCCTCGTATTTATTGACTTGCCTAAATTAATCTTTCCACTTTCAAATCAAAAAATTAAAAGTAAATATGAATTTTATATTCAAGAAACGTATTTGCCATAGTAATGAGTGAAAGTGGGCGAAAAGATATGAGAATTTAGTAGATGCGAGTGAGAGAAAACGATTAAATTATTTATTTAATTTTTGAATAATTTATTAGCCTAAATTTTGTGAATGGTGCTTAAAATCGAGTGTGCACATTCGAGCTCAAAGTGGCACATTCCGATCTCGGGAAAATAAAGCGCGCCGCTCCGCGTCGCGCTTCATTTGCTTCCCTCGCTCGGAAATGTGCCACTTTTCGCTGGAATGTGCACATCCTGGTGTTTATTTAATTTATGATTACATTTAATTTAGTTATGCGAAGAAGTATAACTTTTCACGGGCGTGCATAAGTACACGCACCTTTCTTTATCATTTAATAATTGTTGTAAATAATATAAAAATTTTCAACTTAACCACTTTAATAAATTTTATGTACAGTTAACTTTAATAACTCCACAACTCGAATTCTTTAATAACTCAAGTTGGAAAGTGTTTCTCCACAAAATGCCTATTTCAAAAATGTAGAATTGAAACTATTCTAATATAACTATGGTTACGAAGTGATTAACCTTTCTGATTGGTCAATTAGCTAACGGCCATAATGGTGTATCAAAAATGAGCCAATCACAGTGACTTATTTAAAGCGGAATTTTTAAAGTATACTTTAAACCACTTACAGTTCTAATTACGTTATATAAAATTCCATTTTACATAAAAGATATATGCATACACAAATATATATTTAATTTTTAAGCTTTTTTAATAACTCGAATTATTGATAATTCGACTTCGACTTATCGAGGTTCGACTGTACCTTAAAAAATTAATTCATTAGAAATCAAAATAAAATTGACAATGAATTTAATCTTCCGTATTCTGGGTGACTAAATGTCACATGCCATACTAGGTGGGGTTTGCCCTACTCCCAAAAAAAAAAGGAAATAAAATCCACAAAATTTTAGTTTATGACAGTTAAATAATAAGAAATATATTTTAATAACCAATAATGAATAGGTTTTAGTAAAACATATTAATTTATGCATTAGAATAAACTTTTATTAATAAAAATAGAAAAACTTAATTTTTTTTTTAACCTATAAACTATTGAGTTTTGTCTTGAGTACTAAATTCTAATGACACGTGTCAATTACGATACCAAATATTAAGAAAACCTAACAAGAATTTCATTCTTGCCTCGTTATTGAAATACAAATTAATTTCACGGCAATTTATTAACGATTCGCAATAATTTAAAATAATAAATTACACGAAAAATTAATTAAATAATTTTAATCCTACCTCTCACTTGTATTGACAAGATTATCGTATCTTTTCGCTCCCTTCCACTCATTGCTATGGTAAATACGTTTTTCGAATATAAAATCGATATTTACTAAATTAAATTAAAATTTTTGATTTGACGAAGCGCACGTTAAATTATACTACTATAATAAACACGATGATGTGCGCATTCGAGCGAAAAGTGGCACATTTCCGAGCGAGGGAAGCAAATGAAGCGCGACGCGGAGCGGCGCGCTTCATTTTCCCGAGATCGAAATGTGCCACTTTGAGCTCGAATGTGCACACTCGGCTTTAAGCACGATTCACAATAATTTTGGTAACGAAAAGGTGGTAAATAATATTGATCATTTCCTCTCACTCATACTTATGAGTTTCTTCTATCTTTTCGCTCTCTCCCACTCAGTGCTATGGTAAAAATACGTTTATCGAACATATAATCAATATTTACTAAAATAAATTGAAATTTGTTGATTGTAAAGAAAATTTAATTTTCAAAATACAATGAATGCGCGAAACGTCCCGTTTTAACAAAAAAAAAAAAATTGTTCGCGTCAGTTATACCCCACCTAGTACACGGAAGGTTAAATATTTTTTTAATCTACTTTTGAAAATAATTTTGGAAAAAGCACAATTTGATCGTACCGCGTTTCTCTCGTGACTTACTTGGTTAAAAACGGTCTCTTCGGGACAAATGAAACTCCACCGGAAAGTTTGGTTTCTTCCGTCGATGTAACGTACAGGCAAACAAACGTGGAATATTTGGCACTCGTTGTCCGTGTCTGCATAATATCCATAATCGCGGCCTTCGCAACTGAAAGAATCGGAAATGTCTAATCGAATGCTCGTGGCATTGCTGGGAAGCGTCATGAGCTGAGGCGGACTCTGTTTGGGATAAATCTAAAATAACAAAACTTACTCAAAACGTCCAAATCTTTTTATCACTACGCATTTAAAAAAAGATATGTATTTGTATCACTCACTCGTAATTTAGGTGCTGCGTACGCGATGCAAAACAAGAAAGGCAGCACACAAAGAAAATTCATTTTTGAGTTACACCAATATTTGGAGTGCAATGAACGATGAAAAACGGCAAATGTATGTGACAATGGTTTACCTTATTGTTTATATAGAGTTCCTGAAGACACGCAGCAGAAGAGTAGGATTGCTAACGGAAGTGAGTGAATATATATTTACCTAAGGATCCATTGATAAATAATTTACAATAGTAAATATTGAAGCTTTAAGTTTCAGTTATTAAGATTCAAGAATAATTTTTGACTATCTTCAAGTTATCTGTATCTTCATATATTGATTACTATCAGACAAATTTAAAGAAAAATGACGAAATATAAAATAGTATTTTGTTCTTTGAGTATAAAAAATATATACTGCATTCACAAGAAAGTAATTTCGATAGAGTTACAATTTTTTTGAATCGCTTCGGCCCATAGCATAATTTTTTTCAGTTTGATAGTTGTTACTAGTGACTTTAAATTTACGTTAAAATCAAATTACATGGTATTTGGTTTACATTAGTTAGTTTAGTGTCAAATTTAACATGGAGCGCGAAAAGAAACATTTTTGTCATATTTAACTTTTCTATTTTCATAAAGGCAAGAAAGCTTCCGAGGCTCACAACGATTTATGTGTAGTTTATGGTGATGAATGCTTAATAGAACGTACTTATTAGAAATGATTAAAAAATAATTTTTTTAGAAATTTTTTACTTAAAGGTGACCAACGTTCTAATGGACTAACTGAACTTAATAATGATCAAACCAAAGTCATAATTGAAGCAGGTCGTGATATAACTTGAGAGATATTGCCGAGAGATCAAATGTACACTACAATCAAAAATTATGCAAAATATCTTGGACTTAAGAGGCTCGACATTTGGGTTCCACATGAATTGAAAAAGATTCATTTAACCCAATTAATGACTATTTTGGATATGCATCTTAAATACAAGAAAATCAATTCTTTTAAAAAAAAATTATCACTAGTGATGAAAAAAGGGTGGCCTACAATAACATTAATTGAAAATATTTATGGTTCAAAAATGATTAACTTAAAAAAACTTGTAAAAGTTGAATAAAAGACGATGCTTTCAGTTTGTTGAGATCATAAGATAAACGGCTAGAATTGGCTACTCGTTCAAGCATTATGTGCGACCATATCAACGGTCAACCTCACACATCTTTAATAACTCGTGAAAAATTGTTGGAGATAGGTTGGGAACTGACGTAACAACCACTATAGAACCCTGATCCTGTACCATTAGAGTACCATTTATTTTGATCTTTACATAAATCTTTAAATTGTAAAAATTTCACTAATAATGATCACTTGGAATCGCACTTTATTCACTTTTTTTCGCTGAGAAGGACAAGAAGTTCCATAAACATGAAATCATGAAGTTAGCACTAAGATGGCAAAAGGTTATTAAACAAAATGATTCATATATAGTTGATTAAAATCTATTTTTTGTATAAAAATTGAGTTTTATTTTAAACTGAAAAACAAAAACGACTTTTTTACCAACCCGACAATTTAGAGTATAAACTAATTATATTTATTGGTAATCAGACAATTATTTTTGCTTACCTTAATAACAGTTTTTTAATTTTACTATTAATTTGCATTATTCTTATTTGGCAAACCAAAAATAAAGAAAACAGTACCCATTTATACAGCAATGGGCAAAAATAGAATAATAGAATTAGGGTTATTATTTATTTTAAGTCACCAATATAAGATAAATAATAATTATATGCATTTTAGTCATTTTGGGATGTAGGTATACAATTATTTAATTGACGTGGTAAGAAATATATATACAAAGTGATTTATTAAGACTAAGAACGTTTTGCATTTGGCGCCATAGTTTTAGTGTATTTCATAATTTGAATGTGGATCACATGTAAGAATCTGGTAGTTTTCGCTGTCAAATGTTGAGATCAACTTATGAATGGTTCTAAAGTGTTTGGCAATTTGTTGTTTTCATTTCCATAGTTTCATTAGTGCTTTTTGCTTCTATTTCTAATTTTTTTAAATTTTAAAGAAAAAAAATGTTAAAACTAAGCGAGTATTCGCCCAAAATCCCAATAAATCCAATAAATATTATGGAAATACGAGTGACAAAAATAGTTGATGGCATTTTTAATTAAATTTGTTTTTTAAATTTATTTAATTACTTAAAATTAAAATCTTAATAATAGAACTTTTCTGATAATAAAGTAATTCATTTTATAGTAAAACCGTTCTTTGCCGTCAGTCCCTCAGAAACTAATTTCAACCAAAAGTTCAATATCATATTTTATAAAATATATGTTTTATGTGGCAATTGATCATGATCAAATGGCATTTTAAAATTACTTATATTTTTAATATTTTTCAAACGGCAGTAACATATAGGTACATATACATAAAGCATAATATTTGTCCGAAATATCTATAGAGCATTCGGTATAAGCATTAACAGCGTTGCCACATTTGCTTTCTTAAAAGTGTGATTGTATTAGTGTATTCTGTATATAAACGTTTTTAATGTATCAAGTAATTTCTGAAAAAAATAAAATACTCCGACTATTGAATATATTAAACTTTTTGCATCCACTGTCGGCATGTACTTTTAGCTCCTACTGTCACAAGTGAACTATCTTAAGCACAGATTCAAATAATTTAATGAATAAAATGAATAAAAATTTGTAACTCAATCTAAAAAAAGTGGATCACATTTTATCTAATAAAAAAATAAAACTAATTGATGATTTTGTAAAAACACACTTATTATAATTTTGAGGAAGCATCTTCAATGGTTTTTTTTTGGGTCACACTTGTAAAGGAAGTTTTTCCTCCGCGTACATGGATTGGGCTCCTTTTCAAAAATATATAAAAATTAAAATTCAATGGGCGAACTAATGTGGACAATGACTTGTAAATTAAACTGTTCTCACATTAGTCAGAACTGCATGTGCATGCGCACATTTTTTTGTATTTTACGCCTATATACGTTACGGGACGTACTTTACGTTTGAATATGCTACGGAACTTGAATGTGTGAGTTGAATTTTTAATCTTACTATTATTTTAACTTATAACGTAATAAAACGGAACGTGCCTGAATTCTTTATGGCCATTTCTCATATGTAAATTCTTTTTTAAAATTCGTAGCTTCGCACAAAAAAAAATATAACTTTTGTAAAATTTAATAAAGGGCGGTTTTTATTATTTTTATCATAGAAATGAATTAGGAGAATTGTTCAGTTTTTTTTAGTGGTTTTGTAGGTGACTTGTTAATCAGTTATTGAAATTCGTGACAGCAATTCAAACCGTTCAGAAGACCTAAATTTTAAAATAAATTAGAAAACAGTTAGGTAATTTATTGCACTTTTAGGGTGTTTCGAACAATTTTTAGATAGGACAACATATGGCCCACAAACATCTTGAGAAGTTTTATACAGTGAAAACGCGATTTTCCGGACTAACTAATGTTGCAGCTCATCCGTATTATCGAAAATTCAAATAATTGAAAAAAAACAATTTTACCTTGTTAGTTATTTATTTACAAAAAAAGTAAAAAATACAAAAAAAAATCAAAAAATGGTTAGATAAAATTAAAAGTAAATTGATCATTGTTAATTGTGGCCAAAAGCGGAATGTGCACATTCGAGCTCAAAGTGGCACATTCCGATCTCGGGAAAATGAAGCGCGCCGCTCCGCGTCGCGCTTCATTTGCCTCCCTCGCTCGGAAATGTGCCACTTTTCGCTCGAATGCGCACATCTTGGTGTTAATTGGATTCGACCAAATTAATAACAAATCCTTAAAATCCAGATTTTCTATACCGAAAAAGTTTTCGCTTGAAAGCGCACATACTCCTTAATACTTTAATTTGCCTATCTTATTCTTCTCTCTTACAAATAATATTAATTAAATCAAACTGAACTAAATGTACCACTTCTGGCTTTTCTTTTAATTAAAAATTACAATAGGGTATTTTTACCAAAAACCACATTTCTAATTTAGTACTTTTAAGCTAGACTAGATGGAAGACTTCATCGTACATAAAAAAATACTTTAATTATTTCCGAATTTTGACTTTTATTTCTCCACCTTTTTTTTAACATGCCCCACCCAAGTCATTCTAAAATTTTGATGCACCCCGTATGTAACATATAAATATGTTTTTATATTTAAAAATTGAATTAATTCATAAATGAAGTCTAATCACAACAGTGTCTACAAAATGTGCCTTAAAACTAATTTGTTTATAATTTTTACAAAAATGAAAATTACCCAAAACTATTTGGAGACCTTAATTTTGACATATAAACCTTCAACAATCTACAAAAGATGATATAAAAATCAACTAGTTGATTTTTAGTGGCCCACTTCAGAAAATTTGACTCATACAATTTTAATTAATCAAAAACGCGAATTATTAAACATTCGAAAGTACATCCGAAAATATTTTTATTAAGGAATAAAATATCTAACCTTTTTCAAACAAAAAATAGATTTAATTTATTCGACTTTAAATTTTTTGAATTGAAGAATAAAATAATAATATAGGCCAATCCGATAAATACAAGGATGTGCGCATTCGAGCGAAAAGTGGCACATTTCCGAGCGAGGGAGGCAAATTAAGCGCGACGCGGAGCGGCGCGCTTCATTTTCCCGAGATCGGAATGTGCCACTTTGAGCTCAAATGCGCACACTCGGTTTTAAGCCTCATTCGCAATGATTTAGGTCAATCGACTTGACGAAAATTAAGTTAATTGATTTTGTTTATTCCCTCTCGCTCGCACTGTCGTTATTCTAATATCTTTTGCTCCCTTCCACCTATTGCTATGGTAAAAACGTTTTTTCAACACAAAATCGATATTTACGAGATTTAATTAAATATTTTGAGTTGGAAGACCGGAAGAGTAAAGTAGACAAATCTAATAAATACGAGGATGTGCGCGTTCGAGCGAAAAGTGGCACATTTCCGAGCGAGGGAGGCAAATAAAGCGCGACGCGGAGCGGCGCGCTTTATTTTCCCGAGATCGGAATGTGCCACTTTGAGCTCGAATGCGCACACTCGGTTTTAAGCCTGATTCGCAATGATTTAGGTCATTCGACTAGACGAAAATTAAGGTAATTGATTTTGTTCATTCCCTCTCTCTCGCACTGTCGCTATTCTAGTATCTTTTCGCTCCCTTCCACTCATTGCTATGGTAAAAACGTTTTTTGAACACAAAATCGATATTTACGAAATTTAATGAACTATTTTGAGTTGGAAGACCGGAAGAATAAAGTAGACAAATCTAATAAATACGAGGATGTGCGCGTTTGAGCGAAAAGTGGCACATTTCCGAGCGAGGGAGGCAAATGAAGCGCGACGCGAAGCGGCGCGCTTCATTTTCCCGAGATCGGAATGTGCCACTTTGAGCTCGAATGCGCACACTCGGTTTTAATGACGATTACGAAATGCCCCGTTTTAACAGGAAAAAACGAACGCGGTTGACAATGCGGATAATCGAGGTTTTACTGTATTATACAAAATTGTTGTTTTTAATTTTTTAAAAATTGTTAATTAATATGTTTAAATAAGTAGATATAAATTTTGATTGTCCCTCAGGTAATGTCCTCTCTAAAAGTTTGTCTTATTATTTTGTGCACAATATTCAAATGTAATCTTGAACTAAGTTCAAATGCAGATTTTATTAATATTAATAGTTGACAAATAAATAAATAGAAAAATAAATAAATAAATAATCTTAAGTTTAAACTCCAAGATAGTAGAGCTATTAAAATTTCCATTCTAACACATTATTCTTATATGACTAGCTACTCAAAATAATGCAAAAATATTTGCATATTTTACAGCTATAACTAATAAGTAAATTTATATGTTAGAAATAGTGTTAGTAAACGTTTTACAATGAGCAAAATTCATTTTTACAAAAGGTGTCAAAAAGGACACCAACATTTATAACAATAATTAAACACAAATCCAAGATATCAATAAATATTTGTTAATTACCAAGAGCAAAAGTTTTTATCAATTAAAATCTTGCTCTACTCTTCAAACTGCTTAATTTGCTTAGTGTTAAATAATACTTAAAATTCACTTTAAAACGATTCGTTTTTAAATTTACTCTACCACACTTCTATTCTCAGATTAATACAAATTAATCAAAAAATAACACTTACAATCGGAATATATGTTAGTTAATAAATAAATAAATAACGAAATTGTCCAAAATCATATTTTAAATAAACCGCCTTTAAAAAAAATCGTGATTGGCTCAATTATAATGTAACCATAGCTACAAACATAGTTTTAACCAATCAAAATTTAATTTAACAACGATTTATTTAAATTTAAGTTTGGAACTTTACCCAAATCCTAATAATTTTTTTTGTAGGCATCTATCACCATATCTAATTTGCTTCTTTTAATACCTCAACTATTTGGAGTAATTAACTTTTAACTAATAACATTACTAAAATAAATTAAGTAAAAGCATAACAACGTAAGAGAAAAGTTAGTAACCTATTGGCCATATTAAAAACCAATTTTACGATTATTCCAAATAAAAAATTTGTGTTTATTTCAATTTGTTAATTATTACTTAATTTTTTGGCTTAAAATGGTCAATAGGTAACTTGCATTTAAAAAGCAATTTAATTATTTACATCATCCCCACGGGTTCCACCACGTCGGTTTTTCTTCCACCACTTTGTTGTACATGGGAATGTGTTTGGAGTAGGCCAATTCCTGGCCCGAGTTTTTATCTGCTTCCGTGTCATAAATTCTGGCGTGGTAAGGTCCCGGATCTCCTGGACCACTAACAAAGTCACCTTCGTGGTCGTCGTAGTGGTGCTGATGATGTGCGTTTTCATAATAAATTACGTCTTGATGCTTATGGTGCCCCTTTTTTTCCCACCAGAAACGTGCGAGATTTATTAGCAAGTTGGCCAAAGCTATTAGGAAAAATTTAACTTGCAATTTTGCTGCTAAGATTTTGAGGAAGAGCGCTAGCTTCGCTTTTAGAAGTAAACCGATGAGCAAGAGTTTCATTATGGCTTCTCTCTTCTTCTTCTTCTTTTTTATTTGGCGATTTTCTAGAAAAATGAAAACATTATGATAATTTTTTTTAAAATTAACCTTTAATTTTTTAAATATTTAAAGCTTTTAGTTAGTAAAATTCATAGTTAAGAACTTCCAAATGATTAAATGACAATATAGAAGTTAGTAACTATGGAAATAACAATAGAACGAGATGTAACTATTGAATAATGTATATAACAGATAAAGATGGATATATGTATAATTTATAATTCATTACTTTCAAAATTTTGATCCAAAAAGCTTTAAATATTTCAATAATTATTAATAAAAATAGTTATTATTTGTTTAACAATCAAAACTATTTTTCTCTTAATAAAATTACATTGCTTGCATTATGTAAATAAAATTTTATTAATAG
The DNA here is from genome assembly GCA_036325965.1 of Sinopyrophorus schimmeli. Taxonomy (NCBI): domain Eukaryota; kingdom Metazoa; phylum Arthropoda; class Insecta; order Coleoptera; family Elateridae; genus Sinopyrophorus; species Sinopyrophorus schimmeli. The sequence continues at coordinate 755,902 of JARFIZ010000110.1, forward strand.
TTAAATTAAATAAATAAATAAATAAATAATGTCTTAAAAATACTTATGAACAACGTTTAAAATATTACAAAACAGCAAAACTAATAACTTAAAATTTTCTTTGGAAGTTAAATACAAATTAAAATAAATATTGCAAATATTAACCCTAAGCCTTACTTAAAAAAAACTTCATTCCAAACAGAAACAAAGATTTCGTTTAAATTAATCAGAAACGACCAAAATGTTAATGCCCAAAACTAAAAATTAATCAAAATTAAAATTAAATCAAAACAGTTCATATTTTTAACAATATAATTTTAATAAATTGTTTCAACTTTAAAAAAAATTGTTTTTATTAGAATTTTGTTAAAAAATCTACGTGACGTCATATTTTTAAATAAAGTAAAGTCAGTACAACAAATTCTCAAAAATAATTTCTTTGTCCAAAAAAAAAAAATTGTAACAAGTGTTATGAATTTAGATAATCATTTAAAATCAAAACATAAGCACCAAAGACAAAAATGTACAGAACTAAAAAGTGACAATACGTGGCCGAATGACGTCGTTTAAAATTTTAAAAATTATTCTTGTTGTCTCCAAGATATGTTCGGTTTATTATCAAGTCTGCTGTACATCGTTCCTTCAGGAATTTGCTTAGAATAAGCCATGTCTTGAGCGGACATTTGATCTTCTTCTCCTTCGTAGTTTCTGGCCCAATACGAGCCTCCTTCCCGGGACCACTAAATTCTTCGTGCCCATCGTAATGATGTTGATGCTGAGCATTTTCGTAATAAATTACTTTTTGGGGATGAGCGTGTTTCTTTTTCAAGTCCCACCAAAACCTTGCAAAATTGAGGAAGAGATTTGCAAGCGCTATGAGGAAGAATTTGACTTGCAATTTGACCGCTAGTATTTTTAAAAGAAGCGTTAGTTTAGCTTTTAAAATTAAGCCAATCAGTACAAATTTCATGATGGCTTTCCTCTTCTTCTTCTTCTTTTTCCCGCGGGCCTCTGAAATGATTTGAGATTAGAAGAAGGATTTTGGACGATGTAGCAGTATGATTATTACCTTCAAGCTGCTCTATTCTCGTACTTCAAAAAATTATTTCTAATATTAAGCACTACATTATTTTAGTCACATGTTAACTATACTCTACACACTAATTTTACTACTGTTATTTAATTCTAATCTTACTCGATTCTGCTAGACCCATGAACGAGAAACAAATAGGTAAACTACTTAAAAAAAACATTAAATAATCTACATGTTTGTTAGTAACAAAGTTGCTCAAAGTATTTAAGAACGAAAAACATAAATTATTTTAGTTACAAAATATTTGGTTAGGTTGTTCAAAGATTGTCATGATTTTAGAAAGATTTAAGAGCATTAAAATGGACACCTTTTCTTATTTAAATCGTCCGATATAAAATAAAAAAAGGCAGTGCGTGTACTTATGTACGGGCGTTAGACGTTATACTTCTTTGGCGTAACTATATTAAACATAACCGCGTGTTATGTTGCTCACCTTGCGTTTGTGTATAGCTAGATCAGTGGTATGCAAGCTGTTACTACGTCCCAAAAAAAAATTCTTGGCGTCTCTCCACTGCTCACCTATTTCTTGATTTACACGGTTCCCGAAAAAAACGTGTAAATTGAAATTATATTTTTTTGTATGGTAAATCGTGTAAATCGAAAATAAAAAAAATATGTATCAATTGGCTAGTTAGTCTTAAACATTAATAAAATTTTTATACAATTTTGTTAGTGCTTCCTTTTATCAAAAAAAATATTGCATATCTATGATATAAGAATAGATATATCTAATTCATAAAAAGGTATACACTGCACCGAAGCAAATAAAAGCCCCAAAAGGGCGTAACCTGAGTGCTCTGTGTTTCTAAAGTACACTCAGAATAAAAAACAAATTGAGCCGCATTTAAAACTGTTATAACAGTAGAAATTTTAAATTTGTTTTTAACACTAGATTTACGGCGGTTGTTTATATACCTATTTTTACTAAAGTGATCCAATTTGACTCATACAACAAAATTGAAGTTTTTTGCAAAAAAACAGTTCCAACTACATTGAAATAAAAGATTTATTATTAAAAACTTCATTGAAAACATTTTTTACATATAAACTCTGTTTTTGAAATACATTTTCCGCAAACAGAAATAATCCTTGCTTTTTTTGCTATAGGTATATAGCAATAAAATTTTAAATGAGTCAAATTGGCTCAGTCCGTAAATCTAGTGTTAACGGAACATTTATTGCAAGTTTTGTAAATATGACTAATTGTTATCAATGATACTCTATGAAATATATAAGAATGTAAACATATAGGTAGCATCAAATAAAATGTGGTGTCTTTTCAATAAAAATGAAATAATTAACAATCATGCCTAATTAGTTAAACATTGATAGCATATTAATATATAGCCTTTTTCTTGGCTTACTACAACTCATATGGTTCAAGTGCAAAATACCTAATATATCAAAAAACAATCAGTTTATATTCGAAAAATCACATCGCGCTCAATTTATACTGTTTTGAGGTTATGTGAAAAAAATTAAATAGCTGCATCCCCTTTTTATTAAAAACACTGACCAAAGTAGTCTTTAGAAATACTTTTTTATAAAACTAAATTAAGTAATAACAATAATATAAAAATACAAAAACCTGGGAATGATTTTGATAGTGTGTGTACCGATTGCAATTCTGTTAATGCAATTTTATGTATATTTTAACGCTGAGAATTTTTAAATTTATTTCGTATATTTTCCGAGGCTTTTGTTTGGTTCGGCGTGTTGTATGCATTATTTACTTTTATTTTATATTGAAATTAATGACTAAATTATGCACATTTTTCATTTTTTCGATTTAAAATTTTCTTAAAAACCTATCTTCACTGTGAAACGAAGTTTAAGAGTATTTTAACTGAATTACTTTTTGTGTGTATAAAAATAGAATAAAACCAGTATTATCCAATGGATTGATTTAAAAAATTAACTAAAAACATACGTTCTGTATAACAAAAATGTATATTTTAAATATGGTAGTTTGCATTATTCAAAATTTTTAGAATTTTGATTTTTGTAAACCGTGTGAAAGCGTAATCGTGTAAAACAAGTAGCGTGTAAATCGAGGGATAAGTGTAGTGTTAATTGTAAAACAGATTTTAGTTCAAAACCACGTGTACAATTTGGTCTTGAGAAAATATGCACTTACGTCTTTTTATTTGGGTACATTGCTCTTTTCTTTTTTAATTTAAAAATTAATGTAAAAAAATTCAATAAGTACAAGGATGTGCACGTTTGGGCAAAAAGTGGCACATTCTTGCAACATCCGAATGTGCCCTTTGGGCTCAAATGTCAAAATTTTTTATTTGAGAGATGATTATTATAGACAAATGGAATTAGCACGAGGATGTGCACATTCGAGCGAGAAGTGGCACATTTCCGAACGAGGGAAGCAAATGAAGCGCGACGCGGAGCGGCGCGCTTCATTTTCCCGAGATCGGAATGTGCCACTTTGAGCTCGAATGTGCACACTCGGTTTTAAGCACGATTCACAATCATTTTTGTCAATAAGTTAGACGAAAATTTAGTTAATTAATTTTAATCATTCCCTCTCACTTGCACTGTTGCTATGCTCGTATCTTTTCGCTCCCTCTCACTCATTGCTATGGTGAATACATTTTAATTTATAATTTTGATTTGAAAAAGCAAAGAATAGAATAGAATAGTTTAATAAATACGACGAGGATGTGCGCCAACAAGCGAAAAGTGGCACATTTCCGAGATCGGAATGTGCCACTTTGAGCTGAAATGTGTACACTCGGTTTTGATTTCCATTCACGATAATTATTTTATTTTTTTAGTTTCCTAACTTTATACTGTCGAATTGTTGTTAGATGTGCGCGCGCAACTTCCGTTGCATACTAAAATTTTAATCTCAACGCGACAAAGAAGTATAACTTCAATAATTTATAATATCAATGATAAAAATGCAAATAAGTCAATAAAAAGTTGAGAACCGCTGCTTTAGTCGATGAGCTACCACTATCTTTATGTCTTAAATAAATAACAAATTGCTTAGTTTGCGTTTTATTCGAAAAAAAATAAATTAAAGCGATCCTTACAACCAACGAATGCCTTCTCTATCTCCTTACATTTTTCTCTCTGATACTTCTTTTATGAATTCTTTTATTAACAAAATCGGCAGGAGCTCTTTTTGAATACGCCACATCTTGCGCAGTTCCTGCGCCTTCGTGTTCTTCATTTTCGTACTCTCTTCCCCAATAATTGCCAGCTTCGTTAGGGTAACCAACCCAATCGGCCCCCTGATCGTGGTGATGCTCGGAATTTTCATAAACTACAACTTTTTGGGAATTCTGGTGGTCATGCTTAAAGGTCCAATACAGTCGTGCAGCGTTGATAACTAAATTCGCTAAAGCAATGAAGAAGAATTTGTATTGCAGTTTCGTTGCTAATATCTTTAAAAGCAGCGCTATCTTCTCTTTTACAACGTAAGCGAGTACTAGGTATGTCAGAGCCTGCTTCCTTTTTTTTATCTTCTTTCGTCGTCTGCGTTGTCTTCCATCTAAAATTGTTTATGGAGCTTTGTAGCTTCTTTTCATTATTTTAGGAAGAACACCCGTGCTTCTTGTGCTCGTGCTTTGAACTACGGAAGAGTTGCTTCCAATACCAAGGAAATTATAGCCCTCAAGCAAGTGCAGTGACTTTTTTCCTCGAACGACGAACTTTGTTTGAAAGCTGTTTTTTTTTTGGTGCAAACACTGTCCTTTTTTTGATTAGATTGTTTTGGATAAGCAGATTTAGTGATTTTCATTCAAGTATTGCAGAAGTATTCAAGTATTGAAGGCGAATAAAAATTAATTATAATTATTATTTATGTTTTTTGATTATTTAGTATAATAATAAATAATTTATTAGTTATTAAATAAGTATTAATGTGTATTTGTTGTTATATTGGTCAGGGTTTCTCAAAGTGTTATTTGCTACCCTATATGGGGTTGCGCAACTACATTTGGAGAGTCAAATTTTTATCTAAACTGAAAAAAAGCCACATACCTAGTGTATATTTTTCAATGCTCAGTCGCGCTTATTTTTTTTTTGTTTTTTGGATAAAAAGGGTCGTCAAGTGAAAAAGTTTGGAAAGCCCTGCTATAAGTCTGTGGTCTCTAAACTTTTTTCATTGCGTTCCACTGACTGTTATACAATAACCTATTCAATTTGGGACACCCTGTATAGATATATTTATCTATACAGGCTGTCCGAAATTAAATAAGTTACTCTAAATATTGTTATTAATGAAGATAGAGATTTGCTTAAATGGGCAATGTTTTGCCGTTTTATGTGCCGATTCAGATTTCTGTTGAGAAAATTTAAAAACTCTGAATAACTTTGCAAATTATAAGAAATACAAAAAATAGTTTGATTATACATACTCTGTCCGGCCAACAGAAATAGTTAAGCCACTCGCACAAATGTGCGCTAAATTTAAATATAATTTTTTCTATTGGCTTAATTTTTAAAGCACTTAACACAAGCAACCATACAAGCAATAATGTCCTGCAAGAACGGAGACAAACTTGATTATTAATTTGTACCGTGTGAAACTGGACACCGCATACATTGGTTCAATTTAGTGAGGCGTGGCTTGACTATTTCTGTTGGCCGGACAGAGTATAGTATAAAAATTACTAAGTTCGATAAAATACAGCTGAAAGTTAAATTAAAAAAAAATTCAAGGTGGCAGCCTTCAAAATATGAATCAAGAGATGATCAATTCTGTCTTCCCCCCATGCCCCATTTTGTCAGAATAGGTTTAACTGTGAATGACAACTTGTCAAAATGAATTTTTCCAAAACTGATTACGTGAATTTGGTTGCCCTGGAAATAATATTAATAAATAAGAGTTTCTGACTTATGTATCTACTGTCAAAAATAGTCAAAATAGTCAAAAATCAGTTCCAGGATAACCAAACTCTGACCTGTTATTAAATTGGGAAACATAAAATAACTATAAAAAATCGAGAAACTGCAAGAATATACTTTTAAGATGACATTGAAAAGGAAATTCGACTGATAAAATTGGCTCTTATTTAAAAGCAATAATCTTTGATATGGATAGTATCTTTTTAATTTTAAATTTACGACATATTGTATTTTAACAAAATTAAACCTGGTACGGCGTCTATTTAAAATAAAAATTTGTTATCAATACTTTGTAAGCAATCATTTTAAACTTTATTTTGTAAATTTTTTTAACAAATCCTGAATCAGCACATAAAACTACAAAACATTGTCACAAAACATCTTCACTAATGAGAACGGTACCCATGGTAACCTATTCAATTTGAGACACACTGTATACAAAAAGTGCTTAAAAGAGGAAAGCACTTGGCACGATTTACATTAGATTTTGGTTTTTGCCAAAATTTTATTCTACTAATTGAATTGTGTAGTTTATCAGTTACTGATTAAAAGTTTAAATGGAATCAATAGTTTTTGAGTTACAAAGATTTCAAAGCTAATTTTTGTAAATAATTGTAATTAAACAAACCAATTCTTAAAAAATGTAAAAACTTTTAAAAAAGATTCTAATAAAATTATAAATTAAAAAGGTGATTATGTTTTCTCATAAAACGGAAAATTTAATATATGTTGTGACAAAAATAAGGTTGTAATCAATTAAAAAAGAAACGAGTTCATCGATGAGATATCTTCCACACTTTTTCTACACAAAAGTGGGTTAAATTCTTGCGGCAAAAAAAACCCACCTTACGCATATTTCCGTAACCTTAATCCATTTATGTCATTATTTAGATTCTAAAAGAAAACTCTTCGTGAGAAAAAATAAATATATGGCGTTTTAGACACACCGATTTTTAAATAACATAGGGGGGAAAATGTATAAAATAGTAAGTATTGATTTTAAATGCAAACTAATGTTACATTTTTTATAGTAAGAAAAAGAAAATTGTTTAAAAGTGGAAAATTCATTTATAAAAGAATCTGATATATTTAACCTTCCGCATACTAGGTGACTAAATGTCACATGCCATACTAGGTGGGGTTTGCCCCATACCCCGATAATAAAATAAAATCCACAAAATTGTACTTTATAACAGTTCAATGATAAGAAATATATTTTAATATCCAATAATAAATAGATTTAAGTAAAACACATTGTATCTTCTTGCTCCCTTCCACTCATTGCTATGGTAAATACATTTTTTGAATATAAAATCGATATTTACTAAATTAAATTAAAATTTTTGATCTGAAAGAGCGCACTGTAAATTATACTAACATAATAAACACAAAGATGTGCGCATTCGAGCGAAAAGTGGCACATTTCCGAGCGAGGGAGGCAAATGAAGCGCGACGCGGAGCGGCGCGCTTCATTTTCCCGAGATCGGAATGTGCCACTTTGAGCTCGAATGTGCACACTCGGTTTTAAGCACGATTACCAAGTGTCCCGTTTTAACAAGAAAAAAAATTGGTCACTTCAGTTATACCCCACTTCGTACACGGAAGGTTAAAAACAATAAGTAATTAGTTTTATAGTTATGGAAGACTTAATTGTTTAAAATCATTCTGCACGTTCATCTAAACACAAATCAAATTAAATTTCGAATTGTTAAGCAAAGAATTTATCTACATATTCCATGCTACAAACAGATAAAAGTGCAATCTAACAATCTAACAATCCCGTGCTTTACCCACCTAAGAATATCTTACCTGAAGGGATATCATCTGATGTTTTCGTAGCCTCTTCTTCAGCGTAATATTCCAACAAGCACAGCTTTCCATTATTTTTGCACTTCTTTTTGAGATACGAATTCAGCAATTCGTCCGACAACTTATCATCGGTTTCTTCGCTATGTTTTTTACTAAGCCTTTGTATATCTTTGGTTTCACTTTGTTTTTCTGTGGTGTCGTTGACTTCTTCCTCTTCTTCTTCTTCTTCGTCATCGTCATCATCGAATTCTGATTCATCGATATCGTCTATATCGATTCCTCTTACTTCTACGTTGTTGCCGTGCATCAATGATCGTATGCTTTCTTTTACGAGACCCGGCACCTTCACTAACAATTTTGCTATTGATGATATTAGTTCCGATGGCGTTTCTTGAACTTTTTTGCCTGTTAAAGTAGACATGCGACGTGCTTCTGCATCTGCTTGTTCTGAAAAATTTATTAGAAATTTATTTTTATAAAACAATATATTAAATGATATAGCTTATGTATTGTTTGCAATTTGATAAGTTTGTGTGGTTCTGATGTGCAGATTAAATTTTAACATTAAATTTAAATGTAAAAGTATATATCGGGTGTCCGACAAATAAGTATTGAAAATTAACCCACTTATAAATGACCCTAAACTAAACAATAACATACCCCATGTCAAGTGGCTTTATGTAGAAATTTTTTAAGTTATGGTTATGGTATTGTAAACTTTAATTTAAAAATGTTTAATAAATACCTTATTATTTAATATATGTTAAAAAAAATTTTAAATCTATTATATCGATGTAGAATTTTTATTCCAATCGAAAAAATTGTACAAATCGCATATCAAATATGCCATTTAGCAATGAATCACGTGTTTTTTCCTTTAAAAGCATGTGGAAATAATGCTGGGTTGCCATTTACTAAAAAAATTAAAATGTATTTTGCTCTAAATTCTTTAGATTTGAAACATATTGTATATTAGTTAGATTGGTGCCAGGTACCACCCGGCTAAGTTTCAGTATCTATGTATTTTAAAATAAAGATTTAATAAAAAAATTTCTTTAATTTGAAACTGAGACAAATCTTTTCTGCTTTTGTCTAACTATCACTTCTAAGTGACATAATGTGTATAAAACAAATTTAAAATAATAGTTAAGAAATAAATTGTTAAAAATTAAAATTACACAATAATGATACATATTGAATTATTACTGCAATAATTTAATAATTAATATGTAATAACAAAAATTTATTTTAATTTTTGTACACAGGCAAAAAACAAAATTTACAACTGATAGCAAACGTATAAATTATGAAACAGTTTTTGAAAACCATTAGACTAAAAATTATTCCAGGACCCCTTTCAACTTTGAATAAAAAATCTTAAATTACAGGTTGAGCTAAATAGAATTATTACAATCTCAAAAATTAATCATTAAATACATGTGCATTTTTATTATTTATTATAACAACAAAGCGGATAATCATAAAAAAGGATCAACGAACGGTTTTATTGATCCTTGACCTTATAAATAATTAACTTCTAAAATCAACGTTCGTAAAAGCACTAAAAATATTGTTCGTCGAGCAGAAAATTATATGAATAATAATTAGCGCTTGTGATGCAATTAAAAAATTTATATAATTGTTAAAAAATAATTATTACACTCTGTTTAATTTGGTGCCATCAAAATTTTCGATACATATTAAGAATTCAAACGTGAACTAGATTAAATGTAGCAGAAGATTTATTTATTTAAAATACGTCAGTTCCGGTGTTATAACTTATTAAAAAATCTGTATCGTAGAATTAAAAATTTTTCTAATAATTATAATTGAAATGCGGATTCAATGGCTTTGACTTAATTTGGAATACTTTTTTTACTTTTATCTGTATCAACTAATAACTGTTTAATTTTTTTTTTAATAACGTATTAGTGTGAAAATTTACAGTTATGCTAAACTACTAACATCAAAATTATTTATATGTCAACTAACAAAAATTTATAAAACATAACTGTTTAATTTAAATAACAATATTTTTTATTAAATAATAAAAAAGTTTTTAAAAAATAAAATTAAAATACACGTTGGTGAAAGGCTAACGATTAGTTAATTTCAGTAAATTACAGTTTATCGCAAATCGGTATTCTCTGTATTTTTGAACTCGTAACGATTGAAATATAATTAAAAAAATATGCAACCGTAGAGAATAAAAACGGATGAATATAAACATCTCTAAAAATTACATTTTTTGTAATGATAAAACACCAATACATATAATTTAAAATATTGAAAAATTATCAATCGTGAAAATAAACATAAGTTTGTTCAATTGGCTCAAATTTTTAGTTTTTCAATTTTCACTTAGTAACCTTAAAATATTTCCGTAATAAAAAGTAGCTTAAATTACCCTTTGTAAAATCCACTACCTTCCAACAAAAACCGCGTCAATATTGATTCACTTGTTTTGGAGGTTAAGTCAAACAAATAAACCGACAGACAGACAGACAAAAATTTTAGATTTTTGGTAACGTGCAAATAATCATATGAACTTAAAAAAACCCTTATTTTAAAATCACAGACAGACACTTCAATTTTATTTATATATAGGGTTAACCACTTAAAAAAAAACATTATTCTGGATTTCTTAACGTAAAATAATATTTTTTCATAAAGTACACAATTACTGCCAGTGGGCAATAAACTTTCTGGTTTACCCTAGGTAAATGTTACAATCAAAGCGTGCGTTAATAAATAATAAATAAAATTTCTTATTTATTTGTCAAAACTCAAAAATTAGCTGCAATACAAACAGAATTTGACCTATTATTAACGTGAAAAACAAAAAAACTATAATAATCTAGAAATTGCGGGACTATACTTTTAAGTTGGTATTGAAAAACTAAATCAACACAGGCTGTATAACATATAAATTAACAAGTAATGTAAACGCCATCTATGGAAGTAGTAAAATATAATAATTTTCTTGACCCCCGGAATTCTTGATACAAAATAAAAATACATTAATTTAATTTATTTTAATTTTAACTTTAAAATTGTAAATTTTAAAAATTAAATTATAAAACAAAAAATCATCGATCAAAATTAAATAAATTCTCATATAATCGCCTAAAATTTGCAAAAGATTTTTTAAATTATTTTGTTGGAAACTAAACTCTGTATTTATGTTTAATAATTTTTAGTCTAACCAGTTCAAAAACAATTCTTAAATAATGTTATTCCTATTACATAAATTTTCTGAGGTCAATGATACTTCCTAATATTTTCTCACAGAAATCACAAAGAAGCTATTAATTATAAAACAAACAACCAAAAATAATAGAAATAATTAATATGCACATGTAATTTGCTAATGCCCTAGAATGTGTGACATACTAAAAATTAACAGTTATACCTATTACTTAAATAGCAATGTTTAAATTCACTTAACTTTCACAACCTTTTTTAAATTAACATTCAATTTTGAAGCTTATTATCACTTTGTCACCGAAAAAGCTTTTCAACAATCTACTAATTCGTAACACAAATTTTAATTTTAATAAAAAACATTTTAAAATAATTTGCGCACAATTTCTGTGTAAAAATCCTAAATTGATTTACTTTATAATCAAAATCTTATAAAATAAAGTAATATTATATAAAGTCCCGAAATGTAACCTCTCAATATTTAAATTTGCGCATTAAAAAATAATTGTGATTGGTTAATTTATACTGTAACTATAGTAACCAATCAATAAAAAGATATCTTCGATTTGAAATATTTAAATTGGTATTACTGAATCTTTTATAACGAAATTGCTCAAAAACAGTTCGAAAACATCGCAAATGCATATTTGGAAAAGAAAATTACACCTTTCGAAATTCTCACGGTGTTACCTCTCGTAAACAAGCGTTTTTCCGTTTTAATGACACGTTGGGAATTGAAACTATTCAGGTTAAGCTTTTCTTTCAGAAATGTCGATCGCTAGTAATTATTACTAGAAAACCAAACCGTGTTATTACAAAGGTGTACTTACGCAAAAGTCTACTATTAGCTTTGTTAACTAATTCTTCGGCGTCATTAAGGATGCAGGAAGTATCAAGCCTTATAGCGCACAAAACAAAATGTAAAATTATTTCACTACTTTTTACGCGCAATCCATCGTATCTCTTTTGTGCACTTTGCAAGTCCTTAACGATGGGTTTATTATAAACGTCTTTAACAGTCTCGGTCACAGTTCTTGTGCTCTCAGTCTTAACAGTTCCTAATACGAATAAAACTACAATAAATATGATGGGCTTCATTTTGCTATCCTCGGCGTAAAGTTTCACTTAGGACGATTTTTTACGTAATCGATTTTTAACAAGTAAAGTGCAACCGCATATTCGTAAATTGCACCACGAACGCTTCCACCTTGAACTTCAAAGCATATCTGAAGAGTATAGATATGCAGTAGCTTTTATATCAAGAGAGATCGCGATTCTTCTGGATGGTTCACTTATCGAAATGTGGAACAACGTGTCTGCTCAGCGCAAACGTTTGTTCTTTAAATTATTCCTTATTTGAGCGATTTAAAAAAAAAGGCAATTAAATAATTTTAAAGCACTTCCGAATTAATTGGACCACAATCAATTTAGCGAGCTATTCTTGTAATTTTGTGATAATCATAAATTTTTAGCTTCGGGTATTAGAAAAAGTAACAAGGCCCGTTCTTTTTCTAATTTTACCTGTAGCAACATTTTAATGATATCGCTGTTGTACTGTACGCGCGTCCGAGCTTCGTGACGCGGCCCGTTATCGAGGCGTTACTGTGTTTCAAATTATCTGTCGAGTTTTTGTAATTTTGTGCATTAAAGGTTAAGTCACAGCAAGCGAAACACGTCAAAAAAACTGTGCTGGATTAGCTTAATGGTGTTTCTTTACTTATGTCGGAATGTGGACCATAAACAATTACTTATGAACAATAATGTACGGTCGCTAATAGCAACGGCGTTTAAGGCGATTTATCAAGTTTTGTAAATGTTTTGAAAAATTTCAGAAGTGTAACGTAATTTAAGTATTAAAATTGTTTATTTTTAAGCGTTGGTCCAATTACTCTTTGGTTTATTCGTTAATTGTTAGTAAATTATTATTTTTTTAATAATTTTAAAGGTAGAAAGAATAATTAGCTCATTCATTGACTAAAAATAGCATTATCAACAAATTATTTAACTAATAAATTATTTTTTATACGATGAATGACAGAGGTAATTATGAGACTGGCTTTGAATCGTTAAATTTATGTGAATAAGTAAAAATGAGGACATTTGTACAAAATCATTAAGTTATTTATGTATCGAAAGACTGAACAAGTGTTTAAATCAAATAAAGAACCATTTTTGATTAATTACACTAAAGTTTAACAAGGCTAGCTTAAACTATAATTTTAAATTTTGTAACTCAAATTAGGAATTATAAAAACATAAGGAAGACAATTAAGAAAAGCTTTGGTAAGTTAATTGTTACACTATTTGACTTTACACATAATTATAATTTAATCTTTTTTTAAATATCATTGTTACACGTACTGTTCTCTTTATATATCCATATTTAATAATATAAAATTAAAATTGTTTACTAAAAAATAGAAGGATGTTAAAGAAGTTAATATTAAAAAAACTTTAAAAAAATAAGACTTACCTTAGTAAACTTTGAATTAAATAATTAGTATCATTAAAATATCTTACTTTATCGCAGTTGAAATAAAACAAAAATTTAATTTTAAATTTTTGTGTGATGGCAGATTCAGCCGCATTTTAAAGTCTTTATATACAGGGCGTCCCAGATTGAGTTAGCTACTATAGATATATTTCTTATTAGTAAAGATAAACATTTGATAACATGGCCAATGTTTTACAGTTTTACGTGCTTATTTAGATTACGTTGAGAAAATTTGGTCATTTTGAGTAATTCCAAAATTATCGTATTATTGTATTATCGTATTACTTTTTGATAATTCGTGGCTGCTTATTTCAAAACTAAGGTACCGGAGGGTAATAAGGCCTACCATGTAATAAAGCCCAGTAGCCATTATATAAAAACTATAATCTAAATTGCTTATTTAGTGCCATCGGCGAGCGAAAAACATCTAAAACATATCACCTCTGGGTTGGAAAATTTTCTGGGTTTTAATTAACGCAGGAAACTTCGATTTGGTGAATCTACCTTGATATTATGTCCAATTTATAAATATATCTCTGCCAAATTAACTTTCAATTAGTACTACCGTGTGAATAGTTAAGAGGAACAAAATTATATACAAAAAGGTAAGCTTATTTTTTGACTTTTTCTTTTGTTGATTTGATTTATTTAATCAGAAAAAAAAAATCTTAAAAAAGGAAAAATGTACTAATCAGGTAATAAGGCCCGGGCCTTAATATTTTAATAAAAGGCAAATGCTTGAGGGCCGTGACTTACAATCAAAATCAGGGTTACGTAAAAATACAATATTGCTGGCTCCTCAAATCAATCTTGGATATGTTCCGTCTGGAACCATGATTTTGTAGCTGATATGAGATCTTGTACGTTATGTAACACTCGGGTACATGAAGAATGTGTTGGACTAACGAAAGATGACCAAACACCTTTTATATGCCAAAGTTGCTATCTCTGCATTGAATACTTTATTCGGGACTTAATATCTGCCATTGTATTTTAAGGCAGGCCTTATTATCTGCTTATTCGTTTAATAAGGCCCAAACACCAGGGTATACGTTTTTGCTTTTTAAAAATGTGTTTTCAGTTTTTTTGTTTTTAAATATACATTGTTTTCAGAAAAAATATGTAAAAATCACTTAGAATTCATAATATGTTATGAGTTGTCTTAGTTTATTTAATAAAAAATATTTAACATTAAGTGGGCCTTATAATAGTATATTTGCAGTTTGTTTACGATAATATTGGAACTTTTAAGTGTCCTTAACGGAATCTGAATCAGCACATAAAACTGCAAAACATTGCCCATTTAACCAAATCTATACGGGTGTCTCAAGTTAAGTAAGCTAACATGGGTATCTTTCTTATTAGTAGAGATATAAGTTTGGTTAAATGGGCAATGTTTTGCAGTTTTAGGTGACAATTTAGATTCCGTTAAGAAAATTTTAAAATTCCCAATAGTTCCGAAGTAATCGTAAAAAAACAGAAAATCGTCATTTTCTTTAATGTCAAATAACTTTGTAATTATAAAATTTACAAAAAAAGGTATAATATAAAAGTTACTAGGTTTCGTAAAATACAGATAAAAATTAAGTCAAAATTAAATTCAAAATGGCGGTTTCCAAAATATTGATACCAACTTTCTTATTTGAAATTGACGCCATATTGGATTTTTACACAGTTAAATACCATTTTTTTCTTTTTTTAAACATTTATAACAACCTATATTTAAATAAAAAATTATTAACAATATTAAGAATATTAAAGGTTTTAGTTTTAAATCAAGTAGCCATGAATTATCAAAGAACAATAAAACAGCATAATACAAGCCAAGGTCATTATATTTATTTTTTGACTGATATTGTAAGTTTTTTGAATAATAATAATTATTACCTTATAAATAATTCAAAATGGAAAATTTTTTAATTGAGCAGTATGTCGTGTTTTGTACCTACATTAAATGTTACAAAAAATTTAAAAAAAATTGGATGTGAATATGCAGAAGTATGGATGTTTACTGGGCACAATAGGTTTTTAGGCCGCAGTGCTGTGGGGTATGTACCAAAACCCCAAGAATAATATGGGTGTTTACAGTAACCAAATTGAAAGAATGTGGAAGATGATTTTCATTATTTTTTTTTTGGAAAACTGTTAAAGGTGTTTGTGCAGCAACGCAGAAGCTTTTGTAACATTTAATGTACTGTTCAGTTGTTCAAAACTTTGCCATTTTTAATGATTTATAAGGTGATATTTATAATTATTCAAAAAACGTACAATATTGCTCAAAAAATTAATATAATGACCTTGACTTGTATTTTGCTGTTTTATTGTTCTTTGATAATTCATGGCTACTTGATTTAAAGCTAAAACCTTTAATATTCTTAATATTGTTAATAATTTTTATTTAAATATGGGTTGTTACATATGGTTGAAAATAAAAAAAATGATATTTAACTATATAAAAATCCAATATGGCGTCCATTTAAAATATCAAAGTTGGTATCAATATCTTGGAAGCCGCCATTTGGAATTTATTTTTGAGTTAATTTGCATTTGTATTTTATGAAACCTAGTAATTTTTATATTAAACTAATTTTTGTAATTTTTATAATTACAAAGTTATTTGACATTAAAGAAAATGACGATTTTCAGTTTTTTTACAATATCTTCGAAACTATTAAAAATTTTAAAAGTTTTTTAACGGAATCTGAATCGGCACCTAAAACTGCAAAACATTGCCCATTTAACCAAACTTCCATCTTTACTAATAAGAATGATATCCATGTTAGCCTACTCATTTTGGGACACACTGTATATTGACCAAAAAAAAGGTCCTCATGGTAGCCTATTCAATCTGGAACACCCCGTATTCTTTGTTATTTTTATTTTAACTGAAGAATTCGTTTACGTCTTACCTTATGCACTTCGATGACGGTTGCATTGAAATTGGTGCCACAAGTTTCCTTTGAATACAAAATTTAATATTACAGTAATATTAAATAATACATTTCAAACAGCTGCCTTCTTCAGTGAACATCTTTAAATAATTGAGCAAAAATATAAAAAAGATAGATGACATTAAAGTGCGTACTATCGTAAATTGAGAAACTTTACTCTTAATTAACGTCTCTCTAGTTTTTTCTTTTTTAAATATACCGTAATTAAAAGCGAGTTAAAAATGGATATAATTTGTTTTTTTTTCGAGGTGATTTACAAAAGTAGATCATCACAAAACTGTGATCTTTTAATTTAATTTCCTTCGAGACATGGCCAATTATTCCTGCAAACCCGTTTACTTATATTTCAAAAAAAAATTATTTAATAAAAATTTTTTTAATTATTTAAAATTTTTAATATTTTGTTTGGTACAAAATTATTTTATTTTTTTTAAAAGTTCTTTGATTGCAATTTTTAAGATAAAAATATTTTATCAATTTTTAATTCATTTAACCTTCCGTGTACTAGGTGGGGTATAATTAACGTAAACAATTTTTTTTTTGTTAAAACGGGACGTTTGGTAATCGAGCTTAAAACCGAGTGTGCGCATTCGAGCTCAAAGTGGCACATTCCGATCTCGGGAAAATGAAGCGCGCCGCTCCGCGTCGCGCTTCATTTGCCTCCCTCGCTCGGAAATGTGCCACTTTGAGCTCGAATGCGCACATCTTCGTATTTATTGGATTTGAATACTTTATCTTTCGCTCTTTCAAATCATAAACTTAAATTTAATTTTGTTAATGTCGATTTTGTGTTCGAAAAACATATTTACCACAGCAATGAGTGAAAGGGAGCGAAAATATATGTTAATATCGTCAATGCGAGTGAGAGGGAACGAGCAAAATTTTTTAACTAATTTATTGGCTTAAATTATTGTGAATCATGCTTAAAACCGAGTGTGCGCATTTGAGCTCAAAGTGGCACATTCCGATCTCGGGAAAATGAAGCGCGCCGCTCCGCGTCGCGCTTCATTTGCCTCCCTCGCTCGGAAATGTGCCACTTTTCGCTCAAATGCGCACATCCTCGTGTTTATTATATTAGTATAATTGGCCGTGCGCTCCTTCAAATCAAAAATTTTAATTTAATTTATTAAATATCGATTTTATATTCGAAAAACGTATTTACCATAGCAATGAGAGGAAGGGAGCGAAAAGATACGATAATCTTGCCAATGCAAGTGAGAGGAAACGATTAATATTATTTAATTAATTTTTAGTGTAATTTATTGGTCTAAATTATTGCGAATCATTAAAAAATTGCCGTGAAATTAATTTGTTGTTCAATAAGGAGGCAAAAATTAAATTCTTGTTAAGTTTTCTTAATATTCGGTATCGTAATTGATACGTGTCATTGGAATTTAGTACTCAAGAAAAGACTCAATAGTTTATAAGTTGAAGAAAAAGTTAAATTTTTGTATTTATATTAATAAAAATTTATTCTAATGCATAAATAAATATGTGTTTTACTTAAACTTATTCCTTATTAGTTATTGAAATATATTTCTTATCATTGAACTGTCATAATAATGCAATTTTGTCGATTTTATTTCATTTTATTTTCGGGGTATGACAAACCCCACCTAGTATGGCATGTGACATTTAGTCATCTATTATGCGGAAGGTTAAAATGTTATATCATTCAAAATAGTTGGAGATATTGTTCTTCAAAAAGTAAAATTTTATTCAAGGGGACTAATTATGTAGTAATTATTTAAATAAATTTACGCACGTATTTACATCCTATAATTAAAACATTCTGATTAACTCTGGCCCCAATTTTCAAAAAAAAAAGTTTACCAGGTGAATTAATATTAAAATTAGTCAGTATTACCGTTGCTTTTTATTACAAAATAAAAAATAACTAATTCATTTAAATTCTTCGTACAAAATTGTTTGCTTTATACGTTTGTACACGCAAAACTTAGGAGCAATTAAAAAGAACATAAGAATAAATAACAAGGACACACTATTCCATATTAGATAATTTTAGAACACTTTAGAAACTCTTATTGGCATTGTAGGTGTTAATAAGTGAAGTAGGTAATCGTTATGAATACTTCTTAATAGGTTCAGTGCCAATTTTTCAAGTTTCTTTTCATTATTGTTGTCAATGAAATCTTGATGCATAATTTGTAAAAAAAGAAACACTTCTAACTGTGCAACAGGTAATAAATGTAAAACACTTTTACTTGCATGTTTTTAAATGCAGTGCGGTTTTTAAAGAAAACATACCTAATTTAGTAACTTTATCGTTATTACTAAAAGCACTAGATGCAAGTTCACTTCAAATAAATGTCACTTTGACAAGTTGTCAAGTCCTTTATTATTTTTCCGCTATTATTTAAATTTAATCATTAGAAGCGCAATTAAAACTTATTTCATTATTATTTTGCGTATGACGATTAATTAAATTAGAACCCCCACTGATTTAGAAGCGCCCTGCTTCTAACATATTAAACTTGATAACATTACAGAAACAGTTACAGAGATTCCATGCTACAAGTGACTTATTTCTCGATTTAATTTTTTGACCTGCTTATGTCTAAAACTGAAGACAGATGAAACGGGCAAACATCGTCGACCTACACTTCGAATTTCGTTCGTGGAAGCTCCATAAAAATTTTTGGTCCCATAAAATCAAGAGGCGCAATAAAATACATGTTAATGCAAATAGAATAACTAGAACTTGAGCGTCGTTGCAAGCTAATACTGTACGGACTTAGCAAAGTTCGAGGATGTGCTGGCCTACAATTATAAAATGACCCACTAACCTACCCGAGCCGTAATAGCCAGAGTCCGAAAAGTAAAAAAATGAGAATTTAGTGGGTGAGTTTCCTGTTTGATGCTTCGTCCTTCTTGCACGTTTAAATTCAAGAAATCCATTGTTATAAAGAGCGATTTTGTGGATCGCCGCTTCTTTCAGATGCACATTTTTATTTTAAATAGCACTTTAAAATATAATGGAACTGTGATGATTTTTTTCAATTAGTGACAATTTATTTTTCTTCTTATTTATTATAATCAGTAAAACCTAAAAAAGAATTGGTAATTTTTTCTTAACAATGGTTTTTATTATCAGGAACAGTACTCCCCAAACTTATAAATATAAAGATCATTTTTAAATCAATTAAAATACTTTGTGGATTTTCAAAAAATAATAAATAATTAAACTTAAACACTTTTCTTTTAAGAAAAAAAAATTGTTTTTTATCGATGTTAATTTTACGACGTTTCTAAATTAATTTGTATTATTTGGCGCTTTTTTAGCATGGCTAACGGAGGGTTTTGACCTACGGTTTGAGAAGCTCTGTTCTCTATATTTAAAATCTAATAGAATCACTTCATATCTTTAATTATGTACACTTATTATTATAAAAATCTTTAAAATAAGTAGGCAAC
Organism: Sinopyrophorus schimmeli; assembly: GCA_036325965.1. NCBI lineage: Eukaryota > Metazoa > Arthropoda > Insecta > Coleoptera > Elateridae > Sinopyrophorus > Sinopyrophorus schimmeli. Next base: position 775,736 of record JARFIZ010000110.1, read on the forward strand.
TTAATTAACACATTTCTAATATAGAAACATACGTATATATCTTAATTAATTTTATCTTAAACCGATGTAGTACATAGTTATTTAACTAAATACGGAAGTGAATGAAGATGCTGAGTATATTCTAAAAAACATTAAAAGTTTTTGCTCAAAACCATTTCTTTTAGGAAGCTCAACTTTATTTTCAAATTAACAATATTTTAAGGTAGTTGTCTCGAGACAATCCGAGTTAAAAGTGTTTAATACATTTAATGGCCGAATATTTTATTTTTGCCAGAGACTGCACCTGGTGCATTAAAACGGTTTCCATACAGAACACACTAATCTAATCACACTTTTAACAAAAGTAACTGTGACCACGTTGTAAGACTTAAAACAAATGCTTTGTGTAAATATATTTACAATATATAGACAAAACTATGTCTATTCTATACAGGGTGTTAGAAAAATAGGTACTGAAACTTAACCAGGTGATACCTGACACTAATCTGAACAGCAAATTTTATATATAATATGTCCTAAATCTAAAGACTTTTGAGTAAAATGCATATCAATTTTCTGGTAAATGGCAACACATTGTCGTTTCCATACGCTTTTAATAAAAAATAAGGTCATTTAGTAGGTGTTTTATTGCTTATTGCAATATTTTATTAGCAAATTCTATGATTTTTTTAATTTAAAAAACATTACATATGGTTCTAATGGCATCGTTATAACAGACTTGAAGAAAAATTTTTGTAATATTCTAAATAAGGTAGGTATTTATTACACATTTTTAAATTGAATTTTACGGTACCACAACTCAAAAATATGACACATAAAGCCACTTAGGATATGTTTTTGTTAAATTTCTGGTCATTTATGGGTTAAGTTTTACTACCTATTTGTGGGACATCCGGTATACATCTGTAACCTATTATATGACAATTATGTACACTTTAATTTCTAATATCTCGCTTTAAAATCGGTTAAAAAATTCCATTTTTTTTATCAAGTAAATGACACTCCTCAATAATATATTCCAATTTTATCAAATTTATAAGAAAGAACAATTTATAAGTGAACTACATTATTCTTTACTTATGTTACAATTAAAAAATTACAATTTGTAAAAAATTGAGTTTGGCTGCCTAATTACTCCGGTTTTTATAAATAGAAAAATGTCAAAATATAAATTATCCTAAAGTTTTCAATTTAGACAACACTTTCGTCCACTTCTATCAGTTACTGTACATAACAATACGTAGCACCTTTATCAGCTTAAATCTGCAATAACAGATTTTAAATTTTAATCTAAAGCAAAATCGTTCATTCAGAAATTATTAAATGGTAGAGAACGGTTGAAGTTTGCCTAAAATGCAATTTTGCACTCGCATTATTTTATTTCCCGGCGTAACACCCGTTACAGATCTGCATTCGTCGATAACCCTTTTCGCGTGTAAAATGCTTAAATTAATTGCTGGTCCGCTGGTACCCACAACGGATACGATGCCGTTTTTAATAAGGCTTTCCAGTTTATTGTATTGAATGTCGTTGTTGTAAAATAAGCCCTCGTTTTTCCACACACAATGAATGAATTGATTGAAAAACGGATTATCGTCGGGAATAATAGATTTCTCTACTAACAGTTCTTTTAATTGTTTTTTATCGAAATTGTTAACGACCGTCATCTTTTTGTATTCGGATGTGCGTTCTGCGCCATCGGGTATGCATTTATTGTTGGATACGTCTGGTATAATGGCTGCGTTTGATGAGTGAAATTGCACCTGAAATTATAAATGATAATTACTGTACTTTTGCCCCTACGAAAAAATGCATATCCTAAAATGTATCCATAGATATAAACTAGAATGAATTTCAGATTATACATTTTGTCGCTTTATTATACCCGTAAGATATAATTTCAAATTATAATCTAGATTATAAAATTTCCGTCCTAACTTTTAATATTAACTTAGTATATAAATTTTAGGATTTAATTTTAGATGATAATTTAGATTATAAAATTGAGGATATAATTTCCAAATATAATTTTTATTATTTCTTCTAGTTTTACTTGTGAGGTATCGATTTTTTGTGATTACAACTATATTATACTTTAGCTTACATTTTAATACATTGTGTCTGCAATGTCAAAAAGATTTTTTTTTTGCCCCATTACCATATGACAGAAAAGGGATATTTTGATGAGAAAAAAATTAAAGATCAAAAGGTCTACAATTGTACATAAGCCTTTTAGGTTACAGTTATCATTTATTACTTTTAAAGCTCCTTGTTAACAATGTCATGTAGTGCCATCTGTTGTTCAGTAGCTAATATCAATGCCTGAATATTTCAGCTTATTGGTACCTTAATATGTGAAATGGTGATGGGTAAAAAATTGTGTGAAAATGAATTTCTCATTGATTACGCCTATCTAGATAAACTTGTAAAATAAAACATTGCCTAAATACAAAATTTTATCCAAATAGTTGTTGAACGTATTTTGTGAAAGACCCATATGAAACAAAGAAGATAAAATATTACAATAGATTGTCAATTAATTTATCAAAAAAACTCCTTTCGAAATTCGTTTGATAACTCGAAATTCTTTAGAATTTGAGTAATTTTTGATCATCAAACTACCATCATGATCCGGACAGTGTATTATTATAATACCACTATCTTTTAATAAGAATAATAAAAAGTTTTAAAATCATAGTGGCGTTTTTCAACAAGGACTATAACATATTATATAAAAAAAATTAGCTAAATAAAAAATATGAAGACCACGACGTCGGTGGTTTGTCGTGGAATGCCCCATATATACAAAAATTGCTCGCTTAGAATATAAAATAACTTTGGTTATAATTTGTGCATACATCAGCCATTATAATTTGAAAATATATCCTAAGATATAATGTATTATAATTTTTCATATCATTTCGGAATATATCTACAAATATAACCCAAAAAATATATCACAAAATATAACCTATAATAATTTTAATTGTAATTTGCGGATATAACCCAAAATTATATCCCAAGATATAAAACTATATCCGATTATATTTTAGGATATAATTTGGGGGGTTAGTTACTTATGATTTGATAATAACAAAGGTTAATGTAGAAACTTACATTTAGAATGTAAAAATCAACTTAACAACTAATAAACAAAGTTAAATATAAATAAAATTTCATACACAGCAATGTTATAAACAGTCCTTGAATAAATGGACTTTGAAATATTTATAAGTATACTTGAACAAATCTATAAGTTAGTCACAATTATTTGAAATTATCATAATATTAAATTCATTAAAATTTATTTAAAAAATAAAACTTAATAAAATCAAATAAAAATGTATAGGTACTTGAGATTCTTTAAGCGCTGGAGATTACATACTTTTTTTGAGCTTTATATGTAGGATAATCGGATAACTAAAAGCTGCTAAAGACTTACAATTTTAACTTGATTTTAATTTTAAAACATTTTCAAATATAAAAAAGCGATTAAATAATATATTTGTGAGGTCTTTTATTTTCTAAGATAGTTACCAAACTATCTTAGAAAATAAATGAGCATACTACATTATTGTTTTTTATTATTTAAAAGTTAGTATTGAATTTAACAGATTGTAAAAAAAAACAATGCACATTTTTGGAAAAAACTGATATTGAAACTTATTTAAATTTTTCTTTTTAATATTTCTGTAAAATATATGACAGTTAAAATACAATTCAAATTTATTAAACTGTTTTTACAGATGTAGTATAAAGATTCAGCCAATTATAACATACAAACAACACTATTTATTGATAAAATCAATTTTAATCAACTCAAATAATAGGACAGTAACAATTGATAATTTAAAAGACCTCTTATTAAAGTTTTAATCAAAAAATGGCCTAATAAGATACCTAAATGTGTTTCAAGGATCATTTGAATTAAACAGCTTACCTGTAAGAGGACAATAACAACACACAAAATCATCTCCATGTCTGCAATAATGTATTGCCTTCGACCAACTATTTGTTTTAATAAAAATACACATCAATATAGTTATCAATCGTAAAGTCGAAGAGGTTAATGCCTTTGCTGATATGCTGAGAAATATTTTTTAATTTGTAACTTTGATAATTGAGAAACAAAGCGTCAAAATGTTATTTCCTATTCTTTCTTAATTTTTATCGGTATTTAGTCTATAAATGGCCGTAGATGTAGTGTTAGTATTTGAGGTGCATCGACCAACAAAATAAATACATTTCGAAACAGTAGAAAAGTTCTTTCACCAAATTGTAGCTTTTATCTTTGCTAAACATGAAACAATTAATAACAAATTCAAGTTCAATGATTAATTTATGTTCGTACGGATTTGTTTATAATGTATCATAAACATTCCTACAGAGTTTAATATTAAAAAGAAAAAAAGGATATACCAAAATAATAACAATTTAAAACATTATGATTAAAGCAATTACAACCAACGAATGTAAAAAAAAAGTTATTAAATTTTGTTGTAAGGCGAGAACTAAATAAGACATGATAAATTGCATGCATTTTTGAATTACAGTCGAACTTTGATAAGTCGAAGATGAAGGGAAACTACAAATAATTTGAGTTATCAAAAAATCGCCTTATCGATATAAAAATATTAACGTTGAAATAGGCAAGTCCTAGGGAAACAAGTTTGAGATATCAAAAATTCGGCTTATCGATGTTCGACTTATGAAGGTTTGACTGTATTTGCACGACATGAAAGCGACTTTTTTATATAATTTTGTTTTAAATTACCATAATAAATATTAAAACGGATTTCCAACTACCAGTGCTGAATTTGGTATAAATAAGCTAAAGTTTGGAACTTCAGTTTTGAAGGGGGTCCGTTAATTATTTTTTTTAATAACATTTTATTTAATATATTTAAAGTAAAATTATAAATTAAATAATTTGATAAAGATTTTAATAAAAATAGATATACAGTCGAACTTCTATAAGTCGAATGTCGATAAGCCGAATTTTTGATAACTCGAACCTGTTTCACTAGGACTTGCCTATTTCAACGTTAATATTTTTATATCAATAACTCGATTTTGATAACTTGACTTATTTTTAGCTTCCTCTAACTTCGACTTATCGAAGTTTGACTGTAATGTGTCACAGGGGGTAATATGGCGCGGTTGATGATATGGCCCGTCGTGGTATGACACTAGATCACAGTAAAGTTGAGTGAGAAAAGGTCTTATTATTTAGGTTGTTTAGAAATATTTGTAAGTTTTATTAAAATGGGTATATTTGACAATAGATGTCATTTAAAAGATTAGTGAAACACAAAGTCTTAATACAGTCAGGTAATGACAGCATCAACACTGCAAATAGAAGTGTTTTACTTTAAACGCTAAAGTGTTTTTCTGCCATTTAAATACATGGTAGTCACTAAGTAAACGTTTAAAAATGTTTACTTAGTGACTATCTTGTATTTAAAAGGTAGTAAAACACTTTCGCGTTTTAAAATAAAACACTTCCATTTGCAGTGAGCTAATCTTTCTGGTTTCAACTCAGTATTTGTTAAAAATTTTATTGAATATGTTTTCTGTGTAGTATACTTGCTATTCGAAGTTCTGTAGAGATCAAAGCCTATAATATTGATGCCCGCTTTAAAACAGTGTAAAAAAAGCAACAAAGATATTGTAAAAATAAATAAATTTAGATTCTTTTTTTGTTTATTATTACATTTTGTATATTAAATGATTAATTAACGTGCACGTTAAAAGATTTTTTTAACGTCTCACTCAATATCAAATTTAATTATAATTATCCATTTTGTTAACTATGTATTGTAATATAATAATGTTAAAATTTTGATCAAAATTTTAGAGTTTATTTTCATTCTTACCAATCTCATAGTTAAAGAAAAAATTACAATGTGGAGTTTGTATAATCAATATATTTTTTCTTTTTAAAGTGGTTTATTAACCTCTTATGATAAACTTGAAAGTATTGTATATCTGATCCTAGAAGCTTTGTGTCAAATGTAACAAATGCAGGTAGGACTGCTCATAGCCCAAAATAAAATAAAGTTTTAGAGAAGGTAAAATAGCTTTCTGTAAAGTGAATAAAGTAGATATATGACGTATGTCAAATCTTAACCTGAAAACGAAAAGTATGTTTGAATACTTATTTCCCCCAATGCAAATACATACATGGGTTGTCCAGCTACAGTACGTCGAAGCAAACAAAGTTTCTAAAGGAGCGTCTTATGGTGTCGATGTGTTTTTAGGTACAGTCAAAGCAAAAGAGCAACTTGCCGCCAAATTTAAAAGAGCCTTATATTTTGTGTTTATGTTTAACATTAGTTCTTATTGCAAGTTTTATGAATATGATTATTTTTCTTAATTACACTCTAGGTACACAATATGTCAGAATAAAACATAAAAATGTTTTTATAAAACCAAATTAATAACAATAATCCAAAAGTGCAACAGTCGTCACAGCAAATGCTTTTAGCATTGTGTATACCAATGTGAATTCTATTATTCAGATTGGATATAGATTTTACCGTTACCTATTTTCATCTATTTTCCGAGGTTTGGTTTGCTCCGACGTACTGTAACCGTACCATAACATCAACAGACATCCTAATTAAAATTGCAATAAATTGGAACACATTAATATACTCTGATTATGTAGCTTAATTATTTACAAACATAAAAATAATTAATAAATAAATTACATTATTTACAAGTAACTAACTTTAATATTGCTAATACATATTTTTTGGTCGAGTTATCCAGAAACTAAATACCTGTAGGTTCGTTTCTTCTTGATATCGTATGAAAAAACTATCACATTATTTCTACAATAAAATATAGTAAACTGAAAAATATTGTAATCAATAACAATAAAAGAATATTAATAATTAATTTTTTGGCATCTGAATTTAGAAACTAAATCGACCGTCATCAACTGTACGTTTTAAAGTTGCTGTTTGTCTGGCTATACAAATTATTCGTCAATTCTAATCCCATTCTTCTGTACAGGTCCTCGATGGCCTTTCTTTCCAGTGGAGTCCTAGCAATTCGATGATCCAATCTGCCATAAAACGGACTATGGAGTGGACTATGGAGCGGACTATGGAGCGGACTATGGAGATGTTCCACGTAAGGCGCCTCACTGTATCCTTCCTTGTTGTGGACATGGACGTGGACGGTTTGGGGTCTCGGATGGTGGTACAGTTCTCTCTGCTTAAAATGCGACAGTTTGCTCAAAAATCCCGCTCCTCCGATTATCAGCAAAATTACTCCAATGCCAACACTCTTAAACATCAGCACCGAGAGAAAGACGAGAATTGTTACAATTATTCCCAGTTTGAAAATTACAAAATTCATCGCCATTCGTAGTTTTTTCAAAGCTCCTGCGCAACGACCTAAAAAAAAATAATTGAATTAATGCGACTTCGCAAAAAGTAAGACCACTTTGTGCGTACTTAAAATGTTCATTTTTAATTCGTTCACACCTTAAATTACGAACGAGCGGTTCGAAGAATCGTTTTTATGTTTTCTTTTTATTAGTTCATTAAAAATCCGGAAGGTGATTATAATAATTTCTATATGAATGCTGCTAACCGGAAAAATTTCTCTAATTTCGAAATGCGAATACAACATCTGTGAAATTGTAAGATTTTTTAAATAAATTAATCAATGTTTTGTAATGGCAAAATAGTAAAATGAATATAATACATATTTTAAATATAATACTGATTTAATGTGTCTTTTAAAATTTAAAAAACCATTAAAATAACAATTTTTAAGTAATTACTAAAACTAAAATCATTAGTCATTTGGAATCTATCAAAATTTGACAATCTCTGCTCTACAATCTCGTTTTATTTGGTCCATGGCACACTTGATGCGTGGATTCAATTCAAAGGGTAGTTCTTGACAATTTAAATAGGACACAAAAGCGTCCACTAATTTTGATAAAAATTACTACTAAATCATTACTTTACTTAAAACATAACAAATGCAAAAAAAAGTCTGTTTTATGTATTTGTTTACATTTTCTGCTAGAAACAAAATAAATAATTTTTAAGTTCAAATTACTAAATAATTTGGCAACGCCCAAAAAATACAAGAAAGAGAGGAGAGAAGCAAGTGTTACTAATGAATGTGAAAGAAACATGCTCAATAAACCTCAATTTGTTACGAATTTAATGGAAAATGAAAGTGAAATAGTTTTCTAATATCTAATAGTAATACCATCTGTCCACAAATAATTTCCACGTTTATTACGAAATTAAATATTCTTCTTTATAATACCATAAGTAATCAAAATTATGCCAATTAGTTTTTAATTGGTGATCAAATTATAAAAACAATTGAAATTTTCTTGTGGAATGTATATATCTGACATGTATTGTACAGATCTTCCTAACTTAAGACCTATTATTAAAAATGCGATTAAAGAATGTTCGTATTAAATGTCTTAATACTTACCCACAAATGTGTCTTCAGATTGTGTTAGTTTTTTAAGCCATGTCCAGAAGACTTTTAGCTTTTTTAAAAATACGGTGTTGGGTTGATTCTTTACTTTTAATCATTTCGTTTCCATTTATAGAGCAATGGCTTATTTCTATTTGGATCAAAAATAACACCATGAGAATTGCAATTGCTGGATGCTTCATATTATCATGTCACAACTTGTAAAAATATATCTGTAAATAAATATAGGTTTAAAAGTAATTAAATAAAAAAATTAAATTTGTATCTATCTTAATTTAAATTAGTGACAACAAAAACTATCTATTCTACAGAATATCTACCTTATCACAGTAGACTTTAACTTTGATGTATGTTACTTCAAATATTTTTAAAGATTTGAAATAAAATTATATTTATAATTTTATAAATGATTAACAAAAATGTAAAGTAATTTTTAGATTTTAAAATAAAATTGAAATTATTAATTAGCAAATAATATTAATATATTTACATTATTTCTAAATAAAAATGTTTTGTTGTAAACTGTGGGTTTTTAACGGATAATTTAAAATTTCGGTTCTGTCCGAATATGAACAATACAAACAATGTTTTGGCTGCAAATTATTAGAAGAAACCTAATTTGACTCCAAATATAAGACGAGCTCGTTCCCATACATTGTGAGAGCTCAGTAACAACGTTACCATAGCGGTAAGAAGAGAGCAACAAGAACCGACGAAAGCAGTAATAAAACTTGCTTCTGATTTGGTTCCCTACTTTTAGGTCACCTGATATAATAGATCACAGTTTATTGATATATATTAAGCCTCCCGCCGCGTTCTTCTGTCGTCCAATCTGTCCGTATAGAATAATCACAGAAACCACTGTAGGTATTTTAATACGGTTTTCACTACTAAATAGAATGATACACGAGGAAGGTTTGTGTGTATAATTAATAAATATTTCGTGCAAATGGGCTATATTAGGAGGATGTCTGTCGATGAAGTCGAAGGAAACGTGATACTTGAGAGTTTTCCCGACTTACTGCTGCTTAAATCGTTTTGGGTTATAGGAACCCGTATCAAAATCCACACAGTAGTTTCTCAGATTAGCCTATACAATTAGATAGGTCACGAAAACGCGGCGGATGTCTTTAATTTATAACAAATCGTAAGAAATAAATCCTTTACATGTTTTACATTAACAAATTTAGCTTCGTGGAAAGCTTTTTGATTATAAATAAAATTTAAACTACTCCAAAAAATAGATGAGATGGACATTAATTTATTTAAAAGGGCGTACGTTTATCAAAGCCATATGTTGCTTTGTCCTGGTGATATTGTTTTTTGCTCTTTTCTACTATTATTTTTTACGATTTTTGAAAAATATAAAATGATCAAAATTAACACATTCTGAATTTGGATTCATCACATCAAAAGATGCTTGATCTAGTTTAATAAAATTTTCTTTATTATCATAACAGCAATTTTTAGCCATCTTTTGCAATTTAATCAAAATTTTGAAGATGTACGGGCCAAACGGACTTCGGATTTGGATTCGGCGCATCAAAATACATTTAGATAGATGGGTCTGGTCAAATGTACAAACCACTTTTTTTTGTGTGCTAGTGTAATTGATCAATTAATAAGCATGCTTCAATTTTTTACGCATCGCCAGACTTTTTCATATTTGTTTTTAGTTATTTTAATTAAAATCGAACTTTCGATTGCGATGTGATAAAAAATTGTACACTCACCACGAGAGGAAAGTATGACATCCCGACCCGCGTTTTTGTCATTCTCGCCAGCAGCTTGGGTCGAAAAGTCATTTTTCCTCCAGTGGGGAATAACATACTGTTTTATCGCACCGTGATCGAAAGTTCGCTTTCTGGCCCTCTTTTCAAAGGCAAAAGTACCACATTCTTTTCTATCTAAATAACACAGCTCGACAAAAACAAATTTTTTCTTTGTCCTAAAATTTATTTTATGATTTTTTTATTTATTATGGTCCAAAATAAAGGAAAACCATCCATATTCCTTAAAAAGTTTGCTTTTGTGGGAGTTATAATAATAATACTTTTTTTGCGTTATCGTATATAAAATGAAAAGTATTAACTAGTTCTGGTATTTTTAAAAATACCCCGAAAAAATACAGAGGTCGTGAGTGTCGCACATCGTCTACAGATGCAACTTTAGTGATAAATAACCATTAACTGTTTTGTAGAAGACTCAAAGAGGTTAAAATGTTGTTTAGAAAGTGTAAATATGATGCTGATGCATTTTGTTATATATGTGGTATATTTATTAAAGTACGAGATACAAAATTTTATTTAAATGCATGTTCAAACCTTTGTGAAGCCTACGAAGCTTATTTCCAATGTCCTGTTTGGAATCTAGACAAACCCTAGGCCCCACATGTTGCTTGCATTAATTGCAAAAGATGTTTAGAAGGTAAACGATTTTTAGTAAAAAAGAATTGTTTAAAACACTTACCAGAATCAATGATGGACCCTCTGGAGCTGGCACTAGCACTGTCACTAACACTAATCCGATTTCCGACACCAACACTAATCAAGGCTACCCGCTAGATGCCGCGTCTTTTCGTAGCAATATGCCGACGTTTTACAAACGTATCAGAGCATCCAGCCCTGAAGATGCAAACTGAAACGTTTGCGAAACGTCGGCATATTGCTAAAAAAAGACGCAGCATCCATCCGGTACCCTTAACTAGTGTTAGTGTCGAAATCGGGTTACAGTTAGTGACAGTGCTAGTGCCAGCTCCAGAGGGTTTATCATGAATTCTTGTAAATGTTTTAATTTTATTATTAATAACCGCGAAAGTCTTAAATCCAAGAAGAATATGTTTATTATACAAATACATGTTTATTTTTATATTTATTTACTTTCGGTTGGTATCGAGGTGAGATAGTAAAATGGGGGACTACATTTAGGGTTTACTGAGAGAAAGTACTTATAAACATGAAAAAAAAGTAATAAAGTTCACTTTTATATTTTTTTCACTATTTTGTAATTTAATATGATAGTAAAAGTTGATAAAAATTTATATATAAATATATTTGTTTCAATTTATCAATAAATAAAAATTGAAAATATGGATTTTCTAAAATATTGATCAACCGTTCTCCTGCATACAAAAGCAAACTTTTTCAGGGCATATATTATTTTTTGGTCTAACTATCGTTAAATCTATCAAAATTTCATACTCTCTCATCTAACAATAAGACAAATTTCGTGTCGACCAGTGTAATTGATGAATTAATAAGCATGCTTCAATTTTTTTACGCATATGTCAATTATTTTTTTAATTTCAATCGTACATTTGATCGCGGTCTGATAAATTATTGTATTCTCACCACGGGAGGAAATGTGACAAGTCCACTCGCGTTTTCATTATCCTCGCCTTTGGTTTGGGTGACAATTCTACGTGTATCGGAAAGTCATACTTTCCTCCCATGGTGAGCAATATACTATTCTTTCTGCTTTTACAAAATTTTCAATAGTAAGGCAATATTTGGTCGAAAAATAAGTGACGTCGAATGCCATTTTATTAAAAGATCAAATCCATATTTTCATATTCATCTGCTTTATAATCAAAATAATATAAATAATTGCGCAAAATGAACAAAAACTTAACTACATAAAAACTCAAAACAAACATAAATAACCTTTAAAAATTCATAAATACTTACAGAAAACGAATTCACGTATTTTTCATTAATTTCTTTTGACAAACCAGATTCGGTAAGATTTCCCAGTTTAACAATCTGAACTCCAAAACCAACTTCTAATTCGAATTCACAAAACGTGTACATTAAATTTCTAAAGCCTTAAAAAAAATTAATTAAAACGCCATAACAGACAATTTCTTCTTCGACACAATCATACAACTTTTTTGTGCGTTAGTTTTTAATTAAAGTTCATTACCAATCGACTTTTTGGGTCACACACCTCACATAACAAACATTTCACTTGTACAAACACAAATCGACTAAAACTTTGAATTTTGCAAGTTTCTCCTTATGTATTTATTCAGGATGTAAATACCGAGTTCATGTTAAAGACCTAGATAAAGCGACGCACCGAATACAAAAGCAATTTAAATCGAAACGGATCGAAGAAAGAATTGCAATTAACGCCACCCAAAAACTGCCCCGGTTACCATCACCTTGAAATTTAATTTACGGTTATATAATCCGAAAAACTCACCTCGTGCGATCAGTAAAACGAAATAAACGGCTCGAAAGGACTTCCTGGCACTTTAGCAAGTGTTTCGATGGTTCACCATCGATTTGCAGTACGTGTAGCAAGTTACACTGCAAGATAAAAGCACGATTAACTTTCTACTGTCCCAGAGAATCTGCTGGAGTTTGTTCCAAATTCGTACCTTTCTTCGACTATTGGTTGAATGAGTAGTCCACGGTATTAAACGAGCTCTTCGCTATCTTCGATGGAAATATGCACTTCATCGTAAGAATTCTACGATAAGTAGGTTCCTCTCTAACTAAGGCATCGAGAACAAGTTTATTCTTTTTAACTGTGTACACACTCTACAAACACACACCACTCTGATGGTTTTAATTAGAAAGAGAAACTGATTACTTTGATAAAAGCAACCGGATTAGTTTGGTTTTTGCAGGCATGTTCTCGCTTTAAATTTAAAGAGAGAGAGAGTTTAATGAGGGGTTTCGGACGCAAACTACTAATTTTGATTAAGTTTTTCTTTTAAACTCTTCTGGCGCGTATCTATAAATATGAATGAATGATAAAGTTTTTAATAATGAACTAATTTTTAGTTTTTAATCGTACTACTGATGATTTAGTTTTTTTTTGTAGTTCTTACATGTCCCCTAACAAGTAAAGCAGGTCAAAATTTATTATGTATGTAAAATTATGTATTGTAAAATTTAACTTCGAGTTATCGAAATATTTACTAATGGAAACTTGAATTTAGAGAATTGTAAAACGCTTAAACTTATCGAAAAATTCGAGTTATCGAAATTCGAGTTATCGATATAAAAATATTAACGTTGAGATAGGTAAATCCTAGGAAAACAGGTTCGAGTTTGAGTTATAAAAAATTCGACTTATCGAGGTTTGACTTATGGAGGTTCGACTGTATTTCGTTTATTGTGATCAATTTTGAGCCCATTAGGCAATGGGACAGCCGTTTCCACACTATATGTAACCGCACCTTTCTTAAAAATATTTAATCATATGACGCACCCCCCAGTTTGGAATACGCTGGATTAACCCCTTTGCTAAAGAGGAAAAAAAAATTAGATAATGCATTTGCTTTAAATTTTTACGGGACGTTTCTATAGACCCCAGACCAATATAGCCGGAGCAATTCTTTCCTGATCCTCCTTCAACACCCCAAATTTTAAAAATTTTTTTGAGTAATTAAGGGTTGAAGTTTTAGGTTCATTCTTGTAGCATAAAATTTAACGTTAAAAAAATTGTAGCGCTGTTATTTCTGTACGGATCTTTAAAAACTGTACAGATTCGGATTTGACAGATTTTTAGCTTCCGATAGGCTCAACAAACCATAGGCTTGTTATTTGAAATTTTTGAGAAAATTGGTTTTGAAGAGTTTGACTTGTAATTAATTTTTTTCTAAATTTCCATTTTGAAAAATCGTAACTCAATAATTTGTGAACGGATCTTTAAAATCTTTTCAGATTCTGAAAGCTCGTTTATCGTAGCGTAATATCAGCGAAAAAAATCAATAGAGTCCAATGTTAGGTCTTGGAGAAAAAAGTGTTCGAAGTTTTTAAACGTATATTTTACCTTCTTCGCTTGTGTCTTGCGCTTATTGGTATCAGTCTGTTAATGTAATCTCATTATCTAGGTCCCAAGGTGATCACATTAAGCGGCGACTACTGTACTTAGTTATTTTTTTAACTAATTTAATTGTTTAGAAGATTAATATTTAATAAAATGGTTTTTATTCATACCAAGAATTATTTCAGTGACATTCATTAAGTCTTTTGCAAATAATAGTGATCCTTGTATGGTAACTATAATTACAGCATTAGCCTAGTTTTTGTAAACAACCAGTTTGTAATTGTTAATTTCTAGTTGTGTTTTTATAACTGCAACAATTGAAGATAACAAATCATATCATGCTTGATTTAATTATTAAATTTAACACCGGTCTTTATTGACTTCGTATTTAACAAGTGTTTTAAAAACGTCTTGTCAAAATCATTTAAAGTAACTCTTAGACAGCTTTTTATAACGTACTCTACATTACTTTATACTCAATATATTTTTTTTGGGATTAAATTATATGGTACATAACGATCAAAACTGGTGCACGAAAAACACACAAGATGATTTACAAGAATGAGGACGATTTGAATTTGGCGCCTCAGTTATCAGTGTATTTCATAGTTTAAATTTAAATTTAAATTATAAGAATCTAGTAATTTTTATGTCAAATGTCAAGGTTAATTCATGAATGTTTCTAAAGGGTTTTGCTTTTATTCTGGTTTTTAATTTTACTGATTAAAAACAAATTTTAATTGTTAATATGATATTGGTCATTTCTATTCGACACGCCACTGACAACTCCTGTCACATGTCACACAATCCTTTTAGATTTGTAAATTATTTTACCAAAAAAGTTGGCGACAATAGCAACTAGTACTTTTGCCTGCTTACAAAAGTCATAAATTCAATGTTTCAATAATTCTCCATTTTGTAGTCTTAATAATAGCAAAATCACTGAAAAAGTTTTTATAAGCGGGGAAAAGCAAAATGTGAGCATTATACAAAATTACAGCCAATTCTACCAACTATAATAATACATAATTCTTTGTTTTGTTTGCCAATAAAGCATTTCATTTTTCTTATCCTTATGTTTTTCCTGATTGTGGTCAAAAGAAATAAGAAACGTGAGTTGGTAGATAACTGAGCACCCACTAGTCCCGTCCAACATATGTCATTCAGTACTGCCAATATAAAAATAAATTTGTTAGTAGCCCAATTCAAAATGTCTTCAACCTTACAAATTTACCCTGTATATAAACAATCTAAGGGTGCTATTTTAAATTTTTATTTTAATGGTCGTTTTGTAAATAAGTCGTTGTTAGGTAACGCGAAAAAATTTGTATTGCGCGATAAAAAATTGAATTATGCGTATTTTTTATTTAGCTGGGAGAATGTGGCACTTTCTTCTTTCAAAATAGGGTTCCACAGCGCACTATCCATCCCCATGTAATAAATAATTATAGCTAAATAAGCAATACGCATGCTTCAATTTTTTATCGCGTAAATCAAACTTTGTCACGTTACCTAACAACGACTTATTTACAATAAATAAAACATTGTTAAATTAAAAAATAATAAAACAAGTGACATTTTATTTTAACCAATAATTATAAATGTCAAAGAATTAAAAATTGCTACTTCAGATGATACATGTGATAATGATAATTTAGAAGAAAAACATCTCCTAATAAAAGCGCTCTTGATCATATTAAACCCAACGAAATATTTCAATTATTTCGCCATTTATTGAAATATGAAAAAGTATTGTTTTGAAATCAATGGGCATTTTTTAAGGTCAAACACAAATAGTGAACGCGTGTAAAAAAATTACCATAAAGAGAACATGCAATTGCAAACAGTTTTGCTCTAATAATATTCATTTAACTTTTCATGGCTCGATAGGTTCCATAAGTTTCACCCACGAGGAAAAAAATCAGCATAACATCATTGCCTGCTTTAATTGACCCGCACGACAATTATTTATTTATTTTAACACTTGAAGAGTTAAATGTAGTGTACGTGTTAACGAACACTCGAAGCTTTTGAATAAGAAAACGCCCATTGTTGTTTATTAGTTTTTTTTTTTAATTCCAGATTGAAAAGTGCAAGTCTCGCTTTGGTCGAACAGACTACTGCAGACACACTGACCCACAATAGATAGTACGTTTGTATTTTAAAAGTCCTTAGGATATAAAGCTAAACAGCTTATTAAACTACGAAATTAGATCTACTAAAGTTAGAAAAAAACTTGGAGGCGGACGAAAACTTTCTCGACAAATTTGCATCTAAAAAAGGGGTGTTCTATTTGAACTGTCATTAGCAAATTTGATTTTATTATTTGAATAGTATATTCATGTTTTAATTACATTAGGATTTGTACTAGAAATTAAGATATGTTAAGACCATTTAGATTTATTTTGTTTGTATAAAATTTAAAAAAAGAAACAAAAGGCTTTTTCACATCCTAGAGACGAGTTTCTTTTTAAAGCTTTGTGGACTAAAATATTTTTTAAATAACATTTTCAATAATAATATTGTAGATTTTATTAAAAAATTTCTAAAATATTTATAAAAATTATAAATTATTCAAAATAAATTGTATTAACCTTCCGTGTACGAGGTGGGGTATAATTAACGTGACCAATTTTTTTCTTGTTAAAACGGGATGCTTGGTAATCGTGGTTAAAACCGAGTGTGCACATTCGAGCTCAAAGTGGCACATTCCGATCTCGGGAAAATGAAGCGCGCCGCTCCGCGTCGCGCTTCATTTGCCTCCCTCGCTCGGAAATGTGCCACTTTTCGCTCGAATGCGCACATCCTGGTATGTATTGGATTGGCCTATATTAATCTTCTATTCTTCAATTAAAAATTGTTATCAAATCAAAGTTATTATAAATAAAGTAGTATTATATCGGAAGTATGTTAATTATTGTGAATCGCGCTTAAAATCGAGTGTGCACATTCGAGCTCAAAGTGGCACATTCCGATCTCGGAAATGTGCCACTTTTTCTCGAATGCGCACATCCTTGTATTTATTGGATTGGCCTATATTAATCTTCTATTTTTTCAATTAAAAATTGTTATCAAATCAAATTTATTATAAATAAAGTAGTATTATATCGAAAGTATGTTAATTATTGTGAATTGCGCTTAAAATCGAGTGTGCACATTCGAGCTCAAAGTGGCACATTCCGATTGGGAAAATGAAGCGCGCCGCTCCGCGTCGCGCTTCATTTGCCTCCCTCGCTCGGAAATGTGCCACTTTTTGCTCGAATGCGCACATCCTGGTATGTATTGGATTGGCCTATATTAATCTTCTATTTTTCAATTAAAAATTGTTATCAAATCAAAGTTATAATGAATAAAGTAGTATTATATCGGAAGTATGTTAATTATTGTGAATTGCGCTTAAAATCGAGTGTGCACATTCGAGCTCAAAGTGGCACATTCCGATCTCGGGAAAATGAAGCGCGCCGCTCCGCGTCGCGCTTCATTTGCTTCCCTCGCTCGGAAATGTGCCACTTTTCGCTCGAATGTGCACATCTTCGTATTTATTGATTCGCTTTAATTAATCTTTTTACTTTCAACTCACAAAGTTAAAAATTTAGTAAATATGGATTTTATGTTCAAAAAATGTATTTACCATAGCAATGAGTGGAAGCGAGCGAAAAGATACGACAATTTTGTAGGTGCGAGTGAGAGAAAGCGATTAAACTATTTAATTAATTTTTTGGCTAATTTATTAGTCAAAATTTTGTGAATCGTCCGTAGGGGTAAACAGTACAGTGATTGGCCCTTTTAGAAACTGAACAATTAAAATATTAAATTTCATACTTCTATAAAATGTATTTATGATTTTTTATTGTGCTAGTAGCCGTAAAAAACGATATTTTTCAATATAAATAAAAATTTGAATAAAACATTTAACGTTTTATATAAAATAAAAATAAAAATATTTGGTTTATCAAAAAGCATAGTTATTGGCCATATAAATATAGTAATTGACCAGTGAATTTACAGTGATTTGCCAATATTCTCTAATTAAGATAAGATATAGTAAATTAGTAAAAAACGAACAATTTATTAGAAAAAAAAATTATTTTATTTCTCGCATACTAAACAAAAGATAATTATAAATTCGTATAAGTACTTATTTAAAAAAAAAACAATTTAAATATGAGTTTAATAAATAACTTTATGATATTTAAGAAACCATATCGTTGCTGTGAAGCCAAAATCTTGTATCTCAAAATTCGAAACATTTTAGGAAACAAAAAGAACTATAATAATTTTTCAATATAATTTTGATTTAAGTTACAGTCATGCTAGAAATAACCTCAAAATAAATAAATTAATGCAAGTGAAATAGGTTTTAAACTTTTAATTATTTAAATTAAATATTAAATATTTTACTAATGATATAAATAAAATTCATATTTTAACCTAAACAAAGCTGTTTACCTTCTTCTGCTCTTATCTGTTACTTAAAATATACTGCCAATAACTGTCATATAGTCACTCAAACCTTAGAATAGTAATTGGCCGCGTGGCTAATCACTGTCGATACCGTTTATCGCGCCATATTTATTGGCCTTTCATTTTTTTTTTTTGTAATCTGTGCTTTATTTTAATTTAAATAATTTTTTTTCCCAGAATTTAAATCTTTATTGATTTATAATTCTTAATAATTTGTACCAAAAGCTTTTTCTATGCATAAAAAAATCTAAGAATAGTAAGGTCTCCGCTTGTAGATTTTTGTATAAATGGAGTAAATTTGTAAGAATCTCTGCCTGGTTATTTTAATGATTGAATATGCTCACAAAACACGAAATTATAAAAAAACGACTAGTTATATCCAGCACAGAGAGGAATAAAGAATTCTCTAGTATTGATCAAAAATTATCTCGCTAAAATATAGATTTATAATTATACACTGTGTTCCAGAACTAATAGACGCCATTGATACATCTCACAGAAAATAAAATTCTGAAACGAAAAGTCCTTTGTCATTTTTTGATCAGACCCATAAATAATTAGTTATTAATAAAAATGGGTGGCCAATCAGGTGCGCGTTATAGCAGCAAGAAAAAAGAAGGAGAAAGTTAGAGGTGATTGCAAGAGTGAGATGAAGGCGGGACAGCAGCAGGCTCGCTTGCACGGCAGTCTACGGGAGTAAACACAGTCACTATTTCAGAGATTCAACACTCAGGTGCCTCTTCACTAAAATTAATTATTAAATTAATTTCTGGAATTTCTGGAGAGTCGAGCACATAAGAGATAATGCTTGGGCTTTTCGTCCCGTTGTTAAAGCTGCTGTCCCGCCTTCATCTCACTCTTGCAGTTACCTTTCACTTTCCCCCTCTATCTTCTTGCTGCTATAACGCGCACCTGATTGGCTACCCATTTTTATTAATAACTAATTATCTATGGGTCTGATCAAAAAATGACAAAGGACTTTTTGTCTCAGAATTTTATTTTCTGTGAGATGTATCAATGGCGTCTATTAGTACTGGGACACCCTGTATAATTTTTTAAATATGGCCAATCATTGTCGACTGGCCAACAACTGTACTATTTACCCCTAAAATTTCATTAAGTTGACTAAAAAACTATTATTTTAACATTTATTACTATAACAACAAAGCCTTACTTATATTCATTATTGTTTAAGTACACATTAGATAATAGATATTTTCGATACATATGCGTAAAGCACGCGATTTCGGTAAGCTTACATTTGACGACACGAGACCATCAACTCTGCGTACTCGATCCCATTGTGAATTAGTTAAGTGTTCTCTTATTTTACGTGTTAGTATCGAACACGATTTTTTGTAAAAGTCGCTGCAAAGTTTGATCTGAGAGGAACACTCGCATTATGGTAAATAATAATCAAAAATTTAATTTTTCACAACAAAAAAATTAAATAAAATGCCTCAAGAATGAATTTTCAATAAAAAAATTTTAATTTAACACGCTGATCACTACTTTTATTCAAATTGTGTAATTATATAAATAAACTGACAGCTAATACTAAAACAAACTATAGTGCTTTAGACTACAGAAGGGGAAAAATTGGAAGGAAGAAGAGCGAAAGTACACACTTTCCCCACCCGTGCTCAAAGAAATGACGAAACTATATTTTATCTTGACATGGAAATCGACCACTTTACCACCGGCTTACGGTGCACTAAAATCAAACTTTTGCAACGGATATTAAAAAACGACTTTGTTTATACTGTTGTTAGTTAAAATGTAGGTAATAAATTAAATTGAGGTTTTTTGTAATTTTAAAATTAATATTAAAATAAAATGTCCATTAGACTTAATCAATTGAAATATATCGCCATCTCAATACTAGAATCTCTTAAAATATATTTTTATACATTAAAAAGATTTTTTGCTCGGCAATGTTAAGTAAACAATTACGAGATATAATCATGAACTTACAATTAAGACTTCAATACAATTTTTAATCTTTTTTACCCACTGGAACCAAACAAAGCGTTCTAAGGCTCATTATTTTCATTTTCTATTTCTCTTTCGGCGTTCTCGATATCTTCGTCTCTTGAATCGGTGGCATATGTAAGTTCGTTTAAATAATACCTAAAAAATTAAGCAATAAAAAATTATAATTAATAAAAATAACAGTTAAATGATAACACTTTTGAAGAAATGTTGACAATTAAAAGTAACACGAATCATAAAATGAACTTACAGCACAGTTAGAAAATAAATAAGTTTATTACAAATTTTCAGTTATTCCGAGTAATTTAGGTTGTTTACTATAAGTTATCCTTTTATATTGCGTAAGCACAGATGCTGTACTAAATCTCTAAATTGCTTTTGTTGTAATTAAAAGAGTATGCATCGGCGAACCTTATGCTATCTCTCCGATACAGTTTTTTTTTATAAAATCAACCCGAGCGTTGCATATTGTATTAAAATAATTCAAGAAGCGTGTGATTCTTTAAAAACTTCGTAAATAGAGTTATAAACAGATGACTCAATTCAGGTGAATGAATAATCATCATACTTATATGTAGAAATAAAAGTTTTACTTGAAGTATAAAGTGAGTCAAAGTTAACAAATTAATGAGCCATAAAAAAAATTAATTTGGAGTACATATTTATTTTACAAAAGTAATCATAGTTGTAATGATAATTAAACAATATTAATTTTGACACTTAATTTTAAGATAAATTAGATTACAATATCAATAAACATATAAAATTTTATAAAACTAAATATAGTGATATTTTGATAGTTCGGGCCATTTAAAACCGCAGTAATTCACATATTAGAAAAATCCAGATTATTAAAGGTTGTTTTAATTAAATTTAGTAATATAAAATGATATCAACTGTGTATCATCATTTTTAAACATTAAAACATGATTGCCAATGGCTAACTATTAAGTTGGCAAGAAGGTAATTTCGGCTTTTAACATCAATATCGTTATTTATTTGAATCACTTTGGTAAATGTTATAATTTTGTTCGTTTGACAGATGACAGTAGTGTCATTTACCTTATTATAGAAACAAAATACTTGGTATTTGGTTTACAT
Source organism: Sinopyrophorus schimmeli (assembly GCA_036325965.1). Classification (NCBI taxonomy): domain Eukaryota; kingdom Metazoa; phylum Arthropoda; class Insecta; order Coleoptera; family Elateridae; genus Sinopyrophorus; species Sinopyrophorus schimmeli. The sequence continues at coordinate 797,555 of JARFIZ010000110.1, forward strand.
TTGTTATCCCAACGTCAAATTTAACATAGAACTCAAAAACGAACATTTTCGTCATATTTTGCTTTTTATTGTTTTGAGGCTCCCAAAGTCTTACAACATTTATTCAAAAATTAACAAAAATTTTGTATTATGCGCCAACTAAAATATTTGGTGATATGCGGTTGGCAGCACTGCTTTAAAAATAACCTCCTTTGCAACCATATGCTTTTGTATGGTTGATATCTTGTTTGGTTTTTGTGTTTTGTTATTTGAGTGAAACGTGTTTAAGTGTTAATGGCCATTTTTAAATAAGCAGTTTTTTGGAACAACGATTCAACGTAAAATTTTGCGTAAAAGTGAGGAAAACTCTCACTAAAACGTTTCAACTTTTGAAAAAATCCGCAAAATGGAACCAGAGTTGTAGCGAGATAACTCATGGTGCTTGGACTTCCTTACTCGCCAGACCTGGCTACTTGCAATTTTTTCTTATTTCAAAAATTAAATTCAATACTTAAATTCGTCACAAATCTCAAAAACCATCTGAAATGTAGCTATTCAGGGCTGCTTCGCGAAATGTAAACACAGATGGGAAAAGTGTGTCATAAAACAAAAATAGTATTCTGAAGGAAACAATAACCAATAATTTGTAAAATTAAAAAATAAAGTTCAGTTATTTTTTAAACAGACCTTGTATGTGAAGTTTATGGTGATGAATAATTAACAGAACTCACGTGACAGAATTGGTGTTAAAAAAATTTGTTTTAGAATTTTTTTCACTTAAAGATGACCAATGTTCTACTTGTCTAACTAAGTTAATAATGGTCAAATTGTATCAGATCGACATATAGCTGTGCGAGAGATAAAAGTATTATACACAATGATCAAAAATCATTTATAATGTATTAGACTTGTTAAGAAGCTTGTTATTTGAGTTCCGCATGATTGAAAAAGATTCTATTAACACATATTAACGCACTTAACACAATTTATCGCATCTTAAACACAACGTAATCGATCCTTTCTTAAAACGAATCATCACTGGGAGTAAAAAATGCGTTATCTACAACAATTTTAATTATTATCAATAATAGTCCAAGCCTGATGAATCAACGCAAGTTACATCAAAAGCCAAACTGCATAAAATCATCATGTTTTCAGTTTGCTGAGATTACAAAGGTATTGTATATTTTGAACTGCTTCCAAGGAACCAAAATATCAATTTAGATGTCTACTATCAACAACTGATAAAATTGGAGGAAGCAATCAAAGTTAAACGGCCAGAATTGGCTAATCTTGAAAATATTATGTTGCACCATGACAACACTTGACCTCACACGTTTAGCAACTCGTCAAAAATTATTAGATCTTGGTTGGGAACTATTTAGCCCTGACCTTGCACCATCAGATTACCATTTATTTTGATTTTTACAAATCTGTTTAAATCGCAAATATTTCACTAATGACGATGACCTGGAATCGTACTTGATTCAGTTTTTGTTTTTGCTGATAAATTCTAGGAAAGTGGAATCATGAAGTTACTAGCAATATAGCAAAAGGTCATTAAACAAAATGGTACATTCATTGTTGATTAAAATCCATTGTTTGTATAAAAGAATTAACTTTTATTTAAAATTAAAAAACCGAAATTCCTTTGTTGCCAACCCGATATATATGCTTCTTAATAACATATTTCATATGCTTTAAATAAAAAAATTTTTCAAAAATTAACGTCAGCCAGTTTATTGAAATATGTATTGCCTCTCCGAAAGTTTCATATTTCCTGTTTTAAATTTTAGTCTGACCGTATTAAACAAACTTCTTCCAAGATATTTCCTATAAATACAATTAGTGAATCGTATTTTTAGCAAGTGCCCGAAAGTTAAAAGTCACATTAAAGATCTCTTGTTTTTCTTCTATTTTGACATTTATTTCGCCCAGATATACCACCCAAAGTCTGCACTACAACTTAGCACAACAAATAAACAATTTTTCTTGCGCTTGTTGGAACGGTTTCTATTGAAAATGTATCGATCCGAAAAAACTTTATAATTCGTCATTCTTGAAGCAAAACTTTAAGTGTTTGTGTTCTCAAAAATAACAAAAATTGTTCATTTTAGAAAATCTAACAATTATTAATATAATATTATTAATCTTACTTATTATTAATGTAACTACAACTTATAAAATATAAAAGTCCTTTTACAATTTTTTTTAAATAAAAAGGCAAATAATTAAAACAATCCAGATCTCAAAACACTTAAAATAATGACAAATTTTAATAGTTTTGCTTAGAACAATCGATGAAATGTTCAAAAACAAATTGAAATTAAATAAAATTCAATTCTATAGTGCCTATTTATGAATACGATTAGGATATTATAAAAGAATTACCATTTATGGGCTTCGGAGCAGTCGAAATTATACTCCCAATCGCATATTCTAAACTCCTGATTAAAACTAGTTTCGTTTGCACAAACGTGCGGTACTCTTCTACCTTCTTCATTGCACATATGAAATATCTGACAATTATACTCTTGATCTGCATAAAATCCAACGGCTTTATCCGAGCAATCAAATTTAAAAGTCAAATTCTTTAAATTATCTACAGCATCACTTTCATCCGAATTCATTTCTATCGGTTTACTTAAAGCATAAACTAGAACTGCAAAAAAACAATATTTACAAAACGAATTAAAAATAATGACAACCATAATGAAACTTACTTATACATATTATACATAAACCAAGCTTGTAATGCATCACTGTTTTAAAAACGTCACTGATTTGTTGCTGATTTGAAACGATAAGTCACTTTTAACAGCTCTTCAGTTGTCATACTATTAAATGGACAACGAAGGCGACTCTTCATGTTTCACTTTGCTTTAAAACACATCACTGAAATGATAAACAAATAATATTCACTTTCTCTATTTCCGATGCACCCAAAGACAGCCGGCGAAACTTCTGATACATCGTGGAGCAACAACCGTAGGCATTTATAGATTCAAGCTTTTCTCTACCCTTCCATAGTGGTTACAGAAAGAGCAGCTTAGTGTAAAGTTTGTAATGAACACGTATTGCACATGTTACGAGCAGCATTACTTTCACTAGAGAAAAACTTTTGTGGCAATTAATGTTATTTATTAGAATGATACTTATTTATATTTTAATTTAAATTTCATAACAGTTGATTGGTTTCCTCTAATTTTATTATAAACTTTACGGTTTATTTTGTAATTAAAATATAAAACTAGAAGATTTCTCTTCGGAGAACAAAGCTACGTCTCGCATTTACATGCGTGCTTCGAATTGTTTTGAATAATCAACCATTTCTCTTGTCATTTACCTTTTAAACGATTCAATTTATTATAGTAAAAAAAATGTATCTTGTTTATCGTGCATTTATAACACGAACAAAGGTCTTGTTTGCGTGTTCTTAAACGAAGAAGATTTTTTTCTACTTTTTTTTAAGATTAATTAATAGTTTTATACACCTAAATTTAACTGTATTTTAAAAACTGACAATTAATTTATTTTTGCAAAAAAAATAAACTCAGATTTACTTTTTAAGATTAACCCCTTGACGTTTAGGAGACGTCAATCGTTTAGGGTGTCATTGTAGATTTTGACGTCTCTAAGACGTCAAGAACTGTATTCAATTTTTTGTTCCGAAAAAGGTTTGTTTTTAACAATAATTTTGTTAAAAGGCACAAAATTGGCGATTTGGGAATTTTGTTATTAATATAATTCTGTAATATTTAATTGCGAATTGTCAGAAAGTAAATTAATTCTTGTAAAGTGTGATTAAAGCCGAGTGTGCGCATTCGAGCTCAAAGTGGCACATTTCCCGAGATCGGAAATGTGCCACTTTGAGCTCGAACGCGCACATTCTCGTATTTATTGAATTTTGTAAATTAAACTTTCTCTTCAATCAACAAATTTAATTTAGTTCAGTAAATATATCGATCATATATTCAAAAAACGTATTTTTACTATAGCAATGAGTGGGAGCGAGCGAAAAGATACGATAAACTTATAAGCACGAGTGAGAGGGAATGATAAAAATTATTTATTAATTCTTCGTTGGCAAAATTATTGTTAATCATGTTTAAAACGGAGTGTGCACATTCGAGCTCAAAGTGGCACATTTTCGATCTCGGGAAAATGAAGCGCGCCGCTCCGCGTCGCGCTTCATTTGCTTCCCTCGCTCAAAAATGTGCCACTTTTCGCTCGAACGCGCACATCTTCGTATTTATTCAATTTGTTTAAATTACTTTTTGGATTTAAAAAGGAAATACTAATGTATTCAAATAAAACGACATATGCGCAGTAACATATAGTTTGATAACACAAGCGCAACATAGCGCGTTGTTATATTTAATTTAGTCGCGCCAAAGAAGTATTACTTCTAACCTGCGTACATAAGTACATGCACCGGTTTTTTTTACACATAATGAAATTGAGTTTTAAACATTTAGCAAAATTATTAAAGTAAACTCGAAGAATAAATTATTTTAAGTTTTTAGACAACTCAAATCAAATATATTAATAACTTGGAAAATTTTTAAAATATATTTATAAACTTTAGAAATTTTTAATTATTAATTTTTTTTGTATGTATAACACAAATTGAATAAAACAAAACTTTATTCGGTAAATTTAAAAAAAAAATTTGATGAAAAAATTATTATGTATTTTCAGAAAACTCAAATAGAGTAAATAAAGAATTTGTGGTTTTTCAAAAAACTCTGAAGATCATTAATTTACGCAAATAAAATTAATATTGGAGAAAACTCAATAAATAAATTATCTTAATTGTTCAGAAATATTAAATTTATAAAATTAAATACAGTCAAACATCGATAGGTCGAAGTTGAAGAGAAACTAAAAATAATTCGCGTTATCAAAAATTCGAGCTATCGATATAAAAATATTTTTTAGTTTATGTTTTTAAAATTTACTTATTGTTTTTTTTTCTTAATAATTTCCTAGTGATTTCTTGCTAAAACCTAAATCTTGTGTCTTGAATAAGTTGTAATTAGGCTTCATTTATGGAATAATTCAATTTTCAAATATAAAAAAATATTTATATGTTATATATTATATGCATCAAAATTTTAGAATGACTTGGGTGAGGAATGTTAAAAAAAGATTGGGAAACACTGCTCTACATATTTCAAAATATTTTAAAACTATTAATTATATATTTTATGTTATTTGTGTATGCTCATAACAGTTAAGTTGAGCCAAATTAATAGTTTTTTTCGGACTCATCAAATTCGGTTTTTGTTGTATGTCAAGGGGTTAAGGACGTTTTAAATTTAGCGCCACAGTTTTTCGTGTATTTCGCCGTTAAAATGTGTTTAAACTGTAACAATCTGGTAATTTTTGCTGTCAAATGTAAACGTCAACTCATGAATGATTCTAAAGGGTTTTGTGTTTCGTTGTTTTGATTTTCATAGTTGTACTATTCTTGTTTTTAATTTTACTGCTTGTTGCATTTTGTATAAACATCTTAAAACAGGTTTGTAAGTTTATTAATGGAATATTGATCATTCCTGATTGAGACGCCACCAAGAACGCCTCTCCAACAATCTCACCCAGTACTACCAACATAAATACAAGTTAGTGTTGTGCCAAATTCAAAATGTCCTCAATCTTAAAAAATCACTGCTTGTACGTACAGTTCTGTTCAAAATAACAGCTGTACTTAACAGTTAGTTGTTACCAAAATGTATCAATATAAAATCTGCTATAAACAAAAATACCCAAATATTTTTATCCGTTCTACAACGCTTGACTCTACATATTTCATCTTCTTTTTGTATGCGTACTCTTCGAAAAAGAGTATTTTCAATCATGACATGTGATAGTGCACTTTAAAATAGTTATGCAGATGTTTGTCCATACCAGCCTCTCAAGTTCTTCAACCAGGATATTCGTCTGCGGCCTAGCGGCCAATTTTTCCCTGAAAGACAAATGTAGTAGTCTGTACAGTAATCCCTCAACATTTCAAAAAAAGCCTCGCGAATATTGAATTCGCGAATGTTGAATCTATCTTAATGTGTAAATAAGAGAGTTACGTTCTACGATGGTTGATATACGTTGTATATACACACAATTTTCGCACTCACAAAAGAACTAGCAGCGATACTTTTTTTATTAGATTCTTCATTTTTTTATGTAACGCACTGTCGACTCGTTTATTTTAAATAGTCGCCCGACTGCGGCGCACTCTCCCCAGCACCCAACTTATCAAGTACTTTAATTTTTTCCGACATAGCCATCACTACTTTTTTACGTTTCGGTAAAGATGACATTTTAAAAAAAGTGTTAGAGTATTACTCAAGCGAAACCGAATTGAAAACTAAAAAAATCGGTTGGGGAAGCATAGGGGGGAGGGCTGTTCTTTGTTCTAAAAATCATTCGACTCTTAGAACAAAAACAAACACGAGATATGTAATTATTACTGGGAATTAATGGGAAATGTTGACACAACTGCACAACTGAGAAATACATTATGTACAAAAACCCAAGAGACTTTTTTTTATAGTTCCGCAAATAAACGAGTATACAGCTCGCGAAAGTCGAATTTTTCCGCATTTTAATAATCGCGAATAATCGAAACTCGCGAACGTCGAATTCGCGAATGTTGAGGGATTACTGTATTTGGTATGTCTTATTATGTCAAAAAATGTTTTTAACAATTTGACAATCTTATAACTTTGTATAATGCGCATGTGTGAAGCAAAAGTAGAAATCTTAAAACTTGCCAAACATTTTTGTTCCTGCTTCGGTTTCTGTTTCTGATGTATAAAATGTATTGTGCATCGATTCATTTGAAATCATATATTTTATGTTGACTACTGTTTCCATTTTTGCTACTGTTCACGTTTCTGATCAATTGTGCACGGGTCTTTATTGGGGCATTTGAAAATGACCTCGTTTAACGCTGATTCGTTTAGTGCTTTGTCAGCTAGGAACGCGTACTACGCGCTAAACGAGGCGTTACTGTATTTTGATCAAAATACGTATAGTAATGATGATAACCAACCTCCGACTCGGAGAAGAACCATAAGAAGAAGAAAATACATTCATTGCATAAAATAATTAGGGTTTATTTCAAACGAAATGACTTTCTTGCCAATTCAATATAATTGATCATTTGTAAACATAAAATTATGTAACTTATACAGCATTTTACTAGTTAATGTCTTTACACATAAAATCTATTTCCAATTTTTTTTTACTTCTCTCCGTATAGATATATATTTGGTGATCCAAGTTCCATTTCTATTTTATGTATTCAAAAAAAGTTAGTAAAGTTTTTTTGTGTAGGTGGATAACTGTATATGCATATTTTTTTTCATTTATAAGTTTTATGTGTCAATCGAAAACTACTTGTCTCTTTCAGCTGGTGAAAAATCACATATGCATGACTCGTACCAAATTGTTGAATTCAACATATCTATTTTTTTTCTAATTTTGATATTCATTAATTTGATTTATTGATTTTAATTGCCCATTAATTTTCCAAAGTTCCGGTAGCGTTTATTAAAAACCAATTTGTTTCACTTTTATGTATTGAATAATTTTCTATCCCAAATTTTGATTTCCTTTCGCGGAAAATCATTTAAAATAAATTCAAACATTTTATTGATGTTTAAATAGTGTTCCTTTAAGTTATGTATATGAATTTTTTAAACAAAGTAACTTAAAAAATTTGATGAAAAAAAAAATTTTTTTTTAAATAATTCTTCCTATTGACACTAGATCAAAATTTCTTATTGTTTTCTTTTTTTGTAGCTATTCCCATTTTAACTCGACAAATATAGAAACTTTATTGCCTTCTTACGTATTGTGTTCCTGTATAAACATTCTTATAATTTTATATTGAAAGGTAATTATTATAATGGAACACTAAAAATTTCTAACTAATAGGTACTTCTAACAATTTCGCATTAAATTAATTAGCAAAGCCCAACCTTATTCTTGGCTTAGGTGTGCTCTAGAAATTTACATTTTTATATATGCAAAATTACAAAGCTTTTAATAGTGAACTTTAACGGTAATTAGTTCGCTATATCGGTGTTTGTGTGTGCACAGTTCTCCTTTTAATAACTACATTAAAAGCATTTAAAGTTGCATAACACTTTAATTATTTAATAATTTTACTTAAACTTTACAATAAATAGTATAATTTAAAATCCTCAATGGAAAGTTAGAAATATAACAGAATTACCTCACTGGAACACCTGTTCTCTAATATTAGTAGACATTATGTGACAACTCGATTCCAATTTAGTTAAAAAAACCACGTATGGATTGGTTAAACTAAAAATCACTCACTTTCCTTCAAAAGAAATCTCATGAATAAATGTAACTATTGCACTATATTTACATAAACCTCATAAAATTGTTTTTATAAAGTTTGCAACAATACAATTGTATAATTCAACTACAATTTACAGTAAAACCTCTCGTGGCTACTATCTCCATAAAAAGACCACTTCTAAAAGAACAGATTTACCGTATTTTAATTTTTTTTATAAATTTCTCTTTAAGGCGACCACTCTCTAACTCGACCGCGACCGCTACTTTTCACAATTACTTAAACTGGAAAATTTTGTATAGATAATAGCAGTAAAAGCGAGCACTTACCTACATTATTTATGATTCTAACCCTGATTGACATTTTAATTCTTTCATAGTCTGTAAAATAATAAAATTTTCAGGCGTTTTTCTAACATTTAGAATTTTACAGACTGTCAGGTTCTTTGCAAATTGATTCCTTATAAGAAAGCTCTAGGATAATAGAACACTTTCGGTTTTAAGCATGATCCACAATAATTTAGGCTAATAAATTAAACGAAAACGCAGTTGAATAAGTTTAATCGTTTCCTCTCGCTTCCATTGACATGATTGTCGAATCTTTTCGCTTTCTTGCACTCATTGCTATGGTAAATATGTTTTTCAAACATAGATTCGATATTTACCAAACTAAATTGAATTTTTTTATTTAAAAAAGTTGAGGATAAAGTTGACAAATCTAATAAGTACGAAGATGTGCACATTCGAGCAAAAAGTGGCACATTTTCCCGAGATCGAAATGTGCCACTTTGAGCTCGAATGTTCACAATCGGTTATAAGCACGATTCACAATAATTTAGGGCAATAAGTTAAACGAAAAAGCAGTTGAATAATTTTAATGGTTTTTCTCGCTCGCACTGACGAGATTGTCGTATCTTTTCGCTCTCTTTCACTCCTTGCTATGGTAAATATATTTTTCCAACATAAAATCGATTTTTACGATACTAAATTGAATTTTTTAATTTAAAAGAGTTAAGGATAAAGTTGACAAATCTAATAAGTACGAAGATGTGCGCATTCGAGCGAAAAGTGGCACATTTCCGAGCGAGGGAAGCAAATGAAGTACGACGCGGAGCGGCGCGCTTCTTTTTCCCGAGATCGGAATGTGCCATTTTGAGCTCGAATGTGCACACTCGGTTTTACGCATGATTCACAAATTATTGACTAATAAATTAGCCAAAAAATTAATTAAATAGTTTAATCGTTTCCCCTCGCTCGCACCGAGAAAATTATGGTATCTTTTCGCTCACTTCCACTCATTGCTATGGTAAATATATTTTTCCAACATAAAAACGATATTTACCAAACCAAATTGAATTTTTTAATGTGAAAGAGTTAAGGATAAAATTGACAAATTTAATAAGTACGAAGATGTGCGCATTCGAGCGAAAAGTGGCACATTTCCGAGCGAGGGAAGCAAATGAAGCGCGTCGCGGAGCGGCGCGCTTCATTTTCCCGAGATCGGAATGTGCCACTTTGAGCTCGAATGTGCACACTCGGGTTTTAAGCGCGATTCACAATAATTAACATACTTCCGATATAATACTACTTTATTTATAATAACTTTGATTTGATAACAATATGATTCTGTTAAATAATAACTACATTTAATCTAATAAAGTATTTCTAATTACATTTGTATTGTCTATCTTTGTCTTTCTCTCTAAGAGGACCATCTCTACAAAGACCAATTTGGGCAAGAACCGACGTTGATCGTGTTAGTGAGGGTTTACTGTATAATCATTTCAATACAAATTATTTCAACTGGTTAAAATAGAATGGTCGCTACGCAACGCCAAATGTCAAAAAATGATCGACGTAGGTTAAAAAATGACAAACTTGATCAAATAGACGCTTTCAACTGTTTGGATCGAGCATGCCATGACTTGGTCACAAATAGTTCATATGAAACTAAAAAATTGAAAATTGAAAAAAATTGAAAAATCAGTTAATAAGTCGAATAGTTGATTAAAATTCTAACTCCGATTGAATAAAATTACTTGGTGCTATGCAACGGACAATCATAAAAATTAAAAAAAACTAAAATATTCAATGTTCTATCAAGTTGACACTTAAACATTAATTTTAGACCGTTTGAATCGAGTGTGCCATGATTGGTTCTCAAAGTGTGTAGGTACAAACAAAAGACACGAAAAAACTATTAAAATCGAATAAAAAAATGCAAAATTTAAACGAACGTGATAAAAACAAACGAAAGAGTTATAAAAAAATTATTTTCAATACAAATTATTTTACAAAATGAATTTCAATTTAACGCCAAAAACAAAGAGCTTGATTGGTTAATTTTTAAGGTAACTATAGTAACTAATTCATCAGATTTCTAAATCGAGAGGTTATATTAAAATCTTGACATATATGTCAAAACGTAATCACTACTTTAAGAACCCAATAAAAAAACCTTTTTATATTGTGCTAAATGTTTACAATAAAGACTCAAACATATGTTAAATAATTAAACAAAGATCTGCACGAACAAAAGTGATAAATTCTGAATATTCTTACCTACATAAAGTATTGTTAAAACGTGAGCTATAAAATTGGACTGCAAATCATTATTAATGTCTAAAAATAATAGAATCCTTTTACCACATATAGAAATAACTGATGTTCAATTCTTTCATATAAAAACCCACTGTATTTTCGTAAAATGCAATTTCACGACAATCAAATTTGAATCCAGCCACTGAAGTTCTTTAAAGGGCAGGATTAACCTCAGTTAGGCTATGTCCCATCTAAAAATATAGACAAAGCCTAGGAGAGGCTATCCCTTACACCTTTTCGAAACGATCCACGACTTCCTCTTCTTCGAACGACTTAATTTATGATTGTTATTTTTGTAGACTTACGTAATGTGCAATGTATTAAAGTGCTCGTGATTGACAATGCAGGATATAGCGTTTAAACTCGCGGAAAATAAAATGCAATAAAATTCATGATTCACGAGAACTTCAATCGGTTATGTAACTACAGATTGCATGCATTATGTCGAAAGAACACTTCATCTTATTTTATATGTACACTATTTTTTTATTAGCTGTATATTATTCCTGAAGTAGAGTTGCACTGACGTAAACGTGAATGTTTTCAAAAAAAAAAGAAGGAAAATCTTATCGTAATGAATCTAATCACAAGCTTTCGCGTTTGCAACAAAGAACCATAAGGAAACAAATTATTATGCTTATCTAAAACGCAATTATTGATTTTATTTTGATTTTGCATTTTAATATTGTGGTTTTGAAACAAAATTAAAGTTTGTAAAAAATTACAACGTTCCGAAAACGGTAATCGCTTGATATTGGAAACATCCGTTTCCTATTCGCCAGTTCAGTTTCTGCTATTGATAAAAACGTTATTAATTGTGCATTGTATTTTTACACTAATGCTTTTATTAATTATTAACTAAGCTGGTGCTTAAAATCAAAAAACAATATAATTTTTTACTAATTTACATTTTAAAAACTATTATATTTCTTATTTCCTTAGGCACGAGGTCTGTTCAGAAAATAACTAAATTTTATTTTTATTCAAATTTTATTATTAATTTTACAAATTAATACTCGTTGTTCGCTTCAAAGTACTACCCTCCCTTATTGACACACTTTTCCCAGCGGTGTTTCCATTTCGTGAAGCATTGAGCATTGAGATGACTCGTAAGAACTGTTACGAGTTTGTTTTGATGCCATCAATAGTTTGCCAACGGCGTCCTTTCAGCACTAATTTTAATTTCGGAAATAACAAAAAATGTGTTACGCTCCGCAGAAGTGAAACTTCTTGCTTATTAAGTATAGATACAACTCTTTAATAAATAGTTTTTTTTTGTAAAATATTTTGAGATTAAGGCCTAATCAAAGAAAAAGGATTTAACACACATTCGTGCTGGAGTCGCTTCCCCATTCTTTCATTATCTTAGTCAATAATTCAGCATTTAAGCGCTTTGAAATATGTCTCTAATAAATTTATAAACTTCTATTTAAATTCATAAATTTCACCTCCACATGCTACGCTATGTACATATCCCCCTCCTGCTGCCGTTTTTCTTTTCGACCGGTTCTTCCACCACCTACCTAACTGTTCCCCTTATGCGATCCGAATTTCCGCATCACTCAAAAATTGTAGCCCCGCCAAGCAAAGAAGTTTTACTTCAAAACCGCACGAGGCCAGATCTAGCGGGTAAGTAGGCCGCGGAAGAACAGTCATCTGGTTTTTGGCAAAAAACTGACGAATTGACAAAGCTGAGTACAGTGTTGCCAACTTAGTAGTTTTACTCCTCCTTTAGTGGGCAAAAAATTTTTAGTTGCTGATTGTTTTTTTAGTAGTAAATATCCTCCAAAGGTAAAGACAATAAATAAAATAATTGTAACATGGTAAAAAAGAAAAAAACAATACTTTTTTATCTGAATATTTTGACTTTTTTTGCTTTTCTTTCTTTTTTTTTTGTTTTTCATTATTTGAATTACAGTGGAAACTCGGTTATCCGGACTAATTATTGTTGCAGCTCATTCGGATAATCGAAAATTCGGTTAATTGAATGTATAGAAAAAATTGTGCTTAAAACCGAGTGCGCACATTCGAGCTCAAAGTGGCACATTCCGATCTCGGGAAAATGAAGCGCGCCGCTCCGCGTCGCGCTTCATTTGCCTCCCTCGCTCGGAAATGTGCCACTTTTCGCTCGAATGCGCACATCTTCGTGTTAATTGGATTCGACTATATTAATAACAAATCCTTCAAATCCAGATTTTCTATTAGGAAGAAGTTTTCGTTTGAAAGTGCGCATAATCCTTAATAATTGAATTTGCCTATCTTATTCTTCTCTCTTACAAATAATATTAATTAAATCAAACTGAACTAAATGTACTACTTCTCGCTTTTCTTTTAATTAAAAATTACAGTAGGATATTTTTACCAAAAACCACATTTCAAATTTAGTACTTTTAAACACTATTTTAACTTTTTGCGAATTTTGACTCTTATTTCCCAACCTTTTTTTTAACATACCCCACCCAAGTCATTCTAAAATTTTGATGCGCCCCCTATGTAACATATAAATATTTTTTTATATTTAAAAGTTGAATTAATTCATAAATGAACTCTAATTACAACAGTGTCTACAAAATGTGCCTTAAAACTAATTTGTTTATAATTTTCAGAAAAATGAAAATTACCCAAAAATATTTGGAGACATTAATTTTGACATATAAACCTTCAACAATCAGCAAAAGATGATATAAAAATGAACTAATTTCTTTTTAGTGGCCCACTTCAGAAAATTTGACTCATATACAATTTTAATTAATCAAAAATGCGAATTAGTAAACATTCCAAAGTACACCTGAAAATATTTTTATCAAGCTTACTACAATTAAGCGTGCGGAAGCGCAGCATGATAACTTATCAAAAGGAATAAAATATCTAACATTTTTCAAACAAAAAATAGATTTAATTTATTCGACTTTTAATTTTTTGAATTGAAGAATAAAATAATAATATAGGCAAATCCGATAAATACAAGGATGTGCGCGTTCGAGCGAAAAGTGGCACATTTCCGAGCGAGGGAGGCAAATGAAGCGCGACGCGGAGCGGCGCGCTTCATTTTCCCGAGATCGGAATGTGCCACTTTGAGCTCGAATGCGCGCACTCGGTTTTAAGCACGATTACGAAGCGTCCCATTTTAACAGAAAAAAACTTGGTCAAATTGTTAGGTACATGTTTACAAAAAACGCAACAAATATTAATTTCTAAATAAAACAGTCGCACATTATCTTAAAATCAACAAAGCAAAAAAACACTGTTTAGTAGTATAACTGAGGTCCGGATAATTAAGGTTTTACTGTAGTTTGTTCAGCTTCGAGTGAGCGCTAGTAATTTTAGAGTCGCCACTAGTGGTCTCTCGAAAAATATTGTGGCAACACTGGCTGAGTATGCGGGCGCATTGTCGTGGTGCAAGAACCATGAGTTGTCTCGCCCCATCTCCGGTCTCTTTTTGCGAATTTTTTCAAAAGTTGAAACGTTTTTGTGAAAGTTTTTCCCAGTTTCGCGCGAAATTTTACGTTGTATCGTTGCTCCAAAAAATCGTACATTTCGAAAATCGTCACCGACACTTAAACACGTTTCTCTCAAATAATAATATTACAATAACTAAACCAGATATACAACGCAAAACATGTGGTTACAAATGAGGTTATGGCGAAGGCAGTGCTGCCAACCGTAAACCATTAAATACCTCCGTTGGCGCGTAATTCAAAACGTTCGAGTATTTTCTGAACAGACCTCGTATAAAACGCAATTTACTAGGGTATTTTTTTCAAAATTATGAAAGAAATACAATGATTTAATAAATAATAAAGTATGACAACAATTTTTTAGCAATTACATATAAAGCTTTCTACCAGTCTCCAAATAATTAATTTATACTTTTATATATTTTTTTTTAAATTGAAAGATTTAGAAAAACAATACATTATTTAATTAAAAATAGAACTTTAAAAGTAACAATTTTAATTGTCCCCAAATTAATTATAATAGTTAGGCAATTTAATGGAGCAAATGGACTAAAGTAAAATACAAGTTTTATAAGTGAACCTCTTATTATATTAAAAATACTATAATAAAAATTAATTTGTTTAAAATTATTTTTTTTTTGGTATTACAAAATATAACAAAAACAAATTAAATAGTAATTAACAAATACTTTCCAATGCCAATTATATTTAAAATGAAATGCATCCAAAGAAAATTTAACAAAAACTTAAAATTTGTTAGAGCACATGGTCATGTGAGAATGAAATACAAATTAGTACTACACACTTATATTTAAAAAAAATTCTTTGAAAATCATTAAACAATGTTCTTTTTCTGAAGCTGTTTTAAGTCTTTGTATTTCTTAGTTCCAAAACGTTAATACAACTGAATATTTTTTAGCAAAGTCATCTTGTTCCAAGTTACCCCACTGTTAACACAAATTTAATCAAACGCATTTTAAGAATAACTTAACAGAATTATAAAGAGTAATTAAATCTAGTAAACTTTAAAACGTAGCTTACTCCGATTGGTTAATATTAATTATTAATTATTACAACTGAAATATCACAGAAAAAAACCGTTTTCAATATGGCTTCCTTTTTATTATTAACAAATTGAAAAGCTGAAATAATTTAAGCCTACAACTCCGAGAACACTTATCATAGTAATTTCACAAATGAAATCTTATTATTATCACTTACGGGTTTCCTTCTGACGTCATTGACGATAACACTTTAAACACATTTTCAAAGAGGAACTTTAACCAACCAAAAACATTTAAATAATTAGAGCTTTATTTTTGTCGAGTGTTAAACCGCATTTTTACGTCGTTATTTCGAAAAACTATACTTCGACGTTGCACAATAAAAATACGTTTGATTTAAGCGTACCCGACATCACTATTAATAAAAATTTACAGGTGTCGCCACACAATTTATTTAACAAACTTAATTCGTTAATTTTCAAACCAAAGTCTCCAAAGCTAATTGTTGTATTTTTTTAGTTAATTGTAGACGAATTAATAATAAGTGTAAAAAGACAAATAAATCAATTAATTTGTGCTTCGTTCAAAAACTGGCAAAATATTTGAATGCTTTGAAGAAAATATTATTACAGATATTAATTACTTATTTTTTTAGATTAAAATTATTTTTGTTTAAAGAAAAATATGTTTTTTTATTTTTAAGAATTTTAGTTTGTTTTTTCTAATACAATTTAATGAAAATTAATCACTTAAAACTATGTAAAACAATAAAAATAATTTAATAATTAGAAGTTGAGATTTTAAAACAAATATTTTAAATTCAAATTAAAATTAGTTTATTTTTAAATTAGACTATATGTATTGGTGGAAAAAAGTATTACAATTAGAGCAATATTAAATTTATTATTAAATTATCAATAGAAATAATTTTATTATAATTTTTAGTTAAACACTTACTCCTTATTTCTTGAAAAAAATTTTAATTGCAATATACATAAAACAAACATAAGCAAATTTCCTTTTGACTATACTCATGCGTATTTAATAAAAATAGAAACGTTGTAATTTTACGTTATTTTAAAAATCAAATAAAACAAACCAGTAGACTTATTAGGAAATCTCTATACTTATCATAATGAATGTATTCCTTCCATGAATACAAAACACTTTTTAACGCAAAAAAAAACATTTAAAGAAACAAGTCGCATTAAAAGGTTTGACAACCCAACATACAGAAATTCAATTTAAAATTTACACGAAAACTACTTCGAGGATTTGAATTATTCATAAAGTCACAAAACGGAAATTTAGAAATCTAAAATCTAACACAAAGAAACGAATCGGTTTAAATAAATCGAGACAATTCCACACTTATTTAACGCGATGCGATGTTTCAAAGAAAATTATCGCTAAAATTCGTACGAATGCAATTTTGTCCGCTTCTGTTCACTTTTAAATTCGTTTCTAATTTCTGCAATTGCGAGCGTTACACTAATCCTATTTAATCTGCTCGGAGGAATTTTTTTAAGAGTCGTCGGAAGCCGCGAGATTAAAGGCACTGTCACAAATCGATTAGCAATACAAAAGTTGCGTTAAATTCACTTAAATAATATTAAAGTTCATGTTCACAGTCACTGCCGAGGTTAACACTGAGTGTACGAGGGAGTACAACTCTATTTATTAATGTTGTTACAATATAGTTAGTCGTGGGGATATAATATTAATAATATAATATATGGCTATGAATTTAAAAAATTTATCGATACTGACCTTGCCTGCACAATTTTGTGCATTTATTTATCAGATTGTTTGTTTTGATTTCGTTCTGGAATGTGAAGGGAAGATGTAAGGATGTGCGGTATATAAAAATAGAAAACCTGTTAATTCGCATATTTTACTTAATTGTATTACGTACAATTACTTTAACGATTAGGGTAAGTTCGCCTATAGTCGGACGCCAAACAGAAAAAAGATCAATTTTTAAATGGTTGTGTTGTATAAATATTTATTGAACATCGTATTTTATTACGAAAAAAAATTTATTACAGTAAGACCTCGTTTAACGCTTCCTTGGTTAACGCTGATTCGATATACCGTGGTCGGCTCTAAGTTTCAAAACAGCTCAAAATTTACGTTTATTTGACTTATTTTCAATTACCTCGTTTAACACTGTTTCGTTTAGCGCTTAAACTTATTGGAACGTATGCCCCGCGTTAAACGGGGTGTTACTGTATCTTTATGATTTTTAGAACAGTTTTATCGAGTTTTATCGGTTGTCTTCTTAAAAATTTCTGTTGAATTAAAATTAAGCTTAAATTAAATAGAATAAATAGCGATTATTACTTAATACTACACCACTGGAAAAAATTAAAGGACCAAGAAATTTTTGTAGGTGTTTTAGTGATTTTAGAAAGGCTGTATCTCGCAATCAGTGAAAAATAACTGTATCGCGATAAACAAAAAAGCATTTTGAAGCTTCAAGTCTCTAGTTTTAAGATCTTTTGGCAAACAATTTTTTCGAGCTACGGTTTTTGAGCAATCAAAAGAAGCACCTGGGGATATCGATGATAAACACAAATGTGTCATTATTCATTCAACCATCGATGTCTCGGCAATCAGTAGTCGTACAAAAACCTTTAAAAAAAAAATTTTAGCAGCACGCCGTGAATTTGAAATTTCTGAGACAATCTGTTCCTTAGAAAAAGTATTGTAAGATAATACCACACCCCTAGGCAACCAAGATCGCCTAATATGACGCCGTGCGATTTCTTCTTGGGTTTTCTTGAAAAGTTCATTCGGAGACCTTGGTCATCTCAAATATACCATAGAAACTTAGCTGCTGAAAAAAAAACACCTATGATGCTGCAAACGTTGCAAGAGCTCTTTACAATAGAACCATATTGTGTATCGAGTGAGAAAGGCACCACATCACCATCTTCAATGTGTTTCACTCCATTTCTGAATATAAGCCTTTCCAATATTTCTCCACTCATGTTTATTGTTTGTTTTCGCCATCAATTGCACTGGCGCCCCATCCTGAATAACATCCTTCCATCGTGTTTTTGGCCTACCTGAATTCCTCTTGGTTCTCCTCGGTCGCGGTTCGGACATTTTTCTGGTTTCTTCTACCAGGTTCTGTTATTATGAAATGTCCAGCTCATGTCCACTTGTGCCTTGTCACTTATTTTCCTAGGTCTATCACCCTAATTTTTCTTCTAATCCATTCGTTCCTCTTCCTATCTTGCAGTCTTACATTGAACATTGATCTTTCCATTTTTTTTTATGTAATCTTTAATTTCTTTATCAATCCTTTATTCCAGCTCCAAATTTCTACTATATGAGTCATAGTTGGTAAAACGCACTGATTAAAAGCTGCAGTTTGGAGGTGTTGTAGGAAGTTGGATTTAAAAACACTTCTAAGTTTTCCATATCCTGCCATACCAATTGTATTCTTCTTTTTATTTGTGTTTTCTGCTTATCTTTTACAAAGGTTATGTTTTTGACCTAAATAGGTATACTCGATGATCATACAAAACTGTAATTTTCACTAATCTTGTTTGATAATAATTTTACTACCAGAAATGTTTCTTTTATCTTTTAAAATAATGTCCAAACTTTATTTTTAGCACCTATCCACCACACCTTTAGACAGTGTTCTTACTTTCAGAATGTAATATTAGTATGAGATATCGCCACGTATTTGTACAATACCAAAATCCTCATATTGCTACTATTAAAAAATAAACTCATATGGCCCGAATTTAAAAACAACACTAATTTTAATTGCTTAAAATCTTATTTAACATTTAAAATTTGTTACATACATTTTCAAATTAGCTTCGGCCGATTATTGAATATATCTATATAAAAATTTTCATTCCGGATTAGCCTTTTTTTCGCGATTTTGAAGGTTTTTCGTTAATACCAGTTTCTGATATAATACCATCTAATACATTTGGATATAAAAGCTTTCCGCATAGTCCTCAAAGATAGAATAGACCAATTTAAAGTTTTGGTTTGAGAGAAAAGTTTCTCATTGAAAATGTGGAAAAAATTTATGTTACAGGGGCAGCAAAAAAATGGTTTCAATTATAAGCACTAGTGGTACGTAGGAACATCCCCCTGTAATATAAAGCAAATTCTATTTTTTCCATTAAAAAAAAAAGCATGGATTAACGTTCATGTTTTTTCTCGATTTTGCCGAATTTTGGGGTTTCGAGTTAGGACCAGATTCAGACATGTTAAGGTCTGATAAGTTCGGAAATGAAAGCTTTCCCCGTAATTAGCAAAGATAAAAAAGTTATTGCATTTTTAATATTTGATTTTTAAGCAAAATTAACTTATACAAAAGGACAACAATTTTGTGTTATAATGGGAAATGGCTCTGTTCAAATTCTATGACAATAAGTTAAAAAATATGAAACGTATACTTATTACTTATCCATTTTTATTATCCTTGGAGAACCTTCTCTTTGTTTGCTTTTAAATAATATATTTAACTATATTTAATTGGTATTTGTATTGTATTGTATTTAACCAGTTACGAACAATTTTTTTTTCTAGTTATAAACTAATAATCAATAATTATGAGCTTCTGATAAATTTTAATAAATTATTACATTAAACGTGATGTTTCAAATAAATAAAAACTGTATTTTTGAATTTCAGATGTGTTTTTATGCCTTATCATGACCACTAATATTTAAGAATCCGATATTAAGCAATTAATATAGAATGTAATTTAATAATAAATGTTTCCTATAATTGCTACAATTATTAAATTCAAAAATTTTCGACTTTCAAATAAGCGCTCTTCTTAAAATAACATTTGTGATTGATTAATACAACAAATTAGTTAACATACAAGATAATACATATTTATTTAGTTTTTAAATTACTTTCATTTTTTCATATGCTTCCCCTGAACTTTATCCAAAACTTTTATGTCGTCCCGGAAATCCTCCTTGGAAGTTCTCCGTCTGCAAATCTTTCAATCGCTTTCACAGTTTGGAAACCGGTTCGTGCCAAACCAAACCCCGGATAAAATTTTTTCAAGAAATTTTGGCATAATTCCAGTTTTTTTTTCAAATAAATGCTTTATGATGCCGCCACACATTAAATAAACATTACTGTTTACCATTTTCTTCTCAAAAAACGCGAAAGTAAAGTCCGGAAAAAAATTAAAATAAAAAATTCGATACCCAATATGAAATTAAAAAATATTGAAGTTTATGGTTGGTTCTGAACTAGGGAATTTAAACCAAATGAAAATTTCTGCAAAAGATCGACGTCATAATCGTGTTAAATGTAAGAAAGCTACATCACGTGGGTTAAAGGTAGGCAAGTTCTATTTATAACAAATTCACATAAATAAACAATGAGATTGTTTGCAAAAGAGAATTTTATCATTCAGAAATGAAAAGTGGTCCATTGCTAAAATAGGCACATCGTCAACCAACAATAAGTACCCACTCATTCAAGAGAAAGATCTAACAAAAAATGGTGTAACCTTTTGTTAAAAATAGCAATTAAAGAAACTTGTTTTTAGTACTCGGGAGTATTAATGTAGGTCAAAGTCAACATAAGCGACAAAAAATTACATTCTCTTAGTGTAACATTATGTAATTTAAGGTGCTGTATTTCTTCAAATTCTGTAAAATTCTGATTGCAGACAAATCAGCAGAATGTTGGCCAATTTTCCTAGAACTTTGGTGGTCCACAAACGGGATTCAGCGAGAGGACCATGGCCGTCCAATAAATTTTGCGAGACTGCCATAAATTAACGGGGAAGCCCGGTTCCATACTTAAAAGGACCATCGAGGAACAGTCATGCCGGAGCTAAAAGACCGTTGCAATTTCCAGACCCGTTCTTAGTGGCGCCTAACAAGGCCTTGCGACTACTCGCGACCTTCGCAGTGTTACCAAGAATTTCTGGTATGCTCACAAAGTAACGACGCCTACTGTCACCAGCGGCGACAGGAAGATCTACTCCCTGCTCAGCGCTCGCAGTTTACGATACATTCAAAATTCAACAATAATTAAAAGCCAACAGTCATTTTATTTGCACAACACTCGAAAGGACGCTTCTTCAAAGATGTGAACACACATCGACGTTTTGAACTTACCGTAACTTCGGCCTGAGAGCTACCATCGAAAGAAAATCATCGCTATCTTTAGTTTTTGTCCAACGATCGTTTTATTCACAATAAATTATTACATATTTTATTTTTTTTGTGTCCCTAGATCTTTGGGTTTTAACGATCAGAACAACGATATGTTTGTATATTAAAGTTGTCCAAGTTCTATGTTAGTGGAGGTAATTTTTTTCTTGATGATTTTGATCAATGTTACAAATGATAAAGGCGTGTGTGGTTGTTTTGATGAACTATGAAACTGTGAAGCCATAAATAGAATATTACAATTGAGAACAATTTAAATACATGACGAGTGGTACGCACATACCTGGTTTCACTGTTATATTTGTCCAAAATGGTCATCATTTATCTGTAATTGGAAGTAACGAAAAATTTGAAAAGTAAACATGAGATGGACGTCATGAAGTATTCTGCTAAAAATACAAATAAAGTATTAAAAAGGAACGCAACTGTGATTTTATTTAAAAACTGCTGATTATTTTTTTTGTAATCCAATTAAATATAATATTATAGGATATATAGAAGGATATGTTTTTAAAGTTATTCTAAAACAGAAGTTTCTAACTTGAGATATGGTCCTATAGGACCCCATAGAGGAAGATTAAAGGTTTTTAAAACGTGATGCTATCGGCGGATGCTTAGTGTAAAGTGGGCATAAAAGATTTTAAATGTAGAAGTCTTTGAAAGAGCAGAAGAGGAATGAAAATTACGGAGAAATCAAGAAAACGAGCGATACCGTAATACAACACATTTTGAGAAGGAAAGGCATAGTAAAAACAATAAGATAAGAGAGAAATCCGAGAGATCGACCGCAATTGCAGTATATGAAACAAATAATGCTAGACATGAAAACTGAAAACTGTAACACCTTATAAAGAAAAGTCCAAAACAGAAAGAAATGGGTAGCTGCAGCCAACTAGTCTACGAACTGATAACTAAGGAGAAGAAGGAGGACGTCATTAAAAATTTTTGCAAAATCCAGAAAAATATTTCAAAAATGTTAATAAATAAATCTTCAAAATGTAGAAGTCATAAGATTTAGCCGATTATTAAACAGCTCCATGGTAAAGAAACGTAGGGAACCACTGTTTAAAACTATGTTTCTACAAACATTTATTCAAAATTACAAAATAATGTAATAAAATATACTTAGAAGGTTGATGAAAAAAATTGTTTCGGCTTGATACATTCAAGATCCCATTATTAGGCGTGGATCAATAGAATTGAAAAAAAAAACAGTTAGATGGGCACTTATTTACTTAATTTTAAAAATTACATTTAATTGTTTTTAACTAGACAAAAATTATCAAAAAATGATTTTCTTTAAAGTGTCACTGTTTACTCAAAAATTAATTTAAAAAATACAGCTACGTATAACAATGGTTACATTCATACAACTTAAATAAAGGACACTTTTTTTGCTTCGAATAAACCACAATGAAAATATAGAATGTGTCACGCAGAGACGCTTTTTTTAATGAGATGCTATTTTTTATTATATTATTTTGTAATTTATTTGGATTTGTTTTTTAAGAAAAAGTGTAATAATAGTATTAAACTATCTTAATAACTTATTATTTTGTCATTTTCTTTTTAATTGCTAGCTTTTTTGGACCTATCGCAGTGGTGTCCCCCTTTAAGCATTTACAGGCCCAAATATCTCAAGTTGAACATTACTATGAATACCTAATAATACAAGATCACCACAATAAAGCCTAAGGCCTTTTGGATCCCCCAAAATAAAACTACACTTATCCAGCAAATTATATATTAAATAATGTTATAATTATTACAGGTATTGTGAGAAAATGAATTTCCTAGTTGCATTGTATTAACATTGGCGAGATTAAACGTTTCAAAAGTTGTTTTCCATATTGCCAAACCAGCTGCTTTGTATTTAAAAGAATTTCAAAATATTACCTTCGCTATATCACATCCAAATTTAATTCTTTAATAAGTCCTTCAAGCGCGACGGACAGGCGGACGCCAACAAACTTTTTTTTTCAATTTTAATACCTATATTTTAAGCAGTATGTTAATTTTTTTAAATACTTGTGCTTTAATGATGTTCAGGTAAAACGTGTAGTTTAGTTGAATGTAGAACCGTGCATCTTTTGTGTGCTTTTATAAAATAATAATAATGAAATCAAAATCCTATATGGAAAGGCCAAAAATAGTTAAGAAGAGGTAGTTGTTACATTTAAAGGTTAAATATACAAAAAGTTGGCGCCGTTCACGTACGTTCAACGGCATATCCGTGTTAATTAATTATTCTTCTATTTGCCTTATTTTATAATTCACCTATGATAAACAATATATAAAATTAAAGCAGATATACTAGTTTTTTTCTTAATTACATGCATAATGTATTGTTATCATTGTCACAGGTTTTTCCTAAACAATATAAATTTAAATACTTTAACAAAGCTTTTAATTCTTATATGTCGGTGTACTTTTTATTAATGTTTTCCTGTTTTAAATAGTTACTTAAAGAAAACTTGATTAACAACTAAAGAATTTTTTTCTCAACGCGCATAAAATAAAACATAATAAAACAAAAAGAATAATATCCATCTTGTATCTTTTTAACTCTTTTCACAAATAAACCCATAAATTTTTAATTATCTTGTAGGATTTAATCGGAATGTCTTATATACCATAAAAATCAAATTCAAAAAAGTTATAAAGCAGAACATTGTGTTACCGACACCTAAATATACATGATGGTCGAGAGATGGCAGCGGCATTAAGAAAAGCATGCGAAAATAGAAAAATTAGTCACTGAACTAGGAAACCTCCACGTGTAGCATTACGTCACGTTTAAAGAAGAGGCCCTACCCGAAAGTGGAGGGATACTCCTGGGACGCAGCCCCACTCCTTAGTAAATTTTTGTAGTTTCGCTCCCGAAGCGGGCAATCGTATATAATAAGATTTTCGAAGTGTCACATTAAGTAAATACGTCGACCATTTAATTATAACAAAATACGATCAATGGAAATCATGAAATGAACGTAATATTACATTTTCCTTTAGTTTTTCGCACTTATCGCTGTTAATGCTCTTCGGAATTATTCGTGTGCATACATTCCCAAAACGAAGAACAGCACTCCCTAGTCAAACGAATAACTTTTCAATGTATTTTAGTAGGATTTTTACTGTTTTCGAGATGTACATTATTGCATATAACATCGAGGAAAGCCAAATAGCGTCGATTACACAATTACATGAGATTGTTAGGTGTTGTTATGGAGATTTAAAAATATGGATACAGTCAGTATGAATGAACCACACTCCATACTACGTGCGTAAAAGATTCCCGCGCACTGCGTGTTGGTAGTAAAATTTATATGGTTCCATGGCAGAGCCGCCATGATGGCTATCTGTATTACACGCTCAACATGCAAAGTTTCAAAGTTGTTTTACTGTATTTGTGACTGAGTGCGTGTAAACAAAAACAATGGGAACGTACTAAAGAACACGAAGATTCGTTTAGTGCCCGTCTCGGACGGTCCGAGGCACGGGAAGGTCGATTTTAAGCAGCATTTTATGTTGGCCTTGTCGTGTGGTTCGAGCTGTCAACAAATATGTCCAAGCTTTCGTTTAGGGCGAGGGCCCTGGATGCCAGCAAGCCCATGCCCATTTATATGGCCGAGGAACTGCCGGATCTTCCTGATTATTCAGCAATCAACCGGGCAGTTCCTCAAATGCCGTCTGGAATGGAAAAAGAAGAAGAATGTGTAAGTTTTGTAATGAATCTGACATCGGGACAGTTGCCTAAAGGAAAGTGTCGGCCATGTTGGTTTTGACTGGCGCTACACGCGCCCGGCAAACACAAATATTCAAAATCGTTTTTCCTTTTATTTTATCATCGAAACGCATAAATTACGAATGATTTCTTGCTAAAAATTTAATTTAGATGCAAATTAACCTATTCCTCAAGCTGTCATAACAGAATAATCTTTAAACGCTTACCTTTTAATACACAATAGAAATAATAATCATTTTATAATAAATCACTTTGGCAGAATTTTCTTTATAATTGCTCTAAATATTTGCACTAGGAACATCACCTGCAAAGAGCGATATGTGCGGGACTTATTATTCCTACCCCAGAGGTGACTGCCATTTCGGACGAAGAGGCCTATTCGAAGCTCTATCCTGCCAACTACAAACAACCTCGACAACTTATACATATGCAGCGTAAGTTCTTCAAATACGAAGAGTTCCTTGCGTTAGCAAAACGCGTTCCGTTTTTATTTTTAAATAAGCACATGCTATTTATCGGTTACCATGACATCACACTTGTTCTATCTAATGCTCATTGCATTCAATTTCTTCCTTTATTATTGTATTTTGCTTTTTTAATTAACTTATGTATTTATATTTTCGGATTAATTAACTTTCTTTGAAACTATTTACTTGTATGAAAGATCCAGAAGTATCTATGAAAAGAATCTAAAAAAGATGATTTTAATTGTTATAAAAAGAATACTTTTATAAGCACTTGCTAAAGTTTAGTTTTTGTATTGAGTGCATTCATATTTATCTAAAAGGGCATCAAATTCAAAATGAACTCCATTTGAAAGCAAGAAAATTATATTTAATTATATATGATGATGTTGTTTTCAATACCGTCTAATTTTATGATTAGTTTATATTTAATTTCTTGAAAATTGTAGAGAATTTCATATCTTTTAAACACTTTCATATTTTGAGTTCATGGCTTTTCTATTTGTTTTAAGAGTTTGCAAATAATCTAAAGTGGTTTTACAATATTTCTTTAGATTGTATATGTGTATGAATGCTAAATGTATTTGATTTATTTTTAGCATTTACCATGGAACAAGATATCATAGATTATGACATGGATTCAGATGATGAAAGGTGGTTGTTATCTCAAACACAAAGATTAGATCTTACACCCTTAAAATTTGAGGAAATGATGGATAAGTTGGAAAAGAGCAGTGGACAGACAGTTGTAACACTCAACGAGGCCAAAGCTCTCCTTAAGGAGGATGACGATCTCATTATAGCTGTTTTCGATTATTGGCTTAATAAGAGGCTGAAAACGGTGAGCAGAAACTTAAGGGTAAATATTAGAGTAATGACTATTTATGTGAGTCTCGAGCGATTATAAATTAGTCTAAGTTACAGCTTTTTTGTTATTATTTTCTAATCGGTATAGAGTGAGTCATGTATTGTAGTTCTAAGTGAAGTTGACTATTATGATTTTTACTTGGGATTAATTGCTTTAAAAAAGTTTTAATATTAATGTGTTTTATTTAGTTTTATATTTCAATCATGAATTAAAAAGTATTACAATTTTATAATCGATTTATATTAATCTTAAACAAAAATTTTCATAATAAAACCAAAATTTTATAAAGCATTAAAATAGGCTAAATAATTTCTAATCTCTTAGACTGGCTCATTGATAATGAATTAATAACTTATTTCAATCGTGCATCAAAGTGATTTTAACGCTTTTGTGATAATATGGCTTTTTTTATAAAGTGTACATCTATCACTATACTTTTCAGCAACATCCCTTAATTCTGCACGTAAAAACTGAACACCGGCCTGGGCAAGCCACCAACAATCCCTACATTGCGTTTCGAAGGCGAACGGAAAAAATGCAAACGAGAAAAAATCGCAAAAATGATGAATCGTCGTACGAAAAAATGCTCAAGCTACGAAGAGATCTATCTCGAGCAGTTACGTTATTAGAATTAATCAAAAGGAGAGAGAAAATGAAAAGGGAGTTTGTTCATCTAACAATCGAAGTATTCGAAAAAAGATATCAGGCTAAAGACTTTAGTGGAGCTATGATTGCAGAACTCTCTGCTATTAAGTCTTCTAGACCTGCTTTTACGCCTATCTTTCATAATCATTATAACCAGGGCTGGTCGAATAAGGCTATTCTAAAAGACGAGGTAATTTTACTCTTGCTGGGTATTGCTTGATGGTACTTATAATTATTTTCTAGATAATACCACGAAAAGAAAAAAGACAGTACAAAAAACGAAAACACAAATCATCAAATCATCATCGCTCAGGTTTGGGATCTAGCGGTCTTGACCTGGCAAGTCTTTCTTCGGACGAGGAACCGTTACCAAGAGCATCTCCGGAGCCTGAAGAAGTTGAAGATGAAGGGCAATTTGCTTTTCGTCGTAATAAATTGTGTACCTACCATATGGTAAGAAGTAGATTAGTGTTAATTAAAAAGCTACTGTTTTGTCTATAAATTTTTTCAGCCACAGAAAGCAGAAGGTAATTGGCCATGGTGTTCACAAGAAGAAAATGGATCGGCCGACCATAAATACCGTTTTACTTTAACGTCTATATCAAATCCAAAGCGTTGTATTGGATTTGCAAGGCGAAGAGTGGGCCGAGGTGGACGTATAGTTTTAGATCGTATTTCAACGTCGATGGATGATTTTTGGAGGACTTTAGACTTTACGATATACGAACCTGAACGAATTACTAAGTCAACGGAATGCAGAGCGAGTGATGTGAAAGACGAGCATAGTACAGACTCTAATATAAACTCATTTACGAATTTAGATATAAGTAGTCATTTAAATAACTATTCAAACACTTTAAAAACTAGCTTTAAAACTGAATTAAGCAGTAGAGATAGTAATTTACGGACAAGTGTGAGTGAAAGTGTATTTAGTGCGAATAGTGAAATTAAACAAGAACCTGAAGAAATTACAGAGGAATGGAGTATACCATCAGAAATAAATACTTGTTCTCAGGATCAAGAACCTGAAATGATAGAATTTCTGGAGGAGATTAGGAGAGATTGGTACGTTCATAAATTACTCAAATTTTGTAAGAGTTTGTTTGTATTAAGCAGTATTTGTTTAATGAAATTAGTTTTGAAAAGAGAGAAACTCAATTGCTATTTATTTTAGGCTACATTTTCGACCGAAAACACCGCCTCCTGATTATGAACCTCCTTGTCATCTTCTGCCAGAAGAAGATGATACCTTTATACCTAGTGCCAACACTCCGTTTGCTTTGGAAATCCAAGCGATAGAAGCACCAAGTTCGCTTCTAGATACAACAACCTTCTTAACAACTCCATTTAATCTCGACGATTTTGTCAGTCCTAACAGTACAGAAGTTCCTGTTACGGATACGAGGCAGTTAAGTGATACAAATGTGCAAACGGGCATTAATTTGAACGTTAATGTCGGTCTGAATACGCTTACCCCTAGTGTTAATAATAGTTTTACTTCCAACCTTAGTCTTGTAAATGATGATTGTACTGTAACATGCAACACTCATAGTTCAGACATGGATATTGATAGGACTATAGGTTGTTCGATGTTTAGTGTGTTTAACAGTAGTGCAGGTGCAGATCAATCACCTAAAACATGTACGAACATTTCAGCTAGTCCTAAAGTTAACAGTGTTAATTGTTCTGTGGATGGAAGGATGAAATCTGGAACAGATAATTCCATTGGCAACAATTCAAATGGACTTTTGCCTCAGTTTGGATTTGAAGGTATGATTTCAATTTATTTCTTATTAAATTGTGAGGTTTTTAATTTTCAAATTGATCAGATTCCATAACGACATTTCTTATTAAAAAACGTAAATGTTTATACTAACATTTAAATGTTAAAAAAAGTTGATAATCTTTGCACATCATCTCATCTTTTAAATAGGTCTTTTTAAACAATTAATATCATTTGTTATTTCAAATAGTAATTATAATTTTATAATTAACTAATTGGATTTACGAATTATTCAATTCAGTTAAAGGAACTTCAGCAAAATAAAATTTATAATTATTATTTTAAATGAAAAGTTGTTTTGTTTTCCACAAAAATTCTGATATTTTGGTCAAAGAACTGAGAATATTCAAAGTGTTACCGCTTAATTTTTACATGTAAAAATAATGAATTATTAAAAATAAATATTTTCATTAATGTATTTTTTAGTGTCTACAAACGACAGAATAAAGAACAACAAAATTCATTCTTACGCTTACAAAAGTGGGGTGGGAAACTCCAGTGCTCCTTCGAGCACACTTAACATTCGCACCTCCGCACATACTCTTAATACGCTTAATAGTCATAGGTGAGTTCACGTTTATTAAACTTATTCTTTTACGCCTTCTGAAAAAAAAATTAACTTAAAAAAAAACAAAAAATTATTTAAAGTACTAAATATAAGAAAGGCAAGGAACTGCCAATTACATTCAAAATAATAATTTTAACTAAGTCACATTATTGTAGTGCCAATATATTGGAAATACCGATGTCGAATGATCCAGATTCGATATCTCACAAACAATGTACAGAATCTGGTACAACACCGCCCAATAATAAGAACAAGGCCATCGTCCAGAAAAATAATCTTGTCATGGAAGTGACCTGATGCTCAACATTGTACCTGTGTTTTGAAATGAACACAGGGAGATTTATAATGTCCTTGCTGTTAAGGTTGGTGGTATGCTTTAAGTTCGGGCTTTGAAGTGCCTGTTGGAAATTTCATTAGCAGATTGGCTCTTTATTTTATTATCAAGTGATGGTACCTGGTTAGTTACTACATTGTATATTCTTTTTATCATCTCGCTGAAACATTCCTGTAATATGCATGGACTAAAATAAATGTTTTTATTGCATTTCTCTAATTGATTGATTATATGTTGCATAAGTTTACAGAATATACTTTTTTAATATAGAAGATATTAGTCGGTTTATGTGTCCTATTACAAATTGTTAAGCTCGAATTTTTGTTATGTTTCAATTTTAGTCTTAATACTTCAATAGAGTGTAATACGTATTTAGATTGCCTTTTTTGTCACGTTACATAAATATTTAAACTTTAGACTTAAAACAATGCTATCAGTACAAAAGGATTAAAAACTATTTACATTTTGCTTTATTATATGTAAAGAAAGTATTTCTTTAAAATTGCAATATTGTTTTATAAATCGTTGCCCTCACATAAAGTCTTAAAATTAGTTTAAAAATCATGCAACAAACAGAAAACTATCGAAAATATATATATTATTTTTTTCTAAATTGCATAATTCAAATTATAAAATGTTTATCATAGAAAGACATTTATGTTTAGTCAATGCAAATTATTTTTGTTTATAAAAAATTTACTTCAATAATTACATTTTTCTTTTTTTTTGCTTCATTATACATTTTGATAAGAACTATTGTACAATTGACTGAACTGACTAATATTTTCATATTAATTTAAATTATTATCAATTTTTTGTTGATAACTTAAATTACCACACAGGATGTGTAATAGATCATGGATTAAACTAAAAGGGATGTTGGTTACATGCTTTTGTGCGTTTCCTCAAGTATTTTATAGCATTATGAATTACGCAAATTTTATTTTTAATTGAAAATAAATTAATATAGGTAAATGGTGATTACCGTACATCCTTTTTATTTTTTTCACGATTTATTAAGTTCTGTTTTGAATCGATTCTTTCCATTGTATATTTTTATAAAAAAAATGCTTAAAGCATATTTAATCTGAAACCAAAGTCTCTTTATAGAGAATAAAATTCAACAATATTTTTAGTAACTTATAAACTAATTATAGGCATGATTTTTTTATGTATTTTATACATAATAACGCAGATAAGAAACTAAGTTTCTTGTAAGCGAAAAATTATGTATATTTTATATTATTTTGAAAAATATTCCGATTGGGAAGAATCGATTGGAACTTTATAGCGAAATTTGAATATGGCGCCTTGATTGGAAAATAGCAACTATTATTGCTGTACCAATAACAGTTCTTCTAATTTAAAGCGCCATATTGAAAAGTGTTGTAAGATGAACATTTTTTTTAAAGTAAGAGAAATAGGGTGTTTCAGGAAATGTAGTAACTCTATAATTCTATGTGTTCATTGTACCATTACATTTCTGGAAGCTTTTTACACTGTATTAGTCTGATACCAAGGTACGAAACGTTTTAAATGACCGATGTCTATGCGCTGCTGTAAAATATAATGTAAAACTTGATTATAGGAATTGTTCTAATTTATTTTCATGTAAAAATAACATCTAATTATTATAATTACCTAACTAAATATTAGCTGTAAGAATTCAGAGGCTGTTGAATACTATTAGTAATTTATTTTTTAACGAAAATGTTTTTGTGAAATGTACTTACAATTTTGTGCAACGCTGTAAAAAAAGTGATTGTAATTTTAAAAGATATTAAATTGTATATAATTTTTTACACGTCGAATTAATTTTTTAATTTTGTCAAGCATTCGGCTAAACGAAAAGTTAAAATAAATGAGTAAAGTCATGTTGTCGCAGAAAAGAAAACGAGTACAAATATTCAAAGCTTTTAAAATGTATGTATTGAAAGGCAGCTTTTTGGAATTCTATTTTTGAAGTAGTTTCACAAAAAATATTTTCTCTTAACGCTTAATTTAGACAAATGGAACTTGATTTGTATTAATTGCTTTCGGTGAACTGCAAGGTTTTTATTCATTTTCGTACTACGATAAAATTTAATAATTCAAACTTAACTTTTAATTGTATTTTGTTTATAAGTAAAATTATGGAATAACAAGGCTGTTACAAGGATAAAAATAATTGGTATAGTTAAGCTCTCTTAATGTGCGATTTTAAATTTAAAAATGCGATGAACTTGACTAACACAAAAGAGTCATTATTTTGTTAGCTTAGATATTTGTTTAGTGATTTGTATATATTAAGAACTTAACAGTATTTTTTGTACAAACTATTTGTCAATTATGTTGTACATATTTTTGTTTACGATTAGGATTATTTAATTAATACTATTTTGTGTTAATCGAGTTCATTTTAATTCTAGAATCAATGGTGCAAATTGCTAGAGTATGTAAGTGACATTCCTATTTCTGTGTTTTTCAGAAATGCTGAATTAACAGTTTTAAGTGCAAAAAAAATGCAACTTGTGATTGTATATTTTGTATTAGTTTCTTAGATAGGTAGTCTAATTAATTAAAAATAAACCAAACTTTAGGCTGTTAATTCAATAATTCATTTATAAAAATTCAGATAATGCAGTATAGACATGAATTTAAATCATTTCTCATTGTCTCGTTAATTTTTTTTTTAATAAAGCAATACAATCCATAATACTAATTTGAATGAGGAAATATGAATGATAATTTCTATTGGTTAATTTTTGTTTGAATATAATCACTAACCAATCAGAATAGTCATTTAATAGCTTGAATTTTTAATTTAAAAAATCATGTTTAAAGTCTTGTAAATTTTCTTACAGAATTATTTTTTCTACACAAGTTGTAGCTTTAAATATTTGTACTAAAGCTATAGATTCGATCTTTTTTAGCCATCAGATTACCAATTGTAAATTACTATAAAGCACATCTTAAAACAGCCAAATAATTATATTAAATATTACTTAAGCAATGTAATGGACATTGTATTAGTGGTTTTCAAGTGTGCTCATCGATGTTTCAAAATGAAATAATGTATTTGTTATTTTCTTAACAAAGTTATTATTTTTATCTCATACATGTAAAATCCATCCATCATCTTAATTAAAATGCAAATATAGTTAAACAAACTTAAACAAAAACGACTTGAAAACCTCTGCGAGGTGCAAGGATTATGGAAGAAAAACCTAAGAGCAATTTTCTATATATTTGCAAAGTTTTTGTACACGATTTGTAAGGTTTGAGTAATACCATAAGTTGAGAAATTATTTTCTAATTTGATACATAGAAATTTGCTCAAGATTTCTTTATTATTGTAGGGGAAAGGACATATGTAACTATTACATACTTTGTAATAATTGTCCTCCATTTTAATTATTTAAACAATATTAAATATTGTATTTCTGTGATAATTGAGAAAGGCCATAGATAAACAACACTTCACATACAAAGTATAGAAGGGTTGTTTTCTTTCCTAAAAATTGAAATATCGCAAACACAAAACCATCGTCTCAAAAACATTCCAAGTTCATTAACATCCAAAACGATTAAACCATTCGTTTTCTAGTCTATACGTTTTTAAATGTCATCCACTATACTGCATTAACTTATTAAACAAAAAAATGCTTATATTAATGTAGCTTCTGATTGAATAAGATCATTGCGTTTGAAGCTGAGTTTCTTCAAAGTTAGTATTAAGTGTTATTGAATTTTGTTGAAGATCGTGTTTGTTTGATTGCTAGTTTGTATTCAGAGGAATGTAAGGATCTTATTGTCTAATCAGATGTAGAGTATGTTATTATTTAATTCAAAATGCGATTACTATACGGGTCTCTCTGAACGTTCTGGGTTTCTGATTAGGTCATCTGAATGTGAATACCTGTAAATATATATTACTAGATATGTGTACGAGTGATCAATAAAATCTGTTGTGCAGATTTTAAAATATTCCTTTTGTATGTTGTCCTCCATGTCTGCATTTCCTTTCTGTGTTCGTATGTATTGCTAACAACTTGTTCCTTTACTAATTATTTCAGGCAATATTTCTATCTTTAAAAAACATTAAAATTATTCCGAATATAAATTTATTATTATTCAATATCAAAAAAGTAGAAGGTATACCATAATATTACAGTGCAAGTAAAGATTTATTAATTTGACTTATTAATAAGATAATGTAATGCAAGCCATGCATTGCACACATTAATCTTGTGGTAATGTCGCTCTTTCCCCAACATTGCTATTTTCAGGTTTTAAGCCTCTTATGCTTAAATCATATACAACTTCTTCAATTTTCTTTACATCGTACTTTAAGGCATCGAAACGTTTTCTTAAGGAATCGTTTTTCAAATTGAGTAATCTAAAGCCTGCGTTTAAATCGCCAACAAACTTCGATATTTCCATTGGCCTATTGTAATCACCACTTGTTACAGCGTTTATAGCAAATCTTGCCTAAAAATACTCAAAATTATCAATGTTGTTCAAATTTTATCAGAAAGTTACCAATTCCGAACATAGCTGCAACAGACCCATTAAATAATCTTCTAAATCTAAATGAAAACCATCAGAAGCCTGAGATTTAACTATAAATCAAATTTGTAATTAATAAATATAAAAATTCATATCGATAAACCTACTTCCTAAAATTTCAGCTACCGTGTTTAAAGATACCATTATGCCAACTTCAAGGAAAACTGTTAATGCTGCTAAGAAGCAAAGTCTTTGTGTAACATAACGCCAATGATCATTGAAACGATAATACTGTCCTGCTGGTACAATGTTAGCCAAATCTTTATAATTCTTTCTTACATTTTCAAATATTTGTCGTGCTTTTAAACAGGCCAGAGATACTATAAAAGTAATATTATAAATTCTATAAGTATATTATACGACTTCTTACTTTCTTCGCCTGCATTTTCCTGATGAATCACTTGTAAGACTGCCAGTATTTCTCTAGCATTTTTTTCGATCTCTTTAACAATGTTACGAATTTCCTACATATAAAATCAATAGATAATAATAATCACACAACCTCAATTATTATATTTTACCTCGCGTATATTTTGTTCAGAATGTAAATAATCTTGAAAAGATGTAAAGACTTCCGTAATTACACTGGTCATTTTAAAGTTTAAGAACTGAAAGAAATGTGTTATTTGTATACATTTTCTAATTATTTTGCATACGCACCTTTAACGCTTTCTTTCAATAAATTTCTGTTTTATCAACATGATATAAAAACCGTTGAAAACTTTAATTCGTTGTTGATGTTTTGTATTTAATTAATCGTTTAAATATGAATACAATTAAGAAAGAAAAGATAAGCGAAGTGCTAAAAGAATTAGGTAATTTGCATTATTGTTCAGGTTTAAGTTACACAAGTAAGTATGTTCAACTTTGATTTGAGGTGATCCAAGTATTTATCATCTTTTAGAAAAACATAAAGTTAAAGTTTCAATAAGCACAGAAGATAATAAACTTGGAAATATTTATAATCTTGTGGAGTCTCATACACCGAACTTACGGTTTACTACTATTCATAGGTTCGAAAAAGTGTTTGGTAAAGAAAATGAAGAACTTTCCACTAATAGCCTTACGTTAAATAAGAAATATCTAGATTTTATTTGTAACACAAGTAGCATTGATGACAACATTAAGAATATGTTGGATCACATAGAAGAAATGCCAAAAGGTGAGATTAAACACCTTGACTAATAGTTATTAATGTAGCATTTTTAAGAATGGACACTGGTGCAATTAACTTCACAGTATAATATACAAGAAAACATTAAATTAAATATAGAAAGCGTCCCTACAAATGGATTGCATATTATTGTATTTAATTGTGGAAGAAGTAATGTAGCCCCTTATATGATAACTTTGGATCCACCAATAGATAAAATTAGTGGAAAAATTATTGAAATAAGACAAGAAATGAATTCTCTTATTAAAGACAATCTACAAAGTTTAAGAAATGCTAAAGCATTAATTGGGAAAAAATATTATACTGAAAAACAGGCCTATTCGGAAGCTCGCACCTTATTAAATTCTCGTTTAGAGGTAACATTGTTTTTAAAGTTCTATATATGAAATACCTATATGTAATTTTTTTAGAATCTAATTAAAGAAATACAGAACAAATATTTGGGAGAATGGAGGTGTTTATTGTATGGCAAATTCATTGATAAAAGTACTGAAGAAATAATAAATGCAGAAATAGTGGATACATTAAAAAATACACAAAAGTTAGAATCATTTTTTTTAAATCATTTATAATTTAAAAACTGTAAAATTTTAGATCAGATATAAAGGAAGATTCTGAGAATTTTCTACTCCAATTGTTTAAAGCTGGTGATGTATTATCAACTACAGAAATCAAAAAAGCGTTACTATATCTATTTCCAAATCAAGCTCATAAAGGCTTACGCGTAACACTGGCAAAGAAAATTCAAGTTCTATCAAAAAAACATAATTTCATAGAGAAATTAAGATATCCAGTGATTTTAATTATTGACGAGGTTTATATAAATTTTATTATGTATATCTATTTTTCAACAACTATAAATTTGTTGTAGAAATTAGATGCTTTACCTTGGGAAATGATTGATGTGCTCACAAATCAACCCATATCCAGAATGCCGTCATTACATTTTACCTATGCATTATTTAAAGAACACCAAAAGAGTATAAAAAATGGTTTTAAAATAAATATAAACAGCAAAAATGGGAAGTATCTCGTTAATCCTGGATTAGATTTAAAAAATATGGAGAGTCGTTTAAAAAGTTTCTTTAACTATTGGCTACCTGGATGGAATGGTCTTGTGGGAATAACTCCATCTGAAAATGAGTTTAAAAATATGCTTAGTGAAGGAGATATATTTGTGTAAGTTAATTCATGTACAAAATTTTACATCAAGACGATATTCAATGGTATTGATAGTTTTCTTGTTTTTTTAATATAGTTATAGTGGACATGGGGATGGAACTCAATTTTTAGCTGGCGAGAAAATACAAAAAATGAGAATAAATAAAGTGGTGTTACTATTTGGCTGTAGTAGTGCAGCAGCTATGACTTTAGGTCCACAGATACAAATGTATGGATCTTATCAAATGTATTTAATAGCCTGCAGGTAATTAGACAATATTTTTATAGAAAATATATCGTTTAAAATTAATTTATAGCCCCTGCATAGTGGGAATGCTATGGCCGGTAACTGATGTTGAAACAGATTTATTAACAACAGAATTCTTGAGCCAGTGGATTAAATCTTCTGCACCATGTCACTGGAAACAGATTGAAAAAAAGAAATGGGAAACCGAAGGAACAGGTGAACAATTTGCACAATCTTGAATTAGATTGATAATTATCATGTTGTAGTTTCGACAAATAAGGGAAGCGAATTTCTTTCTGAAAGTGAAAAGCATGAACCTGAGCTACTCAGAGCACTGTGCAAAGCTAAAAAAGCTACAAGACAAATTTGGACTAAAGCAGCTTGTGTAGTTAGAGGTTTACCAGTAAAGATTAAGCAATAACTGTAAGTGTTTACTGAAATCTTATTTATTTGCGTAGTATATTATCTTTGTTTAAAATGAGATCTGGTACAATACAGTTCCTCAATCAAATTTCAATAAATAAAATATTTATTATAATTTCAAGTTTTATAATAATCATCGGCAAAAATTAATATCATCCGTAACAATAAAATGTATTTTTTTTAATAAAAACAAGTACAACATTAAATTGGTAGAAATATGTTACATTTGTTAAATTAATGGTGTTTTTTTTTGGTTTTGTAAAACTCAATTTAAGGTGGTGCTTTAATACAATTATACATTAAATTCAGTTCTATTAATATTTCCTGATATAGTTAGAATATCAATTGACTCAAAAAATATTGTCGATTTCTAGTTTCAATTATTTCTATAATAAAATTTGTAATGTATTATACTTTTGTAGAAGCATTCTTGGAAAGCACGGTCTTCATAGCTTTCATAAGTGATGGGATTAATTCTACATGCTTATCAACACATTTAACTGCACAGTTTTCAAACATAAGACTGTATTTATCTACCTAAACAGAGTTATTTATATAAAACATAAACACAATGTAAGAAAATAATTTACCTCTGACTCCGAAGGATTTGGTCCCATTTTATCTTTAATTTCATCGTTGCATTCCATTACACACCTTTGAAGCCGATTTTGTAAATGTTGAATTTCTTTTTGTACATAATTTTGTGATTGATTTAAAGGAGTACTACAGGTCTCCACGCATTGTTGTACTCTTTCTAAAGATATTTCTGTGTTCTCACAGCATTTCGCTGCACATTTGTGCATATCAGCCTAAAAATAAATTAATTGTTACAAAACTTAACCTACAATGGTAAAACTTGACCTGCATTCTTCTTAAAAATTGTATATCAATTTCATCAACCATTTTGGTCATTTCTTGTTCAAGTCGTTGTCTTTGCCTTTCAACCATTTTAGTAAATATAAATTAAAGTTAAAGATGAGTTAATTTAAACCACACGCGGCTTTAGTAATACTTATTCGTTTATATTGGTAATAATCGATTTAATGTTGGCTAAACGTGGGAAATATTAATTACATAATTGTAAGTCTCAAATATAATAAGTGCAAATTAAAATGAACAATTATAACTAAATATGTAATTCATTATCAAAAAAATTACAATTTAATGTAGTAGGTATATTTAAAACATTTTGAAAGCATACACTTGGTTGATAAATGTTAATTTTATTTTCTAGTTTTTTTACATTTTTATTTTTTAATAAACATTTAATTAAACTGAAATAAAAGTGCAAATGAAATTAAATATTGTGTGTAACCGAATCATAAAATATGTTGTTTATAATTTATGTGCGATTCTTTAGTATATTAGTCGTTTAAGTTGCTAATCAGTAGTAGAATTACAAAACAAATACTTGATACTTTTATGAATCATTTTATCCAATTGTTACTTATTGATCTTGCACATGAAAAAATAATATTTGCTAAATATGGGATCTTTGTTAAGGATTATATCAAAGTTGCAAGTAACAACCTTAATATCGGTATACATATTACCAATTATAAAGATGTTACACTAAAATACAAGATTTTCTATTGGATATATACATGTTTAATAGATTTCATTGTCTCAAATTTTGGTAAAATACCCAATCTAAAATTAAACTATAAATCCCTATTTGCAAGAAAAAAACATCCAATTACTATAGTGTTTTTCACGTTTCCATTACTACAATCTATTTATTCCTAAACAATATCTAGTACTTAATATCTATATGAAATGACCATAATAAAAATATTACCAAATAACAAAAAATCAAATTCCAAAGGCAAAATACATTTTTTTAAACAAAAAACATAGGCTTATTCTCAGTAACATCACGATTTATTACGAATCGTGTTTGCTCTTTAGCTAAGTTGTTCATATCCAATTGCTGTCGTTCAGTATAAACCTTTGCACGCGCAGCAGCTAAATGTGCATAATATGTAGGAGCAGGATAGCTAACAGACCGAGTGCATCTAGTAAACATGTGACATAAATGATATGTAAGTTCTTCAAGTTCATCTTCTTCCATATCATTGTCGTCATATAGTTTACGATACTTTGTTGGGCGAGCTACGCCTTGTATGCTAGCATGGGATACCAGATAAAAATCTAAAGCTGTTGGATGTGTTATTTCTGTATCAACAACGGTTCCAGCAGGAACGTTCATATTTCTATCCTCACTGTCTCTTTCATTTAATGGGAAAAATCGAGTGTGATGACGTTTTTGAACTACCAGAAACGTGATTCCTGGTTGATAAGTACCATCTTTTTGCATTGATTTACACGCTGCTCGAATACTATTAATCTCAGAATCAAGCACTATTTGAAATTGTCCTTCTGATACGCCATCTCTAAAGAAAATGATTTTTTCCGGCTTTTTTCCATTCGATTTAAAATAATATTTTAAATGCTCTCTAACAATATTGTATAAATCAGTGATAATTTCTTGAGTTGATGGTTGTAAACGCCAACAAATATTATATTTAAATGCGTCATTGTCGTGTGAGGCCGTTACAGCAGCAACACTAGGCACTGCACCTCTGCTCTCAGGACTAGGATGTGTTACATCTGCCCCCATTATCATACATGGTCTCTTTAAACATTTTGGAGTTTGGGCAAGTATATGATTAACACCATTTAATTTCGCATTAATTTTTAACATAATATTTGCCACTGTAGCAGGTTTTGGTCTGAAATAAAATTTACATTAAAAATCGTAAATCATGTTTAAATTAAATCATACCTGAATACATTTTTTCCGAGTACGCATTGGGTTAAAACGCCTACAGTTAATTCTGCCGCTTGCTTAACGAAATGATACAAATTTTTTTCTTCACTTATAACAACTAATATTAACTCTGCACCTTTGGCGTCCCTAAAATGTTTTTCAGCATCTCGTACTGACCGACATTGAAGTGGCAAAATATTTACTGGTCTTTGGATGTCCATTCCATATTCTCTTCCTTGCCTTATAATCTACAATATAATTAAGAGTACAAATATGGCCAAACCTCGATAAATCGAATTATTTTAGGTTTCCCTTCAACCTTGAATAATCAACGTTCAACTGTAGATTTATTCCATATCAGATGCAATTTAAAAAAATAAAAATGCGAACAGGGCTTTAAATTTTCATTACAAACTAAGAATTGTATTTCAACTTTATGCATTTACCAACATTTGTTTTCACAGTTATTAATTGAAATATACATAATTACCATTTCAGCGAAATCCTGTAAAGCGGGAAGCCGGGTACGGCCATCATAACACATTATATACCATTTATCAATGCTTTTTCCAGCTAGAAATGAAGTCGCTCGCCACTGTCCTCGGGCGGGCATAACAGTTCTATTATTATTATATCTTAAACTTGGAGGATCCAATTTGCGAGCACCCACTTCTGTAAAATCTCCAGCAACGGTAATTCCAAATTCACGAATGGTAGGGTCTTGATTATATCTCGAAAATTTTATAGAATCCATAATTTTACGTTTTCGGTCTCTCGTTGATGTTGCTGCTTCCCTTATCAAGTTTGACGTTTGAGTTGGTGTCATGGCACGATTTAAAACCTATAAAAAAACTATACAAACCAAGATCCAGTCAAGCATTTCTACATACCTGACCCTCGACTAGAGTACATAGTTCCATCGGAAGCAAAATATTTCTATCTCTACTTCCAACCCAAAGACATGGTAAATGTGGATATCTCAGCCGATGATGCTTTACGTTAGTAAAATACTCGTGGACAGTCATTTCTTGATTATCTTCATTTTTAAAGCGTTCTTTAGTTGCTGCTTCTCGCAAACCATTAATTCGCCATACACGTCTGCTTGCTGCATTCCCAGGTATTTCATACTGGATTTTTAAAGTCCGTAAAAATCGGCTTACAACGTCCGTGTCTTCTCGATACATTGGAGTCTCTATTTTAAAGTTTGGACACAATTCGAATATAAGATCAATTAAATTTAAACATTTTGGAAAAGCTTTATGAGCTACATCGACGTTAAGAAAAGGTTTCCATCCTAATATAGCTGACTGATAAAATCCATGATATAATTCCATTCCATCTCCTAAAGACAAAGGCCTTTGAGGCCTAGTAAAAAACGATCTACCCGCTTGGACGCAATTAAGTGA
Source organism: Sinopyrophorus schimmeli (assembly GCA_036325965.1). NCBI lineage: Eukaryota > Metazoa > Arthropoda > Insecta > Coleoptera > Elateridae > Sinopyrophorus > Sinopyrophorus schimmeli. The sequence goes on from JARFIZ010000110.1 coordinate 839,240, forward strand.
AGGAGCACTTCTTAATACAATATCCAAACATTGAATAGCATCCTGTGGTGTTACCATATGCCGTCCGCCTGCACCAGTTGACTGTAAGAAGAATTATTCCAATTAGTAATTTAAATAAATAATTGTACGACTCACTCCAAAATATTCATTCAGGACTGATAAATCTACACGAGCAGCAAAATTGATATCAACTTTGTAAGTTTTTTGTCGATCATCTATCATTATGTCAACTTCGCCACTGATTGAGGTTCCAAATGGCAACATTGAAGAACTATACAAATTCTTAACTCCGTCAAAAGCAGGATAACGATCAGGATAATTTTGTCTGCGAAATTGTTCCACTACATGTCGCAACATTTTTTTGGGCTTGTCTGGATCAATGGCTACATCATAATGTATAGCTATACCCAGTTTTTGTAGTTGTAAAGCTAAATGATTTGTTTCTATTCTCATAGGCCTTCCTAGAGTACCAGCAGTTTTCAGTTTCTTCCTTTTAGGTATAATAAAATGAGCCCCGGAATCACCTTTAGCTGCTTCTAACTGTACCTAAAAAACATAAATATGTTACATTCAAAATCAAACAAATAAATTATTGTTATTTTTCTAATGTAAGAATGCATTCCATCAAAAGTAACGCAAAGGTTATCAAGTGATTGATCCATTTACAATACATACACCTTATACTGCATTTAAATAATTATACTAGTTATTAAAATGAAAATACTGAAATTACCTCAGAAGAGGAAGTAGATCTCTGCGAAGCTGTTGAACTTGGTGCAGGTGACTCTGCTTTTTGCTTCTGAGTACTTGGTTTCTTTTTTGGAGTTTGTGGTGTTTCCGTTAATGGAAGAGCTGGAGGAGTACTTTGTTCTCGCTTAGATTCCCCAGGAGGTAAAAAAGCTCTTTGCTGGTCTTGATGCTGCTGTCCTTGTTGATGCAATGGCGGTTGGCGTTGCTGCTGCTGTTGTTGCCATCCTTGCTGTTGGGGCGACGGTTGGGGTTGTTGTTGCCAACCGCGCTGCTGGGGCGATGGTTGGGGTTGTTGTTGTAGTCCTTGCTGTTGGGGCGATGGTATGGGCTGTTGTTGTTGCCAACCTCGCTGGCGGGGCGATGGTTGGGGTTGTTGTTGTAGTCCTTGCTGTTGGGGCGATGGTTGGGGATGTTGTTGCCAACCTTGTTGCTGGGGCGATGGTTGGGGTTGTTGTTGAAGTCCTTGCTGTTGGGGCGATGGTCTGGGCTGTTGCTGTTGCCAACCTCGTTGTTGGGGCGATGGTTGGGGCTGTTGTTGCCATCCTCTTTGTTGGGGTTGTTGTTTCCATCCTTGCTGTTGAGGTGATGGCAGAGGCCGCTGTTGTTGTTGTTGTTGTAGTTCGGGGCGCTGTTGTTGTCCTCGATTTGGCCATGCTTGTTGCCCTTGCTGTTGAGGCGATGGTTGGCGTTGCTGCTGCAGTTGTTGTGGTAACTGTTGGGCGCGCTGTTGTTGTCCTCGCTGTTGCTCTTGCTGTTGAGGCGATGGTCGAGGCTGCTGCTTTTGTTGTTGTGATGGTTGAGAACGCTGCTGCTGTTGTAGTTGTCCTCGCTGTTGCGCCTGCTGCTGTTGTTGTCCTCGCTGTTGCTCTTGCTGTTGAGGCGATGGTCGAGGCTGCTGCTTTTGTTGTTGTGATGATTGAGGACGCTGCTGCTGTTGTAGTTGTCCTTGCTGTGGAGTGACTGGTTGTTGTTGTCCTCGTTGTTGCTCTTGCTGTTGAGGCGATGGTCGAGGCTGCTGTTTTTGTTGTGGTGATGGTTGGAGACGCTGCTGCTGTTGTATTCCTTGCTGTGGAGTGACTGGTTGCTGTTGTGCTTGTTGTTGCGATGGTTGTTGTCCTTGCTGTGAAGATGATGGCTGGCTTTGTTGTGTAGACTGCTGACCTTCTTCTTGCTTGGAAGATTCTTTCTTTTTCGCATCTTTACATTTGAAATTTTATTAAAATATATAAACATAAATTGCAGTTGTTAAAATCCCCCCTCAAATTCCTGCTCAACTACAAGGGATATTTGATTCCACGTATGGTGTCAACTTAACCCTTAACCGACTTTTGGCGCCTGAGAGGCGTTTCGAAAACTTTACTAATAATTTTTACTCTTTTATTATGAATATTTATTTTTTTCTTTTTTAATATTCTTCTAATAAAACGTTAGAACTTACAATTCGTTATAAAATACACTAAATATTTTCAATGGCACCTACAATTTGGAATATTGTTCAAAACTCCGTCAACCTATGTAGTCCGTTAAGGGTTAAAGACAATAATAACCATTGTTTAAGCTTGCCTTATCTTATTTTAAATATCAGAAAGGAGATAAAAAAGAGCAAAGGACTATTGTATATTGTAAGAAACGCAATTTTGTTATTTACAATGGAGGTATCTGGGAATCCCCTCTATAATTTTTTTTATAAACTTTTGTAACATATGAACATGAAAGTATTCAGAAAATAAAATGGCCTAAACAATAATCAGGTTAAAAAGAATTATATCTGTGAAGGCAGATATTCTTTTCTATTGCAATTAAAAAAAAATATCTTATTAAATTAGCGATAATGAACTTTCAGATTAAATTACTTACTTCCTTTTTTCTTCCCCATCTTTTATTCTATACGAAACAAATTTCAAAAGTTTCAATAACAGTTGCTCACAATATTTCACAAAAATGTATTTTATGTAGGTTTAACCCTGTTAAATGCACTAGACAATATCACGAAATGATGCAACCACAGAACAGATATAAGCAACTGTTGAACTGCATAGTAGAAGAAAAGAAACTACATGGCCAACTTTAACATAAAAAACTAGAGATTTTACCATGTAGAATTATTATAAATATATTAAAGTGTTTTTTTTTAACTTAACATTGAAATAGTAAATCTACTAAAACTATTTATAAACTGTTGCCTTTCTAAACCTAAAATGTATTGCTATATATATTAAAATCAGATTCGTTATTTAAAAATAAATCACCAATTTTACTTATATGGGGTTGGCTATGCTAGTAGGACTCCATCTTGGTTATTTCATTTGTGTATGTTAAATTGTCATGAGATGTTTTCAGGTTGTTAAAGTGATATTTGCTTTACCAATTTTTAATACAATACCTTTTCTTTTAATATAAGTAGATAATTCTATCAATATGGATCAACAACACAATGTGTATAGAAAAATGTTAACGGTGGCTATATCCAGCATTATGCTAGAGCTTGGAGCCGATGCAGCGGACAAAGATGTTTTGGGAACCTTAACTGAAATGCTACAATGCTGTATGTTAAAGAATATCTATATATCTTTTAAGCATAATAGTGTGTACATCGGATTATAGTTCTTTGCGAGATTGGATCAATGAGCAAAAATTATTGTGAATTATCAGGTCGTAGTGAACCAGTTATAGCAGATGTTATCTTAGGTTTTGTCGAAATGGGTATGTTAAAATGACTTCGTTTTACGTATATAATTGATGAATATCTTTTAGGCATCGATTTTAGTGGATTACAGCACTATGTTAAGAATGGAAAGCACACAGTTTTACCCACACTTCAAGTGCAACAACCACAAAAGCAAATGAACATGCTACCAGCTGGAACTAAACAAGCACTTCCAAATCACATACCACCACATTTACCCACATTTCCTGATCCACATGCATATATACGTACACCAGTAAGAATTCTTTTAAAAATCTTTATTGGAACATCAAATTTAACATAATTTCTGTTGTTCTAGACTCATAAGCAACCAGTAATAGATTATGAAGCAATCAGAGAAAATATGCGATTCAAAAGAAAGATATGGAGAAGGCACTAACAAAATTCTTATGTCGAACTAATCCAACACATAATTTATTTGACAGTGAAGAAGCAAATATATTTCCCTGTAAGTTTGAACCTAAGGAAATTGACTCTTTGCCAATCTGTAAAATTAATGCTTATATCAATTTTTTGACGTTGGCAAGTAGGAAATATACAATTAATTTTATGCCACAGAGATTTGAACACGGCTAAACCTTTCTGAGAAGGAGAGATTTCACCTGTTTAGTACAGTTCATCCTTTTTTGGATAAAAATCTAAATTCGTCATTTCTCTGATTTTGTTAGTTATTCTAAAAATAGAGATCCTGAGTCATATGGTAACAAAATAATTAAATGTATTTTCAAATAATAAAAGTAAGGCATCAGACATTATCTAAGATTTTTTTCAAAATTTTACTTTTCTCTACTTTTGAAATAAATAAAATCAGAGAAATTCTTCTTTTTATTCATTAACTCTTTGTTTCTCGATATTTTCTTAAATCCTCTTTTGACTTGGTGTTCATCCATTTCTCATATGGTTGATATGGACATATGACAAGGAGAAAATATAATAAATGGATTAAGAGAATGTAGTGCAGTTTGATAAGAAAGATAAAAATGTGAAAACCTAGACGCTCATAGCGAAATGTAAAACAGGATTACGAGATTGGGACTGGGAAGATCAAAGAGAGTGGAATCACAGGTTGAGAGTAAAAAGACAGCGACAGCTGTATAAAAACGCTTTAATATACAGACGAACCTGGATAACCCCAATTTTTGTTAACTCGAACTCGAATCTATTTCGCTATGACATGCCTATTTCATTGTTAATATTTTTATGTCAATAACTCGAATTTTTTTATAGTCGAAGCGTTTTACAATTCCCTAAATTCGATTTTATATTATTAAATATTTCCATAACTCGAAGGTAAATTTTAGAACTTTCCAAAAAATCCAATAGCTGGTAGAATTAAAAAACAGACGTTTGGTGTCATTACAAGTGTACACACCTATTGTAAGAAGATGAAAAGATTTCATACAACAAGAAATGGAAGTTTTGGCGAAGGAACTTCAATTGAATTTAAATGCCTTATGAGCTGTTATGAATTTAAAGACGGTTTTACACTTTCTTTTACAAGAGAGACAATTTTTGTACTTTAGTTTTCATTTTGGTCGTTATTCGTTGTTTATAGTTTATAACAGTGTATCACAGAAAAATTGTAGTATTACCTGTCTATTAAATAATATAAGTACTAGATTCCTCACGTTATTTTGTGCGCATAAATTTTTATTTTGATTATTTTGTTTTTTATATAAAATATAATAAGGATTTTACAGAAAAGATAGTAAATAGATATGATATATACATACGAAACTATTTAACTGGGCTTTTTTTAATAACTCGAATTATTTTTTGTTTTGCTTTAAATTCGACTCCTCGAGGTTTGACTGTATATATGTTACTCCCAGAGTCCCAAATCAGCGAAAATTTGAAGTGGCCGATCAATTCCGGAAATTGCGAATTTAGTTGTAACTGGCCTAGCCAAAATTTATCTTTTCTTTATTTTGTGTTTTAGCCAGCTACCTTGCGAAAAAGTAGAATATATCCGCCAAACTCGAAAGCAAAAGCTATTGAGAGTCTGTTGAAAAGTTAGCACATTGTTTATGTAATTTATTTTACAAAAAGAGATTTTTTTGTTTTTCACACGTATTAAAACAATCATAAAAGTATTTTTTTTTTCAAAACAATTTAACTACAAATAATATAAAACAAATTAAAAAAAATTTGGGTAAACCTTTTAGTCGTTTAAGCACTGTAATAAAATGACCGGTCTAAGTAGCATATACACTAATCCTTTCAAATGCATCGAATCTTGGCCGTACGTATCGGCCAAAATGCAAAAGGATTAGCCAACTCGGGAACTAGCTGATTGATGAACTTTGGCAGTAACATATATATCAGAGAAATAAAAAATTAAAATTCTTATCCCAAAACTGATCAATTCTACTAAGTGAAATCTCTTCTTTTTAGAAATTGTAATCGTGTTTATCCCTGCAGCATGAAAATAATACTACTAATATATTTCTTAAGTTGCAAACTTCAAAAAGTTGATTGGACAATAATTTAAAAGATCTGTGTAGGACCAATTTTCTTATCTTTTGACTAAAAATAGAAAATATACATAATTCTATTTTAGTAATTGCTTGTAAAGCAACTTTTCCACCTTACCTTAGTGCTTTATTACCCCAAGATCAAATATTTGATTCCAGAGGACTTGGAATATGATCCAAAAACTCAAATCCAGAACCAACCACCAAAAAAACGCATCAAAACAGAATCTAAAGCATCAGATACTACAACTCCATCAGAAGATGAAAACCAAGACAGTCCAAATAAACTTGGCGAAAAAGAATCTCTAAATTGGGACATTGACAATCCTTATCTAGCAGCAACTAAATTACCAGCTAGAGGAAACGATTAGGTTACCCTAAGTGTAAGTTTATTTTAAACTAAATCATCTCTATTTTAAGCTATAATTAAAAAAATTTTAACGTTTAAAATTAATAAATTACATATATTTTTAAAACATTTTTATTAATAACAATAGACATTTAGTTCGATACAATTATTTCTATATAAAATTTAAAAAGGCAGTAACAAATGTAACAATTACGAATAATTTACTGTAAATAACAGCATTAGACTTAGATTTAAGTGGTTGGAAAAGCATTATATCATCGCTACTAGTATTCCAACCAATAATATTTTCATCTCTGTTCTGAATCCTCAGCCACATTTGTAGAGGTTTAAAATAATTCAACATAGGCTCTGCTGATAGTCTATCAGTTTTACCTTTAGTTAACATTTTTAAAACATCTTTCCAATGCCTGGCTTTACCTACTTGCATCGCATCACTAAAAGCATATTACATTAATTTTAGAAACAACTAAATCTTAAAATTACCTCAAAATTCTTCCTACTTCTCGAGATCTGTAAATATCGCAAGTGTGTAACTGTCCTGTATGCCCAACCGCAGTACATAAGGCTTCGTATATTTGAAATTCTAACAGTAATGCTACATAGTAATTAATATAGGGCATATCAGAAGGAATATGTTTTTTAGAAGCTGGATCCAAGTGCTGCTCTTTACGAAGCATTGGTGGAACGACACCTTGATATTTCAATCGTAAATCCCACCAAGCTGAATTCATATTTTCTACACCATCTCGAAAAACTCGATAACGCCACTGTTGATTAATTATTATTATTATCGTATAAGTCTTATAGGATGATCTAAAATTACCTGATCCACTAAATAAGCAAAAGGTGCATAAGATATCTTCTTTAAACCTAATTGCAAGAGAAAATTAATGTTGGTTTCAAACGTATCGGTGCTGCTATTAAGCAAACCAATTCGGTGAAGATGATTTGGATTTATAACCGATAATATTATTGCATTTGCAATTCCTTCGTGGAATCCTGTTGAATTTATACATTAAATATTAATAATTCTGATAATCTTATTTATTAAGTAGTTACAGAAATAATCAGTGTTGCACGCAGGGGAAGACAAGGTCAAAAAAGGGGTAATTTTTTTTGAAAATTATAAAAAATAATCAAAGCCTTAAGAAGCAATTCTGGGTGCGTTACTCCGGTTTTACATTTTTTATTAAAAATTATAAAAGTTTGAATATATTATTTATATTGTGGCGAAAATCCAAATGTGCATATTCGAGCGAAAGGTGGCATATTTTCGAGCGAGGTAAAATGAAGCGCGTTGCTCTGTGTCGGGCTTCACTTGCTCCTTAAGTTCGAATGTTGTACATACTTCTTATTTCTACATTAATCATGTCGCTTTAAAATCAAAAAAATAAATTGGGCTCACTTTGATTGCATTCTTTTGAATTTAGAGGGAGAAGATTGATATAAGTTCGGGAATGGAAGATATGTGCACATTAGAGCAAAAATTTAATTTTAAATTAATTAAGCAGATCTCTCACCCCCGTGTTCCTAAGTTATTAACTGCAATTTGTTAATAATAAAATGGAAGAAACATTTTGGAAAGTAACCACAGCTCCCTTTACGTAAATTCATCACGGTAAATAACGCTTATTGTTTTACCTGGATTGGCTCCGTTTCTGTATAAAAATGGTTGGTCAGCATATTGAAGATAATATTGTATGTGTGCCATTTCATGATGAGCTGTTATTAAATTATCCATATTTATCGTAGTGCATTGTTTGATCCTGGAAGTGTTTAAATAATTGTCGAGTAGTTAAATTAATTTTATTGCACAAACCGATAATCATTTCCATTACAAAAGTCCCATGCGCTTGCAACGCATTGCACTTTTCTGTTGCTTGGTTTTTCGATCAGTGAATGTTTCCAAAATTCGGGGGGCATCGATTTTAATCCTAGAGACGTATAAAATTCTTCAGCCAATTGGAATATTCTAAAAATGGTAAATGTAATGGATTCAGATCAAAGATTTCGTTGTATTACCTTAAAGGTGTAAAACCTTTTTGTAACATTTCATTTGCAGCATCAACATTTTTAGTTGTAGGGTATGGGGATAAAATATCAAAAATTTTGCTCCAATCTTGTGCCCACATGTCTCCTAATAAGTGGGCTGGGATGGGTCCATCGGGTCTTATAAATTCGGGCCCGTATTTAACAAGCAATTTACGTCGGACATAAGTAAATAATTCCTTGTACAATTCTTCTAAAGTATGCCAAGTTTCAACTAATTCGTGCCCAAAATCGTCGTCTTCGTAAACGAAACGCATTTGTTCTCCTGCGTCGTTGAATCCTGCGATAATAATTTTAAAAACTTCATTTTTTTGATTTTAGTTTATGTACCATTCATTCTAGCCGCTTGATTAGCTAACTGCACATATCTCATAAATTTATTTTTTAGAGGAGGTCCGGTCTTGTCGTGCCATTCCTGCCAAATATGTAAAAGCTCCGCTGGATTTCGAGAATGCGCCATTAATCTAGTAATATCAGTATCCAATTCGATGGTACAAAATTTTGGATCGTAATTATTGAATGGACATATTTGAGCGTTATTATACACATCTTTCATTTCTGATATTAAGTGATATATCTACGATTATTATGATATAAGGAAAACTATTAAGAATAACATAAGAGAAAATTTACTTCGTTGTACTTCTCATCTGGAAGACTAGCTCTTCCTTTTGTAACAAGTAATTTAAGATGTCTACGAGCCATTGGATCAGGAAGATGATTCCAATCAAAGGCAATGGCTGTTTTCCAAGATACTTTATCAAATTTTTCTTTATGAGTTTGTTCTTCGATCATTCTCCTTTTATTAGCATCGGACATATTTGTTGCATAGTTCCATCGAGCTATGTTAACTCGGAAGCACATCTCGGACGCTTCATTGTCGTATTCTCTGAGAAATTGTAGTGCCTCTCCTAGATTTACGTTTCTGCCCTAGATAATATGTTTTTAGTGTAAAATTAGCTAACGGTGTAAACATTTGTTTAATAATAATTTTTAGCGGCATCTGAGGTAATGTAGCATTGCTTTTTTGAGACAAAGAAGGTTTAATACGTTTTTAATTTTGTTTTATGCGAAGTGTGATAAATTTACAGTTAGTCGTCTACCATTAGAATTTTTGCAAGGAACTCGGTGTTTTATAATTTAAAAAAAAAACGATTACTTGTCACATATTGTAGTAGGAAGTTACTTGCATTTTTAAAATTTGTGAACTTTTAATGACATTTTTTTATTTTTTAGATTGCTCGTACTAAGATGAAAACTACGAAACGGATGTAAGCACAAAGGAACGGTATATAAGGAAATGCAGGGAGAGAGATAACTTTTAGAAAAACGGATTGAAATTAATGATAATTCTTACGTAGTTATGAAACGAACTTAAAAATTAATTATTTTAAAGTAAGTATATGGTGAATTCAATGTGTTATAAACGTTATTATAAACCGATTGTATAAACGAATATATTGAGATACTTTTAAAAAATTTAAATGATTTCTGACTTTCTTCCGTGATGTTCCATTGATTAATTTCAGGTCATACATTATTATTTGTATTGTTCCAATTTAAATAGCGGAACTGAAGAAAGAAGTACTGCTATTGCACATTATCTTATTTAAACTTATTTTTGGTTTTGATTATCTTCAATATAATTTCATCTAATCATACATTCAAAAGCGAAATAGACTTGATAAAGCTGTACTTCTGTCCAATGTGTAAGATTTATTAAAATAAAAATTTACCTGAATTAAGCGAGCATCTGATGTACATAACACAGTGGCGCACGATAAAATATTCAAAAAAAGAACGCGCGCGAAAGTGCAAAACAAGTTCATTTTGCTGATTTTGAATTTGGTTCTCTCTGGTGCATCTTTTCGCGTTTATGACTTGAAAGATACTATAAGTTAAGGTTTAAATTAAGGAGCGTTTTAAACACTAGCGAGACAAATTATTGTAAAATTACAATAGCCCAACCGTAACAATGTCATACACAATATTCAGGAGCTAAGTACGGCTTACAAGCACGCGCTCTTTTTCTTATTATTTCTTGATCTTCTGTGGCGGGGAAAATTAGTTCGTGAGCATTTTGGTCATTTGCTTACTTGTGTCATTTTTTTATAATTTATTTTTAAACTATCATGAATAATAAATAAGTAATTACGGAGAAGGTCGTTTTCAACTATTCTCATCCGCCATTACTATTGCTTTAATAACAATTATAAAAAATTGCGTGCGTTCTGCTATTTAAACTAGAAAGTATAAATTGCATATTTTATTCTAAATTGTGGATCGATTAAATTTTGTATTGCTTTAAATGAAATCGCATATTACGGTCCTGCGTTATGCTCCATCGCGCAAGACCAAGTCATAGCAAAGACGTACGTTTATTGGTTCACATTTCGAACATTAAAAAGAAATAATAAATATACAGTTTGTGTATTTTACTTCCTTTTCTAAAATAGCAATTACAGGCCGTCAAAAAAAGAACATGGCGGTTGAAAAGCAATAATTTTATGTAGGATTTTTACAAATTTGAAAAAGTACAAAGTGGAAAGTGACATATATTTATGTGAATTGTAAATCGGTGGCATGCTACCTTTTACACCGCCAGTTGTAAAGCGACTATTAGGTTGGAAAAAGGGGTCTGACGCCGATGACAAATGGTGTGAGAAGGCGGTGAAGAGTTTGGTGAAAAAATTAAAAAAATCAGGAGCTTTGGAGGAACTTGAACGAGCGATATCTTCCCAAAATCATAACACAAAATGCGTGACTATTCCGAGGTACGTATTAATTTAATGTGTGCATGTTCGATCTTTTAAAGTTTAAGGTCAGATTATGGATTTGTTGTGACTGTCCCCCCTTTGCCCCACTGTGTCTGGTTTTCGACCTACCCTAAATGTCTAGCAATGCGCTGGACCACCCAGATCTAACCATTTTCCATGTAAAAAATTGGTTCAATTATTTTATACAACGTCAACAAATGCGATATTGAATTTATTAATTAAGATTTTGAAAATTTTTAATTATAAGTGCAGTAACTTGCAACTACCATTGTTCTTTAGGGCTCGACCTTGTTCAGATTTAGGATCAAATGTTCAACAACGTAAGGGTCTACCGCATGTGATATATTGTAAATTGTGGAGATGGCCAGAATTACAATCGCACAATGAACTGCGTCCTTTGGATCACTGTGAATATGCATTTTCTTTAAAGAAAGACGAGGTCTGTGTTAATCCTTATCACTACACAAGAATTGAAACTCCGGGTATTTATTACATCTATTTTTGTTTACTTTTAGAAATTATTTGTAATGTTACAGCTTTACCTGCTATTTTGGTACCTCGACACACTTTAACCAATGATGAAGGGAATATATTTCCACATTCTCTTGAGGATTTAAGTACTTCAGTTCCAGAAAATACTTCCTTTCCACATAATACAAATATTAAGTGAGTTGATCTTTGAACTGCTTTATGTAAGAATCAAATAACGGAATTTTTATGAAACTAAAGTCTTATTAATGTCTTGTAACAGAAATTATTAGTAACTCATATTTATTTTAATGTTAAGATAATGAGTTAAGCTCTATGTCGTTAGAAATTGTATATCTGAATGAAAGATATTATATTACAAGTCTCGAATTATTTTAGAAAACTACTGCACATTCAGTACATAATTTAAAGTTTAATGTTGATAGTTTGAAAGATGACTATCACTTAGCAAGGCAAATTGGCCCACAGCTCTTTAAAATTATTGCATACCTCATCTCTGTAGTTTGCAAGTAATATAAGAAATACTACTAACAATAAGTAAGTATATTATTAGTATGCTGCAGGAATTTGACAGAGAAAAAAAAATTGAGAATTAATTTTAACTTAATTATTTCGAAACTTTTAATTTTGGTATTGCATCAATCTTCTATCAACGGAACGGACTTTTAATCGTGACTGATGAACACTTGTTCTTTTAAGGACGAGATATTTGTATGATTTATTGGTTTTTTAAATAGCTTTCCAATGATAAATAACATAATGATATTTTATTCCGTCTACTCTTCTTTTTGGATAAAAATCTAAATTTGTCATTTCTTTGATGTTATTATGAATAGCGAAAATATAAAACTTGGGCCTCGTTTTAATAAAGCTATTAAAATTATTTTCAACAATTTTCAAAAACAAAAATTATGACAAATATGATATTCCCTATGGTTTTTATCAAAATTTTAATCTTTCTATTAAAGTTAACATAGAGCAAAGCTGTGTAGCAACGTAATTTGCTAACTTATTAAATGTTATTATATAAAGAATCTTTTACATACATAAATTGCCACAAAGTTAGATATCTATGCAGAAACAGTACAAGTTATGCCAGAAACATCTTCTTAAAACTATAGGTGCAATCTCTGTGATTAAAAAAAAAAATAGAAATATACGCTGCTGATATTAAAATTACATATAAACACGATTTAAATTGTATTAATTATAAAACAGAATTTTTGTGTGATATTCTTATTGAATTTAATTTTTTAATCTACTCTTCAAATAAACAATGAAATAATGCAAAAAAAATAATTAATGAAAATTCTTTAAAAAAACATGATAAAAAAATGATGGTATTTATTTGGCGAATTTGGCTATAAATAACATTTGTAATATTTTTTAAATTGTAGTTTTTATATTTAATTTCCAACCATTCTTATGAGTTACATTTTGATTTACACTTCAATCGATACACTTCAATCGATTCGACTATTTTTATACGACTGCTGACTATATTATTATATTTCTTGTAAATTCAGAGATTGGACTTACAATTTTTAAAGTATGTTACTGACATCAAAACGTTTGTACATAGGTTTTAAATCAAAATTGGTGAAGCACCGCAGGTCCTTTCCTCGTTCCTTCGAAATAAAGCCCTTGAGCATAAACAAAAATAATAACGAATAAATAGTTTTAAACAATTCATAACTAATTTTGATTAAAATTAAACTCTGTGTTTTAGTCTTCAAATGCAACACTCAGGGGCATACATGGACACAGTAGGATTGTGCCCCAGTAATTTAGAATCGCCCCATAGTGCAGCTCCTCCAACTGAAACTCCACCTCCAGGTTATATTTCTGAAGACGGAGATCCAATTGATCATAACGACAATATGAGTGAGTAGAAATATTCATTGTTAACGATTTATTTCTATAAAAATTTATAGGTTTATCAAGATTAACACCTAGTCCTCCAGTAGATGCCCAACCAGTTATGTATTGTGAACCGGCTTTTTGGTGTAGCATTAGTTATTACGAACTTAATACAAGAGTAGGTGAAACATTTCATGCAAGTCAACCATCTATTACCGTAGATGGTTTTACCGATCCAAGTAATTCTGAAAGGTACTAGAAAATAAACCTACAGATATATTATGCTTAGAATTATTTACATATTTTTATTGCAGGTTCTGTTTAGGATTATTATCAAATGTTAATCGGAACACAGTAGTAGAACAAACACGTAGACACATAGGAAAGGGCGTAAGACTGTACTATATCGGTTAGTATTGAATAAAGACCTTTTTATTGTGAAGTTTTGTGTAAAACGTATTTTCTAGGAGGAGAGGTGTTTGCTGAGTGTTTAAGTGATTCGAGTATCTTTGTTCAATCCCCGAATTGTAATCAAAGATATGGATGGCATCCAGCTACTGTTTGTAAAATACCTCCAGGTATATAGTTTTTCAAAACTTAGTTTTATTTGTTTTAAATTTTAAATATATTGTAACATTTTTCAACATTTGTAGTCTTCTATAGATGGATTCAGGTTTCTTGTGTACGATTTTATTTTTTTTTAATTGTTTAAAATTAGTTATGTTTTAAAGATTCACCATTATGCCCATGTAATTATGGATTCAATATAAATTGTTTGGGAACTTTTTTGTCTCATCCGAATTCATTTTTGAAGTAGTTTAAAATTGCAACTTTTAATTCAAAATTGCAAGCAAGAAATTTGAATCAATCTGCATATTAGGTATTTATAATATAATATACATTATTGTTTAGGGTGCAATTTAAAAATATTTAACAATCAAGAATTTGCTGCATTATTATCCCAGTCAGTCAGTCAAGGATTTGAGGCAGTTTATCAGCTTACAAGAATGTGTACAATTAGAATGTCTTTTGTTAAAGGATGGGGTGCCGAATACAGGTCGGTGTATTGTTAATTTATCGTTTTGCAATACCATGAAAAAATATTTATTTAGGCGACAAACCGTTACTTCTACACCATGTTGGATTGAGTTGCATCTAAATGGACCGTTGCAGTGGTTAGACAGGGTTTTAACACAAATGGGTTCACCACGTTTACCATGCAGTTCAATGTCATAACTGTATACAAAGAACAATTTTTGTAAAATTATTCTTCAACTATTTTGTGAGCCAATTATTCGTTGGAATTTTCTAAATTATCGTACTATTTTTTACGTAAAATTTATATAAGAAAACTGAATTTAATAATAGTGATATTTATCAGCAATTAGTACATAATAGTGTGTATTTTTATATGTTTAATAATTAATTATTAGGAAGTCTGTAATGATGAAGAATTTCTAATTTGTTGACTAACTGCGAAAGAATGCAATATTTCGTGAGTGTTACAGATTTATAAAAGAGTAATGGATCTATCTTTTTAATTGTGACGGGAATTTTGTGCATTTCTTATAAGTTCGTGAGTTTGAAAATGTAAATACGAAACTCACGTCTGCGTAAAATACTTGATGATTACGACTACTTTTAATAACAACAGATTTAGAAAAATCGCACAGAATAACATTATGAGATTTTTTATTAGCAACTGTGCAAAATGTTTTTTTTAATAAGCACGTTAAAATCTTTTATGACTGTTAAAGAAAGATACGTTAGCACAGTCTTGATATTTTAAAAATGAATATTTGAGAATTATGTAAATGAAAGAATTTTAAAGTAAATTACTAACTTAGTTTTAAAGTTTTTGAATATTTATTAAGATAGAGATACGAGTATACTTCTCCTATAATAATCTAAAGCTGTGATTAAAGAATTCGTTTTATTGTGATTTGACTGGTGTGAAATTTTTTATCAGTGTTTTGCTGAGTTTTTCATATAACGTGTGCCATTAATAAGTTGCAAATTATATGTTAATTGCTGATAAATGCTAATAATGTAACGTAAGTTTGTGTATAGTTACTATGTTAGCTTTACTTTGAGAGTACTTTATCAAAATTTAGTTTTTTTAGCTACATTATTAAGTGTAAAGTTGTTAGTGTTGCAAATTTTATAAGTTACTTAAAAAACTAATTTTCATTGCATTGTTGGATATTGGCATGTAAATAGTTTAAATTATTAAAAGAGATTTTGTATAAAATCGATATGGCACTGTGAGTGTACGAATATATACGAATTTTTGCAGCAGTAACAATTATTGTTATTGTTATTTTGCTTTATTATTTGCCATTTTTGAACATAATGTTTTGAAACTTATTTTAGCTTTCTTTTCTTTTAGTTGTTTTGTTGCTACTTTTATAGATTGTTTTTACATTAGATTGTAAGTTATTATCAGTGTATACATATTTGTATGTTTTATTGTATGCAAATATTTTATTTAGTAAAAATAGGTATAGTTTGTACGACACTTTACCAAATTATCGTATTTTAATTTTTAATAAATATATAATCGTTATTTCTTTTCTGAATATATCTTTATGTTGAACATGAAGTATCTAAGTATGCTAATCTCTTAATTTTAAATCTATCTAAATATTTCATAAAATTTAACAATTTATACAATTTTTCGTTTCTATACAAAAACATTTTCTAAATATATATAATTACATCATTAAAATAAGCTTTTATCTAGGAATCATATTTTTAGGTAATTTATGACATGCTGTACTCAGTTAATTATTGCTTTATCTTATCTAATGAAACTACAATTTAGAATAATTTCAATTTTAGCCTCATTAGTAAGAAATATTAAACCTCCAATATTTTTATAATCTGGATTTAAATTTATTCAATCTTTATTGAAGAGAAAATATAAATATAATTTTATGCAACTTATTCTAAGTTAATTACGGCTTACAATTTAGAAAAATTAGATTTTAGTTTTTAAATTCATTTTCCTTCTATAACAGTTTAAAAAAAATATATCTGTAATATATAAACTAATGACTAAATAGAAGCAATACAGTGATACAGTATGAAGCAATTTATTATCATTTTGTTACATGTAAAATCACAATGTAGAAGCATTAACCAGGTGGCCATTGGAGTTGTCTTCCAGATAAAACATGAATATGTAGATGATAAACAGATTGTGCTCCTATAGGACCATCATTAATTACGATACGAAAACCATTTTTCAAATTCCTTTTTTGAGCAATTTTTCTAGCCACAAGAAGTAAATGTCCTAATAGAGCACCATCGTTATCTTCAGCTCTAGAAAGTTGGGTAATTGGTTTACGAGGAATAACCAAATAGTGAACCGGTGCTTGAGCATTTATATCATCGAAAGCAACGCACTAAAATAAAACAATTAAAGTTGTAGAATGCTGATAAAAAAAAAAACTAAAGCATGCAACCGAAGAACGTGATCAAATAATAAACTTAAGAAAAATATTATGGACCGTATCCTCACCAAATTATCTTCGTATATGAAGTTGCATGGGATTTCTTTACGTAATATTTTCCCAAAAATTGTATCACCCCCGGCTTGAGCACTTTGCGCTAAATGAACTTCGTTCGCCATTTTTGTCCGACAGTTTCTTTGAAATGCCAACACAAAATTACCAATAAAACTTACGTTTAAATGAACAACTAATAAACAATAACAAATCGTTATTTTTAATTGTTAGATATACATCAAAGGATTTTTAATTTTCGGGGTCAATAATATCAGATACCAGAATTTATTGCGATTGTTTAACATTGCCTAGAAAGAGAACCAGGTGCTATTTGCCTATATATCTTATTTAAGGCGAATTGACTTTTTCTAAGGAGATCAGGATGTTAGGTTAAATCAATACAAAAATGGTTCAACTAGCTGTAAACAAATATCTATTATTTTAAAAATGCTAATTTTAAATAAAAAAAATACTGCCTTAAGTGTTAAAAGTTTATCGCCCATAAATCTTCATAAAAATCTATAAATTACTTTAATTGGTACCGGTGGATCCAAAACCACCTTCCCCTCTTTTGGTATCTGTTAATTCCTATTAAAGAAAAGCCATTTCAACTGTACTGTTACATGAATCACAAATATATACTCACACTACATTCTTGCAGATCGGGATAATAGATCCGTTCACAAATAAGTTGGGCAATACGGTCTCCTTTTGCTATATGAAATGGGATATCTCCATGATTGAATAATATTACTTTAACAATTCCACGATAATCTTCATCAATAACACCAGCTGCATAAAAATGTGTTAGTACAAAATGATAATTGCTAAGATTAAGAATTACCTCCTACATCAATGAAATTTTTTGCAGCTAATCCAGAACGTGGTGCAATCCTTCCATAGCAACCTTCGGGTAACTGGATTTTCAGACCAGTGTCCACTATTTCTTTACCATGAGGTGGAATTGTATATTCACAAACACTTTTTAAATCGTAACCGGCTGCTTTTGCTGAGCCCTTGGATGGAGGTAAAGCGTCTGGAACAACTTTGGCAAATTTAAGAACAAGTTGTTTAGTTACTGGCATTTTGTAAAATATTCTGCACACTTCGTTTCGTCTTCGATTGGAAAATGAAGCAATGAAATAACCGCCAAGTTACTACTAACGTATTTACGCGGGAATATTTTAGGGATATAGTTAGTTTGGTGTTATTTCATAACGGCTCCATTTTGAAAAATAAACGATCCTTAGGAAAAATAAATTAACTTTTGTAATAATAATTTGCGACTTTTTCGTTAATTATTTGCAACTACGAGTTAGCCTAAAAACCAAGGTTATGTTGCTAATCAATAATAGGTTTTAATTTTTATGCTCATAACCTATCCACACATGAAGTTATTCTTCTTCTTTACGGAATGTTAATATATTAGAAAAAAAACAATCTTATAAAACAAAAAATTGCTTTTACCCTCCAGACTTAGAATTAATTATTATAAAATGTAGGTACTACTTAACTAAAAGCTTTTACATTTAATTATAATTTAAATATAAAAAAATGTCCCTGTGCCATCTATTAACACTCGGTTGCACTTGATAATAATATGATAATTGTCTAACCCCTTGTGAGCCAATTCTAATCAATTTATTAATTATATTTCTTTTGTTGAAGATTACAAGAATAATAGAGAATAGTGTAAAAGCCCGTAAATCATGTTTAATTAAAGCTCATATGTTCACAACTTATCAATCAATGAGTAGCATATTTTGCGGAAAGTAGATACACTTAACAAAATATTCAATTATAAAACAGTGGTACATTTTGCACTTTAATTTTAAAATATTGTTAAAGTAATAAACTATTTACAAGTTTACAGGGTATACCGTTTACAGATACAATCAAAAGACCTATTTTATAATTATTTGAAATTCAAATTCAAAAAGTACATACGTGCGTCATCTGTGAACACTTTGCTAAACTTCTGAATGAAACAAGCCTAACCTCAAATAAAATTGTTTAATTTACAAACCAGGGTGAATTGTTATTTTGCAATTTTAATTGTAATTATTTAGTTAGACTCTTAGATTCTAAGGACTTTTTGTATGTTTTAGCAAAGGCTTATACTATAGCATTGTAGACCGATCAGAATCGTATAATTAAAGAGCAAAAGTCATCAAACTAGCAAAATGAGATGAATTGAAACTAAATCTATCTGCTTATATGGTAGTAACTTTATCATAAAATTAATTAACATGTCTTTTGCAAAGAAGGATGAGAAATATGAAACTCCCGTTCAGAATAAACGAGTAGCAACCGAGGCTCGTATTTATAGTCGAAGAATTGCGAGAAGAGGTCATAGAAGGGTAACTAATAGTGATACTATAGTTAATCCATTGAAACCAAGCAGAAGTAAAGGTAATTCCAAATTTTAGTTTATTACATGATGTACGTTATTTTTTATGTTTAGATAAATATTCCGGTCCTTCTAGTGTTATTATTGATAATGGTGCATATACCACAAAGATTGGAATGTCGTCAGCTAAAGCTCCCAGGTACGTTTAACGGTACTATTATACATTTTGTTTTTATTATTTTTTTTTAGTGTTATACCAAATTGTATTATGAAAGTTAAATCAGAAAGAAAAAGATTTTTTATTGGAAATCAAATTGACGAATGTCGAGATTTATCAGGATTATATTATTTATTACCTTGTGAAAAAGGTTACATTGTTAAATGGAATGTTCAAAAACCCGTATGGGATTATATGTTTAACAATGCATGTTCTGTTGAAGGCAAGCCTGTTATTTTAACACAGCCGTTGTTTAATTTTAAAGCAATTCAAGAGATAACGGATGAAATATTTTTTGAAGAATACGAAGTAAAATCTTTGTTTCGGGTTAATCCCTCAGATTTAGCTAGATATGAATATATTACTAATGTTGTAGGTAAGATGGTTTTTAAAAATTATAGTTTCATAATAAAACTATATTTTATTTACATTATTTATTATTTTTTTATTAGGGAGAAATGTTTCATGCGTTATTGTTGATTCTGGATTTAGTTTTACAACAATAATTCCATATATTGGAGGCAAAAAATATTATTCTGCTGCGAGACGTATTAATGTTGGGGGCAAGGTAAATATTAATATATTAATTAAAAAATTTTATTAAATGTTTTTTTATGAATAGATGTTAACCAATCACCTGAAAGATATTATATCGTATCGACAACTACATGTAATGGATGAAACTTATGTAATTAATCAAGCAAAGGAAGACACATGTTACGTTTCTCTTAATTTTAAAGACGACATGAAAATTGCTTCACAGCATGGACCTCAAAACACAATTGTTAAAAATTATGTTTTGCCAGATTTTAACAATATTCGCAGAGGGTATAAATAATTAACTCTAATTTGAAGTTTAATATAATAAAAAATTTGTAGTTACATTCAAGAATCTGGAAATGATGCAACAAACACTGAAGGATGCCAAATTTTAAGACTAAACAATGAGAGATTTACAGTACCCGAAATTTTATTTCATCCATCTGATATTGGAATGGAAAGCATTGGAATTGCAGAGTGCATTGTCAAATGTATCAAACTTTGTCCAGCTAAAGAACAATCGCATTTATCAAAGCATATTGTTTTGATTGGAGGAAATACGAATTTTTCAGGATATAAAGAAAGGCTCCAAGCTGAGGTCAGATCGTACTTACCAGACCATTGGACAGTTAATGTGTATAAGCCAGAGAAGTAATTTTCTTATATCATATATAAATATAAACTGTCATAATATGTTATAGTCCAACTACATTTGCTTGGAATGGGGGAAAATCTCTATCTGAAGATAGTAAATTCAAATCATTACTTATAACTAAAGAACAATATGAAGAAATGGGATCTTCATATACATATGGACGCTTCAGTGATTGGTGTGTATTAAAAATACTTTACGAATTTGTAAACTCACTTTTTCTTTAGGGTTCATAGTAAGAAAGATGAACAGGATGCACCGAAAACGACAAAATCTGAAGTAAATGTTTCAAGCATTTTGGACAATGCAAAATTTACAAGATTCGACTTATTTGGTAAACATGAATCCGAAACAGAAGATATTTGTGTTGTAGATGACGATAACGCAGAGGCGGATAAATTAGTAAAAGATGGCTCTTTAGAAACTAGCAAAAGTAACGATAGTTCTAGTAATTTAGACGTACTTAAAGAAGACGAGACGGATAATTCTAACACAATACGTGACTCTACAATCGAAATGCAAGGTGAGGACATTACAGAATCTAATCTTAGAATAAATGAAAAAGGTGGAAAAAACAAATCTTTATATAATGTTTCTGCAATTCCTATGGAATCGCCCAATTCTGACTTTATTGATTGTTACGATTTTAATGTTTTGAGCAATAGCTTTGTTTAATAATTATTCAT
Source organism: Sinopyrophorus schimmeli (assembly GCA_036325965.1). Taxonomy (NCBI): domain Eukaryota; kingdom Metazoa; phylum Arthropoda; class Insecta; order Coleoptera; family Elateridae; genus Sinopyrophorus; species Sinopyrophorus schimmeli. The sequence continues at coordinate 860,670 of JARFIZ010000110.1, forward strand.
TACTTTAAAGTTTGTGAGATCGGCGTTTATATACATGATTTATATACATTAAAAATTCAACACGCACATTTCTTTATAGTGAGCATGTTTTTGTATTATTTTATATTAAATTTGATCAAAAGAAATGTTATATAACTAAATTTCTGGAATGGTAAAGTAAGGAAACATGTTAAATTTTGATTAAACCATATACAAGAAATGATTTATAATTATATGTCTTATTATATTCATCTAATCAAATAAAGCATATACAGCGAACCTCGATAAGTCGAAGTTGAAGGGAAACTAAAAATAATTCGAGTTATTATCGATATAAAAATATTAACGTTGAAATAGGGAAACAGTTCGAGTTATCAAAAATTCGGCTTATCCAGGTTCGACTGTATAAACATTTTCTTAAAATCCGAATACAAATTGACAAATAAATTAAAAGAGAGTAATAAGATTGAAAGTCTTCATTATATAACATTAAAAGAAATTTAATACATAATATACAAATTGCTTTATATCTAACTTAAAATTAATATCGTTTTAAATTTATATTCAAATATGATTTTAAAAACAAAGTTAGCCAACCCAATCCCTTAGTTAGATGCGAAAGATTATCAACAACAAAAAAACTGTAACCGACCTTATTTATAACCAGGGGGGTGCAACTTACATGCAGAACTTAGCAACACGGAAATTTGCGGGCATGGAACTTCTGTGGTTTGGGGGGTGAGGGGAAATGCCCATTATACTATGCTCTGAATTTAGCATTTTGTTAACCTAAAAATTCAATTGCTTTGCGTTGTTCAGTTCATTAAAATTGCATTTTTTTTTATGAATGTTAAGTGACAATTTTTGATTAATTAAAGTGAATGGATTGCACAAAATAAAATTAGAAGTTAAGAATAGGTACGTAAACAGATTAAATACACTTAATGAATTAGTTTTGTTTTTAGTTAAAGCTGCAAGGGATCCATTTTGTAGATTCTGGTCTATCAAGCATTTGCATAAATCGTGATTAAAAAATGGAAAGAATTGGAAAAAAGAAATACCTTTGTAAGTACCCAGAATGCAATAAGTGGTATTATAGTAAAATTAAAAGTCATTTTGTAAATAAGCATATCGATTATTGCACTGTATGGTCAAAATGAAGATGGTACATAATCATCTAAGGATATATTATATAATCAATATTAAATAAACGCAGGATACATAGATTCTTGAACTTGAGAATGTACTATTTGATTTAAGTTTTGTACCTATTATATATATACATATTTGTCATTAATTTGAATGTTTGATTCATTTTTATTGTAAAAAATAAGATTTTAGATCTAATTTTTGTACTTAAAATTAAGAATTTTTGCTAATATAAGAATAACAAGTCCAACTTATTAATTATATTGAATTACAATTAATAAGTTCTATTTGCTATTATTTTACATTGCATGTATAAAGATAAGTTATTTTTTTATTTTAAAAATATGAGATTACTGATATATATTTGTTGTTAATTTGTATGTTTATTTTGAAGTATTGTATGCTATTTTATATTTGTGTTAGATATATTAAGTAATAAATGTGAAAAAGAAACTATTTGCGTTTAATTAATTTAAAATTAATAATTCTTGAATAAAACTGGCAGTAAAGCGGGAAAAAATCCTCATGCTTAACGGTTTTTTTAAATTCGCCGATATGAATTTTAGTACCGGCCATTGACCGCAAGAGGTTTGGGTTGCCAACAATTTATACGGAGATTGCATTTCTCTACAATACCTTTTCTCTGTTTATAACCTTACTTTTGAAATTGTGTACTAACTTGAGCTAGTTTAAATTAAATTTTACAGAATGAGTAGAAAAGAAGCCCTTTCTTCGTTCATTCAACAGATTCACCAAAGACCAGTGGTTGTAAAATTAAACAGCGGTGTAGATTATCGAGGTTCGTATTTATTTATTTATTAAAAGAAAACTTGAACGAGAATGAATTGTTTCAGGTGTCTTAGCATGTCTTGATGGTTACATGAATATTGCATTGGAACAAACCGAAGAATATGTGAATGGACAATTAAAAAATAAATTTGGAGATGTTTTTATACGGGGCAACAATGTTTTATACATTAGTACTCAAAAACGTAGAATTTAAGCTATTAATTAAGAATTCAATACGATGTCTTAGATATAATTATATATTTACAATAAATACTTTGTAATTAAGTTTATAATTTTTTACTAATCTAAAAAATGCTAATGAATAGCTTATGTTGTTTAATTGAGTAATTCAGCAAATACAATTAAGAGTTGAGAACGGTGGGTTGCATAATCTTTGTCAAGAGAATGATGTTTAATATTAATCAAACTCATGCGCATTTATTTTGTATATGGTTGATTTTTAGGCGAGAAGAGGAAAATCTTTAAGAGGGGTATGCAGCCCTTGGTTGGGTAAGGGTAGTGTCCCTACTTTAGGCCAGAGTGGGGATAGACTAAAAACGGCAAAACCTGAAGAATATATTCGACATTGTCCTTGTATTCAAGGGAGGAAGTGTTGTGACATCTATAAGAATACTAAAAGTGCCCTCCTACACATTATGGTTGTTGCATAGATGTAAGTTATTCGAATATATTCATACTTGCTCACTGTTCGTTCTATCTGTATTGTTTTTGAATCAATTTTAAGGTTATGAGAATGTAAGTTAACATTGTTTAAACTTTTCTTTTATTGTTGCTATTATTACTTTATCACATTTCGAATTGTTCGTACTTTGATAATAAGATAAGTTTCATTAAAAATTAGAATAATTTATTTCAATGGAATGGTCAAGAATTCGGTACATATCAATTGGTGATAAGTCCAAATTTTGGAAATTTTCTCTTTTAATTTTTTTACAATGCAATGAATATTTGAATAAGAATAACTAAGGTATTGTTTTTTTTTCTATGTCCAACAATTGTAGGTCACAAACTGAAGGGTTTACAGTCTCGATTGTTGCTTTTTATATAAATATAATACATGTTAATTAAAATCAAGTTCCTTTGCCAAATGGCATTTGCTGAACTAGATTAGAAAACAAGTCATGTTAGGTTAGGGCGCTGGTCCCCGGATAGTCATCGATCAGAAACGACAAAAGGGCTGCAAATGCGTAGAACGTGCGTGAGCAGATCGAAAATATTTCCAAGCTTTCATGTTCTTAAAACCCTCTTAAAATCGACATCTTTCCAGACGAGTCCTCTTAGGTTCCAGAAAACATCTCCCACGAAACTAGAAAAAGTTATAGAAATAACACTGCTCTATATCGGGACCTTGAATGCCTTTCCAATTTTGATTGAATGTGCGATGTGCCAATCACACATTGAACAAACAAATTTTAATCGCACTTTTTGATTATGACTTATTGCGATTTTTGAATATCAAATATGTAATGTTTCTACCAAAAACGATGGTAATTGTTTTTAAAAAAGGGTGCCATTTTTTTTCAATTATGTATCGGTAATTTTTCGATTCTATTGAGTGTTCATTGCAGTTCTGAATGCATTATGTGAAATGTTTTTAGCTGAATATAGCATTAAATAAATAATCTTTAAGTTTTTCTAATTGTAAATTCTCAAAATGAAATAAATAAATATTGTAATTTACTTTTTGGAACAATGATCTTTCAAAATTTGGAAGATTTGCCTATTTAGTAGTCGTTTAATTTTGGAAACATTAAAAATGTAAAATACTTCTAAACTGCTTTGTTTTTTTTTTTTGTGAGGGAGAATTTTAAGAAGGTCTTTGTATTCGTACCTTACGATAACAATTCGTTTTTAGATTGGTAGTTGAGAATAAAAATAAGACGGAATATAAATGTCTTAGAAGGTCTGTAAGTAACGATCGGGTGTAAGGGCTTGGTTAACGGGAATTCAGTATGGTGCGTTTAGAACCTGACCTGCCCAATAAAACAGGCATTGAGAAGGCCATGTGCGGGTTGAGGGTACATTTTCTGTTTGTGTATGCTATGCATCCTGTGCCTACACATCCGTTTTCGAAGTGAGTTGATCTGATGGTAAGGGCGCATGCTTTGCCACCGCCCTTGGTCGTAGATTTCCAAGAAACGAAGGAAGCTACCATAGATTTTGAACAAATGTTTCATTGATTTATTTTACTTTTATTTTGCTCCTATATACGGATATATTTGTATATGTTACTGGCACCCCTCATTTCGTATCGATTTTACATCTTTTCATCCCTCGAATTTAATTAACGTAATTGAGTTAATATAAGGAACGTAATTACCTGCTTTCTATTCTTTAATGGCCTGTGACTTTGTCTTAGTCGTGAAACGATAAAGGTTCCTTTTTAAGTTGAAACTTCCCTTCATTAATTTTTACTTTGTGATTAAAAAATATTTAATGTCAAAGAAAATTTGATTTTTTAATTAATCTCGTTCTTTGTAGAATAACAGATTATTTTTGGAGAAAAATTAATAATATGATCAGGCTTGATTTTTTTTTAAATAAAAGGGCAAACAATTTTTTTAATCAATAGTTTGTAATTGTCTGCAATATTTTATTGTTAATTTTTCCAATAACTCATCTAGGTTGCTCATTTATGTAAAAATACACTCGATTCTCTTTTTGCACGGGGGATACGTTCCGGAGACTACCATTTAAAAAAGCTTCAGATATAAAAATTGTAGATATGTTTCATCGAAATATGTTGGAAAGAAAGCGCATATTTAAATATCTTTAAGTAAAAAAAAGAAAACAAAAAACAGTGAAATTGAATTTCTTGGAATTGGTGTATCACTTTTCAAAAATTTCTTTACAGTAGAACCCCTGTTAACCGACCATGCATTGACCGTCGTCGGATTAACTGGCCTAGTGGGGATAAAAAAGACGACGGAGAAAAGGAAGCAAAGGTGACGCATGATTTCTCGTCCTGGAAGGGGATGTGGCGGGGCTTGTTGTTTACTGAAGCTTGATATTATTAGAACTTTGTATCTTATAACACCTACATACGTTATAAAACGGTATTATTCTACATTTCTCCTATTATTTGTTTTTTAAATACTTACACTTTGGATTAACCGGCCAAAAAGGGAGCCGATCCGGACCCCAGACCCACGGTGGCCGGTTAACAGGAGTTCTACTGTACTAGTTTTTGTCTTTATTTTGCTTAGGGCATTTATATTTTATCTTTTTTCTATTTATATAAATTGCACATTAAACATTTTTTTAGATTCTTAAATCGTATTTTTGATTAAAAAACACTGTAAATAATAATGGGTTCTTTTTTTTTATTCATGTCGTTTGAAAACTGTAGAAATAGAGAATCGAGTGTACTGGACGATAAAAGTGTAAAAAATTGTAGGTAGCCCTCATAAATAGACAATTGGTAACACTTGGTTAGAAACGATCAGTGGCGATCCAATGGGAATATGTTTACTAACAATTTTCAGGCAATAAATTTAAAATTCTAGGGAATTTAATAATTTTTTTTTTACTTTTTGGTCCTAGTATATTGCGACGCCTTAAACGGTCATTTATTCGAAACACCCTGTAAAGAGGGACCCTTAAATGGCATACATGGGGGCGAGTAAATTTTTTAAATAATTTGTGTACTAGATAAATTCTTACAAAGCGAAATTGATAACAACAAAAATTTTTAATGAGCATTGTAATAGTTTCAAAGATATAAGTAGGCAATTGAAACTTTGGAGTGTAAATAAGTGGCGAATGACGTTTTTGACTTGTATTATTTTTAAAAGTTATTCTTTTTAGTTAAAGTAAAGTCAATTAAAATGTTGATGAAGTTTTGACAAAGAATTATCACTAACTGATACTAATAACGGATAAGTCGCTATGGTGCAGTTGTATATTAAATGTTATTATATTTTAAGTACAAATGAAAGTAGTTTTAGTTGAAGATAGTATAGATCAATGTTTACGTATATTTTTTATTATAAATAAACAATTTGATTTTTAAAAATAAAATTAGTCAAAGAAACAAATGAATAAAAAGTAGATCGGCGATACTACGAAGTTAGAATATATTCAGGTATATATTTTGATACCTTTTCTCCACTATTACTTTGGCCAATCGATGGAACACGTCTTCCTGGTCACGATCATCAAATTTACGTTGACCTATTACACATGCATTTTCAGATATTTGCGTTCAAAGTTGGGAAGAACACGCTTATAACTTTTTGAATTTTAACAACGAAATACTAATGGCTGTTTATTGCGATCACCTTCCGAGTCAGATATAAATAAAAATTTAAACTAAAAATTTGAGGTTTTTTAGATTTTTTTCGAAAACGGTAAATTTTATCAAAAAAGTGGCTTAGATATAAATTATAGATCTTAAAATTATCTACAAAAATGGTCCTTATACTTTTTTCTAAGAATCACCATTCGGGAGATATCGCGATTCTACATTAAAGAAAAAAATGAAAGGACCAAGAAAATTTCTTAAATCTTTTGGTGATTTTTGACAGGCTGTATTGCTTAAGATTGCGTGATAACGGTGGCTCCTAAAAATTTTTGACTAAAAGATCTGCAAACTAGAATCTTGGAGCTTTAAAAACCCTTTTTTAAATTTTAGATACAATCATTTTTCACTGAAATACAGTCTGTCAAACATCACCAAAAGATTTAACACAATATTCTTGACCATTTAAGTTTTTCCTTTAGTGTAGAATCGCGATATCTAACAAATGGTGATTCTTAGAAAAAAAGTATACGGACCATTTTTGTAGATAATTTTAAGATCTATAATTTTTGTCTGAATTACTTTTTTGATAAAACTTACCGTTTTCGAAAAAAATCCAAAAAACCTCAAATTTAGACCTTTAACCCCGAATAACTTTTTTAGCACACATGGGATCGATGGGGACTTTTGACACTTTATTTCTAATGGTGTACCCAAGGTCTCAACCAAAATTTAACTCTGTCGGAATTTTTGTTATTTGAAATGTCTATTTTGACCGGACTATTATATACAAAAAAAGTATTCTTTCTATTTTTATACGTACAAGAAATAATTCATCTAACATACTCCTAAACCTCGTTTTACAGTGGAGATAGATTCCTCAGAAAACTGTAAATCGAAAAAAAAATATAATGTGCATAATTCAGTCATTTATTCGAATATAAAATAAAAGTTAACAATGAATTCGCATAAATTAAATATACACACTGTTATATCATAAATACGCAGAATTTTTTTTTAATGTATGGATGCATTAAAATAATTATACCTATTTTACATAAAAAAAAATGTTAATTTTCAAAAATAACTGACCATTTTATACATATTTTGCTTTGTTTTCTATTTACACGGTTTTAAACGTGCAAATCGGGAAATAGGTGAACCATTGAGAGATGTGGCAAGATTAGATTTTTTTTAAGGAAGGCGTCGTGACATAATTTGGAAATCAGTGGTCTGGCACCACATAACACTTGATTATATTTAATTGAATAATGCCAAAGAAGTATAACTTCTAACGCGCGTACATAGTACACGCACCGGTTTTTTTATATTCCACATAATTCTGTATATTAAAAAAAAACTTTTTAAACCTTTTTATAGTTTCATCCCGTTCTTGTATAATTTAAATCTTTAAGTTTTGATTTTCTAAAAGTGGTTAAAAACGAGAAAAAAAAAGATACAACCTTGAAATATCCAACAAAAGAAATTTACCTCTGAAATCCGTAAAATGTCAATTTAGTTAAATCTGGCTTTGTAGGGTTTATTTGCCTGAAATAAAATATGGAAATGTAAAATGGAACTATTGACAGATTTTTTAAACAGAAATAGAAATTCTTTATACTTTCATATTACCCGAAAATTCTAAATCTTTAAATTGTTTCTTTGGACCTATTGTATCTACTTCATCGGGTTTCTTGGTAAATTGAAAGAATATAATTGTCAATTTGGTAGCTCAACGAAAAGTTTTTAAATGATTTCACGAACTTTGTTATGCATAATATTTGAGCGAAAATCTCAATACAAAGGACCTTAGACTAGTTGGCGGCACTTTTAAATTGTCCCTTTTGTTAGGCACTAGACACAGTTTTATGATTGAAAAATTTACAGTTTACCTTTTGTATTTAGTAAAAAGAAATTTAAATGCAAAACTTCAAAGTAGCAGGATTATCCTAAAATAGAGGCTTACATGGACATACTATAAACATTTCTACTTTTGCTATTGTTCTTTTCTCCGAAAAGAAAAATTTGCCGGACGTCTTTATCTCTTTGTTGTGTTCTCTGCGAGTTGTTGAGCCTTTCCTATTTATAACAGGTAATTCTATATTAGTATAATAAAATTATTAATTTTTTAAATTAAACAGCTAAATCTATTATTAATAAAAAGTTGGTAAAAGCATTGAAATTATTGCGCTATTAAAAAAAATTGTAAATAAGTGTTATTAAATTATGCCAGATTTAATCAATTTTATTGGTTCATCCTAAATTTTAGTTCTAACTTATAAGTAAAAGAAATTTAAAAAAAAAACGGGTGCGTGTACTTTTGTAAGTGCGTTAGAAGTTATACTTCTTTGGCGAAACCACGTGTTATATTCAGTACCTTGCATTTATGTTTAACTAGACAACTGTTTTCCAAATTATATCTTACTGCGCCCTCCATAAAAAAATCTAATCGTATCGTCTTGCTATTGTACACCTATTCCTCGATTTACACGGTAGACCGAGATCGGAATGTGCCACTTGGAGCTGGAATGCGCGCACTCGAATTTTAAACACAATTTCCATAAAATTAATTATTAGTGAAAAATGTTACTAATACATATTGAGGGCAAGTTTGATCATTTCCTCTCACTTGCACTTATAGGATTCTTATATCTTTTCGCTCTCTCCTACTCATTGCAATAATACGAATAAGAACTTTCATGAATCTCGTATTTTTAATTATTCTTTCTTACTTGTATACATCTGATATTCGTATCTTTTCACTTTCTCCCACTCATTGAAAAATAAAAAAGCTTTATCTTCCCATATGTATTTTAATTTAAATTCAATAGGAGGATGTGCACTAGAATGTGCCAAAAAATTCAACTATTTTTTTTTTTGAATGGCACGTCGAAAATATTATTTAGGTTGAAAAAAAAAAGTTAACGTTAAAATTTGAGCTCTTCATTTTAATATTAAGAGGTCTATCATCTAGAATTTCAATTTTTTTACACCACATGCATCTTTCACTTAAATCTTCTTAACAATATACCTGAAAAATATAAAAAATACATGTTTTTTAAAGAAAATTAAATTCTCTACAAAAAAGCTATGATTGCAAATTTTCGTACAAGCCGTTTCCACGTAATCATGCCTTGAACATTGATCTCTTTTTACTATTTGATTTTTCAACTTTGGAATTTTGTAAGTGATAAACCAATCTGCTTCTAAAACCGAACGATACATATTTTTGAAGGAAATTAGACGCTCTACAAAAAAGGTCTTATTACATTTTTCGTTAAATTCACTCTTTCAAAAATTATTTGAAGTTCAAGTTCGAGTACTTACTAAAATTTGAAAATGATAAACAATAAGAGGGACAGGGGACGGAAGATTAAAAAGGCAAGTTCATACATAAAAATATGTATTATAATGAAATAATTCTTAATTGAAAAAACCGTGTATTTTTTATTCTTGGAATTAGTCAAATTAAATAAAACTATATTTCAATGTATTGAAAACTCTTAAAACGAAGTTAAATTTTATTAAATTATCAAGTTTGAAGAAATTTGATCCTATTTTTAATGTATATAGCCTCAAATTTATTAAGTAAGCAAAAAAATAATGTCTAAAGCAAAGAAAACGATAAATTAAATTTTACTCGAACTTGAACTTCGAATAACTTTTGAAAGAGTGAATTTAACGAAAAATGTAATCAGACCTTTTTTGTAGAACGTCTAATTTCCTTCAAAAATATGTATCGTTCTCTTTTAGAAGCAGATTGGTTTATTAGTTACAAAATTCCAAAGTTGGAAAATCAAATCGTAAACACAGATCAATGTTCAAGGCATGATTACGTGGAAACGGCTTGTCGTAGAAAAATTTGCAATGAGACTTTTTTTATAGAGAATTTAATTTTCTTCAAAAATATGTATTGTTTATATTTTTCAAATTTATTGTTAAGAAGATATGAGTGAAAGATGCGTGTGGTGTAATAAAATTAAAATCCTCGATGATAGACCTCTTAATATTAAAATTAAGGGCTCTTATTTTGCCATTAACTCATTTTTATCATTTTAAATAATATTTTCGGTGTCCCATTAAAAAAAAAGTCGATTTTTTAGGTCCAGTCTAATGTGCATATTCGAACTCAAAGTGGCACATTTCCCGACATCGAAATGTGCCACTTTTCGCACTCGGTTTTAAGTACGATTCACAATATTCAATTTACTTTTTTTTAATAAGTCTACTTAAAAATTACAATACTGTATTTATACCGTAAACACTAAATCCCCGATTTGGTGCTTTTAAAGAATTATCTTAAACAAATTAATGCTATAACTTTTTCCAACTATATAATTTAAATTTTGCATTTGAGTAATGTAAGCAAATCCAAAGATTGCGGGGTATGTGCACATTCGAGCGAAAAGTGGCACATTTCCGAGCGAGGGAAGCAAATGAAGCGCGACGCGGAGCGGCGCGCTTCATTTTCCCGAGATCGGAATGTGCCACTTTGAGCTCGAATGTGTGCACTCGATTTTAAGCATGATTCAAAATAATTAATTTACTTTCTTACTTGCCTAACTTCAACTGTCGAATTTTTGTTAGTTGTGCGCGCGCAACTTCTGTTGCATGCTAAAACTTTGCTCGCGCCAAAAGAAGTATAACTTCAAAAATTAAATTTTATTACCGATTAAAACGTTTTGTTCTGTCTTGTTCAAGGTTATTCCGTTCCTTTTAATTAAATTAATTTTTGGAATTATTAAGGGTTTATAAAATAAATAACCCATATGCCGAGTCCCATTCGTAAAACTACAACACTAGAAATTTCTGAAGTTTTGTAAGATAAATACAGGGCAGTAGTTTCGGCCACGTTTTGAATGATTTCAAATTGAAGAGGTCGCATACTTCACAAATTTTTTTGTACCAAATTAAACCATATATGAAGTTTCATTCATTTTTTATGGAAAGATAGAGTTACATAAGGGTTGTTTTTTTAATGCAGCGGTATTTTAATCTTCGTAACTGGACTTTACATCTCAGGTAGTAATTTTATACCTACGTCCCTTGGAAAGATATGTGAACTGCGATGCATGTTTTGTACGCGTATAAAAAAGGGACGTTAATTTTTTGTGGCGAAGAAAAAAAAAGTTATTAATACAGTACCGTTAGTTTTAGTTATTCTCTGACTTGAAATTTAACAGGAAAATTTTGTGAACGAGTTTTATTGTGGTTAATACCCCCCTCCCACGAGTTGTTTAGCCTTATTGCTAAATTTAAGGGTGGTTTTGAGAATCTTTGGCAGGTAGTTGTGATTTCACCACTACCTGTTTTACTGGTTATAAGAAAAGGTCCTTCTCGAAGTGTAGCTAGAAAAGTGCAAAGAGTGGTAATCCTCTAATAAAGCGGTTCGTTTTCGGATACTACCACCACCCTTATATTTTATGTGCTTTCAAACAGGCCATGGACCTTTGAAGGACAAAACGACCTCAAGAAAATCACAAGTTGATTTTTTTTTTAGTTTAGTGCTAGTGCTCTCTCGGTTATAATTTGTTAAGTTTTGCTGATTTAATTCTAATAGTTTGAACATTTTTTCCAAAATGTCCAACAACATCTGGACCAGTGTAAATGATTTATTTGACGAGTAAGTATTTTTGATTTTTAACTTGAATTAATTTAATTTATTTTTAAATGAAATTTTTTGATGTAAATTATACGTTTTTAGGGTTTTATTTATTTAATTGTTTTTAGGTAAAATAATGAAACTTGCATTAAATTTAAAGTACTTTTATTTATTTTCAAATCAAATGTCCACTTTGGACAGGTACAATGAAAAAAATTAAATTTTTATAAATTTTTTTTATAAATTATTATTAACAAAAAAGGAACATTTTTAGAATTCTTATATAAAAATTAAATTAATTTAAAAATTTAGACTAACTACTTTTTTTATAAATTATTATAAACAAAAAAGGAACATTTTTATAATTTTTATATAAAAAATTAATTAATTTAAAAATTTAGACTAAAAAAAATTTTTGAGATAGTTCCAGAAATAACTAAAATATGATTTTTTATAATAGTTAAAATTTCCAAAAATAAAATATAAGTCCGGGGTCTTCAACGTCGTTTATCTCCAAACTTTCAAATAGCAGCATGGCTATGACTTTTTGGTCCAATCTAAAGCCAAAAAGTGCGAAATTTTTTAAACTATTATTTTACAAATAACTGAGCTATATTAATTTTTTTTTGGAGAATTTTGTTTCACAAAAGTGATGGTAACTCCAACCCTTAATTACAAAAAAATAACATGGACACGCTAAATTTGTATTTTTTTTTGATGAAAAATTCCCAGTTTTTTTGAAACTGGGTCACTTTTAGCCATATGTCCAAAAAGAAGAGCGTCACGAATTACTTTTTGAAACAAAGTATAAATTTTGCACTTTTTTTTGTGTTTTCGTAAAGTTCTAATAACTGTTTTATCTGTAAATTTTAAAATAGCACACTATGACTTTGGTCCCGCCCGAAGCCAAAAGTCTGAGGATCCCAAACCTGTAAGGTTTGTAAAAATCTGTTTAAAAATAACCACACTATATTCTTTGTAATGATCAATTTTGTCTTGCAAAAATGAACCACAAACTTAAAGTCTTAATTAGTAAAAAAATTAACAATTCGTTTTTTGTTGGTGTGTTTTTTTCTCGAATTTGGACTTATGAGTTAGAACTGGTTTCTGATGTATAGCGGTCCGATACGTTCACAAATGTAAGCTTTGATTTTAAAGAAAAATTATCAGTTTGAAAATTTCAAAATATTTGGTGTTAAAGGAGAAATAAGAAAAAATGGCTCTGGCTTTAGACGCTTCTGCTTCATATGAGCATCCTGTTAAAATATAAAGCTAATCGATTTTTCGAAATGATTTTCTTTAAAAAAGCAAAGGGGTTATCTTTCTTCTCGAGTTTGGGGATTTTAACTTGGCACCAGTTTCAAATCTATTGCGGTCCGATACGTTTCGAAATAAAAGGATTTCGCGAAATTCTCAAAGATAAAAAAGTTATAACAATTTAAAATTTTGATTTCGAAGAAAAATTAACAATTTTAAATTCCAAAATTTTTGGTGTTAAATAGGAAAGCAGGGAAAACTGGTTCCGGCTATTGACGCTACGGGTTTATAGGACCATTCTATTAAAATTTAAAGAATATCTATTTTGCGAATTTTTTTTTTAAATATTTTTGGGGGGTCTTAGATTAAGGGTAGTTTCTTATGTAAATTGATTCGATTCATTCATAAATGTAAGAATTTTCAATAAATAGCGGAAATATGTAAAAAAATTTAAAAATTAAAATTTTTGATAAATTTCGACTTTGAAAGCTTTTACATTGGGCCCTAATTGTTTTTCTAATTATTGTTATGCTTCAATAAATAAACATTCGGCTACTGAGCAGTATTTAGAAATAACCATTTCAAAATAAAAATTTTGCTAAAATAAAATATACAGGGTGTCCCAAATTGACTAGCCTAACATGGGCATCTTTCTTATTAGTGAAGATAGAAGTTTGGTTAAATGGGCAATGTTTTGCAGTTTTAGGTGCCGAATCAGATTCCGTTAAGAAAATTTTAAAATTCCGAATAGTTCCGAAGTAATCGTAAAAAAACTGAAAATTGTTATTTTAATAATTGTTATTCAATAAACTTACAATATCAGTCAAAAAATAAATATAATGACGTTGGCTTGTATTATTTAAATATGGGTTTGTTTTACATGGTTGAAAAGAGAAAAAAAAATTCTATTTAACTATGTAAAAATCCAATATGGCGTCCATTTAAAATAAGAGAGTTTGTATCAATATTTTGGAAACCGCCATTTTGAATTTAAATTTGACTTAATTTCTATCTGTATTTTATGAAACCTAGTAACTTTTTTTTGTAAATTTTATAATGACAAAGTTACTTGACATTAAAGAAAATAACGATTTTCAGTTTTTTTACGATTACTTCGGAGCTATTCGGAATTTAAAAATTTTCTTAACGGAATCTGAATCGACACCTAAAACTGCAAAACATTGCCCATTTAACCAAACTTCTATCTCCACTAATAAGAAAAATACCCATGTTAGCTTACTCAATTTGGGACACTGTATATCTTTGGTCCCATTTTTTTCAAAAATTTCAAATAGCACGTCTATGGTTTTTTAGTTTGATCCCGAGTCAAAAATTGTACGGATTCCAAATCTGTAAAGTATTTAAAGATGTGTGATTCGATCTTTGTTTTATTTTGTAATGTGAAAACCCTTAATTATCTGAAAAATTAATATTGTATACTATACTGGTTTTGGACATATCTTATGAAAAAGAACCTCAGGATTCCAAATCTGGCTGATTTTTATCGATACGCCTTAAAATAATGGGGTGCCACGAAAATTTTTTAATTTAAAGGAACAGGGAAAAATGACTTCTATGGAGTTTCTATGGATTATTATGACAGATAGCAAAATTTAAATTAGAAGCTAATATTTTCAAAATTAATTGATCATTTATTTACGTTTCGGGGTTTTAATATAAAAATTTCTATGTGAAATTCCTTAAAAAATTCTTGTTTTCTTTGTAAGTAAGTAACTTTCAATACTTAACAAACCGACATGCTACGTTCTTACTTTAGTTTTCTTTTTCGTTCTTTTTTAGTATGCCTCCAATTATCAGTTCAAGTGAGTCTCGGTCAATTTTGGAAAGATACATGGAGAACGGAATGCCTTGCATAGGTTCATCTAGTAGTTATACTAATAATGCCTGTGGTCCTTTGCCAATAACTTTACCATCGAATCTCTCTCCCGAAGCAAGCTCAGTGAACGCTCTTATAAATGATTTATTTCAGGTACTGTATGTTTTACTTTCTTTCGAACGAATTATGCTTACTGTAATTGTAGGCTGTGACGACTAACGATGTTCCGAAATGTTTGAGCTGTGAAGATGGTACTGCTGCATCATCTACTTGCAAAGATTGCAGTGAATTACTCTGTGATCCATGTTTGCGAGCACATAGACGTGTTAGAATAACCAAAGATCACAGAATTGTAAAATTTGCGAACGATGTGAATAATATACCCGATTGTTTAAGCACAATTGGGTCAACCAGTCAGGTATGAATACTATTAATTATATTTCTTAAACTAGCAATACCTTTTTATATGATTAAACATTTTTTTATTTTATTCGAGATAATTTTAAATTTTTTTATTTTTGTGCACTGGGGCGTTCCAAAAAAATTAAAATTTATTCTTTCTCTGATATTAAAATATTGCAGAACATTAAAAAAAAATTGTCAAAATTTTAAGAGGTTCCTCATCGAACTTGAAGATTTCCCATTTAAATAACAGCAAAATTATTTTTTAACACAATTCACTCTCCCCAACTATGTAATCATTTTTTTTCATAAAATTAATTGATCTTTTATCGGCATTAAATTCTCGACAAAAAAACTCATTGAGTCAAATTTCTATTGTTAATATTTTACTTAGTACCTAAAGGACTTAGTTTAAATTTGTTAAAATTGCATGTTTTTTCAATTTAAAAATTAAACTATTAGAGATAGGTAAAAAAGATAAATGCACTACAAAATAATCTGCAACAAGTTTGTTGTATAATTAATAGTTAGCAAGTTATAGACTCGCCAAATCTTATTTTTATGATTTTTTAATTAAAGGAGATATACTACTCGGGAAAAATGTTTTTATAACAATGAGATTTTGTTGTAGAGAATTCGGTGTTGATAAAGGATCGTCAATTAATTTTATGGAAAAAAAAGATTACATGGTTTGCGCGAGTAAAAAATATTAAATCATTTTCCTATGTTAATTAAATGGGAAATCTGTAAGTTCGATGGGGGTCCTCTTAAAATTGGAATTAACGGCTGAGTTTTTAGCAAAATTTTAATTTAAAAAAAAATGTTACCACTGGAATTATACACACATCCCTCGATTTATGATTGTTGCCCATTTCATGTGATACGCGGTCAAAAACCGTGTAAATTAAGGTTTCTGAAATTGCAGAAAGAAGTTATAAAACCCTTTATTTTGTACAGGCTAAGAAAAAAATAGGAATACGTATTTTAAAAAACCAAAATAATTTTAATCGGTGCTGTAATTCAAAGATCTTCTCTTGTAGACTGACTCAAACTCCCTATCTTCGTCAAGCCTTACTTCATTTCCATTATTAATGTTTATATTTTTAGATGAAGTTTGTAATAACTCATCTTCTGATAAACATCTATTTGCTCGCGTAAAATATAACCGCGTATAAAAAGTACCCCATTAATAAAGGACGAATTTGCCGCCTAATTCGAGGTCTTTGTGGATTTGCACATAGTCCATTCTTTAGTTTTTGAATAATCAATTTAATCCTATTTAGTGAGAAAAAATTGTTGAAACTATTAAAATAAACTTTCTTTTTTAAGGGGGTATTCTGGTGTAGAGGCATGAATTTCAGGTAATTTTTGAAGTGCCGTAAAAAAAGGCAATCAAATTTTTACTATCCATTTTTTCATAAGAGATTTATTAACATTACAAGAATACAGAAAAAATTCAAAAAATTAGCAGCTGGAAAAGTGGGGGGTCTCAAAAAATTGGGACGTGACCATACCCACGATTCCAACCCTCCTAGCAATCTGAAACAAAAAAAAAGATTATTAATCTAGAGTAATGTCGCAATGTCTGGAACTACAGAACAGTTAAAAATTTTTTTCACAAAATGGCGACTGCCCGAAAAAAAAAACAATTTTTGTACCACTTTTTTTGACTTTTTCGAATTTTTTTAAAAATAGAAAAACTTGAAATTTGGGGATGAGGATAGTTCCAGATATAGAGAACTATAAAAAAGACTGAAAAAATTTCAGGTAAATCGGTTCAGTAGAACTTGTGAAATCATGGGTATCGTTTCGAAAATGACAGTTTCGAGAAAAACGCGTTCCGGAAATTTTACTCATAGCATGATACGCTATTTACAATAGCTGTAACTTTTTAAATGAAATTTTGAAAAATCCTATAAGTGCATATTCTTGAATATCTAAACTTCGGAAATATGAAAAAAATTCGATTTTTTTAATTTTCTAGACCAGAATACCCCCTTAACCTTTCGCATACTAGGTGACTAAATGTCACATGCCATACTAGGTGGGGTTTGCCATACCCCGAAAATAAAATGAAATAAAATCCACAAAGTTGTACTTTATCGCAGTTCAATGATAAAAAATTTTAATAATGAATAGGTTTAAGTAAAACACAATGTATTTTCTCGCTCCCTTCTACTCATTGCTATGGTAAATACGTTTTTCCAATATAAAATCGATATTTACTAAATTAATTTAAAATTTTTGATTTGAAGGAGCTTATGGTAAATTATATTAATGTAATAAATACGAGGATGTGCGCATTCGAGCTCAAAGTGGCACATTTCCGATCGAGGGAGGCAAATGAAGCGCGACGCGGAGCGGCGCGCTTCATTTTCCCGAGATCGGAATGTGGCCACTTTGAGCTCGAATGTGGACACTCGACTTTAAGCGTGATTCACAAGGGTTTACGCCAATATATTAGTAAAAAATCAATTGAATAATTTGAATCGTTCCTTCTCACTCTTATTCACATGATTGTCGTATCTTTCCGCTCCCTTCCACTCATTGCTATAGTAAATACGTTTTTTTGAACATAATATCGATATTTACTATACTAAATTTATGATTTGAAAGAGCGTAGGATAAATTAGACAAATCTAATGAATACGAGGATGTGCGCATTCGAGCGAAAAGTGGCACATTTTCGAGCGAGGGAAGCAAATGAAGCGCGACGCGGAGCGGCGCGCTTCATTTTCCCGAGATCGGAATGTGCCACTTTGAGCTCGAATGTGCACACTCGGTTTTAAGCACGATTACCAAGCGTCCCGTTTTAACAAGAAAAAAATTGGTCACGTTAGTTATACCCCACCTCGTACACGGCATTAAAAAAAAATAATTTTCAACTGTGTTTTAATGAATTCTTAATTCTAGGCTAGTAATGCTCCGTGTACCTCTACCGCCGTTGGTTCTGGTATTTCTGTCTGCGATCTCCAACACGAACCCAGACTATTCTGTGAGAATTGCCTGGCAGTTGTATGTGCTGATTGTAGAATAAACCACCCTTGCCATCAAATGATACGGCTTCAAACTGCAATAGAATCGGCCCGATTAATGACCGGGAAACTTACTAAAGAAACGAGATCTGGCATTATTGCCATTCGCGAAGCAATTGATAATATTCAACGTCGTACTGAGTCTGTCGAACATAGAGCTCACCAAGTTGCTGCCCACGTAAGAGATATAACAAAAAGGTAAGACTTTAATTTTTTTTCATTCTTGATCACGCTGCAGGATTAACATTTGTTGCCAAAAATGACAGTCCACATTCTCACCAAACATTTTTAATAGGTACGTGACATTATTGGAGGAACGCGAACGTGAATTAATACGCCGCATCGAAGACGCAAGAATAGTCAAACGTAACGCCCTTCACGCTCAAATGGAAAACTTGAGAATTTCTTTAACCAAATTAGCCAAACTATCCGACATTCTGAACGAAGCCTTAGAAGGAGTAACCGGAATAGATATTATTTGTTTCAACGAAAGAGTATCAAACGAGCTAAAACAGATCCATGCAAACATTACCGACTTTGTTCCATGCGAAGACGATAACATCGTGTTTATTCCACCAGATTTGAACCTTTTGCAGGCCATTATATCTTTGGGCACTTTAAATGTGTCCAGCAGCAATTACTTCCTACAAGGAAGAATGTCAGGTTTTCCATTTCTTCCACCCATCGAACCTGAAATTTTACTAGGACCTTTAGGTCGTCCCATTCTAGGAGCCGTAAGACCAGTTGTCGTTCGAGAGTACAGAACCGTTTCGTTAGTATTGGGAGGCACAGAAGGCGAAGCTAACGGCCAGTTTTGTCGACCATGGGGCGTCTGTTGCGACCGCGTTGGTAACATCATTGTTGCAGATCGTAGCAACAATAGAATTCAAATTTTCAGACCAAATGGTTCATTTTCTCACCAATTTGGCAGCCACGGTACTGGCGAGGGACAGTTTGACAGACCTGCTGGTATTGCTGTCGATCCAAAAGGTCATCTCGTTATTAGCGATAAAGACAACCACAGAATTCAGATAGTTACGATGGAAGGAAACTTTGTGTTAATGTTCGGAGAGAAGGGTTGTCGCGACGGGCAATTTAATTATCCTTGGGATGTTGCTGTGAATTCTATTGGCAATATTGTAGTATCTGATACTCGCAATCATCGTGTCCAGTTGTTTAGCAACGAAGGCACTTTTATTAACAAATATGGCTTTGACGGTTCTAATCCGCTTTGGAAGCAATTCGATTCGCCTCGAGGCGTATGTTTTAGTCCCAATGGAAGCGTAATCGTAACAGATTTTAATAATCATCGAATTGTTATTCTTGATCACCGTTTTGAACAGGGTCAATGTCTAGGCTGCGAGGGTAGTGGAATTAAAGAGTTCCTTCGTCCACAAGGCATAATATGCGACGACGAAGGTCGAATCATAGTCGCGGATTCCCGCAATCATCGCATACAGGTATTCGAGAAGAACGGTACATTTTTGTGGAAAATTGGTCAACTGGGTCATGGTATAGGTGAGATGGATCGCCCGAGTGGCATTTGCCTTAATCCTGACGGTCACATTATCGTGGTTGACTTTGGCAATGATAGAGTGCAAATATTTTGATACTGGTCCTGTTCTTTCTATTTTTATACAATAGTTTATTCTATACATTAATAACTAATAGCATGTTGAATAATGACATCTACCTCAATGTCTTCAGGGTTTACCCGTCTCAGGAATTTCTTCCCATATGTGTCTCTTATTATTATCAAATGTTTTTTTTGTAGATTTAAATTTACATGTGCCAATGTTACTATCGAAAGTAATATCAGACCATAGGTTCTGTTAGAACTGAAATGGTCCAAATTTGGTTCTTGTTGTAATCAGTTAGTCAGTTTAGATCTAGTTTATCTGAAGTTTTAGTTACCATATATTGTTATCTGCATTTCTGTAACGTACAGACTGATCTTAAAGACTGATGGATTTTTTACTACATTTTACACAAGTATTTTTATAACGTGAACAATCTCAGGCATTTAATGCAATGTAAGACTGAAATTTATATACTGTATTAAAAAGCGAAAATCATTTTGGTTTTCTTCTTTTTTTTGTTATGCAAATAATGTAGTAGCTTAATGATTTTTTTGAAAATGATTATTGTGGTTTTGGATACATGAATATCAAAAACTTTTGTTGATATTATGAATATTGTTTTTTCGAGTCCAGACTAAGACTTTTGCTTTGTGTATATCTAGTTCGGTGGTGCTGTATTTAAAAAACTTATTAACTTTGGATTATTAAATTTATAAAAGAAGCATTAATAGATCAATGTATAACTGAGATTTGTATTCATTGACTCGATTATCGGATGTCGCTTTTCTTTATAAATTTGGTAATTGTCAATGTACCTTACATGATGAAACCGCCACCAACGATTCATTTAAATCAATCTTAATTCTAGAGTTACTATTGAATATGTCGATAAGTAAAAAAATTGTAGGTATAAACTTAAAAGCCTACCCTCGGAATTGTTATAAACATTTTTTAATAACATCTAAATTTCTGAATGATTTATTCTGAAGTAGACAGAGGCCTTAAACTTTTAAAAAAATTAGTCTTTGGAGCTAAATGTGTTATTTTACAATTTTAACAAAGTGTTTGGAAAAGTAACCGAGTGTGTACTTTATGTGCTTTTTCTGTTTTAAAATTAGGTAAATTTAAATATTGGCAATTTGTATTTGTGAATTATATTTATGTATACTAATCTCGAACAGAATTAGAAAAGGATATTTTCTAATTTTGGTTTCGTCTTTAAGACATAAATTAAGTGATGAAATTAATAATGATCAGATTAAATCGTGTGCTGCATCATAATATTGTGTTGTTACGCTGGGTAATTCAGAATTATTCGATTTTCTAAGTTTAGAATAATAATGTTGTAATGTTTAAATAATCTTGGTGCATTACTGTAATATCGTGTCATTGATGTATTGATTTGAATAGATGATTAGACTTATAGGAGATGTTCGAGACTGAATAGCTAATGGTGTGTAAGTAAAAAATCAAAGTTTAAAAAAATGTTGTAGGTATTAAATTGTTTTTTTTTTTTGATTTTCGCTCTTGATACTTATACTTTGCAATATAAAGAGCGCTTCTATAAAAATCTATTTTTGTTTTTGTATTTAGATTTAGTAGTCATAATGTGGATAATATAAGTTTTAAATGTGAATCTTTCGTTAATTTTACAAAACATTGATATGTACATGACTGATCAATTTACGTAGTTGTAAGTTTTTAGTGTGTATGTGTTCAATTCGTTTATTATTGCTGAAGTACTGTTGTACTTCTGTTTGTCCATTTACTAAGATTAATAATGAAATTGCATGAATTACCCGATTACCATTATTACATGGTTAGTTATTAGTTTTTATTCTTATGTGTAGTAAGTTTATATTAACTAATAGTCAAATAATTTTGTTAGTTCTGCATTTTTTTAGTATTTCATACAATCTATGGTTTATATTTTTTTATGTTCACCTTGTAGTAATGGTGCAATGTGTGTAATAAATAGTTCCTAATGAATTTTTTTTCTTTCTATTCCTCAACTTTCAATTTTAACATTTTTCAGTGTTTCAATAATTCCATGGCGAACGAAAAAGTAATTGATAAATTTTAATGATTTTCGTACTTAAAGGAACCATTTTTGATTTTTGGCCAAATTCAATGCACAACACTTTACAAGTTTGGCCCGAACTTAACATTATGAATAGTTTAATTTTAATAAATATTAAAATAAAATTCTTTAACTTGGGTACTATTGATTATTACTATATTCTTTTGTAATTTTGAAACTTATTTTAATTAAATTCAAGAATAGTTTTTGGCGAAAGATATAAAGCTATATGGTTTTTTTATTGTTTATTATAATTACTTATTTATAGATATTAAAAAATGCTTACATTCGATCAACCAGTTTATTTTTAACAATTTTAATTACAAGCAATTTTTTGTATGTAGTCAGTCCCTTACATTAGTTAGAATTAGGCGTAATTCTACATTAAAACGTCACGATGACCATTTTCTAATTTCCTGAATTACGTAACTTTCAGATTATTCTCATTAAAAACCCCCTACGTTAAAAATAAATCTAAAGAATAGCATCAAAAAAATCTTTTTAGGATAATCGTACTTTGGAATATTTAAAAACTATTTTTGCTCAAATTTCATCCCATTTAATTAAGTACTAATACATTTTGTATTCTAATTACCTAAACCATAATTATTAGTTTTACAGCAACAAACATAATCTTACAAGTAAATTATACATACAGAAATATTTTCATCTACAAAAACAAATTAACATTGGCAGTCTTACCTCTATTAAAATATTAAATTGCGAAACGGATTCTAATATAATTACAAATTGATAAGGAGTAATTGTCTGCGGAAATGGAAATCTAACACTACTTAATAATAAATTCTACACAATCTGTAAATTGTCAATTGTATGATGCAATTCTAATTGTGTGATTGTAATAAAATAAAGGAGAAATTGTATTGAAAGAATTTAGAAACTATTGCATTGTTCAGTTTTTTTGTCGTTTAATACTTACGAAAAATGCTTAAAAGTCAACAAATTGTTTTTATGCGTACAAACCAATACATAGTTTCCGTTAAACTAATCTTATTTCTCAATTTTTTTATTGAGATTCAAATATACAAGCGTAAAAATTAATACTTATTGCTTTTTCACAAAAAATTATTAAATTTACAAATTCAATTTTTTTACATATAATTAATTACATTAGGGGTGCACTTATTAATTCAAAAAGGAACTAATTTCTAATTTCAGTTCTGCTGAACGACTTTGTTTTATTTCCTATATAAATTTATCAGATCTTGTAGTTGACGTAATTAAACTAAATGATTGTACTGTACAATGTAAAAAATACTTTTACTTATGGCTAGCTTCGAATTAATTACATTTGCTAAACAATTTTATTATAAAACTAGTACGCTAGCTTTGTACTTTTATAATTGCCTACACACATTTCTAATCTATCTGACTGCTATCTCATTCCTTTAAAATGTTATGAAACATTGTTCAAAATTAGTTCTAATTTTTATTGGAAAATTTAAAAACAATTTTATAATAAAAACAATATTTTTATGCAGTTTGTTACGTAATTAAGTAATAATTAACTAATATTTCTCAATAATTATGTACATACTGCAACAGAAAGATCTTAAGACTAGCATTTACGTCTTTTACAAAGGTACACCCATACTTTAATAAAATAATAAAATTATGACACTAAAAATTCAAATAAATCGAAATTAATTTATGCCTCGACATTATAAAATAAAGGCACCCCTAACTGAAGCCATAAATTATTCCTATGTACAGAAAATTTATAAAAAGGAGACAGCACAGCTACACTCGTTTTTTAATCGTTTACTATGAAGATCGTCGTTTATATTAGTAACAGTTTAGAAATACTGATGAAATACATTGTTTCTTTTATAAGTTGTTTGAATGTCTTACAGTTACAGGAGCATCATCATTCATTTCACTGTTATCATTATGTTCTGTTAAAAATTGTGATTCAGATTGCAAACCCCCAACTCTACTTGCATTGCTGGAAGTAGTTTCTCCTGCAATTAAAACCCAAAATAATATTTGGCAATGAACCTTAAAATATGTTTGCCGATGTTTAAAGTCCGAAAAATATTTATTATTTAAATATTGAGCAAGCAGACAATTTCTTAAGTAATTTAGATATTACCTGTGATTGGACAAGGAGGACCTTTTATGCGACAAGTATTATAGGAACCACATTGGTTACATTTTAATCCTACTACGTGAAATTTAACGGTACTTTCCTAAAAGAACACGATAATATAGATTTTTTTAACTGCAACAAATATCAGTCACCAACTTACTTTATGGCAATCTTTACATAAAATATCGGCCATATAATTGCTATATTCTGGAGGCATAGGTGTATGTGTAACTTCATTATCGAGATATTTCCATAGCTGAGTCATATCCATCAAAGAGGTTTGACAAATTGGGCATGCATAATGGCCTGATTGCAGCAATTGCTCAAAGCAAGTGCGATGTAACAAATGCCCACAGTCCGGTATATGACAAGGAATACGAGAAGTATGAATATCTTCCAGACACACTGGACAATTTGCACGTGAGACGTTTTCGACACACTACAAAGTATATTTAAAATTGTTTAGAATTTGCTTTGTATGCAGTGCCATTCGTAATAAAATGGAGTATTTACATACCTTGTGTCCATTTTTTAATTGCACAGGTAAACACATATTACACTTTTCACAATGAAAGAATCTATCGGCACCTCCAATGCGACATATTCCACAACCAGTGCAGTGATACTGATTTTTATCTTCATCATCAAATAAATTGCATTCTAAACATGTGTACTAAAAATAATCCTATTTAATTTAACATAGAACAAAAATTAATACTATAAACAATTTTGTTATTGAATAAATCTTTGATGTTGGCCCGTTACATCCAATATCTAATTTATCTTAACTTACAATAATTTTGATAAGAACAAGGATGATTCCTAAGCATGATATTTGAAATGTTACACTTTAAAATCATGTTTTAGATAAATAATACATTATGATAATAAAGACATGTTTAACTTCAGATACCCATGTAATTAAGTGGAATACCTATTAATTCTTTAATAATCTACATTACAAGAGGTTTAAAGCAAAATGTTTTAATTTACTTAGTATACTTTCAATTATTAGTAATTTAAACTAATCAAAAGTTCAAATATGCCAATGCATGCCGCTTACATTGACCTTTATCATTTCAATTAATTTTTACAAGCGCAATTCTATCCGAAATATAACGATGCAATAATTTATATTGGATGACTTTGATCGTATTAATCATAGTTCGTTTTCATTGTGGCTTCAATTTTTAATGATAATAGTTTGTACCTTTCCAAACCTTATTCCACAATTTTGGCATTCGGCTTGTACAGGCTGCCTTGTTTCACATAATGTACAAATCAATTCTGTGACTTCTTTTCGATTAACCGTGTGATCCTCTTTTTCGTCGTGACAAAATCTGCATGTATAAACCCTATTGCAACAAGGAGTCTAAAAGATTAACACGGCTTTAAAATAGTGAACAGCACACCTATTGTATTTACAGCAAAAACAAAGCAATTTATAAATAGCAAACATGACTTTGCATTAACAGTATAATTTTCGAACGTGGTTATTTATATAAAAATCATAAAGAATCTTAAAAGTATGTTAATTAATGTTTGCTATTTTTCAATTCGTTTTTGCTAACCAAATTGGACATTACGTACCACGAATTTTGATTTTCTTTTGTAATGGGCACAGCCAATAGGTTTTATTACATCTTCGGGGGGTCCTTCGGCCCCAGGAGTAGCTGCCATTTTTTCAGATTATTATAAAATGTGAAACTTTCACGTCTCGATCAATTCTCCATAGCACTAACTGGTTCTGAACATTGCTACTACAAATTTACTTATGTCGGTAAAAAAGCGTTTGGTTAGCGATGGCATGAATGACACACCACAAAATACCCACAGAAAGAAACGACGGTTCAGCTTCGACATTTTCATATAAATATATATTTACGTTATTTTTCTTACGTTGGCAGGCCAATAATAGGATTAACCATGGCGAAATAACTACATATTTCGCAAAATTTTAACTTTGACTAAGAAATAAATTTGTAGTTTCGTCATTTTTGATCTAATTGTTAAAAACGTCATTAATTTCGAATTCTCAAACTTTTTCTTTTAAGATACGGGCGACTAATTAAAGATTGATATTGACGGTTTATTTTATCGATACGCAATTTAATATTAAATAAATCGCGGCCTGGTTAATTTGTATATATACAAATAAATACGTTTTGTAATAACAACAAACATGAAAATACAGTATTCATAAATAGATTTTATTAGCGCAAAATACTTAATTTAAAAATCTCCATATTTATGGGGATAATTCGATTTTGCGCGTACCAAACTGGGCCCACCTAAAATCGGCTGTTGATTTTTTTCACGAACTTTCTACCTAATGACACATTAAATGTGTGCCATTCTACAATAAATTATTGACGTTCATCACAAATTAAATAAGAATTCAACTATTCTATTGTGATTATAAACATTTCAGTAAGTATTTTTTTAAAGAGATTACATTCCTATCGTTTATTAATTTTATTTTAGTTTAAATGGCTGACAAAGACAAGGCCAAGGAACAAGTAAACATAGAGCAAGATCTACAAGATGAAGAGCAATTCGCAGTAGACGATGTGAGCAAAATAATAAAAGATGCAATCGAAACAGTTATAGGCGGAAGTGGATACAATCAGGAAAAGGTGAACAAATTGACAACGTCCGTTGTGGAAGTTTGCACCTCTGAATTGACAAAATTAATGAAACCCTATAAATACATAGTCACTTGCACCATTATGCAAAAGAACGGGGCAGGCTTGCATACAGCTAGTTCCTGTTATTGGGATAACAACACCGACGGTAGCTGCACAGTTCGTTGGGAAAACAAAACCATGTTCTGTATTGTATCGGTGTATGGATTGGCGATATAAACGAAGAGATAGGTTAATTAAATTACTTAAAACTATTCTTATATGTCTGAAGCTAGTGAATATACTTATATTTATAATTTTATATTAATTTGAAATTTATTTTATGTGTATAAAGTAAGAGCACAATACATTGGAGATTAATAAAAATACTCATGTATTATTAGATATTAATTTTTAAAAAGACTAATTTAATATAATCTCTTTCCAAATTAAAATAAAGATGTATTAAAGTTTATGTTTTTTAAATAACCTACATAAATTGTTGGGATACGCCGCTGACGTCGCTGATTCAGTTACGCCCCAAATATTCCCGGACTCCCCTTGAAGAGATATGTTTGTCGTCATCAATATATTTTTGACTTTAAGGTAGTGCTGCATGAACGCAAATAATTTTTTATATTATTTAAGAGTTTTCGTGTAATTTGAATGTAAATGAGTGAACGAATTCGAAGTGATAGTGCGAGATATCAGCAAGGATATCAAACGAATCCGACAAAAATGCCTGACAGCGATTTGGGCACTCGAAAAACATTATTTGTGCTAGTTATAGTTGTAGGATGCTTCGCAGTACTTTGGCCTAAAGTATTTTACCCCATGTTAGTAGGCCCTACAAATCAAAGAATGAAGCCTAGTAAACTCGACAAAGGTAAATCTAACACAATGCCATGGAGAACGTCTAAAAATCTTTCTCTAAATGTTGTTTAGGATGCTGTGATGTTATATCAGATATAGATGTAAATACCATTAAAATACTATCTGAATTATGTAATAATATTGTACAGTCAACTGACGACAAACCCTTAAAGAGCAACGAAATAATAATACAATGTCGTACTATGATTTTGAACGAATGTGGAATCGATATATCAGCTATTTTAGAAGAACAAGTCCGACTTGGTCGTACTTTTAAACAAATTGTAGAAGAAGTTAGGTCTTTAAATGGATCTTTATGTTTGAAATATAAATTTGGGATTTCACCTTCCAAATTGGGTGCTTCCCATAGAATTCGAGTCAATTTATCGCCAGTCTGTAAGGATTTTGGATTGAATCCCTTTTTGCATTTATTAACAACGATTTTAGATAATGTCTAATGTGAGATTTTATAATTAATTTATTTGGATTTACAATTAATTGCATCTGCTGTGTACGATGCTTCTTACACTAATATTATAACTTAATTACTATCGACCGTGGATAATATTATAAGACACTGATTAACAAGTATTTTTACTAACAAAATGTTTGATTTTAATAACTGATTTCATAAAAAATATGCATTACGATAAACTTTTATTTATGCAGTTTGGATCAAGTTGTTTTAATGTTAATTCTCTTAATAATCCAAAATAGTTTGCATAGTTGAATGAGTTGTCATGATTGCAACAATTTTTAATTGATTTAAAATCAGCATTTGAGAGATTAATTGGCTTGATTTGCAGATATCAGACAAGAACGACCAACGCATTTAAGGCCAGAAATGTTGCATCCTGCTTTAAGGGAAAAGGGTAGAGCTATCGCCGAGCCATATACGAAAAGCACTCAACCGCGAGTTTTGGAAGGCAGGGTAAAGTTTTCTATGATGTTTCTAGAAGATTAAATATGTTTTATAGTTTTCGATGCAGCTATAATTTTTATAAATATACATAAAACACATGCCAGCTGTACATGTATTTGCTTCCAAGAGTTTAAAAATAGCATTTGTTTGCTCAATATTATTTAAATGCTTTAATGTTTGTATATTATAATATCTTTTTCTAATTGCTGCATTTGACTATTTTATAACATATTGATTTTATAGTCACACATTAAAAATAGCACCCAAAAAGAATTACGTTTTTAGTTATTCATTGGAATCGACTTGTACTCAGTAATAAATGATATCATTTTTTAGAAATCAATTAGAAAAAAATGTTTTGTTCTTCACCCACTACAATTAGTAATAATCGATTCGAATGAGTTATTTATGAGATATTATTTATTTTGTATTACTAAGATTCGTTCATTAAAACGAATAAAAAATTAGAATAAATGTAAGATTTTTTTAAATTATTTAAAAATGATATTTTGTCTTATTCCAGCCAGGACCAGTACCGGGTGTACGGCCCCCAATGGGTGGTGCTGGGCATGTAGTGCATTCGCAAAAAGGAACAGGTTCTATGGGTGTTATTATGCCGATTTATACGATTGGAATAGTGATATTTTTCTCTTACACCCTTATGAAGGTATGTTTAATCCTTATTAAATTTTTAAAATCTAAAATCTAAATTGTTTATAGCTATTATTTAAGAAGAAAACTGAAGGAGCAGGTGCACCGCTTTATCCTCCAGTAGAACCATCCATGACTTTTAAAAGAGACGTGTTTGAAACTCAAAAAGTACATACCACACAAAGGCCTGGTTCAAGTAAGTTAGGTGTGTATGATTTTAACTAAATGTTGTTTAAATGTGGGTACATTTGTAATTACGATTTTATGCTGCTTGCTAGGCTGGAAAGAACGGGATGCAAGTAAGTTTAAGAAAGAATTTTGTATAGCAATCTTTGTTATCATTTTTCTAGCATGTCACAGAATCATAGCGAAGTATTTTAATAAATTATACGTTTGTGTATCGTTCATATTATTGTTGTCGAAAAATACTAGTACTTTAAAATTTAATAATAGAACTTGAATTGTTTTAATGAAAAACATACAGCCAAATCTCGTAAGTATGAACTCGTTTGCTATGTTCAAAAGATTCATATTAGCGGGGGGTATGTAGTAACGGCCATACTAAAGAAGTTAGGTCGAAAATAGTTCATATTAGCGAGCAAAGAAATGAAGACAAACGTTTATTAACTACTAAAATGTGAAGTAATTTTAGATTACATAAATATTCTGAAATAGATCATAATTTGGCGTTTACTTTTAATTAAAAATTCAAAAAGCTCTCACTTAAATTTGAATATGTTAAATAATTATTTATATTCTTACGTTTCGATTTAGAAGACACATTTGTTTACATTTAGTGGTTTCTCGTGGTCACGCGCTGTAAGGGTTCATGTTAGCGGGGTAGTTTTACATGGTAAACGTTTTAATAAAAGTGTTCATACTATTGGGGGTTCATATTAGTCTGTTCATATAAGCGGAAACCATTTCCATGTATTTTCTACGAGTGAATTATGTTTCTTCATAGTGTTCATACTAGCGAGGTTTTACTGTATATATAAGTTGATCTATTTATAAATCGTACAAAGAACAATGTTCAAAAAGAAGGAAAAATGGCTGATTGTGGGCCGAGTTTTAAAATATTATTTTTAGAAAACATCAAATTCTAATTTGTCAACGCATGGAGGTAAATTATTTGGGGAAGTTTTTCAAAAGGCGATCTATAAGAATAATGATAAATACGATTTTTGCACATGTTTTGTTGGTGCTCGATCATTTCGTTGCTGAAATTATTGTCACCAGTTCAAGATTATATCAAAGAACCTCATGTAAAACTAAATTATTTCTACAAAAACTTAGTTTCGATAAATGTTTCATAAATGACGATTAACTCTTTTATGTGTAATAAAAGGCGTTATCAGTTTTAGTTAGTAATTGATAATGATTATGTTCTCCAAATTAATATTTTAAAATGAGTTCAAAAACCATCATTTTATTACTGTGCCCACGATCGAGATTTTTTCGTTCATTTTAAATATTATTCTTTGATTTATATGTTGAGTAATTTTTTAATTTATCACCGTAAAAAAACGACCACCTAATACAATACACTACAAAATAAGAATTTTTATATTTTTAGTTTTAATGTGATT
Source organism: Sinopyrophorus schimmeli (assembly GCA_036325965.1). Taxonomy (NCBI): domain Eukaryota; kingdom Metazoa; phylum Arthropoda; class Insecta; order Coleoptera; family Elateridae; genus Sinopyrophorus; species Sinopyrophorus schimmeli. The sequence continues at coordinate 891,410 of JARFIZ010000110.1, forward strand.
CATTCCTGAATAAAAATAGGATAGAAAAAAGTAAATTTAGATATTGAAACGATGGGGTTCGCTTAATACAATGTGCAATTAATTTCATTTTTATACAAAACAATTTCATTCAATTTTCATCGTAAAATACATCATCAATTGTCTAGAGTGGTGCAGGAGGGACTTGCAACAATTATTTAAACACCTTTTATATTTTTAATGATGTAAACGCATGTGTGTTAGAGTATGTATGTCTATAGGAGATGAAGAACTGGACCTCTTACGCCAACGTCTTCGCGAAACAGAATTGGCGATGGAACGCGTCGTGGCTCAGATGGCTCAAGTACCCCTTAGGTCACAGGTGTGCTATCCACACCCTCCTGCCCGCACTAGCGGCTTGGCTTAGCTTTTTTACTTGCTTTTTTTGTTAAACTACAATTTTACTTGCTTTCAATTATAGCTTGTTTATAACTAATACGGTGTTCTAAAATCAAATATTTGATGGTCGTACTAAATTATATTTCATGTTATTTATTTAAAAAAAAATGGAAGTTGTCTATGTATTTGAAACTAACGCTTCTTTAAAGAACTACGTTTAGATTTTGTATTGTTTATTCGTAGTCGTTAATGCCATGACGGCCTTACTGGATGAAGTAGACCAGGAATTGGAAGCACGCAGAAGAGCCAGTGAGGTTGCTAGTCAGGTATTGGAAGTGTTCCAACTATGCAGATCGCATATCCTTAACAATAAAATGTAACAACCTAACATTAGGCTTTGCTGCACTATTTTTTTGCTTTAGCAGCCTAGTAGCTTTTTTACGGTTTTTTTAATACATTTTGCAGATTTTTTTTATTATACAGCTACACAAATTAAATTCGCTACATTAATCCTTATTTATTATTTAGCATTTCGTTTTACTTTTATATAGGTTTTTATTATTTGTTAAACATTGATGTTTTCGAACTACAAAAAAAACATTTTTTTAATTGATAAGTTTTTTGTAGAAGGACTCTCTTTCAAATGGTACAACCTTAGCTAATGGAAGCGCAAAAAAAGCACACGAACCTGAACAACCTTCTGTTAAGGTATTGGGTATGGAAATGACTGCTAGTTGCGAAGGTGGTCAAAAATGGAGTCGCCCAGAATCACCCATTATTCCACAGCCTCCACCACCGGTGGAATTAGATCCCCCCCAAGTAAGAAAAATACTGATCTTTGTCATCATGTTCTAATTACCTTTTTTTTAGGAAATATTTTTAGAAGGAACTTTGCCTGCACAATCACAATTGCTTGTTGCTGAATCAACTATCGAAGAAGAACCTAATTCTTCTTCGGATCCACCTGTAGTTTTGGCTAGTAAAATGACACTTTCGGTAATTAGTTTGGATTCTCTAGAAGGTGGTAAGTATTAATTAAAATTAAGTATATATTGTGATGATTTCAAAATACAAGTATCATCCGACAGAGAGCGATTAATAAGTTGCCTAAAAATGCCTTACTAAGAGAAATCACTCTAGTCGAACTTGATAAGCAATATAAAAACCTATATTTATGAATTTTAAGACTGAAAATACTACCTATTATATTTTTTTAATTTTAGTGCTGTAATAATCCAAAATATCGCGTAATGCCAAATTTGTTTGCTAATTATATACCGGATTAAGTCGCATTTCGAATTAATCGAACTCGCGCTAATCGGGGGATATTGTAATACTTTTGAAACAAATTTTTTTCAATTACGTATTTAAGATATCGTAAATGAGCTATTTTATAATTTTAGGTATCGGAACTGAAGCTGATGAAGCACAGAAATTACGCAATGGTGATGTTACTACACAGGACGATTTACTTGACGAATCAAAATATACAACTGCAAGTGCAGCTACAACAGCAGAGCATGATTTGCTTGATGTAAGTGACGTTTACCATTTTTTTAACCTCGTATACATTGAAAGAATTTTAGGAGGAATGTACTGAAAGTGAAGAAGAGATAGATATAGAATTAGACAAAGTACCTGAATACGTTGTAGATAATGGGGTGCAAGAGAAAGAAGACACTCAAAACGATATTGATGATGAACTAGAATCAGAAGAAGAAATTGAAGAAGTTGAAGTTAGTGAGGAAGAGGTTTCCGAAGAAGATGAAATACCACAACCTAAATTAGAAACTAAGATAGATACGAAACCAGAACCAACAATAACAAAATCAGGAGTTAAATTTATTGAAGTGGAAGATGATGAGGAAGAAGTAGAAGAGGAGGAAGAGGAAGAAGAAATAGAAGAAGAAGAGGAGGTCGAGGAAGAAGACGACGAAGATAATGAAGAGATAGTAGTAACAAAAAAAACTGAAACAAATAAATTTATGACTCCTGAAGTAATAGAAAGTATAGGAGATGTTATAGATGATGTAATAGATATGGGAACAAGACTTTCGGAGCGTATAGTCGCGGAGAAAAATGCCAATGAAGATGTTGAAATAGAAGATATTTTAAATGAAAATGAAGTTACAGAAAGTATAACAAACAAAGATTTAAATAAAAACGATACTCAAGAAGCTCAAATAGAAACTGAAGAAAATGCCAATGAATTTTAAAAATAAATACGAAAAATGTGTATCATGCTATTTAGTCACTATTGTGTGGTTTTTTACTGAATAGCTAATTGTGTAGACTGTCCCATAAAATGATATATGATATTTTATTGTAATTTCAGTTCTTTTAATTTAGGTTCATAGCAATGTTAAGTTTTTGTTACACATATTCTAAATAACGTTATATATTTTAGTAAACTCATAATGGGTATTCTCTTAATGTTTTTACCTGTAATTATCTATTACATGTTACTTAGAAATTGTAATCATTTATCATTGAAATAGTTTTACTCATATCATTATATTTCACTATTGTTTTTTTCTTAACTTGAAATTGTGTTCATCAGTATTGTATTTTGAAATCTAGTTTCCCTTAACTTTAAACTTATTGATATAAGCAGACTCTATTTAATTAATTAGGCTGTAATTTATTTATGCAAGCTACAATATATTTATTGTTTGTGTTGTTTAAATTTTTAAATGTAACATTTAATGTAATTGTTTGGTACATATTTTAAGAATGTAAGACATCAAAAAGTTTCTTTATTTGAATTTTAAAACTTCTTGAAAGTTGTTATCTAAATATGAGTTGAAATTCATTTTAATTACTCGTTATTAATACTAATGTATCGAAAAACCTAAGAACTTCAATAAAATAAATATGTTACTAATGTTTTTATTAAATACTAAATTCGTTTGATTCTTACATTCAATTTTTGTTCAAATTAAAATAAAAGTAATGTATCTGAATGTTGAAAAGGACCTTTTTACCAAAATCCCAATAGCTTATGGTATTTGAGAAACCTTTAACAAGTATTAGTATTAAGTGTTTTCTAGTCTAAAATCAAACTTAAAGCATAAAATAAATATTTAATTAATTTTATTACACTACAATATATACAGAAGCTCTATTTAGTTGGTTCTCTAATCCAATTTCCAGGTCTATGAGCTGTTAATGTAAAATCATGTCTAACAGAACGGATGCCACCTTCTTGAATCTTTGTTTCATAATCTAGCAATGTCCAATTATTTTGTAAGGCATGCTTTTTTAACATGGCAATGCCAGATAATGTACTGCATGCTGTAAATCCAGCAGTGACACTTTTACGCCATGCTCCAAAGATACCTCCAGCAGCCAATGCCCCAATTACCCAATTCAATTTATCATCTTTTCCTCGTACATTAGCTGCACTATTCTTCAACATAACGAAAGCAGTACTCATTCCTAATAATGGAAAACAAATATAGGCATATCGACCTAAAGTTGAAAGATAACCCTTAGGATGAGAGTAAAGAAGAACATCTGCTGTTGCTACAGTTAAGGATACTACAGCCATTGACTTTGTTGCAACCCATAATTTCTTTATTGTATCTTGACCATCAGGAGTATCAAAATATTTATATTCATTTATTTGTTTAGACATTTCGATCTATTACATAAAACTACGTTCCTAAAATGTTGGTAATATGTATTACTAAAACCGGTGTTACAAATCCCAATATTTATTTTTAATTTTAGTTATTTAATTTAATTTAAAAATCGTTTATATATAGTAAAATATAGTATAAATATAGCAGTATAAAAAAAATAAAATATAAATTAACCATAAATGGTATTAATTTAAAACGAAAAATAAAGCAACTTATCTTAAATTTAGTGTTATTAGTTTTTATAAGTTAGTAGTTCAGCAGGGATGTCACATCAGCAAATGACAAATCAACCCAACCTAACAATGGCGGCGGATGGCGATGAAATCATAACGGATCAAGAAAAAGTGCGAATAGTTTCAGATTTTATTCTTCATTCCCCTCCAGGAGAGTTTAACGAAGTGTTCAATGATGTCCGAAAATTATTAAACAACGACGATTTACTTAAAGAAGGTGCAAGTGGGGCATTTGCTCAATACAACAAGGACCAACTAACTCCAGTTAAAATAGAGAATGCAGAATCTCTGGTGCTGATAACAGAATACAACGATTTAGGAAGTAATAGATTCTTTGATCCGCGCAGCAAGCAATCCTTTAAATATGATCATTTGAGGAAGGATGCATCAGATTATGCATTGTATACTCCAGATGCTGCTGCAGAACCATGGAGAGCAGCTTTAGATTCTGAATTTATACAGTACACCAGAAATCATTACAAAGACGGGGTTTCAAGTGTTTATGGTCGTAGTCAACCTGGAGGTATTATAACAATTACTGCCTGTATAGAGGACCATCAATTTCAACCTAAGAATTTCTGGAATGGGCGGTGGAGATCACAATGGTTTGTAACGTTAAATGGAAGTTCTACAGCAGAAGTTCGCGGTGTTTTAAAAGTACAAGTTCATTATTACGAAGAAGGCAACGTACAGCTCGTAAGTTCAAAAGAAATTAAGGAGAATGTGACAGTATCAAATGAAGTACAAACAGCAAAAGAAATTGTGCAGTTAATTGAAGAGTCTGAAAATCTTTATCAAACAGCAATATCGGAAAATTATCAAACAATGTCGGATACTACATTTAAGGCATTAAGAAGATTACTGCCAGTCACACGTACGAAAATTGATTGGAACAAAATAGTTTCTTATAGTATTGGAAAAGAATTAAAAACACAATGATAGGTGAACTTTAAAACTCTGGCTATCTATAAACACTGTGCGCCTTGTTATAGCTTGAAGGTTTTGTAAATATGGCGAGGTTTTGTTATGTTTCAGACAGTGCAGGGATAGCCATTTAGCATAATTTACAATGAAAGATAAAGTAGCTTCATTATCCTCACAGTTTATATTATCACAATATTCATTCAGATTATCAGATTTCTATGAACATTTGAGATGTATTTTTGCTGCAATGTTTTAATGATAAATGTTTAATGGAAAATTTTATTTTAATTTTATATTGAAATTATGTAAAACTATTCTATCCCTGAAAAGCGACGGAACGTGCAATAGGCTAGGCACAAGTACGATTAATTCTTTTAAGTTATTTTGCTTATTTTGTATACAGTATATATTATTGATATATAATTCTAAACTATTATTATATTAAGTTTACAATATTAATGTGCATTTGTTATCCTTTTTCATAATGCTAATGATTTTCTTAATTTAGATCTATTAGAAAATTTTATCAATTGCTGCCCAAATAAAGTAATTTATATCTTGTTAAATTTAATTCAAACGTTGTATGGGTTATTTTTAAATAAAAAATATTAAAAATATTTGCTTTAAAAGTGAATACAATCTAATAATAGGTAGAACTTTTGAAATAAGTTACTTTAAAAATAACAAATTGTAAAACCACCAATTTAATACTGTTGATGTTAGTTTTCTTTGGGGATTAATGATGTACTTTAAGAAAAAACAAGTTGAGTTATTTTCCATAAAAGTAAATGAGAAATCTTTCTAGTTTGACCTCGATTCAAGATAATTTTGCACGTTATTAACGAAAATTGAGCATGAGTGCTTGACAAGTACTAGAGAAAAATACTACTCTGCACTAAAAATTAAATATGGGTGTTACTTTATATCATTTTCCTCCTTCAGCAGCAAGCAGAGGAGCATTTTTAGCTGCTAACGCTGTTGGTATTGATATTGATGTTCAAAATATAAATTTGTTTGAAAAAGAACAACTAAAACCTGAGTTTGTAAAGGTAAATATTGTTTTAGGTTATATAAATAGTATTCCTGTTTGTTGTATTAATTGCAAACAATTTTTAATTTTATTTACTTTTAGATAAATCCACAACATACTGTTCCAACTCTGATGGATGGGGACTTCGTTTTATGGGAAAGTAGAGCAATTTCTGCATATTTGGTAAACACTTATGCTAAAGATGATAGTCTTTATCCTAAAGATTTACAAAAAAAGGCAATTGTAGATCAAAGACTAAATTTTGATTGTGGAACTTTATATCCTCGTATTCGAGCTATTTGTGTAAGAAAAAAACGTTAAAAGTATATCTTTAATTTAATTCAAATATAATTGTTAGTATCCTGTATTATATCTGGGTGAAATAGAAATCTTTGATGAACATAAAACAGCAGTCGATGAAGCATTGGGCTTTCTTGATGTTTATTTGGAAGGAAATAATTTTACCTGTGGAGATAAGTTAACAATTGCAGATTGTTCTTTAGTTGCAACTGTATCCAGTATTGCTGTATGTTGTTTTTTTTGTAAATTTCTATAAAACGAATTAATCGAATGAATTTTAGGCTGTTGGATGGGATATTACTCCCTATTCAAATGTGAAATCCTGGGTTTCCCGATGTGCCTTGGAAATACCTAATTATAATAAAGCGAATCAGGAAGGTGCCGATCAATTTGGTAAAGCTGTTCGAAGCAAACTATCTCCAGGACAAATATAAGTTGAACTGTTATTTTTCTACTAAATATAATGAATTACATTTATTTTAATAAACGTTTAAAATAAATTAAAATAACAGTATTTATAGTTGAATTAATGAAGCTCAAATATCTTAAAACTTCTCACTCTCCAAGAAGGTAATTAGACACAACTTTTTAAAAAAAAAAATATATTGCATTGATTAAAATCGTCAACAATACGATTGAGACAGAAAAAATTTCAAAATCTTCTAGCTTTGACTGTTCATTTATCTTATAATTTGATTGGCAAGGGATACCTGCGAGTGTTATGTATTGAACACATTGGTTTTTAATCTACTTAAAATCAAATAATAATCACATAAAAATAAAGAAAAGTAGCAGAACACTTTTTATTGATAATTAATTTTAACTGTAATATGATAGTGAAAGCAAATTAAAAATAAATTTAATTGGCTTGCATGTACATTCTTCAACAGAATTTGTATATGCTGTACTCTTTGTAAAATTAATAAAAAAACATTTAAATAAAAACGCATGTAATAAGTGTGATTAATATTTAAAGTAATGATTAAGAACCATTGTTTTACAAATCATTTATAAGTTTTGTTAGTAAGTTTTTGAAAATTTAAGTTATAAACCACCAACGTAAATTCCTGTAACTGGTTTTTTTATTACAGTAAGAGATGTCATATACAGATTTATTTTAATTATGTTAAGTGAACTAAATAAACTAAGGTTGCAAGAAAAAAAAATGAGAACATATTTATAACGAATTATTTTGTGTTAAACATTGCGAGCGGCATCGCGTTATAATAAACAAGGTTTCTACTTTGGTCCCCCAAATTTGATTTAAAAATACCTTGGACCATGGCTTTCATTGTTTACTAATTTTGATTACCGTTGGGCTGTGACCACAATCTAGACGTTTTTAGAAGTATATTTAGAGTCCAAAATTAAAAACATATCAAAAAATATTTAATATTTAGTTAGAATAATTCTTTTACGTCACTGTTTTTTGTGCTTATAAATTGGGTTTTATTTTTAAATAAACTGCACAGATGTTGTCTTCCAAAACATATCTGAATTATAATGATCAATAAGTATTTGAAACAAAACTGTAATCATTATAAAATATTCTAGAATAAGTTTTAAAGGTTTGATATTTTATAATGAACCGATTAAGGAAATTAGTTTTAATATATCGCATCATTGTTTAAAATATTTTGAACTATCAAGATATATGAATTGTACATAGGACTTCCACTTTAAACTTAATTTTAGACATAAATAACATATTGAAGATTAGATTATTAAAATTGTTTATATAATCTTCCTGATGGTACGTTTAGGTCATTATAATTTAGTCAAATTCATATAACACTTTTATGTAAAAAAGATAATAATTACATATGTACATAAGTACTTATATATAAAAAGATTAGAATTAACGTTGACCACAAAGCAGTTTCAATCTATTCAAAATACATGGAGTTCCGATAACTACCAAAATTAATATAATTGTTCTACAATATAGTTGAAAAAAATCATACTTAAAATAAATTATTGCAAGTTGTAATCTTTATAAGTAAATAATCTAAAGTGGAGTAACTACAAAAAGCGAATGTTTTATATCGTTCGAATTTAGCAAAATGGTCCATTTAAAAGTATTTGTTTTCGTTTTAATCGTATTACATTTAGTAAGTTTCTTATTTATTTAATTTTATTTGATATATTCCCTAGATATATATTTAATTTAACTTGTATTTACAGGAATTAGTTCAAAACACTAGCGATTTTACAGCCGCAGTTGTTGAATATTATCCTCTACAAGAAACCGATATAAAACCTGAACAGAGGTTGACCAAAAATGCTGATAAATACATAGAGCTTTTAAAAAGTGTGGATATCAATAAAAGTGTAAGTAATTGAATACATTTACTCAATTTTGTTAAGTAGTCTTAGTTATTAGTACAAAAAGTCATTGTGTTTTCGCTTTGTTGCTGAACCGGAACCCTCTACATCCAGAAAGAAATATCCGATTTTGAATTTTTTCTTGTCCATAAATAAGCGTCTAATTTTCCAAAAATATTTTACTACAGATATGATAATTTTAATTAAAACTTTAAAAAAAATTATTATAGGTCTTTGTTTTTCTCAGGGTTTATAAGTCATACCTGTGCAATCGACAGAAACTGATCCTTTTGACCTTCTGAAGTTTTTAGATCTTCGTATAACTTCTTTTGGTCAACTTTTATAATTGCATAATTTTTCTTTGCTCACTTCGAATTATAAAAATTCGTAGCCCACTAAGGACGGCAAACATTTAAAAATTAATCGAGTGTATTTAAATTACAAAGAGTTTTTGGACTTATTAAGAGTTTGTCAAGGAACCGAATTATCAGAAAATTCAAATTATCGAGTTTCGAATTAACGAGAGTGGCTGTATTTGCAGCCAAATTAAGTTTTTTCTAACAATAGCCTAAACATTGTTTGAATTGTTCATATTCGGTGAACACGGAAATTTGAAAACTCCCGTTAAAGATGCCCAGTTTTTAACGAAACACTTTTTTTTTACAAATAATGCAAATAAATTAATTTGATTTACAAATTAATAATATGACTTTTGTTGAAAAATCTATAAATTATTTTTCAATATTTAAAACATGATTTTTTTATATTTGGTAAAATCACAAATCGGGCATTTATTATCAAACAGACGGAGATAACAATTCGTAATATAATTCACTATTATCATTTTTTTTTAGAAATTAGATATTGTGGTTTTCCCGGAATCAACCTTAACAGTAAATGGAAGAATCCAATCGCGAGAAGATGTCTTTTTCTACACAGTTGAAATACAGGACAAATTTGATGATAAATCTCTGTGCATTAGAGATGATGCTCTTAATCAAACATTCATTAACAAATTAGCCTGCGCTGCACAAGATTTTCAAACTTACATGGTAATAAATTTAAGCGAAAGATCAAAATGCGAAGAAAATGAAAGAACAAAATGTTCCAAAGACAAATGGAATTTCTACAATACGAACATCGTTTTTAATCGAAAAGGAGCTCTTATTGCAAAGTTACATTTCAATTTAACTTCCATCAAAGTAATCTTAATCGAAAAAATTTTAGGTACCGTAAATATAATTTATTTGGTGAATATTATATGAATCAAACCAGCGAACCAGACATTTCAATTTTTGAAACCGATTTTGGTGCTACATTTGGACTGTTTACTTGTTTTGATATTTTATTTAAAAGACCAACCTTAGAACTGTCGAGAAAGTTTGGTGTGACACATTTTATTTTTCCTTCAATGTGGTTCTCCGAATTACCATTTTTAACAGGTAAGTTCCATTGTTTATGAAAAGATCTATTTGTTATCAATTCAGGATTTTAGCATTACAAATGCAACAACAGTGGTCGCATAGTGTCAATGGGTTTCTGCTTGCCTCAGGTGCGAATAATCCAGCGGTAGGTAGCGGTGGTAGCGGCATTTATCAAGGTATGTAATTACAGGCGACCCTCGGATAACGCGGCAGTTAGGTTTCAAAAGAATCACGCGTTTTAGAAATCGTGTTGTATAAGATATAGATTTAATACAAAAGTACCGTAAATAATATTTTAGCGGTGTAAACGGTAATTAAAAACATAACATATTGTTTAGACGAGATTTAAAATTGTTTTTTAAAATATTTTTTTTAATGTTGATATTTTTTTATTTCAACGTTGTGAAGACTAGTAATCAATATAAATTTACATTCAGTTGGGGTATAGTGTAATAAAAAAAACATTTTTATTTTTAGGAAAAAATATTTGCCTACTACCATAGTTGGTCAATTTTTATAGAAATGTTTTTAGGTTTTTATAGATACTATAAGAAGATTGAGGACTTTTTGTCATAGCCTATTTACAAATAATATAGAGAACCATTAAAGAAAAATTATCCGTAGATTATTACATTTTCTAATAATTAGATACTTTAAAAATTTTACTAAAATGTGTTATGAAATTATCGATAGTATTTTACACACTCATTATAGTTTTAATTTTATATACCCAAACTAATTTTTTTTTGCTGTTGCTTTAAATAATTGTAATTAGCACGTATATTCCAACAAAAATGAAAAGGCCAAGATCAAGACGAAGAAAGAAAATTCGTAATTTTTTTTTTATTTATAGGTACGGCAGGACCTTTAGTAACTGATATTGTGTTAAATAAAGAATCCAAGATTTTAATCTCAAAGTTACCTCGTCAAAATAAGGAGACTGATATTGATGATCATGACATTGACAGAGTGGCGCGAGCGTTGGATACATTTTATCTAAAACAAGATGATCTAACATGTGAGTTCAAATGAGTACAAAGTTGCTTCTTTAAAATAGACTTTTTAATTGCTGAAATTGTTTTTTTGGGTTCTATTTTTAGCGTACACTTCCAAAGTGGTACCTAAATTCGAAAAAGAACTTCATCAAACTGTTTGTCACGAAGATAAAAAGGATAAAATATGCTGTAAATTTGATGTATCGATGGAATGGAGCGAAAAAACTTTAAATGATAGGAAAAACCACTATCAATACGTAATGGTAGCGTATTCAGGTGTACGTTCTTTTTCTGGCGTATATAACGGAGGAATTGAAATTTGTGCACTACTAGCATGCACTGACGAGAGTTTAAGTTCATGTGGTCGGAGGTATGTTGTGGTTAAAAAGTACAAAATGTTTTTTTTTAAGTTTGAGAACATTTTGAAATTTATTTTGATGTGTGTACTGGTAAGGCAATATAAAAAAAGATATTCTAATCCAGCAAGGGACGATGGGAAATGTGTCAAACGGTCGCGCCAGTGCAAGTGCCCAGGTACACGGAGAAAAAAATATCGTTATAATAACCATACGTATCCCTATTATAGCTATCCGTTGGATAGTTATCTTTCACAGGGATACGCCGTATAGCTAATTTAGCTATCCAGAGTTTCCTTATTGCGGATCGTTATAGTAACGATCCGTATTACTGTTTTAGACATTCAAAAGATTCTTGTCATAGTGATTTAACGAATATGCACGGAGAACAAAATATCGTTATAATAACCATACGTATCTCTATTTTAGCTATTCAAATCCTCAAATTAACTATACAGTTACCTACACGACGGATACTGCACACGTTCACGAGAGCTTTTCGTTTGAATGGTTGAATCAAATAAATGAATCCTTATTATAAGTATACTGTGTAGAGCTGTTTTGATCATACTATGAATTGTCAAATTGACTTATAAATATCCTTAAATTAGACATTCGAATCCTTGTCAGAACAATACGTCAATTGGGTATACGTTAGATAGTTATATTATTTTTTTTTCCATATTAATCATGATTATGAAGTGTTTAGCGAGAATCAACGTGACCCTTTAATTTTTTTCAAAAGTTTGTTTTTTTGAATTAAAAGAATGGTTCTCTATATCGAATTGTATTTATCTATAAAATTCAGGTTTAACATTAGCCATTTCATGAATATTTGTAACTTATTCAACAATTTTCTAAAAAACGATAAATTACTCTTTTCTCATGTTTTTTCAAATTTATGTTAAGGATGGAAAGAAAGTTCTTTAAAATTGTAGCAGATTTTTGTAGGGCACTTATTCCAATTTCCAAAACTGTTCTTGAATTTTCGGACGATTATTGGAGATATCAATGATTGAAGACAAAAAGATTTTTTTTATATGAAGTCCGGTATCGCGGTGAAAAATGATCGTATCAAAGTTTAAAAAAAAGAAACCTAAAGCTGAATAAACATGCTATGCGCTTCATATAATAGTTTAACTGAAAAAAAAATTTCCAAGTCCGTGGACAAAAAAACAAAAAGAAAAACATTTGCAAAATATTTTTTGCGCGCTATTTCTTAAGAGGGCATGATAACGGTAGCTCCTAAAAATTTTTGACTAAAAGATCTGAAAACGAATCTTGGAGCTTTAAAATGCTTTTTTTTAATTTCGGATACAAACATTTTTCACTGTAATACAGCCTGTCAAAAATCACCAAAGAATTTCAGTAATTTTGTTGACTCTTTAATTTTTTTCTTTAGTGTATAATCATACTTCTCGCTCGCATAACGACATATTCGTATCTTTTCGCTCCCTTCCACTCATTGCTATAGCAAATACGTTTTTCGAATGTAAAATCAATTTTTGCTAATCTAAATTTAAATTTATGATTTGAATGATTAAAAGATAAAGTAGACAAACGTAATAAGTACTAAGATGTGTACATTCGAGCGAAAAGTGGCACATTTCCGAGCGAGGGAGCAAATGAAGCGCGACGCGGAGCGGCGCGCTTTATTTTCCCGAGATCGGAATGTGCCACTTTGAGCTCGAATGTGCACACTCGATTGTAAGCATGATTCACAATAATTAATTTACTTTCTCAGACGGCTAACTTTAACTGCCGATTTTTTGATAGATGTTCGCGCGCAACTTTCGTTGCCTGCTAAAATTTTACTGTCAAAGCGCCAAAAAAGTATTACTTTAAAAAACGATTTAGATATCGCCTACCCTAATAAACCTCGATAATTGAGCTAATTTTTATCCAAATTGGTAAAGTTTATTCTGCGGTTTTATAGATTCGCACACTTAAAGAAGTCTTTTTTATTTTCGTTGTTTCAAATTGCAAAAACCTTATTATAACTACCTTCAGGTGAAAGATTATTAATCAATACATCTCTTATTTGATACGATTGCCTATTTGATTCTTACTTTTTGTAGGTTTTCACATTATGATACAATCTCTTGGCCTGTAACATTCCAAAGCATAAAAATTCAAACAGTCCTTCATCAAAGTGAAGACAAAGTTCAATTTCCCAATTCATTATTAAGTAATCTTCGTCCACTAACAACGAATTCAGTAAGTTGGACGAAAAAAGACGTCGATGATGTGACTGTCGAGATTAAATACTCGTTATTAAAACCTCAAAATAGGTTATTTACTTTTGGAATATACGGAAGAGATTTTAAAAGAGATTCGCTTCCAGAAACAGAAATCACAAATCTCTTCTGTAGTTATCATTCATATTTTTTTTATATTAATCGTTTTCTTTATAATAATTGTATAAAATATTTATAAAAATAAATAATATAAAAGACAAATGGCTTTGGTATAACCCCAAAAAACAAGGAAGAAGCTTTGTATAAAAAAAACAAACGACATTTTTACAATTTATCTACCGGATGTTCCAAAATTAACGGACACATTTTAAATGTAATTTATTCAAAAAGTATAAGGGTTACACAAAAAGTATAAGGGTTACACAAAACGTAAACATAAGGTTAAAAATAATTTTAAAAAGACTTTATAAAATGACATTATCAAAGATACCGTTATTTGTAACCACAATGTGACCCAGACTTTTTCGACATTCTACGTCACGTTTTGGTGCATTTCCGTTTTACACAGCCATTTGGGTAAAAATGTCTTTTGTCAGAAAAGAAAGTCTTGTCAAAGCTTATTCCTGAATTTTTTTCTGACGAGCATTTCCTTGGCGAAGTAACTTCTTTAATTCTTGTTAACATAGGTCAGTGGCGTAACAAACTTGGTTTTTGTACAAGAACACGTGCAAATCCTTACGCCAAATTCGATAATTTTTGTGTTAGCATTAAAATACGTTATTGGATTAAATATTTAATGCAAAAAAGTTGTTCCTCTACCTTAACTCTTTCCCATAAAAAATTGTATTTAAAAAGTGTCCCTTGATTTTGGTTCACTGGGTAGTTTTAAAACTTGTTTTATAAATTTTATTGAAGTTGTCTTAAAAAAATATTATCCTTTCAAATTAATTAAGTGCATAGAAGGATATGTTTTCTAATGTGCTTTATTTTTTTTTTGCTTTTATTTAAGTTTTATTATAAATTTTACAGAATACTCTTCTTTCATACGGACACACTTTTCCTAGCGGTTTCTCCATTTCGCGAAGCAGTTTTGGATAACTTCATTTGAGATGGCTTTTAAAGTCTGTGACGAATTTGCTTTGATGTCATCAATACTCTAAAAATGGCATCCTTTCACCATTGATTTTAATTTCGAAAATAAGAAAAAATAGTAAGCAGACAGGTCCGATGAGTAAGGAGACTTTGATTTTTGGCAAAAAAAACAAATGAGTAAAGCTGAGTGTGCCGGCACATTGCCGTAGTGCAAGAATCGTAGAAGTTACGCGCAAGGCAGTGCTGCCAACCGAATAGCACTAGACATCTTGGTTGGCGCGTAATTCAAAATGTTCGGTTTTTTTCTAAACAGATTTCGTATAAACAATATGGATTGCTATTTTCATAAATTAAAGGAATATTTTAAAATAATTTAATGAGTAATTTATAAATAATATTTTACATCTCAAACTTATATTCATTAAAGACTATCTACGCTATCTTCATGGAAAATTAAATCTTGTAAATTAAACGGAAATAGAATTTAATTTATAGCTTGCTTATAATGAACGACTATTATCGTAAATCACTGCGTAATACTATTATTTTGTATTTTTACTTAGATGGGCTACCCCAAAGTCAGATTGACTCAACTTTACAAGGAAAATACGATAAGACAATGCTATAAAATATCATGATCAAAGTTTAGTCTTTAATAACCTCTCAAACGATTGCCAATGTCGTCAACCGATATACAATAATATTTTACATATATGATAATGTGTTGTAGAAAAGTTCAATTTTTTTTTAGTTTATTATTTTTGATCATCATTTCTGTAACTCCACGTAAGTAGGTATCAATATAAGCAATCCTCATTCTGTAATAAAAATAATTTAAACGGTTAACAACAAATTCAACGTCTGAAGTGATTTCCAGTATATTTTGAATTAAATTAAAAATTTCCTTAGTAATCGTAAATAGAATCGATATCTATCAAAGTTTCTATTTTCCACAAATATAAATAAACAGTATTACTTAATTTTGTTGGATTTTCCGTGTTCGACAACATGTAACTATATTGTAATTTATTTTTTATGTTAATTACGTAGGAAGATATCAATTTTTATCAAACATTATGTAACTATCATTAGTAGTTTTTTCGTAAAGTAAGTGTACATTTTTTAGAATGGGCGATTGACGACTCCGGATGTCGGACACCCGACAAAGGTGTAGGAGAATGCGTTATGGTGAAAGAATGCAAATCGATGATGGATGTCCTGACGAGAGGAACCCCTTTATCGCAAAACGAATCCGATATATTAAGACAGTACCAATGCGGCTTTCAAGGACGAAATGTTAAAGTTTGTTGTCCTGCAACACCCATAATCTTACCTGGGTCGAATACAAACGAGGAATCTTTGAGTCAGATCTTATCTGGAATCAATAACCACAAGAATTTCAAATTGCTACCGTCGTCCTGCGGTTATATTGATGAATCCATACGCATTTTTGGAGGAAATGCAACCGGCCTCCTTGAATTTCCTTGGATGGCTTTATTGTCCTATCAAATTGGTAGGTAAATATAATTGCATAAAATTCAAATAGCATAAAATATAAAAAATTCTATTAGGATCTGTGGTGAACTTTCGATGTGGAGGAACTATTATAAATAGTAGATATATTTTAACGGCGGCCCATTGCATTACAAAACTTTCAACATTAAAACTGTAAGTTATATGGTCAATAGAGAAAAATTATAAAGCCTTTTAAAGTTTAGGTGTTCGAGTTGGCGAGCATACTATTTCATCTTCAGTAGATTGCGAAATGATTTCTTCTGATGTAACGGTGTGTGCACCCCCAGTTCAAGATATTGCTATCGCAGAAATTATACCACATCCTGAATACAGTCCGACCACTTATATGAATGATATAGGACTTCTGCGGTTAGCAGCTCCTATAAATATATCAGTAGGTGAGCAACTTTGTTTCGTAGATGATTTAAGTGAGAATTATGCCTTTTTATTTTTGATGTTCCATCAGAGTAGGATAGCTGTAGTCCCTTCAAAATTACACTATGCATTTTTTAAGTTGGCTTCTGTTAAAAAATATTTATTAAATATATTAGCAACTGTATCAATGATTGCTCAGCACCTTCTTTTTGTAAATTGTTGCTAGAGGGTGATTTTTTTAAACCTGAAAACATTTTGAAATTGGTGTAGTCATAATTTATTTGTATATCGGTGGTACTGGACGAGAACCGGACAGAGATGCTAGTGGCGTCCCGAATAGGGACGGTCAATATTAAATTATATTATATTATAATTTAAAAAAAATTGTTTTAGGCCAATAATTGTTTTCATGCAAAATGTTACTAGCGGTAAACTTAAAAAAGAAAATAAACACAAAAACATTTACGATCAGATCAGGAAGTCGTAACTACCGTTTTAAAAAATAAGACTGTGTGTTGCACCTTTCGGATCTTATTGTAGATGGAGCGTCGAAAGAACCTAGTATATTCCGCCATCTGTTAGAAAGTGTTGTCACTAGTGAATTTCTGTAAACTGTGAAAACAGTGCATTAATGGATTAATTGTTTATGATTTTTCTATTAAGCTTTCTTTTTCAATAATAATATTGCGATCTTCTTCTTTATCTTCGCCTTTAATGCAATTGTTTCAACTATATATTGCGATAAAGTTATAATAAGTAAAATGCATAATTGCGTAGTGTCAAAGTGCCTTTCAGGCGGTATCTACTAGGTTCGCTCGACGCTCCATCTACAATGACGTCCGCGTTGTAAAATTTATGCTATTTTTTCTCCATTCGAGCGAGGGTCGCCTGGAGTTAACTTTGACAGCGTAAAATATCGGGTTATTACAATTTAACCACATTCAATTATGGAATATGTAGATTAAAACTGCGGCGCCAAATTCAAAACGGCCTCAACCTTAAAATATCATCCGCGATTCTGCCATGAAAGACATAATTTTCTAAAATTCCAAGTTCTCGTCATATGTGAAAAACAATTAGATAAATTGTAATTACATTAAATTTTTGTAAAAAATTAATCAATCTTATAAATTTTTAACAGACATTTAACAGAACTTAATACTGTATAATTTTTGTTAGCTGTGCGCGCGCAATTTCCGTTGCCTACTAAAATATTACCCTCAATGCGCTAAAAGAAGTATAACTTAAAAAAAAGGTCGTAGAAAAAGATCTTTTTTTTTTAAAAACTGGTAATGATATTTATTTTTCGACTTGTTCTAATCAAACTTGTCTCTTTCATAGTGCCTTTCCCATAATTATTTGTAATAATTGACACAGAATTTTTAAAAGTGTACTACATTTTTTCCTAAATAATAATGAATAATATTTAATTTATAAACAATAATTTATCATACAAATCGTACTATATTACTTATCTTTAATTTGTAAACAATTAATTATTAACTTAAATCTATCATTTTTTTTTAGATAATGCAAAACCAATTTGTTTACCAACCACCCCTTCAATAGCAGATTTAAACATAAACAAAGACAATTTTACAGTAACTGGTTGGGGTGTAACAGAAAGTGGTAAGACAAATATACAATTCAATTAAAACAACTTCTATTTATTACCATTTATATTCATAGGAAAAAGAAGCGATGTATTATTGAAAGTAATCGTACCGAGAATATCAAAGAAAGACTGCGATAAAGCCTATGGGGCTACTGGCGTGCCTATAAACAACAATCACATTTGTGCTGGAAGTGATTTAACCGATTCTTGTAGTGGTGACAGTGGGGGGCCATTGCAAAGAACTGAGTACATAGAATCGGATGTGGTTTATGTGCAACATGGTATTGTCTCCTTTGGTCCTCGAATTTGTGGTTTGAAAGGCTATCCAGGTGTTTATACAAAGGTTAGTTCTTACATACCATGGATTTTAGATAATTTAAAACCGTGATTGAAAAAATAGTTATGCTACGAAAAGCTTTGCAAAGTCAGTATCGTTTTTGTGATATTAAAGCTCGATTTTATTGTTAACAAATGTTACATGAAAAAGGTTCAAAGAATCGAAAAATAGTTTTATGTTTAATTTAAGTACATGTATAAAAAAAGATCACTAATTACAAGAGAATTGTACCACCACATTTTCCACCAATTTATAAATACATTTTTAGAGTATCTTTGTCTGTTGTTTATATTTATGTATGTATAACTCTATCCTTTTTATTTCTATTTTTATAATTGCATATGAATAGAAAAGCTTAAGTCATTGAAAGTTAAAAGCCAATTTACCACGAAAATGATTATTTTGAGTAAAAAAATGAATCAGTCAACTCTTTTATGCAAGGCAATTTTGTCACTCGGTTTAAACTTTTATTGCCAACTTAAAAACATAGTCCCGCAGTTTCCTAAATGTTTTATAGTTATTTTATGTATTTCCGTTAATAACAGGTCAAATTCTGGTTGTAGAACGGTTAATTATCAACTTTTGACAGTATATAAGTCTTAAATGGTTATTTATTATTATTATTCCCAGTGTAACCAAATTAACGCGATCAATTTTAGATAAATACATTTTATAAGTTGTCATTCAGGGTTAAACCGACTCTGACAAAATTGGGCATGGTGAGGAGCAAAAGTGATCACCCCTATGCATTCAGTAGACAGGTTACTCAATTGTCAACTTGAGCTATGTTACTTGTTAGACAATTTCATAAAGCGCATGCGCATAGTAAACATAACATCCATAAACCGCACACTACTGTTCTCGAGAAGGGTTTTAAATTGCAATATTCTATGGATCAACTTTTTCTAATTATTTTACCTAAATTAATGACATATATTTATTTAAAATGACGTAATAATGACGATAAGAAAAAATTATAACACACAATTTTTAAGATATTTTTCTATATATGAGATTATTAGTGTTAATGGTATTTATATAAAATTAGAAAATAAATTATATTAGATTGTCTGCAAATTTGAAAATAAATTAATAGAAAATTCCCAAGTGTAAATTATGACTTGAACTGTTGACGGAAAATCCATTTTAATTTCGAACCGCTACTGTATTATTTTTTAATTTCAATAATAATAAATAAAGTATAGATTTTTATTAAAAAAAAGTTTGATCTTTTAATGGCTTAAAAAATAATTAATTATAATCTCGAAGAGGTTTTTACAACTCTGATCTATCTCTTAGACCAGGAAGGAAAAACCACAGCGGGATTTTATTTCCTAAACCATGCTGGTTTTTATGAGACCACGACAATAGTTTCATAGTTACGTTTTAGAGTTATAAAAAAATTATCTTAGTACTATTTTCTATTACTAGTTCTTCGAAGAATGTCGATGTTATGTAATGTTTTATTAATATGTTTAATTTTCAGTTTAATAATTATAAAAGCAAGTAAGTATTTTAATTATGATAAACCAAAAGGCTTTATCAAATAAATAAATAATTTAAATAATTATTTTTGAGCAACATTCACATTTTTCATATTGTTATTTAGCAGAAGTTTCAGGTTGGGTTGTAAATGATAATGGATGTCGAACACCGAAGAGAGGAATCGGGCAATGCGTACCAATAAAATCATGTAAACGTTTTACCAATTTTGTTAAAACCTCTGATTTATCCATAACTGAAATTAAATCAGTGGCACTTAAATACCTTTGCGGAGTTGACAATGGAAACTTGAAAATTTGTTGTCCAAGCGGACCCATTCTCGCCAAATCAAGAAAACCAACGTCTGATAAACCAAAAACGATATCTATCAAGGCTAAAGAAATATTGCCTTCGGACTGCGGCACATCGATTTACGAAAACCAGATTATTGGAGGAGACCAAACTTCTGTTTTTGAATTTCCTTGGATGGCTTTGATTGGTTATAATGAAGGTATCGTGTATTATTCAAATATTTATTTTTCGATAAAAATTATAAGAATGCTTTTTTTAGGAAATAAAATAGAATATAAATGTGGCGGAACCATTATCAACGAAAATTATATCTTAACTGCAGCACATTGCCTAACATCTGTTCAAACACTTCCGTAAGTATTTGTCTTATCTACATTCATTAGCACAACTTTTAATTGCTATAAAATATAAAATATTTTTGACGTTATACTTCTTTTGGCGTTGAGAGTAAAATTTTAGCAGGCAACAGAAGTTGCGCGCGCACACCTAACAAAAATTTGACATTTTGAAGTTGACCCTGAAGAAAGTAAATTAATTATTGTGAATCACGCTTAAAACCGAGTGCGCACATTCGAGCTCAAAGTGGCACATTCCGATCTCGGGAAAATGAAGCGCGCCGCTCCGCGTCGCGCTTCATTTGCCTCCCTCGCTCGGAAATGTGCCACTTTTCGCTCGAATGTGCACACCTTTGTACTTATTAGATTTATCTACTTTATCTTTAACTCTTTCAAATCAAAAAATTTAATTTAGTTTGGTAAATATCGATTTTGTTGGAAAAATATATTTACCATAGCATTGAGTGGAAGGAAGCGGAAAGCTACGACAATCTCGTCAGTGCGAGCGAGAGGAAACGATTAAAATTATTCAACTAATTTTTGATCTAACTTATTGGTCTAAATTATTGTGAATCACGCTTAAAACGGAGTGTGCGCATTCGAGCTCAAAGTGGCACATTCCGATCTCGGGAAAATGAAGCGCGCTTCGCGTCGCGCTTCATTTGCTTCCCTTGCTCGGAAATGTGCCACTTTTCGTTCGAATGCGCACATACCTCGCATTCATTTGATTTTTCTATATTAATCATCCCTCTTTAATTTAAAAAACTTAAATTCTAATTTTCTATTCGGAAAATGTTGTAGCGTCTATTTTTCTAAAATAACTGTTTAAAGGCACTTAATCAGACATTTAGCGTTCTAATGTAGTCTTGTAATTTTTAATTAAAATTGTTTAGAGAGTAAATTAATTATTGTGAATCACGCTTAACCTTTCCCGGTCTAAGTGGGATACATTTGTGTCCCAGGTACAAAGTTTTTGATAGTGCTATGTTAATATTGCGTTTTTGGTGATAGCAATTTTTTTTATTGTTACTTATTATTGTTAATTATTAATGCTAGCAATAGTTTTCATTTTTTTGCATTTAAAGCTTCATTAAAACTAAGTAACTAGTTTGTGGCGCCCATTTGTATTCCAATTTATCACGAGATGACGCAAAATTTTGATTTACTTGAATAATCAAACATGTTTTAACATGTTTGTACTAAAAACAAGGACTTGTACTGTTTATAATATTAATGAATAAGTTAAGGGGGTATTCTAGTCTAGAAGCATGAATTTCGGCCGTTTTTTCAAGCTCTGTATAAATAAAACAAAGAATATTTTTACTATCCATTTTTCTACCATTTGTTTATTGATACTTTAAGAATTCATAAAAAAATAAACGAAAAAAAAATTCAAAATTTAAGAAGTTATGAGCCGGCAAAGTGGAAGGTCCAAAAAAAAAGAGTGTCCTGGCGTACAAGATTTAAACCCTTCTGGACGTCTGAATCAAAAAAATCAAATGGATTCTTAATTAGTAAAGATGTCGCTATGGCTTCAACCATGGACATGTCTAAAAAATTATTTCACAAAATGGCGGCCGTTTAAAAAATAAAAATTTATTTTGTACGTTTCTTTACAATTCCGAATTTTTTAAAAATAGTAGGATTCAAGATATCGACTTTTCGGTGGTTCATGCCATAGAGGAATGTATAAAGAATGTACACACTAAATTTCAAATAAATCGGTGAAGTAGAACTTGAGATATCGTGTACGCCAACCAGAAAAAAGTAGTTTCGAGAAAAACGCGTTTTGGAAATTTTACTCATAGATTGATACGCTATACTAACATATTTATAATAGCTGTAACTTTTTAAATAATTAAAATTTTGAAAAATCCTTTTAAGAGTCTATTTTGGAATGTCTCAACATCGGAAATATAAAAATAAAAATTCGATTTTTTTCAATTTCTACACTAGAATACCCCCTTAAAACTTTTCAAAACAAGTGAGCTTAATTTAACGAAAACATTTTTTTTTTATTTAAAGTTTTTATATTTATAGGAAGAAAAATTATATAAAAGTATCATAATATTACATATTAACATTATGAATATTGCAGACAAACTCAAAACAATAAAAAGTCGTGGGATACATTTGTGTCCCACTCCGGCTTTAACGTAACTTTTTTAACTTAGACCTGGAAAGGTTAAAACCGAGTGTGGACATTCATTAAATTTGTTTATATTAATTTAAAAAAAAACAATAGCAATGATACCCGAATAAAACGACCTATGTACACATTCAATCGAAAAATTATTTTTTCCCGAGACCAAATTGTACACTCGATTTTTAATCTAAATGTACAATAAACACTACACTATTCTTTAATTTACGCACTACTTGTCTTACACGATTTCCCTTTTACAAAAATAAAAATCTTAAAAATTTTCAAGAATAAAAACTATTTTTTCGATTTACACATTTTTCTTTAGAAACCGGAGAATAGGTGAACAATGGAAAGCCAGAACAAAATTTGCTTTTTTAAGACAGGCGCAGTAACATATAATTTGAGAACCACTGGTCTAGCTCACAATACAACATTTAATTATATTTAATTTAGATACGTCAATGAAGTGTAATTTCTAACGTGCGTACAGCGCTCGTCAAAAGAGAACAGACATGCCAATTTAAAATGGGAACTTACTATTAAAGCTCTAAAAGTTAGAGGACCAATCTTACATGGTGCTTTTAGTTATACATATATTTAAAGTTGAAACAATTTGGACGTTGCTCGATTAACAAATCTCGCTAGTCCGGCAACCTTGGGATCGTTTACCGAAGTTCGAATCTCAATAATGTGTTTTTTTTTCTAAACTTTTTTTATCATAAATTTTGTGAACAAGTAAAAGGACAATATTATTTTATTAAAGGTACAATCAGCTTTTAAGAAACGGTTAGTATAATGACAATATAAAAAATAAAATTTTATAATATTCAAAATCTAATACAATATTTTATTGTCATAAATTGGGTGTTTAATTTAATGTAAGATTGGTCTTCTAACTTTCTGAGCTTTAACTTCTCATGTTAAATTCGCACGTTCATTCTCTTTTGATGAGCGCTGTACATAAGTACATGCACCGGTTTCTTTTTCTAAAACCTTATTTAGTAAATATAAAAATATTAGAGTAATTTTTATATCCAAGATTTTGAATAAGATATTTAAGGAAATTTTATCTCACAAAAATTTGAGCTGGCCCAGTTTTCCTATATTTTACCATTATACACGAAGGCATATGTACTTCTCTACTTTTGCGTCGCATAGAAGTACTTCAAATATTTAAATAACATGCCGTTTTTTGTATTTAGTGACGATTTACTAACAAATAGTTGTGTTGTGTACACCAGTAAATAATCATTATTAAACACAAAAATAGTTAACTGTGTTTACTTATATGTAGGTAAGGTACAGTCTTAATCTACCTTTCACAAAACTCTTTATTTGTGACAATAAATACAATAACACGGGTTTAAAAATTATAAATATTTTCGAATAATAGTCCTGATCTGTTTATTCCGAAAATAACGCAGATCAATAATTTACGGTAGTAATACATTTATATAAAATTTCTTTTAAAGTTATAGCCATACAAGTATTTTAAAAAATTGACATTTCAATTAATAGTAGTATAACAAATGTTATTGTCGTATACAAAATCTGAAAATAACCAAACTATATTTTTTTAAGCTTTATTATTAATTGTACAGTATATTGGTCTTTGTCCCCTTCAAAGTACTTTCGTCTCCTATTGACACACTTTTGCCAGCGGTGTTTTCATTACGCGAAGCAGTCTTGGATAGATTCATTTGAGAGGGCTTTTAAGTTCTGTGACGAACTTGTTGTTTGATGTCTTCAATACTCGGAAAACGGTGTCCTTTCAGCACTAATTCTAATTTCGAAAATAATAAAAAATCCCAGCAGCAAAGTGTGACAAGTAAGCAACTGACTTTACGGACACATTGGAGTGGTGCAAGACCCATGAGTTATTTCGTCACAACTCAGATCGTTTTTGCAGATTTTTTCAACAATTGAAACGTTCTTTGAAAGTTTTCCTCAGAAAATCACATTTTTCACAAATAGTCACTAACACGTTGTACTCAAATAACATTATCACGAACACTAAACGAGATATTAACAATCCAAAATATCTCTGTAGACGCGAATTCAAAATGTTCAAATATTATTTGATTCTTTATTTGAATGTCTCCCGTATTGTTAATAAAAAAAGGTATAATTTTGGAACAAACGGCATCTTTAATGTTTAGTTTTCGAACATTGTAAAGATATTTGTTTTCAATAATAGTATTATCATTTGTAATACCGTCTGGCGAGCTAGTTATAGATTTACCAGTGTAATCAATAAATTATTTGCACTCTTTAATTTTTACACCGTTTAGTTCTAAAAATTTTCGTATTAAATTCTGTATCTCGAAGCTTTGGGTAATCGCGTTCGACCAGATGCCATAGAATATAAAATTGTATGATTGACCGTATTTGCTGCATTAGAAGATAACCGCAACTGGCACACTTTTCCAATTACTTGCACTAATTTGGATTTAAATATTGTCCGCATGTATCTATTTAGACTTTTTCTAATATATTAAAATCCAAGTTAGAAAATTTTTCAAACGGCGTTTTTTAATTTTTCATATAACTGCAATGCCATATCTTTTATGTTTTTTTTTACCTTTCTCTAATCGGCATCGCGAAGAACATTATTCTGCAGTATTTCAACTTTGTTTTTAATCACGTTTCATTTATCACTGGTAATTAATTTTCCCAACATATATAGATATAATATTTTTGACAAAATTTCCTTTATTAATACAATTAATGACTACCGCGAGACATCAGTGTCGGATTTCACTGCGATTGCGTCCTAAGCCTATTAGGATATAAAGCCACGCTTTTGTATATACCGGGTGTTTTATTTACAGCGCCTTAAATCTATCACTTCTAAACTAATAAAAATGTTAAGATATACAAGTATAAAAGTTTTTTTAATTTATTCGATATAGTTTTTGTTCTACTTTTTGTTTAACCCGAAATTAAGTCAATTTTCTTATTCTAAATAGAAGGATACTGATTTATTTAGATAATTGGATAGAACTCATCTAGGGTTTTCAAAAAATACATATCAAGTTAATATTTGATTAATAAATCGGTTTTTAAAAAATATTTTTTATTTTGATTACCGGAGTGTTTTATCAAAGCACTACGTGGCACTTTAAATAAAACACCCGGTATGTATTATGTGTGTGTATGGGCAGTAAATAAATGTTGGCGCCCTGGGCCCAGGTCTCATGGACCTAAGCGTAAATCCATTACTGCAAGATATGTTACTTGGTAACCTTCTTTTGAAGAAAAATGAATTCGCTTATCACCAACATGTTTATTTACAATTGAATTAGATGATTTTGCCGCGTTAGTATCTAGAACCTACTAGATGCCAAAATAGGAACACAATTGAAACAGGGGAAAATTTAAAAAAAAATTTGACTTACAAATAGCTATATTGAAATTCGAAATAAAATTGGTAGAAGCAAGGTCATTTTTTTCTTAGCGCAGGAATAGCATGCACAATTTGTATGATCCCCAAATATATGTATAAGGCCGTTCAAAATGTCATTTTGCAAATTTTGAATTTTTAGTCCAAGCGGAATGTTTTGATTTTTCTTGTATCTAATAGCACTAATTACTACATATCTAACGCACAATTTAATGTTGGTCAGTATAATATTGCTACCTTCAATTTTTTTCTAGTCTTATATATTTTCAAAATCTTAAAGGGATTTATATAAAATTTAATTAAATCAAAAACATATATAGGTATCACATAAAAATAATCATCACCCATTGTTATTTTCTTTTAAAATACCAATTTTCTAAAGGTGCACGTTTTTATGCAAACAAGATAATTTAAAATCAGCCATGTGGTATTTTTATTGTGCTTTCGTCCCACCTTTCAAAGTGTGCATTGTAAGTAAATTATCCGCAGAGAATTTCCGTTTGTAAAAGTAGGTCGTGGCCCATAAAAGCTCGGAAAGTCCGAACCTGCAGTATAAACAACTATCAAAATTATTTTTCTAGGACCGAAGTTCGTCTTGGCGAATACAATCTAAGTGCCCCAATAGATTGCGAAATCCAATATAACAAGTTAGAATGTGCTCCTTCCGTACAGGACATAAAAATCGAAGAGTTAATTCCGCATCCCACTTTCAATAGAACTTCATACGAAGACGATATTGGGTTAATCCGATTAGCATCGCCCATCAATTTTTCAGTCGGTAAGATCCTTAGAAAAATGTCAATTCACCATTTATAGAAATACCTTAATTATTATTTAAATCAGGAGAAAAATAATTATTATAGGACCAAGAATGGATCATTCCAGTGGGTGGAAATGATTTGTTATTGAAAAACTTTCTTAGAATAATGAATTTGCCTTTTTTTTGTAACATCATTAATCATATTTAAATATTTCAGCAAATGCAAAACCGATTTGTTTGCCCTCTACAAAGCGTTTAAAAAATGTGGATTTAAGTAACGATGATGTTACCGTTACAGGATGGGGAATTACCGAATCAGGTAATTGTTTTGGCGGCAAAGCAGATGAAGGTACAGTGGAAACTCGGTTATCCGGACTAATTAATGTTGCAGCTTATCTGGATAATTAAAAATCCGGATAATTGAAAAAAAAAACAATTTTACCTTGTTAGGTATTTATTTACAAAAAAAACGAAACAAATAAGTATTAATTATAAAATCAACAGTAAAAAATACCAAAAAGAATCATTAAATGTTTAGGTAAAATTAAAACTAAATTGATCTTTGTTAATTGTGGCGAAAAGCGGAGTGTGCACATTCGAGCTCAAAGTGGCACATTCCGATCTCGGGAAAATGAAGCGCGCCGCTCCGCGTCGCGCTTCATTCTCCCTCGCTCGGAAATGTGCCACTTTTCGCTCGAATGCGCACATCTTCGTATTAATTGGATTCGACTATATTAATAACAAGTCCTTAAAATCCAGATTTTATATTCGGAAAAAGTTTTCGCTTGAAAGCGCACATACTCCTTAATAATTTAATTTGCCTATCTTATTCTTCTCTCTTACAATTAATATAAATTAAATCAAACTGAACTAAATGTACCACTTCTGGTTTTTCTTTTAATTAAAAATTACAAAGGGTATTTTTACCAAAAACGACATTTCTAATTTAGTACTTTTAAGCTAGACTAGATGGGAGACTTCATCGTACATGAACAAAATACTTTATCTATTTCCGAATTTTGACTCTTATTTCCCCACATTTTTTTTAACATACCCCACCCAAGTCATTCTAAAATTTTGATGCACCCTTTATGTAATATATAAATATTTTTTTATTTTTAAAAATTGAATTAATCCATAAATGAAGTGTAATTACAACAATGTGTACAAAATGTGCCTTAAAACTAATTTGTTTATAATTTTTACAAAAATGAAAATTACCCAAAAATATTTGGAGACCTGAATTTTGACATATAAACCTTCAACAATCTACAAAAGATGATATAAAAATCAACTAGTTTGATTTTTAGTGGCCCACTTCAGTAAATTTGACTCATACAATTTTAATTAATTAAAAACGGAATTATTCAACATTCGGAAGTACACCCGAAAATTTTTTTATTAAGGAATAAAATATCTAACCTTTTTCAAACAAAAAATAGATCTAATTTATTCGCCTTTAAATTTTTTGAATTGAAGAATAAAATAATAATATAGGCAAATCCGATAAATACGAGGATGTGCGCATTCGAGCGAAAAGTGGAACATTTCCGAGCGAGGGAGGCAAATGAAGCGCGACGCGGAGCGGCGCGCTTCATTTTCCCGAGATCGGAATGTGCCACTTTGAGCTCGAATGCGCACATTCGGTTTTAAGCACGATTACGAAGTGCCCCGTTTTAGCAGGAAAAAACGAACGCGGTTGACAATCCGGATAATCGCAAATCCGTATAACTGAGGTTCGGATAATCGAGTTTTTACTGTAATTTATTTTATTATTTATATTACAGGGAGGACCAGTCCAGTTTTAGTAAAAGTAAATGTTCCGCTTTTTGATGAAGAATTGTGTAAGACCAGATACGAAAAACCCAAAGTTAAAATAAACAAAAAGCAAATCTGTGCAGGAGGATTTCATAAAAAAGATTCTTGTGGAGGAGATAGTGGTGGCCCATTAATGAAGCCCGTCGTTTACAATAAGCGCTTTAGATTTGTGCAATATGGGGTTGTTTCATTGGGATCTCGTATTTGTGGTGCAGGAGGACTTCCAGGTGTTTACACGAAAGTTACTGCTTACATGAATTGGATTTTATCGGTCATAAATACTAATTAAAAACACATAAAATTAACTGTATTAAAAAGCTTTGTTTTGTGACCGATATCACATGGTATTAGATGATATTGGATCAATATTAATAAATGAATAAAGAAGTGCAGGGTGATATTTTAAGTCTGGGAACGGTTTGAATTTGGCGCCACAGATTTTAGTGTATTTCATACTTGGAATGTGGTTTAATTGTAATAATCTGGTACTTTTCGCCTTTATATGTCTTCGCCAAATCATTAGTCTTTCTAAATGGTTCTGCGTTTTGTTATTTTAATTGATGCCCTTGTATTTCTTTTTCGTTTAAAATTTTTCTGCTTGTTATATTTTACAATAAGTGATATAAAACTACACTACCAATATTGTAATAAATTAGTATGGCACCAAATTTAAAATGTCCTTAATCTTAAAAGATCATTTGTTTTTATTTTGCAATCATCAAAAATTTGTATTCATTTAAACGTTGGTCATTTCTGATTTATGGAATTTTTTACACTAAATACTTTGCCAACACTAAACCGTTTAATGGAGTATAGATTTATTTTTTGTTTAAATATTTCCATTAAAAAGTCTATAAACAAAAAAATAAAGAACTAAATAAATATTAATTAAGTTACTTTTTAAATTATGTTTTTAGATTAGGGGAGACCGGGTATAGTTGTTTCACAAATAAGTTGTCACAAAAGCCATAACAGCAAACCTAATGAATTAATAAATTTATTTACACGTGTCAAGGAAGTTCGAGCACAATACCTTCTTGCGTACTTCACTTCAGTTCGCTCTGAAATACCGTAAAAGAAATATATGCGTTTGTTTTTTTTGTACAGTGAAAGTCATTTTTTGTGAATCTGTGTTGGGTCTCATAAGTATATTTAAATTTTGCATAGTAATATACCTATTCGTGTATTTATGATGTTTAAGATATGCTTCATGATATCATTCATACGGTTTCTTAAATGACCATTGATTTAAATTTATTTTGGGAGTTAATTGTCTAAAACTGTTTTGAGGAAAGTTGTCTCAAGTTAACGGGGACTAGTTGTCGCATGTGCAAAGCAACACCATAAATATGTGCGGCTTTTTTTATTGGTTTCTAGGGGTTTTACTACATAAACGATTGGCTGTAATTATATTTTTGTTACTATAACCTAAGTTCGTTAGATAGAAGTTACTATTCGCTCACCGCAAATATTTTTATTTTTTAATTAAGCACATCAGAAGATGATTTTGAGGTTTCGCACATTTATAGGTTGAGAATATTTTATTAAACAACCGAGTCGGCAATAATCTACAAAAAAAATAAAAATTCATACATACGTATGCGCATTTAAAAATGAAATTAAATAATCTTTATAATTATTAAAATAATGAAAGTTAATTAAAAAAAAAATTATTAAATTTTTTGACCAAATGTAATCGAAGCAACAGAAAAAAAACAAGGAATACATGTTTTGGCATGTATAAAAATTATATACAGGGTGTTCCAGATTGAGTAGTTTACTATAGGTACCTTTCTTATGAGTGAATTTAGAGATTTAGTTGAAGAAACAATTTTATGCAATCTTATGTGCAGTTTTAGATTTTGTTAAAAAAATTTAAAAATTTCGAATAACTTAGATACTATTGTAAAAAACTTGAAAATCGCTATTTTATTTAATGTCTAAATAATTCGTAATTATAAAAAATATCTAAAGAAGTTTAATATAAAGATTACTAGGTTTGATAAAATATAACTGAAAATTATATCAGTTTTATCAGCGACATAAAAATCGGGGGTAAACACGTGAAATGCATTCCTTGTAAGTATATATGTGTTTCTCTCTAAGACAACCACCTTTACAAAAAACCAATTAGAGCAAGACCGACGCTGGTCGTGTTAGAGAGGTTTTACTGTACTTCCATGGACGATAGCGTATGTCTAAACCTATTGATCCATATTTTACACTCCAAATTTACCCTTTTGCAAATCACTTTCACCATTTTGCATTAACAAAATCATTTTTTTGTAGTTGAATTTGTTTTTCAAAATGGTAAAGATTTGTAAAAAATTTACAAAATTGGAAGTGCAAAACTTGCAAAAGGAAAATACATATATACGGCTACATGGTTTCTTAGAAGACACTAATTTATTAACAATAATCTCCTTTAATATTTCTCAAACTTTAGAAAAAATTTACCACAATGCACCCAACAAATTCCAAATAAACAAAAACAATAGCAGCGGGCACGCACATTATCGGAATTTTTAACGAAGTTTTTGCGCAGAAAAAAGCGGTGGGAAACCGCTTATTTTCTCTAAAAAAAATCAAAACAATATTAAATCATTGGAAATTGCCCAATCTGCGACACATAAAGATGGAAAATCAGATACAAATGTGAAGCGCTCGAAAATGACTCCACAAACCTGCAAATATTAATGATCAAGGGTAACTCCAGTCATCTGTGACCAGAAACGTATACAAAGCAAGGTGAATGGCATAAGGATTTCCCCTATGCTACGTCATATAATATCATTAAAGAAATTTAGGCGTGTGTCACGTTTATTAACTAATAATTATTTCAAACCGCAGACGCCGAAAACGTGCACAATAAAAATCGAAATACTATATCAAATTAATCTTTGTCATCAACACTCTAAAAAAAGGAAACGGTCAATTAAAACCGCACCAAATAAAAGGTTGCCGAATAGTCAGCTCGGTTTGAATTCAGAGAAAGTCAGCTTGAAGATACAGTAAAACCTCGATTATCCGGACCTCAGTTATACGGATTCGCGATTATCAGGATTGTCAACCGCGAAAATTAAGCCCCGGTATTTTTTACTAAATATTTTTTTATTTTATTTTGTATTTTGCACTAAATAGTGATTTTTTTTGCTTTGTTGATTGTAAGATAATGTGCGATTGTTTTATTTAGTGAATAATATTTTTGCGTATTTTGTAAACATACACGTAACAATTTGACCTTTTCTTATTCCTGTTAAAACGAGACGCTTTGTAATCGTGCTTAAAACCGAGTGTGCACATTCGAGCTCAAAGTGGCACATTCCGATCTCGGGAAAATGAAGCGCGCCGCTCCGCGTCGCGCTTCATTTGCCTCCCTCGCTCGGAAATGTGCCACTTTTCGCTCGAATGCGCACAACTTCGTATTTCTTAGATTTGCCAACATTAATCTTCTAATCTTCAATTCAAAAAATTAAAAGTCGAATAAATTTAGCTTTATTTTTGTTTGAAAAACGTTATAGATTTTATTTCTCTTGATAAGTTATCATGTTGTTCTTCAGCACGTCTAAGTGCAGCGAGTCTGATAAAAATATTTTTAGGGGTTAGGTGGGTGGACCATGGAAGGCCAATTATTAAAAAGTCCCGTCGAACTCAAAGACACAGACGCGGCGGCGAGTCGCTCGCGCCGCTATTTTGTCAGTGGGGTCCTTGCTTCGTTCACTTCCGTCGTCAACGTTAATATTGTAGTTAATCATAATGTTCACGTCCAATATATTTTAATAATGTTTGATGTTCACTGGAATTGGACTCTCAATAACACAACAATTGTTAAATTTGCAACGTTTCGTTTCTTTATTAAAACTTTATCAAGCAACTTATCGACAACAAAAAGATTTTAACCATCAAAACTCAAAAATTCTATATGCGTCAAAAAAGTGTGTAATTTGCGCTCACAACAGAACATAAGTTTTTAAGTAAATAACCTATTATTTTCTTTATTTTTTTTATACTGAATTAATATATAAGAATTTGCTATGGTATTAATGAAAAAAGAATTAACTTTATTTCGATTTCAGTTAAAATATCGGTAATTTTCTTAGAAAAGTCAATGATTCTTTGTAAGGCCGATCAAAAATTCGACGGCTGGCCTTACTAGGGCACTAGGAACATCTAGAAATTACAAAAATAAGAAAAAAAGGTTTAAAACAAAAGAAGAGTAAGAAAAAATAAAGACCATAAGATCGAGAAGAGAAATGATGTAGATAATATTTTTTATTGTTTAGCTTTTTTAGGAACATTTTGGCCTTATAAAGAACTGACCCATAAGAAGGCTATTTTAGGTAAGTTTAATTTTTTTATAATTTTATTATAAAAGTTATTGCCAACTTATTTGATATCGATATAATACTCATTAATATTATTTTTAAAATATTTCCACGAATACATTCTTAGTTGTGTTCAAGTAATGTTCATTGAGTATTTTATAAGTGAATATATTATGGTAAGCATTTAATGTTTTGTTTTAATGAAACACTTTTTTATGTAGATTAAGTATAAGCAGATATCTTGATTGTCACAATGTTAGTTTTAAGTTAAAACGACTAATTTATTATATTGGCCTTGTATGGAGCCTTGTTCCTAGTAAGGCTTTTTAGAAGCGTTTAGTAAATTTAATTTTAATAAATAGTGATTAAATCTGTAATAAAAAAAAGTGTTTTATATATTACATAATAAAATAATGTTACTTAAAAATTTCTTTGTTTTATTTATCCAGTAAATAAACGAATAACAACTGTTTATTTGTTATAGTGGTCTTCCATGGTCCACCCACCTTACTTTCGAGTGTTTACAAATTTGATTTGTTATCAGTTAAAATTGTATATGGAATGTATCGTGTCAAGTAAAAAACTTCAGTTCAATATTTAAATAAAGACATTTAGAAAATTCTAACAATAAATAAAACTCCCCTACGGTTTGTTGAACTTAATTATACCATTCAAAAATCTTCCAACCAAGCATAAAATTATTTAACGTTTGACAATAATGCAATATTAATGTTCACATTGGGGATGTCTATACCAATCTTCTTCTTTTTTCATCAAATACAGTGGAACCTCGCATAACGAGCATAATTCGTTCCGGAGTCTTACTCGTAATGCGAAACACTCGTTAAGCGAAACAATTTTTACCATATAAATTGATGTAAAATACAATAATGCGTTCCATGCCGAAAAAATTACTCAAAAATTAAAATTAAAAAAAAAACTAAAAAACGTTATACGTGGCATTTGTTCAAAGAAAAATACATATAAATTGTTAAGAAACCTGATTCATCTTCATCTATTCTTATTAACATACGTATTTCCTTTTTACTAGAAATCTGACGAGACATTTGTTTTTGCCTACGCTTTAAAATTTGGTACAAATGCGACATCGCATTATATTTAAATAAATTTCTAACGCGCATAGTCACTGCCTTATTAGGGTGATGCTTCTCAATGTACGAAGCTACAGTTTACCATGATTTCACCATTTTGCCAGACGATTGTTGCTTTGTTGTTATGCGAAACTTCACTCGTTAAGCCAGTCATTTTTTTAGAATTTATATTGCTCGTTATGCGAATCACTCGTTATGCGAGGTGCTCGTTAAGCGAGGTTCCACTGTAATTCAATAAAGCTGACTAAAATAATTTTTTTGATTTGAAACATTGGTTATTAACATAGAAATTCCACGAATGCAAAGTATGTGCACGTTCGAGCTCAAAGTGGCACATTTCCGAACGAGGAGGCAATGAAGCGCGACGCGGAGCGGCGCGCTATTCGAGATCGGAATGTGCCACTAACTCAACTACGTCATTCTAAGCACAATTTACCATAATCAATTTTAAAAGTAATGGAATATGTTCATAAATACTTATTGAGGCAATTTCGATCATTCTCTCTCACTTGCACTTATGTGAGTGTTGTATCTTTTCGCTCCCTCCCACTCATTGCAATTTCACAAATTTGGTATTTTTAAATTTTTTGAAAACGGGTCATTTTGGCTTGGGGACAACGGGTTAAATGACCTAAAAACGGAACAGTTCCATTCAAAACAGAACGTATGGTCACTTTATGTATAGCTAAAACTCGTTTTTTCCTATACATTCGATTAACCGAATTAGTTGCAACAATCATTAGTTCGAATAATCGAATTTCCATCGAAGAATGTAATCGACGAAAAATTATTCAGAAAATGATAAGCTGTGAGAGTGTTTAAAGTATTTAAGTGTAATAGCGGTGTAGCTTTAGGCAAAAACCACCTGTCGATTCCCACTTACTTCGTCTGGTCACGCTGTACTGACGCTGTTAGATGTCCATCCAGCATGATTAGTGTCAGTTTGTTTATAATTGCTGCCGGTCACTAAAATCAGAGCTTACAATCAGCAAACTGACCGTTATTATTGTAAAGATAATGTTTTGTAGTAAACAAATATGGTGTAGAACTGTTTGTGCGCTGTTCGTGTGGTATGTTGGATTTAGAACAGTGGCGGCTCGTAGAAAGCCCGTGGAAAATATTGGTAAATACAAATGTTAATTAGTTTATAAGCTCAAAGAATAATATTTCAAATAATTTTAGTTGTAGTGCTTACATATTTATTGTTCTTTACGCTATATAATAAATTAAATTTTTAAATCTGTAGTTGCGCGTCACGTCCATGTAATTTCCAAAAAAAGTTACTTTGAACTGTGATAATATGATAAGCATGTTATGAATCACGAATGTTGAATAAAATGTAAGAATTTAGGTGGTTTACCGTTTCTGAATGAATTAATCGAATTCATTAAATTAAGTTGTAACAAATTATCAGTCAAAATTAATTTAGTGTAAGAACCTTGAAATTTTTAGATCCGTGCAAGGTGTTTACAATACATTTCTTATAAGCGAGGTTTTGTCGTAAAAAATAATGTATTTCTTTTTAATTAATAAACTTGTATAATGTGGAATAATTTTGTTTGCAGATTTATTTGAATTTGTGCAAAAGATACTTTTTAATTAAAAAAATAATATTCAAAATAAAAGGAAATGTTAAGTTTTGGAAAATTTTAAGCTCCAATTTTTATTTAGATATAATTAACGCTTCCAAAATTTTAGCAGTGGCGTAGCAAGGATAATTTACATAATTTTATGAAGTCACAACTAAAATACGTGTTCTACGTAAATTCATAGAATTAATTTTTGTAAAAGATTATGTGGGCAAAAAATTCATCGAATAGTGATTCAAAATTTACACTAAAAACTAGATTTTTAAATTATGTAAATTAATGTTGTTTTTTAACAAACACCCTGTTTCTTTCAATAAGAACCCCACGACCGTTGACGTTGTCGTGGTGACGATTTACACTTGCTGACGTTTTTTCTTTTTTTAAATTGGGTTCTATCTATTTTAAGATTTTGAAAAAAAAATATACCTATATTGAATATTCAGAGATTTTTTTGGAAATAAAATAATGATATATGTATTCTCTTCATAACAAAAAGAAATGATTTGGATGAAAACAAACAAGCAATGGCACATAGTTTTAGCAATGTGGGACAAACCTTTCTGGTAAAGGAAGATTAAGAGCTCTCTCTTCATTAATTTGATTTATTATTAATTATTAAAGTAATTAACAAGTTTTAACAAACTGTTGCGTTTGAACAGGGTAAACCACTTCACTTATTTTTATAAGAAATTAAAATACAAATGAAACAAAGGGTAACACCTACATTTTTTGAGAAAAATAATACACGTGTAATAAATAATAAACAGCTCATGGCTGTTATGATGCACTTAATAATTATAGACTACAAAATACAAAATATCGATACGTAACGTAACATAGTAGATAACATATAAATATGTATGTTTGAATTAATTTTCTTTCATTTTCCTGGACCAATTATGATAGACCAATCATAATAATTATCGCAACTTGCCACGAAGTAGTTACCTCTTCAAATCGTGCTTTCAAAACAGGAGCATTCTTTTTTATTACAAGAAAATGCGAAAAGGGGCAGCTTCAAGTAGACTCGCCTCAAGTGGAAAATTGTGGCGCACCGGCCCTGACATTTGTATACAAATTCAACAGTTAATACTCAAACCAGTCAAGTTGGATTAATGTGCCAAAGTTCTGGAAATTCATATATATTTTTGAAAATTAAAAATAAAATAGTAGTTGAAAACGTTAAAATAGAAAGGGTGTATTTGTCATATTTTTAGGTAGGTGCGTTTCGTTGCAGGCAGGCACGTATTTATTGTAATAAATATGATCTATGCCAGGGTGGACAACTCGCGGCCCGTCTTGAGTTTTTTTCCGGCTCACGAGATTTATCAAACTATTACAAAATATATTTATTGTATAATGGCCAAACTAGTGAAAACCAATGTATTAAAAAAATACATTATTTGTCCATTCGCATATTCCAAAATTAACTGTCGAAATTATGAGAAAATCTAATATGGGAATATATAATTTTATATACGGCCCGCGGTGTTATGATGCATTTCCAAAGTGGTCCGCAAGATCGTTTGGGTTGGCCACCCCTGATCTATGCCAATGGTTCTCGACCATTTTTTTACATGTGATCTAAAAAAAATTGTATCAATGCCCTCCTTTGCCTCTTGCTATTTATTATATATACAAATATTTTTTGTTGCTCTTAAGAAATACTGAAATTCGGTCCAGGTTGAGAACCGCTGATCTAACCGATTTGTACTACATTTGGTCTTATACATGAACAAATTTGCAATGACGGTTTATTAAAAGGGTATAAATGCACGTCGGCTTAGCCGGTACGG
This sequence comes from Sinopyrophorus schimmeli, assembly GCA_036325965.1. NCBI lineage: Eukaryota > Metazoa > Arthropoda > Insecta > Coleoptera > Elateridae > Sinopyrophorus > Sinopyrophorus schimmeli. Next base: position 929,208 of record JARFIZ010000110.1, read on the forward strand.
AGGGTCAAAAAAATTTTTTTAGCTTGAGTGTACAAATTGTAGGGTATAAAAAGAAATTTTGAAAAAAATTCTTTTTAATATGTCGAAGTGTTCCATTAATTTTTAAAAATGCTAAGGAATGTAAATTCTTGATTATAAGAAAAAATAAATTTTGGCTTACAATTAGAATTTTAGAAACATCTGAAAATTGTCGAATATGATCATTATCAACTCGATTTTGACTCTTACTAAAAAATAAGAAAAAAATATTATTTTTTTATAAGTAGGCATATTTTTTTAAATTATAATAATTATTAAATTTATTTTAATTTTTAAATATTTGATTGACTTGAAAGAGGACACTGCAATTTTTAGAACAATTTTAATATTTATTTATATTTAATATTCATTATCAATTTTAAAAATTAGTGGGACACCTCAAAATGTTAAAAACATCTATTTTTCAAAATATTTCTTTTTGTAAGCTACAATATGTAGCCTCAAGCTAAAAAAATTTTTATCCACCCATCTCACATAGCAATCTGATAAAAGGAGTAAAGGACAAACTCATCCGGGGATTCTTATTTTTAATACTAAATTTAATTTACGACATCATTAAAAATTACGAAGAATTGTGTTAATTATGACGATACGCACTGTGATTTTGACGAGTACTTCAATGACATTGCACCTATTATTAACTCTGATCAGTGGCGTAACTATACCGTTGAGGCGTGCGGCTTAATTCATCGGATGGGGGCCACCCTTAATCTAAAGAAACTTAACCAACGTTGTAATGGTTTTTTAATATATTACCACGTAAAGTAGGTACAACCGCTTATATAATTATTGCATACATTTTTCACTGATTTTCTAGTAGTAACTATTAATTTAAAAAGAGTAATTGACTGAAATAACAATTTTAATTGAATACAAAACTACCTAATCAATTTTACTAAATTTTCTAATAATAACTGGTAGAATCCTCCTGTGCTTAAGGCTCTCTTGGGCTGGGCACCTCTGGCATTTTGCCCGTCCTGCCAACCTATTGTTACGCCACTGAATCTGATTCTGATAAACGTATATGTGCTTATTGTTTCCTTCTCTAATATTGTGCATAAAGATGGCTTGTTGAATACATCTTCCTTTTGCTGTAATGTTTTTTGGAAAAAAAAATGGAACAGAGAGGGTGCCTATAAACATCGTATTTTTGCACAAAATATTTGTATTTTTAACCAAACGCATTAGTGGGATTAAAATTATTTTATTTTCTACTTAACTAAAATAATATACTTATATTTTATTTTATGGACCTTTAAAAAAATTCAATTCATTCAATCATTGTTACACTCAAACTATTCGGTTATAAAAATTTTTTAAATAGATTTTTTGGGTAAGGTAAAAGACCCAGTTATTGACGCTTTAGGAGTGACAGCTGAGGTTATAACAAGATAACTTATAAAAAATTTGATTCAAATAATAAATTTTTGTTTTCATATATAAGTTCACGATTTCTAGAAAAGGTCATATGCGTAAAATAATTATTTAAAGCAGATTAATAATTTAAATTAATGTTTTAAAAAAGATTGTTTGAATCCCAGTTTCTGACACCTAAAATTTTTATTGCTGTAGTTTCTGACACTAGCATCTGCCTAGTTTCTGACACTCCGTATGTCAAAATTATTCGTCATTTATTAGGTTATACACTATCAAATTTAAATTTATTATAATCAAACATAATTTGTTATAATGTATCATTTATTATAAATAAAATGTTAATTTTTTCAACAGAAAAATAATTAAAATAATAAAATGAAATATTATAAAAACAAATACGTAAACATAACATAGGTTAAAATTTGAGTGTCAATAACTGTAACATACCTATAAAATTGAGCTTAGTTATTGACACTCTTATTTTAATAATAAAATATAATTTACTATGATGTTTTAATATTTAAAAATAAAGTGTAGTTAATTATTAATCGAACCATATATTTTTTATAATATATTTATACTTACATCGTGATTAAATCACTAATTCAATAGTCGAACGCACTTCTGTCAATTGCTTAGATTATAACCAAATAATAGCTTTCACAGTCACTCTGGGCTTAAATATTCTTTTTTATTTAGTGAGTTTTTTTTTGTAACTGATATCGTCATCAAATAGGTACAAGATGAATTTATTTTAATTTTGAAAAATTAATTTATCAATTTGAGGTAATTTTCTTTTTATTAATTTAAAGTAAAGTTGAAAGTATCAGAAACCGGGTCAGTGTCAATAACAGGGTCTTTTACCTTACTAGGTGACTAAATGTCACATGCTATACTATACTTTGTCCGGCCAACAGAAATAGTTAAACCACGCCCCACTAAATTGAACCAATATATGCAGTGCCCAGTTTCACACGGTATAAATTAATAATCAAGTTTGTCCTCGTTCTTGCAGGACATAAATGCTTATATGGTTGCTTGTGTTACGTGCTTTAAAAATTAAGCCAATAGAAAAAATTATATATAAATTTAGCGCACATTTGTGGGAGTGGCTTAACTATTTCTGTTCGCCGGACAGTGTATAGGTGGGGTTTGCCATACCAACGAAAATAAAATAAAATCCACAAAGTTGTACTTTATGATGAGAAATATATTTTAAAAATTAATAATGAATAGGTTTAAGTAAAACACATTGTATTTTCTCGCTTCCTTCCTCTCATTGCTATGGTAAATACGGTTTTCAATATGAAATCGATATTTACTAAATTAAATTAAAATTTTTGATTTGAAGGAGCTTATGGTAAATTATATTAATGTAATAAATACGAGGATGTGCGCATTCGAGCGAAAAGTGGCACATTTCCGAGCGAGGGAGGCAAATGAAGCGCGACGCGGAGCGGCGCGCTTCATTTTCCCGAGATCGGAATGTGACACTTTGAGCTCGAATGTGCACACTCGACTTTAAGCGTTATTCACAAGGGTTTAGGCCAATATATTAGTAAAAAATTAATTGAATAATTTTAAACGGGTTAGTGTCAATAACAGGGTCTTTTATCTTAGTAATATTCAACATTATTTACAAAAATTACTTAAAGTGTTGCGTTAATTTTAAAAGTGTATTCAGAATGTTGCCATGGTTACTAATTCCATGATACAATCTGAATTAGCCAATGTACATTTCAATCTGCCGATAAGACTTTCTTATTCATAATTTTAACGGATTTAAACATGCATTTTATTTTGTTTATTTAAGAATGGGTTATAGATGACGTAGGTTGCAGAACTCCATACCGAGGTGTAGGCTCGTGCATATTAATAAAAGAATGCAAGCCGATGTTAGATCTTCTTAAACAATCGAACAGTTTAAATCAAGAGACGATAGACATACTGCGACAGTACCAATGTGGATACGAAGGCCATTATCCTAAGGTCTGTTGTCCGGACGGACCCATTTTAATAGGAAAACCAAAAAATCCTGTGGCGCCCGACGTGACCAACCATAGAAATCTTAAATTGTTGCCGGACGACTGCGGGATGCTTCCCGGACGTAATCGTATTATCGGAGGCAACAAAACTTCCCTCTTCGAATTTCCTTGGATGGCGCTGCTGTCCTACGAAACTGGTAACAAGCCGAATCTACAATCGTTTTGACCTTTTATAAAATGTACGTTGTGTGTTTTCTAGGAAGAGGTCCAGATTTTCGATGTGGAGGTAGCATTATAAATGATAGGTACATTTTAACTGCAGCCCATTGCATAACGAATCTGTCAACTTTAAAACTGTACGTTTTTCGTTGATTATTATTGGTGATATTCTTAATGACATATTGAATCATTGTAGAATCGGAATTCGAGCCGGTGAACATAATATTTCATCTCCAATTGATTGTGAAGAAGAGGAACCAGGGGTAGTAGAGTGTGCACCACCATATCAGGATGTTGCTGTTGCTGCAGCTATTCCTCATCCATTATACAATCCCGTTGAATATACAAATGATATAGGATTAATACGCTTAGCTGCTCCTTTGAATATGAGCGTTGGTACGTATATATAATTTACTATAGATATATTTATTTTTGATATAAAAAGTATAATATAATATAATATAATATAATATAATACATTTTTGAATAGTTCTTAAAACGCTCTATGCCAACTATGGCATGCGTGGATAACCTATCCAGAACATTTTTACAAAATTTAGCTTTGTCGAATTAGTTACTTTTGACCTTGAAAAGAAATTAGCATACATACTACTACTTTTGGCAACTATGTAATTTTTTAAAAGTGAACTGATTATCTTGGAGAAAACCCCAGTGTGCAATTTGAGCTTATTTCCCATCTTGCGACAATGAAGCGCCAACGTTCACATATATTACATACCTAAGATTGGTCTTCGTTAACCTTGACTTTTTAAAGGCAAAAAATTAAATATAAGCCTGTTAGGTTCTTCAACCTTTTATTGCCTCCGGAACGTTTCTGACTTGTGATATTTTTGAAGAAACGCTTGCATTTTGAAATAGTAGACTTGTCAGTTACCATTATGTATCTACACGGAGAAAAAAATATCGTTATAACAACTATCTAACGTAACCTCAAAGGCACCTATTAATGGTATCCTTATAATAACTATCCGTATCCCTATTATAGCTATCCGTAGTATAGTTATTTTTCACAGGGATACGCCCTATTGCTAAATTAGCCAATCGAATCGTTGTTCTGACGAAATGTCACTTTGAATATCCGCAATAAGGAACTTCTGGATAGCTAAATTAGCTATACGGCGTATCCCTGTGAAAGATATACTATGTATAGCTAAAATAGCGACACGGATAGTTCTTATAAGGATATTTTTTTCTCCGTGTATATGTAATATAGGAAACATTACCATGTAGCATGGAAATCATTCTATGCAGCCAGGTCAGTCTTACTGTTCATAATAAGGTAAATTATTATGTTCAACAAATATTTGTAGAGAAAATCAGATGTTGATTACTCAGGTGGGAGCAAATTTTGTCACTCTTGGCTTTCCAATACCAACTTAAAACTATAGTTCCGTAGTTTGTAGATTTTTTTATAGTTATTTTATGTTTCACACGTTAATAACAAATAACAAATTTTCATTGTTTTGCAGTTAATGTTTTACTTTTGACAGTAATAAGTCAGAAATTTTTATTTATTATTATTTCTACGGTAACCAATTTTGTAGAAATTCATTTTGACCCGATTGAGAATGTTAGGGGGCAGAATTAATCGCCCCCTGAAGAATATCTTTGTCACCATGCTAAATGATGATGAGTTCCATGCTACATAGTGAGAATTACCATTTTTTTCTCTCCGTGTACGGACATCATTTCTGAAAGAACACTTCAATAGCAATTTATCGTGGACACTTTTAGACATTTCTTGGAACTCAAAGGTACCGCGGAACCCAGGTTGAAGAATCCTGGAGTTAGCTATTTGAGTATCCGATGTTGTTTTACACTGTAGGGGAGAGGAACCTATATTGGACCACTTTTGACATAATGGACATATCACCAAATTCTTTCAAACTATAAAAATAAAGCATGATTCACATTACAGCTAGATTCAGTAGCTACATAATATCAATCTGTTAATATTGTAGCCTCTTTTTTTGTTGCCAATGTAAAAAAAATAGTGTTAATTGGTAGAAATACAGAAGTGGTACAATTTAAGCACCGGTTCAATATAGGTTACTCTCCTCTACATACATAGCTACACATAACATATTAGAAAACTTCTAAATTATGCATTATATTAAAAAAATGTCTCATACCAAATAGTTTTTTGTTAATTTTTATTTAAAATTTAAAAACTAAGTTAGCGTTTACAACAGCGCCATCTATAATAAAATTAAGACTAATACATATTTGACTACTTTTAAATAGCTCAAGTTTGGTGTTTAGATTTTTTTACTACAATGTATCATTTATGTGATGCATCTGTACATATTTACAAATACAGTAGACGCCGCTTATTAGAACCATAGGTAATGGAACAAATCGCTTATTAAAAGTAAAACCTCTATGTACAGAATAGTTGTATTAAAATACACCCTAAGCATTTCTTTTAATTAAAACAACGTTTCCGTTAATTGTTAGATAAATCTAAAAAACAGTCAAAATTTGACAAATATTTCGAATTTGATAAATAAAATCTGTTTTATTTTTTTGTTACTTAATTGCAATGTGTATGCAATACATTTTAATTAAATAAAATGTTTGTATTTTGCCTTTATAAATCGACTTTGGTAATTTTTGGCGCGTTGAGAGTAAACTGTGAGCAGGCAACGGTAGTAGCACGCGCACAACTAGTCAAAATTCTACAGTATGAAGTTGACTATTTAAATAAGTAAATTAATTATTGTGAAAAAATAATTAGGGACTTTTGCCGTATCCAATTATGTAAAAATGGTACCTATAGGTTTCTATTTAACACCAGAAATTTTTGTCAAGTTGTAATACATGAACTTATCATGAGACACTTGGTATGGTTCTCCATTGATTTTAATTAAAAAATTTAATTAATCTTATAACAATGTATTTTACAATATATTGCAAAAAATTTTGTTAAAGTGTTAAAAAAAAGTAATGCACTGTAGAGACCGTTCTATTCCAACAAATATGTTAATGTCTACATTTTGTCTTATTCATCTTTCTTTTAATTATAATTATTTTTTACTTTTTAGAGAGCGTCAAGCCCATATGTCTTCCAACCGTACAATCGTTAAGAAACATCAACTTTGTAAACACCAAATTATTGGTAACAGGTTGGGGAGCTACAGAAACAGGTACCAAAAACTCTGAATTCATATAATAGCAATTTTAACAATTATTTTTTAGGCAAGAGAAGTCAAGACCTACTAAAAATCGACATCCCAGTAATTTCGGAGGAAAAATGTCGAGCAACATACGCCAATTCTGCGGCGAAAATCAATTATAAACAACTATGTGCGGGTGGTGTAAATAAAATGGATTCTTGTGGGGGTGATAGCGGAGGCCCTTTACAAAGAGTGGACGAGTTCAACGAAGACGCAAGATTTATTCAGTACGGAATCGTATCCTTCGGCCCGCGGTTTTGCGGACAAGAGGGGTTTCCTGGCGTTTATACCAGGACCGATTATTACATGGATTGGATTTTAGATACTATAAAACCTTAAATGAATTGAAACGATTTATTAATTTAGCAAAAGACTGGTTGTAATTTTTTAATTTAAATTTTACAGGATAATATGTACGTAGGTACGCAATATTTGTGATGTATTTTTAAAATGTTATGTAATTTAATTTAATTTAAATATTCTTTTTTATTTAATTGTAGTAAACATTGTTGTTAGATATTATCTAAGAAAAAGGAAAACAGCCGGATGATGTACTTATTGAGAACAGAATTTCCACACGCAATTCGTCATACGAATAACTTTTTAGGAAATAATGGGTTTTCCAAGAATGTGTGTAGTTTATTTAAATTTAGAGGAACTAATATATTCAAATGAAATAATGACTAATAAATGTTGTACTAATAGTTGCGTTCGAAATAATTTATGTTGATTATTAGTTTGTGGAAAAATATTCCGTTTTTGTAGCGACCAAATTTCTAGAACAAAAAACCAAAATTTGATTTGATTTATTTTAAGCTTTTATGTACAGTCTACGTCATGCGTTGGTAAAACGGTATGCTAAACGACCACCACTCTTTTTATTATAATTTTATTCTACTTTTTACAAGCATGTTATGACGTAGATAAACAGATCGAACGCACGAATTTTAATTTCTGAATATCATTTAAGTAATTTAAAATAAAATCTCTAATTATTATTTATTGTAATTTCACCTTTGAATAAAATGTAGGTATATCTATATATTTAAATTTGAACTTGTAGATTACGTTTTGATTGGCTAACTTTTGCCGTTGCTTTGGTAACGCGTTTATTAGTTTTAAGCGCCACATTTAAATGGAAGCGTTATAAATTCCAAGTACTATTTTAAGTGTAAATGGACGAATAAACAAATTAAATTCATGTACTTCCCAAATTTTTAAAAATCAGGAATAAACTCATGAATGACAATTGCCTTGACCTTTAAATCTAAATTTAAGCGTTATTTTTCGCAATGTTTATGCAGTATATTTGAGGTCATTTAAAGATAAAATGATGAAGTAGTAATCATTACGTGAATAGAATATAAATGACCAAACCAAGTTATAATTACGCTTGCGCGTTTTTTAAGGTTTTGTGGTAATTTTTACCGATTTCATTGCAGGTAAACATATTCACCGGCGTTGAAGCGATATAAGAAGTCATGTGAATTTCCATATCGCGTTAAAATGAATATGTTGTGGTTTGTGATCGTTTTTGCTACCGTATCAATAGGTGAGTTATAATTTTTTTAACGTGATTTAATGTAATTGTATGTTAATTAAAAATTATTGGTATGTTAATTGCGTTATAATTGATTTGTTTAGTAACCCGTTTTGTGATACTTCTACCTTGTAATATTCTTGTTTTTATACAAAGTGTCCAAGCTTAGCTTATTTCCTATATAAATTCTAATATCGCCAGCAACACACAAGCGTTCTATATCAAAATTTATATCAAATTTGTATATTTCTTATTTTAAAAAATAAACTACTAACTATTTAAGTGCTATATAATTATTTTAAATGGAATGAGTTATGTATGTAAGTACAGTATTTTTGGACACCTTATATTAAGCAGTTTACAAAATGGTAAATTTTGATTAATTAGCAATAACTAACACAATGGTGTTAATTAAAATTGAACCTATTTGTCCTTTTTTTTTTAAATTGTTTAGACACTAATTAAAATTTTAAACTTATTGATCAGTATCACAAAAAAACCATTTAAGTACAAAGTGTTATACACCATTCTTTTGGGCTTAAGTGGAAAAGTTTTAATAACAAGGGAGAGGGCTTTCAGAGACTACCCTACATAAACAATCGTGTAAAAAAAACAAGTGAACATATAATAATTTTAGATAGGTTCCACCCGAAATAGTAGAAGCATAAGCGTAGCTAGGGGGACATGGGTAGGCACTTCCCAGTCTAGAAAATCGACGGTATTAGGATTACCAACATTGAAAGCTTATGGTGGCTGATCGGCTAGCCGACTGCCACCTTAAGAAAACACCCTAGCTATTCCCATAAGTAGAAATATAAATGTCTTAAGTCAGAGGTTCCCAATCTTTTTCGGTTTGCGGTTCCCTAAATAATCAGATTTTTCCGCGGCGCGCTTAATATATCAGATTTTTTTCTAAATTTTTTACTCTTGAAAAATTGGAAAACTTTTCGTTTTAAAAACGAAAAATTAAAAACAGATACTTACTATTTTCCTTGTTATAATATAAAATATTAAATTCAAAAGATGCGGATTGAAAGAAAACAAGGAAAGACTCTAAAGTTGCGAAATTCTTGGAATTTTGTCAGCATACACGATTGTGGCGGTAAAATTCCAAAAAAATTGCCGAATTGTTTAATTTAATATTTCGCGGCGCCCTTATGACGTCACCGTGGCGTCCCAAGGAGCTGCGGTGCACACTTTGGGAATCGCTGGATTTAACCCTTTTGTTTTTTTGGCAAAAACATGTTAAAAATAGAATTGCTTTATATTGCAAGGGGATGTTTTACGTACCCCTAGCAAATATAGCCTGTGTCATTTCCCCGCGCTTTCCCTCTAAAACAAAAATATTTGCCTTTTTGAAAATTTAAATTTAGCTTTAAAATGAAACTTTTAAAACGCTATAACTTTTTTATTTTTAGGAGTGCGCGGAAAGCGTTTATTTTCGAAAGTACTTGGTTTTAGTACGCCCGAAACAATTGCTAACTCAAAACCCCCAAAATCGGCCAAAATCGAGATAAAACGTGGACTAACCAAGAGGTTCTTAATCTTTTTCGGTGTTTTGACTTCCTAAATAATCGTTTTTTTCCGCGGCGCTTTTAATACATAGGTGAGGAAACCGTGCTTGCGCACTAGCCGTTTCAAAAGATGCGGATTGGAAATAAAACAATGAAAGGTTCGAAAGTTGCTAAATTCTTGGAATTTTGTCAGTATACACGATTGTTGGTGCAAAAATTGGAAAATTGGAAATTCCAAGAAAATTGCCGAATTGTTTAACCGTCCGCATACTAGGCGACTAAATTTCACATGCCATACTAGGTGGGGTTTGCTATACCCCAAAAATAAAATAAATAAAATCCACAAAATTGTACTTTATGAAAGTTCAATGATAAGAAATATATTTTAATAACCAATAATGAATAGGGGTGATTCTACAAAAGTTGGGCAACTTGATGTCACCGATCAATAGAGAAAGAATTTTATCATTTTTTGCAAATATTTCATTACATTCCAAAAAACCAATGATTGATTGACTGCTCACCCAATTTGGATGTATTTTTTTAAAAGCGAGTTTGTAAAATAACACTTTAAATGTTCAAAACGTCAGTACCTTGGTGTGTCACAACTCCCGAGTTCCATAATTGAGTGATTGTATGTTCAAATATATTCAATTAATTGTAAATTTTACTATTCTACTATAAATTATGAAGTATTAACTAATTAATTCACCATATTTTATCATAAAATCGAATACAGTAATTAAAAAAAAATGATGAACTTTGTGTTCACTTTTATCCGTCAGTCCTGTGTCTAATTTGAAATTGCCCCCCATTATAGAAATTCAAACGTTAAATCTTTATTCAGATTTTAATATTGGTAGTAAAGTTAGCTAAAAAGCACTCCCTTTATACGACAGGTATTTTGAAAACAGTGAAAACAGCGTTATTATCGTGTAAGCATGTGCAGTTCCAGACAAAATGTCAGTTCTATGGCGAGTAATAATTTTTTTACGTAGATATATTTTGTTGTGATTTATTTATGACAAAACATGTTTTGTTAAAATATATCTTTTCAATTAATGGAAAATCCGGTAGAAATTTTACTTTGAATTATAATCTTAAAATTGTGTCTCATTCATCAGTTCCGTGTCGTCAATTCCATGTCTGAAATTTTGACAGAAGACGTATTACCATGGTACTGATATATAGGACATACATTCATCCATTAATTTTAATACTTTCTAATATAATTAATAATTCTTTCTAATATGATTTTATTCATAAAAATGTGTGCAATGTAAAATTTTAAGATAGTTGTATCAAAGTCGCAATAAATCTTGTATTTTTTAATAAATGATATATTTCATTTGTACCCTGGTAACCTCGTCAGTTCCCTGCATTTAAATTTATTCAAATAAAACAAAATTTGTTTGAAAAATTGATTAGCCCTGTTTGGAACAATGTATTTATTAGATTACCTATATCTTTATAATAAAATACTAGAAAATTTTCACTTAAAACTATAGAAACAAAATTAGGTCAACAGGTGCCCAACTTTTATGGAATCACTCATAGGTTTAAGTAAAACATATTTATTTATGCATTAGAATAGAATTTTATTAATAAAAATACTAAAACTTTACTTTTTCTTCAACTTATAAACTATTGAGTCTTTTCTTGAGTACTAAATTCCAATGACACGTGTCAATTAAGATACCAAATATTAAAAAAACCTAACAAGACTTTCATTCTTGCCTCCTTATTAAAAAACAAATTAATTTCACGGCAATTTCTTAATGATTCCCAATAATTTAGACGAAAAATTAATTGAATAATTTTAATTGTTCTCTCTCACTCGCATTGACAAGATTATCGTATCTTCTCGCTCCCTTTCACTCGTTTACTATGGTAAATACGTTTTTCAAATATAAAATCGATATTTACTAAATCAAATTAAAATTTTTGATTTGATGGAGCGCACGGTAAATTATACTAATGTAATAAACTCGAGGATGTGCGCATTCGAGCGAAAAGTGGCACATTTCCGAGCGAGGGAGGCAAATGAAGCGCGACGCGGAGCGGCGCGCTTTATTTTCCCGAGATCGGAATGTGCCACTTTGAGCTCGAATGTGCACACTCGGTTTTAAGCACGATTCACAATAAAATAGACAAAATATTAAAAACATGTTTCCCTCTCACTCGTACTTATGATTTTTTTGTATCTTTTCGCTCGCTTCCACTCATTGCTATGGTAAAAATACGTTTATCGAAAATATAGTCTATATTTTAAAATTTTTTGATTTGAAGGAAAGTTTAGTATACAAATCTTCAATAAACTTGAGGATGTGCGCATTCGAGCGAAAAGTGGCACATTTCCGAGCGAGGGAGGCAAATGAAGCGCGACGCGGAGCGGCGCGCTTCATTTTCCCGAGATCGGAATGTGCCACTTTGAGCTCGAATGTGCACACTCGGTTTTAAGCACGATTCACAATAAATTAGACACAATATTAAAAAACATGTTTCCCTCTCACTCGTACTTATGGTTTTTTTGTATCTTTTCGCTCGCTTCCACTCATTGCTATGGTAAAAATACGTTTTTCGAAAATATAGTCTATATTTTAAAATTTTTTGATTTGACGGAAAGTTTAGTATACAAATCTTCAATAAACTTGAGGATGTGCGCATTCGAGCGAAAAGTGGCACATTTCCGAGCGAGGGAAGCAAATGAAGCGCGACGCGGAGCGGCGCGCTTTATTTTCCCGAGATCGGAATGTGCCACTTTGAGCTCGAATGTGCACACTCGGTTTTAAGCTCGATTACCAAACGTTCGTTTTAAGAAAAAAAAATTGTTCACGTTAGTTATACCCCACCTGGTACACGGAAGGTTAATTGAATTTTTGCGGCGCCCTTATGACGGCACCGGGGCACCCCAGAGAGCCGCGGCGCACATTTTGAGAATCACTGGCTTAAGTAAAGTAAAAAGTACAAATTCTCAAAAAAATTATTGACAATACCTATTTTGATCTTCTTATTTTGCTTAAAGTTTTACAATTTCACTTTTTTTTACTCATATTAATTGCTCGCATAAACAATTGGATTGAGAAATAATGATAGTAAAAAAACAGTGTAAAAAATCAAAGTTGCCGCGTTAGAAGTCATACTTCTTTGGCGCGACTAAATTAAATAAAAAGAAGTATAAACAATGAATTATTTTTTTCCACAGTGCTATGTTGAAGCCGAGTGTACCTAATTTTTAATTATCTATAGATTTGGGGCGAACACAGCGCCGCAGTTTAATGTGCGAAGAGAACCACAAATGTGTTCCGTTATCAGAATGCATCGTGAGCGGAGAAGGTGGTTTTGTGTATCCTTGCAATGAAAAAGAAACCAACGTTTGTTGTCCGACGAAAAACATAAATGTCAAAGACAATTCGTCGACATTAGAATCGAGAACCTATGCTTTTCCTGACGTATGCGGACTTGTTACCAGTACGGACCGAATAACTGGCGGAGAAGTGGCTTCAATCGGCCAATTTCCGTGGATGGCACTTATCGGATATAAACGTAAGTTGGTCTTGACATTGTGTTGAATTTAATAAAATAACTTATGCTCTTTTAGAAAGTGGGATAAATTTTGTACAATTTCTTTGTGGCGGATCTATAATTACCAAGGAATATATCTTAACTGCGGCTCATTGCATAAACATCGATCCCAGGCTTAAAGTGTAGGTAATTGTTTTGAACAGATTTGTAAATTAATAAGTTAACATTTTAATCCGTATTAGGGTATCGGTGAGGCTGGGCGAATTAAATTTAGAATCGAATCCTGATTGCGATGTATCACCTACTGAAACAATATGTGCCGATAACTTCGTGGATGTGTTAATAGAAAAGGTCATTCCCCATGAGAATTATAATAATATAACGTTGGAAAATGACATAGCTCTTATAAAACTCAAGAGGAAACTCAATTTTACAGGTAAATATCTTCTATACCAGCGTTTCGAAACTTCTTCCGCAAAATTGCTCTGCGGCCTACCCTAACATTCATAACAAAATACTATTTGTAACGGCCCATAGACGTACAATATTATTGTGCAAACGGGTTGCACAAAAAACTAGAGGCTGGCCATAGACGTACAATATTATTGCGCAATAAAGGTGATCGTGTGAAAGGTTCTGCAATATATGGTACGAATTGGACTTACCAGGTATGTAAATATAAAACCGGAATTTTTTCATAGAAAACACACGTGTATTCCTTAATAATGATAAAAAATATTTTATTCGAAGTATTGCCCATCGCTAGCTATACATTTTTGCCATCTGTTTGCCAATTTGTGAATGCCACGCCAAAAAAACTCTTGGTCTTTTGAGGGAAACCAGCCATCGACCCATTTTTGTGCATTTTCATAAGACTTAAAGCGTTGCTCAGCAAGTGCGTGTCTCATCGATGCAAATAAGTAATAATTAGATGGAGCCAAGTCTGGTGAGTAAGCCGCATGTGAAAGGATTTTCCAACTAAACGCCTCAATAGTTTCTTTGACCAGTTTTGCAGTGTGTGATTATGGATTATCATAAAGAAAAATCAAATTCTGTTGCCTTTTCTCATATTTTGGTCGTTTTTCATGCAAAGCTTGATTCAAAGCGATCATTTGTTGTGGGTAGCGTGTAGTATTAACAGTTTTGTCAGGTTTGAGTAGCTCATAATAAATCATACCCTTTTGATCCCACCAAACGTAGAGCATTGCTTTCCGTCCATGGTGATTTAGCTTTGTGATTGATGTTGATGGTACTCCTGGAGTTGCCCATGATTTTTTACGTTTTAGATTCTCAAAATATATCCATTTTTCATCACCGGGTACTATTACATGGAGAAATGACTTTCTTCTTTAATGGCGAGCAGCACTTCGCACGTGGTTTTTCGGTTTCCAAACGTATGGACGCGTCTTCCCGTGTCACATTTAAGTGATTTGCGAGTTCTTGTTGCGTTTGAGCGTCATCCTTATCCAATAATGCTTGCAACTCACTGTCTTCAAACCTTTTCGCTGGTCGTCCACGTTCTTCATTTTTCACGTCAAAATCGCCATTTTAAATTTTTTTAAACCACTCAAAACATTGTGATTTACCAAGAGCATGCTCACCGTAAGCTTCGACAAGCATTCGATGCGATTCTGCAGCAGTTTTCTTCAAATAGTAACAGAAAATTAATGCTGTCCGCGAATCGTAATTTCTAGGCACAAATTTTACATATTTAACCTTGGTACAAACTATACTGTTGTATAAAACTATTATTATTGTGAATTGAAAATCTTTGTCAATTTTCAACAAATAAGTAGCGCCAATGACGCCCTTTGACAGTAACTATATGGGTAGGTATGACCATTTATGGTCAAATTCCAGTTTCATATTTACAGACCTGGTACATATAGATTTTTAAAATTATTGCAATATAAATTCAGTTGTGATGTGTTAAACATGTTTATTGTCACCAAACTTTGCTGCAATTTGATTGTAGTTTGGGTAAGCGCAAAAGGAAGACACTTAAAGGTTAGACTATTTTTTACACGATTGCTAGTCTTTACTCTTAACGTCCCACAGAGACAGTAATGAAGGGTAGGCGTCGATAAAGTTTAAAATGAATCTTTTCTTGTCTGTTTTGGCCATTTCGACCCACCCCGCTCGACATCTGGATAACAAATGACGCGGTATTGTACAATATTGTCTACACACGGTAAACTGTTTTCCCGCATTGCGCAATAAATATCAAAATTTTTTGATTATGCAAAATACTTATATTGCACGACTTTTCAGTATCATTTAAACACGATCAACTTTATGGTACAAACCTGTTGATTGCGCAATAATATTGGACGTGTATGGGCGGCTTTATATTGAACGTGCCTAATGCAATATTTTTTGGGGGCCGGCTTGTTTTTTCGCAGACGGGCACCGGACCGTGAAGCATAATTTGGAAAAGGCAGTTCTTTACAATTTAAAGTAACAAGTCAACCGTTTGAATCAGTGGCGGTAAAAAGGCGTCTCGCGAACTCAATATCCTGTCAGCTATATGAATAACGTAAAAAAACATTTATTACACTTAAATAATACTGGCGCGACGAAACAATAAAGAAACAAAAATAGTAGACTTAGCAATAAGTATAATGCCAACGAGAAAAAGGGTCAGATTGCCGACTAAAATTTTTATTTGGCTTACATAATTCTATTCAATTGTTTATTCGACCTGCCGTAGAAACAAAATTGATCTCTCTTGCTTTAAGGTGGCCAAATCGATATCGATGTGCCACGTTGCAGTGCTCCCCCTTTCCTCGCCCCCTTATCTAAATAATTAAATACCAATTAACTGCAAGGTCAATTTCCTACAATTATTGGAAAATTATGAAAAACAATTGAAACTCTAAGAGGAAATTTTGAGTGTCACTACGGTTTTTTAATTTTTAATTAAAAATAAAAAAAATATTAATTACGTATTTTGAATCATTTTATAATTCAGTGTGCACATTTGAGCTCAGAGTGGTACTTTTATGATTTCGGGAAAAAGAAGCGCGCCGCTCCGCATCGCGCTTCATTTGATTCCCTCGCTCGGAAATGGTGCCACTTTGAGCTCGAATGTACACGCTTCTGGTATATATTAATCTTTTTCTTTAAAATGGTGCAAAAATTATCTTTATAACTCACAGCGCCTTTTGTTATTACTATCTTGTGGGTGGTACAACTTGCACACCTACCTTAGTTTTGGCAGCTCTGATTTCACATTTTTTACCAATGACGTCATATTATTTTTTGAAGAAACATATGTTATTTGTACTTGCATTAACAAATAATTATAGAGTAATTTGACATTATTTATAAACTTGGGAAAAATTATATTCAAACAAAAAACAAACAAGTATATTTAGGATCTTTCACCATAAATAACTATGGTATTTTACTTTTGCTTGAATAAGAATAAAAAATAAGTGTGGTCATAGGTGTGTGATTGGAAAACAAACAGATTGGCTTATATTTTGTTGATTTACACTTAGAAGGTCGACAGGAACGTTGAAAACCTTTGTTTAAATTTGAAAATGTTGTAGGTAAATATATAATACAAGACATACACGTAGATTTTAGCGTTTCATAAAATTGCTGAATTAAAAAGTAAGTAAGCATTGTAAATAGTGGCAAAAAGCGGAGTAAAAAAGTGACCATTTCAGATTTCAGAAAAAAGAAAAAAACGTTTTGAACAGTGCACTAAATATTTAATTCTTTCTGATTGATTTTTCAGCAGTAAATTGTTTAAACGCAAAGATAGAGGCTAAGATTTCTAAATTATTTATATAGACGCCTGTAGAGGTTTTGAAATAAATTAAATCGTACAATATTTATACCTTGCCTTGTTAGCCTTACAAAAAATAATTTACATTGGGGACTTCCAACACCGAAAAATAAAAGATATTATATTAAAAGTTAAAAAGGTAATTTTTCAATTTTTTTCGCTAGCTTTCAAAAACTTATCAGGACTCTCTTGGGGGTCCGGACCCCCGCTTCAACGCCGCTGCTTTATATAGTCTAATTGTAGGTAAATAACTTATATTCTTATAATACAAGATTGATTGAGTACATTGAGGTTTCAAATAAAGATAATCAAAAAACAATTTATAACTAAACAAAAAACAAGAAAAAAACTCGACGATTGTGCTTATGTCTGCGCTTTAGAAGTGATACTTCTTTGATATAACTAAATTAAATATAACCACGTGTTTTGCTGCTTATACTGCGTTAGTGTATAAGAAAACCAGTGATTTCCAGTTGTTTTAAGCATGATTCACAATAATTAATTTACTTTTTAAATAATTTTAATTAAAAATTACAACGATGTGCCGATGTACAATTTGATCTCGGAAAATGTGCACATGTGTCGTTTTATTTGAATACATTATTTTCTTTTTAAATCTAAAAGGTAATTTAAACAAAATCATTTCATTTTCCCGAGATCGAAATGTGTCACTTTGAGTTCGAATGTGCGCACTCGGTTTTAAGCACGATCCACAATAATTAATTTACTTTCTTAGATGTCGAATTTTCGAAAGTAGTGCGCTCGTGTCTCTCGTGGCTTGCTCACATTTTACTCTCAAGGCGCCAAAAGAAGTATAACTTTAAAAAATTATATACAGTAGAAACTCGGTTATCCGGACTAATTATTGTTGCAGCTCATTCGGATAATCGAAAATTCGGTTAATTGAACGTATAGAAAAAAAAACGAAATTTAGCTATACATATATAATGTGACATTTTGAGAGCGCAACTACGATTTTAGAATTAGTTGAATTTTTTTAGAGTAAATGTATTATTGTGAATCGTGTTTAAAACGGAGTGTGCGCATTCGAGCTCAAAGTGGCACATTCCGATCTCGGGAAAATGAAGCGCGCCGCTCCGCGTCGCGCTTCATTTGCCTCCCTCGCTCGGAAATGTGCCACTTTTCGCTCGAATGCGCACATCTTCGTGTTAATTGAATTCGACTATATTAATAACAAATCCTTCAAATCCAGATTTTCTATTCGGAAAAAGTTTTCGCTTGAAAGTGCACATACTTCTTAATAATTGAATTTGCCTATCTTATTCTTCTCTCTTACAAATAATATTAAATAAATCAAACTGAACTAAATGTACCACTTCTGCTTTTTTTTAATTAAAAATTACAGTAGGATATTTTTGCCAAAAAACACTTTTCGAATTTAGTACTTTTAAAATAGACTAGATGAGAGACTTCATCGTACATGAAAAAACAATATTTTAACTTTTTCCGAATTTTGACTATTATTTCTCAATCTTTTTTTTAACATACCCCACCCAAGTCATTCTAAAATTTTGATGCGCCCCCTATGTAACATCTAAATATTTTTTTATATTTAAAAGTTGAATTAATCCATACATCAAGTCTAATTACAACAGTGTCTACAAAATGTGCCTTAAAACTAATTTGTTTATATTTTTCAACAAAATGAAAATTACCCAAAAATATTTGGAGACATTAATTTTGGCATATAAACCTTCAACAATCTGTAAAAGATAATATAAAAATCAACTAGTTGATTTTTAGTGACCCACTTCAGAAAATTTGACTCATATAAGGGAGTGTAACCGGATATGAGACGGGTTTTGTTTATGAACCAAAATTTTTTACTGGTTAAATAAAGTCGGGTGTTCTATTCATTGTTGGAAAGGTAATGAAAATACACAACTTTTATCCGCAGAAAGTTTTGTGATTCCATTAAGGGGGCGTCCATAAATTACGTGAGGTGTTTTTTTAAATTTTGTGACCCCATAGTGAGATTTCGTGAGATTTTATTCAACCCCTCAAATTTCACGTGAGATTTTTCAAATGTAGGTTTCTTACGTAAACGCGTTGGATTGTTATTGTAAAAAGAAAAAAAAAATTGCTTCGTGCTTTTATTTACGACTAGTTAAGACTAGTAATCAATATTGCTAAGAATGATCTTAATCGTATTACGATTACGCTTAAGATTAAATCTTAAGCATATCTGGATTAAATGGACCAAAATAGTATAATTTTTTTTTGTTACAATCAGAAAAAAAATTGCGTGATATTTGCCGAGACCCCCCTACCCCCCATGGTGAGATTTTATTCAACCTCCCCTCCCCCTTAAACATCTCACGTAATTTATGGACGACCCCTAACATGCAAAATTTTATGACCAATTTTCTAAGTGACAGTTTTTTGACAAGAAAAAAATTTTGTATCTAGGTATGAGACACCTACAAAAATACATTAAAAATTGTAAAATATAAAGTAAAAACCTCATATATATTTCAAAATTATTTTTTTTTATGCTTTCCATAATTTTTATTTATCACTTTCCTCTTCATAATCGTCGCAATGTTTGCATGTGTAGATGCTTGCACACGTGTTTGCGCACTTCAAAAGAACTGGCCGCTTGCAAATATTGCATTTGATGTTGTTAACAGCGTTCAATTTGTTCGGCACCAACTTTATACTAATGATGTTTTGCTTTGGAACCCTTGGGTGGTGGTAATATGCTGTGTCTCATACCCGGACAATGACGATATTTTGAAAATTTAAAAAAATAATTGTTTTCCAACCACATATTGGCCTAATCCAATATTGGATCGTAAAATATAAGAAAAACACTAAATGCTATACATTACACTTTCCTTTTTCAATTGATTTACATGAAAAAAATAATATTTTGAAAAAAATCAAAAACGTTTTTAACCTGTAATTTTACATACGATGTTTGCAGTTGATATAAGCAATGCGTCGAATCATTTCAGTGTTGGTACAAAAACTGATTGATGACCAAAGAAGTACTTGACAGTAATCAGATCCGCCATATTGACATTGCATAATGAAAATAATTGACTGTCTCGTATCTGGAGCCTGTCTCATACCCGGGAACACTCCCCTACAATTTTAATTAATCAAAAATGCGAATTAGTAAACATTCGAAAGTACAACTAAAAATATTTTTATCAAGCTCGCTACAATAAGGCGTGCGGAAGAGCACCATGATAACTTATCAAAAGAATAAAATATCTATCCTTTTTCAAACATAAAATAGATCTAATTTATTCGACTTTTAATTTTTTGAATTGAAGAATAAAATAATAATATAGGCAAATCCAATAAATACGAGGATGTGCGCATTCGAGCGAAAAGTGGCACATTTCTGAGCGAGGGAGGCAAATGAAGCGCGACGCGGAGCGGCGCGCTTCATTTTCCCGAGATCGGAATGTGCCACTTTGAGCTCGAATGTGCACACTCGGTTTTAAGCACGATTACGATTACAAAACAATTGTTAATCACTAAATAAAACAGTCGCACAATTGTAAGTATGACAGTTAAATGATAAGAAATATACTTTAATAATAAATAATGATTAGTTTTAAGTAAAACACATGTTTATTTATGCATTAGAATAGGCTTTTATTAATAAAAATTATAAAACTTTACTTTTTTTTCGACTTATGTATAAACTATCGAGCCTTTTCTTGAGTACTAAATTTCAATGACACGTTTCAATTACGATACCGAATATTAAGAAAACCTAACAAGAATTTCATACTTGCCTCCTTTTTGAATTACAAATTAATTTGCCCGCAATTTCTTAATGTTTCGCAATAATTTAGACCAGGGGTGAGCAACCTTTTTAATCAACGGGCCAAATTAAATTTTAAAATTTTTTTGGCGAGCCGCACATAAAGTAACACTTATTAACAATTTACAAAACTTTATTTATAATAAACATTAGAATAAAAAAATATAAAATTTAAAAAAATGAATTTAATATTAGAAATGCTTGGCGGGCCGCATAAACATGTTTAACGGACCGCAAATGGCCCGCGGGCCGCGTATTGTTCATCCTTGATTTAGACCAATAAATTACACGAAAAATTAATTGAATAATTTTTATCGTTCGCTCTCACTTGCATTAACAAGATTATTGTATCTTCTCGCTCCCTTCCACTCATTGCTATGATAAATACGTTTTTCGAATATTAAATCTATATTTACTAAATTAAATTAAAATTTTTTGTTTAAAAGAGTATATGGTAAATTAGACTAATGTAATAAATACGAGGATGTGCGCATTCGAGCGAAAAGTGGCACATTGCCGTGCGAGGGAGGCAAATGAAGCGCGACGCGGAGCGGCGCGCTTCATTTTCCCGAGATCGGAATGTGCCACTTTGAGCTCGAATGTGCACACTCGGTTTTAAGCACAACTTGCAAAAATTTAAGCCAATAAATAAAACGAAAAATAAGTTGAATACTTTTAATCGGTCCCTCTCACTTGCACCGCCAAGATTATCGTATCTTCTCGCTCTCTTCCACTCAGTGTTATGGTAAATACGTTTTTCGAATATAAAATTTATATTTACTAAATGAAATTAAAATTTTTGATTTGAAAGAGCGCACGGTAAATTTACTAATGTAATAAACACGAGGATGTGCGCATTCGAGGGAAAAGTGGCACATTTCCGAGCGAGGGAGACAAATGAATCGCGACGCGGAGCGGTGCGCTTCATTTTCCCGAGATCGGAATGTGCCACTTTGAGCTCGAATGTGCACACTCGGTTTTAAGCACAACTTGCAATAATTTAGGCCAATAAATAAGACGAAAAATAAGTTGAATACTTTTAATCGGTCCCTCTCACTTGCACCGCCAAGATTATCGTATCTTCTCGCTCTCTTCCACTCAGTGTTATGGTAAATACGTTTTTCGAATATAAAATTTATATTTACTAAATTAAATTAAAATTTTTGATTTGAAAGAGCGCACGGTAAATTTACTAATGTAATAAACACGAGGATGTGCGCATTCGAGCGAAAAGTGGCACATTTCCGAGCGAGGGAGGCAAATGAAGCGCGACGCGGAGCGGTGCGCTTCATTTTCCCGAGATCGGAATGTGCCACTTTAAGCTCGAATGTGCACACTCGGTTTTAAGCACAACTTGCAATAATTTAGGCCAATAAATAAGACGAAAAATAAGTTGAATACTTTTAATCGGTCCCTCTCACTTGCACCGCCAAGATTATCGTATCTTCTCGCTCTCTTCCACTCAGTGTTATGGTAAATACGTTTTTCGAATATAAAATTTATATTTACTAAATTAAATTAAAATTTTTGATTTGAAAGAGCGCACGGTAAATTTACTAATGTAATAAACTCGAGGATGTGCGCATTCGAGCGAAAAGTGGCACATTTCCGAGCGAGGGAGGCAAATGAAGCGCGACGCGGAGCGGCGCACTTCATTTTCCCGAGATCGGAATGTGCCACTTTGAGCTCGAATGTGCACACTCGGTTTTAAGCACGATTACAAAGCGTCCCGTTTTAACGGGAAAAAACTTAGTCAAATTGTTAGGTATGTGTTTACAAAAAACGCACATTATCTTAAAATCAACAAAGCAAAAAAACACTGTTTAGTGCAAAATACAAAATAAAATATTTAGTAAGAAATACCGAGGTTTAATTTTCGCAACGAATCCGAATGCGGTTAACAATCCGGATAATCGCGAATCCGTATAACTGAGGTCCGGATAATTGAGGTTTTACTGTACTTTAGATTTAAGAAAATAGTTAATGATTCGGCTTTTTTTTAGAATACATCCAACCAATTTGTGTTCCATTTAAAAACGACTTGGATTATAAAACAACTCCAAACAACAAATTACTCGTAAGTGGATGGGGAAAAAGCGATTCGAGTAAGTACATTCGTATAATACAGTCGAACCTCGATAAGTCGAAGTTGAAAAGAAACTAAAAATAATTCGAGTTATCGAGGTTCGAGTTATGGAAGTTCGACTGTATTTTGAAACATAATTGATAATAGTAATAATCTTTTCATTTCATTAAATAGTTGCCAAAATTCCAATTAGATTTTAAAGCGATTTATTAAATTGCAGCAAATATTGGCGGTTCAAGCACCTTGTTATTCACGGATGTTTTGCTTTGGGAGCACAACAGATGCAATTCGTCCGTACCTCCAAGAATACGACCGATCAGAAAATCACAACTGTGTGCAAATGGCTTCAAAAAACAAGACGCTTGTAAGGGCGACAGCGGGGGTCCTTTAGTAAACACCACTCTGGTTAATAATGAATTAAAATACTACCAAGTGGGCATAGTTTCGTTTGCTTCTGCTCAGATCTGTGGAAATGCCGAGCTTCCAACAATCTATTCAAGGGTTGACTATTATTTGAATTGGATCGTACTTAATGTTGTATAGATTGTTTTATTTCCTTTTACTATTTATTTAATAGATACTCATTTTTTATTAAAATTACTTTAAATATAAATATTGATTGATTTCACTAGTGAAAGCTAATAAGTATCCTTCGATTAATATTATAAAAACACTCAAAAGTGAAGGTAAACATACTTCAAGGTGTGACGCACTTATCTTTCTCATTTTCCGCACTTTGAATAGTTTCCTTTAAAGATTCTTCTTCTCTTTTCACGTTTATAGGTTTTAGAGATAAATCTTCGGTTGAAGATAGCGAACTCGAATTTGAGTATCTTCCACAATATTTAGAAGTACTATAGTCATCTTGCAATTTGTTAATCAACTGATCCCTTGTTACAGGATAACATTTGTACTAAAAAAATAAATATTACAAATTGATATTTTACAACGTTAGAAAGCTACCTGTGATTGTCTTTCAAATAGTAAAGGCATTTTATTAACTCTTCCGTACATCAATTCCATTCTGTGTCTATGTTCTTCGTTACGCAAACGTTCCTCGTCTCTTCGCAGTTGCAATCGCATTGCCAAGTCTTCTTCTTGGCTGTATGCCAAAGCTTGCCAAGCTGGTTTTTTTCTTAGGACCTTTTCTCTCCATCTGGTTTCTTCTCGTATTTTTGCTTCCTCCAATTTTTTGCACATATCCAATTTTCATTTTTTCTGGAAAAATTGATTAAAATTCAGAGATGAACCGTTAATTTTGGAGCTCCCGAAATAGCACTGTTTGGGGAGCTGTACAATTAACGCAAGTTGGATAAGTTGTGACCATTTGTTCGTAATTTTGAATTTTTTTTTTATAGAGTTCATAGTATTTAAATTTTATTATCCATATATTATAGGTATATAGTGATGGTTTGAGAGCTGGTGTCAGGCTCACAGGAAAACGACATTTAATTGTAAGAGGCAAAATATAAAAGACAGGACAACGTCCTAAATTAAGAAGAAGAATTTTAATTTTATTTTGGTCTCGAATAAGAGACCTTTCATCCTACGGGGCCTTAGGCTACTGACCATAAAAACCATGTTCAAATCAGTCTCTGAACATTTTGGTTTTCATTCATTAGTAGAATGAATAATTTAATATTTTAAATACAAAGTTCCTCAATGTAATAAATCATTATTAGTTCTAAATTGTTTACCGAATAATAAAATATAACTAATCTAAATATATTTAAATTAGTTATATTGACTATAGTCAAACATTTAATTAATTGTAATTGTGGATAACACAGCTCGACAAAAACAAATTTTTTCTTTGTCCTAAAATTTATTTTATGATTTTTTTATTTATTATATGGTCCAAAATAAAGAAAAAACACCCATATTCCTTAAAAAGTTTGCTTTTGTGGGAGTTATAATAACAATATTTTTTTTGAGTTATCGTATATAAAATAAAAAATATTAGCTATACACTGTCCGGCCAACAGAAATAGTTAAACCACGCCCCACTAAATTGAAACCATGTATGCAGTGCCCAATTTCACACGGTACAAATTAATAATCAAGTTTGTCTCCGTTCTTGCAGGTCATAAATGCTTATATGGTTGCTTGTGTTACGTGCTTTAAAAATTAAGCCAATAGAAAAAATTCTATTTAAATTTAGCGCACATTTGTGGAAGTGGCTTAACTATTTTTGTTCGCCGGACAAAGTATAGTTCTGGTATTTTTAAAAATACCGCAAAAAAATAAAGAGGTTGTATGTCGCACATCGTCTACAGATGCAACTTTAATGATAAATAACCATTACCTGTTTTGTAGAAGACTCAAAGAGGTTAAAATGTCGTCTAGAACGTGTAAATATGATGCTGATGCATTTTGTTATATATGTGGTATATTTATTAAAGTACGAAATACAAAATTTTATATAAATAGATGTTTAAACCTTTGTGAAGCTTACGAAGCTTATTTCCAATGTCCTGTTCGGAATCTAGATAAACCCTAGGCCCCACATGTTGCTGGCATTAATTGCAAAAGATGTTTAGTAGGTAAACAATTTTTAGTAAAAAAGAATTGTTTAAAACACTTACCACAATCGATGATAGACCCTCTGGAGCTGGCACTAGCACTGTTACTAACACTAATCCGATTTCCGACACCAACACTAGTTAAGGCTACCGGATAGATGCCGTGTCTTTTCGTAGCAATATGCCGACGTTTCCCAAACGTATCAGAGCATCCAGCCCTGAAGATGCAAACTGAAACGTTTGCAAAACGTCGGCATATTGCTACGAAAAGACGCGGCATCCATCCGGTAGCTTTAACTAGTGTTGGTGTCGAAAATCGGGTTAGAGTTAGTGACAGTGCTGGTGCCAGCTCCAGAGGGCTTATCATCGATTCTTGTAAGTGTTTTAATTTTATTATTAATAACCGCGAAAATCTTAAATCGAAGAAGAATATATTTATTATACAAATAAATGTTTAATTTTATATTTTTTTACTTTAGGTTGGTATCGAGGCGAGAAAGTAAAATTTCCGGGGGGACTACATTTAGGCTTTACTGAAAGAAAGTACTTATAAACATATGTTAATGTTCACTGGAATTGGACACAATAAAACACAATTGTTAAGCTTGCAACGTTTCGTTTCTTTATTGAAACTTTATCAAGGTTAACAATTGTGTTTTATTGTGTCCAATTCTAGTGAACATTAACATATTATAAGATATTGGACGTGAACATTATGATTAGTACTTATAAACATGAAAAAAAAAAGTAATAAGGTTCACTTTTATATTTTTTTTTCACTATTTTGTAATTTGATATGATAGTAAAAGTTGATAAAAATTTCTATATAAATATATTTGTTTCGATTTATCAATAAATAAAAATTAAAACTGGATTTTCTAAAATATTGATCAACCGTTCTCCTGCATACAAAAGCAAACTTTTTCAAGCCATATATTATTTTTTGGTCTAACTATCGTCAAATCTATCGAAATTTCATACTCTCTTATCTAAGACAAATTTTGTGTCGCCAAGTGTAATCACTAACAATTGTAAGTATCAATTAACTTATGTTATTAAATCTCCGCAAACTATTTTTTTACTAAATATAAAACAGTATTTACCAATTTACTTACTTTGCAGAATGAATACGCAAAACAGCTGCCAAATTCGATTTGTTTACCGAAAGTAAATCAGCAGCTGAAGCTGCACGATAATTTTCAGCATTTCTACTACTTTGAGAGGTTCTCGAGCTTCCATAACAACGTTTCAGCTACAATTAATAGTACGATAACACTTAATAAAAGTACTTTGGCCAGTTCGAGTAACCAAAGTACAAAATAAACAACTTTCGGTTAAAATACCAAATACATACCCTTCTTTCGGCGCTCCTTCGAGCAGTTTTTAATTTAAAAGGAAGAGGACTAGTTGTAATAAAGTCACCTTTCAGGTCCTTTAATTCCTGTTCAAGTTTCTCGTGACTTGCTTTATAATTTGGAATCGAATGAGATTTTACGGGATAATTAAAATCGCTTTCGTCGTCCAAAGATTTGAAGGATCTCGGACAGATAATCGGTTTGGGTTTAATTTTCTCTCGTTTGGCCATGGAAGGTGGAAGCGACGCCGTATGTAACATCTCTTCGGCGCGAATCTTTCTCTGAAGAGCTCTTTAATAGTTTAAATTTAATTATATTCGTTTATAATTTGCTTAATTTAAATGGCACCTAAAAAATTCATCTTCGTGCATTTTTTGATAAACGTAATTACTGAACAATCCTCGAGGAACGGGCTTGGCTTTGAATCGTTTGGGTTTGATGGGAATATCGTCCATAAAAATGCATGGAAACGACTTTGATAATCGATTTGTCAGCACCTGCATTTCTTCTTCCTTTCTGGTAAAAGAAAACGGTTTCATTTTTGCTTGTAATGCTTCTTTACTTTTCTGCTTAACAATTTCACTCCTAAATAAGACGAGTAGGTAATGAATAAAAATGAAAATTACTTCTGACAACTTACCGTCTTTCTTGATCAGCAACTATTTGATTAAATAATGGAATTCGTGATTCGATGGGAATAGAGTGGGCTTTAAACATTTCCGTTTTGTCTTCTCTCGGTTTTTTTACATTTAGCAATACTTCCTCCACAATTTTGTTCTCTTCGTCTCTAAATTTTTTGTTATAAGAATTTTATGGAAGAAATATAAATACTATACCTAACAGTCATCTGAAAAGGTTTGGGGATTGTTATGCCATTTTCTTTCCATCCAATTTCGGGTTTCTGTTTTAAAGGACTGTTGGAAGCGCTTCTGGTTACTAATGGAAAGTCTTGATCCGAATCGAAGGGTAGTTCATTGATGCTTAAATCGTCCCAACCGGACTCGATGTACGAAGGACTAGATTTATCAAAGTTTCTCGAGTCTCCCGAAGAAAAATTTGTTTTGGATCTTTTATTCATATTATTTAATTCGGTATTGTCGATATTGTCGCTGGGCGTTTCAATTCGTACAGATCTTGTGGAAAGAGGTTTCAATAAATCTTTATCTGAAGATGAAATGGAGTCCAATTCATATCTTTCTTTGAATTTGCTTTTTAAAGATTTGTTTACACTGGAAGCATTCGATCGTTGCTTTAGGGCTGGCTTGTAAATTATTTGATTATCGTTTTGTATCTTCTTATCACCAATAGTTAGATTTTTATAATCTTCGATCCAATTTGTTTTTTTGTTTTTAAATTGGCGTTCTCTTTCTATGTAACTACAAAACGATTTTTGCTTCTCTTTTAAGTTTTCCAGTTTCCTATAGAAATCTTTATTGGAAAGATGATTGATTTCGTCATATTCCGGAATGCTGTCGTAGAATTGAATTAAAGATTTTAAAATCTCTTTGTCCGAATCGCAGGAATATTTAAATTTATTATCTCTGTCTTTGCTTTTGTTACTTAGCTTTTCCATTTCGTTATGCATTTGGTTAAAAAATTTGCGTTCGTAAATTGGAGATGGCTGTTGACTTATTGGATCTCTTGGAACATTTAGACATGCATTGTTAAACACTGCACTATTATGATCAGACATTTCATGGTAGAATATTATGCACCTCTTTATTATTTGGGTAGTTAAGGTACGTAAGCATTAGTTTCTATAGAGATCTTAATGTTAATCAATACCTTCATTATTATTTGAACTCCCATTAGAAAAGGTGTTTTTGATAGCAAAAAAAAAAGATTATCCATGAAGAACAAATCATGTGATTACAAAATATATAATTAATTTAGTCAAATGTTTCTAAAGTGGCTTAAGTTTTAAGTTTAAAATAAAACTATTTTAATAATGCCCACTATTAGTCTTTAAGTTATGATTTAAAAAGTAAGGCAATATTAATTTAACATAGTTTCAGTAACTTGTAAAATGCATGATTAATATTTATGATTATTAGTCAAAACTACTTAAAATTCCTTTCTTTCGTTTATTTTAAACTTCGACCATCAGTTACTGTTTACTATTATTTGGAATATTTATAACAAAAGTTAACTGCTGTAATGAATATAATAAAAAAGGAATTTTCTACTGCAGAAAATTATGTATACATCAATAAAGTATTTAATGATGGTGTAAAATTTGATTAAAAACCGTAACTAATACATAATAATTTGTTTTTTTATCCTATTTTTATTTGGTAATTTCGTTATCAGAATTATTATTATCGCGATTTTTCTTTAAATCAACACCTGGACATCTATTTTTGACAAATAGAACTAAAACACATAAATGTCTGTATTATACGTCATATTCGAATACTTTGCTAATACCTAGATAACCTATATTAATTTTATTTTGATAAACCACATAATATTCTTTATAAGGTTAATATTTAACTATTTTATCTTCATTAATATATTTTAGAAGAGGTGGAGTGCTATAAAATTAGGGCATCAACAAAATGTCTCGGCCTTGTGGTTGTAAGAGCTATCGTACCTGTCTGACATGCGAGAGCACCCATGGATTGAGCAACTCCAATTTAATTGCAGACAAAAGTCAATCATACAATTATTGTCCTGACTGCCGCTTAGCTTTTGAAGGGTGGGCAATGGATGCTTACAAATCGCACCCACAACATCCAGAAGCTTGCCTGGCGTTTCCTGGAGTGACTATCGTGTTAGATTTCTTGTCAGAAGATGAAGAAGCCCGTTTAATTGCCAATATAGACTCCCAACCTTGGGTTCTATCACAAAGTGGGAGACGAAAACAGAACTATGGCCCAAAGTGTAACTTTAAAAAACGCAAATTAAAATTAGGAGATTTTAAAGGATTTCCCAAGTTCTCGCAGTTTGTACAAGATAGATTTAAAAAGGTGTTTCTTTTAGAAGACTTTAGGACTATTGAACAATGTTCCTTGGAGTATGATCCAGAACGGGGTGCCTCGATTGATCCGCACATCGACGATTGTTGGATTTGGGGCGAGAGGATAGTCACTGTTAATTTGCTGGCGGATTCAGTGCTTACGATGACTCCTAGTATGAATTTAAATAAGTATAACTTGGATTGTGTTGAAGACTATCCTTTGGTTACCCATGAATCTGAAGATTCAATTAAATTACGAAGGGATTTGGTCGAGCAACGGGAAGTCGTTAGGATTCCTATGCCAAGGCGCTCGTTGCTTGTTTTAGATAGCTTAGCACGCTATGATTGGGAGCATCGTATTCTAAGAGAAGACATAATTAAAAGAAGAGTGTGCTTAGCTTACAGAGAGTTTACACGTCCTTATTTACCTGGTGGTGCTCACTCAGATGAAGGACAAACTATCTTGGAAATGGCTTCACAATTTTGGAGTTAATTAGATTTATCAATATGAAATACGAAAACCATCAATGTTTTGTAGTTCAGTAGTTAATTTATAAACTTTTATTTAATTGTATTAAAGCAGGAAATACAAGATTATTTTAAAAAAGATGATTAGATTTGGTAAGTTTTAATAATTCCAAAAAGCTTGGTAACATCATTAAGCCCAGACACAAAATTTAAGTTTCTATTTTTTTTTAGCACCTATACCATATACAAATAACTATACAACACAACTTGCTGATAATAATTATCAACTATTAAATTAGGCATGTGTGTTGTATAGAGATGCCGTTATAATGGTAAGACTATTATATGTTTATCCTTTTCTACTACATGTGTTTCGCCATAAAGAAAATGAAACGTAGAATGCATTTGTATTGGCGTTCCAGATATGTTTATCTCATAAAGTGAGGCAAGCCATCGACGGTTTAACTTTTAGTTTAATCACTTTAATATAAATTAATACATATTTAGTTGTAGAATATTAAATTTGATGGTTTTTATCCATTGGATCTGTCAACTTTGATTAAATTAAGCCTTAAAAAATAAAGTGAATTAGTGCCCCAAAAACTAAATTCCACCATAAATTTAGCACTAGAGTTCAAGTTATCACACTTTCTCAAAAAAAAGTGAAAGATTAATTTACCTCGTTCCATATTTCGCCATAAGGTACTTAAAAATGATATTTAATTTATACTTTATATAAATAATATAATTTTAGCATCACTACTGATCAAGATGAAGGATGTTATAGATGTTATGGAATTGCAAAGAGAGAAAATTCGTCGAGTTCAACCTCTGGATTATAGGCAATTAGATTTTGCAGATGGTTTTACACCTGCTCGTTTTATTTTTGAATGTGGCATTAAATTACATGCTCAACCTTTAACCGTAGCTACGGCTGCTGTGTTAATGCACAGATTTTTTAAGGAAGTGGATCAATCCAACTACGATTGTTATGTTAGTACACTAACCTATAATATGTTTTGCTATTCTTTATATACCAATTTTAGTTTGAGAGCTATGTTTTCTAACAGTTTCTGTATATACACCTATTTGTTATTCAATTGCAATCGATGGGTGCAGTTACAGTTGTCTCAAATGGATTGAATTCGAGAAATGTACTACTGCAAAAATATTTTATGTATTACTGCTGATTAATTTTTAAAGTATTCTTGAATTAAGGTAGAAACAACAATTATGCATGCATATGAGTTTTCACAAGCAATCCAGTCTAAAGTATTTAACAATTTATTTAATTTTCATATTGAAATTAACTTTGCTACATCAACTATAATCATCTAAAATTAATCTTCTCTATAAAAATGATTATTTCAAGAGAAATAAATTGAAATTGTTTACAGTTAATTGCAGCTTCAACACTCTACTTGGCTGGAAAAGTTAAAGATGATGCATTAAAAATTCGCGACATCATTAACGTTGCTCATAATACTTTGCATCGAGGTAGCAGTCCTTTGGAAATTGGAGACGAATATTGGAATATGAGAGATGCCATAGTTCAAGCTGAATTGCTAATAATGAGAATATTAAAGTTTGAAGTTTCTATTGTTCATCCACATAAATATATGTTACATTATTTAAAATCAATGGAAGCATGGTTAGGTAAGGAACAGTGGAATAATGTCCCAATAGCAAGAACTGCGGCGTCCTTCCTACAAGATTATCATCATGATTCTACCATATTAGATTATGCTCCTCAACATATTGCTATTGCTTGCATATCTTTGGCTTTACAATGTTACGGAATTCGTTTGCCACTTATTGAGGACGACGATGAGGCATGGTATTCAGTGTTTGTAAAGGATTTACAAAAAGAAAAACACTGGGAAATAATGGAAAAAATTATGGAGGTTTATAACAAGGAACCTGAGACTATTTGAAAAATTAAAGAAATCTATCATTCCCATGTTGTGAAGTTTGACTATTTACACATTATTTAATTCTTTTATAAAATTACATTTTTTGTATTAAAGTGTGTCGTGACGAATTCATTCAATAAAATTCTACATTTTTAATTCTTTTTGCATTTTTTAAGAAATTGTGTGTTGATAGTTTTAATAGTCCTGTGTATTATGAAATGAAGATAAAGTTTTGTATTATTAAAAGATGTTGAAGACCAAAATGTAGGAACATATTTATATTTTGCAATATTTTTAGAAGTCGACAATACCAATTGTTCTATATTTTATTTTAATATAAAGCTGCCTCGCGTGCTAGATTTGAATTGAATTATATTATTTAACATTTTATCAAAAAATCATGTAATTGCATACGTGGCGTGTTGAAATCTTTTTGCATTTTTATACCGGGAAAATTTAAAATATCTAAATTTCAGAAATAAAAAACTTAAAAATGACAAAACGATAATAATATTATAGTAATGTCATATATGAACTAGTTTATTTATAATATCATTGTTTACAAAAAATAGTACATAAAACGGATTTTAAAAAATATATTTTTTTGTATATAAAAGCTGTGGAGGTTGATAAACTATATATTTACCTACAAATAATTAATTTTGAAATTAAGTAATTATTCATTTATTAAATTAAATTTATAATTAAAGAAAACTTTTTTAATGTGTGAAGTATTATGGAAGAAAGGTATTGGAGAAAAAATAGTTAAGTAATCTTCATCTCCAAAAGATCTGTAGTATATTTGTCCATTTTCTTTTCTAAAGTTCTTTAAGGAGAGAATGGAGAGATAGATACGAAGAGCCTTTGGAGTTGAAGATAGTAATACAAAGTTTGTGTAATTATTGCATTTTATTTTTAATAACATCTATGTATACAATATAATACCTGTATTACGTTTAAAAGGATATTTTTCTAGTGTTAATTCCTCATCACCTATGTTTTGATTTATAATCATCCAATGTGGGATCAGGTTTCACTTCTATTTAAATTATATATTCTATTTGGCTGGAAAATTCTGCACTACCAGTGCATCGTTTTGGCGTTAGATATCTCATGATTTCAAAAATCGGGGTATTTAAATAGAAAAACAATACAAAGCTTGTAAAATATTTTAGAATTTTGAAATTAAACAGTATTATTTTAGCTAATTTTCATGGGTACTACAGGTTATTGTTTGATTTATTGCCGTACTATAGAGCATACAAAAAAGGCAGAAAAGAAATAAATGCAGGAATAACTCGCTGCTTATTGCCCGTTGCTGCTAGATTAGGCTTATTAATAGAGTTGATTTTATAGAAGTTTAAATTTCTAAATTTGTGCTTATCAAACCATTACTTAGTTTTTCAAAAATAAATAACAAATAATTAATAAAATTAATCGTTTCAAATTTCGATTTAGGTATTGCCCAAAATTTAAAATATAAACATTTTTTTCTAATTTCAAATAGATTCAAACAACTTTTTCTTAAATTTGCCATTTTTGCGATCAGTTCACGAGGGAGTTTGTTTCAAAACGACTTATAAGGTATATAAATAAAAGATAGACATCACAGTTTTTAATAAGCTCATTTAGTCATCTTCGTGGAAGCGATACATACAACTAAGGAATCTCTGATAAGTTAAATGAGCATAAACTCATGTGTTTTTAACAATATGGCATGTGAAATGGCATCAGTACACTTATAAATAATAGTCATATACAAATAACACAAACGAGATTCTACCTTCTCACACAATAATAAATACCTTAAAGCAAAAACGTGCACAGATATATTTAAACTAGTTTATGTTTAAAACAGGAATACAATTTATCCGACCACATCCATTTAATTGCATTTCAAGGTTGCACCATAGCTGATATTTTTCAGGTAGTTTATTATGATACTCCTCAATGTTTTAGTATATTAATTTTGTAACTAGTGACGATTCCACTACGTGAAATAAACCTGGTCTTATGTTCTATGTGATCTAAAAATATCACTTTCACATGGCAGTGTAATTCATTAATGCCTCCACAGAAAAATTACTATGTGATATCAAAATAGTATTTGAAAGGTGCTGCCTTATTTAGAACAAAACTTGCCTTCTACTACCTACGTTTCATATTCACTATTTTAAACAACATATTTAAGGAAACACATACTACTATCCAAAAAAACAAGTAAATAACATACAATGCGACAGACAACATATAATTCAATCTGGCAGACACTACCTTCTTGCAAACAGTAATTCACATAAAGTACTACATAATACACTCAGCTAAATCTAACAGTTAAACACTATTTTAATGTATTTGAATAAAACGAATAATTGGAAAATGAAAAATTTAAGTTTGCTTTAAATTCTTACGCTAGTGGAATTACCACTAATTTTGTGCAAATCGATAATATAATAAATAGTAATGAATTACTGCAGGCTTATTTTGTACTAATTACCTGTGACATAAATTATTAATATATTAATACAGAATAAAATAATAACTAACACCTACAAAACCCGTTTGTGGATAATAAATACATTAACCCTCCAATGTAGTACTTAATTCTATTAATATTTATAAATTTATATGTGAAATATATAAAAATATTTATAGACTTTAAAAATAACTAACAGTTTGTTTAACATAATATTTAAAAAACGATAACAAAACATAACAAAACAATATTCGATTTTACTTTTGTACAAAAAATTAATGAGACTTCTGATAAACATTAAAAATACTTTGTAAGATCTTTAAAAGTAATACTGGCTGCTTTAATTCGTTTCAAGAATTTGTAAAATTATATTTTAATACGTTACAAAACTAGTTTGTAAACTCCCAATAATTTTATGATTAATAAAATAAGCGCATAAAAAGTTTTGGTATTAGGTTTGCTAATCAATAATTTTCGAAAATATCCGTTCAAATTTGAAGATACAATTATTTAAAAGCCACTGTAAATAAGAACTGTTCTTAATCATTTTGATTTATTATTTCTTGCAGTATAATTTAATCAATAAGAATTTTTTTAAATCTTCTTATTAATGGATGCTCAGGTTTGATTGTTTCAATATTAAATGTAAACCTAATACCAAAAATTATAGCACATGATTTCAAAAAAGAAAAGACCTTAATATTATTTTCTTAAATTTTTCATTTACCACTAGAACACAACAAAATTATTTATGTTAGGTACACATTATAGACTAAAACTCTTATTATAACCGTTTACCAGATATACTAAAATGATATGAATAAGTTTTTTTTGTATTTGGAATAATCAACATGATGGTGCGCAACTGTGCAAATGACTCTCTCTCATTATAAAATCATCCAACTTCCGATCTTTGTACGACTGATATTTGTACAATAATACGTAATACTGTGCATTAAGCTTGTAACTCATTGCACTTTTTTTTAGAAGAAATAAATATTTATATATAAGTAGTTAAAATTTTCAGCCTTAAATACGTACTTAAAGTTATCATCTATGACTTTTGATTGACTTTAAAAGCAAGCTGAAATACATCTGATATAATTGAAAAATGTACAAATTACAAATGCTGCGTTTATATATAAGCGTTTGATTTTATTAGTTCTTTGAGGAATAAATAAATATATTAGTAAACTTTCACACAAGTAGGTAAAGGTTAAGGCGCAAAAGACAACACTAACTCTCCATGTCTATTTAAATTTTATATAAATAAATAAGTATACATCTTTTAATTTTAAATTTTCAATAGTTTTATTACCAATTTTGATGAATAAAATATATAATAGACATGAAAAGCAGAAGAACAATTTAAAATTTCCACCCAACACAGAAGGGTAGATGTAAAAAGTATGTAAGCCAAGAGCCAACCCTACATGCTGTCCGGCAGCATTCCTCAATACACTTACAAATACTTTCTACATAAAAAGACACAAGGATTCACACAGGTTCATAATACGATATATACAATGACTAGTAGATTAAAACCCCCGTCAGAATGCACGATGCAAACAGATCTTCTACAGAACATATAATACTTTTTTTATGTTATCATAACGGGGCCTGTTTCCAATTCCTAGCAGTTTTATTCATCGAATGTCCTTCATATTTTGCTTTGAGCCAAAAATCTTGAGCATTTGTTCCTCATAGTCATTTATGTTGCGTTTCATTAATTGCATGCAGGGGCCCAATAGCCTCTCAAATGCTTCTACATCAAGGACTACAAAAGTATTTTTTGTTAGACTATACGTTAAGTTTTATAGAATTAAAATTTGAACTTCAAATAGAAATTCTTATTGATTAATTTATTATCTAGATATGTTATTAAAATAAATGTAACTAATCAGAAATTCAAAAAATCGTAATTGATATTAAATTTGTTTTGTATAAGTCGTAAAATTAATAAGAAAAGTTTGGCGGAATAAGCATATAAAATCTGACCCCACAAGACTGCTGTTCAAATTTGGACCATAAGTGGTCCTATGTCTAATATAAAATTTTACCAAAGATCAACCACCAAATCGTGAGTTTTTTTGAACTACGACGAAGAATAGGGAAAATTAGCATGTCGATTTTCTTGAAAACGGATTCATTGATTTTAATAAATAAATATGTAGTGTACATATCCTTAAATAGAGTTAATAACGTGTTATTTCAATTTATTCAACGCAACAAAAATAGATTAGGCTTTTTAAATTTTTCTTAAGTTGATGGCTCGATTGATTGGAGATAAAATTCCATCCAAATGTGGTAGAAAATAAAGTGTAATATAAATATCCCAAGTAAAATAAAGAAAACAAAAATCGACATCAGTTAAATTTTTAGAATATCTGTACAAATACTCCTTAAATTAATTATTAGTATATTCTGTTGTCTTAATTTTGTTTAAGATAATTATATTTCGGGTCCTTTTCTAATCATATAAATTACATGCCTAAACGATTATTCCTTTTAGATTTCTAACCGTGTTATATCAAATCTGGGTAAAATCAAAAACTGGTGTAACATCTATCCAACTATGAACTAAGTATATTATAAATGTAATAAATTGGTCATTATTTAAAAATAAGTATTAGATGTAAGTCCTTATAATAAATAAAATTTTGAATTTTTAATAATCAATTTAAATTTAATTCAGTTTTACAAAAAGTTAAGAATTAAATAAAAAATGTATATAAAAATACTTGGTAGATTGTGATTTACAAAAAAAAATATTTTGAGGTATTAACCCTGTACGAATAATCACAATTTCAATTTATATATTCTCTCTTCTAATTTAAGTAGTGGATAGATATATTACAGAGCATGTTTATGTAATATGTATAAAAAATGAGCACATAAGTGTGTTTAATAAATATATTAGAAAAAATGACTATAAATAATTGGATGTTTTAAATACCTATATTTTTTAGTAAAAAAATTATAATTAAACCCGTTTTAAACGCAAAAAAGCGAAACTGATTTGTAAACAATTCAATTTACCTTGCATTTAAAGTGTAACTCCATATGAATGAAATTACTGTGGTAACACTGAACATCCCTTATATTGTGCAACATGGTATTATATTAATGATGGGGGTGGACCCCGTTAGCAAACTGAAAAAATATACGTTAAAGTTCAGAATATGGAATAGTGGTAACTCGACTCCATCACCTTTAAAAAAATTAAGAAAAATTCAAAAACATTTTTTAACCCGCCTTTTTTGCGTTAAAAAAATTGAAATAACACTTTTTTAACTCCCTTTAACAATATTTACAACATAACTTATTTTTTTCATTAAAATCAATCAAGCCGTTTTAAAGAAGATTGACTTGTTAATTTTCAGTATTCTGCGTCGAAACTCAAAAAAACGTACGATTTGAAAATTAATCTTCCGTAAAATTTTACACCAACTTATAGTCGTTTGAACAGAATTGGTGCGGAAACCGAATTCATATCCTTAATCGGCTAAGCCTAATAATGGATAAAACAAGGTACTTACATGCAAGCTTAACTTCTTCGCCGGCATAAGCTGAGGCAGCTCTAGGTCTATGTGTAACCAAAGCTAATTCACCAAAATAGCCACCTTTTCCAATTCGGCTGATTTCAACCTCTTTTCCTTGATCGTCGTACACCTTGATAATTATAGTGCCAGCTTCAACGAAATACATTCCATCAGCAGCGTCTCCCTGTTTTATAATTCTTTCGTTAGCAGTATAGCTTCTAGGTACAAGAGCGTCTGCTAGATTCATTCTCTCGTAGGATTGTAAAGTTTTCAACATAGGTACACTATCTATAAGATTTTCATACATCTTCCGTTTTTTAAATGCAGACTTGAGTAAGATGCGTCTGAATGTT
Organism: Sinopyrophorus schimmeli; assembly: GCA_036325965.1. Lineage (NCBI taxonomy): Eukaryota > Metazoa > Arthropoda > Insecta > Coleoptera > Elateridae > Sinopyrophorus > Sinopyrophorus schimmeli. Next base: position 967,876 of record JARFIZ010000110.1, read on the forward strand.
TGACGATCCATGGCCCACAAAGAACCTTCTGAAGCAGCTTTAATTGTAGCAGCTCTGGGCATGTTATACAACAATGCTAATTCTCCAAAGCTACCGCTATTTTCGTATGTATGGATATGTTTTGGTTCTTGTCCGGGCTCGCCGACTAATGCATGGAATTTTCCACTAAAATATAATTTAATAAGTTACTTTACTTGTTTTGATTTGTGTAAATAGTTTACCTTTCAATAACGTAGAAATTATCTCCATCGTCTCCCTGTTTGATGACTAGCTCACCTTCGGTCACTTTTCTTTCGAACATTGCGTCTAAGACATCTTGCATTTGCTCTTTATCTAAGGAACGAAACAATAAAATATTTCGCACGGACTCTGCTAATCGTTGACGCTGTTCGTCAGATTTAGGAAATACGACTTTCGCTCCATCGTCTTCGTCTTCTTCGGGATCGTAGGTTTCAGCAAATACTGATTTACGTCTGCCAGTAAAACGACCCACTGGTGGTTCTGAAACAAATTTCCAATTAATTAAAATGTAAATTTACTTAAAGCGCAGATTTATGTATAATTATTTTTGTAAAATAATTTCAATTTAAAATGTGACTAGTTTAGCGTTTCACTTGGTTTAGAGTAAAATCTTACGAAAATAATGATTTGTTGTATAATTAGATTTCTGTTGTGCAATGCCGGCAGATCCACGTCTATTCATTTTGCTTTTTTACAAATCTAATTAATTAAAAAATTTCGATTTTTTTCAAATTTAAAAAATTAGTACATTGAAATAATTTTAATTAATACAAGAAATTTGACAATTAGATACAATTTTCAAAACTATAGCGATTTATAAGTTTTAACGGAACGTTGCTATTTATATTTATGACCATTTCAAGAGTACTTTTAGTGTCAAGTATGCTTCATTGATGTTTCGTTATAAACTTGTAAAGTTACAACCAATTTATGTACAACTGCTTCTTACGCATAGAACCTTGTTCCTTTTAATTATGTGTTGTAATTAGTTGTTGTTTCGTTGGATTCAACCAAGCTTACATAGAAATTTTAATTTTAACTCTGTTGCAGTAAAACGATTCTTGTTAGTCAAAACACAATTACAAAAATTGGACTAAATTAAACTACTAATTTAGGAAGTATATTTTCAAAAATTACAAAAAAAATTGTAGGTATCATATAACGAGTAATTTTGCGTTCCTATTTTTGAAAGGCAGCACTAGTTGTTATTTATCTGCATATACAGTCGTCGCAGTAGCATTCATCGTTAACTTCAATAATAGATTCTAAAAAATAAAAAAAAGGATAAGATTTTGATTCTAAAAAACTTACAAATCGTGAACAATTTCTACCTAACATATTTTCATAAATTATTAACTAATTTTTAGCAGTACTAATATATAGATATGGCCAATAAAATAGGTACAATTTTTTAAATTATAATTGCTAATTGCATTTAACTTATTAACACAACACCCATTTGAAACTAATACACCAATATTAAAAAAGTTTTATTCTATGCTATGAGACGTTAGATGTGAAAGTTAAAAACCTGCTTTATTTTATAAATACGAAAGTCGCTTGAACAAAAAAAATAGATTCTTAGTGATAATTTTATAAATAATTCTAAAATACATTACAATTAATAGTCAATTTGTCGCAATAGTATCGGCTAAGATAAAAGTTAAGATAGGTACTGTTGAGTTTTTTTATACTGTATATCGCATTAATACTAATTAATAAAAGGTGCCTTACATTGTTCGTTAAAAGAAAAACACCCGTTAAGATTAATAGATCAAAACGACACGTTTAGAAAGTTTGATAAAATAATAGAAATAAAAAAGCATAAACTAATTTATTTAGTCATATAAAATAAATTTTCAAATATTAGTGCTAGAACCGTTTTTAGAAGATTGAATAAGTAATGTAAAATATGACGAGTAGAAAGAAATATGTGGTTATTGAAAATAATAGTATAAGTAACGAAAAAGTAGAATTTACCAAAATCTACCAATTCTAGAAAAGCTTGGAAAGTAGAAGAAATGGAGGAATGTCTGAATGATCGATGAAATAAGACTGAACATATGTGGACCTTATGATAGAATTTTCTTTAGACATCCACCATATTCACAGTTTCTTCCACGGCATTCAAAAAAAAGCATTAAGCCCAGTATGGCGTGGGACTATTGCATTCCATAAAAGAAACAATTACTCAACATACACATGTTGATATTTTAAGCCGGGTACCCAGTTGTAAGAATTTGTGTTTTTCGTTGAATTCGGCATTTACTGATTTTTGCAAATGTGGACGTATTTCTTACTTCTTATTTGCAAAAATTAGTAAACACGCGCACTTTGTGCCGAATTTAAAGCCAAACACTAATTCGAAGTAGAAACCCGGTTTTAGAAATATAACATTTCCATTTGATCAAGATATTATGTTGCTTATTTGGACATTACATCTAAATAATGATCCAAAAACAACATCGTAGAAAATCAAACAAGGTCTAAATTTTATTAACGAGATTACAGTTTACAAGAAAAGGAAAGAGGTTCATATTGTAGAAACCTTATTCAACTGGAGGGTGTATTTGAAGCAGGTTACGTTGAGTTGAGAACTGTGGGCAGACTAGAATGCCGTAGTCAGATGATATATTGGTAATTTGGGCGAGCCAGCTTCTGGAAGAGGAAGAAATGAGCGAAACAACAGTGCCCAATACAAAGACGAGCAAGGATCGAGTGTTTTCTCCGATGGGAGGAAGGAGCTTGAATTTTAAGAAAACGGGTACCAAAGCGTTGATTTTTGAGCGATTAACTACAAAAGGTCATTATGCTGGGAATATTTAACGTCGGAAAAGTAGTAGTTAGAAGAAGAAGAGGGTAGTTCGATGCTTCCCTTGAGAAGAAGATCGGCCTGTTCGTTGCCGTGCATACCGGAGTGACATGGAACCCAAATGAGGATCAAGGAATTTTGATTAAATCGGGTGGCTATGAGAGATATGATATCTTGTTGAAGAGAAGAGTCAGAATATAAGTTTTGGCGGAAGAGAAGGGCACTTTGGGAGTGGATGTAGATTACCGGAGAGGAATGGAGTTGTTTACCCAATGTTTTATTGATTGAAGTAGGGCATATAACTCGGCTGAGGAAATTGAGTAACAGGATGGAAGTTTAAATTTGGCAAAAGAAGGAGAGTAATATGCAGTACCAACGCCCTGGGGCATTTTGGAAGCATCGGCGTACACAAGAGAGGATTCAGTTCAGTGGAAGACTTATGAAATGAAATTAGTGGTTCCCATAGAAATATAAAAAGTCGAAAGTGAAGAAACCGGTCAGGTGCAGTGCCGAGGTGCCCGGTTAATAATGGTTATACTGTAATACATATTCTGGTTAATTTTAATAATTACTAAAATATGTAACTACCTATTTCATTGACCGTTGGTATTCTAATTTAAATGAAAATTTTTAATGCATATGTTTATACGTATAAATAATGTATGACAATATGTTATGAGGTAGTGTTTATGAAATAATGAGCTTGCATGGATGTTTATTAAAAATTATGACCGTCATTTGGTTAAACGAAATATAAATTGCTATTGCTTAATAACTATTATGTTTTTCAACACTGGCCGAGAAATAAAAAGCCAACAAAAGTACTATGTAGCATGTAGATTTTGATTCGTATCAATGATGTGAATTGGCTATCAAGTTGTTATTTTTTTTCATTAACACTATTTTATGAAGTCTTAAATTTTAATTTTAGTTTACCGAAGTTGATAAGGAGTGAAATCGATTTTCCATTTATTTTCAGGGGGGCTTACAGAATACCATGTAAAAAATTGGTAAACATAGGTATAAAAATTGTAAATAGCTTCCATCCGAATATAGTAGAATAGATAGCGAAATATACCTAAATATTTTAAGTAAAACAAAAAACAACAACAATTAAATTTCTTGGAATTTGTATGCAAATTCTCAGAAAATCCATTGTTACTATTTTTTGTTGACTTTATTATGCTCAAGGAATTTATATTTCGCCTTTTTTCCTACACATATAAATTGCATGCTCATATAATTATTCCTTCAAGATTTATTAAACCAAGTTAAAGTACAAAAAACGGTGTAAAAAAATTGCTGCGTGTACTTATGTACGCGCGTTAGAAGTTATACTTCTTTGGCGAAACTAAATTAAATATAATCACGTGATATGTTGAGTTAATATAAACATATTCATTAAATACGAGGATGTGCACATTCGAGCGAAAAGTGGCACATTTCCGAGCGAGGGAGGTAAATGAAGCGCGACGCGGAGCGGCGCGCTTCATTTTCCCGAGATCGGAATGTGCCACTTTGAGCTCGAATGTGCACACTCGGTTTTAAGCATGATTCACAATAATTTAGACCAATAGATTAGTCGAAAAATGAGTTGAATAATTTTCGTCGTTCCCTCTCACTCCGACTGACGAGATTGTGGTATCTTTTCGCACCATTCCACTCATTGCTATGGTAAAAACGTTTTTTCAACATAACATCAATATTTACTAAATTTAATTTATTATTCTGTTTTGAAAGAGTGAAGGATAAAGTAGACAAATTTAATAAATACGAAGATGTGCACATTCGAGCGAAAAGTGGCACATTTCCGAGCGAGGGAGGCAAATAAAGCGCGACGCGGAGCGGCGCGCTTCATCTTCCCAAGATCGGAATGTGCCACTTTGAGCTCGAATGTGCACACTCGGCTTTAAGCGTGATTCACAATAATTAATTTACTTTCTTAGATAGCTAACTTAAACAGTCGAATTTTCGTTATCTGTGCGAGCGCAACATCCGTTAGAAAGAAGTATAACTTCAATAACCAATTCCTTTTCTCAGACAGTGTTATACCGAATCCGTGCAAAAGGAAAACCGTGTGTCATAGTATAAACTCAAATGTGTTTCTGTTATTGAATATCAAAAGTACTTTGTAACAAATTGTTTAACTAGAAACGCCACTGAAAGTCTCGAAGTACCCACAATCGTTATTTAAAATTCGTAATTGGAGCGGTCTTCCAATAAAGAACGTCATAGATGAACGATTAATAAAAAAAAATGCTATTATTGAGATCTACAAATTATGAATATTATTATAACTTTGAGTTTATTTGAAAATTGTCCTTATTGACCTTCAAGTTGTCCACATTATTTTTAAACATAAATATTAGCAACGTGATTTGGGCTATTCATAATCGGATTGAAAATAAGTAAATTGAGTTAGTTACATAAACATAATCTACCTGTATGAAAAAATAAAATAATAGATTAGATAAGCTTAATTTACAATTATTTCACATGTGCAAAGTATGAAAGTTTGTCGTAGACCTACATAAGACCCATAACGATTGTTTAGAAAGCTGTTTCTCCTTACATGATCTTGTTATAGTACATACATACTAACTAGGTTACAAGTTGACTATGTTTACTTTTTATTGGATTTAGAGAATATAAATTATTACCTTCTTCTCTGGATATGGTGGATTCGTCTGGAGAAGATACATCTGTAGCAGCTCCTGTAGCTACACTTTCATATATCAGACCGGTAGTTCGGCTTTCTCTCAATCGAGTGAAATAATCTGCAGCATAACTTATAACATCCCCAGGTTGTTCTAACAAATAGCTAATAGTAAATTCGAGAAGGACTTCTCTTAAATCATCTGGAACTTGAATACGTTGGACCGGCCGACTCATGTTGTGCTACTATGTAGGATTTATTATATAGGATAATTTTATCTGTCAAACTGTTCCAGGTTTATTTGTGTACCCTCGTTTTATTTTTAACGTACGATTTATTGAAATAGATACCTAGTTTTTATAATTAACTACAGGCGCGTGTACACAGCCAATCTCTTCTTCTTCTTCGAACTAGAAAAAATATGCACTGCCTTTCATGCTAAAATTCACCTCAACCCTTAAATTGTCATTTAAAAGTCACATTCAGGTGTTTCACTGGCACTCATTTCTAAGACACCCAGATGAACCTTTACTAAAATGGAGAATTCTTACAATTTTTGTGTGAAGAGGCACGCAGAACACGATCATTAAAGTTCAGCACAAAATAAAGTTATTTAGTTTTCATTGCATCTTGGAAATAGCGTTTAAATTCGTTTTTTAAGTAATTGATGCAAGATAATCAATGATTAATGATCGGCCCGGCGATGCCTTTCACGAGACGACAGGTGGAAATCGAAGCTAACTGCTACCTAACGACAATTTTCTTAACTACTCATTCTGTTATCGTTACGAATGGCGGGAATTTTCGAATTTTATAATTATATCAATTAGAAAACTTTTCCGTAACATTTAGTAATGTAATGAGCCATATTTCATGTGGTTCTTCATCTTTAAAATCCAAAAGCGACTCAAGTTATAAATTTACACATACAATTAAATCAGCAAGTAAATACTTGAACATAATACTACAATATTAATATGGTATTTCATTCATAAAATGCAAAATAAAATCAATTTACTGATTTTTTTAAATTGAAAACTAGTATTATAATTAGTTCATATTAATTCCTCATTATAAATTGATCTTAAACAAAGTACATTTTAAGTAAACCATTACGATATTTTCTTTTTAAAATTTACATTTTGTAAACCGAAATGCTATGCTTTTCAGAATATTAAAACTTTTCTATTAATAGACGAAATTGTTTTACGATTTGTGCGTATAAAAACTTTATTGAAGTACAAATTTGGCACTGACCTAAAATCTTTTCGTACTTGCATATCTTTTTCCTGCACGGTTTACGTTCATTTAAATATTTATTTGTATGTTTTAGAGATAATGTATAGCTTTTAAACTTGTTTTTTACTTACTAGAATACGTTTACTTTTATTTTACTAGTAACAGTTCTTTTCCATAAAAATGACAATTATTTTTTCGTAAAAAATAGTTTTCTTCTTTTTTAAAAATAATACAATACAAAACAATTTTTTTTAAAGTATTTATACTTGCTCATGATTTATTTCTGTACATTACTTTACAAGAAATTCGAAAGCTGGAAAATATGTAGTACTTGACTTTATTAATTAATACTTATCCAAATGTGATAAACAAATGCTTTTATAGTAATTACCGAAATCTAAGATGTAATTCTTATTATACAACAGATGATACATGTACAGCTTTCGTTAAAAAGTGCGCCATGGAACAAAGCCATGATTTACGTAGCATTATGCATGGTTTGTTGTATAACAGGTCGTCCTTCAAGTTTACTGTAGTCTAAATGAAACTCTTTTGCAACTTTCCTCCAGTTGTGGGCATCGAAAAAGTAATAGGTACCTCTCTCATACGTTGACGTTTTTTCCAAAAGTACCATACCAGGAACTTGAGTAATCCATACCTTCTCTTCCATGTGGTAGCGCCACTCTCGACCATACCTAAAATACACACCAGATTAGCAAATATTGCGACAGTACTTTTCTACTTACAATTCAATTGCGGCCGCAACTTGAAGAACATCGCCGCAATTATTATAAAACATGAAAAATAAAAGATCGTCTTTATATCTATTAAGTTTCATTGCTGCCAATTTATCTCTGGAAAAGAATAAAAAAGTTATCAATCGTCTTCTTTACAATAATCAATAATTATAATTTAAAATCTACTAATAACGTTCTAGTCTTATTATAATTCAATAAATAACTTAAAACCGCTTCTCTTTGTATATGGGATATACATCAAAAAGACCAAAGTGCAAAAAAAATGTTAAAATAAGATACAGCAAATACCTATATAAAAATTTTTGATAGATTTCGCAAGAAAGAAAAGAAAAAGAAATATCTTAAGCAAAACAAAAAACAGCAACAATTACATTTCTTAAAATTGGTGTACAAATTCTCAGAAGATTCATTGTTACTAGTTTTTCTTGTCTTTATTTTGCTTAAGGTATTTATATTTCCCCTTTTCTCCTACTCATATAAATTTCATACCTAAACGATTTTTTTTTACATTTTAAAACTATGTTTAAAAAAATACAGTAAAAAAATAATAACCAGTTCGTATTATATCCAAAGCGGGCAAAAAAGAACCGGGTGAAGTTATTTTTTAAAATTGCAATATAAATTTCAGTTTAAATTAATTATTAATCATTTTGATTATTATCTTGTCAGGTGAAATTAATAAGATTATATTAAACTGAAAATATAAATTACCTAATTGCGCTGTTAACAAGGTATTCTGGAGGAACGTGAAAATCTATATCTTGAGGCCTACAGGGTTGTTCGGCCCAAGGTCCTCCAAATGTGGGGTAAAGATTATCAGGTGAATTGAGATTAAGTCCCAAAGCCGTTAGATCTTGACCTAACGCTAAAGAGACTAAATTGGGATCTGTTTCGGCCGCCCGAATAAACGTGAGCAACCCCACAACTCCGAACTGATCATTCACCATACTTGCAGGTATATTTGTCACTCTACCATCTGGGTATGTTTGAATGCCTTGTTTTGAACTGTTTTTTTCTGAAGATCTACCGTCTGTTCCGTTATCACCTCCGCCGCCGCTATTTTTATCAGACTGTTGACTACCGCCAGGCGAAGCTCCATCCCTATTTTGCGTACCAGGCAATGCTGGGAAATCTTCTGAAGACATTGTGAATTCACTTGATTCAGTCGTTGGTTGTTTTACCATCCCTACATATGGCTTTGCGCCTGGCATTGGACTTGGTTGTGGAACATTATCATTAGAACTTCTATTTGTTAACGAAGGAAACTCACTGAGGTCTAGTAATGGAGGGGTATTTGTATCTACTGACCCAAATACAGAATGAAGTGAATTATAGCCCCCTAACGCACTCATACTGCCCATTTGGCTGCTATTCCTAAAATAAAACATTGAATTAGACTTAGTGCACTTTTAGTTGTTATAACAAATTTCAAATTATAGGTTATGTTATTGTAAATACTAACCCTAAACCTGGCATACCCTTGCGATCTGACGGAGCTCTTTGACCAAAAACAGGAGTTACATGACCCGATATTGAAGAATTTCCAAAACCAACATTGGATCGACCGAGGCTACTACCTCCAATATTTCTAGTGAAATTCAAGTTCGCCATAACTATCTAATGTTGTTGCTGATAGAGGTAAGCATAACGAAAAGAGTTGATAACTTGAAAGATTTCAGTACCAATTAGCAATAGAAATTCCAACTTATTAGCACAAAGACACAAACAACACAACTACCACTATAGGTTAAATGTAGTGTATCCACCCAATTCCGAAATGAGATCAACTATCTTAAATAATATTAGAGTTGTAATATTTATACTAACACTTCGACAAAATTGCTGCTATACAAAATAAATTACAAAATATAATCTAAAAGATGTTATTGTCGAACTCCTTGCGGCCATTACAATTATAACTGTCAAGTAGATTTTCAATTACAGCACGCTTTTTACCCATAGTACTCATTAGTGTCAATAGATAACGCACTTATAAAATTTTTAAACGTATAGTCAGTATTTTATATAATTCTACCAGATACTTTTAATACCTATTAGTTTTTTTTTAGTTTACATTAAAAGCAAATCCCAATATTTAAATTTATTACCAGTAGCGTAGCATAGGGGAGGCAGAACCGAATTCCCATTACGCAGTGTAAGCAACGGCCTAGGGGCTCCTAGACGATGCGAGCAAAATACTTTTTTGCAAATGTCTCTAGTGAAAATTAAATTTCATGATTGTAATAAATCTTCAATGCCAATATTATTTCCTTTTTTTTGTATTACACTAAGTCTGATAATTACAAACGCCACGGGTGAACGTAACTTTTCGAAATTAAAATAAATCAAAAACTGCCTTCGTTCTTCAATGTCTCAGAACCGTTTAAATTCTTGGTGATAATGGCGATTGAACATGATATATTGGAAAAGGTTAACTTTCAAGATGTTATAAACGATTTTGTATCTAAAAAACTTAGAATCAATAATTAAACATATTGTACTTAACAAAACGATTGAATAAAAAAATACGCATATTTTCCTTCCATTGTTTCAATTTCTTTATTAAATAGGTTGATGGCTTTCCTTGTAATGTGGTAAATAAACAGCATAAAAATGAATGAAATTGCGTTGCGGTAGCAAAAGTATATATAGGAAGTTCAAAAAGGGCAAAGGGGCCCGGAAATGAAAATTTTATAATAATTTCTGTAAATATTGGATTCTTTTATATTTAAATATCTAAATAAGAGGGCGGCAAATTCAATCTGTCCCGTGCGGCTGAAACTCACACTACGCCACTGGAAGTAACCATTTATGTTTACCATATTAGCCTTTTAAAGACTTTCCTTTCGATATTTTCGCAACAGAAAATAAGATGTTTACAGTAATTTTAATTACTTTTATTGCAAATTTTATAAACAATACCCAATTTAACATTAATATAAAAAATAATAATAAATAAACCAAGTTACATCATGCATATTTTTTCAAAATAAAAAATAATTTCAAACACAATGGTAACTCAGAAAATAGTACCTATCCCCTATTAATATAGGAAATAAACTTTTTTTTTGTAATTTACAATTATATCATTAATCACAATTTAAGAAATAATACATGTAAAATTTGATAATATGACTTACTTATTACAATTTTTCAAATCTAAAAACTATTTTCACAAAGTATAAATGCTATTACAAACAAAAAAATACTGAATATTATAATGGAACACACGAAACATTTAATTTAACATTCCCTTTTATAGATCTTTTCCATAAATTTAAAGAATAGCTTATGTGGTAAACCTTTCGATATCTGTTGAATGTGTGTGCGAATAATATTAAACGTTTCTTCTTCATAGATAGAGTATGTGTTTGGTAAACCTAATTCTTCATATAAATTACGAACTGCAGCTTCGCTTTCAGGATCTGGTCTTCCATAATGATCTTCTAATACAGTTCTTTGTTCAGGTGTTGCTCTTTGTAAAGCAAGTACTACTAGCCACGAACATTTACCTTCACGAATATCGGTGCCCTTTTTACCAGTAACTTCAGAATTTCCAAAACAGTCTAAAAAGTCATCCTGAAAATTCAAATAATTTAAATAATTTTCATACAATTTTATATCGTTTGTCAACTTTACCTGAACTTGGAAGAAATGCCCCATTTCTAATAAAATGGTCTTGGCTTGTCTATGCATTTCTGGGTCATACTTTCCAGCCAAATACATAGCCAATATGGCGGGTAATTGAAACGTGTAATAGGCAGTTTTATATTTGACTATAGAATTATATCTGCTCATAGTAAACAAGTTCAACTGGGGTCTACCGTGCATGGTGCACATTGCATCAAGAGATTGGCCCATGGATGTTTTCATAGTAACATCATGGAACAATTCAACTGCTGGTGTATAGCAAGTAAGTCCGGAAAAATACTTTCGTAAGATTGAATATAATCCATTTTCTATCATTAAAGCATCATTCATAGCTTGCATTCCTACTCCATCCACTGTATACCAACAAGGCATTCCTCGACGAGTCTCTGATGAATCCAGAATGTCATCATAGATTAAGAATGTGGCTTGTAACTAAAAAAAGAACAAAACTAAATAAATAGTTCATATTTCCCTAATTGTAAGTATGTTTGATAATCGAATTACTTATTATTCATAAATTTATAAATAGGTTTCTAACATTTAGAAAAAAAGAATTATTGACGTAAATGTACACTTTCTAAGAAAACTTATACATTTAATCCAATTTAAATAAACTCAATTAAGCTTCCAGAAACCTTACGAATAGTTTAAATTCACACATCTGACAAATTTTCGTTATTCTTGGTGAGAACACCATACTAAAACTATCTAAGTACTCAAAAGACACCGAATTTAAAGGTTTAGTGCACCTTAAGTGGTAATACTAAATGGTTGTAGCTGTTCGAGTATTCAAAAAAACAACACCGAATGGTAAACTTACAGTCTACTTGGGAAAAAGAGATTTTCTAGATCATTTAGATTATACTGATCCGATTGATGGTGTTGTAGTCGTCGAAGATGATTATCTCAAGGGAAGAAAGGTCTATGGCCAAGTGGTCACTACGTACCGCTATGGCAGGGAAGAAGACGAGGTCATGGGCCTCAAATTCAGCAAGGAAATGGTATTAGTAGTTGGGCAAATCGTTCCACAGAAAAATGAAAAGCAAGAGCTTACTGCCATTCAAGATAAGCTCATTAAAAAAATGGGACCCAACGCTTATCCGTTTACTTTCCAATTCCCTGAAATGGCACCGTGTTCTGTTACGTTACAACCTGGGGAAGCCGACCAAGGAAAACCTTTGGGAGTTGAGTACGCTTTGCGAGTCTACGTAGCCGAAAACGAAGAAGATCGCGGACACAAAAGAAGTTCCATCAATTTAGGGATCAAGAAGCTGCAATACGCTCCACCGGTTCGAGGTCGTCGTCAACCCAGCTCTTTGGTTTCTAAAGGCTTCACCTTCTCCAGCGGTAAGATCAACTTAGAGGTCACTTTAGAGAAAGAGCTCTTCTACCACGGCGACAAAATCGCGGCAAATATAGTCATTACTAATAGCTCCAGAAAATCTGTACGAAACATCAAGGTTTACGTCGTCCAGCATTGCGAAGTGACTATGGTAAATGCTCAATTTTCGAAATACGTCGCCAGTTTGGAAACTCGCGAAGGTTGCCCAATTACTCCAGGTGCTTCCTTTACTAAGACCGTTTATCTGGTGCCTTTAGCTTCGAGCAATAAGGACAGACGAGGAGTTGCTTTAGATGGGCATCTTAAAGATGACGACGTGAATCTAGCAAGTTCTACTTTGGTACCGGAAGGTAAATGCCCCATCGAAGCAATGGGTATTGTAATCTCGTACTCCTTACGAGTGAAACTAAACTGTGGAACTCTTGGAGGAGAATTGGTTACCGATGTACCTTTAAAGCTTTTGCATCCAGCACCTGGATCAATTGAACGCGAAAAAGCTAACGCTCTAAAGAAAATGAAGTCAATTGAACGAGCACACTACGAAAACAACTGTTATGGAAACGACGACGACGATAACATCGTTTTCGAAGATTTTGCAAGGATTCGTCTTAATCAAGCAGAATAAAACTAAAAAAAAAATGTTAATCATGTATCTCTTGAGCTTAACTATTTTCAGCTGTGTAATTTAGTTTAATGGTTTTCTAAAGTATAAGTCCTACAATAAAACTTCATCGAAGTTCTCGAAGAAAGATAATTTTGGTTGAAATTTCGAAGTTTTACTGTAACAGAAAACATGTAAAACGCTTTTAGATGGTTGTATTTAGAAGCCATTAAGTAGATTGCTTTATATTTAATCACTTTACGTTATGATATATACTAACATATCTGAATTGCATATTTATCCAAAAAAGGCTCCTTATCAGACTTATGTATTAACCTATTATTTTAATAAATGGAATGGTGTATTATAGAAATATAAATATTTCACGAAAAAATAAGTGTTCGTTTGATAATGAATAGAATTTCTAATGTAAAACACAGAATTAAAATTTTAATCTATATAACATCATAGAAACAATATTTCAAAAGGTTTTTGAAATATTTTAGTACTCCGTATTCCAATAATAAAATGGGATAAAATGTCAGTGGTCAATAGTGGATATAAAATTTGAAAATTAAATGAAGCTGTATTAAAAACCAGATTAAAGAAATGTATTTCTCTTGACATTGAATACTGCCAAAGACTTAATTATACAAGTTTACTTTTTGCTTACCCAATTATGTAAGTTTAACCTTTTTAGTTAAATGAGAAGGCTATTTTTTTAAAGAACGTGTAAAATAAAATTAAATCATAATAGTATTTACAATACGAAACGAAATAAGTAGGGAGTGAGCGGATGGACCTTTTTTCTTGGCGTAGGGACTGCAGAATTAACGCTATACTAAAGTTACTACAGTGGAAACTCAGTTATCCGGACTTATTATTGTTGCAGTTCATTCGGATAATCGAAAATTCGGTTAATTGAATGTATAGAAAAAAAAACGCATTTTAGCTATATATAATGTGACCATACTTCCTGTTTTGAATGGGATTGTTCCGTTTTCAGATCATTTGTCCCGTTGTCCCCAAGCAATCATTCGGGACGCCAAAATGTCCCGTATTCAAAAAATTGTCAATCACGATACCGAATATTAAGAAATCCTAACAGGAATTTCATTCTTGCCTCCTTATTTAAAGACAAATTAATTTCACGGCAATTTCGCAATGAAAAAAGTAAAAAATTATGAAAAATAAGCGAAGCCCAAAGAAGACATTTTGAGAGTGCGCCTACGGCTTTAGAATTACTGGAATTTTTTTAAAGTAAATTGATCGTTGTTAATCGTGGTGAAAAGCGGAGTGTGCACATTCGAGCTCAAAGTGGCACATTCCGATCTCGGGAAAATGAAGCGCGCCGCTCCGCGTCGCGCTTCATTTGCCTCCCTCGCTCGGAAATGTGCCACTTTTCGCTCGAATGCGCACATCTTCGTGTTAATTGGATTGGACTATATTAATAACAAATCCTTCAAATCCAGATTTTCTATTCGTAAAAAGTTTTCGCTTGAAAGTGCACATACTCCTTAATAATTGAATTTGCCAATCTTATTCTTCTCTCTTACAAATAATATTAATTAAATCAAACTGAACTAAATGTACCACTTCTCGCCTTTCTTTTAATTAAAAATTACAGTAGAGTATTTTTAACAAAAACTACATTTCTAATTTAGTACCTACTTTTAAACTAGACTAGATGGGAGTCTTCATCGTACATGAAAAAAATACTTTAACTTTTTCCGAATTTCGACTCTTATTTCCCAATCTTTTTTTTTAACATACCCCACCCAAGTCATTCTAAAATTTTGATGCACCCCCTATGTAACATATAAATATTTTTTATATTTAAAAATTGAATTAATTCATAAATGAAGACTTATTACAACAGTGTATACTACGGTGGTCCTTATTTTCCGACTTTTGAATTATCATCGGGCACTTCGTCATTCGATCATATACACCGAAATATGAAACAGAATTTTTTTTTTAATTTTTGTATACGATTTAGAGGTTGCTACCAGTCGTCAAACTTTAACAGAAAGCAATGTATGGCCGCTTAAATAAGAGTCTTAGTAATTGTTCATTTAAAATTTTATTTAGCATTCTAACTGCAAGTGAACATGCAGATTCGCATTGGCAACCTCCCCCCAGCATGGCAAGAGCCATTTATTGCTTGAAAATTTACCTATTTAAACTAACGAAAAAAGACGAGAAAGCTATGAGAAAAATATACATTTTCACATATATTAAATATTGGTTTCATATCTCTACCGGATGGTCAACACCAAGAAACAACCTACAATTATTGAAAGACCTTAAAGCCTTTGAAAGCTTTAACAAAAAAATGGCTACTGTTGTGCTGAAAAAAAATACTATGCCATTTGTGATATTTGTCGGAAGAGCTGGTTGCATTTGCATTTTTCGATAACGAAATTTCAGTTTAAGAGAAGAAGAAAATGGTAGAAGCATTAAAAATGGAAGGCACAGAAAATTCCTAAAAAAAATAAACATTGATGTCAAACATATCCACGAAGAAAATATAGAAAACTTCGTGTGTAGCAAACTCCATACGATTCTTCCAGATTATTAGTATCTCATCAAATTTTTTGAATAAACACGTGGAAACTTGGAACGAAGACGCTGATTATGTAGCTGCCAAAAATATCGTTCATTCTATGCGCGTAGTGAACGACATAGCTGAACGTGGTGTTGCTTTAATGGAGGAATAACTATAATAAATTGATTACAACCAATGAAGAACAAAAGCAATATTTGCTTTTGTCGATGAAAGAGTATAGGAAAAAGTACCCTAATGCTAATAAATTAATCCTTGTTTCTTAAAAGTAAATAATTCAAATATTTATATATGTCTTAATTTGTAATACGGTAGAAGCACCGATTTTGGACACTGTATCAGTTGGGGACATTTTCCACTTTATTTTGACAAATGTAAAATATAAGAATTATCGATACTGCTATAAGTGTAAATAATGTATCTTTAACTACGATAGAAACATCAATTATGTTTTTTTCGTATTTTTCAAGTTATTTTATCAAAATTACTCAAATGTCTAAAACTGGGTCTAACGCATCTAAAACCGTCACTTTTGCCCTAATAACAATAATTTTGTATTTCTTATATCCTGACTTATGAATAAAAGAATCTAACAAATGTAGAGATTTTGAGTTTTTATTTAAAATTTAACTCTTGGTAGCGACCTGTAAATGTCATTTAAAAATTTAAAAAAAATTAATGAAATAATTTCTTATGGTATATAATCAAATGATGTGGTGATCCGCAAAATTAGAAAAAAAAAATTTTTTTCTTATGAATAAGGACCACCCTAGTGTATACAAAATGTGCCTTAAAACTAATTTGTTTATAATTTTCAGAAAAATGAAAATTACCCAAAAATATTTGGAGACATTAATTTTGACATATAAACCTTCAACAATCTGCAAAAGACGATATAAAAATCAACTAGTTGATTTTTAGTGGCCCACTTCAGAAAATTTGACTCATATACAATTTTAATTAATCAAAAATGCGAATTAGTAAACATTCGAAAGTACACCCGAAAATGTTTTTATCAAGCTCGCTACAATTAGGCGTGCGGAAGAGCACCACGATAATTTATCAAAAGGAATAAAATATCTAACCTTTTTCAAACTTAAAATACATCTAATTTATTCGACTTTTAATTTATTGAATTGAAGAATAAAATAATAATATAGGCAAATCCAATAAATACGAAGATGTGCGCATTCGAGCGAAAAGTGGCACATTTCCGAGCGAGGGAGGCAAATGAAGCGCGACGCGGAGCGACGCGCTTCATTTTCCGAGATCGGAATGTGCCACTTGAGCTCGAATGTGCACACTCGGTTTTAAGCACGAATCACAATAATTTAGGTCAATAAATTAGACGAAAAATCAATTGAATAATTTTAATCGTTCCTCTCTCTTGCATTGACAAGATTATCGTATCTTCTCGCTCCCTTCCACTCATTGCTAAGGTAAATATCTTTTTCCAATATAAATTCGATATTTACTAAATTAAGTTCAAATTTTTGATTTTAAGAAGCGCACGGTAAATTATTCTAATGTAATAAAAACGAGGATGTGCGCATTCGAGCGAAAAGTGGCACATTTCCGAGCGAGGGAGGCAAATGAAGCGCGACGCGGAGCGGCGCGCTTCATTTTCCCGAGATCGGAATGTGCCACTTTGAGCTCGAATGTGCACACTCGGTTTTAAGCACGATTACGAAGCATCTCGTTTTAACAGAAAAAAAACGAACGCGGTTGACAATCCGGATAAGCGCGAATCCGTATAACTGAGGTTCGGATAATTGAGGTTTTACTGTATTAATAAAAAGTTAAGAAATTAATTTCTACAAAAATAATTAATGAATTACGCAAAAATTAGAAATACAATTTGGATATCAGGTGTATTTCTTCAATAAATTAAAACTTAAATGAAATTTGTTATTTGCATTTTCTTGAAATGTAAACAACCATTCGATATAGTTGTTGACCATTTTTTTTCCTTCGTTAATGTTACAAATTAAATAAATCCAAGGTTATATGAAATTGGTGCGTAGTTAAAGTGCTTCAGGCTTTTTTTCTATTGTTCCCTTTTGCACTTGATCTTGATAAGAAAATAGCATATCCATTTTACCGTACATAATTAAATTAACAAATTTGTCGTCAACACGCGCAAAGTAAAATGTAATTTCAAAATTCGAGATCTGTACGTGACAAAAACATGTACCCATGTCTCAAGATTGATTGTTGAGCATTTCAGGGCCGTTCTTACACGACCCATTTTATCACTGCAAATTAATAACGTCGCCGAATTATTACGCTGTAGTACGCATTTATTATCTTCAATTAGGCGATGATATGATATGGCTGGTCCTAAAATAAACCACAACAGGCGAAATACAACAGTTAAGAGATTAAAATGTTATTTACTAATAGATAGATTGTTAATCATTGGCCGATACGTCAACAGAACAAAAGTAAAAATATTAAGCTCAATTGATTCTTATTTACTATAATATGTGCATATTTATAAGATGTACTTGAAATTTATTGATATTTATCGAAGATAATTCTAATCCATTATTTGGAAAAAAATTATAAACAATTATGATTGTTAACCTTTCATTAAACTTTATGAGTGGTATAATAAGTGAATTTGTTTTATCGAAATCGTAAATATTTCTTTTATAAATTTAATCTTTACACCTTGAACAATATAAATTGTTAACTATTTTTGATAACTTCGTTGTTTAATACAGTAGTGTGAATAAATAAATAGAAATTACAAATTCAGTTAGAAAAACGATAATAATGAAATAATTTTGAAAAAAATTATTCTCATTATATATTGATAAGTTAACAATATTAAACATGTTACACTAATAATTTAATACGTTACTTAATTATTATTGCAACAAGTAAATATAAAATTCAAGTGCTCCTTGAACAGGTGTGAAAATTTTTTTGGAAATCTACATTTTTCGCTTCTAAAATTGTCTAAAAATTAATACATCATTTTTAAAACTTTGGCAAAACTTTACCTAATGCTTAGTGTGGCATACCTTATGTTAAATTACATCCCTTAATCGTTTTGACATGAATTTTGCTAGTTTTTTTTGTGATAGAATTAGACATTTTATTCCATTTTTTTCCATAATTCTTTAAGATTTACAATGCCTATTTGATTATTAAATTTACGAATTTTTCTTTCTAAATAAACCCAATGATGCTCGAGGGGGTTAAGATCTGTACTTTGAATACATGTGGGCAATTATATAACAACCCCATTTCAACTTCCTAAGCGTCGTCACATTTGTGAGACCCCTCACCCCTAGTGTGACGTCACATATTTTGCAATTTTTACATCTAAAAGTTTTTCATTGTAGGGGAATTAAGAATTTATAGGATAGTATGAATCTATTTAACAGAGATAAAGTTGCGATAATAACATAAAATACATAAGCTCAAACTCGACCGTCTCTCATAACATAACATAACATAACATAATGTCCTGTCCGCAGGCGCATAGTCTGTCCAACCGGCGCTCGCAGTTCCGCTAGCTCAGAAGGCGGCAAAGTCAACTTAAATTTATCCGCCTACAGTTCGGCCTTCCTGACTAATGATTGTCCCAATCATTCATTACAGTATACAAACTAACAACTAATAGTAAACTAAAAATACTTAAGAAATATAACTAAAATTTGGTCCAAACACAATAACAATAAATTCTATAACATAAGCTTATGGGTATTTTATCCATGGTTTTATATGGGACGCCTCCAATATTCCTTTATAAGGGATTTGGCTAACTTGAAATCCTTCAATGTCTTCCACTAAGTATCTATCATTCGGTAAAACTCTCTTAACAACATACGGGCCTTTAAATTTCGGTAATAATTTCTTGTTAACCGTTGGCGTAACATCTACATTTGAACACATAACATAATCTCCTTCTTGATATATTTGGAGTTCCTTGTGTTTTCTATCATAATGTTGCTTACTGTAGTTTTGGCATTTCACCATTGCTTCAGAAGCCTCTAATCTAGTTTTTTCTAAATCTCTAATGTTGTCATCGGGTTGCTCCAATAACATTTTCAAATCATCGCTCACTTTCCCGTTCTGATGTATCCCAAAAAGTAATACAGAAGGTGTTTTACCAGTAACTCTACTAACGGTGTTGTTTAAAGCGTATTCTACTTCATCAATACATTTATCCCATTTACGTGTATCTTCGCATAACTTTGAAAACATAGGTATTAGTGATCTATTTATTCTTTCTACCTGACCGTTTGCGCGTGGAACGCCAGTAGCGATAAGTATATGCTGAATGTTCAAGTCATCCAGATAAGTCTTAAATTGACTAGAAGTAAAAGCTGATCCACGATCTGAAATCAGTCGGGTCGGTTTACTGTAAGTGCTAAAATAAACGGCTAAATGTTTAATCGCTTCCTTGGCGTTTGTCGTACGACAAGGATATAATTTAATAAATTTTGTGAATGCATCAACAATAACAAGTAAATATTTGTGTTGCAAACAACTCTTCTCTAACGGTCCCAAGTGGTCAATATGTATGGTATCAAACGGTAGTATACCCTTCGGTATGGAATGTAAATAACCTTCTTGCTTGCCTGATTTAGGCGAATACGATATGCATCTTAAACAATTTGTAATATAATTTTTTACATTACTCCTAATATTCGGAAACCAATACGTTCTTGTGACTAACTCCACCACTTTATCTAATCCAATATGGGCAACGTTATCATGACAATTTCGAATAACATTGGCTTCCATTGATTTTGGTACATAAAATAATAATTTATCTCTCAATTTCCTATAAACTAAACCATTTCTTAACTCATAAAAGGGGTGCTCTTTCATTATTAGAAGTTCTTTGATCTTCTCAAAACTTGATAACTCTTCATCTTCAAATGAAAATGGTGCATTCTTCTTTAAAAGGTCATATAAGGGCTTTGCTAAGATTGCATAATCACGCAAAAACCGTCTAAAGTAAGAAGCTAATCCTAAGAAGCTGCGTAGCTTGTGAATATCAGTCGGTATTGGATAATCCAAAATCGCTTTTAGATTTTCCGTACTCGGACAAATCCCAAGTGAATTTACTATATAGCCCAAGTAAGTGATCTCCTTTTTCATAAATTTACATTTATCTAATCTTAATGTAAATAAATTTCGGACTAACACATTGTAAACTTCTTTCAAAATTAATAAATGCTCATCAACAGTAACTGTAGCAATAACAATATCATCTAAGTAAATAATTACTTTTCCCTCGACTAACAATTTCCGAAATGCTGAATTCACATAACGCATAAATGTCGCAGGGCTGTTTTTAAGACCAAACGGCATCTTTAAAAACTCGTACTGACCCATAGGCGTAACAAAACTTGTATATTTAACAGAATTTTCTCCAACAGTGACGTGATGAAAAGCATCTTTTAAATCCAAGTGACTAAAATAGTTTTTCCCTCTTAAGCTGTCTATTTGGTCATCGATTAATGGAATAGGGTAATTGTCTCTTATCGTGATCTTGTTTAGTTCCCGATAATCTACACATAATCTTAAATTTCCCGATTTTTTTTTAACTAACACAATAGGCGAACTATATGGTGACGTACTACTTTGAATGACTTCCCTCTCCAGTAAATCTCTAATAATTTCAGCTAATTGGTTCTTCTCATAAAAAGATAATCTTCGCGGACGAAAGTAAAAAGGTGTATGCACAGGGTTCACCAAAATATCCAACATAATTCGAGTTTCAGGTTCTTCCAGTCTGTCGGGCCAAATATAATTCCGCTTAAAATCTTCTGTAATTATTTTCTTGGTATTGAAATCTACACTTTCCTCTATTTCCAAGTCTATTACTGAATCGCAATTTATTTCTATATTTAAAATTTCATTTATGGCCTTTTCCATACATAAGTTTTGTTCAACTAAACGCGGTTGGATTATTACATCCTCTTCCAATATAATTTTGATCTCTTTACTACGTATGAAATCCCTCCCTAATAAACATGAGTAGCTTAAAGCATTACGAGGTACTACATAAAATAACATATTCAATCTGATATTATTAACATAAATATTACGACTAAATGTTCCTAAAATTTCCAATTCTGAAGAGTTTATACCTACTAAACTAACATTCGTTACCTTATTAATAGGCTCACAAAATTTCTTCGGTATTACATCTTCCCTTAACAATGACACAGGGCTACCGGAATCAAGTAACGCTATTATCTTAACATCTGTACAATCTTTTTCCTGAAATTTAAAATACAATGGCACATTATAAGTGGGAGCTAACGAATAGCTGGCACTCAATAAATGCGTCGTGCTGTCCGCTTGAAATACCCTCTTGCGGACGTTTCCTTCCGGGAAATTTGTTTATAATTTTCAGAAAATGAAAATTACCCAAAAATATTTGGAGACATTAATTTTGACATATAAACCTTCAACAATCTGCAAAAGACGATATAAAAATCAACTAGTTGATTTTTAGTGGCCCACTTCAGAAAATTTGACTCATATACAATTTTAATTAATCAAAAATGCGAATTAGTAAACATTCGAAAGTACACCCGAAAATGTTTTTATCAAGCTCGCTACAATTAGGCGTGCGGAAGAGCACCACGATAATTTATCAAAAGGAATAAAATATCTAACCTTTTTCAAACTTAAAATACATCTAATTTATTCGACTTTTAATTTATTGAATTGAAGAATAAAATAATAATATAGGCAAATCCAATAAATACGAAGATGTGCGCATTCGAGCGAAAAGTGGCACATTTCCGAGCGAGGGAGGCAAATGAAGCGCGACGCGGAGCGACGCGCTTCATTTTCCCGAGATCGGAATGTGCCACTTTGAGCTCGAATGTGCACACTCGGTTTTAAGCACGAATCACAATAATTTAGGTCAATAAATTAGACGAAAAATCAATTGAATAATTTTAATCGTTCCCTCTCACTTGCATTGACAAGATTATCGTATCTTCTCGCTCCCTTCCACTCATTGCTAAGGTAAATATCTTTTTCCAATATAAATTCGATATTTACTAAATTAAGTTCAAATTTTTGATTTTAAGAAGCGCACGGTAAATTATTCTAATGTAATAAAAACGAGGATGTGCGCATTCGAGCGAAAAGTGGCACATTTCCGAGCGAGGGAGGCAAATGAAGCGCGACGCGGAGCGGCGCGCTTCATTTTCCCGAGATCGGAATGTGCCACTTTGAGCTCGAATGTGCACACTCGGTTTTAAGCACGATTACGAAGCATCTCGTTTTAACAGAAAAAAAACGAACGCGGTTGACAATCCGGATAAGCGCGAATCCGTATAACTGAGGTTCGGATAATTGAGGTTTTACTGTATTAATAAAAAGTTAAGAAATTAATTTCTACAAAAATAATTAATGAATTACGCAAAAATTAGAAATACAATTTGGATATCAGGTGTATTTCTTCAATAAATTAAAACTTAAATGAAATTTGTTATTTGCATTTTCTTGAAATGTAAACAACCATTCGATATAGTTGTTGACCATTTTTTTTCCTTCGTTAATGTTACAAATTAAATAAATCCAAGGTTATATGAAATTGGTGCGTAGTTAAAGTGCTTCAGGCTTTTTTTTTCTATTGTCCTTTCGCACTTGATCTTGATAAGAAAATAGCATATCCATTTTTACCGTACATAATTAAATTAACAAATTTGTCGTCAACACGCGCAAAGTAAAATGTAATTTCAAAATTCGAGATCTGTACGTGACGAAAAACATGTACCCATGTCTCAAGATTGATTGTTGAGCATTTCAGGGCCGTTCTTACACGACCCATTTTATCACTGCAAATTAATAACGTCGCCGAATTATTACGCTGTAGTACGCATTTATTATCTTCAATTAGGCGATGATATGATATGGCTGGTCCTAAAATAAACCACAACAGGCGAAATACAACAGTTAAGAGATTAAAATGTTATTTACTAATAGATAGATTGTTAATCATTGGCCGATACGTCAACAGAACAAAAGTAAAAATATTAAGCTCAATTGATTCTTATTTACTATAATATGTGCATATTTATAAGATGTACTTGAAATTTATTGATATTTATCGAAGATAATTCTAATCCATTATTTGGAAAAAAATTATAAACAATTATGATTGTTAACCTTTCATTAAACTTTATGAGTGGTATAATAAGTGAATTTGTTTTTATCGAAATCGTAAATATTTCTTTTATAAATTTATCTTTACACCTTAAACAATATAAATTGTTAACTATTTTTGATAACTTCGTTGTTTAATACAGTAGTGTGAATAAATAAATAGAAATTACAAATTCATTTAGAATATTGATAAGTTAACAATATTAAACATGTTACACTAATAATTTAATACGTTACTTAATTATTATTGCAACAAGTAAATATAAAATTCAAGTGCTCCTTGAACAGGTGTGAAATTTTTTTTCGAAATCTACATTTTTCGCTTCTAAAATTGTCTAAAAATTAATACATCAATTTTAAAACTTTGGCAAAACTTTACCTAATGCTTAGTGTGGTATACCTTATGTTAAATTACATCTCTTAATCGTTTTGGCATGAATTTTGCTAGTTTCTTTTGTGATAGAATTAGACATTTTATTCCATTCTTTTCTATAATTCTTTAAGATTTACAATGCCTGTTGGATTATTAAATTTACGAATTTTTCTTTCTAAATAAACCCAATGATGCTCGAGGGGGTTAAGATCTGTACTTTGAATACATGTGGGCAATTATATAACAACCCCATTTCAACTTCCTAAGCGTCGTCACATTTGTGAGACCCCTCACCCCTAGTGTGACGTCACATATTTTGCAATTTTTACATCTAAAAGTTTTTCATTTACATTTAATTTTTGCGTTTTAATAATTTCGATTTTTACATGTGACATCACAAAGCTGATGCCCCCCATACCCCCTGCCACTTTTTTGTTCCCTCCCTCCGTGTGACGTAATTTTGGGATGGCTTCTAATGACTAACATTTTTTTTCAAAATAATCTTATAACCATATTTATTAAGTATTTTGTTTATAAATACTAAATTACCAACTACATTGTAACTCAAAGAGCCCCACACCATAACGTTCTTACCACTATGCTTAACTGTTGCACTAACATTTTTTTAATTTAAGGCAGTTTTTGATTTTCTTCTTACTCTTTTACGTCGCATATCATTTTGTATACACAAAACTTATTTTAAATCTATACAAATAACTTTTTTCCAAAATTTGATATCTTTATTTACGTATTTTTTAGCAAATTGAAGTCTCTTGTTTCTATTCACTTTACTTAGTTGTGGCTTGCTTCTTGCAACACATGATTTATAATTATTAAAAAATAATTGTTTTATTATTAACGAAGAATCTACTTCCTTGGCACTAAATTGTTTTAATTTTGAAACAAAATCAATGGATGTTAATTTTAGTTTTTGCTCTATTTTTCTAAGTGATAATTTTTCGTCAGTTGTTAATATCTTAGGGCCACCACAACGTGGTTTATCTACAATATTACCTTCTTTAAAATAATGGCAACAAATAAGCATGTACTGTACCTAATTTTAATTGAAATATATCCGCTATTGAAGAAAGGGGTTTTCCTTTTTTTCTATAAAAAAATGACGAGATCTAATATTAATGTCGGTATTAACCATTTTATTTTTTCTTACACAGTACAAGTCCGTATTTGTAGCAGAAATATCATTTAGTGATTTTAAACAAATGAATTAAAAAGATAGTAAACGCTATAACTTTGTCGAATATAAAATCTAACTTTATTGTACTGAATTAATTTTTTTGAACTTAAAGAGAAAATATTATTATCCCCATCCAATAAATACGTGGTATGTGCGCATTCGAGCGAGAAGTGGCACATCTCCGAGCGAGGGAGGCAAATGAAGCGCGACGCGGAGCGGCGCGCTTCATTTTCCCGAGATCGGAATGTGCCACTTTGAGCTCGAATGTGCACACTCGGTTTTAAACTTGATTCACAATATTTTAGGCCAATAAATTAGATGAAAAATTAATTGAATAATTTTAGTCGTTCCCTCTCACTTGCATTGACAAGATTATCGTATCTTCTCGCTCCCTTCCACTCATTGCTATGGTAAATACCTTTTTCCAATATAAAATCGATATTCACTAAATTCAATTAAAATTTTTGAATTGAAGGAGCGCACGGTAAATTATATTAATGTAATAAATACGAAAATGGGCGCATTCGAGCGAAAAGTGGCACATTTCCGAGCGAGGGAGGCAAATAAAGCGCGACGCGGAGCGGCGTGCTTCATTTTACCGAGATCCGAATGTGCCACTTTGAGCTCGAATGTGCACACTCGGTTTTAAACTTGATTCACAATATTTTAGCCCAATAAATTAAACGAAAAATTAATTGAATAATTTTAGTCGTTCCCTCTCACTTGCATTGACAAGATTATCGTATCTTCTCGCCTTCTTCCACTCATTGCTATGGTAAATACCTTTTTCCAACTTAAAATCGATATTCACTAAATTCAATTAAAATTTTTGAATTGAAGGAGCGCACGGTAAATTATATTAATGTAATAAATACGAGGATGGGCGCATTCGAGCGAAAAGTGGCACATTTCCGAGCGAGGGAGGCAAATGAAGCGCGACGCGGAGCGGCGCGCTTCATTTTCCCGAGATCGGAATGTGCCACTTTGAGCTCGAATGCGCGCACTCGGCCTTTCAGCACATCCCACAATAACCAATTAACTTTTTACAAATTTTAAAGTAAAACTTACCACATCTCTGATTTAGTGCTTTTAAACTTGACAATACACAAAACTTAACAAAATTTGTTCTATTCTACAATACAACTAAATATAATCCATAGGCGTTGTTTCAGGGACTTCCAAACTTTTTTAAAATTAGGCCCACATTAGGGTATTCAAATTGCGAAGTGAGCCGAATTAAAAAAATATTCACATACAAATTTTAGGTATGTAGATGTGTTATACATGGGTATTATTTTTAACAGTATCAACGGGCCATAGTTTGGGTACCACTGCATCACATAAAAGATTTAAAAAATCCTCTATCGCATTTTAACTTTGTTTAACTACAATTATCGACATTTAAAACAAAGATAATATTAAAAAAATATAAATTACAAAAGACGATTGCTTAATGAATTATTACTAAGATTTGATACGTTAATAAGCAAATATTGATAATTATAAATAGCAACAATGTTTATGAGATAACTTGCTATTGAATAATACATTTACGTCAATAACTTCTAACAGCAATGCAAGAAGAGTCAAAGGTTTTAACATAATGTAACTGTAAAACATCTATTTATCGCAATTCTGCTGTCGTGATTTTGACCTTGTTTTAAACGTGTGCCATAAACAATTAAATTTGGACAAAATTTTATAATTAGCTATTACGGGTAAATTTTTCAAAATTTTTTTACAAGTTAAGGACGCAAGTCAACCGTTGGACACGCAGTTAGAACAATATCATACAGGACCTACATTTTTTTTTTGTTGGAATCAACTAGTGAAGCTATTGAACAGGTAATTAAGCACGAGTCCTTGAATTTTAGACAATTATAATCTAAATATGGCGGCTACAACAAAAAAAATCTGTCTACTTCGAATCTCTACCAGAACAAGCGTAACGATAAAGAGGCTATTATTTTAAAAATACAAAAAGTTTTATATGTGAACGACCTGAGAAGCTAAATACTACTTAATATACAACATGGCCGCGAATACTATGAATTTAAGCAGTATAACAGTATTGCGTATTGAGTAAAACATTCCTTCGTTTAAAATTTCTATGTCTCCCATTTTCGATAGCTACTACCAGTGGCGTAACTATACCGTTGAGACCCGTGGCAAATTCAGCGGACGGGGCCATCCTCAATGCAAAGGGCGTAGTGGACTGAAATAACAATGTTATTTATAGGAAAAAATGTAAATATTAAAATATGTTTTTTCAGACTTTCTGTTCACCAAAGGTGTTAAAGACATCAAAGTTAACATTTTAGGTCATAGAATGTACGATTAACCAAGTTGCGCACCCTTTCTTGTCCCCAGATAATTTCTTAAATAAGATTATATCAATTTTAATTTTGAAAATGAGCGCTCGGCACTAGCAGTAGTCAAAGTAATGGTGACAAATGCGTTCAAATCTTGATATATTTTTTTGTTAAATTTTTGTGTATGTACTTTAGTAGGTAACTTAAATTAATTGAATAAATTTTATAATAATAAATGTTAAAATCCTCCGGTACTTACGGCTGTCTGGGGCCGGGGGACCCTGATATTTTGCCCGTCCTGCCACCCTTTTGTTGCGCCACTGGGTACTAATTTATATTTTCGCCGTGATTTTATTGCTAATCGAGAACGTAAAATTTGCACTATGTATAATAATGCAAATAGATGTCGATGCAAAAAACAGCACGTGGTTTTATAGTGAACATTAGCATAAATACAAAATTAAGCATTGATTTAATACCAGTAGTTTTTCTTCAAATACTTGATTGGCAGTTTTTAAAATTATGTTTGGAATATGGGCGCGCACAAAATATGCAGAAAAAATAACATATTCAAAAACTATTGAAGTTTTTAAAATATAATAGTGTAAACCGCCCAATCTGTCATCACCTACCAGTGAATGACCTATACGAGAAATAATGTTATAACAATTCAAAAAATGAATTTATATTCATGATATTTATGCAATTTTGTATCTTCTTTTTCATTTAAGCGAAAGAAAAGATGGGAGTATCCTCCTAAGCGCCAACAAAACTTGTGATTAAAAGAATTCCAACAGAAACTTTAATAAAAAAAATTAGACAAAGGTACATCTAAGCATATTGTTTAAAATAAATTTTACAAAATTTTATGAATTTCACGTTTTTTATTTAATTATTCAGTCATTCACTAGGCTATACCTTACACAAAAAGGTCATTTACTGAACTCCTCATTTATACTCCTTATAGTTAATTTTACAAAGTTTGTGACCAAAAAGCGATAATGTTTTCATTGATTCATAAAAAAAAATAGTATCTCATTTCAATTGTAACGGTTGTTTGGGGTTTATTAATTTGTTTACTATTTTTTTTTAATCGAAATAGGTCTCGATGCAACAAATCGGTCATTCGATGGACGTTTTACCCCAATATATTATAACTTTTACTGATATTTAGCAGGTTTTTCTTTTGTATTCAAACCAGATAATCTCTACAGCATAAAGACACTAAATTGTCGAATTTTTGTATGTAGAGTGGGTCCATAAACTATTTTATGCAGTCTGTTACATAGTCCTACTATTAATTAAGCAACAAACTTGTAAAATAGAATTTTAACCTTAATCAATGACTCTTATAACGGAAAGCTTTAGTTAACCAGTTTTACAAACCAGAATATAAAAATCAAGAGTAAAAAACTATTAAAGTATTAAAGTTTTATCTCGACATATTTTTAAATAAAAAATTCACTATACTTATGAAATAAGCACCTACATTTAGTATAAAAGACAAACTGACCTACGCCAACTTTAAATAATACTAAAAACTTTTACGTTTGTATCATGACTAATGGGTACAAATTACATGTTTACTAAAAAAAATTAAATTAACTTAGATTCCGCGATTAACTATTATTAGACCATTCGGAATAGTCTCTATTTGTACTTTGTATGTATTAATAGCAATAAGTGCAAAAGTTCAACATTCTTGTAATTTTATATCTTTTCATAATTTAATTTTGCTACGTGATATTATCAGTTAATTATTACGAATACTTTTTATTATCTTTTTTTATGGTCTGCCTTTTTTTACTTAAACGTTACCATTTGTAAGTCTTATAATAATTAAACCACAATACTTTATCTGCTGAATAAACTTAGCAAAATGACAAGTTTCCCGTTTAATAAGTACTTAGTGGTTTTTTTGAAATTAAGGGCATTTTGAATTTGGCGCCATGCTAATTAATTTTTATGTTGGTAGTTCTGGAAGAGATCTGTTGGATACGACTTGCCAGTGGCATCTCGAAGATAGTCAATGTCATATTAATAATTTTAAAAAGCCTAATTTAGTTCACTTACTTAAAAAATGTAACAAGCAGTAAAATTAAAAATGAAATCAATGCAAAAAACACAAGTGCAATTATAGAACTCAAAACAACAGAACGCAAAACATTCACGATTTGACGTATGATATTTGACAGCGCAAATTACCAGATTCTTGCAATTTAACCAAATGCAAACTATGAAAAGCACTAAAAATTATGGCGCTCTATTCAAAAACGTTTTCAATCTTAAAAATTCGCCCTGTATAGTTAATACAAAACTAAAACAGTTGCACGCCATTACTATAAATGACGTCACGCCACGTACAGTGTTGTCAAACTGTGAGTTTTGCCGCAGATTATAGGATATAAATGGTTTGTTCGCTTTGTGCACTATTTTTAAAACTCAATAAACACTAAAAAAGGCGAATAACAGTTACAGACAGATCGTGTCGAACTGTCAATAACAACAACGCAACGCCGCAACTTTGAGATCATGGCAGCCAATATTTCAATAGCGGCCAAATTCAAATTTGAATACAATCGTATAGCCCCAAACGATCTGGCAGGTTGGTAGTGCTGACCCACTTCAATGACGTTAGCAATGACGTGCAACGGTTTTAGTTTTGTATTAACTATACATATTAATATGTAGGTATATCATTTTTGCTAGTTGTACTTTTAGTTATAAAATTTTAACAAATAATTTTATTATTGCGGATTGTGATGAAATAAGTTAATAATAATTGTGTTTCAGCATTTTTAACAATAGAAATTCAGAATATATCCAGCTACATTATTATTATTTTTTGATTGAAAGATAAATTATTAATATTGATAAATTCGTTTTGCATCGTTTTTTGTAGAAAATATGAAAATCCACAATATTTATAAGAATATATTATTAAAGAAAATATGAATATAGCCAAATCCAATGAATACGAGGATGTGCACATTTGAGCGAAAAGTGGCACATTTCCGAGCGAGGGAAGCAAATGAAGCGCGACGCGGAGCGGCGCGCTTCATTTTCCCGAGATCGGAATGTGCCACTTTGAGCTCAAATGCGCACACTCGGTTTTAAACATGATTCACAATGATTAATTTACTTTATAAATAATTTTATTTAAAAATTACAAGACTGTGTTTATACCAGAAACACCAAACCTCGGATTTATTGCTTTTAAACAGTTATTTTAGAAAATAAATAAACGCTACAAATTTTTGCGAAAAGCAAATTTGAATTTAAGTTTTTGATTTAATAGAAAGTTAATTTATATAGACCAATACAATGAATGCGAGGATGTGCACATTTGAGCGAAAAGTGGCACATTTCCGAGCGAGGGAGGCAAATGAAGCGCGACGCGGAGCGGCGCGCTTCATTTTCCCGAGATCGGAATGTGCCACTTTTCGCTCAAATGCGCACACTCCGTTTTAAGCACGATTCACAAGAATTAATTATCTTTCTTAGACGCCTAATTTCACGCAGTCGAATTTTCGTTTGCTGTGCGCGCGCAACATCCGTTGCCTGCTAAACTTTTACTCACAACGCGCCAAACGAAACATACTATAAAAAAAATACTAACCATTTCGACGCACCATCCCAAAATATTTGCGAGACGAATATTGTCAGGATTTAGATTTTCTGGAGATTCGAGCATTTTGTAAGCTGCAACGACAGCCAGTCCTCTGTTTTTCTTTCCCGTTGGCACGTTATATTGAAGTACTTTTGCAAATCGTTTTGTGACTTCCGGTATGTCTGTGTGACGTCCAGCTTCTGTTAGGTCCCTGACGATGTCCGGGAAGTACGACATGAATTCGCGACTTTCGTCTTTGGACACCCATGTCATTGGCTGTGGAGACACGTTTGCGTTTACCGTCGACAAAGCGCTGTAAAAAAGCATAAATCACTTTAGATGAATCACTTTTATAGAAAAATAAAGTTCGATTTTGAAGAACAATGCCTGGAGAAATATTACGTTCTGCAATTTATTTTAAATTGAGTATTGAAGTTTATGCATTAAGCAAACAATGCAATCAAAGACCTACATAATTGTTATCGAATTAATTAAAAATACGCGCAAATAGAAATAATTAACTATTGAAACGTATCATAGCTGAATACACCGGTAGTGATAAAGTAGAGCTACCGTTGATCATTAGCGAAAAATAAAACTTATTAACACTATTAAAATACGAGGGATAATAAGAGTTCATGTTTTGACGTTATGGATTTTATAGGACAACGAACTTCCGTTAGTAGACACGAAATATTTATAAAAATAATTATAATTTCTAAAAATTTAACGTTATAAAATGAAAGCGACGTTTCAATTGATGTAAAAAACGATTGTAAATGGGAAAAATCTGACTAGTGGAAAAAACCTCTTAGAAATATTATGTAAATTGAAATCAATTGACTGTTATTATTTTATGTAAAAGTACAATTATATTTCTCAGAACAAAAAAGTAATTTAGGTCAATATGAAGAAAATAATAATGTTGGACACGTTCAACAGTTTTATATGCAATCTTTTGATTCAATCTTTACAAATAATTTTATTGTTTTTGCATAAACAATACGTTTTTAATGTAAAAATCTTCCTATAGTTATATAGCTTAGTATAGTAAAGATAAATATTGAACAGGTGTGTGCAAAAGTTCTACCCATTTTTGATGTAGGTTAAAATTTTTTTTTACCAATTTACAACGTGATAACCAAATGAATATACACATGTGGCTTAAGTTTTTTTGGTTAAAGTGATATTTTAAGGTTCAGGAGGTTTTGAATTTGCCTCCACAGTTTTTAGTGTATTTCATAGTTTAATTGTGGTTAAATTGTAAGAATCTGGCACCTTTCGCTGTCAAATGTCATGCAGAAGGCGACGACTTCTGGCCCTTTTCATCCGCAATTTTGTTAGAGTGGGTCTGAGTGTGAATGACAACTTGACAAAACGAATTTCTCCAAAATTAATCACATTGTTAAATATTATATTGAAATAATAATACCCATACAGTCGAACTTCGATAAGTCGAGGCTGAAGGGAAGCTAAAAATAATTCAAGTTATCAAAAATTCGAGTTATCGATATAAAAATATTAACGTTGAAATAGGCAAGTCCTAGTGAAACAGGTTCGAGTTATGAAAAATTCGGCTCATCGACGTTCGACTTATAGAAGTTCGACTGTATATCTAACTTTAAGTTTTTTAAAGTTACACTTTTTTATTTCTTTGAAGTCTTCAATTTTCAAAATGCGCTGATATTTTCTGGTGCCTTAATAACGTGAGAAACTTACAATAACAAAATAATCTAGAAACTGCGGGACTATACTTTTAAGTTGGTATTGAAAAGTCAGACCGAGCGAACTAAATTAGCCTCCTATATAAAAGCATTGAGTGCACACCGTCTGATGTTGAGATAACCTCATGCATGTTGCTAAAAGGTTTTGTGTGTTTTGTTAGGATTTCCGTCGTTATCTTTGTCTTTTTTACGTTTATTAACGTTTTTAATTCTACTGCTTGTTAGATTTTATATGAAAACAGTAAGTGATTCAAAACAGATTTTTTTACCCCTATTCGACACGCCCCTGGCAACTCCTGTTCAACAGATCTCATCCAGTACTACCAACACAAAAATAGATTAGTACGTCAAATTCAAAACGACCTCAACCGTACACATTTGACTTGTATATGACACAAAAATCGAATAATTCATCATTACACAAAAATTTTTGCCGTGAAAACACAAAAGTCACAAAAGCACATATTCGGCATTTAATTTATTATAAGAATTTATTAAAGATAATAGTGCGGCTGGGTCTTGTAGTAATATTCCTTTAATTTATGGTGAAAATAGTTTAAACCAGTGTTTCCCAATGTGGGGCCCACGCCCCACAGGGGGGCAATTCGATTGCTTAAGCGGGCAATTAAAAAAAATCGACTTTTCCAGAATGTAAATTCAACCATATGGCAACTCTAAGCCTCTTAGTTTTTTTAAGAACTTCCTTGTGATTTTTTCCGAAAGTCCATCATTTAAGCTACTTAGTGAATAATTAAAAATTATGCATGTGTTACATGAGGGGACATAATAAATTTTTACAAGTTTAGGTGGGGCATAGCACAAAACAGGTTGGAAAACACTGGTTTAGACGAAAGCGCTCGTCGTTAGTTTCTACTGTTTCCTTCTGGAGATATATCGGTTACAGCTCAACAACGTACAGAAAGACCTGCTGATCTTTCTAAAGATGATTTGATTATATTAATAGCTACAGAGCCACATGCATCAAGCCCCCAGTTGGAAGAGGAATGATACAAATATCATTAAAATCAAAAAATGCTTCAATCTATTTATTTGGTTAAAAACGGGCCGCCCTTTTTCACATACTGCTTTACTTAATAAAAACACAAAATATTGTAGATAACCCTCAAATACTTAGTTTCATCATCAATTTTTACTGACTTAAGTTCACGAAATGGATTTGACGTTGTAAATATTTTTTAATCGTAAATTACTAATTAACTAATAGTATATTAATTAATCAAACCTCACATACGCATTATATATATTTTTTTAATAAGTTGTTAAAATCGTTTAAAATATGTACAGGCACTCCTCGATTAGCGAAATTCATAGATCGCCTGAAACTGCCGTGCTAATTAAACTTGATAAGCAATATCAAATTCATGTCTTAAATGCGTTCCAAGACCTTGAAAACACCAACCAATTATTTTGAAATATGTTTTTCGTACAAAGCATAAACAGTTGATTGCAATTAACAAAGCGATATATTTTGTATTAAATTTCAGTTTAATAAGAATTAACAAATCGCACAATTCGAGATTTGATTGCTAATTATAAACGGCCCTAAATCGAATTTCTCGTTAACTGAACTCGCAGTTATCGGGGGTTACCTGTATTTATGTATACGTTGTTTGTTTTAAAAATTTCTTTTATGACAATTATTTCAAAGCGGATTTGCTACTTAAAGATATCTAATACCATCAAGCTGAATAAAATAGAAATGTTAGCAACTCGTGTATTTTGCACCAATAATAATATAAAACGACCCATTGCAGAGGTTTATAAGTTTCTTATATGAAATCAACTTTAGTGATTTCCAAACCAGTTCTCTTACAGCATGAGTGCTGCTAAAAATAGATATTCCATTTACATATATATTTTAATTACATGCACAATGTCAGATTCGTATGTCTGCATTATACCTTACATCCTAGAAAATAGAATCAGACCAAAACAGTGTCTGTCTATTCCACACCAAATACCGCAAACAAGACATTTGACACGGTAATCGTATCGTAAATATTATGCTCTACTATTTTCATTACCACATGAACTTATAAAACCTAACAGTCCTGCCCCGGTCGCAAAATTAATATGTTTAAAGCACCTAGCATTTCAAATGCTGGCGGGAAAAGGCTCCATTGATAAGTTTTGGCCCGGCCTAAAAAAATCGTAGATCCGCGACAAAAATCTAAATATATTTTCCAGCACTTTTTCCCTAAAATAATTTAAAGCTAAATTTTCAAAATAAGGTTCGCAAGGTTTCAGATTGATTAGGATTTCTTACTTATCAATTTCAATAATCCCTGTATTTTTTCTTTCTGGATAATTGTAGGATGAAAATTTAAAAGCGACCAAGTACTAAAATGTATTTAAAAAAAAACTTCTTTCAAACGGACAGTTGCGAAACCAACGTTATTGTCCGTTATAGTGGGACATAAATAAATTGTTTTCCTATAATTTTCTCGGCCGAGACCTTCTAAAATTGTCCGTTGAAAAGGGGTGTCCGTTAAGAGCGGTTTTACTGTAGGAACGACTGAAGTTGCGCCATTTATTATTGTCTGCATTAAACCCACAACATTAAAAAAGTATCTCGTACAACATTGGAAAGGCTTAGAGGCTTTCAATTCAGCAAAATTAGATTTTTTGCAAATATAGGATTTAGGCGCTTTTGAATTTCCACTTTTCAATTATGAAATTAATAAAAACAGATTGGAATTTAATCGTTAATGTATTCATCTATGCATATCACATTTTCTTTTGTATCGATTCAATTATGTAGAAAGTTCAATTTTTTGAGTCGATTTATTATCTGAATAGTAAATGTACGGCGTTTGGAATTTGTCACTCTCAAAATCCGTCAACGATTATTTATCTATAAACTGGAATCTAGTTTTACAATCATATCATCGAAATAAGTTTTTCTATTTTAATGACTTCGTGATAAAACATTAACGAGTTATTTTAAGATATGGTTATAATGTGCTTTTGTCCAATACTAGGTAACAAATTGTATAATCAAATTATTATCAAACAAATGTAATATTTATTCAGTTATACATACCCATAAATACATACATAAATGAGATAGAAACTCTCGCTGCAGAGTTCAGGAAGAGGTTTTAGAAAACAATTTATTATGCGCAAAATACATGTTAATTGATGCAGCAATCAGAAGCGAAAGAGTTGAAAAGATTAACCCTTCGTTAGTCACCTGAAATATCGTACCATGTTAAGTCAATGGAGGGGGTCTACGATTGTAGACCAGGTAACTAACGAAAGGTTAAGTAAAGTAGAAATTGGGTTTTTGAGATAAAACATAAAGTTGCTAGGTAAGATAATTTAATGATACCGTATTGGAATGATGAGGATGTTTCTTGAAAATATGCAAGAGGTTCTGGTATAAACTTATAATAGTGATGTCCAAACTTTGCATTAATACAAAAAATTGAATTTTTCGCGCCTCCCTCTTAGTTTGAAAATCGCTTACTTATACATAGTAAAAATACAATAAAATAAATTACCAACAATATTATTTAGTTCAACACCAAGTAGAAGAGAAAAAAAAGCAAAAGTACAGTAGCGCACCTAAAATTATTTTTT
Organism: Sinopyrophorus schimmeli; assembly: GCA_036325965.1. NCBI lineage: Eukaryota > Metazoa > Arthropoda > Insecta > Coleoptera > Elateridae > Sinopyrophorus > Sinopyrophorus schimmeli. The sequence continues at coordinate 1,004,493 of JARFIZ010000110.1, forward strand.
GGAAAAAGCAAATCCATTACTTAAATTCTTTTCCGCAAAAAGGGAAACAGCGTTTTACAAATAGGGAGACGCGGACTAGTCTAAAAGAAGACGCGAAATAATTACTAAAATTTTATAATTAAAATTTTGTATTTGTATTTTTATATAAAATTGTTGGGGGAGTTGGGGAGGGGGATCACATGATTAGATATTTTAAAGAAAGGCGCAGTTACATACAGTTTAAAAACCCCTGCTCTAAGGGTTAAGACAGCGGCCTACGGAGCATGGGGTCTGTTTTTTAAGTTTTAATGTTGTACATCTTTTTCGTATACCTTACCAAAAACAAATGTATTTTTTTGTTTTAATTAGCATCCGCTCTTTGTGTTTCAAATATATTTTCATAATAGATAAAAAGTTCACTATACAAATAATTCGCTATACTGCCAAAAATTATATTTAATATAACACACTTATGTAACTTTTTGGGTAATTTTATTTTTGAATATTGTATAATCGCAAAAGCAGAGAAAACAATATATTTTATATTAATCTCGACTGGTCTAGACAAATCGCGTTCAATCTCAAATTGTCTAGAACAGCGTTTCCAAAACTTTTTTTGCTCTGGTCCGGTTATCCTTATGCTACATTTCCGTGACCCACAAAAAGATTTTTAACTACTATCTTAGTGCATAAATACACTAAATAAAAAGCTTGCTGGGCCAAAATGAGGATCAGTGGTGTTTGCGCTGACGAAAACATTCAGACTTTTTCGTCGCACCAAGAAACTGCGACCGAACCTGATCATTTACGAGTATGATTGACCAACACGAAGACAATTCTGCAATCCGGGTATTATATTTGCGTGGCCTGTTGCCGGGTCGAACCCCAGATACCATACTCTGTAGAACAGCTATTCTCAACCGCTGGTCCGCGGACAATTTTTTCTATCCGCGAATAAAAATTTAGTTATCAAAAAAAATGTAGTAGTTCTTTAATACCTAGTAAAATTTTGTTGTTAAAAAAATATCACTGGTCCGCGAATTTTTTTTACAACTTTTATTGGTCCGCGGGCCAAAAAAGGTTGAGAAACGCTGGTGTAGACAACTGTATTAACCCTTAGACCACGCGGCTCTTGTTATGAATATGGAAGTTTACAAACGGATAAACTTCTTCGGAAAATTTTAAAACCGTTTTTCTTGAATATTTATGAAGATTGCTAAATTAATGTTGAAATAGTGCTCTTCAAATACTGTTAATATAAACAACTATACCCGAGCTTCCCCTCGTCAAGGTGGACCATTTTCGAGAGAAGGAAGCTTCACGTCGCTCATTTGCCTCCCTCGCTCGCAAATGTGTCGCTTTTCGCTCGAATGTGCACACAATTCGCATTCACCGAATTTGTCTACATTAATCTGCACACTTTAAATTCAAAAAAATATTTTTGGTCGAATTTGATTGCATTTTCTCGACATAAGAAATGTGCCCTTTTCTGCAGAAAAATTATAAAAGAGTGGTGGCGCACCCAATAATTTTCCATGGATCTTATTTGTCATAATTTTACACAAAAATTTTCACGTTTTTCATTAAGACTCCTATGCAAATATGTTCCGGGTTTTTTTAGCCCAAGGCAATCCTCACCCTAAATGTGCTAATGGCGAAGAACCCAAAGAGTTCCAAATAAATTTAATCGGGAAGGCCATTGTCAAAATAAACGGTCACAAATAGTCATCGTATACGTTTCTATACACAATATGTTATAAATATTAATTAGTTTGTTTTGCGTACCTATGCAAATTTTTTTTTCTTCGCTCCTTCAACAAATACGACATATTAAAATGTTTTTGTTAGTAAACTTTGCTGCGTAAAGCGTGACCTGGAGATTGTTCTTTACCATTACAATATGTAAGTACACAGGGTATTCACCGATCAATTATCAGATTAATGATATAAACTTATGATTAATTGTTGTTAATTGATAAAATTATAGAGTTTGAAGCAATTATTAATCACGTGAAGTTTAAACATGTGAAAAATGATTCCATAAAAATGTAAATTTATGAATAAATTAAAAAAACTAAACTCTTATATAACTAAGGTCACATATTAATATAAAAAATAAATATCGTATGATTTTTATAAGTACAGTGGAAACTCGGTTATCCGGACTAACTATTGTTGCAGCTCATTCGGATAATCGAAAATTCGGTTAACTGACAATAAAAAAGTAAAAAATTATGAAAAATAAGTGAAGCCCAAAGGAGACATTTTGAGAACGCAACTACGGTTTTGAGAATTACTTGAATTTTTTTAAAGTAAATTAATCATTGTTAATTGTGGCGAAAAGTGGAGTGTGCACATTCGAGCTCAAAGTGGCACATTCCGATCTCGGGAAAATAAAGCGCGCCGCTCCGCGTCGCGCTTCATTTACCTCCCTCGCTCGGAAATGTGCCACTTTTCGCTCGAATGCGCACATCTTCGTGTTAATTGGATTCGATTATATTAATAACAAATCCTTCAAATCAGATTTTCTATTCGGAAAAAGTTTTCGCTTGAAAGTGCACATAGTCCTTCATAATTGAATTTGCCTATCTTATTCTTCTTTCTTACAAATAATATTAATGAAATCAAACTGAAGTAAATGTACCATTTCTCGCTATTCTTTTAATTAAAAATTATAGTAGGGTATTTTTACCAAAAACCACATTTCTAATTTAGTACTTTTAAACTAAACTAGATGGGAAACTTCATTGTACATGAAAAAAAACTACGCACAACAATTAAAGGAGCAAAAAAATCCAAATTTTTAGGCTATTTTCAACAGACTGTAACTTGAAGACAAATTATCGTACAGTAAATTTAAAAAAACCAAATTGTAGCTCCAAGTGTCTAGTTTTTTGATCTGACTTAAAAAATTTTTTTAAATTTTTTATTGACCAATCTTGAGAAAACGACCGACAAACAAATTGTCGAAATTCTTTTAGTTTTTTTCTTTGATCCACAGACTTGGAAAATTTTTTTTCTTAACCATCATATGGACCGGATAACTTGTTCATTCAGCTTCAATTTTCTTTTTTTAAGACCTTGATACGACCATTTTTCGCTGAGATATCGGTCTTTGAATGGAAAAGGATCATTTCGTCTTTGACCATCAATATCTCAGCAACCAAAGATCGCACAGAAAATTCAAGGCGGTTTTGAAAACTTGAATAAACCCTCTACAAGAATTTTTCATTGTTTAAAAAAATTTTTTTTCTATACTTTACATGAATTTAAAAAATCATAAAAAAAGAGCTTTTAATAGCTTTTTTGTAAATCTAGCGCTGAATCAAAAATATGGAGAAAATCATAAATGTTAAGTGTGTCTTTTACAGTTCAATATACCCAAAAAAAACCCACAGAGTTTCAATTTAATCCAGACTGTCGTTTTTTTGTTCCACTCGATTGAATTTTTAGAAAATTGAAGGAGCAAGATTTTCGCTCTAAAAAGTTCATAATCTTTAACAAAATAAAAAACAAAAATTTTTTTATCACTTTTTGTCTCAATTCCCCGTCACTCACTTGGTGATATTGAAAAAAAATAATTAAAAATTAAAAAAAATGTTTTTCTGTGGATCAAAGAAAAAAACCAAAAACATTTCGACAATTTCTTTGTCGGTCGTTTTCTTAAGATGTCTCAAACAAAAATTTTGAAAAAAAATTTTTGAAAGGTCAGATCAAAAAACTAGACACTTGGAGCTACAATTTGCTTTTTCTAAATGTACTGTACGATAATTTGTCTTCAAGTTACAGCCTGTTGAAAATAACCTTAAAAATTTGAATTTTTTTTTGCTCCTTTAATTGTTGTGCGAAGTTTAGTTTAACTTTTTCCGAATTTTGACTCTTATTTCCCAACCGTTTTTTTTAACATATTCCACCCAAATCATTCTAAAATTTTGATGCACCCCCTATGTAACATATAAATATTTTTTTATATTTAAAATTGAATTAATCCATAAATGAAGTCTAATTACATAAGTGTATACAAAATGTGCCTTAAAACTAATTAGTTTATAATTTTTACAAAAATGAAAATTACCCAAAAATATTTGGAGACATTAATTTTGACATATAAACCTTCAACAATCTGCAAAAGATGATATAAAAATCAACTAGTTGATTTTTAGTGGCCCACTTCAGAAAATTTGATTCATATACAATTTTAATTAATCAAAAATGCGAATTAGTAAACATTCGAAAGTACACCTGAAAATATTTTTATCAAGCTCGCTACAATTAGGCGTGCGAAAGAGCACCATGATAACTTATCAAAAGGAATAAAATATCTAATCTTTTTAAACAAAAAATAGATCTAATTTATTCGACTTTTAATTTTTGGAATATAAGAATGAAATAATAATATTAGCAAATCCGATATTTACGAGGATGTGCGCGTTCGAGCGAAAAGTGGCACATTTCCGAGCGAGGGAGGCAAATGAAGCGCGACGCGGAGCGGCGCGCTTCATTTTCCCGAGATCGGAATGTGCCACTTTGAGCTCGAATGCGCACACTCGGCTTTAAGCACGATTACAAAGCGTCCCGTTTTAACAGGAAAAAACTTGGTCGAATTGTTCGGTATTTGTTCACAAAAAACGCAACAAATATTAATCGCTAAATAAAACAGTCGCACATTATCTTAAAATCGACAAAGCAAAAAACACTGTTTAGTGCGAAATACAAAATAAAATAATAAAATATGTAATAAGAAATACCGAGGTTTAATTTTCGCAACGAGTCCGAACGCGGTGGACAATCCGGATAATCGCGAATCCGTATAACTGAGGTCCGGATAATTGAGGTTTTACTGTATTAAAAACTAATACAATTAAAAAGTTAAAAAAGAGCCACTTAACATATGAAACGTGAGAGAATGATTCTAACTTGAAACGAAAGCGAGAGTATAAAAACAAAAACACATTTAATTAATTTTTTTTCGCATTTTATCAAAACATAAATGTAAAAGACGTAATTTTCAAACGCTTTGTATCTAAAAGAGCGAAAGCAACGTAATCTAAATATAACCCTTTGAAAAGACTACGTGACCGAAAACGTGCCCCTCTTTAGGGGTTGATTGCCCTGTCGACGCGACGTGCAGAACGTCACGTAGGTTCAAAAACCGCTGGAGAAGAGCCAACTCACCGATTATTGCTGTGTTTACGAAGTCTCAACCATTTGGAGCTGGTTTTTGTGTTGTTATTTTGATTTCTTGTCCTCCATGTGATGTAGTCATTATTTGGAACACTCGAAGTTTTACTTATTTGGCGCTTGAGTTCGTTTTGAAAAAAATCGCGAGCAGTACGACTGCCGCACACCTTAACGACGTTTGTTAACATTGCAAGCAATTGCGATAATTTCGTTTATATAAATCACTTTTCGACGCTTTGAACAATACTAACTTGAAGATGTTACGTGTATGCGTTTATAAACCGGTCGACAAAGACAAGAAGAAAACATTGAAAGACGCAAGCGTGGACTCGCTCCGATCTGCACGTTCACATGGACTCGTGAAGGAGCAGAAGCACGTGCAAATCGCGTGCTTTTTTGCCTCTTATCGTATGTATTCTAGTTACGATTTCGTTATCTGTAGGTATTTCGAAAAATTAATAATTAATTTAATTTAAAATCTGTAGTGTGAAAACTATCCCCATAAAAATCTGATTACATGTCGAGGCTATGCTGATAATCCGTAATCACTTTTCACCTTGTAAATGCAATTTAAATAGTTTTGTAGTTGATTTTAAAGAGAGAACGAGCTGGATTTCTTTTGTAATTAAGACTGTTTTGATTAAAAAATACGTAGTATTAATTACGGGTCCTGGAGCTATCTGTGAATGGGCTATGTCGGTCAAAGGTTAAAGGTAATTTTGGGGGTGGCGAATCTTGTGGGAGCAATCAATAATAGGTTTAGGATAACAAATAATATAATTATAAATGTGGTTTTACTATCTATTTGGGTGTTTATATCGGCTAGCTACATATACAGGGTGTTTACCGTAAAGTGTCGAAGCCGTTCAGCGGTGGTTGGGGCCAATTAATAGAAAACGTTGTCCAAAGAATAACATCAAAAGATGTTCTTCTAAAATTTGAACGCATGATTTATTTAAAAAAAAACCTTTGTTTAGTTGGGCATAAGAGTTGTCTGGAAATTTTCTTATTGTTAGTGAGATGTTTTTTGAAATAACTTGCGTTTAATAGTGTTTGACGAATTGTGTAATATTTGATTTCCTACCAATTATTAAAATATTTTTGGTACTTGTACCTTGAATGATTCATGAAACGCGCATTCGCGCGCTTCTCAATTTCTTGTTTCGGCAACTCCTACTAACAGTTGACGAATAAAGTAGTCAAAGATTCTATTTTCTTAATGCCACATCTTTTATTATAAGCGCGCAATTCAATTTTCATTGAATTGAGTTATGTACTTATAACAACTCCAAATTAATAATTATATTTTGTTGAAATAACTATATAAATGTTCTTAGTCATAGAAAAAAATATTTTATTAATATGCATACTTATAATACATTTTGGAGTAGAAATAAAGGCACGGTTTTCCCAAAAAATGCTGGTATTTCTGATAAAATTGCCAGAATTATTGTTGGATTTTATAACTTGCAAGTATCGCTGTTTATCTAAAATTACAGTAACATAATATTAGTAAATTTTATTTAAAATTGATCTCTTCAATATTAATACGTGTGAAGATAAAGTAATTCTTTAATAAAACAAAATAATACATACCTTATACTTTCAAAATCAACTTTTTAGGTTAAACTCAAAATACAGCTGTATTTCATAGACTTACAATATCCGAGCCATTAAATCGATAAAACTTTCGTTGACGCGCATAAATTCAAAATTGTTTCTTCCCAGGGTACAAGTACCATATTTTTTTGTCGTTTTTGGAAAATGTATATTTTTGAAATGCCTTTTTATTTTTCATCTGTTCTATTATTTATTTCGGATCTTAGATTAAATAACTGCAAATTATTGGATAATATAAAAAGTATAAAACTATTTATGAATATTTTTTTTTGTAAAACAATAATATTATAAAAATCGTTCTGTATCATAAAAATTTATGTATTACGTTTGCCCGATTAAAAAAATAATAAATAAATTATTTATAATCAATGTTTTTCACCCCAATTTTATAAATCTCATCCTTCCACGATACTTTTTATGTACATTTCCCATTTTACACGTGTTCTTTCCCTTTGTCGTCTCTCTTATGGTATCCATAGGGAACTATGAAAGATGTAGATAAAAACCCTACTGCCAAAAAGTAGTAAAAACAAAAAATCACTCAATTTAAATGAACACCATCTAAACATAAAGAAATTATTTAAAATACAAAAAAATAATCACATAAAAGCGCCTATATAAAGAAAACCTTATCAATTTGCCACAAATACAAAGCTTCTTCTTCTTCTTCTTCTTCTTTCCTTTAGACCTTCTGGTCTGTTTATTTCAGGGTTGCCTATTTTAGTTCTGGTTTTCTTGTGATGTGGAGTTCCAGCTGTCCCTCCATCGTTTCGGTGGTCTTCCTAACGGACGTCGACCTGCTGGTGTACCGTGTTGCACTGTATATGCTATCCTGTCGTTTTTCATTCTTCCAACATGTTCTCTCCAGTATCTCCTTCGGCTTCTTCCCCATCTAACTATATCATCCACTTTACATTCTCTTCGGATTGTTTCATTTCTTTCTCTATCCCTTAACGTCTTTCCTGCTATCATCCTTAGGGTTCGCATTTCAGCTGTTCTTAGCATACTTTTTGTTTTATTTGTGTCTGCCCTTGTTTCTATGCCGTAAGTCAGAATTTAAACTTGAATTTAAACTTGAATTAAACTTGAATCACTTAAAATAGGAAGACAAATACAATTGTTTACTAATCAAATGAAGAGAGCTGTCCACCAATCAAAGAAATCTTGAAAAAGTGAGTCAGAGATGGCTTTCCACTAATATAAATTTTCTTTTAACGTTGACTAAGTATAGCATAGACATAAGATAGAAACCTCGCGTCGTAGTAAGTAGAACACAGCGTTTTGTAGCAAATAGAAATAAAAATAGTCTTTTAGCTATGTTTTGAAAGTATGCGTTAAATATCACTCAAAGGAAATTGAAGTACCATTTAATTAGCACAGAAATGCTGGATCCCGTAAGTAATTTCCAGTTTTAAGATATCGGGTGTAAGACAAATAAGTACTAAAACTTATCCCAATTATAAATAACCCTAAACTAAACAAAAACATACCCCAAGTATAGTGGCGTTATGTGTCACATTTCTGAGTTATGGTATGAAAATTTCAATTTAATATCGTGTATAAATACCTTATTATTTAGAACATATTAAAAAATGCCGTGTTGCCTTTTAATAGAAAATTAAAATACATTATTCTCGAATTATTTTAGATTTAGAACATATTGTATATGCACTTTTATTATTTAGCTTTGTGTCAGTATCAGTACCTATTAGTCTAACACCCTGTATAATTATAGTACGATTAAAACAGGTTTAAATTAGAAGCACGTTTCTAAATTTTTTTAAATAGAAAAGGAATGCATATTATTGATATCCATGTACTAATGAACATAAATATTTGAGAATTGCAGATTTTTTATTCAAGATTGTTTGTAACAAAGTACTATTTCGAAGCACATGTCAAAGCCTACAATAAAACTTACTACATTTACGGCAAAGCTACGCTTCGGTTGTAAAACTTCAAAAGCGCCAGGTAAAAATATAAACAAGGACATCCATTTTTAGATTTTGTACAATGCAATTTTAGTATGTAGTATATTTTTCTTTTATAACTTTCAACATTATGTTTGTATAACTACCCCGTTATACAGGGGTTACTTACTGTAGGTACATACATTGTACATATATCATTTTGTTTAACATAAAAGACTCGTGTAAAACACTGAATGAAAAGAGGCGTTATAGTATTGCGCAAGCTTAGAGGACAAAAGGTTTTTTTTACTACTATTTTTGACAAAACGAGCGCGGGGAGTAACCCTATTTCTTATGTAAAAAAACATCAAAATAACGCATCATTTAAAAAAAAAACTTTTTCTTATTTTTCTTATAAATTAAGCTTACGTAATACTTCAACGCTTCCAGAAGCTCTAATAATGTTATGTTTATTTTTCTATTTATTTAAACAACAGAATTATTTAAAACTAAAAATATGATTCTTATAATAAAAATCATATCTAACAAATATTTAGTTTACAAATACTTCTTTTGTAATGTTTTATTTGAAGATACACGAATCTTTTTCTAATCTCTTCAAGTATATCTATCTCTGTTTGTTTTAAGTATCAATAGCTCGCTCTTTTTTTATTTCATTTTCCTGGTGACAGAAACGGAACATAGTTTTGTGCTGAAAACGAACGCTCTTTGCAAAAAGCTCTCGATTTACATTTGGCTAGCAAAATTCGGTGGATAATATGTTTATTTAAATAATTTCCGTTTCCGAGGTCAATATAATGTAAAATTATAGAAGTTATTAAAGGATATACGGAGATGCACTTGTATAGTGTTTAAATAATTGCTATAAAACTAACAATTGTTGTTATTTAAACGATATCTAGGAATTTAAGCTTTACGAACAATGACAATGGTACGAAAAAATTTGGCGTAGTTTGGTGAACTGATTTAATTCAAGGTTTTATGCAATTTTTAAAATCCTGATAAAGAACGATTTTTTTAAATTTCAAGTTGAACAAACAGAATAATTAATTATAATCGATATGTGCGAGTGTTGTTTAGTATATTCTACACACAACTCGAATAAAGTGAAGTTGCGATGTAACTTGTTTTTTTCAGTTCTTAATCTTTTATCTCTGGTGAAGAATGCCTTTTAAAAACAATGTAGATATGCGAATAGAACATATAAACAAGAACAAAAATCTCACAAGTCACATGAAGATTATAAATAAAATGTTATCTAAAATAAATATTTTTTGCACCAATATACCATACTATGTTGTGCTTATATAATTTTTGAAGACAGATCCATATAAAGAGACAGTTTAGAAAAACAATCATTTTTTACGTGTACAATATTATGTGCTTGATGACCTTGGTGCTCATTATTTTTTTATTATGCCATCCTTTTTTATTGCGATTCAATATATTAGCGCTTGTTTACTACTATACATTTTAATTAACACAATATACGTGTAGTTATACAAAAACGATTATTTTTTAAATGCGTTTTCCTTTATTTAGAGCTAGAGGTACTCTGATATAACGAAAAAAAAATGATTAAACTGACCTTAATAGATTAGTTTTGATAAAAACCAAGAAAAACAAAATTCATGTCAAAAGCGTTAATAAAAAATTTTAAATTATGTATTTGCTTTTAAAAATACTTTTTGAGAGTTCAATGAGATGAAACTTTATCACGTACTTATATTTTAGAAGTACAGAGGGTCCCTATTATCTGAGTCCCGTTTATCCGAGCTTGCGTGTTGATCAAGTTTCATTTATTTGAGTTTAAGAGATACCCTTGCTACCTTTCTAAAAAGTTTTGTCTAAATTGATAATAAAGAAATTTCATGAATAGGTAGAACAGCCCTGTTTTGTCTGACGATCAAGTCTGTTCGATCAAAGACGGCGCAAAACAAAAGAGAGTAACTGCAAGTTTGTCGTTTGTGATCGCGTATAAAGCAGAGACCAGTGTTGCCAATTTAGTAGTTTTACTCCTCCTTTAGTAGCCAAAATTTTTTTTTAGTTGCTGGTAGTTTTTTTAGTAGTAAATATCCTCCAAAAGTAAAGACAGTAAATAAAATAATTGTCACGTGGTAAAAAAGAAAAAAACAATACTTTTGTATCTGAATATTTTGACTTTTTTTGCTTTTCTTTCTTTTTTTTTGTTTTTCATTATTTGAATTACAGTGGAAACTCGGTTATCCGGACTAATTATTGTTGCAGCTCATTCGGATAATCGAAAATTCGGTTAATTGAATGTATAGAAAAAAAAAACGAATTTTAGCTATGTATAATGTTACATTTTGAGAGCACAACTACGGTTTTAGGATTAGTTGAATTTTTTTAAAGTAAATGTATTATTGTGAATCGGGCTTAAAATGGAGTGTGCACATTCGAGCTCAAAGTGGCACATTCCGATCTCGGGAAAATGAAGCGCGCCGCTCCGCGTCGCGCTTCATTTGCCTCCCTCGCTCGGAAATGTGCCACTTTTCGCTCGAATGCGCACATCTTCGTGTTAATTGGATTCGACTATATTAATAACAAATCCTTCAAATCCAGATTTTCTATTCGGAAAAAGTTTTCGCTTGAAAGTGCGCATACTCTTTAATAACTGAATTTGCCTATCTTATTCTTCTCTCTTACAAATAATATTAATTAAATCAAACTGAACTAATTGTACCACTTCTCACTTTTCTTTTAATTAAAAATTGCAGTAGGATATTTTTATCAAAAACCACATTTCAAATTTAGGACTTTTAAACTAGACTAGATGGGAGACTTCATCGTACATGAAAGAACAATATTTTAACTTTTTCCGAAATTTGACTCTTATTTCTCAACCTTTTTGTTAACATACCCCACCCAAGTCTTCTAAAATTTTGATGCGCCCAATATGTAGGGGAGGGTGGCCTAAAGCGGGTAGGTAGCCCAAAGCGGGTAACGGCCTTTATATGAATATGTTATATATTAGCTGAAATTTATATGTTTATTTACAATGCCAGTATCCAGCCCTATTGATGTCATACTACTTTTGACACCTAAGTTGCATAATAACGTCAAAAAATTTAATAATTTAGTAAAATGTTTGAAATTAATTTAACTTCAATTGCTACTAAAAACCCTTCACATTAACCCATTTTTTATAATGTGGTTTTCTTTTACAATAAACTAGTTTTATTATTTGACTAAATATTTTAATATCCATCCATTATTTTTTACGTAAATGTATCAAAACTAAGAAATGTGTGTTTGGGCAAAGCGGGTAGGTACCCTATTTGCTTGTACCAGAAGGAGTAATTTTATTATAATTAATAGGAACTAGTTCATATGAATAAATTGGTATTAAAAATAAGTGATTTAAAGCGTTGAAGCAATTAAGATTTAAAAACAATGGTGAACCGAAGTAATATTAAGATTGGAACAAATTAGCAGTTATAATATGAAAATGCTTAATATAACTTAATACTAATGTTACTGTCAAGAACATGTCAAGTGTAGATAATTTTTTTCAAAGGTTTTGATTAATCCGATTGGTTTATGAGAGCCTACCCGCTTTAGGCCCCACTGTCGGGCAAAGCGGTTAATTTCTGACATTTTATATTTTTGAATTTATTTCTACAATTAAAGCAAAAACGTAATTATTTTTTTTTATAAAATTAAAGTTTAATAATTGTATTACGTAAATCTAAAAAAGAAACACTTTTTTTTAGCCGAAGTGGTTCATATTAATCGATGAACCTTAACCTACCCGCTTTAGGCCACCTTCCCCTAACATATAAATATTTTTTTTATATTTAAAAATTGAATTAATTCATAAATGAAGACTTATTACAACAGTGTCTACAAAATGTGCTTTAATACTAATTTGTTTATAATTTTCAGAAAAATGAAAATTACCCAAAAATATTTGGAGACATTAATTTTGACACATAAACCTTCAAGAATCTGCAAAAGATGATATAAAAATCAACTAGTTTCTTTTTAGTGGCCCACTTCAGAAAATTTGACTCATACAATTTTAATTAATCAAAAATGTGAATTAGTAAACATTACAAAGTACACCTGAAAATATTTTTATCAAGCTCGCTACAATTAGGCGTGTGGAAGAGCACCGTGATAACTTATCAAAAGGAATGAAATATCTAACCTTTTTCAAACAAAAAATAGATTTAATTTATTCGACTTTTAATTTTTTGAATTGAAGAATAAAACAATAATATAAGCAAATCCGATAAATACGAGGATGTGCGCGTTCGAGCGAAAAGTGGCACATTTCCGAGCGAGGGAAGCAAATGAAGCGCGACGCGGAGCGGCGCGCTTCATTTTCCCGAGATCGGAATGTGCCACTTTGAGCTCGAATGCGCACACTCGGTTTTAAGTTCGATTACAAAGCGTCCCGTTTTAACAGGAAAAAACTTGGTCAAATTGTTAAGTTGGTATGTTTACAAAAAAAGGCAACAAATATTAATCACTAAATAAAACAGTCGCACATTATCTTAAAATCAACAAAGCAGTTTTACTGTAATTAGTTCAGCTTTGAGTGAGCGCTAGTAGTTTTAGAGTCGCTACCAGTGATCTCCCAAAAAATATTCTGGCAACACTGGCCGAGAGAAATAATCAAGGGCAGCCTAACTTTGTCCGTTGAATATGTTCGATAAACTTATCAGTACTAGCAAATCTAAAGTTTTTAGGGTAAACAGACTTACAATCGACGATTTCTGCGGAAGGTAGTGCAGGTTTAATTTTGGGTTGGCAAGAAAATAATTTTGTTTTACTCAAATCGATGGCGTTACAATTTTTTTGAATCACTTCGGTTAATGTCATAATATTTTCTGTTAAGACAGTTAACTGGGAGATAGATTACAGAAAGGTTAAATGTATCACGCCCATCAATCGATAATCATTTAAATGTCTTGAACTTGTTAAGCATTTGGGTTCTAAATAAATTGAAAAAGATTCATTTAACGAAATCGATTATTTTTTAAAACAAATCAAAACTGGTGATAAAAAATGGGTTGCCTATAATAACATTAATCAAAAACGATTATGGTCCAAGCGTGACGTGACCAGTATGAGTCACATGAAAACCTGGATTGTATCAAAAAAATCATGCTTTCAGTTTGGAGGAATTATAAAGGTGTTTTGTATTTTGACCTGCTTCTAAGCAAGCAATTGACCAATTGAGATGTTTACTGTCAACAATTGTTGCAATTGGAGGAAGCAATAAACGATAAACGGTTAGAATTTGGTAATCGTAAAGGCATTATATTTCGCCATGACGACGTTCGACCATACATATCTTTAGTGACTCATCAAAAATTATCTATATATCCCGACCTTACATCACGAGATTACCATTTAATTCGATCTTTACCAAACTCTTTAAATGGTAAACATTTCACCAACGATGACGACTTGAAATCGCACTTACAATTAGGTCTTTGAATTTTTTTTTTTTGTGATAAATGGAAAGATCGTATATGGTATAAGTTTTATAACAAAACTATTTTTATTTTTTTTTTCGAAATATTTCAAAAGTTATATCAAAATAAAAATTAATTTTGAATCCAGTACCAAAAACACGCCGACAGCTCCCGAACAAACACGAGCGTGTGTGACGTCATAATGTTAGTTTTCATTCATTGCAGCTTATACAGAAATAATAAATGCAGTGTTTTGATCTATTTAATTCTTTTGTCATGGTTAAATACTCAAGTTTATATTGAAAATGTCGAACCACAAAAGTTATCGTTCTTGTTTTGTACCATTATGTACAAATACTACAAAAACAACTCCTGATAAAATGTTTTTAAATGTTCCCCAAGATGAAAAACGTCGAAATAAATGGTTTCAAGCAGTGCATCGTTATAATCCCAAAACAAAATCGAATTTTTTTTGTTGTGAAGATCATTTCGATGTAAGTATTTTATAACACTATTGTTAGTAATTATTATTTATCCAAGTATACAAATCAAATAAGCAGAATTCAGTAAAAAATATATCAACATCAGGAATATTATCAGACTATGCCTTTATAAATCCTTTATCACACATAGTTAATCGGAATTAACTAACAAATCGTTTTTTAGCAGTAAATTTTCAATATTATTGTCAACTCACGTGTAATAGCCGTAAACGCAGTCCTGTTATTAAACAGCTATAACATTATGACGTCACAAAGATGGTGGCCAATTTTGGCGCGTTTATAGTCACGTGATTTTTTTTAAAAATTTTAGCAATTTTTAATTGCTTATAATTAATTGAAAAAAATTATTAATAATAAAGTTCTAAAATATATAAAAAAAAATAATAATTTTTTTTTTCAAATACATAATTAGTTTAGTTTTTTGCTGATAAGAACGAGAGGTTCTACGAACGTGAAATCATGAAAATACCAGCGCCGTTATCGGTCCACATTAGCTCGTATAATCGATACTCTACTGTATGTGAAAAATTCTATTTTATTACATTGTTACTTTTTTAAAAGAAAACGTATAAGATTTTGCACATTTTAATATTTATGTAATTATAGTTACATCATAAATTAATTACATTCTATTGTCATATCAAGTGTAATTAAAATTATCTTACTTAAACAAACGTTGATTTTTTGTTGAGATAAAAGAGATGGATTACTTATGAAAAGCGTTTCATTTATGTCCCATTATGTGCAATGTGTGGGAGCTATTTGCTATGATTTGAACTGATCGTCCAAATTAAGCTTTTATAAATTGGACGTAAAAGAAATTAAGTTGTTCGACTCAAACTAGTATTACGTCAAATAGTAAAGAAATTAGTTAAAAAAAATTTATATTTCAAAAATTAATGAATCAAAAATGCTATAATAAAACCTTTCGAATTTTAATTCGTTTTTTTACCATCTTAAATTCAAAAGTTATATAATTTTGAAGAGGGTGGGGAAGAGAAGGTTATGTTTGATTTCCACTCGGCTTTGTCTGCATTAGTAAAAATCTAAATGGCACTTTAAGAAAATAAGTGTTGCAAAGAGTAATATAAAAAAAAACCGGTGCTTTAGAAGTTATACTTCTTTGGCGTAAATAAATTAACTATAATCACGCGTAAAAATAAATATAAATGCATACAATAAATACGAGGATGTGCGCATTCGAGCGAAAAGTGGCACATTTCCGAGCGAGGAAAGCAAATGAAGCGCGACGCGGAGCGGCGCGCTTCATTTCCCGAGATCGAAATGTGCCACTTTGAGCTCGAATGTGCACACTCGGCTTTAAGCTCGATTCACAATAAATAATTTACTGTTTAAATTAAAAAATTAAACTAAAATTATAGTACCATACTTCACTCAAAAACGCCAAGTCTGCTTGAATGCATTTAAACTGGAAAATACATAAAAGTTAATTTTAATTTTTAATTTATTGGACTACATTTAATAAAAAAAAAAAGGATAAATCCGATGAATTCGAGAATGTGCGCATTCGAGCGAAAAGTGGCACATTTCCGAGCGAGGGAAGCAAATGAAGCGCGACGCGGAGCGGCGCGCTTCATTTTCCCGAGATCGGAATGTGCCACTTTGAGCTCGAATGTGCACACTCGGCTTTAAGCACGATTCACAAATAATTAATTTACTTTCTCAGACGGTTTACTTCATACTGCCCAATTTTCGTTAACCGTGCGCGCGCAACTTCCGTTGCCTGCTAGAATGTCACACTCAACGCGCTAAAAGAAGTATAACTTCAAACATTTTAATGAGAGATAGCCTTACTAAAAAAAAACTCCTAGTAGATAGAGATAAAATTAAGGACTTCACAAGATTTACCATTGTACATAATTTATTTTTTTTTATAGATTTGTACCATAAGATAATAAGTAATCGCCTTACAAATATTTGTTATTAACAATACTTATGTGCGTATATCTTTTTTAAAGATAAGATTTAAGGATATTTCAGCTACTATACATGTTAAAAAATGATAAGTATCTAAGGTCAAGTTTTGCAAAAAAAAAGTAGATCAGTCAATACATATTTGCTGCAATAGCAATTTTATGTAAGAAAATATTATTGAACGCAAAGCATGTCGGCAAAAATATATTTTTTTTATGTTTATTCGATAAAATTAACCATTCCCAGTTTTTGATTAAAATTATATTTTCTGAATTTCTAATTGGGATTAACCAAACTTAAATTAAAAACGGACAAAATGTCAAAACAAATAGGTCAAAAAATTCTGGTGTACGAATACATAACGGAAAATTTCAGCGAAAGTTTTAGTGATCTTTGAGGAGCTGCAACTCTGTAAAGAACGATCGTGTAGAGATGTTAAAAAAAGCTATTTAAAGCTTGAAGATTCTAGTTATGAAATTTCTTAACAAAAACAAATTTTTGAGTTACGGTTATTGCGCAATCAGAAGAAATATCGAAAGCTAAAAATTTTCAAATTTTTATTTACTAAGAAAATATTTTCTTCAATGCAGAGAGATCGGTTAGCTTGTTTATTCAGCTTTAATTCGTTTTTTAAAGATGTCTACGACAAGTTTTTTCCGACAATGAGATATCGTTGATTGAATAAAAATTGGCGCTTTTGTCTTTGATCATCAATATCTCATGAACTAATGATTGTACAGCAAATGGTGGGCCGGTTTTCAAAAGTTGAATAAACTCCCTACATATAAGTGGTTATTTTAGAAGAAAAAAATAGATTCGTCATTACCTTAAAAAGATTACAAAATTATTAAAAAATTTAATTTATTTTCAAAAAAAATATTTTTTTCGAACCAATTTTTTCACCATTGGCATTAGCATTACCAAGCGACTTCGTGTAGGTTGCATGGTCGTGTTTCAACAATCAAAATTATTAAAAAATAATAATTGATTTTTCGGGTAATGAAAAATAAAATTTCTAAATAGAAAAATACAGTACAACTTCGATAGTTCGGGCACTCTAGTAATCTGATCACTCTTGTAAATCGGACATTTTAAAAATTATGTCACTACAGTACGCACACGAAATGTATTTTATAATTTCAGAAAACAAAACAAGAATTTTCCTGTATAGACAAGCAAGCATCTATTTACTTATACGTTGCAAGCACCATAAATCATTCTACTTTTTTTCAAAAGTGATAGACGAAATGGCTCCGTGCAAGAAATCGCATACAGCGCTGTGAATAAGCAAATGGAAATTACAAATATGGCGAAAGAAATGAAAATAATAAAATAATGTAAAAATATTAAAAAAACATTCTTATTTTATATTGATAAGTTAACAATATTAAACATATTACACTATTAATTTAAACACATTATTGTAAAAATTAAATATAAAGTTAGCGAAAATTCGATATCTAAAAAAGTAAATTCATTATTGTGAATTACGCTTGAAACCGAGCGCGCACATCCTCGCATTTATTGAATTTGTTTACATTACTTTTTGAATTTAAAATGAAAATAGTAATCCATTCAAATAAAACGAAATATGTGAACTTTTTCCGAGATTAAACTGTATACTCGGCACAGCGTTGTAATTTTTAATAAAAATTAATTAGAATGGAAATTAATTCCTGTGAATCGTGCATAAAACGGAGTGTGCACATTCGAGCTCAAAGTGGCACATTTCGATCTCGGGAAAATGTGCCACTTTTCGTTCGAATGCGCACAGCTCTCGTATTTATTAAATTTAACTAAAAATACGTAAGATATATTTTTTTAAATTTTCCAATGAGTGGTAGTGAGTAAAAAGATACGAACATCATATGTATAAAAGTGAGAGAGAAAAATCTAAAAGTATACATTCGTTCAAAATTCTTATTTTGTATTATTCCAATGGGTGAGAGAGCGAGAAGATACAAAAGTTCCATAAGTGCAAGTGAAAGAAAACGATTAAAAATTTTTCAATAAGTTTTAGTAACAATTTTAATTACTTATTAATTTAATGCACACGCACGATTCTTTTGAAAGTTAATTATTGTGAATCACGCTTAAAACCGAGTGTGCGCGTTCGAGCTCAAAGTGGCACATTTCGATCTCGGGAAAATGAAGCGCGCCGCTCCGCGTCGCGCTTCATTTGCCTCCCTCGCTCGGAAATGTGCCACTTTTCGCTCGAACGCGCACATCCTCGTATTTATTCAATTTATTTATATTAATCTTTGCACGTGGTTATATTTAATTTAGTTACACCAAAAAAGTATAATTTCTATAAGTAAACGCACCGATTTTCCTTTTTTTAAATTTTTATCTTGGGTATACCTACTCAATTCTGTGTCAACAAAATTAATTAATATTTTGAATTTTTGACTATAAAACATAATACAGTTATACCTCCCTAACTTCACACAAAATGTTCCGCAGAAAAATGTGAACTTAGGGAATATGTGAAGTTATGGAAAATAGATTAAAATATTAAGATTTATTTGCAGATTTAAAAAAATCTGTAATACTTGATTGTTTTCTAGACCTTACTACATACTTTTCAATATGTTTTTAGTTTTAAAAACCAAAGAAAATTTAATTAATAAAATAAAAATTTTTTTTCGAAAAAAATTTCCAATATGTTGTTTGCGGTAAAGATCTTAAAAAGGCCAAAAAAAATGTTTTTCTATTTTAATCATGATTATGAAGTGTGTAGCGAGAATAAACGCAACTATTTAATTTTTTTCAAAAGTTTGATTGTTTGAAACAAAAGAACGGTTGGCTAGATCGAATTGTAACTTCACAGAGTTTTTGAGGGTATATTCAGCTATAAAAATCACGCTTAACATTAGCCATTTCATGAATATTTGTAACTTAGCCGTCAATTTTCTAAAAAACGATAAATTACTTATTTTTTCATGTTTTTTCAAATTTATGTATGCTATGAAAAAAAATTCTTAAAAATTGCAGTCGTTTCTTGTAGGGTGTTTTGTCCAGTTTCCAAAACGGCTTTGCAATTTTTCGAACGATTATTGATTACAGAGATAACAATAATTGAAGACAAATGTACCTTTTTTTATTTAACGTCCGGTATCTCGGTAAAGAATAATCGTACCAACCTTTAAAAAAAAAGAAACTTAAAGTTGAATAAACAAGCTATCCGTTTCATATAATGGTTTAGCTGAAAAAATTTACAAGTTTGTGGACACAAAAAAAAAAAAATTTGCAATTTTTTTTGCGCGCTATTGCTTATTATTGCGTGATAACAGTGGCTTCTAAAAATTTTTGACTAAAAGATCTAAAAACTAAAATCTTGAAGCCTTAAATTGCTTTTTTAAAATTTTAGATACGATCATTTTTCACTGAAATACAGTCTGTCAAAATTCACAATAAAATTTAGGAAATGTTTTTGTCCCTTTCATTTTTTACTTTAGTGTACATACAATAAACTTAAAAGATTTTTTTCTTCGTGAACATGAAACATATTTTAAATAAAAAAAGCAAAGTTATCTGTTTTTCTTACTAAAATGATTTTTTATATTGTGAAGTTAACTCTCATTATACCTGTATAAAATTGCAACGCAAATCATGTGAACGTGAAGTTAGAGAATGTGAAGTTAACCCTAGGATAATTTGTATCTCCCATTTTGGGACCTATGAAAACTGTGAAATTAGAGAAGATGTAAAGTTATGGAATGTGAAGTTAGAGGGGTATAACTGTATTACATTAAATAATTATGCAGCAATTTTCATATGTTAAAAGTAAGAATTAAATGCAATCAATAAAAAATTCAATTTGTTTTTTTTAGGGTAATAATGAGAATAAAGTATTTGCTTTTAAGATGAATACTCAATCATTCGAGTCGTTACCATAGTACCATAGTAAATTTCTGGACGTTCATGGATAGAAGAAAATGCATTGGATCCTAAGAACTTCCAAAAGACTACTTCCAAAGCTCGCAAACATGCCTGTAATAGCGAACCCAAACTGTGAGGACCATTAGTGGAGTTCAAAATGAGTACATATATATCATTAAATTGCACAAGTGTTGTCAGCCCGTATTGGTGAGCAATGACCATCCAGTGACCCCGCGTATTTGATGCTTTCCCGGAAGCTGGGACAAAAGAACATCCGGATGGCGGCACGGGCACCAAGGCCCCGAAGAGTCAAAGGCAGGGGATTAGATAGAAGTGTCCAGTTGGTGCGTGCAGGTGATAGTGACAGCAGCACTTTAATAGCGACACTGTAAGTTACCCTTATATTCTATAACAACCCGCCGAAAGCTCCATTTCGCGGTAGTTCTTAATTTCAACCCCTGCTTTATTCATTGCCATCAAGCGTTTTACATCGTTTTATTATTGGAAAATGCACACGAAACTGTAAGTAACAAAATAACGTTTAGAAGCACTATCTCCGGAAGATTTAGTTAATGGGGGGCTTGTATAATTCGGGTTTATCGTAGCCCAAAGCTTCGGGGGTATCGATACCGAGCTCGCAAAGTGTGGGAGCGATTTCTTGAAGAATGTACGGGTACACCTTGCCGATGTGATCGCCGCATTTAAATTTGACGGCCTCGAGAAAACGTATGGCCACAGCATATTCGTTTACCCTTCTGCAGGCGTACATCGCCGCGATTATGACGCGCGGTTCGGGAACGACATCCATTCCTGTGAGATCGTTCATCGCTTGACGAATGTCCCATCCATCAATGTCTTGCCGACAGAAAAAACATTCGTATCTAAAAGAGAAAATTTTGATCAGTCTCTGAAATAGTGAGCTTTAACGTAGAATGCCCTCGCAAAATGGTATCTACAAAGCTGTCGACGAGATTAAGAGCTTTTCGCCTACTAAATGCAAATTGAAGCTTTACTAGGCGAAGTGCGAAAAACTCGTATGCTATCCAAACAAAAGAGTTGTTTTTTTATGGAAATCTGTCGGGCGAAAAAATTAAAATTTTTCAGGCGAAATGAAAAAGGTAATTCAAATTAGATCTTTACGTTATAATCCCTTTTGGACGTTGAATTGCATTAACTTTCCGGGGCGGCTTTGAACCGAGTGCCCGTCATATTTGAAATCGTTTTGTTATTTAAAAGTAGGCGCTGACTAATAATTGCGTTGGCATATTTGTCAATAGCATGGAATTAAATTTTTGTTTATTAAAATTATGAACGTTATTATTTATGCTTGGGTTGGTTCTAATATAGCGATTTCCCAACTGAAGGGTCGTGGACTAGTGCAAAAATTCAATAAAAATGTAATTTTTTGTATTAATACATTTTTTCCATTAAAAAATTTGGTTTATTATCTTATGAAATACAATTATACCTCCATTTATACGCCTACTTGTTTTACACGATTTCGCTTTAATATGGTTTACAAAAATGAAAATACGAACACTTTTCAAAATATACATTTTTATCAAATATTCGTTTCTAGTACAAATACGGTACAGTAAAACCTCGATATAACGGACCTTTATTTAACAGACTTTGGGTTTAACGGACAAAAATTCCGATCAAATGTAAAAAAATTAAAAACATTCTGTTAATATTATAGAAGCTTAAATTCAAGTGACGCCGCATGTCAACAATTTTTAGCGGCCATAATAACTATGTCATACGTCTAGCACTAGAATTTGAGACATAATGCCGTCCTGCTCCTTGAGTGCACCTAGCCGAAGCGATAGTATATTAGTATAAACCTATTTTTATAAAACGGACTTTCGGCTTTAACGGACACCCCCTCCCCCCAATTAGTCCGTTATATCGAGGTTTTACTGTACTGTAGTTTTTAAATATAGTCAAAGCGGTGACCGCTAAAATGGTGGTTAACCAGAATAAGTACTAAAATGGACTTTTAAATTTTTGGATATTAGACAAATAATAAACCAACAGTTTGGCGATCTGTAACTTGTCCAATTGTTTCTTTTAATAATTTTTTTCGAGCTATTAACCCCTTGACATACAAAAAAAACCGAATTTGATGAGTCCGAAAAACACTATTAATTTGGCTCAACTTAACTGTTATGAGCATACACAAGTAACATAAAATAAACAATTAATAGTTTTAAAATATCTTGAAATATGTAGAGCAGTGTTTCCCAATCTTTTTTTAACATTCCCCACCTAAGTCATTCTAAAATTTTGATGCATATAATATACAACATATAAATATTTTTTTATATTTAAAAATTGAATTATTCCATAAATGAAGCCTAATTACAACTTGTACAAGACACAAGATTTAGGTTTTAGCAAGAAATCACTAGGAAATTATTAAGAAAAAAAAAACAATAAGTATATTTTAAAAACATAAACTAAAAAATATTTTTATATCGATAGCTCGAATTTTTGATAACGCGAATTATTTTTAGTTTCCCTTCCACTTCGACCTATCGAGGTTTGACTGTAGTTAATTTTATAAATTTAATATTTCTGAACAATTAAGATAATTTATTTATTAAGTTTTCTCCAATATTAATTTTATTTGAGTAAATTAATTATCTTCAAAGTTTTTTGAAAAACCACAAATTCTGTATTTACTCTATTTGAGTTTTCTAAAAATACATAATAATTTTTTCATCAAAATTTCCTTTTAAATTTACCGAATAAAGTTTTGTTTTATTCAATTTGTGTTATACAAAAAAAAATTATAATTAAAAATTTCTAAAGTTCTTAAATATATTTTAAAAATTTTTCAAGTTATGAATTTATTTAATTTGAGTTGTCTAAAAACTTAATATTATTTATTCTTCGATTTTACTTTAAAAATTTTGCTAAATGTTTAAAACTGAATTTCATTCTATGTAAGAAAAAAACCGGTGCATGTACTTATGTACGCACGTTAGAAGTAATACTTCTTTGGCGCGTCTAAATTAAATATAACAACGCGCTATGTTGCGCTTCTGTATAGCTAGACCAGTGGTTATCAAACTATATGTTACTGCGCATATGTCGTTTTATTTCAATAGATTCCAATCCAAAAAGTAATTTAAACAAATTGAATAAATACGAAGATGTGCGCGTTCGAGCGAAAAGTGGCACATTTTCGAGCGAGGGAAGCAAATGAAGCGCGACGCGGAGCGGCGCGCTTCATTTTCCCGAGATCGGAAATGTGCCACTTTGAGCTCGAATGCGCACACTCGGCTTTAAGCACACTTTACAAGAATTAATTTACTCTCTGGACAATTCGCAATTAAATATTACAGAATTATATTCTTCTTCTTATCCGACGTTTTCCCATTATAGGTTTGTCGTTTTTAAGGTCCATAATTATATTAATAACAAAATTCCCAAATCGCCAATTTTGTGCCTTTTAACAAAATTATTGTTGAAAACAAACCTTTTTCGGAACATAAAATTGAATACAGTTCTTGACGTTTTAGAGACGTCAAATCTACAATGACACCCTACACGATTGACGTTTCCCAGACGTCATTGAATGTCAAGGGGTTAAAGGGTAGTTTTGGATTAATTTTTGTAGCACAAAAGTTTACGTTAAAAAAATTGTATTTTCGAACATTGTAATTTCGATCCACGTGGTTTTCTTCGGAACCTACTTATTGTGTAAATCGGTTAATTGGTGTACAGTGTGGAGGCGCCAGGTTCAGGTTTTGTTTTAAGAGAGGCGCAGTAATATACAGTTTGGGAACGACTGTTCTAACGCACTAAGTAAACGCTTCGAAACCATACTTTCATATATAAAACTGACTTTTACAAAAAAATTTCTTTTATCGAATCTGGCAAAAAGGAAGTTTTGTCAAACTCAATTTTTTACAATGCGTTAAGTGTTTAAACTTAAAAAGTATAATGTCTTGTTTATTAAATAAAGATAGTAATAGTTATTAAATTTTACAGAATTGTTGTTTATTAGTTAACAGTTTTTAACACGTAATATATTTGATTGCTCAATTTTAAGATTTGACAATCGGTTAATTGTAAAGTTTTTATAAAAACATTTGTTTACAATCGGTTATTTTTTGAATTAAATTTATGTATTGGTATGAAAGATAATGTTAATTGACTAGAGCCGCGATTGATCACCAAAATATTTTTAGAGTGATAAACTAATGAGGGATACGTTGAGGAAATATTTTTATTTACAAAATAAGATAGTTCTTTTTTCAAATACTACAAAACAATAATGAGTAATTTATCTGATTATAATCTGTTTATCGACTTGCACAATGCCAAAATTTTTGGTTTAAGTATAATACCATACTATTAAGTTTCATAAAAAAACCCAATTTGAGGAAAAAATACTTTTTTACGTTCGTCCATTATTATTGTTTTATTTCAATAAGATTCAGAACCAAAAATAATTTTAAATTAATTCGAAAAAAGTGAACAACAAATATTGTTCGACTTTTAAAAGATTAGGTTTCAATTAATAACAGTACTTAATATTCAGTTATCGATAATCTGTTAAAGAAGATATGTTTTGCCTTAAAGATTTATGAAAATCATTTAGTCATTTGGTGCGCATTTTTAAATATCACATTAGAAAACTTCAAAATAAAAAGATTGAAACACAAAAACTTAAAGTTAACATACACAGGGTGTGTCTTGCAAATTTAAATAATAATATTTTCTGGTGCAGATTCAACATTACACTTCTCGACACTTTTAAGATTAATAAAAAAAATAAAGTGTTCTTGCGTTGTCTTTCAGAACCTGTTTCAGTTATTTTTATTATGATCTATTTCTAATGTTGAGGTATCTTTCGTGCACTTTCTGGCATAACCACTACGTTGTCAATAGCACAAGACTGTAATTCTAGACCACATTATATAATTTTTTCAAGAAATACAAATATGCTTATTGTTTATCATTTTGATCGCGTACGAGCTCTATTAATGGTAAATCAAGCTATATAAATTAGATGTTGTTTTCTACGTAGTATCATATAATACAGGGGTGGCCAACCTGCGGCTCGCGAGCCACATGCGGCTCTTTGAAGGATTATTTGTGGCTCTCGATAAATGTACCCGAGTTCCCTTTTCATTTTTGTGCTATTATATTTTAAAAAATCATTATCGTTCCGTATGTGTTTCAAAATTTCTTTTAAATTACTGACAACAAATATGAAAGACTAAGTGCAACGTTGTAACAATTTTTTTAAACTTTTAAAAAATTTTAAATACCTTTTTTGCATACCTTTTAAATACGTATTTAATAGCGGCTCGCGAAAAATTACAAATTTTGAAAAATAGCTCGGACTATCAATGAGCTTGGCGACCCCTGATATAATACATAGCAAACATAATAAATTAAGCTTTAGTAAAGTCAATTATTTTCTGGAAATTATCTGACAAGGGAACGACCAAACATTACAGTGAACTAATCCTGCTGTTATTGGTATCAGTCGATAGCCGTATGAGCCCTGGTCATAACCCTAGAAGCAAATCCGCCGCAAATGAGCCATAGTGGCGTAACATGTGTTCAAAGTTTTAAATGAAGTCCGAAAGGTCTCACGCAGATGGTGCTCACAACACATTGGTATAAGTTTGTAAGAACGAAAGCCGGTTTGATCAGAAAACTGCCCAATTAGCCAAATGTTAATGGAAAAATGAATGACTAAGTTTTTAGAGAAGAGCATTAAAAATCAAGTGGAGTAGTGAAAAATTTTTCTTATCGGATAATGGGAACACTGTGAAAACGCGTTTGAAAATCAGGCTAATATCCCTAGCTTTTGGGCTCTCAACCCTAATAAAATTATATTTTAAAACGAAACCAAAACAAATAATTAAATAATTTTTGAAGAAATATGATAAGGATTAAAAAAATTTATTATATTTATATTTATTTGCATAAAAAGTCACTTAAAAAACTCTTCAAGCGTTTCGCCGCAGCTCAATTTTCGAAGTCGAAAAACTCCATGTTCCCAATACTTTTTTGAACTTTTTTTTTGACAGAAATGATCAGCATGGTCTTCTTAACAAAATGAGTGGGGTCACAAATTTTTCCGAAAAATGGGCAGTGTTCTGATCAAATCGGCTTTCGTTCTTTTTGAAGAAGTTGTGATATTAAGAGTAACAGCAAATACCATAAATACGATTTCCACGTTAAAATATTTGTATTTTGGGATAATATTAATTACGAAATATAGTTAATAAGGTCAAGCCTACATAAAGCTTTATACAAATACAATATCCTTAAAAATAGTTTATAAACTAAAATAAACAATATAATTGGAAACAAAAGTTCTACTAGAAATTTTAAAGACTAAATTAATAGAAATCAGAGCTGTAATAAGTTTTCACTGAAAAAGTATTATTATATTTTCAATAAAATTAAATATATTTTTAAACTATAGCTTTCTCCATCAGTAAGATATAAATTTTATAAATTTTATCAAACATACATTTTGGTTTTTACAGCTATACAAACTGTATAACTATAGAATATCAAATGACATAGTTCGCAATCAACGTTATAATTGATGTTTTATACGTTAGGAGCGCTAAATTTCAATGGACTCTAATATACCAACAGCGAATAATTTCATGCGATAAAATAAAAAACCATAAAAGTTAATTAAATTTTTTTTTATTAACTGAGACCAAAAATATGGTGCATACAAAATTATAGTAAATTTAGAATTATAGTAAAGGCATTATAGTACATAGTAAAAATCAATGAAATTATAGTAAAATTGATTTTTTAGAATTGCCGCTTTTTTATTTTGTTAAAGTTTTAAACACGATTCACACTAATTCATTTACTCTCTAAAAATTATCAAAACTCAGTGGCGCGCCCCCGGCATATCTTCTTTGTAATCTTTTATAATGTTCCAATTTTTTTTCCATTAAGTAATTCATTTTCCCGTTGATTAGTATTAGGAGACTTCGGGAAGGGCTGCGGCTTTACAACCCTACCTTTGGCTGTGCCACTGTGTTGAAGCAATACACTCTATTTATTCAACACATTAGTTGTCCTATGCGAAAAATCACGTAGCTTCATAGTTGTTAAGAATATAACAGTCCCTGAGACATCAATATTTGTTCATGTTAATGTTTGTCAGAAATGAATGCCTCGTAGCAACAAGAAAGTAGTAAAAAGTTTGAATTTGTCGAAAAATAAGTTTATATTTTTGTCAATAATTTAAATTTGAACATCCTTATAAGAGTAGAAGTTTTCTATTGGTTAGGGCTATTAACCCTTTTGTAGTCAATGCACCTTATAATGCCAAAATATTCAAGCGGTCCCCTTCTCCTTTTAGGCAATAATAACATTTCTTGAGTTGTAGTCAGAAATAAATATAACGAAAAAATATTTTTTAAGAAAATCGTAAAACTAAATCTATAAAAACTATAATTTCCAAAATATTTATAAACTAATTTTTAGGGGTCCCCCTGAAAATCTTTTTTGGCCCTCCGGTTTAGAATCACTGGTTTAGACAATGTTATATATAACCAAACTTGCAAAGCGAACAAATTGTTATCTGAATTTTAAAGTGACTTTCCTGATAAAAATTACTTCAAAGTTACTAACTCAATCGTTTGATAAGGTTAATCGAGTTCTTTATATACTCAACCCTCTGTTTATTAAATCTCGGTTGGATACAGAGATTTTTAAATTAATTTGCCTACGCCACTGACTTCTTTACTGACTTGTATTTGAAATGAAGAAAAATTGTTCATAATATGTTCCATATAGAAAAAGTATTTAATATTCATGATTTATCAAGGAAATAGTAGGCTTTTCAAAGTAGCCTTCTTTTTCCAGTCATTACGTTTTAGAAATATTATTTTGTACATGACAATATCATTTAGTTTTGTTTGTACCTAATCAAAATAAATTTTTATTCCTACAAACGTACAGACAGATGTAATACTTAAATAAATAGTACGTTTGAAGATTAATCGATGTTTATTTACTTCAAAATCTAAAATTAGAAAAATGCAATTGCATAACGATCCGCTCCCTAATTTTTCTCGTATCCATATCTGGTTGTTATTTTGATTGAAATATAAATAGGCATAAGCGTATGTGGAAAATTTCCATTCAGATAGTTTTTATCTTAAATACACAATAAACTGTAGTGAACTAACATAACAATTTTTAAAAACAAATAAAACATTATGGGAACTCGTTCGAAATAAATCGCTTTTATCAAAAACAGTTTCATTAGAATTTGTAAGTTAATTATTCCTGCTGCACGAGGTGATTTCGTTTCTGTCACCAATTATCGACATCGTTTGTATTTTTTTCTTTTTGAAGAAATTAAATTAAAATTAATTCATTCCGTACACAATTTTAACACATTTTTCGTGCTGACAAATTTAATTATTTATGAACATAACAAATTTACGCCGATGAAAGTAATTCAAAACGTAAATAAATAGATCTAAATACAGAATAAATAAAGGAAGAGTCGGTCGTAATTTCCTTGTTTTTATATCGATAGATATTTTTAGAACATTTATCAGCTTCATTATTCATGCTTGTTAATAACATTAATGGAATATTAATAAGTTGCAGTAATGCATAAAACATGCACTACGGTTGGCGAAAACGTTTAATTTTTTTCGAATTAACCAAATTAATAAAAATAATATTCAGACCAATAGCAAAAATGCACGACCCATTCTTTTTTCTGTTCAAAACGAAATTAACTATAATTATGCGCCCTGTGAAAAATTAAATATTTCCTACCGAAATTGTCGGTCTGACATTTCTATTGTGCAAAAGCACAGTTATTCAATAAAAAAAAACAAACACAATTGACGAATTTCCAAAAATAATTGCGGGGCTTTAATTATTAAGTATTTTGTTCGTAAAAAAGATTGCTAACCTCTGAACCATTTCCTCGTACGGTTCATGATGAAATTGGGCTGGGTGAATGCTTCTGCGTTGAGGAAAAATCAATTTGGTGGCTGGTCGCAACACATTGGACAAAGCTGAACGAGCGAAAGACATCTAAAAAGACAAACAAGTATTAAAACTTGAGCCAAGAGAAAAATTAAAATAGGACAAATAGAATTCGATAGCGCAAGTTTATTACGTTAGAGTTACTTTGGTTGAAATATTTTATAACGCGGAATGTGTCATTGAATAGTACGGATGGTTTGCTATGTTTGATGAATAGATTAAAGCGTGTACCATGAGTATATTATAGACCAGGATGCCTATTTCCGGTTAAAAGCTTTTTCAACAATAGTTTGCATCTAATAAATGAATCACATATTCACAATTTGCGACCTTTTTCATAAAATACAACCTACAAGTTTACGTAAAAGCGTCGAAAACTTAACTGCGTTTTTCGATAGCAAAACAACTCGAAATTGTAACTTTTCATTTTCAAAACGAACAGAACGCCGTGCGTGGGAAGAAAATTAGAGCAAGCTCTCCACAATTACGCGTATCAATTATTTATTGTTAATTTAACAAATAAAACTATTCAAATCGTGGGAAGTTGATGGAAATATAAACCGAACTGTATCCAACAGGTGGGCAGAAGCATGTCCAGATAGTGACCGCTGAACTTCGTGTATGACAAGATCCAAAATGAAAAACTATCCTTATATTCCCAACATGGTCCAAGCAATAACGGTTCTTACGGTTTTGAAGATGATGACGAAAGGTAATCGCTTTTTGCTCCTCTTTTGACATAATTTTTCAATTTGCAAGTTTTAGCCCAAACCTCCTGTGGTTCGGGGTCGATGAATGGCAAAGTAATGTACGAAAGGTTACCCAACATCCAATTACAAGGGTTTGACGATGACGTAGTCAGAGACACGGCACCTCCATTTATGGTCCTAGAAAAATGTCAAGATCTTTGCCTAAGAGATAGAGCGGCGAACAATATAGTGAGAACATGTACGTCTTTCGATTTTCAACCTGGAAGCCGTATAGCAACCTATAATGGTGGACCAGAATATGAAGAATCGACTTGTTATCTTACGAGAGAGCAAGCTGCTCCTGAAGGTATAGGTAACCTTATGGCAGTTCCCAATAGTGTCCATTTCTCGGAGATTTGTGTGACATGTAAGGAATAACCAAAAAAAGCCATTTCAATGAATAAAAAATTGATATTGTAGCAAATCGACCGGAGCGCGAGTGTCCCAATCGAAGGTACATATTTGAGCGGCATCCTCGGAAAAAATTGAAGCTACCAGCAGCAGATATAAAGGAGATGACAGCTTCAAATAGGAGTGAATGCGAAGATAAATGTTTAAACGAATTTAGCTTCGTCTGTAGATCGGCTACTTTTGATGCGGCTATGAGGACATGCATCTTAAGTAGATTTACCAGAAGGACCCACCCTGAATTGCTTGAAGACGATCCCAGTGCCGATTATTTAGAAAATACCTGTCTAAACGGTAACGCACTCTCTTTTTTGAAAAACATTTAATTACCGAATCGATTAATTTTTAGCCGAACGAAGATGTGATGGATTAGCAGTATTTATTAAAGAAGAAAACAAAAGACTTGGAGGACCCTTCGAAGTAGATTTATTTACGAATATTACTCTAGAAGATTGTCAAGCCATGTGTGTAAGAGCAGAAAAATACTTCTGCAGATCTCTTGAATACGACGAAATGACAAAGCAATGCATCCTATCGGAAGAAGACTCGATTTCACAAAAGGAAGATTTAAGTGTTAGCAGTAGCCAGACTCATCATTTCTACGACTTTGCGTGCCTGGATAGTCGTAAGATTTTCTAATAATTTGTATGTTTATTTAATTTTCATACTTGTTGTGGTTTTAGCTCGCGGTTCGGAATATCCAGATAATTCGGTGACATCTCATTTATTCAGTGGAAAACGCCCAGACACTGCTTTCCAACGGTACAGAAACAGTCGGCTTGGAGGCGACCATCACTCAGAAATATCAGGAAGATCATTAAGCGAATGTTTAGATGAATGCTTAAGACAACCCAGCTTCCAGTGCAGATCAGCAGTTTACAGTGAGCGCTACAGAACTTGCAGATTAAGTCGATATAATCAAAGAGATGGCATGAGAATAATCTACGATGCTGATTACGATTATTATGAAAATTTAATGCGTACGTATCGTAACATTCATGTTATCGTAGCGTGTGTTTTCTGGAATAAATCAAAAATGTTACAGATTACGTAGTTGGAGGAGAAGGTGAAGGTGGACAACGACCGGGCGAAGGTGGGACAAGACCAGGTGCCGGCTATCCAGGCGGTAGTTATCCGGGTGGCAGTTATCCCGGTGGTAGTTATCCAGGCGGTGGTCACCCGGGTGGTGGTCATCCAGGAAGCGGTTACCCAGGAGGAGGTTATCCAGGCAGTGGTTATCCCGGAGGATCTCATAGACCTGGAGGAGGGTATTATCCCAGTAGTCCGGGAGGCGATTATCATCCTGGAACAGATCGACCAAGACCTCGACCATACCCCGGTTATCCCGATGCTGGATCGAATGAGATTTATCCAGATGATGGCCGATTCCCACCTAGACCTTTAAGACCGTTGTATCCAAATGGAGGTGGTGGATTGTATCCTATAGGTCCCCCACTTGATGCTTATCCTCCGAGCGGTGGTGGAAGATATCCGCCTTATGACAGATATCCACCAGGAAACAAATATCCTTCTTATGACGATAGATATCCACCAAGTAGTGGTGGTGGGCGTTATCCACCAAGCAGTAGCGGAGGTCGATATCCCCCAAGTGGTAATGATGGTCGTTATCCACCAAGCAGTAGTGGCGGCGGAAGATATCCTCCAGGTAGTAGGTATCCTCCTGGCAGCAGATATCCGAGTAGCGACAGATACCCCTACTATCCTCCTTCAGGGGGTGGTTATCGCGATCGATACCCTGATAAATATCCTTCAGGCGATGGGTACGATGATAGAGATTATGGGAGTCGTTACGGAGGTAATGAAGATCGACGAGGAGAACTTGACCACAAATTTTATTGGGATGGAAAATTCTTTGTTAAACGTCCGAGTCGTCCCTACAGACCTAATGATAACCGAGATCCCTACAATGATCAACGTCCTTATGATGACAGAAGACCTGGTTATGGACAACGACCTGGAACAGCTGTCAGGCCGTACGATGACCGACGTCCGTATGACACCAGGCGACCTAATGACGGACGTCGACCTTTAATAGGACCATACGATTATGATCGACGACCATTTGCAGACGGCGGATATCCAAGTGGTGATCGTTATCCTGGCGGAGATCGGTTCCCCGGTGGAGATCGTTATCCCGGTGGAGATCGTTATCCCGGTGGAGATCGTTACCCAAGTGGAGATCGTTTCCCCCCTGGGGATCGTTTCCCCACTGGGGATCGTTTACCCAATGGAGACCGTTTTCCGTACGATTTTAGAAGACCATATTCGCCAGGTCCCGACGGACCAATTTATGATGGAGATTTTGTGCCGGGGAGCAGACCTAATGGATACCGATGCGAAGAAGGAGATTCCTTCAAACAAGCTGGCGCTAGACACAGACTAAGGAAACTATTTATAAGACGATTTATAACTGCAAGGACATTAGCCGATTGTGAACGCGAGTGTACCGAAACCAGAGATTTCATTTGTAGATCCTTTAATTTTAGGTAAGTTCAATAACACCCAACTAACGTATGTAGCTAAAAAATAATCGATTTACAGAGAAAGCGTTGCTGGAGCTTTTGATGGCGAACGGGACAATTGCGAATTGAGCCACAAAGATACAAGAGAGTTGGAATTGGATAATCCACAAGCTTTTGATAGCACTGGAAATTTTGATTACTACGAAAGGACGTCGAGTCGACAAAATGGCGATGGAGAATGTTTAGATGGTAAATGCAAAATAAGCTAAAAACTGTACTGCACAAATACTCTGTATCACCGCATAAATGAATAAATTTTCTATTAATTTCTAACTCTGCTTCCTTTAAATGATTAATTAAAGTAACGAATTGCTTTTATCTCAGTGAGACAAGTGTGTAACGAAGACGGAATGGAATTTACTTTAGTCACGCCGGAAGGTTTTTATGGAAGAGTATACTCGTATGGTTTCTATGATCGTTGTTTCATTCGAGGCACAGGAGGAGTTAAACACGTTTTGAGAATAAGTGGTGCGCAAGGATATCCCGAATGTGGCACTCAAAGATATGGAGATACGATGACAAACATTGTGGTTGTACAATTTAGTGATAACGTCCAAACGGGTGTAGATAAACGATTCAACTTGACTTGCTTATTCAGAGGTCCCGGCGAAGCTGTTGTTTATTCTGACTATATCGGCGCTGGGTAATTTTGATGCAATCCTAATCAAATACAAAATTACATTTTTTTTTCATAACAGATCTGGAAGTCCTATTCCCATCGAATATCTCCCTGCAGAAAATACTTTAAGCTCCAAAGTACGTTTGCTAATTTTGTATCAAGGACGTCCAACAACCACCATTGCTGTTGGTGATCCTCTCACCTTCAGATTAGAAGCACAAGATGGCTACAATTACGTTACCGACATCTTTGCCACAAATGTTATTGCAAGGGATCCCTACTCCGGAAGATCGGTCCAATTAATCGACAGAAGAGGGTATTTAATTCTTTATCAAATTTGAAAACATCTAACAATTAATTTTTGGTTTTAGTTGCCCAATAGATCCCTATGTCTTCCCAGAATTGGATAGAGGACGTAGTGGTGATACTTTGGAAGCAAGATTTAATGCCTTCAAGATTCCCGAATCGAACTTCTTAGTGTTTGAAGCAACGGTTCATACATGCAGAGAAGGATGTAAGCCTGCTTTCTGTGAAACCGGACGTGGAAGAGAAGAACCATCTTTTGGAAGACGCAAACGTGAAATTAATGGAACGCTCAGTTTGGAAAGTAACAATACTTTAATTGAAGATGACGATTCTCCAAGCAATGATAGCTCTGTGTCTTTCCCGAACGAAGAGAAATCTCCAGAAGATGCTGATATGGAATATGTACGCGAAATGATCGAGGTAAAACATTCCCTTTCCAATGATTCTAATCATTAAAATCCACAACATTACTTGTTTTAGGTATTTGAATCTCGTGAAGAATTACAACAAGAGGCTCGTCGAGCAATTCCGTTGGATGAGTCCGTGTGTTTAACTTACGGAGAATATAAAGGACTAATTGGGGCGCTTCTTTCGCTGGCGATATTCCTTGTAATTATTTCGGTTTCGGCAGGATTGGTGTATCGACGTTATTGGACGGTTATACGTAAAAATATGGTGGTCGATAGGGAATCTTCCCGATCAACTCCTTCGTACCCAGGCACAAGAAGCAGCGGATTGTCAAGTCTATCCATTTTTGGATCGGGCCTTCAGAAACCGTTTTCTGGATTTGGTAGAACTCGCGCTTTTCCGAATTTAAGTAAAGAAGATTTAGATATTCCCAGTTCGGCACCGGGAGGTCCATTTGAAGACCCAAGCGAACCGATCTACACGGATCCATCGCTGTTTGAACGATCAAGAAGTTTGAGAAGCATAGCTGTATCACAAAAACGAAAAATTTCACCTTGTCCTCAACCAATGTAAGCCTATAGAATGATTGGTTACAACTATTGTGTTTTTGAATGTGTTCTGTGTGAAAGAGGGTGAGTTCCGTATTTATTTGCACTGCCATTTCTGTGTAATTTTATCTTTGAATTTCTTGCACAATTTATAAAAAAATTATAAGTAAGAAATACTAGTTCTTTCCCTCAAGCAATATTTTAAAAAATACAAAACAATACGCAATTTTTTTACTGCTCAGAAGTGTTTTTGTGATTTTAGAATAATAGTTATGTTATGAATGATAAGTAACGTAGTTTTATTAAATAAATACAGATATTGTCCAATATTTTTAGTTATAAATAATTTGTCATATAATTTTGTTTTAGGATGTAATTTTAGAAAAAAAATAATTGGATTTGTATGTATTTATCATTGCACCTTACAATCTTTTTGCATTGCTAGTTTTCTTGACTTATTACTTAAATAGTCTAATTTTCTGTATGAATAATAATAAGATTTCAATAAAAATAAATCAAAAATATTTCAGTGTTGTAATAAATTCTAAACTTTCTGTAGTAATACATACGTTTCATAAAATGTCGATTATTATTCTATCAATTACTAAATTTTCCCTTTTCAAATGATTTAAAAATCAAAGTGGTGCCCTCCTTTGAGAAACTTCGATATTTAACTAAATAGCTTTAACAAAACTAACCTAAAAGTTGTAATGTCTGTTTATGATTTAAATAAGGTACTCTTTTAATAATTTTAGTGATTACCCTTGAGTTGCATATAAATTTACGTTTATATTTGATCCATAAATACATTGATGAACAGTTGGTAATAATTAAACATGTCTTTGCTTTAGATCTTTATGGCAATAAGAACGAGCTCAATAAAGTATTGTGATTTAATAAAATAACGTAAATACTACCTATAAAAAGCAGATTATGGCACAAAAACAAAAATTGTAAGTATTCTTACCGTATTAAATATAAGAGTCAATGTTGACAAGAAATTCGTAGAATTCACAAAATATAATTGTTTTAGTACAGTTACGAACCGTTACTTGTACCGCCAATTTGATAATTTTTTTTAAGATTAGTATGTGGAGATGTAGAAGGCAAATTTAATGCTTTATTCAAAAGACTCGAGTCCATAAATAATAAATCGGGTCCGTTTGATATGTTATTATGCGTTGGAAACTTTTTTGGTATCAATAATAAGGAGTTTGAGCCATATAAGTCAGGAGCGAAAAAAGGTGGGAAAATTTATTTAAATGGCAATATGTTTAATTAATAGTTTATCCAAATTAGTGCCTGTTCCTACTTACGTTTTGGGACCAAATAAAGAAGAACACATTTCTTTGTATCCCGAGGAAGAATCTGAATTATGTCCCAATGTTCATTACTTAGGTAAATCAAATTTTTCAGATTTTTTTGGATTTGATAAAAAATGGATAATTTTCGTTATACACAGTAATCATTATATACTAATTATAAATTCTTTTTCTATAATAGAAGTAGTGTAACAACATAGTTTATAATATGGAGACTACTTAAAACAATCAATTAAAGGTTTGATTGCTGACCCAAGTCGGAAAAGTATTGTTTTTCATCTCAATGATGATTTTAAAATATTTTCTCTTCAAGTATTCCGAAAGTTTTCTGAATTCATCACAAATTGATACTTATTTCAGTTGAAATTAGTTCCATTTAATCCTTACATGAGCAGATAACGGAACTTTTTCTCACAGGATAAAGTTTAAAATCAGAAATGACAAGAAAAACCGTACAATTTTTTCCACTCGTGGTATAATTGAAATTTTAGTAACTTTATCATGGGAGCAATCGAGTTATATTTTTGCATAAATTTTTTTAATTATTAGGTAAACGGGGACTGTATACGAATAGTGGTGGTGTAAAAATTGCTTACATCAGTGGAATAGCATCAACTGATTCAGATAAACCATTCACTTATAATCTTGATGATGCTACATCATTATCAGATGTTTGTAAACGAGGAAATCCAAGATTTAGAGGCGTCGACATTCTTCTTACCTCGCAGTGGCCTACTAACATAATGAACGCTGATTCTAAACCTGTATGCATTTTTGTTCTCGATTTATTTATTTCTTTTAAATATCTAATATTTACAGCCAACTAAAACTATAAATTTACATTCTGATATACCTGCTTGGTTGAATATGCAATTGAGACCACGCTACCATATTAGCGGTTTAGAAGGATTGTATTATGAGAGACCCCCTTATCGATCTGGATCCACCATGGATACTGAATCCATGGTCGATCTTGCTACCAGGTTTGTGGGTTTAGCAAGGGTTGATAATCCATTTAAACAGAAATGGATTTATGCACTTAACTTAACACCATTAGATAAAATGGAACTGAAGGAACTTATACAAAGAACTACTGATGAAATACCATGCCCTTTCAGTGCAACAGAATTGGAATTGCGATGTGAGTAATATTTGTAAATTTAACGATTTCATAAGTATTTTAATATTCTGTTAGTATTTAAATCAAAACAAAAACCTAAAAAAACGGCCCAGTACTTTTATGATATGGAACCAGAACCAAGTCTTGACAATCAATTAAAACCTAAACGACAAAGAGTGCTAATGGATCAGAGCACATGCTGGTTTTGTTTATCAAGCCCAAAGGTTGAGAAACATTTAGTGGTTGCAGTGGGCGACCATGCTTATTTAGCATTAGCTAAAGGTATTTGTCTCTACAGCATAAAATATGTGTGAATTTTATAAAATTTATTTTATAGGTGGAATAGTTGATGACCATTTACTAATTTGTCCTGTTCAACATCATAGATGCACTGTAGGCTTAGACGAAAGTATTTCGAAAGAAATCCAACAATTTAAGAGTGCAGTAAACGATTATTATGCGCAACAGAAGAAAGTTCCTGTATTTTTTGAAAGGAATTATAAATCGTTTCATTTACAAGTGCACGTTATACCTATCTCCATAAATATGTCAACAAATTTGAAAGATATGTTTCAGGTAATATATTTTTTGCTTCACAGGGATATTTGAGACCAAAGTTTCAAACATGTTTTTTTTGTGAATATCTCACATTCTATTAAGTAAATTTGGATTATAACAATCATAGATCTCGTTATTCTCCACAAAAAATGGTTCAATGATTTCTTCACGAATTCTTAAAAGCACTCAAACCAAACTAAATTGGTATTTGGTAGAAAAAAGGTATTGCACTTTAATTAATAATTACAGAATCATATTTCTTTCGGGCACCAAATTTTTAATTTTTCTAACTTTGAATCTTGATTATCTGTGGAAAACTACATAGTAGGAGTATAACCCCACTTAAAATTTGAAAAACTGAAGAGATTCTTGAACCTTCTATAGACATTTACCAAGAGCTTATTTTAATCTTTTTCCAGAAATTTGACCAAGAAAGTTTGGGAGCACTTTTAACCGAAATTATGATTTTAATAAGCGACGAATAGTTTTCTCTATTAGTACCGCTATTTTGAATAATAAGCACATTAAGCGGTTGATTTACTAATCCATGAACAGAATAACCGGCGACTACTGCACTACATTTCAATTGTTAGGAAAATATATTCTAATTTCTTGTAAAATGATTCGTTTTTTTTATTTTAGGATGAAGCTGTAGGACATGGATTCCAATTAATTGAAATAGAATCGGATAAAAGTTTAGAGAACGTGGTGAAGCCTGGAAAACCGTATTTTCATGTTGAATTTCCAAATGGAGACGCCTTATACAGTTTAATAACCCCTTCGGTGGCTTTTCCATTAGATTTTGGTCGTGAAGTATTAGCTTCGGAAGCAGTTTTGAACTTACCGGACCGTACGGATTGGAGAAAGTGCCCAAGGGATAGAGACGACGAAAATGAAATAGTTCAACAAATTCGTAAAAAATTTGAGCCATTCGATTTCACAGCGTGAATTTAATATAATATTTTAAATTGTTTATTATTAACACAACATTTTATTATATTTCGTTACATTTGACAATTGTACAATAAAAAGGTGTATCCAAAAATGACAGTCCTCAAATTTTGTGTAGGGAAGATGAAATTTATCGAGTGATGTAAGAGATAGTGTGTTATTAACACAGACAACTAGAAAGTGAGGCTCACTTATTGTTCTTGTATAACTTTACGTAACAATCTATAAACTCTATAACATACATTGGATTTATACAGATTATTATCAAGCTCATTTTGGCACATCCCGCTTGCGGAAGTTAAGGGAGCATGTCGTTTATAGCAACAATGGTTCCCACTCGAAGGCACCTGCCACCATTTCGCTTTCCTAATACAAACTTTACATAAAAATATTTACATTTATAATTAAATACATAATTTCGAATACTAGAAAATAAGAAATTATTACACTGTGATTTGAGTTTCATTCAGACGAGTCATTTTAATTCATTGTTTTTGCCTTTTTTTTAATTCGATGTGAATAGCAAATCCAGTTTGGGATTTGTACGCTTTTTAAAAATAATTATATTCTTTCATATTGCTATGGACATTGGAACTCATTTAAAGTTTTCATGAAGCAACAGGAACAAGTAATTAAAATGCTCTTTATTTGAAATTAATTGAAATACCTTATCCAAATTATACATTGATTTGGAAAGCTTCCCGAGTCAGTTTAGACAGCCCTCTGTGTTTGTGCCCTTTTTCACAATCCGCTTCACTGAGATCTCTCGGATTTAAATCAGAGAATCTGCTTGGGGGATGAATTCGTTCACTGAAACTGGGCGTGTGCGAAATACTGAAAGTAGTTTCTTCATTATGGCTGGAGTAACCGCTGCTGCTACGCACATGTCTTTTGCTTAAAGGTGCAGCCTTTGATTTGGCCTTTCTTGAAGTGTACGGTTTTCTGTTCAAGCTTCCCGACGGAGGGGAAGTTTCTGAGGATGAACTCGAACCTTCGGCTCCTCCTAAAAGTTAGCAGAAAGCTCACGAATATTTCACGCTATTCTTCTAATGTTGAGCGGTGCATTAATAATGGAAGTTTACCTCGCATTCGATGCCTAAATGAAACTAATTCTTGACTAGCAGCTGCACCATCTCCTTCAGAATCACTACCCAGTGTATCATACTCTGAAATAGGCAGGTGTAGCGTTAAAATCTTCTTCACCTCGGAGTCAGTGCTGCCCAAGTTGTCTGATTCTGAAATATAATGCACTACGCCTTTGGTTTCGGTGGATTGAAATGATTTAATATTAATTCCACCTAATTTAAATGTGCAGCAGTGGCTCTTAACTTTTTTGAAATTCTATTACCTATTTTTGCTACTAAACTAAACGCTAAGTAACAATAAGGATGGCGCTATTTGTCCTAAATCTAAAACTAATTTATTTTTTATTTCTAATCTACTAATTAGAAGCCACTGATTTAATAATATTTACATATATAAATTGCACAAAAAAAATTAAAAAAGCAATGTAGCTTTGTTTTTAGAAATTTAATAGCATACCTTGACTTTCTGAGTGAGGATCGCGCAGTCTTCCACCTTTTCTCCTAACTTTAGTATATTCAGGTTCTTTATTCTGAAACAAAAATTAATGAATAAATAGTTGAGAATAAAAAAAAAATTGTTATGTTGAGTAGTGTTTGTAATTAAGCGTTATGTAACGATTTCTGTGTTAAATTGTTAAGTGTTAAGTATTTTAATGTTTTGTCATATAGCAAATCTATAAACGAGCGATTCCATGAGAAAAACTATATAATTTAAAATTAATTCAAATTGCATAAATAAACCTACTCAAAATAACTGCAAATGAAATTATAAAAAAATATACTATATTTCAAATTAAAATAAAGGAACTGAAAATGTAACTTACATGTCCTAACTTAAACTTATCAATAGGAGGTGGTTTAACATCATGATAAACAAAAGACCCCCGTACCGAGTGGTACGGGCCGCTATAAATGTTTCCGCTGTAGGAACTCTCACTATACGTTGGTTTCGACAGTTGAAAAGTTGCATATGGACAGATATCTTCAATATAGTCTGCAGAATCAGACTTATAAGTATCTGCATCGATCGCAATGGGTTGTTGTGGTCTTCCAACGCGCACAGCCAGATATTGTTGATCTCGATTTTGTTTATTTTGTATTTGAGCAATGGATGGCGATTCGCCCATCGAATTCCTCTGAGCTCTTTCTTGCCGAATTTCTACGGAAACTGAATTAATGTTGCGATTTTCTAAAGCAAGAAAACTTACTTCTCCTCCAAAATAACGTCGCAAAAAGACCTAATAAAATTAACAAAGAAAGCACTATTGGTATTATGACCCTCGTGTTTGCGTAGAACGGTTGATCCCCTGAGTGAGATACAGGCGGTGATAATTCTGGAACAACTACATAAAATCTGGATGAGTTATTTTGTTAACCTTTTCGTTAAACACTTACCTCCCATTAGAGTTAAAGTGG
Source organism: Sinopyrophorus schimmeli (assembly GCA_036325965.1). Taxonomy (NCBI): domain Eukaryota; kingdom Metazoa; phylum Arthropoda; class Insecta; order Coleoptera; family Elateridae; genus Sinopyrophorus; species Sinopyrophorus schimmeli. The sequence goes on from JARFIZ010000110.1 coordinate 1,046,019, forward strand.
TAAAATTGTAAATAGCAACTGTTTCACCTGCGTTATTATTTGCGGTAACTTTGAGCTGATAATCGGTGGCGGGCCATAATTCTGTTACACTATAAATTCTTTCCGTTGGTTTGACATGATTCGAAGCCATTATCCATACTGATTGATGTTTTTTCTTATACTCTATCATAAAATATAAAATTCCACAACCTCCATCCCCCCAGGAATCGAGCCACACCGTCACCACAGTTGCATTCATCGTCAACATTTGTGATTGTTTGGGTTTTACAGGAGCTATAAATTTTCTATAGTAAGAGGTTTATATTTTTAAAGGATTTCGAACGAAATTTATGTACCTGTGCCTTTAGTGTGGTCGGTTATTACGTCACAGGGGTGTCCGGTCCCGATGCGATTGAAGGCAGTGATATATAAAAGGTACTTTGTACCGCACCATAAATTTCTTAACATATGTTCATCAGTCCTTGCAGAAATTTGGAGTTCTTCCCAATCCCCGTGATCCCTTTTGTAATTTATTACGTAGCCAAGTATGGGAGAACCTCCATTTTTCTGATCAGTCCACCGTAAATGTAAACTATCTGTAAATTGTGCTACAACGGATAACAAAGGCGGTTCTGGAGGAACTAAAACTTTCAAACTGTAAATTATGTCGTCTTTTCCATGTTGATTTTCAACACTGCAAGAATAGTTTGCCTGATCTATGCTTTGGACGTCTTTCAGTTGTAAAGTAGCGTCGGGCAAAATTGATCTGCGACCTCCTACTTCTAATGATAATTCATTTAAATGCCATACGGGCACAGGAAGAGGTTCGCCTACTCGTTTGCAATGTAGGGAAACGGTTTGCTTCCAGGCACTTACAACTTCTCTTCCAAATGATGCTATTCGTGCAGGTATCACTTTTGACGGTATTACGGTTACGACCCGTGTGCTTTCGCCTCTCCTACCTATTTTTTTTAATGGTGTTTAGATCATTTGTATACAATTAAAATTTGAATTTACCTTTGTGGAAGCAGTAATCCAAAATTGATAAGTGGCGCTTTCCTGCGTTCTACTGACTTCGTGCGTTTCGACCATAGGACTTAAGACTTTCTTATGAGTGCCTGCTTCTCGACCATCTTCCAAGCTGCTCATATAAAATGTGTATCCAACTAATGGCCCGTTGTTATGTTTCGGAGGAAGCCAAGAAACTAATATTTTATTGGGAGCGCTTAGGATTGCTTTAATGTCTTCAGGTGCCGAGGGTGCTATTAATTTGATGAATTAGTGTTTGCTTATTAAAGATTTAAATTATTACCGTCCTCTTCTGTGTGGCAGTATACGGGTTCTGATCGTACGCCATCCCCGCTTGACGTGTAAGCTAGCACTGTTATACTATAATTTGTGTATTTACGAAGCCCTGTTATTGTTGTGCGTAATTGTTGAATTACTTTGTTTGTTGATCATCTTTATCTAAAAAAAGTTGCATTAAAGTAGTAATCTTAGGCTCGATAAAGTACAGGGGAATCAAAAAGTTAAGTGTACACAATTATTTCGATTATTATATCGTGAAGACTAAATGATCAATTGTGATGCAGGTTTTGAAAGATATTAATGTACATCCTATAAGTAAGGTAAAAGACCCTGTTATTGACACTTACCCGGTTTCTGACACTTTCAACTTTACTTTGAATTAATAAAAAGAAAATTACCTCGAATTAATAAATTAATTTTTTTTAAATTTAAATAAATTCATCGTGTACCTATTTGATGACGATATCAGTTACAAAAATAACACACATAATAAAAAAAAAAATTTAAGCACAGAAGCACAGAAGCCATTTTTTAGTTATAGTCCAAGCAATTGACGGAAGAGCGTTCGACTATTGAATTAGTGATTTAATCATCATGTAAGTATAAAAATATTATAAAAAATATATGGTTCGATTAATAATTAATTATACTTTATTTTTAAATATTAAAACATCATTATATTTTATTATTAAAATAAGAGTGTCAATAACTAGGCTCAATTTTATAGGTATGTTACAGTTATTGACACTCAAATTCTAACCTATGTTTACATATTTGTTTTTATAATATTTAATTTTATTATTTTAATTATTTTTGTGTTGAAAAAATTAACATTTTATTTATAATAAATGATAGATTATAACAAATTATGTTTGATTATAATAAATTTAAATTTGATAGTGTATAACCTAATAAATGACGAATAATTTTGACATATGGAGTGTCAGAAACTAGGCAGATGACAGTGTCAGAAACTACAGCAATAAAAATTTTAAGTGTCAGAAACTGTGATTCAAACATTATTTTTAAAAATATTAATTTAAATTATTAATCGGCTTCAAATAATTATTTTACGCATATGACCTTTTTTAGAAATCGTAAACTTATATATGAAAAAAAAAATTATTTAAATTAAATTTTTTATAAGTTATCCTGTTATAACCTCAGCTGTCACTCTTAAAGTATCAATAACTGGGCCTTTTACCTTATACGATTATAGATTTTTCTGTTAAAGTACCTAGAGTAATTATTAAGTTATAATTTAAAAAGACTTAAAAGTTTTGTACCTATAGCGTATGTAACATTTATAAAAGTGATAACTTTATTTGTAATTATTGGGTGGCTCAGAAAGTCATTTCGATTTTTCAACGAATATTTGAATTTGTTGTTTTTAGCCAGTCAACATCATTCTAAACTATATTGTTATTATATATCTATATGTATGTGTTTTGAAAGCAGATATTTTAAGGTTTATTTTTATATATTTTTTTATTTTGTTCAGTTGATTCTTCACATATTAGTTTTAGTGCTTCTATTAGCCAAAGAGTAAAATTGGTTTACAAAATTTTGTACTGGAAATTCTAACATTTAATAGAAATTATGTTCTGAAGTTTAGTTCAAGCCGATGAACACGAAATAAATGTGTCGGTTGAATCAAACAGTCAAATAACAACAGTAGAATGTGGTACGAGATTCAATTTGTCTAACCAATTTGACAATGCATGATTACGTGAAACAACTTGGTTTGTTTGAAAGCCCGATATTTCGGTTCTACAAGTTCCCAAAAAGCAGAGTAGCTCCGTCACATCGATGTCTGCATTTCTTAGTCTTAAAAATTATTAATTTCTGATCCGGGTAAATAGTACAATTGTTGGCCAGTCGACAATGATTAGCCCCATTTAGAAAACTATACTTATAATAATAAATCTAAGTATATTTCAACAAGAACAACAGATGGCAGGTGGACTAGGAAGGTCACCGAATGGAGACCGCGCCAAGGAGGAAGAAGTCGCGGCAGGCCCAGGATTTGATGGAAAGATGATTTAGAAAAAATAGCTGGAAAACTATGGTCCCGACAAGACGCGGAGCGTATAACCTGGAAGGAGCTTGAGGAGGCGTATATCCAGTAATGGATTAGATAGCTGCAACATGATGATCATGATGATATTTCCTAAAAAGTTTCGAATTTTGAAATACGAGGTTTTGACTTCTTAAATATCATAAAGTTAATTATTAAATTCATATTTAAATTGTTTTTTTAAAAATAAGTATACAAAATTATAATTATCTTTTGTTTGGTACGTGGGAAATAAAATAATTTTTTTTTAATAAATGGTTCGTTTTTTTTTGCTAATTTACTATATCTTATTTTAATTAGAAAATATTGGCCGATCACTGTAAATTCACTGGTCAATTACTATACATATTTATATGGCCAATAACTATGTTTTTTAATAAAAGGGCCAATCACTGTACTGTTTACCCCTCATAATCAAACTTGACTCTACAAAATTTATTGTTTACAACAATGTTGAACGTAAGTAATTACGTAGCAACAAAGATGAGCTGACCCAAAAACCGATATTGATAAAAAAATAATGCTCCATGTTTGGTGCCATTTTTAATTCTCTGCTTTTTCTGCTTTTACCTGTTTATAACATTAATTTGGAAGTGTACTTATTACTAATTAAACAAATTGAGTGATTTTTTAAGCAAAGAAGATCACAATTAGTTAACAGAATAGTTGGAGTATTTTACCTAAGGTGTTACCATAATAATGCCAGACCACCTCATATACGCTTGATACCTCGCGAGAACTATCTGTGCTGCTATTGATAGATTATATTTTTCATATCTGCTACTCTCCGATAAATTATATATTTTGATCTTTACAGAATTGTTTAGAGAGCAAAATAATATGCCAAAAATCACATTATTCAGTTTTTTGCAAATAAAGATCGAAAGTTCTAGGTGGATAGAACTTTGATACTAGCAGAAACCTGATAAAATGCTTTGACCAAAATAATCAATACACCCATACCTCGCTTTACGGCCTAGACACGTTCAACGAAACTTGACCGCAAAGCGAAAAGCCGTATAAAGAATCAATTATTGCTCTTGCGCAAGATTTGCAACATGTAGATATATCGACATCGAAAAAAAGTTTTTTTTGCCGTTATAGCGAAACATTTTAGGCCGTAAATCGAAAACGTGCCTTAATTGAAGAGGGCCGTTATAGCGAAATGCCGTTTAAAGAGCGGCCGTATACCGAGGTATGGGTGTATATAATTTAACATAATATTGATATAGATAGGTTCTATAAAAAACAAATTTAATTTTTATGAAGAAAACTGAAAATACGTTCCGAGCTACCCAATATCTTAGCTTTTCAAGGACGACTTTGTTTCCACTTCGTGAGAATTAAGATATAACTTCGATAAATACGCAGTGGCAAAATAAATTAACTTCCGAGCATAGTTTGCATGACATTTACTACGTTTCCACAGTTATTCAATACGGATTGAATACGAATTTGCGATCCAATAAGTACGTGTTTCCATAAATAGTTTTGAATACGAATTGAATACATTTACGATACAGCAATCAGCTGTTTTTGGAAAACTTATTTTCTAGGTTAATACGTAGAGCAGGTTCGAAATAAAATTGTGTTGTTTATTTTATTGCGTGCTATAATTCTATTAAATTTCATGACAATTTAATATAAAAGTGTATATATTTTAAATTATCATTAAAAAACGCGAGTGATCTCCAATTGCGCATGCACGATCGCGAGTTACGGGTTTCCATGGAACTCAATACGTTGAAATTCAGATACGATCCTAAAATTTACCGTATCGTATTTGAATCGAAATCGTGTTCAATACGTATTGAATCAGGGTTTCCATGACCACTTTTCACCCGACAACAGTATTGAATCCGTATTCAACCCGTATTGAATGACTGTGGAAACGTAGTAATTACTACCTTAATGTATTTTATAAAATGTTAAATATATTTGTTATAAGGAAAATAAAAATGTAAGTTGATAAAATTTGTTACGTACCAAGCCATTCGCTAACACAGTGATAAGTAACTTTATAACCCTGAATAATTCCATTTTGTCCTTCAGGAGGTGGAGGTTCCCACGATATGTGTAAACTTTGTGCACTTAAAACTGAACATTGAACCTTATCTGGTGGCATTGTGGGCGCATCTTCTAAAGTTCTTATTGTGATCGCTTCGCTTGCCGGCCCCGATCCTCGACTATTATAAGCCTAAATTAGAACAAAACTAACAAGTGATTTATCATCAGTTAGCTGTTGGAAATCGACCACCATTTACCTGCACTATGATGTTATAAATCGCATATTTCGACAATCCTTGCAGAGTGGCTTCCCCGCCGAAATGCTGACGCACCTCTACGCTCTTGAAGATGTAGCTTTGAGTCGGCATTATTGAATCTGCTGGCAATTCCTGATAGCCCACATGATAACCGAGCAGATTCCCGTTCCAAGTTTCCCTGGGCGGAGGTTCCCAAATTACTAATAATTCCGTTGAACTTTTTGCTTCGGCCCTTATATCTAATGGAGCACCACTCGGAACTGATTCGATAAAAATAATTAATTTTGTATCGGATTTGGAACGCGCTATTTACCTTCTTCCAATGTGCTCACTTGTATTGTTTGACTTGGTTCACTTAGACCTAAACGATTTTCAGCTAAAATTCTGATATGATAAACTTGAGCGGGACGCAAATTTTGCAGAGTTGAGCTTTCATGCGAGCCAGGTACTATTTGTTTTAACGGCTGATTCGGCCACGGATCTAATTGGAGGGGCAAAACAGAACGAAACGAATAAATTAGATCAGTGATTCTCAACCACTGTGCCGCGGCACTTTAGTGTGCCGCCAAATTTTAGATATATAGTAAAACCTCAATTATCCGGACCTCAGTTATACTTGCGAAAATTAAACCTCGGTATTTCTTACTAAATATTTTATTTTTTATTTCGCACTAAACAGTGTTTTTTTGCTTTGTTGATTTTAAGATAATGTGCGACTTTTTTATTTAGTGATTAACATTTGTTGCGTTTTTTGTAAACATATACCTAACAATTTGACCAAGTTTTTTCTTGTTAAAACGAGCCGCTTCGTAATTGTGCTTAAAACCGAGTGTGCACATTCGAGCTCAAAGTGGCACATTCCGATCTCGGGAAAATGAAGCGCGCCGCTCCGCGTCGCGCTTCATTTGCCTCCCTCGCTCGGAAATGTGCCACTTTTCGCTCGAATGCGCACATCTTCGCATTAATTGGATTTGCCTATATTATTATTATTTTATTCTTCAATTCAAAAAATTAAAAGTCGAATAAATTAGATCTATTTTTTGTTTGAAAAAGGTTAGATATTTTATTCCTTTTGATAAGTTATCATGGTGCTCTTCCGCACGCCTAATTGTGGAGAGCTTGATAAAAATATTTCCAGGTGTACTTTCGAATGTTTACTAATTCGCATTTTTGATTAATTAAAATTGTATATGAGTCAAATTTTCTGAAGTGGGCCACTAAAAATCAACTAGTTGATTTTAATATCATCTTTTGCAGATTGTTGAATGTTTATATGTCAAAATTAATGTCTCCAAATATTTTTGGGTTATTTTCATTTTTGTAAAAATTATAAACAAATTAGTTTTAAGGCACATTTTGTATAGGGGAGAGGTGCTGCAATTGTAACAAGGAGGAATTGTAACACTCAGCAAAAAAATATTAAAAAAACTAAAAATTATTATTATATTTTTTTTTATCCATCCGCAATGATAATTCATTCACGGGATAAAAGTTTCAGCTATCAATCTTGTTCCAATATGAAAATATTTAGAATTGTTAAAAATACGCGTGAAAACTTTTTTTTGTACGGTTCACAACTTTTTTAATAACAATCTTATTTTTTGATATTATGATGTGGGACTTGTATTAATACTTTAATAGACATATTAAGAATAACATACGATAGAGTTTGACATTGTTTTACCCATTTTTGTTATTGTATTTCAACTTTTAATAACAATTCAGCGTGAGCGTCAATTGTAACACCTGAACAAGTAGCAATTGTAACACTCACAGCCATCCATAGAATCTGCGCACACTCGATGCGCGACACATTGTGTATGTTGACAGTAAACAAGGTAATTTATAAGTGCAATAAAAAGCTGAATTTAATTTATTTTTTGTTATTGACACTATTCGGCGTGAACATTTTAGTAAGTAAATACGTTACGGCATCATTATTATGCAATAAAAATTTTTATAAAGTGTTCAAATATGTTTGTTTTATTTATTTTTGATATTATAACCTTACTTTTTTACCATCAATATTTCTATCTGACAGATTCAATGTAAAATGGGTAAATTTAGACCTCGAAAAACCAATAGAGGCGAAATTTCGGAGGAACTTCTGATATTAAAAATAGTTGTACGAAGCGTTCAAAAAAAAAAGTTATACCAAAGAGAATAAAAATAGTGACTTAAAAACTTTATATACCGAAGAAATGGTACCAAAACGGAGATCTATGAGAAAAAATAATAATTAATATTTGAAAGTTAATTATTTTCTCAGTTTCAAACTGATTTAAAAAAATATTAACTGTTGGATTATTTTATTCATTAACTATTTATAAATTTTTAATAAATTAAATTAAAGATCAAAGTGTATGTGATACTATAAGTTTAAATACTTGATATTATGAGTTGAATAAGTGTATTAAGATCAAATAATAAAAGCAATTTGATTAAAAATTACATTTTCGTTCCATGTGACAATTGCACCCTATGCGCGCCGCCATGTTGAACCCTGACTTTAGTTAAATAAATTGATTTTTTAATTAGTTATTATTAATTTTTTATTATTTAACTAAGTCAGTTAGATAATAGATACTATAAACTAACTTTCTGGAAGTTTTTAAGTTTAATATCATGATAAAAACAAAAAGAATAAAAAAAATAAATTTTTTTGTTACAATTGCAGCACCTCTCCCCTACACTGTTGTAATGAGACTTAATTTATGGATTAATTCAATTTTTCAATATAAAAAAATATTTATATGCTACATAGGGGGTGCATCAAAATTTTAGAATGACTTTGGTGGGGTATGTTAAAAAAGAGGTTGGGAAATAAGAGTCAAAATTCGGAAAAAGTTAAAATATTGTTTTTTCATGTACGATGAAGTCTCCCATCTAGTCTAGTTTAAAAGTACTTAATTAGAAATGTGGTTTTTGGTAAAAATACCCTACTGTAATTTTTAATTAAAAAAAAAGCGAGAAGTTTTACATTTAGTTCAGTTTGATTTAATTAATATTATTTGTAAGAGAGAAGAATAAGATAGCCAAATTCAATTATTAAGGAGTATGTGCACTTTCAAGCGAAAACTTTTTCCGAATAAGAAATCTGAATTTGAAGAATTTGTTATTAATATAGTCGAATCCAATTAACACGAAGATATGCGCATTCGAGCGAAAAGTGGCATTTTTCCGAGATCGGAATGTGCCACTTTGAGCTCGAATGTGCACACTCCGCTTTTCGCGACGATTAACAATGATCAATTTACTTTATAAAATTTCAAGTACAGTCAAACCTCGATAAGTCGAAGTTGAAGGGAAACTAAATATAATTCGAGTTATCAAAAATTCGAGTTATCGATATAAAAATATTAAAAATGAAATATCCAAGTCTTAGGGAAACAGGTTCGAGTTATCAAAAATTCGGCTTATCGAGGTTCGACTTATGGAGGTTTGACTGTAATTCTAAAACCGCAGCTGCGCTCTCGAAATGTTTCCTTTGGGCTTCGCGTGTTTTTCATAATTTTTTACTTTTTTCATTGCGAAATTGCCGTGAAATTAATTTTTATTTAAATACGGAGGCAAGAATGAAATTCTTGTTAGGATTTTTTAATATTCGATATCGTAATTGACAATCATTTGAAAACGGGACATTTTGGCCTCTCGAATGATTGCTTGGGGAAAACGGGACAAATGATCTGAAAACGGAACAATCCCATTCAAAACAGGAAGTATGGTCACATATATAGCTAAAAATCGTTTTTTTATACATTCAATTAATCGAATTTTCGATTATCCGAATGAGCTGCAACAATAATTAGTCCAGATAACCGAGTTTCCACTGTATAATTATGTTAATGTTATTAAATAACTATTTTACGCAGTGTGTTATAGATATGTACACTGTAAAACATTTTGGTGTAAAGTTGGATCCGGCGACTTTTACATCGTCGTGTAAGTGTAAAATTTTGGTGTAAAATTTTCTTCGTGTAAAATTTTTACTTGAGTAAATTTTACACGGTGTCATTTACTGTTTTACACCATTCCGTGTTATTTATGAGCCTGAAACTACACAATCAATTTATATTTATTGATAAAAAATTATCATGAACTGCATTTACACGCAGGATGGTGTAAAATTCAAGATTCACACCGTTCAGAATTTTATACTACACTTAGTGCGATTTTTACACCGTCCGTGTTAAAAATTTTTACACCGAACCATTTACACCACACTGAGTCCAAAAATTTTTTTACAGTGTAAATAATTTTTAAACATCTTTTTCTTTGTGTGCCGCCAAAATTTAAAATCGTTAAAAGTGTGCCGCACCAAAAAAAAGGTCGAGAATCACCGAATTAGATCTTACAGAAACTAAGTTAGTTAGTAAAATTGGATTGAATAATTACCTAAGCCAAGTTTGTACTGTATTATATAATTATTAATAGGACTATTTCCTCGATACGGTTGACTCCAGGATAATCCGATAGTTCGAGACAATTGTTCGGTTACTCTGACGTTCTTCGGAGATTCGGGTATTTCTTGAACGATCAATTGAATATTCATTTCGTCGTGGCCGTACGCATTGGTGGCATGACAGGAGAACGTTCCCGAATCCTGTCTAATCGTTCTTTCGATTCCCAATTCCGAAACCATTCCTTCCGCAAGTTCCTGTTCCCTTATGCTGTACCTCTGGTCTCCCTCGTTAATGATGGGCTGTCCATCAATTTTCCACATTATTTCCATCGGCACGTCACCTGTTGCGGCACATTGTAAATGCGCTTGTTCGCCTTTCGCCACTTGCAATTCCTTATTTTTCTGGGGGAAGTGAGCGGGCGCTGAAATAATTTAAACGCGTCGATTATAAAATAAAGTTGGCAATTTAGTTACTCACCATTAACTTTCAGATAAATGACTTTACTTACGCCGGTGCCGATATTATTTTTTGCCTCGCATAAATAGTGACCTTCGTCATTCTTCGAAATGTGAACGAAACTTAAGGAACCGTTCTGATATTGATGAACGTTGGGTTCGAATAAAAAGTCTTTATATTCTCCGGGTTGCTCCCCTGCAAACGTGAGCGCTTACAATCGGAATTTGAGTCGCTTTTAATTAATTTTACCAACTGCTTTCTTCCAAGTGATTATTGGATTGGGATATCCAACGGATTGGCAGTGAAGTGTTGCTTCCTGTCCCGACGCTACGTTCGAGTCGGCCGGCTCGACGGTCCATCGAGGAGGCACTAAAATATTAATTTTACAGATACGTTATCTCCTCTTTAGAACGATATTTTTACCGTTAACCGTTAATGGAACAATATATTTAGCGGTGCCGGCTATATTGCTGGCAACGCAGGTGTAATTTCCGCTGTGACTCGAACTCACTTTCTCTATAATTAAAGACGAAGAGAACTCATCGATTCGCCTTACGTTTGTACCTTCGACCACATTATTTGCCACCGTTTTGCCATTTCGCTCCCAGCGGAAAGTAATCGGCAAATCTCCTTCCATAATTTGACACGTTATTGCGGCTCTCATTCCTTCTGTTAAAATATCGGTCATGGGATTTATGGGTATGATTTTTGGCGGAACTATAACACATTTAACAGAAAAATCATTAGCGGGAAAGGTCGTTGCCGGATTAACGTGGAAAAGTGCCCGTGAAGATATTTAGCTTAATTTTTTTCCTGTGATGTATTTTATTATTAGTAACAATTGTAGAAAATTTTAGGTCCCCGGCCTTTATGGATTTGAAATATAAAAATACTTTATGTTTTTAGAAATTTTTTTTTTCTTAGAAAAGACTTGACCGATCGATTTGTGCTTTGGACTAATCTATAACATATATTTTTTTCAAAGTTTGTTGTTTAGTATAACATAGTTCAATATTAAGAAAACCAAAGTGTACGTGCATTTTAACGCAAAGAAAATTTGGATACATATTGTTAACGTCACAATACATAATTACACTTAACTTATCGGCAATTAATTATTCAGTTAGCTATACATAAAAATAATAAATGTAACCTTTATAATTATATAAAAAAAGTTCAATTTACAAAACAATGTAAAACATCGTTATCAACTAACACTTAATGTTTGTCTTGTGACGATACTGTAATTTTCTTTTTACCTTTAGTTCTGTTCAAATGGGTTCTACAAAAATCACACTGCCGGTTAATAATTGTATCTTCGAAGGCATAACTATCGATGATTTAAAATTCACGTTAAATTAAATAAAAGGTGCTTAGTTAATTACTTGATTAACAATAACAAATCATTAGTGGCGGAAATCGTGCCCCCCATTCCCAATAAGGGTTTTTTATTTTTTGGATTAAATTTAAAAAATTTTAGAAAAAATTTTTCCCGTTTTATTTTTGAATTATAAAAATTTTGTTTTTAAAAAATTTTTTAGAAAAGGATATTTTTTGGTTGTAATTGTTATTGTAAAAAAAAATTTTTTATTTTTAAAAAGGTATTTTATATAAATTTAATTTTAAAGGTTTTTAAATTGATTTTAAACCACATTTTCAACTAATACTTTTAATAATTATAATTATATTTTTCAAAGTATTGAATTTGGTATAATATTTAACTATTTCAGAAAACCAAAATTGAGTACGTGATCTATTAACGGCAAAGAAAATTTGGATACATATTGTTAACGTCACATACATATTTACAATTAATCGGCATTAATTATTCAGTCAGCTATAATAATAATCAATAAATGTTAACTTATAATTATTAAACAAAAGTCCAATTTACAAAACAATGTAAAACATCGTTATCAACTAACATTAATGTTTGCTTCCAGTGACATTAAAATTTCAAAAATTCACAATTCAATTTAATTATACTCTAAATTCACAACACTGTTAACTTTCAATTTTGCGATATATTATTTTCATTATTGAATTTCTCAATTAAAAATTCTTAAATTTTAAAAGTTCCAGCGTATTTTACTGAAAATAACTCATGGTAGAGATTATACTACCAGTAATTATTTTTGGCACGTCATGTCAATTGATGTTGCTGCAATTATCCATGTATTATACAATTTGTCATATATACGTAGTTATGCTTAATCTAATTGTATCTTTTTATTATGAAAATAGAAGTTTTATCAGACTCTATGGTATCTGAATGATCTTTATACTTAATATAAATTATAGGCATGTTTTCATAAATGCATACAGTAAATCAATTGATCAATAAACGTTAAATTTAATAATGGTGTTTCAAGATTTGAACCAACTTTTTATTTTAAATGACACATATTTGGATTTGTACATTAATAGATTATCTTAACCAATATTAAAAGTAATTTTTCTTTTTTAAATTGCCATGTTATAAGATAATTTGAAAGAATACATTGAATGTTTATTTTCTCTACTTTATTTTGACAAAAATTTTAGTTAATCATAGCAGACAGTAGTACTTTTAACTTTGACGCATTGCAAATATAACATATTATTTTTAGAAAATTATAAACAAATATATTTAATTATTTCATTATGAAAATTAACGTTAAATTCATTTAATTAACAAATATTTTTTTTGAAATTAATCTTTTACTTTTCTTATATATTTTATATCAAATCTTAATTTTATATTTTTGTCCTGTTTTTTTCGTATTTACCCGGCAAAATTTGATCCGTTAATACAAACGAAAATATCAGGTTTTATAAAAAAACGAAACGCGTATCAAGTCAATTAATAACTTAAATACCGAGCCTTTTAAAACTGAATTTTCTTTGCGCGACGCGAAATGTTGGTGCAGTGGGTTTTTCAAGGTGATTGTGTCTCTCCTCAAATCAAATTTTAAATTATTTAAATTTTTTTGAATTTACTCCTAAATTCAACAAACTGTAATATTTTGTGATATATTATTAGTTCATTATTAACTTATGAATTATAAATTTTAAATTGAACGAAAATCTCTTTTCCCTATTTTTAAAATAACTATTAAGGAGATATCATAAGAAATAATTTGGATCTATAAATGTTTGTGCAAAGAATCCGATAATATCAAAATTCTTATGAAACTTTTAAATTATTTTGTTAATAGAATAGGAGTTTTGCAAGGTGATTGTGTCTCTCCTGGCAAATCGTAAAATTTATAAATTCACTTAATTTATTTGAATTTACTGCCTAAATTCAACAATACTGTAATAGTTATGATGTGATATATTATTAGTCATATAATTTGTCAATAAAATTTTTGTCCAAATCTCTCCTTTCCGTAATCTGGGAAAATCTTTAAATACTCACTGAGAAATAATTTGGTTAAATTTTGTAAATATCCCAAAAATAACTATAATTTTAAATTTTTGTAATAATAATTATTAGATTTTCTTTGTTTATAATCCCAAATTTTTACTGATTTTAATTTAATCAAAAGTAACTTGTTGTTTTTAATATGGTTTTTATAGGTAATATACAAATTATTCTAATTATCAATTTAAAGGCGTTAGTCTACCCTGGCCGATGTATTTGCCCTGGCCTTATAAAAAAGAACTAAATATGTATAAAGTGATTTGTGCCCTTACATGAATGTGTAGATAAAAGGAAAAAAAACAATTAAAGGCGTTATCAAAATGATTTGCCCTGGCTATGGTGTTAAAATTTGTGCCCTTATAATGTTAATAAAGGGACAAATTCGATATGTGTTAAATAAATCTTTGTCTTCGCATTTTCTATGGTTTCAAAGCCTCTTATCGTAGAATCACCCATTTATTACATTGTCTAAATATCAAGGAGTAGCAACATTTAGATACTTGTGCGGTAAAATATACTTTGATCCGGTTTTCTTAATATTGAATTTATATACCAAACAACAAACTTTGAAAAAAATATATGTTATAGATTAGTCCAAAGCACAAATTGATCACTCAAGTCGTTTATGAGAAAAAAATATTTTTAAAAACAAAAAGTATTTTTTTATTTAAAAACCATAGGGGCCGCGGACCTAAAATTTTCTACAATTGTTACTAATACTAAGATACATCAGAAAAAAAAATCAGCTAAATATCTTCAAGGGCATTTTTCCATGTTAATCCGGCAATGGCCTTTAATAGTTTTAAATAATACCATTGATTTGTATTTCTAAGTCTCGTCGTGCAGAATGCCTTTGACGATTTTGCGCTTGGCAAGTGTAAGTTCCAGCATCTTCGGCGCGCTGCGTTTGTTCAATAAGCAAGGTCCCATTTGTATAAACGCGTTGTCTCCTATTAATCGGCAAAAGTTGCCCATCCCTCTCCCACGATATCGATTCAATGGGATACCCGGCCACTGGACATTTAATAATCAGGCTCTTACCAGCAACTCCCGTAATTTTGGGCATTTCGCGGATAAAAGGAAGACCATAAACATTCACCCTTGCACTATGAGAAATTTTACCGATTGAATTGTGAGCGGTACAGGTGTACTCGCCACCATCCTCCGATTTTATATTACTAATGTTTACGTGACTGATTACGTCATCTTGAATGGTTACATATTGCCCTACAAGAAATCGTGGAGAATCCGGTATTGGAAACCCGTCCAAGGTCCAAGTAAACTGCGGCGGGGGATTACCCGAAGCGACGCATTTAAGCGAAACCGTAGGCCTGGTTGAAGAGTTTGCTCGGAAAACCAATAAATTAATTCTGGCCCGGCATCGCCCATATCTAATTCAGAAGTTGCTTGGGCCTGGTCCCAATTGTTGCTGATGAGGCACTGGTACATGCCCCGATCTTCTTTGGAAAGTTGGCGGATTGTTAGTCTCGGAGGATCGGCCATCATTTCAACTCTGCTATCAGGTGCGACAGGCTTTGAATTGTGAAGCCAATTAATTTGCGATATCGGATATCCTCCTATTATGCATTGAAAGCTGGCTTCTTTGCCAACGTCGACGATTTGTACTTGTGGTTGGACATGCACAGATAAAGGAGCAGTCACTTCTAAGGTTACTCGGACGCTTTCTTCGCCCGCCGAATTGTTTGCAAAGCAAATATAGACACCTCGATCGTCCAAACGGACCTAAACGTGAGGTAAATTTAGGTCAGCTTATAACTAAAATTAATAATTGTGTCTGCTCAGACACTATTATTAATTTTGGAGATTTGTGAAGTTGGTATTGAAATTGACCTTTTAATTGCTGGCGATTATTTTTTTCTTCTAATTTAATCTTGAATAGTCCAAAATGATTGATTAAAGCAAAGTTGTTCTAGGTCAAATGTTTCATTTTATAAAACATTTCTTTGAATATTTCTTTACGTTATTAACGATTTTATTATTATTTGTAAATTTAAATTAGTAATTCTTCTTAATTTTTTTTACATGTTAACGACTGTCCAATTGATTTTTACTCAAAACCTGCCCGGAATTACTGCAAGGAATGAAAAATGATAATTTATAAATCTTAGCCCCTATCCATGGCCGTAGCTAGGGGCAGACTAGGGCGCTTGCCCCAAGGACGTAGCTACGGTGGAGCAAAAAGGGGGAGCAAAAAATTATAAAAAAATAATGCTTGGGAAAAAATGGATTATTTAAAAATCTCCAATTAATGATTACATTTAAAAAATATAATAAAATAATTTTTAAAAACTAATAAACAAAACTTTATGTAAGTATTTAATTTAAGGTAAAATAATTTAAATTTATTAGTTAGGAGACATGATAATTTTATGCATGTGCTTTTATTGTCCCATTCCCCGATATTAACCCCTTGACATACAAAAAAAACCGAATTTGATGAGTCCGAAAAAAACGATTAATTTGGCTCAACTTAACTGTTATGAGCATAAAATAAACAATTAATAGTTTTAAAATATTTTGAAATATGTAGAGCAGTGTTTCCCAATCTTTTTAACATTCCCCACCTAAGTCATTCTAAAATTTTCATGCATATAATATGTATATAACATATAAATATTTTTTTATATTTAAAAATTGAATTATTCCATAAATTAAGCCTAATTACAACTTGTTCAAGACACAAGATTTAGGTTTTAGCAAGAAATCACTAGGAAATTATTAAGAAAAAAAAAACAATAAGTAAATTTTAAAAACAAACCAAAAAACATTTTTATATCGATAGCTCGAATTTTTGATAACGCGAATTATTTTTAGTTTCTCTTCAATTTCGACCTATCGAGGTTTGACTGTATTTAATTTTATAAATTTAATATTTCTGAACAATTAAGATAATTTATTTATTGAGTTTTCTCAATATTAATTTTATTTGCGTAAATTAATGATCTTCAAAGTTTTTTGAAAAACCGCAAATTCTGTATTTACTCTATTTGAGTTTTCTGAAAATACATAATGATTTTTTATATCAAAATTTGTGTTATACAAAAAAAATTGATAATTAAAAATTTCTAAAGTTCTTAAATATATTTTAAAAATTTTCCAAGTTATTAATTTATTTAATTTGAGTTGTCTAAAAACTTAAAATAATTTATTCTTCAAGTTTACTTTAATAATGTTGCTAAATGTTTAAAACTGAATATCATTCTATGTAAAAAAACAGGTGCATGTACGTATGTACGCACGTTTGAAGTAATACTTCTTTGGCGCGACTAAATTAAATATAACAACGCGCTATGTTGCGCTTGTGTATAGCTAGACCAATGGTTATCAAACTATATGTTACTGCGCACATGTCGTTTTATTTGAATACATTGCTATTTTTTTTTTAAATTCAAAAAGTAATTTAAACAAATTGAATAAATTCGAAGATATGCGCGTTCGAGCGAAAAGTGGCACATTTTCGAGCGAGGGAAGCATATGAAGCGCGACGCGGGCGGCGCGCTTCATTCCAGATCGGAAATGTGCCACTTTGAGCTCGAATGCGCACACTCGGCTTTAAGCACACTTTACAAAAATTAATTTACTCTCTGACAATTCGCAATTAAATATTGCAGAATTATATTAATAACAAAATTCCCAAATCGCCAATTTGATGCCTTTTAACAAAATTATTGTTGAAAACAAACGTTTTTCGGAACATAAAATTGAATACAGTTCTTGACGTCTTAGAGACGTCAAAATCTACAATGACACCCTAAACGATTGACGTCTCCTAGACGTCATTGTATGTCAAGGGGTTAATATAAATACATTTTTTGTATTCGATTATTTTTGCCTCTCCTGGACAAATCATGGCTATGCCGGTTCCATTTTTTTAAGTAAAAAATAGAAAATCAGTAAAATGGAAAATTTGTGAAGTTTTAAAAACGTTTTATATTAGTAAAAAAATTACTCAATTAGCGTTCTGATATTTAATAAATAGCAAAGGTAAATATTTATTGTTTTTTTCATTTTCTATTATTTTTGCAGAATGGAGAAAAGATAAAAACATTTTTTCATGTATGATTCTACAACTAAGAAAACAGTTTTTAAGTTGTGTTCTAATTCATTTCCATTTAAGCATCTTTTTGCTGAAATAAAGTATGTTTAAATTTCAGAAAAGCTTTCATTGTTTGTGATTCTTTGATTTTCAGCGAAGAATATTTATCTTAATTTTTTTTAAGTCGAATACTAAGTTAAGATTTATATATTACTTTGTTTAGATCACTTACAGTAATTTTGTAATAGTTTGTAGTGGTTTTGAGTAACAATAAATCGATCAATACAATACATTTTCTGTCAATTTTTTCCATTTCAACAAATATTATAATACAAAATTTAACATTTTGTAATATAAGACTTTAACTAAAAAATTGTAGATAATCGGTAGACCTATCATGTTTTTTTTGTTTTTTAAGAATTGTGAAAAGATTCCTTAATTTTTGAGCGTGGACGGTTGAGAATTTTGAAAAGGTATTTTTTTGGGAAAAAATGTTTCAAAAAAATATTTTTTTAGAAAGCAAATATATGAATTGCTAATTATGAAATTGATAAAAATAAACTTTTTCAAGAATGAATTCTGTATTTAAATTAGAGTTGCTGAACCGGGAATACTCGAGGCAAAGTTCCCGGGAATTTTCTAAACTGCAAACGGAGATGCAAAATATTCAATCTCCTACAAAAATAGTTCAACATAAATTAGTAAAGAAATAGTTTAATGTTTTTAACGAAACAGGAAAATGAACTAATAATTTAGATCTTGTATATAACTCATTCCTTTCCATAAAAACCAACAAGTACTAAATGTGACTATTTTTTACTAATTATTATTTTTTATAATTACATATTTTTATTCTTGTTAAAACTAACCCAGTTTTTTTTTTAATTTTGTGCAATGTAAAATATAGCGCAAAATAAAGAAATTGATTATAGAATAATGTATAAGTATTGTTATTATTCATTTTTTACATTATATTTTTAAATTTCTGAAATTGCGAAAATTCCCGGGAATGCCCTAAACAGTTGTCTCTGTCCAGGGAATCAAAAAATGTCGAGCTGAGCAACCTTAATTTAAATGCTATTCTAAGGCAATAAAAAACACTTACTAGGTATAAGAATAAAAAAAAAAAAATTAAAGAAAAGATTATCTTGTAACGTTCTCGTGACAAGTACACAACCGAGCAGTAGCTTTAATTAAATTTACAAGATGTTCAAAAGGAATTAGTTGTGAAACGGCATATTCAATAAAATTACCGAAGCGGATGCAGCAATTTAGACTAACAAACCTTCGATATTTTAAGCAACCCAGCTGATATTATTGAAATCCTTTCCCCTAAAGCAACAGGTACAGTTTGTCCTTGTACTTCTTTCTTCCAATAATATCCAGGTATAGGACGACCTTGAGCAACGCAAGGAAGCGTCACGTCCTCTCCGAGGACCACTCTGCGAGCGTTATATTTGTCCACCGTTATTCTTGGCTGAACATTTCCTTTTGGCTCCGTTATTATTACTCGTCCTGGATACGCACTCACTTGCACCTCCCCTAATAATAACATTTTGAATTAATCAACGGCAATGTCCAATACAAAATTTCGCATTACTACATCATGGAAAATTGTTTAACACTAGAACCGCGGAATCGGTCATTTTGACCGTTTCGCAATTTTATCGACTTGTCACTTCTTATTAGTTGAACATTTTTAGTTGATAATTACTGTCCATAATTGTTTTTCTTTTTAAATTGTATTTTTTTTACTTTAATAAAAGACACATATTTTTTTCTGTCCGGTTATTCATTTGATCGGTTCTATTGATAATTATTATTTAGAGCAGCAGAGAAATGCTTTATTACATAGAAAAAAGAAACCGGAAACAGTGCCTTATTATAACTAAAACTAAATAAAGTAGACCTTTTTGATCAAATGTCCAAATAATATTTATCAAAATTGGTTCAGTGGTTTAGGCGTGAAAAGGTAACAGACAGACGGACAGACGGACAGACGGACAGACAGACAGACGGACAGACAGACAGAGTTACTTTCTTTTATAATATTAGTTTGGAAAATTAAATTATTTTAGAAAATAATTTAAGTATTCATGCTTAAGGTGGAGAGTGCACATTCGAGCTCAAAGTGGCACATTCCGATCTCGGGAAAATAAAGCGCGCCGCTCGCGTCGCGCTTCATTTGCCTCCCTCGCTCGGAAATGTGCCACTTTTCGCTCGAACGTGCACATTCTCGTATTTATTGATTTGCCTTAATTAATCTTTTCACTTTCAAATCAAAACATTAAAAGTAAATATGAATTTTATGTTCAAGAAACGTATTTGCCATAGTAATGAGTGGAAGTGAGCGAAAAGATACGAGAATTTGGTAGGTGCGAGTGAAAGAAAACGATTAAATTATTTATTTAATTTTTTGAATAAGTTTTTAGCCTAATTTTGTGAATGGTGCTTAAAATTGAGTGTGCACATTCGAGCTCAAAGTGGCACATTCCGATCTCGGGAAAATGAAGCGCGCCGCTCCGCGTCGCGCTTCATTTGCCTCCCTCGCTCGGAAATGTGCCACTTTTCGCTCGAACGTGCACATTCTCGTATTTATTGATTTGCCTTAATTAATCTTTTCACTTTCAAATCAAAAAATTAAAAGTAAATATGAATTTTATGTTCAAGAAACGTATTTACCATAGTCATGAGTGGAAGTGAGCGAAAAGATACGAGAATTTGGTAGGTGCGAGTGAAAGAAAACGATTAAATTATTTATTTAATTTTTTGAATAAGTTTTTAGCCTAATTTTGTGAATGGTGCTTAAAATTGTGTGTGCACATTCGAGCTCAAAGTGGCACATTCCGATCTCGGGAAAATGAAGTGCGCCGCTCCGCGTCGCGCTTCATTTGCCTCCCTCGCTCGAAAATGTGCCACTTTTCGCTCGAATGCGCACATCCTCTTATTTATTAGATTTTTAAATAAATCTTTGGTACTTGTGCCTTGGAATGAAACAATTTTGAATTTATGCGCGTCAACGAAAGTTTTATCGATTTTATGGCTCGGATATTGTAAGTCAGTGAAATACAGCTGTATTTTGAGTTTAACCTAAAAAGTTGATTTTGAAAGTATAAGGTATGTATTATTTTGTTTCATTAAAGAATTACTTTATCTTCACACGTATTAATATTGAAGAGATCAATTTTAAATAAAATTTACTAATATTATGTTACGTTAATTTTAGATAAACAGCGATACTTCCAAGTTATAAACTCCTACAATAATTCTGGCAATTTTATGTATCATTCATCTGAATCAGATCGTGAAGAATATTACTAATTAAACAAGTTGTAGTAGAAAAATCTGCATCCTATTAATTAAAGAAGACTACAGGTAAAACGTCACATTCTCTATTTATTAGATTTTTAAATAAATCTTTGGTACTTGTGCCTTGGAATGAAACAATTTTGAATTTATGCGCGTCAACGAAAGTTTTATCGATTTTATGGCTCGGATATTGTAAGTCAGTGAAATACAGCTGTATTTTGAGTTTAACCTAAAAAGTTGATTTTGAAAGTATAAGGTATGTATTATTTTGTTTCATTAAAGAATTACTTTATCTTCACACGTATTAATATTGAAGAGATCAATTTTAAATAAAATTTACTAATATTATGTTACGTTAATTTTAGATAAACAGCGATACTTCCAAGTTATAAACTCCTACAATAATTCTGGCAATTTTTATGTATCATTCATCTGAATCAGATCGTGAAAGAATATTACTAATTAAACAAGTTGTAGTAGAAAAATCTGCATCCTATTAATTAAAGAAGACTACAGGTAAAACGTTACACTAATTATGATGAAATTTGAGTATATATGTATATTTTAAAAACCACAATAATATATGACAAGTATATTGCAGGAATATCTTTTTGGATTAAAAAGGATGGACCAAGAAGGTATTTACAAATCAAAGACTAGATTGAAATGGCCAAGAAATAATTATAGCAAAAGTATGAAGGCAGAAAGGCAGGCCACAAAGAATATAGATTGGGAGCCTATGACGACTAAGAACATTTATATACTTATTTCAACAAAATATAATTATGAATTTAGAGTTGTTAAAAGTGCATAACTCAAATCATTGAAAATTGAATTGCGCGCTTATAATAAAAGAGGTGGCATTAAAAAATAGAATATATGTAACTACTTCTATTGAGGTGTATTTTGGGTAGCATATACTCACAAAATTTTACAATACAGCATCATCTAACACGTATTATTTGTAAACAAATAGAATCGTTGACTACTTTATTGGTCAACTGGTAGTAGGAGTTGCCGAAACGAGAAATTGAGAAGCGCGCGAATGCGCGTTTAATGAATAATTGCAAGGCACAAGTATCAAATCTTTTTTTTTCAAATCAAACAAATAAATTTCAATCAATTTTGATTCTATATTCGGCGAAAGTTATGGCATTTATTGTTTCTAAAAACTGTTCAAAAGCATTAAATGTGTTGCAATCAATATTTAATTGTTAAAAGACCAATTTTTCTTAAAGGTCTAATTGACCGGTAACAGCGGTTGTAGTAAGTTCAAAATTGCCGCGGTTCTAGTGTTAAGTCCATGGCGTTCCCTTTTGTAAAGTCACCAATAAATTGAACATATAAATACGTGTGAGTTCAATAAATTTTACGAGTCCCTTTCATAGAATCGGACATAAAGTCCCCGTTTCGCTTCTGTGTGCGCGATTTATGCCATCAAACAATTTATTCAAAAGAATTAAAATGAAAATAAAAGTCTGAAAAACGAATTGATGTGGGCGCAATGTTAAAGGAAACTAAACATCTATAGATTTTCGTTCTAGCGAAAGGAATGATTGTAATTCTCCATTATCCTTTTAAGAATAGTTGCGATTTCAATTGAATGGCTTTTAGAGAAGTTAATTGCCCTAAAATTTTAATAACAATACATCTCTAACGCTCGGCAAACAAAATAAAACTGGAAGAAATGCAAATACTTGCTTGCCGAGAATAAATTTGAAGTTTGGAAGTTAAAAGCTTTGAAATTCAATTTGCTTTTAGAAAGTTTTGAAACTAGCGGTTAAGCAACTTACCAGTTAATCGATTTACAGTTCTGCATGTGTAATTTTTGTACGAGTCGCTGGGAGTGACGTTGCTAATGTATAGGTCTCCATTTGCCAGAACGACGTATTTTCCTCCGATGTCTGTATTTGGGTATATGTTGACCGTTCCGTCTTGAACCCAAGAAGTAACCATAACATATTCCGCTACGTAACTTGATATCTTGCATTTTAAAACTGCCGTATTTCCGATTATGACATATCCATCGTACACTTGAACGTCGTATTTCTGCTTTACTACTATAAAAAGAAATTGAAAAAATTAGAAAATGCTTCAGATTTGAAATCTTATTAAAGAGATATTTAACACTATGTTGGTCGCGTGCTTGTGCCCGCCTTCGTTGATCGAATCGCGGGGAAACGCCGCAATGATGATTTTCTTACAACGTTGCCAAGCTTATTTTTAATTATTTGTCTAAAATATTAAAAATTGTTTCGTAT
Source organism: Sinopyrophorus schimmeli (assembly GCA_036325965.1). Lineage (NCBI taxonomy): Eukaryota > Metazoa > Arthropoda > Insecta > Coleoptera > Elateridae > Sinopyrophorus > Sinopyrophorus schimmeli. The sequence goes on from JARFIZ010000110.1 coordinate 1,069,539, forward strand.
TGCACTGATAGCCGGTTTATTTGTTTAATGGATCATGGGCACCATACGTACAACTCAGCTGACAACAACCATATTGGTTTTATTCAATTCACTTTCGTAAATCTATCTAGTTTGGTAGTGCTAGCGGGAAAATGCCGGAACACCACGATTTTTCAATATTTATTATTTAATATCTAATTAATGTAAATAATTATATATTTAAAAATCATTTTAGGGAATTCTAAAAGGACGAAAGAAGGAATAGCTCAATTGTCGAAGCAATATTTTTGGTTATATTACTGACGAAATTGCGTATAGCAGGATCAACGAAGGATTAAGCACTATTTTCTTAAGTATATGGCAATAATGTCAGTGTGCTCGATAGTATTGAGAAATACATTTAGGTTTCTTTTTATGCGGTAGGTACAAGATTATGATAAATCATAATTAATAATTTAAACTAAATTAGCTCATAAAAATATTTTAATAGTATAATAATCACACAAGTTAGAATATAAAATGAATTTTACCGCTGTAAAAAAAAAATTACCATTTGCAGTTATTATTACGGAACAACAAGTAAAATTGAAAATAAAAAATACTATGAAGTAGCAGTTGATCGTAAAACCTTTATTTTTAAAAACAACCTGAAAATGTCTTGCAATAAGATTTACTAAAATTTGACCTAATTCCAAAAGAATATTTGCCCAAAGCATTAGAGATAGTTCTTCGAGTTAAATTGCCTCAGTTCTTTATTTTGATTTATCGTAGTTTACAATCTAATATATTTTAGCGACAATAAAAGCAATGAAATTGTTCAGTACTGTACTGTTAAAAATTTCTATTGTAATTTTACAAAACATTTTTACTGCAATTGTTTTGTAAAATTACACACTATTAGAAATTTTCTTGGTAATTTTACTTCATAACTTATACCAACTTGGTTTGGAAATATTTCAACACATTTGTGGTAATATTACTAAACATTTATAGAAAATTTGTTCATTATTAAACCTTTTAGTAATTTTTTGTATTTATTATATGTTGGTTCTCAGAATTACCGACAAAAGTCAAAGCGAAAATAGTTATAATAAAAAAGAAATTGTAAAGAAAAATAGGTAAAGTAGAGATGTATTTATATAGAGTCGTCTTGGATGTAAGTGGCGAATTATATCCAGCGGTCATCTACCGGTAGTGTATTTAACTAACGCTGGAGGGGATGTGCCCAGTTTCTAGTTTCCTACGGAAGTGGTCACGCTACAATTATTAATTAAAAATTAATGAAAATTTTATAAAATTGCAATGTTGAAATATACATTTACAAGAAACGTTGTAAAAAAATATAATTTGTACGTTTCAAGCTATATTCTTGTAATTTAAATTACAATATTGTTTTATGATTTTAATAATCATTGTAGTAAGTCGAATCACAAACATATGTAGTTAAATAATTTTACAAAAAAAGCGATGAGCTTTTTTTGTAAAATTATTGTACTTTATTGAGTCTTTACAAATTGCATCTTATTTTAAATAAAAATTAGTAAAATTACAACTCATTTCAGTAATTTTACTATTGGGTAGAGTGGGCCAAGTTAACGACCTTAAGAAAAAAATAACCCTTTCCAGAAAAATATTCATATTAATAAAAAAATATACATATATAAAAAACAAGTAATTGTTGCCTAAAGAATAACAAAGTTCTAAAGTAATATAGATTAAATATAATATATAAAAAAATTATTATATTTTTTAGAAACATTTTTGCTCCATCTATGGGGCAAAATGACGTACTACATGGGGCACAATGATGTACCATATGAGGCAAGAATACACCTCTAGTTTTTGTGGTATTATTTATTTTTAATGTTTTTAGCCGTTTTTTATTTGTCTTTGTCATTATTACATAAGCTCTTTGCTTCTTTCTATTTGTTTCATCTTGCCCCGTGCACCATCTTGCCCCACTCACTCCTACATTTGTTTTGTAAAATATTGTAACGTTAGAAATATTTTTAACAGCGTGCTATTATTTTGAACACGACTGTATATTACATGCAATCCAATTATTGATTTTCTGTTAAATGTTTCAATTTTAAAATATGAAAGTTTTTACTTATCAGCTCCGATACCAACATGGATCAAATTAAACTTCTCAACCTATTTATACCTAAATAGCAAATAAGTTCTCTAAATTATTTGTTTCCACATAAAATAATTTCTAAAAGCCTTAAAAACCTTGTAAGCATCCAATACTTATTAGAGCAAAATGAGAAATGTACACCTAAAACCCTTTTTAAATTGGAGCGGCTTGTATTATAATAAATCTATATTTCGTACTCACTTAAAAAGATTTTAAAACACTTAAAAGCTCGAGATTGAAAATAATTGAATTAACCACCACCTTAGAAACTCGGCACCCTAAAATAAATTTCAAGTTTCATCCGCCCTTAAATTTATACACGGGAATTAAATAAAAATAGCAGTAATTAAGCTTATCAAATTGTCTCAGATATTTCTCTTTCACATTTGCTTAACGTTGGAGCACATAATTCACCACCAAAATTCGAACCGAAATTATATTTTTCCCAGAGTATATTTTAAGATAAATGCGCACATTTAATAAATTAATGCTTCGAATTACTCCTAAAGCGCCTGCTTCGTACTATAGAAACCATATCGCAAGATTGTAGATAACAAGTAGCATTCGAAGCTTTTCATGAGAATTCAGAGTAGTATCAACTACCTTAATCGTTTTCTCGCAGAAACTCGCTGATTATTCTCCATGATTTTACAAGAAATTTCCGCAGACCTCGCAATTCTCTTTGAAATATTAGGTTGCTCTTTCGAAAGTTCAAAACACAAAAAGCGTTTGCTCTTTTTATCGGTTCATCTGTTCTTTACTTTACTTTAGTATTTCCATTCGAATGGAAATTAATAAAATATTGCAATAGATACAGGGTGGGTCAACGACTTTGTTATTCTATGGCAGGGCGTTCCCAACCGTAATTTGTATGCGCCTACTATTATTTGAACTGAATTGTTTGTTTGTTTATTATTAACATTTTTTTAGATAAATGTTGGTCTGATTTGAAAAAATAATATACCCACGAGTTTACCAATACAGTCAAACCTCGATAAGTCGTAGTTGAAGGGAAACGAAAAATAATTCGAGTTATCGATATAAAAATATTAACGTTGAAATAGGCAAGTCCTAGGGAAACAGGTTCGAGTTATCAAAAATTCGGCTTATCGAGGTTCGACTGTATTTTAAAATGTACATTATGATTGAAAAATGTTGGAACCACTAGCTACAAAGCACAACATTATTGAAATATAATTAATGGTTACAAAAAATATTTAACCTCTAACCGACTATTTAACGCCAGATCTAATTTTGGATTAACATTGGTACGCCGAAGCTTGGTTAAGCAGTGTTGAATCAAGTTTAGGTAACCATTGCATTGGTCAAGATTAAGTTACCCAGTGCTTAACGGCGCTAGGCCTAGCGGTTACGTCACCACGGACAGAAAGATAAATTGCCGCCTTTTAAGAATACATACCTATATATATTTTTAAATAAAGGTAAATCCATATTTTTTTATTTTTAATAAAAATCAAATCATATTCAAACAAGTCAAGCAGGGTCCTTTACAAATTCTGCGTTAATTTTTTAATAACAGTGTAAATATTTTTAGTTTTTAGACATAAACAATATAAATACGCTACTCACTCCAAATTTTTAGCGAACGATAAAATAGATATGTGGAATTTTTTATTAATTGGATATTTAACACATTAATATTTTTCTCACACTAACGGCTACAATAGCGCCCCTAAATTTTGCAGCCCCCACACAAATGTCAGGGTTGTCCGCTTATTGAGCGGGCCCTGTTCTTATACAAACTTTAGGTAACGATCAGAGAGCCGAGGTTAGGCAGCAAACGCAAGGAATGAATGTAGCCGCCGCGATAGATTAATTTAATCGAACGCGAGAGATTAATGTAAGCGAATGTGATATATTAATCTCTAACACACGCAATCGAGAAACTTCTATCTTAGTTTACCTTGAATGTTGATATCGCTAAAGTTGAAACATATTTCGTTCTTCCTGGAAGCACTACAACTGATAACGCTACACACATATAAGCGTAGCCGACTCCCGTATTAGGCGGTTTAAGACTAAGTTTAGTTTCGTTAGTGCCAGTACTCTCTCCACTCAGCTCGCCCGGTGAAATTCAAAATAATCTCTAACGCGTTGTTTAGGTAAATGTCGTAAATAAATAAACATTGTAAATAAATACGAGTGTTAATCAATTAGTTTAATGAATTAAAACTGTGAGTAAATTAGTTCGTAAATAATTATTAAGTAAATGTACTAGTATGTAAGTTATTGGTGTAGGTAAATTGGTTAATTTTTTTGTTATATAAATTGCAATTGCTATTAAAATAAGTGACCGACTGTTATTATTCGCAACCTTAGTTCGAACCCTACTGAACTCGTTACAATATTGTTTTTAACGAGTGTAACATTCATTAATAACATCGAACTGGCGTAGTTTTGATTTTAATAACTTTTCAATTTTTCTTTAATATATTAATCTTTTTTTTGCAAATTGAGAATATAAGGCGTATGGTCAAGACGTCGGCCGTAATAGACCAATTCACCGCATCGATATCGGAAGCGGTTTGCCTAAATTAATTTTTTTTCCATGTGCTCAATTTTTTTTTAAATAAAATTACGCCAAAAAAGTTTTTCTTTTGTACAAACATCAATCTTTTAATAAAAAATTAACTTCAGAAAGTATTTTAAATTTAACTTCTATAAATTATTAAGTTATGGATTGGTATTTAAAAGTTTGGACACTTAACAGTAAAAGCTTGAAAATTGTGTTAATTAATTTAATCTTCCAAAATTGGGATTTGTTTGAAAATATTTGCTTATTATAGGATTTACTGTGCGATTGTTTCGATATATCATTTTGGTAGCAGCGAACATTGTTTTAGGGATTGTTACTTAATTAAAATGATTATATTTGAAGAACGTTTGCTTTAGTAATGAGCAACAGAATAATTACAAGTGAAATATTCGGTATCTATTTAAAATTCTAAACATTTCCTTGTCAGATTAACTTATTAATATTGATCAAATTTAATAGCAATATAATTGATAAAGCTCCAAATTTATATATTTGAAATTACGCGGAAGCCGAATTGATATTTAAATGTCAATATAAGATTTCTATCGGCAATTATACGAAATTGCAAGACAAACCACAATTCCAGGAAATTTATGTCTACAATTTAAAAGTTTTGATGAAATTGTTGTGTTTATGGCGTACATTTAAATCACTTAAACTGCGTATACGAAAAAGGAAATTACGGACGATCGAAGTTTCGAAATTTAGATATCGAAACACGACTAGATGACGGATATTTTCAATTACATAAAAATGCTGCAAGGATATTGCGAATATTTCATGTCAGTGATATGCAAAACCGTACTTGAATAATTGATACCATTTAAAAGCTTTCATGTAAGCATCTGCGGCACCATAAAATTGCGAATTCAGAAAAAGAACATTTTAAATAACTAAATAGTAAAGCTACTTACACTTCTTAATTAATTTTATTCGGACGGGCTTGGGTTAATGCGTTCTATCTTTTGCCTATTTATTTTCTTTAATGCACAACGTTTCTGATAAATTAGAAAAGGGCATCTTTTATTAAACTAACTTGTCTACCGAAATTGTTTACTAATCACACACAAAGAAAGTACTTATAGAATATTACCAGGATATAGTGTATTCAAGTTTAAGCAATCATCTTAAATAAAAAAAAAGTAGCAAAAGTTCGGTAAAAAGTTAAAAAGTTAATCATTTAATAGCTTAATTTAATTATTTATAAAATAAAATAAAAATACTAACCATCGATATACAGTGTGCTCTCGATTAAACGGACACCAACGATCCAACAATTCATATCCGTTTGACAGAGTGAATAAAAAAAAATACGATTGGTAAACCTAATTGATCACGGCCTTTAGTGTTTTTCTTTAAAATTACTACACATTGTTATTATTAAAAATAAAATACTTTCTGTAAATTATATTCCTGTCATTACTATTATTCATATGAAAATCAAGTAAAGGGTCGCCAACAAACAAATAAATTTAGTTTATTATTTCACGACTCTAAATGACATTTAGTTAGTTTTGTAACATTACTATACTGACTGCAGATAATTACCAACTGCGACGTTATATTACGCCATTATTCCTACCAATATATAAAATGCAAAAATGTGTTTGTTGGTTTGTCTTTCTTTCACGTAGAAATGGAGCAACAGATCGATGTGATTTTTCGTATTGAGATAGTTTATGGACAGGGGAGTACCATAGGCTACTTTTTATTCCGGGAAAATGCACAGTTCCTGTGGGATTCAACTTACAATTAGCCCACGGTAATAGAGCCGCGGGTAAATGATGTCAAAGTATACTTCAACTTTTTTGGGCGTACGTCGAACTTTTTCACGTTGCTTAACAACAGTTTATTTACAATGAATAAGATATTGTTAAAGTCAAAAATAAATGACAAAATGTCAAAAAATTAAAAATGAGTACTTCAAGCGATTTATGAGATAATGATGATTCAGAAGAAATATAAGGAATATCGATCTTGGCGTGATAAAAAATCGTATACGCACCTACGGAGAAAAGTATGACATTACAACCCACGTGATATTGTCTCCCGAGCGGAAAGCAAGCGTATTAAAAATTGCATTGTTTCTGTACGATTCAAACTTTGCCCAAACGTTTAATAAAAAGGTATTTATTGCTTTGTTATACCCTGTAGTTACATAATCATTAGAGGTTTCCAAAAAGTCGATAAAGAGGAAGCGTGGCGCAAGTGGTTTAGTGTTTGGGCTGCTGCGCTAGCGAGGTGGGTTCGAATGCCCGCGCGGACCATCAAAAATTTCACGCTCTTCTTTTCGCAAGGCTGAGCACCTGGCAAGAGTAAAACTACTGAAAATTTCCCTAGAAATTGCCGTGGTTCGGAACCCACGTAAAACTGTAGGTCCCTTGAATCTTTGAAGCACTACAACATTCACAACAAAGATTCAAGCGGGGAAATCGCCTAAACCTGATATAGGTATAAAAAGGCAAGAAGAAGAAGAAGAAAAAGTCGATATATTTTTTCTCTCACATAGAAATGTCGAATAATACTTTGAAATAAAAATTTTGTCTAAATCCCAGCCCTTAATTCTAATTTTAGCAGGTCTCGCATCAAACCTAAAGATTTCCCATTTAAATAACATAACTAAGCAAATGATTTTTAAAATTATTTTTTTTGCAAACTACGTAATGATTTTTTTCTACAAATTTAATCAACGATTTTCTATCAGTATTGAATTGTCTAAATTAAAACTTATGGACTCATATTTTTATTGTTAATATTCTACGTAATAAAGGACTTACAAAGTTTAAATTGGTCAAAATTTTACGTTTTTTCAATTTAAAGCGAAACAATTAAGGATAAGTCAAAAAGTTGAACGACAATTTTTTAGTCCATAAAATGCACTAAAAATATTTGCAAACAAATGTGTTGTATCATAAATAGTTAGAAAGTTATAGACTGATTAAGCCTACTTTGCTGATTTTTTAATTATAGAAGATAAATTACCCGTGAAAAAATATTTTTATACAATTTTATAACAATGAAACTTATTTAATGCTGATAAAGAATCATCAATTAATTTTATGAAAAAAAAATTATTACATAGTGTTCGAAAAACAAAAATGTCAAAAAATCATTTTTCTATGTTATTTAAATGGGAAATCTTTACCTAAGTTCGGCGAGAAAACTTTTAAAATTGGGATTAAAGGCTGAGATTTGAACGAAATTTTGATTTTCACGTATTCTACAATATTTTCATGCGAGAGTGAAAAAAATATAGGTATCGTTTTTTTTTTAATACCCTAATAATCATACAATTATTATAAATCCAAAAATGTCCTTGTTGGCTTGTCAGTATTGTTCTTCTTTCACGCACCAACGGATCAATGTGTTTTTTGCATAGAAATAGTTTATGGGCCGAAGAGTAATATAGGCTACTTTTTATTCGGGAAAAATGCCTGATTCCGGTGCTATTAAAACTTAGCCCACGTGACGAAGCCGCAGGTAAAAGCTAGTAATGAATAAAATAAATAAACATAATTATTAATTATTTTGAATAATTTCTCAAAAAATAATTTTGAAGCACGTAGTTTATAAATTGACCTATGTTCTTCAACAATAATTTTTTTATGTCATGGGATGCGTTTTGTTTAGTTTAACGACAGCGATGTAAAGTAATAGGTAATCCCTTCCTAATATCAAAAAAAGTAGGAAAACTTACGAACTCGTAAGTTTTTCTAATAAAAATAATTTCAACTGGACCGAAGACAAATTAGAAGCCTTATTGGATTTTTTGTGTTGAATGTTTGCTCTTTTGTGCGTTATCCATTGAGGATACCGCACTTTGATTGTTATTACTATTTCTTCTAAGATAATGGAAATATACTGCTGTTTAATATTTGGTAGGTTTTTGCGGTTTTGCTTTAGACATTTTCGTTAAAATTCGTCGAAGCAAAGGTTCGGTTTATGGAATCTTTAATGCCTTTCATAAATCATTAATTTCTTAATTAAATCTATTAGTCTTTCAGTTTTCCATTAATTAAACTTTATGAATAATAAATTACGAAAACACTCTTAGGAGCTATAGTTCTTATTGTAATAAAATAAGAGCATTACGGGAAATTAGAAAATCGTTTCTCATATTTCTCAGACTTTTTCGTGGCAACTGCGAAAGGCTCTAATAAAGGAACTTTTATGAAAAAGAAGCAGGTCGTACCTATCGACTGCCATTATGTTTTACCGAAGTGAAGCACTTGAGTAGAAACGAAATCAGTAACTTAGTTACGATTAATATCAAAGTTTTAAAAGTTCTAAATGCGATCTTATGAAGGTTGAATAGCCCTGTGCACTCAACTTTCAAAAGAAAATCCGCGATCCCAGGTTGCCACTTTCTTCCTATGAAGTATTCAGCACTTTACTACGACATTGTAGCCACTTGCCTGACTTCCATCGATTGCTTTCAAATTTTGTAAAGCCCTACGACTTAGTTTTTCAGTTTTTCATAAAAAGTATCGCTTAAAGCAGTGCTTATCAACCTCTATTTTATTGCGAGCCACACGTAAATATCAGTTTTTGGATCGATATAAAAAAAACATATTTTTTAAAAGATTCCTTATTCATTAATTATTTTCAAAATTCACCAAGGTCAATTGAGCGTTACATTAAGTACGTTATTAAGATTCAAATTGAATTCGTTTCTTCTGGATGTCAAACCGATTTCATTTACATTTTATTTACAAAATTTTATACAATTTATGGAAGGCTGCCTTTAGAAAATTTATATATTTTTTTGCTGCTTTAATTTTACCTGGATGTTACTTATTAAATTGATAATTGCAAATAAGGCGTTTTATAATAAAGTTTTTAAATTAAAAAATAAAGTTAGTTTTATAAGCTACAGTAATGTTAGCGTAAAAGAAGCTTAAGGGCTCGACATGAAGTTCGCAATATAAAACAAATATCAAAAATTGACATTTTATAACAATAAAGTTAAATTTTTATAAAATTCTGTCTTGTTTTGTAAAGTAAAGTGACAATACCTTTGAATTCGATGATAAGGTGGGTGGACCATGGAAGGCCATGCTCTTTCAAAGACCAAATATTAAAAAATCGTAGTTATTGCCATGTGACGACAAATGTCTTTCAATCACATTAACATCTATCGAACTCAAAGACACAGACGCGGCGGTGAGTCGTTTGTGCCGCTATTTTGCCAGTAAGGCTCCTTGCTTCGCTGACTTCCATCGTGAACATTAAATTTTTTAACTCGCGCTCACAGGAAAACGTAATTTTTAAGTAAATAACCTATTATTTTCTTTATTTTTATTACTCTGTTTTATTATATGTATAAAGATTTGAAATGGTACTAAAAAAAATTACTTTATTTCGATTTTAGTTAAAATATCGGTAGTGTTCCTTGTAAGGCCGATCAAAAATTTGACGGCTGGCCTTACTAATTTTTATAATTTTATTATAAAAGTTATTGGCAACTTATTTGAAATCGATATAATACTCATTAATATTATTTTTAAAACATTTCCACAAATACATTCTATGTTATGCGATTGCGTTCAAGTAATGTTCGTTAAGTATTTTATAATTGAATATATTATGGTACGCACTAAATGTTTCGTTTTAATGAAACACCTTTTTATGTAGTTTAAGTATAAGCAGATATTTTAATTGTCACAACGTTAGTTTTAAGTTAAACGACTGATTTATTATATCGGCCTTGTATGGAGCCTTGTTCTTAATAAGGCCGTTTGGAAGAGTTTAATAAAACTTTAGTTTAATAAACAGTGATTAAGTCTGCAATAAAAAAAAGTGTTTTATATGTTACATAATAAGATAAAGTGTTACTTAATTTTTTTGTTTCATTTATCCAGTAAATAAACGAATAATAAATGTTTATTTGTTAGAGTGGCCTTTCATGGTCCACCCACCTTAGTACTTAACGTAAAAATCTTCAATACTCATTGTTAGAAAATCATTTTTTAACTGTAATGCAAAGAGTAATTAAATAATGTTGAAAAAATAATTATTATCATTGTGACCATTTTAGCCCTATCTTGGGCTGCCCAAGTCTATCCTATTTAATAACAGATTGTATTAATATAAAGTCACCTCCCTTGAGAGATACAAATATCCAAAATCTACATATGCTAACTTTCGAAATATTTAGAAGCAATTTGTATTAGACAATTTAGAAAGGATGTTGAAACAATAAAGTAACATTGTTAACATTCCTAGTCTTGAAGACTAAGATGTTTGTAGTGCGTGTGTGTTAGTTACTGATACGAGTTCTTACAGTAATAAGAGAAATAATTTGAGATGCTTTTGAGCGAAAATAGGGTCGAAGACATTGGCTTACAAACCATAAACTTAGCTACAAAATTTACGAGAGCATGGTATTACGATTTAACGTCGAAGAAATAAATTGCAATGTTATTTATACTGCAAAATTCCAACATAAAATATCAATTTCTTAAAATTAGTATGCTTTGAAACGTAATCATTTTGGGGCCGCGTTAAAAAAAAAAGGTAAAACAATTAAGTAGAAAAATAAATTGAAGGCAGAGCAATTATTGAAGAAAGAAAGTATTTCTTAGAGCTTTTAACTCTGCGTTATTACTTACTTTTTTCGCGGAGGTCGAAAGATAATTTAGCTTACAAATTTGATTGCTAATGTAACGTTCAGAAGAAGTTAATCTAACTTATAAAGGGCCAAAATTTGCATTAGGTTTAAGCGTATTGAGAAAAGGACTTTTTCAACCCATTGGGTACATTAATTTATCTGGTAATTTCTGTCTTATTAATTGACAAAGAAAGACAAAAATTTTTTAATAAATGTATAATATGTAATTATAAATAAATTTAGCAAAATTCAATATAAAAATAATCGTAATATTTAAAAATTTTGCTATTAAAACAAAAAAAATTAAAAGGACTATTAAGGCACTTAATTGTATGTTTTATGATAGAGAAAGCAACTAATTTTTCGATACTAACTTTATTAAATTGAATAAACTTTTTATTTTTGTATCTTTAGATAGCTTATTATTTTCAATTTAATGTATTAGTTTAGAGAAATATTAAAACTAATAAAGATATTTAAAAAAATATATTGAAAAACTGAAATAATCACTTAAAGAAAATAGGGCACTTATTTATTATATTCTTTATTTGCGATATAAAAATTTTTAAATTATTTTCTTAAAACAATATTTTTGAGTATTTTACAATAGTCAACTCAATTTTAAACTCAAGTTGTAATTGTTTCGTTTTCTTAAGAAACTTCGTTAAATCAAATAGTCAAAATATTTAGTTTTTGCATTGCTTGAAATTATGTTTTTTCTAATTTTAAAAAAATGTAACAGTCGAGAAAAATATTACAATATACCTGATCTGATATATTAAAGAAATAAAACACAATTTTTTTATACCAATAATGGATTTTAAGCAGTTATAAATGTTTTATTTTGTTCAACGACATTTAGCCACGTTTTTGATAACTTCGTGATTACATGTTGCCAGAACTGCTGGTCTTTATCAACAAAAAATTGAATCAAATGCGATTTCATGTCATCATGATGAATTTTTACTATTTAAAGATCGAAATAAATAGTAATCTGATGATGCCAGGTCAGGACTATACAATTAATATAACATTATTTTTCAACCAAGCTCCGCTAATTTTTGACCATTTACTAAAGATATGTGTGGTCAAGCGTTGTCATGGTTAAACGTAATACCATTACGATTAGCTAATTCTGGCCGTTTATGTTACATTGCTTTTTCTATTTTATCAGTTGTTGACATTAAACATCTGAATTGATCCTTTGGTACCTTGGAAGTAGTTCAAAATACACCTTTATAATCCCACAAAAGTGAAAGCATGATCTCTTTTTGATGGAACTCAGCTTTTGATGTATGTTGTGCTGGTTTATCACGCTTGGACCATGATCGTTTGTGACTTATGTTATTGTAGACAACCCATTTTTCAACATTGTAATGATTTGTTTTAAAAAAGGATCGATATCGCGAAAGTCAAAACTACTTTCCGCCCATGATGCACACAGTACTTTTTGCGCGAGCCGTCACCATTTTATTGGGAAATTCTCAGCATATTGCTTTATAAAAATATTATAGTTTTGTAGACAGACTGCCAATTGGCTATTTGACAACATTACCATACGGCAAACCGAGCTGGAAAATTCTTGTTTGTTTAATTGCGAAATGAACATGTGGACCAGTCACCAGACTGCAAAGGCCTACTATCCGCCTGCTTCATATGTATCGAAATGTCGAATTTACTAAATATTGTTTTTGAACTACCCACTTTTAGTACAGTAATCCCCCCCATAACGCGGTAGCCTTATAACACGTTTTTATATTACGCGATTGCATGTCCCTCGTATAACACGTGTTTTCCTCATATAACGCGGGAATTCCCACGTTGTATTTCGGTGCTGTGAAATTTATAATAATTTGTACAGTTCATAATTAATTTCGTGTACGTTTGCACATTGTGTCAATTGTGTTCTTATAAAATTAAATTAAATTATTTAATTAAATTTGTGTTTCTAGTTTTTGAATTATAAGGACATTGATGATAGGTACATATATCTACTAAAAGGTGGAGAAATTTTATTTTTATAATTTTTATTTTAATTAAAATATTTATTTCTCAGCCATGAAAAGTGGAAAAAAACAAAACCTAAATTAAAAAGAAAATTTATTTTTCTACAACAAAAATTGATATTTTGGATCAGCTAAATAATGGTAAGAAATCAACAGCAATACCAAAGGATCTGGAGTTAAACGATTTTATTATTTTTATGGGCCTTGTTTTAATTTTAAACCGTTTGGAAGAAAAAAAACTTTAAATTTAAAAAAAAAAAAAATTTTAAGTCTGCAATAAAAAATTTTTATAGTTACAAAAATTTAAAAAATAAAGTGTTACTTAATTTTTTTGATTTATCCGGGAATTTAAAAGAATAATAAATGTTTATTTGTTAGAGTGGCCTTTCATGGTCCACCCACCTTAGTACTTAATGTAAAAATCATCAATACTCATTGTTAGAAAATCATTTTTTAACTGTAATGCAAAGAGTAATTAAATAATGTTGAAAAAATAATTATTATCATTGTGACCATTTTAGCCCTATCTTGGGCTGCCCAAGTCTATCCTATTTAATAACAGATTGTATTAATATAAAGTCACCTCCCTTGAGAGATACAAATATCCAAAATCTACATATGCTAACTTTCGAAATATTTAGAAGCAATTTGTATTAGACAATTTAGAAAGGATGTTGAAACAATAAAGTAACATTGTTAACATTCCTAGTCTTGAAGACTAAGATGTTTGTAGTGCGTGTGTGTTAGTTACTGATACGAGTTCTTACAGTAATAAGAGAAATAATTTGAGATGCTTTTGAGCGAAAATAGGGTCGAAGACATTGGCTTACAAACCATAAACTTAGCTACAAAATTTACGAGAGCATGGTATTACGATTTAACGTCGAAGAAATAAATTGCAATGTTATTTATACTGCAAAATTCCAACATAAAATATCAATTTCTTAAAATTAGTATGCTTTGAAACGTAATCATTTTGGGGCCGCGTTAAAAAAAAAAGGTAAAACAATTAAGTAGAAAAATAAATTGAAGGCAGAGCAATTATTGAAGAAAGAAAGTATTTCTTAGAGCTTTTAACTCTGCGTTATTACTTACTTCTTTTTTCGCGGAGGTCGAAAGATAATTTAGCTTACAAATTTCATTGCTAATGTAACGTTCAGAAGAAGTTAATCTAACTTATAAAGGGCCAAAATTTGCATTAGGTTTAAGCGTATTGAGAAAAGGACTTTTTCAACCCATTGGGTACATTAATTTATCTGGCAATTTCTGTCTTATTAATTGACAAAGAAAGACAAAAATTTTTTAATAAATGTATAATATGTAATTATAAATAAATTTAGCAAAATTCAATATAAAAATAATCGTAATATTTAAAAATTTTGCTATTAAAACAAAAAACTTAAAAGGACTATTAAAGCACTTAATTGTATGTTTTACGATACAGAAAGCAACTAATTTTTCGATACTAACTTAATTAAATTGAATAAACTTTTTATTTTTGTATCTTTAGATAGCTTATTATTTTCAATTTAATGTATTAGTTTAGAGAAATATTAAAACTAATAAAGATATTTAAAAAAATATATTGAAAAACTGAAATAATCACTTAAAGAAAATAGGGCACTTATTTATTATATTCTTTATTTGCGATATAAAAATTTTTAAATTATTTTCTTAAAACAATATTTTTGAGTATTTTACAATAGTCAACTCAATTTTAAACTCAAGTTGTAATTGTTTCGTTTTCTTAAGAAACTTCGTTAAATCAAATAGTCAAAATATTTAGTTTTTGCATTGCTTGGAAATTATGTTTTTTTTTCTAATTTTAAAAATATGTAACAGTCGAGAAAAATATTACAATATACCTGATCTGATATATTAAAAAATAAAACACAATTTTTTTATACCAATAATGGATTTTAAGCAGTTATAAATGTTTTATTTTGTTCAACGACATTTAGCCACGTTTTTGATAACTTCGTGATTACATGTTGCCAGAACTGCTGGTTTTTATCAACAAAAAATTGAATCAAATGCGATTTCATGTCATCATGATGAATTTTTACTATTTAAAGATCGAAATAAATAGTAATCTGATGATGCCAGGTCAGGACTATACAATTAATATAACATTATTTTTCAACCAAGCTCCGCTAATTTTTGACCATTTACTAAAGATATGTGTGGTCAAGCGTTGTCATGGTTAAACGTAATACCATTACGATTAGCTAATTCTGGCCGTTTATGTTACATTGCTTTTTTTCTATTTTATCAGTTGTTGACATTAAACATCTGAATTGATCCTTTGGTACCTTGGAAGTAGTTCAAAATACACCTTTATAATCCCACAAAAGTGAAAGCATGATCTCTTTTTGATGGAACTCAGCTTTTGATGTATGTTGTGCTGGTTTATCACGCTTGGACCATGATCGTTTGACCTTATGTTATTGTAGACAACCCATTTTTCAACATTGTAATGATTTATTTTAAAAAGGGATCGATATTGCCAAAGACAAAACTACTTTCCGCCTACGATGCACACAGTACTTTTTGCGCAAGCCGTCACCATTTTATTGGGAAACTCTCAGCATATTGCTTAATAAAAATATTATAGTTTTGTAGACAGACTGCCAATTGGCTATTTGACAACATTACCATACGGCAAACCGAGCTGGAAAATTCTTGTTTGTTTAATTGCGAAATGAACATGTGGACCAGTCACCAGACTGCAAAGGCCTACTTTCCGCCTGCTTCATATGTATCGAAATGTCGAATTTACTAAATATTGTTTTTGAACTACCCACTTTTAGTACAGTAATCCCCCCCATAACGCGGTAGCCTTATAACACGTTTTTATATTACGCGATTGCATGTCCCTCGTATAACACGTGTTTTCCCTCATATAACGCGGGGAATTCCCACGTTGTATTTCGGTGCTGTGAAATTTATAATAATTTGTACAGTTCATAATTAATTTCGTGTACGTTTGCACATTGTGTCAATTCTGTTCTTATAAAATTAAATTAAATTATTTAATTAAATTTGTGTTTCTAGTTTTTGAATTATAAGGACATTGATGATAGGTACATATATCTACTAAAAGGTGGAGAAATTTTATTTTTATAATTTTTATTTTAATTAAAATATTTATTTCTCAGCCATGAAAAGTGGAAAAAAACAAAACCTAAATTAAAAAGAAAATTTATTTTTCTACAACAAAAAATTGATATTTTGGATCAGCTAAATAATGGTAAGAAATCAACAGCAATACCAAAGGATCTGGAGTTAAACGAGTCAACAATACGAACATTTAAACCCTCTTTAACGGGTAAAGTTAAACGTGAATCATTTGTACAGTCAGTCAAAATGCAAATCACCACCTCATCAGTGACTTATCTGAAAATGTTTAACTCTTCCTCTTAATCTTCCGTGTACGAGGTGGGGTATAATTAACGTGACTACTTTTTTTCTTGTTAAAACGGGACGCTTGGTAATGGTGTTTAAAACCGAGTGTGCACATTCGAGCTCAAAGTGGCACATTCCGATCTCGGGAAAATGAAGCGCGCCGCTCGCGTCGCGCTTCATTTGCTTCCCTCGCTCGGAAATGTGCCACTTTTCGCTCGAATGCGCACATCCTGGTTTTTATAACATTTGTATAATTTACCGTGCGCTCCTTCAAATCAAAATTTTTAATTTAATTTAGTAAATATCGATTTTATATTGGGAAAAGGTATTTACCATAGCAATGAGTGGAAGGGAGCGAGAAGATACGATAATCTTGTCAATGCAAGTGAGAGGGAACGATTAAAATTATTCAATTGATTTTTCGTCTAATTTATTGACCTAAAATATTGTAAATCGTGCTTTAAACCGAGTGTGCACATTCGAGCTCAAAGTGGCACATTCCGATCTCGGGAAAATGAAGCGCGCCGCTCCGCGTCGCGCTTCATTTGCTTCCCTCGCTCGGAAATGTGCCACTTTTCGCTCGAATGCGCACATCCTGGTTTTTATTACATTTGTATAATTTACCGTGCGCTCCTTCAAATCAAAATTTTTAATTTAATTTAGTAAATATCGATTTTATATTGGGAAAAGGTATTTACCATAGCAATGAGTGGAAGGGAGCGAGAAGATACGATAATCTTGTCAATGCAAGTGAGAGGGAACGATTAAAATTATTCAATTGATTTTTCGTCTAATTTATTGACCTAAAATATTGTAAATCGTGCTTTAAACCGAGTGTGCACATTCGAGCTCAAAGTGGCACATTCCGATCTCGGGAAAATGAAGCGCGCCGCTCCGCGTCGCGCTTCATTTGCCTCCCTCGCTCGGAAATGTGCCACTTTTCGCTCGAATGCGCACATCATCGTATTCATTGTATTTATCTATATTAACCATCTCACTTTCAAATCAAAAACTTAAAATCAGATTTTCTATTCGGAAAAAGTTGTAACATTTTTGTTTCTAAAATAACTGTTTAAAAGTATGTACTCAATCAGTGGTCAGATGTTTCTGGTATTTATTTCTCGTATTTATTAAATGCCATTGCAGGATTAACATAGAAAAATGCCTTTGAAGATATTAAGTAGATTTTTTTTCTATGATGTATGTAAGTATTAGATTTGCCTATATTAATCTTCTATTCTTGAATTCAGAAAATTAAAAGATTTAATCAGTGAAAAATTTTGGTTTATAAACAAAACCTGTCTCATAGCCAGGAACACTCCCTTATATATTAGCACATCAAAACTAATCTATATCAAGTCACCAAAAATGAATTGTTAATTAATACTGCACATTTTTAAACAATTTCCTATTAATCATAAAACGGATTAATTTTATCTTTAAATAAAGTCGATTTACCTGGATATTCATTTAAAACTAATAATTAAAAATAAACAATAAATAATAAAAAACTTAACGCTAGAAAAATAAAGAAAGGGCATTTAAAAATAAGAGTAACAGAAGAAACGATAATTTCAACTTAAAAAATTGTCAAGTTAAATATTTTGTTACTAAAAGACCTCTTAGACATCCTGAGCAAGACTGCTTGCATAGAAAGCCGGCGTTACTGCTGAGGTGGTGATTTTCAATTGGGCCGATTGTACATAACGCGTTATACGGGGTCATACGAGCGCGTTATACAAGAATGCTCGTACAACGCGTTTTCCTATAACGCGGAACTAATCTACCGTGTTATAGGGGAGATTCCTCCTCCAAGGTCATCAGTCCAGGGATTGGTTTGTAGCAGCGGGAAGATTACTGTATTTGTTTTAACTTAAAACTTCTTCAAATCAAATAAAAGAGGTAAAAACCTTAGGACCCTATAAAAATACGTTTTTACCTTTTTTATTCACCAAAAATAAAACAATTTAAAAACACTTTTTTGACTACATTTTTAATAAAAAAATTTGACAATTTGTATTTTTTTATCATATTGTACCATACTACATTAATCATTTCGATCACTTTAAGCATGTGACTTTAAAATTATTGTTTTTAATCCAATTAATTAGATATGAATTTTGGCAATTATAATTGGTAGGAAACTAATTTAAAGCAACAAATGTAGCCGAGCATCGGTAGGTTTGTAATATAAGTTTTATGTTAATTTAGCAACTCTATAAAATGAGCTTTTATTTATGCAAAGGGACCATTTTAATGGGCCCGGGTTAAATTAAGTTTGAGCTAGTATACGTACGTGTTCTCTATCAATTGGAATTTGGGCAGATACTAATGAAGGTTTGAGTAAAACAAAATTGAGAAGATTTATTTAATGGCTTCAATCTTACACAGAGGGACGATTAACTTGACCGGCGCCGCCCCGAAAATAACGCTAAGGCTTTATTTACAATTCAAAATGATTAATTAAATTTCGTATTTGAAAGGAAATTTTCATATTTTTCGGGCGCTCCGCCGAAATGTGCAATTTCATCGGCGAATGGCGAAATCGATGTCGGTTTTGGATCACCGAATGTTGCCCCATTCGGTTTACCGGATTTTAGGTTCAATCACTGTTTAATAAACAATGCCCTGCAAGTAAAACTGATATAGATGTCGAGAGTTTGCGAACCCCGTCCATAATTAATTATTGAACTAGGTCGCATTAGTGCTGCTGCAAGAATTACTATTAACGAGGGTTATTCTTCTGGCGAATTTTGCATATTTAACGCGACATCCGATGCGTTTTTAAATAATTTCGAGAAAATACATTTTTAACGTCCTCTCGAAAACGAAACGCCATTTTTTTTTTGATGGACTTGATTTATTTTTAATAATTTAATATTCATAGAAAATGTTGGAGTTTTATGAACTTCGTTCAAACTAAATTTAGTGCGCGCAAAAAGAATGATGAACCCGAACCGTTTACATTTTTAATTAATTTTTTGAATTTAAAGTTGTGTGTATGCGAAAGTCTGCAATTTTTTTTGTGGAGCGGAGTTATTAAGCTTTGACAAATTTACAATTAATTACGGCTGATGGTTTAAAGTTGGAAATTAAAAGAGTTTTATAATAGTGGTTAGGATTTCAGAAGATAAAATACAAAAGAACGAGACAACTCATTATTTAACTTTAACTTTATACGGTTTTTTTAAGGGACTGAAAATTACATTTTGCGTAGCTTTGTCCAGCGAAGTACTTTGTTAAGCTTTTGTGACGTGGATTTTAATTATTTTTTTATTATAAATTATAGTGAGATAAGTAGAGATCACTTTTTGGCCAAGTTGACTTTCCATCCATATATCTTTAATTTGTTTCCTAATTACATTTATAAATGTTATCAAATAGCTGAGTTTTTACTATTTAATTAACATAGACAAAACCGTCAATTTCACTAGCATATTTTGCTTTTTAAAGCAAATTCTGTACTTTGTCCAAAAAAGGGGGCAAATGCCTATGTGCCCATTTAAAATGCTTTGAAATTTATGTTTCATATTAACAAGGGTACCCCACGACATGGTATCGCACCGATTCGAACGATTCATATGTCAAACGATAGGGCTTGTTGAGTTAAGTATACACCTAGCGGGACAGTGGCCGGAGATTTCTAGTTTAGGCGCCAGAGGGCGTTTTCTAAAAATTTCTTCTTATAGTATTCCTCTTATTTTTGCCCGGATTGAAAAACTAACTGTAACATCATGAGTACCTGACTTTTGCTCAACCTAGGCGAGTAAATTTCCGCATGCGCAGACAATTTTTAACCTCAAAATACCACTCTAAGGTTCATACATATTTATCAAAGTTCTTAGCACACCTTCAATCTTAGTCATTTTTTTAAACATAAGAAAATAAAGTCAAGTCAAAAAACAAAAAGACACAAGGAACAATGAATAATAAATTAGAATGAATAAGAGACAAAAAATAAGTCATTTTAGTTTTTAATAGTAGTTGTCAATGACACAAATTTTGGAATTTAGAATGCTTTATAAGGATAAAAAAAGTCTGCGCATGTGCCAATTTATTCGCCTAGAATGAAAAAAAATTAGGTACGTATAATTATAAGGTTAGTTTTTCAATCCAGACAAAGACAAGGAAAAAACTACAAAAAAAGATTTTAGAAAACGCCCTCTAGCGCCTAAATTAAGAATCTACGGCTACTTTTCCGCTAGGTGTATACTCAACGCAACAAGCCCTATCGTTTGGCACATGAATGGTTCGAATCGGTGCCAGACCAAGTCGTCCGGTGCCCCTTTACGAATTATTTGGCAAACCAGCTAGAAAATGTTTTGTGGTTTATTAAATTATCTAAAGTTGTATAAAAGTTACACTTTTTTAAAGATATAGATTTTTTTTGTAAAAAAGTTTAGTCAAATGAAGTCACCATATAAAAAAGCTAATGTATTTTATAAAATGTAAAATGCGTACTATCTTGTTTCTGCCTTTTCATTACAACGTTTCTAAAGATGTCTTGACCACTTTCGCAACATAAGATTGAGTATTGTCATGCTGTAAAATCACTGTATTGTGTCTCCCGTTGTATTGCAACCATTTGTCTTTCAAAACTTTCAAAACACATTCATTGCGTTCGATAATCATCGCCTGTCATTCTTTCAGTCTATTTTAACTGTTCATAATTCAAAATATTTTTCATTGCTAGCTTCACATTTTCTCCATCTTAGAAGCAATTTATGGATGCTGTCTCAAAAAAGCTTTTTGTCTTTTGAGGCAAACAATGTTGACACAATTTTTTATTTTTTCAAAATTGGCACAGTGTTCCTCAGTCAATCACATGAATCAATTAATATAAATAGCGAAAGTCAATAAATAATAATTTAACTATTATGTGAACGGATTTATGTTAGTCTGTTTTGAGATTTCTTGCTTTTCTATGTTACAATTTCATTTATATTTGATAAAACAAGCTGTTTAAGTATTTGCCCCATTTACAAACTTACCCCATTTTACTTTCATTAAATTGTCTATTTCAGTAGGTAATCAATTTTTACTTATGAATAGGTACCTAAATGTTTAGCGCCGTTAAAAAATCTGAAGTGCTTTTTGTCAAAGGTAACTGTTGAGCAAATATTAGTAAACCTACTTATGTTTTCTCGAGTAAGTATAGAAAACGTTTAAACTTTGAAAACTTGAAATTGTTTAGTGGTTTTCAACTCTAAACTAAAGATATTTTCAACTAGTAAAAGCTACTTTTCAAACTCTAAGAAGTTTTGTCATAAACTTTTGTTGGTCTTCGAATTTTGCTTCCAACATCTGTTGGGTTAAAATTTCTTGCATACTAAACATACACCTACAGGTTATTGAAGGTGATTCAATGTTAATTTAATAGATACCGATCATTTTTACAAAATAATAATTTTTTACGTTTGAGATTTTGCACACTCGTCGCGACTCAACCATATCAAAATCAACTTACTAAGTACATTTCAAAAATTTAAAAAAATAATTTAGTAGTTCAGAATTTTGAAAAAATTGTTTTAATTTAAAGATATAAAATGTAATAATAATAGTTTTTATACTAAAAGCGGCGGAAGAGAAATAAACAATAAATAAATTAATATTTAATGTCAAAGCTTCTCATTAGAAATAAATTTATTTTCAATATTAGTATTAGATAATACCTACTCATAATTTGTTTACATAAAATAATTTAACAACAAAAACAACATTGAAAAGAGCGACCATAAAGTTGAACGTGATACATTAAATGAAAAAAAACTTTACAATAAGAAAACTTGGTAATAAGTTTTCCCAAACTTTAGTTATCGCAAGTTTAGGTCTTCTAAAACATTGGTTTTCTGTAAACAAATCAATATTATTGCTTTTAGGAATTTGACACGATAATTAATAATAAAGAAGAAACATGTAAACAGTACGAAAGAAGGAAAAAATAACGCCTAACGATTAAGAATGTTTTTCCATTACTTGTAAAAGTCGTTCAGCTTTTATCCAAATGAAGTTTTGCTACCTTGCGAACGTAAAGTAATAGATTTTGTGATAGTCAAACATTAATCTTACTTTATTTTCGTTCCATATTTACATATTTTCCACATTACATAAAAAATGATGTTTTACAACGCCTAATTGAACGAAAATGTATTAAAGAAGCAGCCATAAACTTTGATCGCTATTTCTATCCCTTATTAAATAAAAATAAATTTATATTTTAATATTTCAATAGCTTTAGAAAATAAATTTTAAACCTTCTTTTGTACGTAATATAATTTTTTATATTAGGATACGGATTTTTAAATAGCTATTCAGATAAAAGAACTCGTTTTATTGTAGAAACTCCATTTAAAAAAAACCTTAAGATTAAATGTTAAATAAAACCAAATCAAAAGATTTAGAAAAACGAGGGCGTGTACTTCTGTACGCGCGTTAGAAGTTAGACTTCTTTAGCACAACTAAATTAAATATAACCACGTCGCGTATCTTTAATTTTGGGGCCTATTTTCTGATTTACACGGTAAATAGAATTTGGAGAAAACCGTGTAAATGGAAAACAAAGCAAAATATGCATAAATTGGTCAGTTACTAAATAACTAAAACTACACATCTTGCATTGCAAAAATGTACCTATATTTTAAATAGTTTTCATTCTTGAAAATGTTCTAAATTAAAATTTTTGTAAACCGTGTAAAAGCGAAATCGTTTTTGTTGTACATTTTGGTTAAGTGCCAAGTGTGAAATTTGGTCTCGAGAAAATGTGCACCCTTTGCTCGAATGTGCACATAAGTCGTTTAATTTGGAAACATTACTCTCTTCTCTTCAAATCCAAAAATTAATTTAAACTAATAAAGGGTCATCAAATAAAAGTTTCTGAACTTTAATTAAAAAAAAAACACTATAATGCTAGAATTCAAACACTATCTTTTTATTTTAATTATTAGGCAATGACATTTTTATTTAAAAATTATTTAATCCAAATGGTCACCTCGGGACTTTTTTAGGAACTCAATTTTCGAACACCAATTTTTAGTCACAGTTTCACATAATTCAGCGCTTATTTGACCAAAAACATGAGTAATATTGGTCTTTAGATCATCTAATGTTTGTGGTTTATTATTTACATAAACTAAGGTCTTGACGTAGCCCCATAGGAAGAAATCTAATTGGTAGCCAGTTAACCTTAGAATTTCTGGAAATAACGCGATCACCAAAATGGTGGGTGACCCTAATTCAAAAAAACCAATAATGTCTTTTTGAAAAATTAAAATTTATGAAAAATACATTTTTTGAAAAAATTCATAATTTATTTTTTTTTCTAATAGACTGAATATGTCTATAACATATCCAAAGCACAAATATATTGGTGAAGTGGTTTTTGAGAAAAATAATATTTTTAAAAAAATAAACCAAAAAAAATTATTTAAAAACCATAAGGGCCGGAGACCTAATATTTTCTACAATTGTTACTAATACTAATATACACCATAAAAAAATTCAACTTAATATCTTCAAGTGCATTTTTCTATGTTAATCCGACATTGGCTTTTAATAAATACGAGAAATACCCGAAACTTCTAATCACTGATTGAACACTTTTAAAGAGTAATTTTAGAAAAAAAAATTTACACCTTTGTCCCAATAGAAAATCTGATTTTAAGTTTTTGATTTGAAAGTGAGATGGTTAATATAGATAAATATAAATACGAAGATGTGCGCATTCGAGCGAAAAGTGGCACATTTTCCCGAGATCGGAATGTGCCACTTTGAGCTCGAATGTGCACACTCGGTTTTAAGCATGATTCACAATATTTTAGGTGAATAAATTAGACGAAAATTTAATTGAATAATATTAATCGTTCCCTCTCACTTGCATTGACAAGATTATCGTATCTTCTCGCTCCCTTCCATTCATTGCAATGGTAAATACCTTTTTCCAATATAAAATCGATATTTACTAAATTAAATTAAAATTTTTGATTTGAAGGAGCGCACGGTAAATTATACTAATGTAATAAAAACAAAGATGTACGCATTCGAGCGAAAAGTGGCACATTTCCGAGCGAGGGAGGCAAATGAAGCGCGACGCGGAGCGGCGCGCTTCATTTTCCCGAGATCGAAATGTGCCACTTTGAGCTCGAATGCGCACACTCGGTTTTAAGCACGATTTATAATATTTTAGGTCAATAAATTAGACGAAAAATTAATTGAATAATATTAATCGTTCCCTCTCACTTGCATTGACAAGATTATCGTATCTTTTCGCTCCCTTCCACTCATTGCTATGGTAAATAGCTTTTTCCAATATAAAATTGATAATTACTAAATTAAATTAAAATTTATGATTTGAAGGAGCGCACGGTAAATTATACTAATGTAATAAAAACAAAGATGTACGCATTCGAGCGAAAAGTGGCACATTTCCGAGCGAGGAGGCAAATGAAGCGCGACGCGGGCGGCGCGCTTCATTCCGAGATCGAAATGTGCCACTTTGAGCTCGAATGCGCACACTCGGTTTTAAGCACGATTTATAATATTTTAGGTCAATAAATTAGACGAAAAATTAATTGAATAATATTAATCGTTCCTCTCACTTGCATTGACAAGATTATCGTATCTTTTCGCTCCCTTCCACTCATTGCTATGGTAAATAGCTTTTCCAATATAAAATTGATATTTACTAAATTAAATTAAAATTTATGATTTGAAGGAGCGCACGGTAAATTATACTAATGTAATAAAAACAAAGATGTACGCATTCGAGCGAAAAGTGGCACATTTCCGAGCGAGGGAGGCAAATGAAGCGCGACGCGGAGCGGCGCGCTTCATTTTCCCGAGATCGAAATGTGCCACTTTGAGCTCGAATCGCACCTCGTTTTAAGCACGATTTACAATAATTAATTTACTTTCTTACACAACTAATTTTATATTGTCGAGTTTTCGTTAGTCTTTCGCGCGCAACTTCCGTTGCCTACTAAAATTTTACTGCAGCGCCAAAAGAAGTACAACTTCAAAAAAACAATTAGGTTTTTACGAATTTCTTTGTTTTAGAAAATTAAATAAATGAGGTTATCTATTGTTGTAGACATTTTCATACGGTGAATTAACACGATTGCTGCTTCCCGGCGACAGAAAATCTATTAATTACACGTGCGAACAATAAAAAGATTATGAACAATCGGCCTGTTGACGAACAATGCAATTCAATTGTTTTAAAAACAATCGAAACGGATAATTGCATTTGGGCTAATTCCTAATTAGAAAAGATTTATTTTAAATCAATTTGATTTTATCTTTTTCGTTATAACCGTAAACTAATCATTATTACTTTTAATTTTCTTTTGCTAATAATTGTAATAGCCGGTTTCTTATTCACAATTAAAATACCAATTTTTTTTAAGAGTCATAATATAAAACCTGTAGAGCAGGGGTCGGCAACCTGCGGCCCTATGCAACTTTTTGCGCGGCCCGCCAAAGCACCAATTTTTGTTCTCTGACATTATTGGTATTATAGCATGTCAATATAAAGTAAATTTTTTCTATATTTATTTTGAATAATATTTATACTTGTATATAATATAAAAGCAATATTTAAGTTACATTTGAATGTGCGGCCCATAAAAATTGATTTTGAAAATGGCCTTCCGAAAAAATTGCCACTATGCTGTAAAAACTAAAGGCGACTAATATTTCACCATGTTAATGACTATTCAATAAAAAGATTAATAATGTTTAAACGATTTAAAAACTTAATTTACATATTCTTTTATATTATGTAATCTGAAACTTTTCCTATTAATTTAAAAGAAATAAGTAAAAAAAGAAGTGTAACTTACAATAAAATTATTTAAGTTTTTGATTTGAAAGTGAGATGGTTAATATAGATAAATATAAATACGAAGATGTGCGCATTCGAGCGAAAAGTGGCACATTTTCCCGAGATCGGAATGTGCCACTTTGAGCTCGAATGTGCACACTCGGTTTTAAGCATGATTCACAATATTTTAGGTGAATAAATTAGACGAAAATTTAATTGAATAATATTAATCGTTCCCTCTCACTTGCATTGACAAGATTATCGTATCTTCTCGCTCCCTTCCATTCATTGCAATGGTAAATACCTTTTTCCAATATAAAATCGATATTTACTAAATTAAATTAAAATTTTTGATTTGAAGGAGCGCACGGTAAATTATACTAATGTAATAAAAACAAAGATGTACGCATTCGAGCGAAAAGTGGCACATTTCCGAGCGAGGGAGGCAAATGAAGCGCGACGCGGGCGGCGCGCTTCATTCCGAGATCGAAATGTGCCACTTTGAGCTCGAATCGCACACTCGGTTTTAAGCACGATTTATAATATTTTAGGTCAATAAATTAGACGAAAAATTAATTGAATAATATTAATCGTTCCTCTCACTTGCATTGACAAGATTATCGTATCTTTTCGCTCCCTTCCACTCATTGCTATGGTAAATAGCTTTTCCAATATAAAATTGATAATTACTAAATTAAATTAAAATTTATGATTTGAAGGAGCGCACGGTAAATTATACTAATGTAATAAAAACAAAGATGTACGCATTCGAGCGAAAAGTGGCACATTTCCGAGCGAGGAGGCAAATGAAGCGCGACGCGGGCGGCGCGCTTCATTCCGAGATCGAAATGTGCCACTTTGAGCTCGAATGCACTCGGTTTTAAGCACGATTTATAATATTTTAGGTCAATAAATTAGACGAAAAATTAATTGAATAATATTAATCGTTCCCTCTCACTTGCATTGACAAGATTATCGTATCTTTTCGCTCCCTTCCACTCATTGCTATGGTAAATAGCTTTTTCCAATATAAAATTGATATTTACTAAATTAAATTAAAATTTATGATTTGAAGGAGTGCACGGTAAATATACTAATGTAATAAAAACAAAGATGTACGCATTCGAGCGAAAAGTGGCACATTTCCGAGCGAGGGAGGCAAATGAAGCGCGACGCGGAGCGGCGCGCTTCATTTTCCCGAGATCGAAATGTGCCACTTTGAGCTCGAATGCGCACACTCGGTTTTAAGCACGATTTACAATAATTAATTTACTTTCTTACACAACTAATTTTATATTGTCGAGTTTTCGTTAGTCTTTCGCGCGCAACTTCCGTTGCCTACTAAAATTTTACTGCAGCGCCAAAAGAAGTACAACTTCAAAAAAACAATTAGGTTTTTACGAATTTCTTTGTTTTAGAAAATTAAATAAATGAGGTTATCTATTGTTGTAGACATTTTCATACGGTGAATTAACACGATTGCTGCTTCCCGGCGACAGAAAATCTATTAATTACACGTGCGAACAATAAAAAGA
Organism: Sinopyrophorus schimmeli; assembly: GCA_036325965.1. NCBI lineage: Eukaryota > Metazoa > Arthropoda > Insecta > Coleoptera > Elateridae > Sinopyrophorus > Sinopyrophorus schimmeli. The sequence goes on from JARFIZ010000110.1 coordinate 1,097,585, forward strand.
TTATGAACAATCGGCCTGTTGACGAACAATGCAATTCAATTGCTTTAAAAACAATCGAAACGGATAATTGCATTTGGGCTAATTCCTAATTAGAAAAGATTTATTTTAAATCAATTTGATTTTATCTTTTTCGTTATAACCGTAAACTAATCATTATTACTTTTAATTTTCTTTTGCTAATAATTGTAATAGCCGGTTTCTTATTCACAATTAAAATACCAATTTTTTTTAAGAGTCATAGTATAAAACCTGTAGAGCAGGGGTCGGCAACCTGCGGCCCTTTGCAACTTTTTGCGCGGCCCGCCAAAGCACCAATTTTTGTTCTCTGACATTATTGTTATTATAGCATGTCAATAAAAAGTAATTTTTTTCTATATTTATTTTGAATAATATTTATACTTGTATATAATATAAAAGCAATATTTAAGTTACATTTGAATGTGCGGCCCGCATAAAAAATTTAATTTTGAAAATGGCCCGCTGTCCGAAAAAAGTTGCCGACTCCTGCTGTAGAGTAAAACGTTCAGTCTGTGACCACCTGTCACTGAATGACCTCTATAAGAAATAATGTTTATAACGATTAAAAACATTAATTTACAATATATTCATGATTTAGTTATTTATGTAATCTTGTATGTTTCCTTTTTCATTTAAGTGCAAGAAATAACAGTAATAAAGAAGTGTATAGCTAAAATAATTAAATTTATATTGCGATTTGTGTGTTATTCGACAATTGCTGAAATTGAAATAAAAATTATGAAAAATGACATTTCTAATTATGATGATCGTTTTCATTTTTTATTTTATTTTAAGATTGGTTAATAATGATTTAGTAAAGTAAATTATTATTTAAATCAAGTTTAAATAGTTTTCTCTTTATAACTTGTTATTAATTTTTGTCGATCATTCACGGCTATGTTTTATTGTAAAATCAGTCAGTAAATGACCGGTTATTTTGAGATATTAACATTTTCATGTGCTTCTTGACATTACATAAGTAATGCAAAAAAAAACACCAAAAAAATAAAAAAAAAAAAAAAAAAGAAAAGCTAAAAAAGAACTAAAATTAAAAGAAAAATTGTTATTAAAAGCCAAAAATTAAAAATGACAATTCAGATTGAAATACAATTGAAAAAGAACGACAGAACCTATATAGTTAATAAATTATGATGCTAGTTTTTGTCTCAAAAAATTAAAAAAAAAAAGAAATTAGTTAAAAAAAATGGTAATTTGAATAGAATGTTATAAATTAAACTTTTTTATACACATATTTTCTAATTACCTATTACCCCTAATGTTTTATAATAAAGCTTATGAAATTTTATGAATTATTCGTTTTTAATAGGGTAATCAATTAGCAGGTCATTCACTAGCTTATATCCGGTCATTCTTTAGACGGAAATGGTCATTTACCAGCGTCCTCATTTTATACTTTTGACTCAATATTCAATTTAGCCTTACAACAACTTTAAGCTTGAAGAGAACGATCTAAAAATTAGTTTTTTAGCCCTTACTTAAAACAGTTGCTTCATTTTTCTTGCCGATGTGTTCATTGCAATTCTGTGATATAAAAACAAACGTTTTTAAATTATTTTTTTAGTCATTATGTATTGATTAAAATTACAAACTCCACCTTATTAATTTTATTTGAATAATCTGAAGTTTTCCTATAAATATAACGACTCCATCAGAACGAGCTTTAAACTCTACAATGTCAATTTTATGCAAAAGTAGTCGACACGATATTAACATTCATGCAATGCAAGATAGAGATTTATAACAATTCTGTTATAAACTAAGCATAAAACACTAGTAAAATATTATAGTTCCAGTTTGGATTTGAAATAAACAACTAAAACTCTACTCACTATAAAACATAACAAGCAGTAAACGTTGTATATTTAGAACAGTAGTAATCGTCAAATAAATTAGACCTGATTACAACGTGAAATGCGGCATATTCCGAAAAGCCCATTAAACCAAGAAAGGAGAAGCCATTATGCCGAAAAGAATTTTAATGCGGATTATATCAAAGAGCAAAAATTCTCGCACGCCACAAGCCGCACGTAACTTATCGAACCTTTCGATAATCGTCAATATTAATCGACGTTTATTTCCGATAATAATTGATGAACATTTCTTTGATTACTGAAAGCATTTTCTTTCGCCCTTTCTTTTCACGGCAAATTAACCATTTTACACCGGCGTTCTGTTCTTTTGTAGCCCAACAGCTAACTCGACGTGAATTCATTGATCTTTTGACCGCGGATCTCAAATTGTTTCTACATGCTATTCACTAAAGTAAATTGAGTAGCGCTTGATCAACCGAAAGTAGATTTGTGAGACTGGCTTATCCGAAAACAATCGTATTTTTCCACTTTCGGTTTATGTGAAGGCACGCTGCAAAATACGATAAAAGAAATAAATAATCAATCCAATTCACTTCGCTCAAAATGATATATGATGAAACTCAAATTCGTACCAATTTAACTTGTAAGCACTTCGAAATTAAATAACCCATCTTTTCTTTTCGCATTTTATTTATGTAGGCGTTTGGCATAATGCAAAGTTCGTTTTTTTAAATGCGTTTGAATTGTTCTTTAAGAAGCTACAATTCTGGGTTTTTATTTTGAAATGCGAGGTTTTTCAAATAATGTCCGAGTGAAATTGAAAGGTTATTGAAATGTTAATGGGTGCTGCCTAGAATCTAATTAAGTGCTTTTAAGTGCTATTTAGGATCTTACAAGCTCTAATAATTTATAAAATTAGGATCTACTGTAGAAGTAAAAGAGAATTGTCACCACGCTTTGAAGGTCGAGATCTCGAAAAGTACTCAATGGATTTTAATCACACTAAATTTGGATTATAGACAATTTATTTTTAAACATTGAATAATTTCATAATTTTTTAACAAGGCCTTAAATTTATGTTCAAAAAATTGTTTTTTTACTCAAATTTTACAAATGCCTACTTTTAATAAATAATTACTAAAAATGTAGACATTCAATACAAATTATATTTATGTATATGATAGATACATTCTTTCAGTATAGTTTGATTAAAAATATATAATAGTGCTTCAATTGAAAATAAAATTGATTCTACTTTAATTCCCTTATTGGAAAAGACATTTTGCCAATGTTGGTTGCATATTGAAGTATTGAAGTAATTTCTACAGCAAGCGTGACCCTGCACATATACGGACTAGAAGATCGCGTCAGGACCCGAATGCTCTAGAAACTCCAGAGCATCTAAGAAGCTTTTTTTTGGCACGCATATAAGGCGAACCAAATGCGCCAATCAGTTAGTCTTGATGAGAAACTCCATAGTCTCGAAAGGAGGCTCGACGGTCGATAGTCTGTGAAGAAGCTTCATAACGGGAGAGCTTACGGTTATGTTAGAATCTTCAAAATGACTTTTTTTTTAACAAATGTGCCACTTTGAGCTCTAATGTGCTCGTATCACTTTGAAAATATGTGAAGATGATGGTTGTTCATGATTAAGTTGCTTTATCAATAAATGATTGGCAGGTGCGTCAATTCCGTCACAATTTTGTGAAAGCTTTCTGGTTCCAATATTTAAGAATATAGAAGATATCCGAGATTGTGGAAACTATCGTGGTATAAAATTAATATCCCATACACCTAAAATATGGGAACGCCTACTGTTTAATTGGTTTTCGGAACTGGTGGAAATTCATGTTTATCAATATGGTAGATATGTACTATGTAAACTTGTCTGAATAAATTGGTCCAGCACGTAAAGTATTCTTAGAAAGTCAACCACTACCAATGACCCATGAGTTTAAATACTTGGGGTCTATTATAAATGATAAGAGAACGGCTGACTCAGATATAAAACATTGTATTAATGTTGGTTGGATAGGTGGAGCTGAGTTTCTGGTGTGTTGTGTGACAAAAAGATGCCTATAGGATTAAAAGACAAGATTTATAAAACAATCGTTAGGCCTGCTTTGGCATGCCAAAGCAATGTATGCAGTGCAAAAACATGGGCGAGACTGGCTAAACATCAACAGAGGCACGTGGCGGAGATGAGAATGTTACGATGGTGTGTAAGTGTCACGAAGAAAGATCATCTACGGAATGAACATATCCGAGGTTCATTGGGTGTTTAATCAATTAAGGATTTTATGGATGAATCTAAATTAAAATAGTATGGACATGGTTAACGTCGAAATCAGTGAGTTTTGGCAGTCGATGAATCTAAAGAAAACCAGGTAGACCAAAAGGATTTTGAAAGAGTGATTATAATATACTTCCAGAAATGGTTTATAATAAAAGAGAATACTCCTTAAGAACACGCATAAGGAGCAGTTGGAATAACTGCATTAAGGGCGAAGATAAAGAAGAACAAATTAGACGAAAAATTAATTAAATAATTTTATTCGTTTCCTCTCACTTGCATTGACAAGATTTTAAAATCTTCTTGCTCCCTTCCACTCATTGTTATGGTAAATACAATTTTCGAATATATATAATAATATATATATATCGGTTTAATACGTTCTTCGACGTTGTCCGATGCCTGGATTCCAATCTCTTCGATTTTCCATTGTCCATCATTCAGGTTCCGATCACTCATCGCTTTTCTAATTCGCTCACACCAGTTTTTCCTTGGACGTCCCCTTTTTCGCCGTTTTCGTGGTATCCATTTTATAGCTTCCTTGGGTAGCCTCTCTTCTGCCATTCGCTGAACATGGCCATACCATATCAGTTGACGACGTTCTATATCTTTCATGATTGTGTCCTGTACTCCCATTTGTTCCCGAATATCATCTTTTCTTATTCTCTCTCTTCGAGAGACTCCTGCGGATCTTCTTAGAGCATCCATTTCTGTTGCATCCAATCTTTGTCGATTTCTTTCTGTAATTCTCCACGTCTCTGATCCATACAGCAAACTGCTTTTTATTATCGTGTCGTAGATACTGCATTTCTTTCTTTTTGTTATTTGTTTACTCCATAGGATTCTATTTAGACACGTTATTGCCTTTCTTGCTAGTGTTTTTTTGATCTTATGTCTTTTTCATCCGTTCCGTTTTTTTGAAATATCGTTTCCAGATACTTATATTCGTCACACACCTTTATTTCATCTAATCATTCTAATTTTAAATTGTCGACCTCGGCTCCAACACAGAGGTATTTTGTTTTTTGTAAGTTCATTGTTAGACTTTTAACCCCGAATAACTTTTTTAGCACACATAGGATCGATGGAGATTTTTGACACTTTGTTTCTAATGGTGTATCCAAGGTGTCAACCAAAATTAGCTCTGTCGGAGTTTTTGTTATTTGACCACTATTTTTATTTCTAATTTGACCGGACTAAAAGGAGGCAAGAATAGAATTATTATTAGAATTTCTTAATATTTGGTACTTTTGTTGACAATTTTTGGAAAACGGCACAGTTTTTCGTCCCGAATGATTGCATTTGGATAACGGGACAGATGCTCGAAAAACGGAACAGTCCCGTGTAAAACGAGACGTGTGGTCACATTAGTTATTTATGACTAAATAAGTATGTTTATGTAGATCTTACCAAAGGATACTTAGGATTTAAAATGCGACTCGGCGATTATTTAAAAATAGTAAAATTTCCATCAAATTGTTTCTTACTCTTTTTTTATTTATAAAAATTTTGTTATAAGTATTTGTAGATTTCTTGAAGAGTATATTGAAATAATAATGCGAACCTTTTATATAGCCTTAGATTTTTCTTTACATAGAAGACTATGCTTTCTGAAGAAAAAAAATTGTAATCGAGTTTTTGAAGGATCCGCTTTACGAGCATCTTACGTTTAAACTTATCTTTAGTTGTTGTTTGCAGAGAAAGATTCAGAAACTTCAGAGAGTCTTTGAAATAAACAGATATGTGCTTTTAAATAAAGCAGTGCATAATTGAATTTACTACTCTTCGTACTTCAAAATGCATTTCGGAGAATAAAATAATACAAATGCGGCGTTTGTACTTTACGACGTAAAGTTGAGAATTTTCCGCGATAGTTTCAGTTCTGTGTTTACACACTTTACATCCGCAACACAAGTTAGACGTGCAACTGGCATGCAAAAAGTTCGAAAAGCTCCGGAATAAACTTTTACAACTCACGTTCCGACCGAGAAATATTTTAAATTTTCTCGACTTTGCTTTTTTAGGAATACCTACACGGTACCTACATATGTATGTTGCGAGTTACTTTCCGACTTGGCGAATATTTATGAGTAAAGTTGTTTGTTCGTTTCATAACTTGCGTTGGCGTTAAACAATTTCAAAGCGAACGTTGCGCTTTAATGTAAAATTTCTTACCGGCTTTGACGTGGACATCTCTGCTAAGAACACTGCCAAGTGCACTCCGTAATCTACATCTATACAAGGCCGCATGAACGTCGTGACGATACAGTTCGTTGGGAAACGGCGGAAAAACCAACGTTCCATTCGGATATAACAGTCTTAATTCGGGAACCTGAAACAAAATGCGACAATTATTTCTTTGCGTTTTTCAGGGATTACATTTGATAAATATTCAAACTTGGAACTTTGCTAATGACCACCATTACTAAAGGAGTTTTCATAATTAAAATGCTCACTTTTATGTTCTTTTAGATGCTTGGTTGAGTTTTCGTCTTGTATTAATCTATAGGTTGAAAAGGCTTAAGAAATTATCTAAATCTTGTACTATTGTATCAAAAGTTATTTTTTTTTATATTAATTATTTTTTATTTACCAAAACTTATTTCTTTCCAAAATTAAATAAAATAGCAATCAACACGATGATAAACGAATAATGCTATGAAAGTCGGTTAACTTCTATACAGCGTGTAACTTACTTATGGAAATTTATTAATAAATCATTAACAACAAAGATATGTCAAATATCATCGGACACGACGATTGTTATTTCTAACTAGGCTAGAAGCACCAGTTTTGGACACTGTACCAGTTGTGGACATTTTGCACTTTATTTTGACAAATGTGAAATACCTATAAGAATTATTGATATTGCTACTAGCTGGCCCGCGCGGCTTCGCTCGGGTATTGCGATTTCGAAGTAAAAACTATTTTTTTTCAAAATAAAATATAGCGTATGTTACTCAAGGATAGTGTCTTCTACCTGTTAATTCAAGTCCCGTCAAAATCGGTTCAGCCGTTTCCGATATACGGAGCACAATCCCCATTAACAAAATGATCCGCCATTTATTGAATTCATTTGTTACACAAAATGTGATAAATGAAGAACCGCTCTACCGATTTTGTGCAAACTTCACATAAACCATATACTAAATAATCCAAACAAAGCCTACACATTTGGTTTGGATAGGTGAGCCCGTTCTTGAGTTATAAAATTACAACGAAAAGTGGCATTGATTTTTATATATATAGATAGATAAGTGTAATTAATTGTATCTTTAATTACTATAAAACATCCATGATGTTTTTTCGTATTTTTCAAGTTATTTTATCAAAATTACTCAAGTGTCTAAAACTGGACCTAACGTGTCCAAAACGGGTACTTTTACCCTATACATTTTTTAAATTGATAAATATGGCTGTAGGGTCAACAACAGCCGCTCGAAAGGGAGGGGCCCAATTATTTTAAATGACATAAGACAACAAAATATTTTTTTTTGTTGAGCTTGGATTTCTACATGCAAAAGTGAAAGAAAATGAAAGTCGAATGACAGAAACCACTGTATCTGTACACTACCGTTTGTAGTTTTAAGATATTAAGAAAATGTGAAAGTAACTAAAAACAAATTGAGTCAATGATAAATCATCATTGAACATATAGGTATATTAGGGTGGTCGTTAAAAATTAAATTTCTTCATACGCCCCAAAAAAACTTTTCTTTTAATAAAAAATACGAAGAATTATTTTAAAAAATTTTTTTAACAAAAAAAACACGTGCCTCAAGACAATCAAAGTTCATTTTTTGATAATATTGTAGTTTTTTGTAAGTATCTCTTAAACTATACGGATTTGAAAAAAAGTTATAGGAGTATTTTGTAGGAAATTCAATTCTCTACAAAAAAGGTCTCTTTCATTTTCTTCATGAAATTCATATTTATAGAGATATTCTCAATAATAAATTTATTAACTTTATATAGTCATTCTTTCTTAATTATATATAATTTCGTAAAACTATAATAAATTCTAGTTGTTACCAAATTTTTATATTAAAAAAATGGCCTTTGTAGGTCTTGAAATATTGACTATATGGATTTAATGAATTTATTATTGAGAATATTTCTATAAATATGAATTTCATGAAGAAAATGAAAAAGATCTTTTGAATTCCCTACAAAATTGTTTCTATAACTTTTTCTCAAATCTGTATACTTTAAGAGATACTTACAAAAAACTACGAATTTATCATAAAATGAACTTATATTGTCTTGGACCACGTGGTATTTTTGTTAAGAAAATTTAAAAAAAATTCCCCCGTATTTATTCATTAAAAGAAAGGTTTTTTTTGGGGCGTCGGAAGAAATTAAATTTTTAACGACCACCTTAATATGCCTACGTATATTCAATATCTCTACAGTAGTCACAATTCAATAGTATGGGCTTAAGAAGCCAAATTATACGAATTATTATGAAAGTTGAAAATTGTTGTATCAAAATACTTCAAACAGCAATTGAACGACTCAGGTTGCTTATCAAAGGTTTATTTGTGTTTTAAAACTTTTAAATAAAAATCTCTAATTTTTTATCATAGTGCTACAAAACGACAGCTTTGACGTTAGCGAGGTTGATACAATTTACGACTTGTCGCCAGTGTCTTGTTTATGTTTTTTTATTCAATTGTCGAACGAATCATTAATAGTAAAATTACTACAAAAATGTGGTTTGTTCGTTGTGCAAGGATACGTTAATTTAATATTATAGGTTTTGGCTTTAGGGACAACAAATCAAATATTCGAAAAATTATGAACGGTAATGTGCAGGGTGATTTTTTAATATTGACAACATATGTACTAATTTTTATGTTGGTGCTTCTGGATGAGATCTGTCAGACAGAAGTTGCCAGTGACGTCTTGAATAGGAATGGTCAATACCCTATAATAATTTTAAAAAGCCTCTTTTAGCTTTTCATACAAAATGTAACAAGCAGTAAAATTCAAAATGAGAGTAAACCCAAAAACAATAGTGCAACTAAACATATTGAAATGCAAAACGTTTTAGAAAGATTTATGGGTCGATCTTATTGTTAGACATTGGACAGCAAAAGTTACCAGATTCTTACCACGTTTAAACTATGAAATACACTAAAAACTGTACCGCTCAATTCAAATCGTCCTCAATCTTAAAAAACTAATTTTGTATATAAAAGTTAAAAGCTCACAATCTTCAGGTAATCAACAAAGACTAAATGCCTTTAAGCAAAATTTGAGTTTCTATTAATTCTAATATTCTGATTTTAAAAATTTTGATAGATAGCTAAGATATCGATTTTGTATGTAGTTTATCTTGCGTACTAAAAATTTACTGCTTAAAAGTTTTAAAAAAATATATAAATAGGTGTAATTTAATCGATACATGTAAATTTATTAGTTATTGGTGTAGGCAAATATGTTAATTCTGTTGTTAAATAAATTGTAATTGTTAAAATAAGTGAACAACTGTTAATAGTCGTAATCCATGTTTCAACCCTAGTGAACTAGTTACAATATGGAGGCGTATGGGGAAATTCAATTCTTTGCATCGTTAAGGAATGAAATCAATTATAACCAAAATTTAATTTGAACATCTTGAAATACTTATCAAATCACATTTAGCAGTATACCGATCGATTTCCTGAAGCCGGTTAAAATGTGATGTTTAAGTAGCAGTAAGCAGGGGGTAATCACTGAATGCTCTTTGATGAAACCCAATTTTGTTATTCGGTTTGGCATTTTCATAGCAATTCAAAGAAATCACACTTTCTAGATTTTTTTATAGTATTTTGTTTCGGACTTTAATAAGGTGCACTGTGGCAATTAAAGACTACAACAAAATAAAAAAGCGGGTGTTTTAAAAAACTTGAAGTTATACTTTATTTCATTAATATATTAAATAACGTAATCAATTTTGGAGAAATTCATCAATTTGTTATTGACAGTTAAACCGATCCTGATAAAATTAGACTTGGTGGGGGTCAGAAGTGATCACCGCTTGGCAGTAAGTGAACGTGACAAAAAAAAGCGTTTCTTAGCAACGACTATTATTTTAGTAGTGCCAGTTATGTCTAATTTGAAAAAACGTCAAGCATATCGAAAAAAATAACCGTTGCTAAGAAACGTGTCTTGTTCTTTGACAAGTCTATTACAAACAATTAAAATACAGATTTAATCTCTATTTAAATCAGATACTTGAAATTGTGGATAATAGAATTCAATTAATAATAAAGCAATCTAAGATTATAATAAAATTCTTGTGTTTCGTTGGGTCCTTGAAGATTAATTTTACAAGAACTTTAATATCTTTTGAAATATGTAAGGGTGCGTCGTTTCAAATACAATATAACCAACTCATTCTCTAATAAACGTGTTATAGAAGAAAACGTAACTTAAAAACAAATCGAGTAATTAAAATTAACCTGCTTAGTTTTTAATTTTTATCAAAATACCCACACATAGGAACAAATTAAAAATTATCGTAAAAATTGAATTGTTCGGAAGAATAGAGTAAAACTGCCATTGCAAAATATTTTTTTCACTACTTTTTATTTTAAACTTTTACTGTTAATGAGTAACTATGTATAAAATTATGATTTTATAGTTATTTTAAAAAAGTATATACTCTGTCTAGTTAAAGATGTTATCAGTTAAGGTATTTTTCGGTGTAACACATTCAAATTCAACAAGATTTTTCATTCAAATTATAATAAAAAAAAATTGAATACTTCATATGCAAAATTATGTTTATAAACAAATTTTACATGAAACTCTGGTACTACCTATTGTAGCAATTATAATGATCATTAATATCTACCATAGAATATTATAGTTATTATACTAGAAATAAGTGGAATTAGAGTTGAACTAAATATATTTATAATGAGTTCACTTTATGAGTTGATTATTCATTTTATTTTAAACAAATAATTTTAAAAGTTTCGAATCAAAGTTTTTAACTGTGCAAATTGTTAAAAATCGTTAAAAGTCAGCTTTACTGCTGCAACATGGTGTTAATGTTCTTGGTAATCAATACCTACCTACGTATTAATAGCAGACTGTTAATTAACACCCATAATGTAATTATTCACTCAACACTTACACTGAGTTGAATGTAATTAGTGTTGCTTTTTGTACGATTTTTATAGATGATTTCTTACTCGTTTCATTACATAGCAGTTCATTTTAGGACCGAATATTCGTTAAATTTTAAATGTATATTTATATAATTTAATAGACCGACATTGTGAAAAAAATATTTGAAAAATTTGCGATAATCAGTTAATCATTTAAATATTTAAATATAATTAATTAGTTATTATCTCATACTTTAAACGAGCTAAACTTATATACAGGGCCGGATTAATCTTTTGTGAGGCCCTAGACATTTTTTTATGGGCTCTAAGGGTCTGAGGATAATTAGAATTAAACTTTCACCAATTAACAAAAAAATAAGACTTTATTGCGTAAGAATACATAAAAATTAAAAAACATAATAAAAAAATAATTTTTAATAGAAAAAACAATATATCTTAATATTGTCGTTACGAGTAGGTATGGCCGGGCCTTTTGTATGCGGCTTTAGACATTTGTTTTTTTTGTCTAGGCCTTATTCCGGCCCTGCTTATATACATATACAGTAGCGGACAAAATAGTTACCACTATTTTTAATTTTCTTTTGGTTAATTTTATTAGAGTAATTTTTTTAAGTTTATTATTTTTATAAGTACCGTTTCTTATAAAAAATTTAATGCTCTTTCATAATTACACAAATTTATGAACAAAAAAAATTTTTATAATAACTCAAATCGTAACAACCGGGAAATAAGCCGCACAAAAAAGTGACCACTTTCAAAAATATCAATAAATAACAAAATAATATTAAAAATAACTAATATTTAGTGGTTTTCCTTTTATCTTTAGCAGTGCAGCATATAGTCTCGGCATAAAATCCATTAATTTACCAATAAAACCATTTAAAAGCTTCTAAAACAGTCAAGTACAAAACTTCGAATTTTTTAAACTTTTTCATTCAATGCTATTCCAATTTTCCCCAAATGTTCTCAATAGGACTAAAATGTGGCGACTATCGCGGCCAGTTATAATCATCATATTATTACTATGCAAATAAAATCAACCAAAAGAAAATTAAAAAAAGTGGTAACTATTTTGTTCGATACTGTATATGTATATATAACGATTTGAATAAAAGTATTTAGACAACGTTTTGCCTCCTATGTTATTCTAGATAGGTGTTATCGCTGAAAAAAATGCGTTTTTACAGAATTTTTTTTCTAACAGCATCGCATAGAATAGTTAAGTAGGTACTGATAGGCTGAAATAGTCCTGCATTGATACACAACAACAGAATATTAAGAAATCTTAACAAGAATTTAATTCTTGCCTCTTTATTGCACTACATATTAATTTCACAGTAATTTCTTAAAGATTCGCAATATTTTAGGCCAATAAATTAGACAAAAAACTAATTGAATAATTTTAGTCGTTCTTTCTCACTTTCATTGACAAGATTAACGTATCTTCTCGCTCCCTTCCACTCATTGCTATGATAAATACTTTTTTCCAAATATAAAATCGATATTTACTGAATTAAATTAAAATTTTTGATTTAAAGAAGCGCACGGTAAATTATACTAATGTAATAAATACGAGGATGTGCGCATTCGAGCGAAAAGTGGCACATTTCCAAGCGAGGGAGGCAAATGAAGCGCGACGCGGAGCGGCGCGCTTCATTTTATCGAGATCGGAATGTGCCACTTTGAGCTCGAATGTGCACACTCGGTTTTAAACTTGATTCACAATATTTTAGGCCAATAAATTAGATGAAAAATTAATTAAATAATTCTAGTCGTTCCCTCTTACTTGCACTGACAAGATTATCGTATCTTCTCGCTCCCTTCCACTCATTGCTATGGTAAATACCTTTTTCCAATATAAAATCGATATTTACTAAATTCAATTAAAATTTTTGATTTGAAGGAGCGCATGGTAAATTATACTAATGTAATAAATACGAGGATGTGCGCATTCGAGCGAAAAGTGGCACATTACCGAGCGAGGGAGGCAAATGAAGCGCGACGCGGAGCGGCGCGCTTCATTTTCCCGAGATCGGAATGTGCCACTTTGAGCTCGAATGTGCACACTCGGTTTTAAAGACGTTTTACAATATTTTAGGTCAATAAATTAGACGAGAAATCAATTGAATAATTTTAATCGTTCCCTCTCACTTGCATTGACAAGATTATCGTATCTTCTCGCTCCCTTCCACTCATAGCTATGGAAAATATCTTTTTCCAATATAAAATCGATATTTACTAAAGTCAATTAAATTTTTTGATTTGAAGGATTGCACGGTAAATTATACTAAAGTAATAAATACGAGGGTGTGCGCATTCGAGCAAAAAGTGGCACATTTTCGAGCGAAAAGTGACACATTTTCGAGCGAGGGAGGCAAATGAAGCGCGACGCGGAGCGGCTTGCTTCATTTTCCCGAGGTGGAAATGTGCCACTTTGAGCTCGATTGTGCACACTCGGGTTTAAGCACGATGACCAAATGTCCCGTTTTAACAAATAAAAATTGGTCACATTAGTTATACCCCACCTCGTACACGAAAAATTAATGATACAAAATTGTAATAGAAGTACTTTTGTTAAATTTTATTTATGCAATGTAAATATTAAACATTGAAAATGTAATATTTAGTGCGAGTCAAATAAAATAAAAAAACTAATAAAGAAAAACGAGACTGTTAATATAATAAAATTAAAAGACAAAAAAGATAATAAACATTTTTTGTTTGTAAATAAATATTTTAAAAACTTTTGGAATATTTAATAAAAGAATATTGTTTTCTAAATATTTGGAAAGCGAGTTTTTAACAAAATTACTTATTGAACTGAATTTTAATAAAATTCGGCAGCCTGAAAAGTTTCTTTTGGATAAAAAAGCTAGTAAAAACGTTGGAATGTAATTATATGACAAGGCTCTGTTTTAGTAAGACTTTTGAAATATCGAAAAATACTTTTAAAAATTTATTATGTATGTAAGTACTAAGGCAACAAATTATTTGTAACGTTTAAAACAGATTTTTCTTAGATTACGATTTATAACTACTGTAAGTAGTAAATACTACGGTTTGAAATGATGTTGCAACAGTTTCATAAGTTTTAATTGGTATTTTTTGTACTCATTAAAAACTTACGAGAAACTTTAAAATTAGATTTTTTCTCAAAAGAAAAAGGTGCAAAAGTAAAAATTAAGCGCAGGTGCTGAATTTAAATCAGACTAGTTACGTAAAACTTTAAAGCTATGCAATACATGGGTTGATATTACAACCTGATTTCTTCTGATTTTTTAAAAAGATTAAATATGAAAATTTGATCTATTGGAAAAATACGAAACCACGAAAATGGCATTAAATATTATATTTTTGATTCGTTGATTTCAGATATAACTTCACCTTTTCTTCATGGCCCAACTTTTTTTTTGTTTGTAATTTACATTAAACAAGAGTCTTTTGTATGTCACTTTAGCTTCTTATCTTAAAAAAACATTTTTTTTTAAGTTGTTGGGTATTTCTGCATGAGAATTCTACAAATGGACCAAAACTATAGGGTGCGCATAAAAGTAATTCCGGGTTTTTTAGTTTGAAAAAGAATTAATTTTTTTATAACAATAATGGATTTTTATCAACTATAAATGTACCATTTTGTTCAATGACCTTTTGCCATTTTTTTGGTAACTTCATGATTCCACGTTCGTAGAACTTCTGCTCCTTATCAGCAAAAAACTGAACCAAGTGCGATTTTAGGTTATCATTATTACTGAAATTTTTACCATTTAAAGAGTTTTGTAAAGATGGAAATAAATGATAATTTAGCAAAGCTAGGTTAGGGTTATATGGGGAATATGAAATAAGTGTCTAACGCCCAAAATTTCAGTGCATGATTAACCATTATGTACGCAGCCTTAAACAGGCGTTAGCGCAAACGAATGGTTAATCATGCACTGAAATTCTGGGCGTAAGCCAGCTCCAATAATTATTGACGGGTTGTTAAATATGTGTGAGGTTGAGTGTTGTCCTAGTGGATCACAATGCTTTTACGAGTAGAAAAATTCTGACCGTTTATCTTTGATTGCTTCTTCAAATGTTCTTGACAATAAACATCTGAGTTGCTCGAACAACTCAGATGTTTATTGTCACAACTCAAAATACACAACATCATTATAATCCCACTAAACTAAAAGTATGCTATTTTTTGATGCCATTCAGCTTTTGATGTGGCTTGTGCTGGTTCATCACGCTTGGACCATGACTGCTTTTAATTAATTTTATTCTAGAAAACTCATTTTATTCGTTTTAAAAAAGGATTGATTTCGTTGTGTTAAATGAGTTTATATTAAAATGGTGGAGCCCAAATATCGAGCATTTTAATAAGTCAAATGAAAGTCGACATCCACTGATGTGCGTCTGTATACCTGGATCTATGTCAATTATTTTTGAATGAATTTTAGCGCAGATTAGAGGTAAAATTGCAGTAAAATATTTTCGTAAAAGTGGCCGTGACCGTTTTTTGCAAGGCTACTGTTACAGTAATTCTTATGTAACACTTAAGACAGTAATTTTTAAATTTTTTAAACATTTCTTTATTCTAGCAACATATTTTTAGTTAGTTTGCTTCAAACTTGCATACGCAAAGTTACTTATTTGAGTTTATCGTACATTATTAGTAGATAGGATAGCCGGATGCCAGAACAACTTTGCGCATGCGCAGTGTGATATTTGCGCAAGTGTCTACTGCGCAGGTGGGGGGTTCCTATCTACTGTTATTATTTATTTAATATAATTTAAAGTAATATTCATAAACTTTTGTTAATTCTTTTTAATTAGAAATATTTGATACCACTATTTGGACTAATCTGAAGCATATAACAAATAACGTTTAAGTTTTACCTATCTTTAATAATTTTAACGTCTCAGTTACAAAAAAATGTACTTACTAATTATATGTAAATTAAAAAAAAGGTAACTGGGTTTGGGTCAACCATTTTTAATTAAATTTTAGTATACGGGCCTGCTGTGGGCGCGTGTATGTCTGGCTTCCTGGGTCTCTATCCACTATTTTTTAATAAATAGCGCGTGGGCTTTCTGTGGGTCCATGTTTGCCTGTATACTTGGATCTATATCAATTATTTTTGAATAATTTTTAGCGTTTGGGCCTGAGCGTTCGCTTTGCGTTCCTGCTGTGGGCTTGCAATAGGTCTATCGAAATATAAAATTCGGGCCTGCTGTGGGCG
The DNA here is from genome assembly GCA_036325965.1 of Sinopyrophorus schimmeli. Classification (NCBI taxonomy): domain Eukaryota; kingdom Metazoa; phylum Arthropoda; class Insecta; order Coleoptera; family Elateridae; genus Sinopyrophorus; species Sinopyrophorus schimmeli. The sequence continues at coordinate 1,114,071 of JARFIZ010000110.1, forward strand.
CGTGTGTAACTGGGTAGCTGGGTCAGAGTGGGCTTAGGAGCATTTTAACTAAGATAATTCAAATTGGTTTCCTTTTTCTTCCTGTACATAATAATAACTACAACTGCGCACTCTTTTTATGATATGCTTCGAATATCGATGTAACTGATCGTGCGTAGCAAAATACTGACAAACGTGAGGCCAATATCGAAACCGATAGAAAACTGACGGACGAAATTGGTGAACAAAATTGCACGTATAGTTTGAGTTTCGATAACGTTCGTTCAGCCAGATCAAACAGTCTACGGACTATTAGTCGACTGAATGTTAGTAGGTACCATAAGTGTTATTTTCTAAGCATTTTAGGAAAAAGTAGTACAAAACTAAAAATCTTTTACTAATGTCATTAATTGAAATGATTTCTTCAAACTGTGCACCATAATATAGAAGGAAGTCAGTACACCACATACGAGTTTTTAGTATAAAGCTATCTTGTACCTGATGAGCAGGTGATCCATCAGCAAGAATCCACTCCACCTCAGGAGTGGGACTTCCATGAGCCGTGCACACCAAACGTCCTCCAGATGTATTACTGAACTCATAACGATGTGGTGGTTCTTGTACAAACAAAGGTCCTTGCAGATCTAAACCCCCACTCCATACTGAAACAAATATATTTTATAGCTTTAGGGCGACCATTAGATCGTAAAGCCAAACCGTTTTGGCAACTTAACGCTAGTAAACTCGAAAATAAATTTCGTCATTCGCGTATTTTTTGTTTTTGAAATTTCGTTGATTCACGCACTATTCCGGACCATTAAAAATATTTATCCTAGCGGAAAAAATGAATCGAGTCCTTGATATACTATCAAGAAAGTGGCGGCAGTTCAGCCGTTATACATTTTCCGGTTTGTGTAGGGACATGAATTAAGTTGATAATTGATTATTTTTCTGCTTCGTTAAAAATCAATCAGGGGTAACGCACAAGCCTTAATTATACTTTAATCTTTACGCTAGACGTCTTTTGGTTTTTGTCTCGGTTTACACGCGTTTAGCTTCGTACAGATGTATTTTGGGCTTTGCGCGCCAAAGTGTAAACTGAAAAACTTATTTCAGTTTAATAAACGGCCTCTTTTTTTGCTTAACGCTCTTTTCGCGTCATTTATAAAACGCGCACGTTCCGGAGACTTATTTTAACTTTTTCTTATAACTAAACTTGTAACAGTACGTCATAAAATGATATTACAAAAATAGAAGTAAACCAAGTTTTTTTTTTGTAAATGGGTTTATACTATAAAATGTCCGCGAAAAACGAGGAAAAGAAGTGAAAAATAAACGCGAGAAGTTTGTCTACAAGTTTCGAGCGAAATCAGTTCCCTTTTATAGGACGAAGCGTTACCAATTTAGCAATTTCAAATTAAATTGTATAACTTTAAAGTTCTCTTAATTTTCCTTTTTGCGTGAAAGACGTCGCATAAGCAATTTCGATGATTATTCATTAAGCATAATTACTAAAAGGAACCACCGTCATACGAATTCCGTTAGTAGCAATTATTCCGAATCTTAATGACTATCATTTTTTCTCTTTGATAGAAGCCCGAAGGCTTTTCAAGTTTTGTTTGTGCTTTGAAAACTTTAAAATAAAACGCGCCCCGATTTGGACGTTTTTAATGGTTAGACATAATTATCAGTCTCGGTTTATTTGTTTTCGGAGAATTTTTATGTAAAATATTCTGTTGGAAAGCGTCTTCCCCTTTTTTTTCTATTTGGTGATATGCAAATGTGCAGAAATTTATTTAAAATTTTTCCCGTCGAATTGTTTTTTAAAGAATGATAAGTCATTTTTTAGGCGTGGTATTATACGAACTTTGAATAATGCATAAAGCTAATCCTACAAATAAGAGCTCTAGTTATAATCAAAAATAAGTTATTGTTTTAAAAACAATAATTGAATTTTTTTCGGTTTTAGTAGAATAATATAATGAATACGAAATGTTAGCAATGTCAGATAATTTAGATTTAATTTTTTTTTCAAATAAAGAATGTTATTTATTGATTGATGGTTTCTGCTAGTTGGTAAGTATGCCTACACAGTCGTAACCAATATAAAAAGTTTTGATTAAAATTAAGAAGTAGTACTGTTTTTTTAATTATTTTATTATTAAATATTTAATGCAAAAAAATGTTATATGACTAATAGAAAATGAAAATAGTGCGTGTACTTATGTACGCGCGTTAGTAGTTATACTTCTTTGGCGCAACTAAATTAAATATAAGCACGTGTTATGTTGCTTAATTTGCGTTTGTGTATAACTAGACCAGTGGTTTTAAAAAATCATAGACTGTCCTCCCACAGTATTCTTACTCGCCATTCTTGATTCCTTGCAATTTTTTGCTTTTTCTGACATTAAAATCTGTTGATCTTAAAAGTCATCTTAAATTAAGCTGTTCAGCACAGCTTCATAAAATGAAAACACCGCTGGAAAAAATGTGTCAATAGCAGAGGTGATTATTTTGAAGAGGACAAGGGCCAATAAGCCGTAGAGTTAATAATAAAGTTTGAAAAAATAAAGTTCGATTATTTTCTGAACAGACCTCGTATTTTAAGTCTTTGTTATTTTGTTGAAAGTCAAAAATATAAATGTACAACTAAATTCAATAAGAATTTAGCCCACTTAACAATGTAATCCATATGTAGCATTTTTTGAAAATTAATTTATCGAAAAAAATCTATATAGATACTCCAATTACCTATTTTTAGTAAAAATTATCAAAGGATTCTTTTCAATGTAAATGAGTCGATTTTTGGTAAAATCTCGTCGTTGACACGTGCATTTAATGAATTTGATGTTGAATACGATAGATGTGTATTTTACTGATTTACATTTTATTTTAAATTTCAATTTTGTTTATTCATGACACGTACATGAATTTTAATTTTTCCAAAAGAAATTAAGTCTCTCAAATTCTACATTACATAAAATGTGAAATAACTTGTGAAACAAAAACGAAAAATCGAAATTACAATTTTTAAGTTTTAAAAAATTGCTACGTTTTTTAAAGAAAACGCTTAAAGCCTTTTTTAGATCATACCTACAACTACAATTGAATAAAATATGTTTTTTTATAAAGTAGTGTTTTAATTAATTTTTCAATACATTCGCATTAAGTAACCAATGGAAAATTAACAAATGTCCAGTAGATTGATTCAAAAATATCATTTTTTTGCTAGTCACATTTTTAATAGTTATAAGAAGAGGAAATAAGAGCAATGTGAGTAGTGGTTGATGAACGAAATTTTCCATTTTCCGTTAAAATAACATGAAAAAATTTTAATAATTTTTTATAAATTTTGTAATTTAATAACGAGGCAATGTACATATTTTTGATACACATTTTTGTAGTGCATTTAATGCTTTACAAAAAAGGGCCTCTTTTAGTTTTTTGACAACGCAACTTTTTCAAAAGTTAGTTAAGATTAATGTTAAAATTATGTAAAAATTCACTTTTTAGAAACTAAAAAAAATATATACAGGTTTATATGATAAGAATATATATTTAATTTAATCAAAATAGTAAAAACAAACATTTTATTATCACAAAAGATGTTAATGCCGAAAATAAGTGAATTTTTAACTTTAAAATGCCGAGTTATCAAAAAATGATAAGAAATTTTTCTTATAGAACATTCAATTCTCTATAAAAATATGTTTTGGTTATTTATTTACATATAAGCTCGTTAGTGAATAATAATGCAGAAATAAATTTAAAAAAATTCCACGTTATTTAAATGGAACATTGCGTTTGAGGACCACTAAATATTGCTATTTAGACTTAAATTTCAACAGGCGTCTTAGTTTGTTTTTCAACAACTATTCAATATGCGACTTTGAAGAAAAGAAAATAATCGATTTTTTTATCAGTTTAGTGTCCATAAAAAGCCATGTATAAATAGGAAAAGAGCCAAAACCGACATACAGTATATGTATATTATAAATAAGTACTGAAATTTAACCGGGTTTTACCTACCTAAAACCAATCTAAACAATAAAAGTTTATATGCAATGTGTCCTAAATTCACGGAATTTCAAGAAATATCCATTTTAATTTTTCAGTAAATAGTAGCACAGCATCGTCTTCATATGCTCTTAAAAGAGAGTAATGCCATTTAGTAGGTGCTTTATTGCTAATTTATTTTATCTTTTAGATATTATGTTTTACAATAAACGTTGATTAAAATTGTTTATTGCTCATTTATTTGATCTTTTATATAACATATTTCAGAACAAATTCATGTTAAAAATTATTTAGCTTTCATAAATACGGGATAAGTCAGTTTTTTAAAAGCAAATTTTTTTCTTAAATCCTTCTAACTGTTTTTGCATTTTAGCGGTATTCATTATTTTATTATGAGGAAAGATTAATAATAGCCGTGTTTTAGTCTAGAATAAAAGTAGGTATAGCACATTAATAAATAAAATTTAAATCAAAAAAATGTGAAATAATTATAAATAACGTATTTAAAATGATAAAGTCAAAAATTGATAGGAATTACCAAATAATTCTGTTGATCAGTGGCAGAGTTTAAAAATTTAACTGTGAAATAAAAATAATTATAAAATAGGAGAAAAACTATTAAAAGTTTACAACTGCAAAACACAAAAAACATTTTGTTTGCGGGAAGAAATTTTATTTCGCGTTATAATTTTGAGGCATTTCTGCCAAGCCTCCTTCTTATATTTCAATGCATATTTCATTTGTATTTTCTATGTTGATTTAAAAAAAATATTCTGACATATGGCTTTAATGACATTCTTATAATAGACTTGAACAAAAATAGTAAGATATTTACTACATATTTTAAAATTGAACTAAAAAATATTCCACATGAGGCCACTTGACATAGGGTATGTTTTTGTTAGTTTAGGGTCATTTATAAGTGGTTTCAGTTTCAGTACTTATTCGGCGTACGCCCTGTATTGAACGCTTTCAAACAGAAACGGAACCTAATGTTTTACGTAGTTTTTCAATCGTGATAAAAAACCGCTCGCGAATTAAAAAGTAAACTTTGGAAAAAGTACTTAGGAAATAATTCGAGTCGAAGGGCAATGGCGGAAAGCAATTTTAATTAGCTAATCGCGCAAAACTTGCATCGATTCGGCGAAAAGAGAGAAATCTAAAATAATTAAAGAAATCAAACGAGTGTGAACAATTAGAGTGGCGATTTGGGGATTCTTCTTCGGTTCAGCGCAGATGTTGTCCCTAATTCCGGTTAATCATCACCCACGGTTGGCCAAATGCGAACTGTTGGCTGATATTGCATACTCTCCCCTCAGATTACGTAGTCCATAACGTTAAATTACCACTTTCCACCACAAATTCAAACCCTAGAAGGTTAATAGACAGGAAATTCGGCCCCTTTATGCAGAGCGGCTAGCGTCGTGTTACACGAACTTACCACTGTTTACTCTTACACTTAGCGAAATCTGAGTAATTTAGTTTAAATTAATCCTACCGTACTTCATTAATAGCTCTTGTATAACTGAGGTGACCGAAAGTTATACCAAGGGTTGTTCTCGAAACTTCCCTTCGGTTCGTGAACGTTTAATTCCGATTTATTTCGGTGCCTTCTTAGAAATTCCATTTTTGATTTTCTTTTTTATTTGTTTTTAATATTTTAGGTTAAAAATTTTTCCTAAAACTATTGAAACCTCTACAATTTTGATTTTGATTTTTTGCCGCGTTATTTAGAGAAATATCGAAAAAGAAAAATTTTACGAAATGAAACGATTGTACAAAATTAAAATTCAGTAAGTTTTTCAGCGTTTTTAGATATCAATATCAATTTCAAAAACCGGAATGAGTTCTTTGATAATTTCACGAGCCGAAGTACCGATCAAGTTAGCTTCGGTACATATCGAGCACTGATTATCGGTTAATTTTCTGATTGAGCAAAGTTTAATTAAGATTTTGTGTTTTCTGAAAATTATTACATTTTTGAAGTTATGCTTTTTTTGACGCACTGAGAGTACGATTTTAGCAGGCAACGGAAGTTGCGCGCGCACGGCTTACGAAAATTTGACAGATGAAGTAGGCCCTCTAAATTTCTAAAAATAACAGAAACAGAAACAGAAACCGAAATACCAGAGATTTTTTTCATGATTAACGGTTCAAACTTTTTTTAATAAGAAACATACATGGGACTTTTTTTTCAACGACAATGACTTGTCTTTAGGAAAAAATAAATCGGTTTCAACAGTGCTATTTATCCAAAATATTCAATTTAACCAAATTTTTTTCTAAAAAACTTTTTATAATAATATAGTATTCAAAAAGTGTAATGGATGTGTAAAAGTTCTTCAAAATCTGATAATTGAACATTTTGGTTGAATACTGATCAATTTTCTTGATGAGGCAACTCTATTGTCGATACCAAAAAAAACGTTCCATATTCGGTAACATCGATAAGATTAGTTACAAAATATTGTTTCGAATAAAAGAGACGTTTTGCATTTTAAGGTTATGGAATAGAGTTCCTGTATATAATATTTTACAAAGAATGGTCTAAATTTTGGACTTCCAACACAAGAATTCTTAACATGAGTTGTGTGGTCCATAAGAAACCTACAGAAAAAAATGAGAGAGCCACAAGCGGATGTCGGGTAAGAAAAGTTTGGAACTCCTGACTTAACACATGTTTTTTTTTGGTTTGTTCAAACTGGTGCAACACGCTTAGAAACAATCATTTAAAAATAATGCAGGTTTGGCATTTCAAATTCACCTTTTTTCAAGTCAGTTTCATTTTTTCGCCAATTAATTATATTTATTGTAAATAAAATTTAAGCTTTTGCTAGTTAAACTTTGCTAGAAAAATTATAAAGGAGTTGTCGGAATAAGATAAAAGGTTGTCCGATTTTGATGAAATTTTGGATTCATATAGAGCTTGGTGTTTATGATAATCCCAGAAAAAAATTGTGACGTTGAACTGACATCGATATATTTCTTGGGTCGGGTTGTGTTTCAGGTTGTGGTTGTGGTTGCGGTTCTGGTTGTGGTTCAGGTTCAGGTTCTGGTTCTGGTTCGGGTTGCGGTTCTGGTTCTGGTTGCGGTTCTGGTTCTGGTTCTGGTTGAGGGTCCGGTTCCTGGTTCTGGTTGAGGGTATTAACCTTGGTTTTTTTTAATATCTAAATTTTATCTTAAACTATTTCTAAAGAGCTTTCAGAATCAGTAATGAAACTAATGGGAACTTGAGGTTAATACAGTTGGAATGGGATTTCTTATTTATCATACATAGACTAACTAGCTAATCATGATATAGGTCACAAGTTACCATGCAGTCATATCCACTGATTAATAATCAGAAAGAAATTTTTAATTATCATTTGCCGATAAAAAGTTATGACAACTTTTGTATTCAATCTTGTTATGCCCTTGGTGAACTTCCTCTCTACCATACATATCAACAGAGTTATTGTTTTTCATCAACAATTCAGCAGTCCTATTAATCATTTTTGCCAAAATATCATGTTTAAAATACTTAAATTCCTTAATCCGACAACTCCTTTGTTTTTCAAAATGGTGAATTTAAAATGCTAAACCTACAACAATGTAGGTACTATAGTATTAACTTGGCAGTTTGGTATTGATACGATGAGATCACCATGGTAACAACGGCATAGCTCATACAATGCCGTGTGAGATAATGTATTAATAATCGCTTTTTATTGTTCTCTCACTTTAACGAAATTGAAATAAACTATACAGGAGGTTTCAGTAGGAATAGTATATAATTTACTATGTTATAGTATTATTCGATTTTCAATGATCAACAAGATACAGTCATTTAAATTTTGGAATGTAAAACGTAAAATTTAATTTAATTAATGCGATGGAATTACTAAAAATAGAAATTCTAAATAATACAGGGTGTTCTAAAATCAACGGACACATTTCAAATGTAATTTTTCATGGGGAAAAGTTAAAGTAGAGGAAAATGTTGTGGTAATACATAAACGGCCCTTAGTAATTTTATTAAAAAACGTCTGGGTCACATTATAGTTGCAAAGGGTGCCACTTTCAAAAATGTCGTTTCATAAATTCTTTTTAAAACTATTCATAAGCCTATCTTTATTTTTTTTATGACCTTCATACTTTATGAATAAATTGCATTTGAAATGTGTTCGCTGTTTTTGGAACGCCCGGTATATCATTTCAGAAACAGTCAGCATCTATTTTTAATTTGAATTTACTTGCATATTTTTGGAGCCAAATTTTAGTAAAAATAATTAAAGAAAATACTAATTACACTTACAAATACTAATTATAATAACAGATATACATTTCTTCAAAAATTAAATGACACATTTACTAAATAAGAAAAACAATTTTATTAGCTGCAACTCTACGTTTCTCAGCTTGAAAAGTCTATCGAAAACGTTCTTCCAATTTAGTGTAGAGTTTTAGTAAAAATGCAAATTCCGAGTTATTCAAAACATGAATTATTCGTCTTGTCGGTAGCATAAAATTAACTAAATGTATTCTACCATTTTATAAATAATGGCATTAAAAAACCACTTACGTATTTCTCTTTTGCCTTACTAATATTATTACGACAAAAAAAATTAGTTGGATTATTAAAAGATGCGTGTTGCTTCTTAAAAGGTTCTCTCCAAGTTCTGCAAAAGCAGCTATAAATTATTACTATCTCGGGGAATCATGATGAAACATTAATTTTTACAAAGAAGCGCATCTTTTGAAATAGGGCTTAGTTTTGGACTTTTATTACTTTTTTTCGTTAAGAAGTTAATCGTGAAAACAATTCATAATTTGGAGTTCTCAAATTGCAAAAAAATTATTAACCAATTCCATCTGTCACCTTGTAATTTAACCTTCGTGTACTGGGTGGGGTATAACTAACGTGAACAATTTTTATTAACACGGGTGTTTGGTAATCGCGCTTATAAGCGAGTGTGCACATTCGAGCTCAAAGTGGCACATTCCGATCTCGGGAAAATGAAGCGCGCCGCTCCGCGTCGCGCTTCATTTGCATCCCTCGCTCGGAAATGTGCCACTTTTCGCTCGAATGCGCACATTCTCGTTTTTATTACATTAGTATAATTTACCGTGCGCTACTTTAAATCGAAAATTTTAATTTAATTTAGTAAATATCGATTTTATATTCGAAAAACTTATTTACTATAGCAATGAGTGCAAGGGAGCGAAAAGATACGAAAATCATGTCAGTAGGAGTGAGAGAGAACGATTAAAATTATTCAACTAATTTTTTGTTTAATTTACTGATCTAAATCATTGTGAATCATGCTTAAAGCCGAGTGTGCGCATTCGAGCTCAAAGTGGCACATTCCGATCTCGGGAAAATGAAGCGCGCCGCTCCGCGTCGCGCTTCATTTGCTTCCCTCGCTCGGAAATGTGCCACTTTTCGCTCGAATGCGCACATCCTCGTTTTTATTATATTAGTATAATTTACCGTGCGCTTCTTTAAATCGAAAATTTTAATTTAATTTAGTAAATATCGATTTTATATTCGAAAAACTTATTTACTATAGCAATGAGTGCAAGGGAGCGAAAAGATACAAAAATCATGTCAGTAGGAGTGAGAGAGAACGATTAAAATTATTCAACTAGTTTTTGTTTAATTTACTGATCTAAATCATTGTGAATCATGCTTAAAGCCGAGTGTGCGCATTCGAGCTCAAAGTGGCACATTCCGATCTCGGGAAAATGAAGCGCGCCGCTCCGCGTCGCGCTTCATTTGCTTCCCTCGCTCGGAAATGTGCCACTTTTCGCTCGAATGCGCACATCCTCGTTTTTATTATATTAGTATAATTTACCGTGCGCTTCTTTAAATCGAAAATTTTAATTTAATTTAGTAAATATCGATTTTATATTCGAAAAACTTATTTACTATAGCAATGAGTGCAAGGGAGCGAAAAGATATGAAAATCATGTCAGTAGGAGTGAGAGAGAACGATTAAAATTATTCAACGAATTTTTTGTTTAATTTACTGATCTAAATCATTGTGAATTATGCTTAAAGCCGAGTGTGCGCATTCGAGCTCAAAGTGGCACATTCCGAATCTCGGAAAATGAAGCGCGCCGCTCCGCGTCGCGCTTCATTTGCTTCCCTCGCTCGGAAATGTGCCACTTTTCGCTCGAATGCGCACATCCTCGTTTTTATTATATTAGTATAATTTACCGTGCGCTTCTTTAAATCGAAAATTTTAATTTAATTTAGTAAATATCGATTTTATATTCGAAAAACTTATTTACTATAGCAATGAGTGCAAGGGAGCGAAAAGATACGAAAATCATGTCAGTAGGAGTGAGAGAGAACGATTAAAATTATTCAACTAATTTTTTGTTTAATTTACTGATCTAAATTATTGTGAATCATGCTTAAAGCCGAGTGTGCGCATTCGAGCTCAAAGTGGCACAATCCGATCTCGGGAAAATGAAGCGCGCCGCTCCGCGTCGCGCTTCATTTGCTTCCCTCGCTCGGAAATGTGCCACTTTTTGCTCGAATGCGCACATCCTCGTTTTTATTATATTAGTATAATATACCGTGCGCTTCTTCAAATCAAAAATTTTAATTTAATTTAGTAAATATCCATTTTATATTCGAAAAACGTATTTACCATAGCAATGAGTGGAAGGGAGTGAAAAGATACGATAATCTTGTTAATGCAAGTGAGAGAAACCGATTAAAATTATTCAATTAATTTTTCGTGTAATTTATTAGTCTAAATTTTTGCGAATCATTAGGAAATTGCCGTAAAATTAATTTGTATTTCAATAAGGAAGCAAGAATGAAATTCTTATTAGGTTTTCTTAAGAGGAGGCAGGAGTTAAAATTTTTAGCCGAGCAAATTAAATCTCAATTTTTTCTTACTGTGGCGGACCACTATATTGGATTTAGGTAAATTCATGACGGGGGTGTCAATTATCTAAATTCCGTTGTAAAAATGTTGCTTTTAAAAGAGAGAATACTAGAATTTTGCTGAGGCCTAAGCACAGGCTTGGGTTAATACATATTTCTACCTTTTTTACAGCAATTAAGTCTCAAAGTAGTAAATTCGAAACCGGTAAACCGGGGTACTTCACTTGGTCTGACTTTATTTTGTATAATAAAAAAAAGTACACAAGCCTTCTCACCCGGCAAATTTTGCCTACCTCGAGGTGGAAGTACTGTCGAGAAAGACAAAATTTCTTATTCTTATGTAATCTACATTTTAAAATTAATTGTTATTTTTTAATTAAAATTAATCAATAAATTTAATAAATAAACTAAATCCCATAGAATGAAAATCACGTCAAAATTATAAGTACTTAAATAATTTTAATAAATTATTAAAATATATTTTTTGAGACACATACAAGTTATTAAATTTCCAAATTTTGGAAAAAAAAATTATTAAACAATTTCTAAAATATACAGTTATATGTATAAGACCTATTATTGTTCGTCTAGAACTTTATACAAAAATCCACATTTAGTTACGGCTGCTTGATTCTGAAAGAGATTTCAGGTAAACTTGTTATGGTACACCACTTGTCGGCTTGGACTTCCTAATTAAAAACGTTGGTATTATTATATAATATATGTATGATATGTTGGACTTCGGCAATGCCGTAGATTTTCCAAGTGAAGCCCAACTGTGGCGAACCGAACTTTGACATACCATTGGAATGCCTGACTGGTTTGAAGTAACGGTAACCGAAGGTTTGCCAAAGTTTGGTTTGCCGAATTTGGGCTGAATTTGGGAAATCTACGGCATTGCCGAAGTTTGGCATACTATGAAATGCCTGACTGTCATGAAGTAACGGTAACCGAAGGTTTGCCAAAGTTTGGTTTGCCTACAGTGGAATTGATAAGGCGCCAATGAGGCGAGCCTAAGTTAGGCAAGTCAAAGTTGCCCCAAATTGACTCTTCGGCAAAGCCTCACTAAATTTTTAGTCGGGTTCCTGATATCTCTAAAAAATGGTCATAAGATTATGTGTGTAAAAAAAAATTAATTATTCCTTATAGTTTAGGCGGAAACAGGAGCCGCGTTAACATTGTTTTTCTTATGGAGCAATTGACTTCTGCTTCCTCTTAAAATTCGGTATCGTAATTGACACGTGTTATTGGAATTTAGTACTCAAAAAAAGACTCAATAGTATATAAGTTGAAAAAAAGTTAAGTTTTTGAATTTTTATTAATAAAAGTCTATTCTAATGCATAAATAAATATGTGTTTTACTTAAACCTATTCATTATTGTTTATTAAAAATATTTCTTATCATTGAACTGTCATAAAGTACAATTTTGTGGATTTTATTTCATTTTATTTTCGGGGTATGGCAAACCCCATCTAGTACGGCATGTGACATTTAGTCACCTAGTATGCGGAAGGTTAAAAAAAAATTCCTACTAACGACTGGACAATTTTTAAAGTAAGACATTACCTGCAATTGGTATTTAAGAATTTTTATTGAAAATAGCTAAGATTCCAGGAATGTTTTTTGCGTTTTATAAATTTAATGAAAATTCTTATAAAGCAACAATCCCGGTGAGCTTCAGAATGAGATTTACTCATGATGCGATACTTAAATGTGCTTTATATAGTATTTTTTCTTACGTTTATGAAAAGTCGATAATGTGAGAAACTTACAAAGACATTCGTTTTTTATTTCTTGTCGTTGCTCTTTCAAAAACGCGAAGAAAAATCCTTCTATGTAAACGTTGTTGGCAATCTGATATTCTTTTATCTGTTTTTGTAGAAATCAGTGTCTTTTGCTTTTTCAGCAATCCTTACTCTTTGAGAAGCCCGTCCGTAAAACAATTTGTAAGTCATGCATTTGGAATATTTTATTTAAAGTTTTGTGTCTGGAAGCCAGGTGCATTTTAATTAATGTCGAATTCGGGAAAAGTTTTTTTTGGGAAATTATAATAAAAAATAGACTGGATCAATGTGAATAATGAACGGCGCTTTTATAATTCACATCCTCCATCAACTAAATGACATTTTTAATATTAAAATTTTACGAGGATTGCGCCAGGATATATTTTACGAACCCCCGGGATTCCAATAACGGACGGAACGGGCAATGGCGATGTTATCTTGAAATTTCTATCCGCCTTCGAACTATCCATTTTTATGTTTAAATATTCAGTATTTTCTTATGCAGGTGCTAGTTTTACAACCATCTTAAGTCAATTAAATGTTTGGATTTTTGAGAAATATTTTAAATGATGTGTACCACAAAATAACACTTTTATTGTTTAATATTACTTAAGCGAAATAAGATTAATAAATATAAATGTATAATAACACAAACAAATTACGCGATAAGTAGGATATATAAAAATCGGGGCGCAACTGTATTTATAATTACAGGTAGCTCTCCTACAACACGGTTTCTTGTAACACGGTTTTGCTATAACACAATAAAAAAATTGCAAAAGCTTTTGTAAAACACTGTACTTCTGCAGCAATGGATAATATGATTTTTGTTTAACATATTTTAAAACTAAATTACCTTAAAATAATGACGAAAAGGAAGAATGAAGTATAGTGCCTTTATATGAAAATATATAAATAAATTATAATTTACTCAATTATATTTGTTTTTAATAGGTTTTCGGAACGTAACTCTCCTTTTTGTGTTGGCTCTGGGTCTCGCATAACACGGTTTCATACATAACAGCATAATCTAAGAACCTATCTACCGTGTTATAGGAGGGTTACCTGTACATATACAATTTTTAATAAGTTTTGAAAAAAAAATTGTTATTCTTTTTCAGTCTTAAATTAATTAAATAAAACATAAATTGCTACCAATTTTCAAAGTAATTGCTCGGCACGGCTAGAAATTTCTTCTTTCATTTAAGCATCTATATCGATTATGGCCCGCTTTTAAAAAGATGAAACAATTTTTTTTCTAGATACCGTTTAAGAAAAAATTTGCAACCGTGTAACTCCGACCTTGCTTTTGTCGTTGTATTACAGTAATCCATAGTATTCTGCTGTTTTTTTGTTCATTGTTTAAAATTTAGCCTAAAATTCAGCACAACCTGGCGTCAATGCAAGATTATTGTTTAATAAAAAAGGTTTCAACACTTGTTTACTTCATATTATTTTATTATACCTTTAACGTTTTGTTAGTTACGGTTTTATTGTCCCTAGAACTTTACAAAAAATAAATGTCACGTATTTTAAATTATTTAAGGATGTACGATCACGAAAGTCATTTTGCTCAAAATGCTTGATTTTTTTTATATGTAGTTTAAATATGTCTAAACAAATTCTCAAAATTTGAAGAGGGTTGACCGACTATTTAAAGAAATAATTGATTTCAAAAGTAAGCATATTTAACATTAGTCTTATGGCAAAGTGATGGATAGACGACATGTTTTCATAATTTTCAACCAAATTCGTCCTAGAATATGAAAATAAAACTATCTAATTAAAAGTTAAGACATTCATAAAGATATTAAAAAAATAAAAAACCGCACTAAACCGACTAAATTAAGAGATATTTACGAAAATTAGCTTACTTTTGTTAGCTCTTAAACTAAATGGCAACACTACAGACCATTAAAGCAAAGTAAGTGTCAAAAATACTAACCTAATTTTAGGAATTCTGGTAAATTTTCATCCCGATAGATAGTTTCCTATTTCATTTCACCTTCCATAATTTTATATTCGCACGTGTTACACTCAACGTTTATTTTGAATTTACTGATAACATTGCCTTAATAATCATAATAATCGCAGTGTTGCCATACGCAATGCTGCGGCCATAACCTTTTTACCGCGCGCCCGAATCGGTCTATCCCCACCAAGTACCGTGATCGTACATCCTTAATTACATTTCCAATTTCGTAATTATTTTAGTAAATTAATTTTTATTTAACGTGTGTTGGTATTAGTAATAGAAATGGACTATTTATTTACGTTATTTCTATAGTTACTTAGGCATCCATCCACGGGCGTAACTAGACTACGTTATTATACGTAACATTCCGACCGACTATTTACACACACTCTTTTAGGGAGGGGGGCTCCGTTTTACCAAGCGCCCATGCATTAAAATTAAAGCGCTTAATTCAAACCTGTTTTTTAAATAACTTGAGAAGAAAATTAATATTCATATATCTACTTAAATCCAATAAATGGGAAGTATGTGGAATTTTTTTAAATCGCCAAATTTAAAAAACAGCCTCAAATAATTCACAAATCTCAAAGCATTGGGTGAACACACACTGGCTGGGTATCTCTGTCAAAAGAAGGGCTGAAAGAAGAATAAGTATATCATTTATGGCATTGTAAATGGGGCGCATTAGATATATGTAAATGTAAAGATTTTATTTCTACTGTCAGCCAATAAACATAATTTATATTCTTAATAAATGTAATTCTAAATCAAATGGTTGAGTATTAGAGAGAACGGTCGAGTATTGGTCAGTTTATCCTATCTTAAAAATTATATTTGGTTTTATTATTACTGTCTCTTCTATAATAAAAAAATTGCATTAAGAATAACAATATTTCAAAAGCTTGAACTCGTAATAAAAGTAATTTTTTTAAAACTAACGTTTTCATTTTATAACTGCAATGTCAAAACTAAAAATTGATGTATTTGCTGACGATGACAAATTGTCAGTAATTAACATCGTTTTAAGTGTGTCGTGTAAACAGAACACTAAAGCATCCAATTACAGGTACACATACAGGGTTTTTAATTAGTTGTCAGAATCGAAAATCAGCGATTTAAAAGAGTTTCTATTCTAATTCTATTAATGAAAACTTAAATAAATACCAACGCATCAAAAAAGTTCTTTATAAGTATTGTGCAATTATTATTTTACTTTGTCAATTAATTTTAAATGCGCTTTTTGTATGGACGTTTAAAACTCCACGCCCTATCTAATCCACAAATAGTTTATTTGAGTATTAAAAAAAATATTTTAGGTCAGTTGTCGAATACTTATGCTGAACCGTTTTTGAGCACAGGATTTAGCCCACACCATTACGTTTCAGCTCTGACATTTAATTGATAACACCCTGTATTTTAGCGCGGAAAATTCAAATTACTCCTCTCGGTTAAAAACGGAGTTGTTTCCGAATAGAGCACTTTCAAGTGGAAAAACTAACTCTAATGGATTTTAATTACATAGCAGTATTGCAGAGACTTCAAACACTTGATATACAATTCAATATTTCCGTTTTGGTTTATTTTGTTCGTAGTTTTGAAGCCCGTCTGTAATTAAAATTAAATGCAAACTTTAATTTACTCCACAGTTCGAGTGTAAATTTCGCTCAAAAGCCATTTCAATTATTTTTCTACCTCTTTGTGTAAACGGTCTTAGATTTTTTGATTTAAAACTTGGGGACGATTTTTCGCAATAATAAAATTAATTAAAAAACTTCTTCGCCAAAACAAGATATTCAAATCGAAATCTGCTTCTCGTACACGAATATAATTTAAACTAAATTTTTAAATTTAAAAATTCCAAATGGATTTTAGGATAAGCTAACTCCGATTTGATTTGCTAAAAAAATGTTTTTAATTTTTTTTGATATTAGATACTTTATTATCCGGCATATGGTTTTATTTCGTTTTATTTCTGTTGTTCGAATACGTGTTGTTTGAGAATTTTATTTTATTATGTTGTAAAATATGGATTCGGTTTTATATTTAATGTTTGTTTTCAATTCTGGGGGATGCTTTCGTAAATCGAGATTCCTTCCAGTTTATTTTAGAATAAATTTACTGCGAGACATGTTCATATAAAAAAAGGCGTTCCGTGCACTTTTTACCATTTTTTTTCGAAAGTTTGACTTGTAAAACGCACCAATCTGATGTTTATTGAAAAGTTCATAAATTTAAAAGCTTAGGGTTGTAATATTGGGAAGATAAGTATAAAGGTCAGCATGTATATAACATTAAGCTTTGTATAAAGTCAGTTCCAAATTGATAGCTCAAAGGTTGGGTAAGGCATGAGCCGCTTAATTAGATAATTCAGTTATAATCTCTCAGTTGTATGAGAACACCAGCCTCGTATTATTGCGAAAACTTGCTCGAATTAATTTTCTAGTATTCGGGAATTTGTAACAGTTCGAATATAAGTGCTAAAGCTCGAATAGGTTGTTTAAATTTAATTGGAAATCCCGCACCACTTTAGACTTTAAGTTCGGAAAAAAACGATACCATTCTTTTTCTTCGTGACTTTATTTTACCATTTTAAGCAAGTCAGGAAAAGCTGTTAGCGATATCTTATTTGTGTCACAGGGATATTTAGGGTCGAAGTTTGTAAGAATTGTTTTTTTTAAGTTATACTTTTTTGGCAGGTTGAGTGTAAAATTTTAGCAAAAAACGAAAGTTGCGCGCGCATAGCTAACGAACATTGGACGGTTGAAGTTAGCCGTCTAAAAAAATAATTTAATGATTGTGAATCATGCTTAAAATCGAGTGTGCCCATTCGAGCTCAAAGTGGCACATTACCGATCTCGGGAAAATGAAGCGCGCCGCTCCGCGTCGCGCTTCATTTGCTTCCCTCGCTCGGAAATGTGCCACTTCTCGCTCGAATGCGCACATCCTCGTTTTTATTACATTTGTCTAATTTACTGTGCGCTCCTTCAAATCAAAAATTTTAATTTAATTTAGTAAATATTGATTTTATATTCGAAAAACGTATTTACCATAGCAATGAGTAGAAGGGAGCGAGAAGATATGATAATTTTGTAAATGCAAGTGAGAGGAACGATTAAAATTATTCAATTGATTTTCGTCTAATTTATTGACTTAAAATATTGTGAATCGTGCTTAAAACCGAGTGTGCGCATTCGAGCTCAGTGGCACATTCCGATCTCGGAAAATGAAGCGCGCGCTCCGCGTCGCGCTTCATTTGCCTCCTCGTTCGGGAATGTGCCACTTCTCGCTCGAATGCGCACATCCTCGTTTTTATTACATTAGTATAAGTTACCGTGCGCTCCTTCAAATCAAAAATTTTAATTTAATTTATATTGGAAATTTTATATTGGAAAAAGGTATTTACCATAGCAATGAGTAGAAGGGAGCGAGAAGATATGATAATTTTGTAAATGCAAGTGAGAGGGAACGATTAAAATTATTCAATTGATTTTCGTCTAATTTATTGACTTAAAATATTGTGAATCGTGCTTAAACCGAGTGTGCGCATTCGAGCTCAAAGTGGCACATTCCGATCTCGGGAAAATGAAGCGCGCCGCTCCGCGTCGCGCTTCATTTGCCTCCCTCGTTCGGGAATGTGCCACTTCTCGCTCGAATGCGCACATCCTCGTTTTTATTACATTAGTATAAGTTACCGTGCGCTCCTTCAAATCAAAAATTTTAATTTAATTTATATTGGAAATTTTATATTGGAAAAAGGTATTTACCATAGCAATGAGTAGAAGGAAGCCCGAAGATATGATAATTTTGTCAATGCAAGTGAGAGGGAACGATGAAAATTATTCAATTGATTTTCGTCTAATTTATTGACTTAAAATATTGTGAATCGTGCTTAAAACCGAGTGTGCGCATTCGAGCTCAAAGTGGCACATTCCGATCTCGGGAAAATGAAGCGCGCCGCTCCGCGTCGCGCTTCATTTGCCTCCCTCGTTCGGGAATGTGCCACTTCTCGCTCAAATGCGCACATCCTCGTTTTTATTACATTAGTATAAGTTACCGTGCGCTCCTTCAAATCAAAAATTTTAATTTAATTTATATTGGAAATTTTATATTGGAAAAAGGTATTTACCATAGCAATGAGTAGAAGGAAGCCCGAAGATATGATAATTTTGTCAATGCAAGTGAGAGGGAACGATGAAAATTATTCAATTGATTTTCGTCTAATTTATTGACTTAAAATATTGTAAATCGTGCTTAAAACCGAGTGTGTACATTCGAGCTTAAAGTGGCACATTCCGATCTCGGGGAAATGAAGCGCGCCGCTCCGCGTCGCGCTTCATTTGCCTCCCTCGCTCGGAAATGTGCCACTTTTCGCTCGAACGTGCACATCTTTGTTTTAGTAAAATGATTGGATTTATATTTGGTTTTATTGGGTTCGTTTTGACACTTTTAATCGAAAAATAAATTTTAGTTTAATAAATTCCATGAAAGAAACTAGAAGTTTAGTTCCAAGCAGAAAGAGGGCCCTGTAATTTAAAATTAAACGTTTTTAGATAATTAAATATTGTAGAAAACGCGATAGATTAATTTAATCAAACGCGAGCGATTAATGTAAACGAACGGTATACATTAATCTAAACACGGGCCCGAAAAACTTCTATCTCGTTCGGAAAGGTGCCATCGGTGCACATCGTCGTATTTATTAAATTTGTTTACATTTAATTTTGGATTTAAAAAGAAAAGAATAATGCACCCAAATAAAGCGACGTACATTCGAGCAAATGTTTTCCAAAGACAAAATTATACACTCGGATTTTTATCAAAATATACAATAAACACTACATCTATTTCTCAATTTATGGGCTACTTGTTTTACACGATTTCGTTTTTACACTATTTAGATAAACAAAAATCATTTTAAAAAAAAATTTTTTTAAAAATTTATTTTTGAAAATGACTTTTGTTTCTAAGTCACGTTTACAGTAAAGATACCTTTTTCAGAAAACTGTAAATAAAAACAAAATATAATGTATATTGTATACCTATAATTCAGTCATTTATTTCAATGTAATAACAAAAAATTACAACTCTTTATATCAAAAAAATTATTAATTTGCAACAATAACTCACCAATTTATACATATTTTGCTTTGTTTTCTATTTACATGGTTTTCTCGGATTTTTAAACATCTCGTTTTCCATCAATAGGAAGTAAATTTAGGTGACCATAAAAATTGTTGATTTCAATATTTTGTACAAAAGTAATTGAATGTTTTTTACGTACGGCGCAGTTTGCTGAAAGTGTATTAAATCTTATTAATTGACGATTTTAATTTGATCTCCGGTATAAATTCGGTTCTGCATTTATTAATTAAATTAATTTAAAAAAGAAATTAATTATTGTCGATGTTGATAAAAGGTCGAGTGTACAATTAGCGCTGAAACTGGCACATTTTCGGATTTCGGAAAAATGTACCCACTCGCATATGCACATACTTTGTGTATATAGGATTACTACACATTAATAATGATCACTCAGCGTAAATGACTAAAAGTCACCCTTTACAAATTTTATAGTATTTTCTTCTCAAAAATTTTGACAAAGAAGATAAAAAACTAGTGACAAAAAGTCCGTACTTTATTCTATTATATTTTAGTCCCCAAATACAGGCAACCCTCCCATAACACGGTAGATAAATTTCTAGAAAATGCCGTATTGGAGGAGGGCTACCTGTACATTGACTCTTGTAGACAAATGGGTAAAGAGTCCTGCATGCCCAAATTGGTTCCATATGACTGTAATTCAAAAGCATGAATTTGTGATATGTGCAGATAATTTTGTGAATGATTTATTTATTTAATTATTGTGACAACGTGCGTGTCTTCTCTTGCCCCGTTGATGGGACAAGAGGAGACAAATTAACGATTTAAAAACAATAAGTTTTTCTGAAAAATGACTTTCTTTTTATTTTAGATTTTAATGCTAAACAGATGTTCTATAACCAAAGTTTCTTTTACGAATACTAAACATTTTACATTTTGGACCGTTTTGATTATTTGTCCTTCAAAAGCTTAATGGGGCACGCTTGTCCCACTCCCACTATATGTCTATTTTATATGATAAAACTAATTATTTAATTTATAAACTATTTTAATAGTATTAAAATGCTCTTCGACGTTTCGGTATTGGGCGATTTATCTTACAATAAAAATTATTTTTTATGAATTTTTAAATATGGTATCGCTGTACCTTGGCGAAAAAAGGTTGGGAATCACTGCTGTAGAGCAAATAAGATATTAATGAAGACATTTTAGGAATTTTGTAATACTACAATGAAACTGAATTATCAAAAAAGGAAATAAATAATAGATCTAACTTTTTCCGAAGTCCCACTTCTTTTTCGTTTAACAATAAGTGAGGTAAACTATATAAAAATTGAGCTATATTGTTAATTATTAAATTACAAAACTCATCTTCTTTTTTTTTGAAAATATAATTTTACGTCGTCCCTCGAAAATTTTAAGGTATCTCCTTCTAAATTGAGTTTTTTTTATACATATACATAACGTTATAAATATTAAGATTCCAATTCCCACAAACTCGAGGCAGAAGAATAAAATATCTTATCGAGTTGTGATCCCGCATCTACGATTTCAAATCGAATAGGGAACAGTATAGGGGAGGGCTGTGGTTTATATCCGGGATGGAGACATCCTGCCTGTTCTTCTTCTAGTGCTATTCAAATATTGTGGAATCTAATCAGAGAAAACCGTATCGATTACACTTTTATTTAATAAAATTCAATTTCTTAGTTTTGTTTAAATATTCATTTGACATCGCGCGAAACGCATAATGGGTGACATTTAAAATTTTTTGGAACAATACATAAAAAGTAGTTCTTTTTAAAATCTGTACGCGGTGTGTGTGTGTGTGTGTGTGTTTTGTATTGGCAACGTATATTTCTTCCATTTCACGTTGTGTCATTTCGTAACACCACGGCTGGCGGGCTTTCAGTCAAGACAATAGTATCAGTTGCAGTCCGTTAGCGACATGTATTGTTCAAACGGTAACAAGAATAATGAAAAATAATAAGAGTGTACAAAAATGTACAGCTGTCACCTTCACGACGCCTTTTTTGCTCATTTTTTAGGATTACGCTCTCCCAAAGCTGTCTGCACATAAGATTGCAGCAGATTAATTGCGTTACTTTCAAGAGTTTTCTGTTACATTTAATAAAATGCTGCGTTAATTTCTACATTTTCATTTTTTAATGTCGCTTAAGCCAGGATAATGTCGATTATTTATTTCTGTTTGTTTTTTTGTTGTTGAAGATTTACATTTTTTAAATGTCGTTTTTTTTCTTTCTTTTTGTGAGAAATGCTATTTTTGACTGATGTATTTTAATCGTATACAAATTGATGGATCAAAAATACGTAGCCGACATCAATTAAAAGTAACAACTTGCAGTTTTGCTTACAACTTTATGAAGTTCAGTCGTGTATGCAGAGAAACTCATCTAAAGGACCGACGATCTTATGTAGGAGATTCGGTTTCAAATGATTAAGAGAGTTTGGGCGAAGTTACGACTTTATAGATTTTCCATTGTGTCCTATGTAAAATATTTTCATCGCCGTATTTTGAATTATACTGAAATTTATTACCAATTATAGCACATATTTTGTACAAAAATGTTTGGTATTTTAATTTATTTTATTTTATTTTGATTTGATCAATATTTATCTATATTTTGTATAAATACAGCCTGTCAGAAAAATAAGTGCACTCTTAAATAACCATAAACTGAACAACATATACCGCAAGTCAAGTGGTCTAATGTGTAATATTTTTGAGTTATAGTATCGTACTCTCTAAAACAGAATTAGTGAATTTTCACTAATTCAAAATGTGATTCTACATTTCACTACAAAATTAGTGAATTTGAATTGGGACCACTAGTGAATTAGTGATTCCCGATGTTAAGGTGTAAACTTTTAAACTACAAGTTTAAAGTTAACCAAATTTGAACGATAGGTTACTATTGATCAATGTTTTATTTTGGCAAAACATAAAACAAATCGTAGCTTAAGTATCTAAAATATTTATAAAAACTGATATTTTCATATGTAAAGTCACCAAATGGCAAGTTCAAAATTGGTGAAATTTGAACAGCATATTACTATTGTAAAAAAACGTAAAAGTTGAGGTTTTAAAAAATTGACTAATTAATAAGTAAACAGTTCACTAATTGAATTAGTGGAACAACCACTAATTCAAAAAGTAATTTTTTCTACTAATTAAAAAAGTGAATATTCACTAATTCATAGCGGTATACTTTTCACAATTGAAAATTGTTAGTATTAACAAGTAATTAGTGATTTTTCACTAACTCAGTTTAAGAGAGTAATCCTCAATGTAAAAAAAGTGTAATAGCTACTTTATTATTTAGGATATTTTAAAAGTTTTTGTTTAAGTCTGTCAGAACAATCCCATTAAAGTCATATGAAGAAATTAAAAAAAAAAAATTAAACAAACCATACAAATTGCATATCCAATATGCACTGAAATAACAGATAGAATTGGCAACAATGCCGCAAAATTAAAACGTGAAATAAAGTTGCTTATCTTTATCCCTTCACGGGTAACATAAGATGTTTATAAAAACAAAGTTCTCCATTTACGACTTTACGTTTGCTGTAAGACACACTATTTAAACAATAAAATAAATAAGCAATAAAGCATATATTAAATGACATTAATGATTAACAATTTAAATATTTTTTTACTGCAAGCTTATTAAATAATTTGAGCGTTATTACTATTTCATTGTCATAACTTGAGCGGTAAACAAATAGATACTAATTACTGTTAAATATTAAACAATATACAGGGTGATCCAAATAAAATATCGATCTTTAAGATTATTAATATCTATTAAAAATAACAGGTGATTTTTTTATTTTATATTGTAAATAGTTATTTGTTAAGTAAGGTGCCATATTTTCTGTAATTTCATCTTTTTTAATAAAAGATCTTATATTAATATTACGTTACAATTTTAAAATTCTTTATTATTAAATTCGTAATTTGCTTAACGTTTCCTAACTCTTATGTTTTTACTGATCTTTAAATAATGTTTAATAAAAAATAAATTAGAAAACTTGGTAAAAGAATATTAAATTGTCAAAAAACTTTCGTTTTTATTTTAATAATATAAGAATTTCTGAAAGGAATACTTGTGAGCAAATTGTATTGAATATAATACAAACAAAGTAAATATATTACTCTAAATATCGATATACAGGATGATTTTTAAAATTGAAGGCATTTAGAATTTGGCTAGATATTAATTTATCTTTAGATTGGTAGTATTGAATGATATCTATCTGACAGGAGTTGTCAGTGGCGTCTTAAATAGGAAGTGTCATTATTTTATTAATAAACTTAAAACAACCCATTTTAGATCACTTACTTTTCTCATACGACCAACAAGAAAATTAAAAACGAAAATAAACGCAAAAAATTCAAGTGCAACTACGAAAATCAAAACAACAAAACGCAAAACACTTTGGAAAGTATTTACGAGTCAACCACAAAATTTGACAGCAAAATTGCCAGAATCTTACAGTTTAACCACGTTCAACTGTGAAACACACTATAAACTGTGGCGCCAAATTCGAAACGTCCTCAATCTTAAAAAATCATTCTTTTTGCTGTTGTAATTTGAAGAGTACAGTGGAAACTCGATTATCCAGACTAATTAATGTTGCAGCTCATCCGGATAATCGAAAATCCGGAAACTAAAAAACAAATTAAAAACAAATAAGTAATAATTATAAAATCAACAGTAAAAAATACCAAATAGAATCATAAAATGTTTAGATAAAATTAAACGTAAATTGATCATTGTTAATCGTGATGAAAAACGGAGTGTGCGCATTCGAGCTTAAAGTGGCACATTCAGATCTCGGGCAAATAAAGCGCGCCGCTCTGCGTCGCGCTTCATTTGCCTCCCTCGCTCGGAAATGTGCCACTTTTTGCTCGAATGCGCACATCTTCGTGTTAATTCGATTCGACTATATTAATAACAAATCCTTCAAATCCAGATTTTCTATTCGGAACAACTTTTCGCTTGAAAGTGCACATACTCCTTAATAATTGAATTTGCCTATCTTATTCTTCTCTCTTACAAATAATATTAATTAAATCAAACTGAACTAAATGTGCCACTTCTCGTTTTTCTTTTACTTAAAAATTACAGTAGGTTAATTTTACCAAAAACCACATTTCTAATTTAGTACTTTTAACTCAGACTAGATGGGAGACTTTATCGTACATGAAAAAAAATACTTTAACTCTTCCTGATTTTTGACTCTTATTTCCCCACCTTTTTTTTAACATACCCCACCCAAGTTATTCTAAAATTGTGATGCACCACCTATGTAACATATAAATACTTTTTTATATTTAAAAATTGAATTAATCCATAAATGAAGTCTAATTATAACAGTGTATACAAAATGCGCCTTAAAAATAATTTGTTTATAATTTTTATAAAAATGAAAATTACCCAAAAATATTTGGAGACATTAATTTTGACATATAAACCTTCAATAATCTACAAAAGATCATATAAAAATCAACTAGTTGATTTTTAGTGGCCCACTTTAGAAAATTTAACTTATATGGGTGATTCCTAGATAACTGGGATTTTTATAATTAAAATTTTTTTGAAATTAAAAATGTTTTAAAACGCGTGTTTTGGGTGTTTTCTGTGTCTAACTATACACAGAACTAAGCCTGTGCTGTAGTTCTACTACAACTACAACAAAACGAAAACTATGACAAAATTTGAAAATTTTAATGCCACGGTACTGACATATAATAGTCCAAGCGGCGACCTTTAAAAGGGTGGTGAACCAAAATAAGTACAAAATGGACTTTATTACTTTTTAGATATTTGACAAAAAATAAACCAACTGTCCGGCGATCTGTAACTTGTCCAACTGTTTTTTTTTTATAATTTGTTTTTCCTAATTTTTTGTAAAAATGATGTATAAGACATAAGTACAATGTTTTACTATTCGAAGAAGTTTCGATCAGTAGAATATAAAAAGTTAAGTCTGGCTTCCCTATTCTTGACACAACTGTTTGCCAGACTACCCTCAAAATATTTATTGCAATGATAAATTTTCTATATAAGGTATAAGAAAAAATTAAACGCCAAAACTTTTGTTTTTTATCCCTCTTTTGAATAGAATTGGTCTGTTACATTAGTAGTTGACCAAAATTTTGCTAGACCACGATTTAGAAAGTCCTTTGATACTACTTGTTGAGTGCTAATTTTTTTTTGTTTTTTTGCAAAATTTACATTCAATTGTTATTCTGTCAAATTTTTTTAACAAAACTATAACAAATAAATACAGAAATAAGTTAAAACATTGAGGAAAAAATAAATTAAAAAGTTATTTCTTATTTTTGCCATGGTAGTGACATCCACCGTAATGACATTTGAAATTAAAATGAACCTAACTTTATAATGCAGATAAATAAAATAATTTCCTAAATAATTTCGATTATTTACGTAAAAGTAAATAAAATTTACTATAATTGATTCAAACATGGTATTAATAACCGTAAATTTCAATACCACGGTAGTGACATGTAATTTTATGACATACCTTTTTCAGAATAAAACAAATTACTTTAATTATATTTTTGAATCTTCAAAATAAATACACAGCTGTAAACGTTGCACAAATAGTCCTTCCTGAAAATACTGCCAGAAGGAGTGGATAAAACTAAATTAAGATGGCGATTAGGCGGCAAATATTTCAATCTTAAAAATTGAATAAAATCCCCAGACATAAATCAAAGACGATTATTTTTTTTTGCCAAACATTATTTTCGTGTAATTGCAATATAATTTAATGGAGTATACAGTGTGTCCCAAATTGAGTAGGCTAACATGGGTATCTTTCTTATTAGTGGAGATAGAAGTTTGGTTAAATGGGCAATGTTTTGCAGTTTTAGGTTCCCATTCAGATTCTGTTAAGAAAATTTTAAAATTCCGAATAGTTCCAAAGTCATCGTCAAAAAACTGAAAATCGTCATTTTCTTTAATGTCAAATAACTGGTAATTATAAAATTACAAAAAGTTTAATATAAAGTTACTAGGTTTTATAAAATACAAATAAAATTAACTCAAAATTAAATTCAAAATGGCGGTTTCAAGATATTGATACCAACTTTCTTATTTTAAATGGACGCCACATTGGATTTTACATAGTTGAATAGCATTTTTTTCTTTTCAACCATGTATAACAACCCATATTTAAATAAAAATTATTAACAATATTAAATTTTCTGTTTTAAATCAGGTAGCCATGAATTATCAAAGAACAATTAAACACCACAATACAAGCCAACGTCATTATATTTATTTTTAACTAATATTGTAAGTTTTTAATAATAATTATTATTGCTTTATAAATAATTCAAAATTGCAAAGTTTTTTACTGAGCAGTATGATATGTTTTGTACCTACATTAAATGTTACACAAGCTCCTGCGTTGCTGCACAAACATACTTTAACAGTTTTCCAAAAAAAATGATAAAGATCATCTTCAACATTCTTTCAATTTGGTTACTGTAAACATCCATACTTCTGCATATTCACATCCAATCTTTTAATAATTTTAACGTTTGGTTGCTTTTTTTTTTGGAAAACTGTTAAAGTATGTTTGTGCAGCAACGCAGGAGCTTTTGTAACATTTAATGTAGGTACTAAACCTATGATACTGCTCAGTTAAAAACTTTTCCATTTTAAATTAATTATAAGGCAATAACAATTATTATTCAAAAACTTACAATATTTGTCAAAAATAAATATAATGACGTTGGCTTGTATTATGCTGTTTAATTGTTCTTTCATAATTCATGGCTACTTGATTTAAAACAAAAAAAATTAATAATATTAATAATTTTTTATTTAAATATGGGTTGTTATACATGGTTGAAAAGAGAAAAAAAAGCTATTTAACTATGTAAAATTCAATATGGCGTCTATTTAAAATAAGAAAGTTGGTATCAATATCTTGAAAACCGCCATTTTGAATTTAATTTTGACTTAATTTCTATTTGTATTTTATGAAACCTAGAAACTTTTATATTAAACTTTTTTTGTAAATTTTATAATTACAAAGTTATTTGACATTAAAGAAAATGACGATTTTCAGTTTTTTTACGATAACTTTGGAACTATTCGGAGTTTTAAAATTTTCTTAACAGAATCTGAATGGGCACATAAAACTGCAAAACATTGCCCATTTAACCAAACTTCTATCTTCACTAATAAGAAAGATACCCATGTTAGCCTACTCAATTTGGGACACCCTGTATATTAAACTTAAGGTATGAGAAATAACTTAAATTACAAATCGAATATCGATAGAAATTTATACATTTAGTTTGAAAAATGAGAATTGGACATGCCACGGTTATGACATTTCGAGTATATTTTCGTAAGTTATGAGTAAACCAAGATCACTTATGTTCCAAAACTTAATGTAGGTTGAAGATAATTATCAGATTTATAATTTTAATGATTTCTCAATAAGAAAAAACTATGTTGGATGATAAATAAAATACTGGACATAAAAAATCACAGTTATCTGAGAATCACGCATATACAATTTTAATTAATCAAAACCGCGAATTAGTAAACATTCGAAAGTACACCCGAAAATATTTTTATCAAGCTCGCATACAATTAGGCGTGCGGAAGAGCACCACGATAACTTATCAAAAAGGAATAAAATATCTAATATTTTTAAACTAAAAATAGATCTAATGTATTCGACTTTAAATTTTTTGAATTGAAGAATAAAATAATAATATAGGCAAATCCGATAAATACGAGGATGTGCGCATTCGAGCGAAAAGTGGCACATTTCCGAGCGAGGGAGGCAAATGAAGCGCGACGCGGAGCGGCGCGCTTTATTTTCCCGAGATCGGAATGTGCCACTTTGAGCTCGAATGCGCACACTCGGTTTTAAGCACGATTACGAGGTGTCCCGTTTTAGCAGGAAAAAACGAACGCGGTTGACAGTCCGCAGGGGAGGGCAACTAACATTCAGAACTGAGCAACACAAAAATTGTTTTCCATTTTAGAAGCTGGGACTGAGGGGTAAGGGGAACTTTCCATCTTCAATGCTCTGAACATAGCATTTTGTTAACCATCATTAAATTCGTTCGCTTTGTTTTCTTTTGGCATCGTGTGTAATAACAGTGTTTGTGTAATAGTATTTTCAACAAAGGATTTCTGAAAAAACTATCAGTTAAGTATAAGGTAAGAAAACAGATGAAATACATCCGATAAATATATTTTTTTTAGCTACTAGGACAGCGAAACTGTTATTTAGGAGCAACTATATATCCATTTTAATCACTAAAAATTTAAATAGAAAACCACAAAAGAAAGAGTATTTGAATGTTTGATTTTTTTTGTTGTAAAATATGATTTTTTATTTAATTATTGTACTTGTTATATATTCATATTGCAGTTCCATAGTATAACAACTTAAAAATTTTATTTTTCACATTATGTATGATTAAAAAAACTTATTAGTACATCATCGTGGAATTTTTGTGTTAAGGAATTTAGGGATTACATTCACATGATTATTTTCTAAATAAGAGTTGTATAATGACAATTTTATAAATTCATTATTTTTCAGAACTTGGAATTTGTAAAAATCCTAGAATAGTTAAACTATTAAACTTAGTATTGTAGTAAAAAATTAAGCTTTTGTGCTAAAATGATATGAATAACAAGTCGAATTTATTAATTGTAATGTATTATAATTAGAAATGAGTCCTATTTGTAAATTTTTTGCATTGTGTGAACAATTAATTTTTTTATTTAATTTAAAAATGTTTAATTTGGGTTATACTTCTGAATTGATATTTGTAATTGATTTTAAGGTTTTTAAGCTGTTTTCTGTTTGTATTTGATATGCTATAGTAATAAATGAGAAAAAAACTAATTGCGTTTTATTTATTTAATATTCATGATTATTGAATAAAACTATCCGTGAAGCAGCAAAAGGAATGCCCATACCTAACGGTTTTTTTTTTAAATTCGCCGATATTAATTTTAGTTCTTCCATTTGGCGGCCAGAGGGCCGTGTTGCCAAGAATTTATATGGAGATTGCACTTCTCTACCTATCTTTTCTCTGACAGTCCGCATAATCGCGAATCCGTATAACTGAGGTCCGGATAATCGAGATTTTACTGTATCTTTAATTCTCGTGCACTCATTAGAACTTTTCAAAAATTTTGTGAGTTGGCTCTTAAATTTTATTTTATGTAGCGTGCTACTTGGTATTCTTATTTTGTTTATCGTCGTGCTCGGGACCTTCTGCATTATTTTAATCTTTCATAACCTTCTACAATATTATTAATAAAATATTAGCACGCCGCGCATTGTAGCTTTCCAAAGCAAATATGTCGCCTTGTTTTTGAAAGCTCGCTCTCAAAATGAGGGCGATTTAAAAAAAAGTCGGAAAAAACAGATAAATTTTTGATTAAAGTAAAGTAGGTGTTTATAAATAATTAGGCAGCAACCTATAAAAAAAAGTAGAACTGCATAGCTCCTACATTATTCATAAACGGTTTAGTAAAAAAAGTAAAAGTTAAAATTGTGCCCGAGTCCTGTACGGCGAAGAAAATAATAAACCGAGTTAGAAACTCTTAGGTGAACGTAGTAAAGGCGAATTTACATGCATAATTACGCACAGTTCAGTAAGTTGCTCGGGATGTACATGCACGTTGTATTTATACTTAATTTTACACGAGCGTAAAGTTTAAATTTAATATGGAACAACTTTAAAACTCGGCTCGTTAAATAAAAAGTTAAAAACAAATCCCATAACTGTTAGATAAGAT
Organism: Sinopyrophorus schimmeli; assembly: GCA_036325965.1. Lineage (NCBI taxonomy): Eukaryota > Metazoa > Arthropoda > Insecta > Coleoptera > Elateridae > Sinopyrophorus > Sinopyrophorus schimmeli. The sequence continues at coordinate 1,144,651 of JARFIZ010000110.1, forward strand.
CCAAAGAAGCTTTTAAGGCGTATTCCGCGATTATTATAATTTCTACGATTATAAATTAAGAGCTTCCCGTGCGCCGTTCAACTTTGAAAAGTCCATTTTTACTTTGCACGTGGATTATTCTGGAAATCATATTGTTGTTGTTTTTGGCGAATAGAAATTATCATTAAAAGGGGCTTTGTATGTGTAACTGAAAGCTTTGCAGTTTATACGATTGTTTAAATTAAATTTATAAACAGTAAAGCATGAGGTTTATTTGAAAGTACAAAAATAGATAAAGAAAAGTGTGCCGTGAGTGTTGCTTTTGTAATTTTAGTTTAATTTAAATATACTTAATTAGCTTTGTTTTAAATGTGAGTTTTATTTAAATTAATAGTTCGCAGTGTGAGACTACAAACTAGCTTTATTAAAATTAATATCTGAATAACAAATTAATTTAGTAGAGCTTATAAGTAAATCTAATGAGAGACTTGACAATAAAGAGTATGGTGATTTGTGATTGAAAACTTTTCTAGAGCTCTGTAAAATAATAATGTGATATTTTAGTTATTATAATTCTACTGTAAACACTTTCCTATAATTTGTCATTAATGAAAACAAAGTAGGTATCGGTAATATTTTTTGAAGTTCTACTTTTTTTGGCGTATTAAGAGTAAAATTTTAGCAGACAACGGCAGTTGCGCGCGCACAGCTAACAAAAAGTCAGCAGTTGAAGTTAGCCATCTAAGAAAGTCAATTAGTTATTGTAAATGATGCCTAAAAGCGAGTGTGCAAATTCGAGCTCAAAGTGGCACATTTCCGATCTTGGGAAAGGGAAGCGCGCCGCTCCGCGTCGCGCTTTATTTGCTTCCCTCGTTCGGAAGTGTGCCACTTTTCGCTCAAACGTGCACATACTTCGTATTCATGGTATTTATCTATATTAACCATCCCACTTTCAAGTCAAAAACTTAAAATCTAATTTTCTATTCGGAAAAAGTTAAAACATTTATTTTTTTAAAATAACTGTTTAATAGCACTAAATCAGAGATAAGATATTTTAGGTATAAATAGAGTTTTGTAATTTTTAATTCAAATTATTTAAAAAATAAATAAAATATTGTGAATTATGCTTAAAACCGAGTGTGTCCATTTGCGCTCAAAGTGGCACATTCCGATCTCGGAAATGTGCAACATGGAGCTCGAATGTGCACATCCTCGTATTTATTGAATGTGTTTACATTAATTTTTGCATATTTTGCTACGTTCGCGATTTACACGGTTTCTCATACAAAAAAATTATGAATTTTGATTAAAGGTAGAGTGGGGCAAGTTGACGACCTTCAGGAAAAAATAGTCATTTACAAAAAATATTTATATTAATAAAAAAAAAATACATATATATAGGTATATAGTATATAAAACAAGTGATTATTGCCTATAGAATAACAAAGTTCTAAAGCAGGGGTTCCCAAAGTTTTTCTTAGGCGAGCCAATTGAATATTACGGAAATTTCTACGGGCCAAAAAAAAATGGACTAAAATCAAAACAATATCCACGATTTTTTTTGTTTTAAATATATTCAACTATTTCTTTTTGTTTTTATTAGTATACTTTTAATATAAATATAAATATTTAATTATATATTTATTAAAACAAAAAATATCTGAAATCAATCTTATTATATAATAATATATATTTGTAATATTTATTATTTATTTTACTATTTACTTATTTATTTTTCAATAAAAATATATTTGTCATACCGATATAGAGGGCCGCATTCACAGGCTATGCGGGCCGCACATTGGGAACCTCTTTTCTAAAGCAATATAGATTAAATGAAATATATAAAAAAATATTTATATTTTTTAAACGTTTACGTCGTCTTGCCCCACCTATGGGGCAAGATGACGATTACGGTAGGATACCACGTTTAATTTAATTAACGTTTAATTTTGTTACGCCAAAAAAGTATAATTTTTAAGGCCTTTTTGTAACTAGGAAAGGGACAAGAATAAAAAAAAATATATTAGTTTATATTTACTTTTATCTTCAGATAGTTAAAAATATTATAAGGAAAAAATAGCTACTGCTCAATTTTTTTTTACGACAGACTAGGGTAAAACGTTCAGTTCGTGACCACTTATCAGCGAATGACCGTTACAAGAAATAATGCTTATAAAAGATTGTACATATCCATGATTCATTTATTTATGCAATTTTATAGATATGTCTCTCTTTAATAAATTTTTAATTGCTATAATCATCATTTTTTGTATTGGTCATTCACTGGACGTTTTACCCTGTATATTTTTTGTAGTTTAAAAAAATTTTAAACAGCAATTAATTTCTGGATGATGAAAATTTGCTTAATACCTTTAATGTCAATGAAGTACTTTACTATTAATAACAATACAGCTATTTTCCGATTTGTCTTAGTAACTACGACATCCCACTCTTTTGAATGTGAAGGTAGTACCTAAGCGAACAAAAAGCAATAAATTTGAAATACAATATTACGAAAAATGCAGTTATGCAGGTTCTTTTATAGAATACCGTAGAACATCCATTTATATTGAATATCCAATATCGATTAAAGAATATATCTTCAATAAATGTTTCAGAAATAAACAAATTTATCTTTATTACATTATAAAAAGGTTATAAGAGTGTATGATAGTAATGTGCAAACAGGGTAATCAAATTATTAATTAAAAATATAAATAAGTACATTGAAGTCTATGAGTATATTGTTACAATATTAGGTTATGTATGTATCGACGTCTATTATTATTTTGTCATAATATTAGGTTCTGTATTTACTATGTTGTCATGAAAATCACATATGCCATTCATTAATTCAATAAAAGATCAACAGAGGTCAGTAGAGAAAAAAGTCTTAAATACATATATGACTCTCATAGTATAAAAACGTGCAAGTTTGAGAGGTTAAAATTAGGTAAGTTTATTACAGAATACTTGTTTAATACATCTTTTCTTAAGAATATAAAATTAAGCCATCTTGATTAAAAAACTTACTGCGGTACTCGTGTAAACTTTTTAGTTATTATAGGTATTCATTCTTATATTTTTTCTTGTATTGTTTGTTTGTTTACTTGGCAATTTAATATAATTCTGTTTCGAATTCCTTTCTTTTTACTGTAACTTATTACTTATTATTAACCGACAATTTCTTACAAAAAATATTTTTTAAATAAAACAATAACAGCAAATACAAAATAACGAACTTATTCAGAAAATAATCAATTTTATCTTATAATTTAAGAATTCCTAGTAGAATTAAAGATTTCTTTTTAACAACATTAAATCCTGATTTAACAATATACCATTGATTATTATTTAATGTGAACATTTATGTTATAGTTTAGATAGTTAGAAAGAGTGCGAATTAAAAAAATAATTAATTAACCTCAAATCTTAAGAAAAACAGTAAACCAAAGCTATAAATTAAAGAAAGAAACAGGATTGATTAAGTGTATTTCTTAAGAGGGCTCGGCTCATTGTTTTTCAGGAAATTCTAAAAACGAGAGTCGACTTTCTACATGCTTCCAAGTCAAAAGAGACGGACATGGAAAACTGCTTTCTGTTGTATATTTTGCATTGCAAATAAGTAGCGGTTTGTGAAGAATTTTATTCTGACAAAAAGGGTTAGAGATGTGTTCCGGCTAGAAAAATGGCCGGAAGAAAATGCGAAATTATAAGGCGGAATTCTATCTACGAAAATAAAAATTTTAAATACTATCCTATGGTCGACTTTGAAAAGCGATTGCCTTTAGAATTTAGGAAATAACTTAAAGAAAATGCCTTCGGTAACATAAAACGAGTTAGAAGAGAGCAATAAAATCACCGAAGCGCAAAAAGATATGTAGTTCAGCCTGTTGTTAAACTTGGAAATGTAGAATCAATTCTTACAAGGTACAAGGCGAGAATAAATTTTCCTAATGAAGCGTAAGTCGGCTTGTTCTTTCGGCACGTTTCCATCTTCTAATAACGTTTACTAAACGCAGCATCTCGTCAACATTTTCGCGAACGAATTTGATTAGATAAGATCTTGAATAAAACTCCTACAATTTCAATTCTGCAAAATGGAACAAACGAAAGGTGAAGAGGCAAACATGAAGCCCAAGTGGGTGACATTCATACGCGGAAGGGTGGGTTCAAGAGAAAATGTGAAGCGTGACCTATGAAGCACCCCCAGCCACTACGGCTCGTTACAAACATCGATTTCTTTAAAAATGCAATGCACCTCTAATTACGGCATAGTGGTTTGTTGCGCAACCGCGACCAGAACAATAAGCACTTTTTTCCCTTTCCAAAAACACCTACAAATTGAGACAGTCAGTGGCGCATCCAGTAGGAGGCCTACCGGACTTCAACCTTTTCTAGAACGTTCTGTAATCAATACATGTCAATGACAAAATCAATTTCTTCACGCGTAGCGTCACATAAAATTTTTGAAAAATTATGAAAAAAAAAGCCGAAGACTGTGGAAGAAATTCTGGATGTGACACCGCTGTTTTATAATTGCGTTTTCATATTACCTGCATTGAAATTGCTAATTTAGATGCCTGCTTAGTCGGTTGAAACAACTCAATTTCAGACCAATGCGATTGCTGCCGGGCGAAAACCAATCACTTTCTTCCCTAGAGCAAAAACCATTACTTTCTGCTCGCTGAATGAAGCTAGAAGCAATTCAGCGTTGTCGGAATAATTTTTGTTTATGGTAAACCGCATTATTGTTATTCCAACCATTAACTAATCTGACAGGTGTTATATTTGGATGATTAACTAAAACTCTTAGTTTCAATGCAGGTAATAGCAAAAATATTTTGTGTGGCAATCTTCTGCCTCGTCTGCAATAGTTTTGTTTAATCGCCTTCCACAAAATTCACTACTAAACACTTTTAAAAAGTAAGTTATGGTAAAAACTGAGTAGACATATTCGAATTTAAATTGGCACATTGCGATTTTGGAAATGTAAGATTTTGCACTTGAATGTGCAAGCACCTCCAATTGATTGGATACTTCTACATTAATGTTTGTTGTCTTTAAATTCAAACAGTTAAGTTCACGGCAATAAATTTAGATTTTCTGTTCGAAAAAAGTTATAGAGAGTAACAGCGCCACCTTATTAGAAAATGAGTGCGAAAGTTTTTCTTTGAATTTGACAGTGTGGCCCAGTTCAGAGCTGCAAAATATGTATGTTTTATAATGCATTGACGTTTCTTGTCTCATTATTATTTTAACGAGCAATGGATTCTTTTTTCATTAGTTTAGTAATTTTCTATTTTTTTGAGTAATAAATTAATTTTTCATTATTTTTGATGTATTCATTTTTTATTTTAATTAGTAATTAAATAATTGTCATTAAATTTTGTTTTCTCATTGAGTAATGAATGAGTTCATCATTATCAATTTTTTTAAAGAAAGTCAATCATAACTTCCGGGAAAAAATTTGATATAATTATATAAAATTATTATAAATCATCATATATAATTATATACGAATTTTGGCTCGATATAATTTTATCTAGTTTTATATAATTTTACATAATTATATAAAATTATATATAAATATAAAAAATAAATTTTTCATATCACATGCATAGAAACAACGAGTTTTGATCCCTGTTTTGCCAGTCAAAACAAAACAATTTCAGACCAATGCGACTGTGTCAGTCAGAAACGACATTTGTTTAAAGCGAATAAAATCATAATCGTCTGACAGCTGTCATCAAATCGTTGTCAAAGATTTTAATAAATTACAAAACTCTTGTTTCATTACATGTGATATGAAAAATAATATGTGTGGCACGGGATTAAACAAGACGATTTCAGACTAGGGCAATGACAGCCCTCGCTTCGCTCGGGCAGTCAACTCTCGCCCTCGTCAGAAATCGTCTTGTTTCACCCCTTGCCACACAATATACTATTATATAATAATTCCCTACAGAAACATTTGTGGTAATTACCATCAGTCTACTAATTAGAACCTTTGTGATTCGGTATCTGCTTATTTAGTGGAAGGAAAAGTTGTTTGCAATGAGTAGCGCGGTGTGCGATTAATTATGTCATCGATGAATCTGAAACAGAATTATGGACTTTTTTTGGGGATTTGAACCCCGGATCCCTGGATCGAGAGACTGCTTGCTCTGCCACTGACCTACGAAGTTTTCTCAAATATTTACTAAAAATGACTTACTAAAATGAAAATCTTTCATGTTTGACACATGTACAATTTTGAGGTTAGATGGTTAAAATGTTTTCCCGGTTTATATAAAAATATATATAATTATGTATAAATTTATATAATATTATAACATTATATATAATTTAATATAAGCAATCTAATATAATTTTATATAATTATATAAAAAAAATAGAATATATATAATTATATAAAATTTTACATAATTACATATAATTATATAAAATACTTTTTTCCCGGAATAAGCTACTTTATAAAATTCTATATAGTTTTATATAATTATATAAATTTATACATAATTATATATATGGTACATTAATATAAAACCATATATAATCATATAAAACTATATAAAGTTATATATGATTATACATGATTATATAAAAATTTTTTCCCGGGTTGTTTAAGAATTGATTTAATTTTCATAAACTTATTTTGATTAATGAATGGATGGATATTAGTGAATCAATGTTATGTTCAGCGTGCTTGGAAAACTATTTGGTCCGCGGGGCAATACCTTCGGGGATTACTGTAATATTTAACAGGCCGCAACGAATTCTTACATAAAAATCTAACAACTATTTTTGGAATATTTGGAAATATTATAATATTTATAATCTTACAATAAGTTGCACTTCGTATTAATGCATACTTTTTTCTGTCGCTGACGTAATAACGCCATTCCAAGGTACCATTAAACCACAACTAGGAAATATGACACCACTCGTTGAGGTATAGGTATATTTTACCTTTACCAGGTTCAAGATCTAGGAAATTGCTATTACCTGATTTTACTAATTTGTAGTCAACACTTTATAACATAACATACGCAAGAAACATGATTAAATTAAGTTTTTAATATCTGGGCGACCGAGCTGTACTCGAGGTTTTTCAATTTTGCGGTGGAAATGTAATGTCTTTCGGTCGCCTAGGTACAAAAATATAAAGATCTAAATGCAGGAATATTTCAGTCTACTCGTACTACAATATTCTATGAGATGGCGGTTGAAACAAAATTTTTTTGTGTTAAAAGAAATTTTTTCAGCAAAGATACCTATCTAGATAATGGGTTTAAAACATAATTTACAATAATTAGGGCCAATAAATTGGACGAAAAATTAATCGAATAATATTAATCGTTTCTTCTCACTCGCATTGACGCTATTTTGGTATCTTTTCGCTCCCTTCCACTTATTGCTATAGTAAATAAGTTTTTCGAATATAAAATGGATATTTACTAAATTTACTGTAATATTTTGATTTGAAAAAGCAGTGAATAAAGTAGACAAATTTAATAAATACGAGGATGTGCGCATTCGAGCGAAAAGTGGCACATTACCGAGCGAGAGAAGCAAATGAAGCGCGACGCGGAGCGGCGCGCTTCATTTTCCCGAGATCGGAATGTGCCACTTTGAGCTCGAATGTGCACACTCGGCTTTAGGCACGATTCACAAAAATTAATTTATTTTTTAAAAATGTTTCAATAAAAATTAGACGATCATTTTTATGTCAGAAATACCAAACCTCAAATTTGTGTGTCTTTAAAAAAGTTGTTATAAAATAAGCACCAACTGTTTTGGAATATATATATATATTTTTTAATTGAATGAAAGAATATTAATGTAGAACAATCCGGTAGATAGAAGGTATGTACACATTCGGACAAAAAGTATAACATTTTCCCGAGATAGAAGTCTGTAACAATGAGTTCGAATGTTTATGCTTAGCTTTAAGAAGAATTCGCAATAATTAATTAATTTTAAGAAGTAATTTTAATTAAATATTTTAGGACGGTATTTAACTATAGAGTCGTACACATCAGACCCCCCTCCCCTTAAAAACCCGCCATATTTACATACAAATTAACTGTAAGGTTAATTTGTTAATAAAAAAAAATTTTAAACTTACGAAAAATAACCGTTCTTGCTTCTCACGCCAAGTTGTAGGTGCGCCACTGGAGACACCCATCATAATGTTTACCTTTTCGACTAAACTAAATTTGACGTTGCATTCATAGCCGGATATTAATATGAAACCTGTCAAAGTTTATAGGAGTTTTTTTTCTGCAGGAATTGTTTACATTCATAACATAAATTTGAAAGGATGGCACGTAAATGCCGAAGTTGTATATAAATTTGTTTTTATGAAAATATGCGCACCTACAGGGCAAAGGATGTTGTATGATTATGTTTAAAAACGGGATGTCTTATTATATTCTTTATAAAATAGAATTCTTTACGGCAGATCTTTTTAGTTTTATTCTTTTGCATATGGCGCACCCTCAATTTGTTCTTTTTTTGTGCAAATCTTTTAAAAATAAAGATGAATGATGCGCATTCTAAAAACGATAAATATCAAAATATAAAAAATACAATAAATGCGCGGAATCGATGAAAAAAAATTGTATAATCCGTACCGTACGTAGACAGTATTCAGCTATTTTCCGAGAGTGATGAATGGGGTAACCTCGCAGTACTAAATTATATTTTTTAAACTAAAAAGATTGATTTATATCTTACTTGCAGAAATTTCTAGTTTGTAGTTTCGCGATTCTCCAACTTTTAGAAATTGCGTTTTTCTTGTTTGGCACAGAAGTTGACGTCTATGTTTACAAAAAACTGAAGAAAATTTTTAAAACACCACAGTTTCGATTTTAAAGTTTAACATGTAAAATGCAGTGCACATGTTTGTATTGTGGGTGGTATGGTAGATATAAATTTCAACAAAAGCTATTCTTGTCAAAATAGGATCAAGTTCATGAGCGTTTATCCATAAAAGGATATGATACTTCGTACGAAGCCAGCGGTTTCCAAACTGCTCTCTTAACCTTTTGTGTACTAGGTGGGGTATACATAACGTGAATAATTTTTTTTGTTAAAACGGGACGCTTGGTAATCGTGTTTAAAACCGAGTGTGCACATTCGAGCTCAAAGTGGCACATTCCGATCTCGGGAAAATGAAGCGCGCCGCTCCGCGTCGCGCTTCATTTGCTTCCCTCGCTCGGAAATGTGCCACTTTTCGCTCGAATGCGCACATCTTCGTGTTTATTATATTAGTATAATTTACGGTGCGCTCTTTCAAATCAAAAATTTCAATTTAATTTAGTAAATATCAAATTTATATTCGATAAACGTATTTACTATAGCAATGAGTGGAAGGCAGCGAGAAGATACGATAATAGTTGAGGTGTGATATATTATTAGTTCAATATTACCTTATGTCAATTAAAAATTTTAAATTTGTCACGAAAACGTATCTCCCCTGCCGTATTTCCCTTGGTATAATAACTACCAGGAGAGATACTCACTGACCAGGAGAAATAATTTGGGTCATAAGATGTTTGTGCAGACTAATTCAGCTATATCTAACATTCACAAGAAACGTTTTAAATTATTCTGGCAAAAGAAAAAGAATATAATAAAAAACAAATGATTATTTCTTTATTTATAAGGGGTCATCCATAAATTACGTCACACGTTAATGGGGGGGAGGGGAGGATTACCGTAATGTGACATAGTGTGACAAGGGGCAGGAGGAGGTCACAAGCTTTGTGACGTAACATGTTAAAATTTAAAATACTAAAGCACGAAATTGTGAAAAAAAACTTTAGAAATTTACGACTTTGATCTAGGTATATTAATAATTTAGCACTCTCGTTGAGAGATTATCTCTCACGCAACAAAATTTAACTTCCAGAACAAATATGTGACTTTATGTTGATTTTATTAAAGATTATTTAATAAAAATAAGAAAAAAATGAAAAACTGTTTTCTTTAGATTTTTTTTAATATATGCATAAATTTAAAAAATGTGTGACGTCACATCAGGAGGGAGGGGGTTCGAAAAATGTGACAACCTTTGACAAAGACGGGGGGAGAGGATCAAAAGTCCTAAAATTCGTGTGACGTAATTTATGGATGGCCCCTAATTTGATTTTACTGATTTTTTTTAGTTTATATCATAAGTAAAACTTGTTGATTTAATGAAAGGTATAGTATTAGTAAAGGTAATATAGAAATTATTCTAATTATCACTTAAAAGGCGCTAGTCTCTACCCTGGCCGATGTATTTACCCTGGCCTTCTAAAAAGTAACTAAATATGTATAAAGTGACTTGCCCTGACATGAATGTGTAGATAAAAAGGACAAAAATCGTAATATTTGTGTTAAATCAAAAAACTCGAATTTTACTCCTGGGACATTCTCTATGGTTTCAAAATCGTTTATCGTAGAATCACCCAAATATCGATTTTATATTTGAAACACGTATTTACCATAGGAGCGAGTGGAAGGGAGCGAGAAGATACGATAATCTTGTCAATGCAAGTAAGAGGGAACGATTAAAATTATTCAATTAATTTTTCGTGTAATTTATTCGTCTAAATTGTTGCGAATTGTTCAGAAATTGCCGTGAAATTAATTTGTTTTTCAATAAGGAGCCTCCTCTGGTACCTGATATCGTAATTGACACATGTCATTGGAATTTAGTACTCAATAGTTTATAAGTCGAAAAAAAGTTAAGTTTTTGTATTTTTATTAATAAAAGTCTATTCTAATGCATAAATAGATATGTGTTTTACTTAAACCTATTCATTATTAATTATTAAAATATATTTCTTATCATTGAACTGTCATAAAGTACAATTTTGTGGATTTTATTTTATTTTCGGAGTATGGCAAACCCCACCTAGTATGGCATGTGACATTTAGTCACCTAGTATGCGGTGGGTTAAAAATATTTAATCATATGACCGCTTCCTCCTCCTTCCCCAATTTTATAAAATAATACAAACACAAAATTTTGTTTATGAAATTTTTGAAATAATTTTGCGCCTCCTAGTTTTGAAAACGCTGTACTATACGAGGTCTGTTCAAAAGTAACTGAACATTTTGAATTACACGCCAACGAAGATATTTAGTGACATGTGGTTGAACGCACTGCCTTGCGCATACGTAACCTCCTTTGTAATCACATGTTTTTTCACACTTAATATTTTGTTTGGTTTTTGTGATATTGTTATTTGCGTGTTACGTGTTTAAGTGCTAGTGGCGATTTTTAAATGTGGTTTTTTCTCGAGCAACAATACAACGTAAAATTTTGCGTAAAACTTAAAAAAACTAGCACAATAACGTTTCAACTTATGAAGAAATGCGCATAAAGCGACGAGGGTTGTGGGGAGACAATACTTAGTTTTGCCAATTATATATTATTTTCGAAATTAAAACGTGTCTAAAAGGACGTCATTTTCAGGGTATTGATGGAAATTCAAATACGTCACAGACCTTAAAAGTCACCTCGACTGCTTCGCGATGTGAAAACACCACTGAGAAAAGTGTGTCAACATCGGAGAGGAGTACTTTTAAAGAGACAAGGACCAATAATCCGTATAATTAAAAAGTTTAAAAAATAATGTTTTGTTACTTTTTGAACATTACAGACCTCGTACAATAAGATTTTTTCCGCTACCTTCGTATAATTCTTTTCTCTTAGTTTAAAAATCGTTAAATAACAATAAATATATTTACAAAATAGAACCAAAATTTTTTTTGTTAAGATGTGCTAAATAAATATTTTTATAACTTAGATAAAAGACGAGGGTTATGGGCACTACTCTATTAAAAACAAACATAAAAGTTCACATTTTTATCTAAATATCCGAAATAAACAAAGACAATGACTGTAGATAGAGCAATAAATGAGACTTTATTTTCGGATTTAAAATTTTTTGGAAGTATCAATTTAATATTAGCGCTTAAAAAAGGAAGTGGATCATAATTCATTTAATGCATCACATGGATTAATTTATACTTTCATAAAATATATTGGTTAATAAATGCACTGATGTCATGCAATAATTCTTACGTTTTTTATTAGTCTTGTTCTGCGCGCTTGAAAAAATATCTGCCCCGCGGGCAGATACCGCGAGGACGGCCCGGTTGCTCCAATCCCTACCAGTTCAAAACGAATTCTGATATAAAGAACTGAGAACTACATATATATGTATATTTGTAATTTTTGAAGTGTTTAAATATAATTCTAGTTTCATTTTGTAATAATTCATTTCTATTTATTAATGGTTTAATAACCTCATGCTTTGTCGCAATTACCCCACAACTTGAGAATATGAAGCCACTTGTTGAGGATTATAGGAAAAAGATATAAGGAATTGTTATTATGCGTGTTTATTAATCTAAATACAACGCGTGATGGCTGAACATATAGAAGACACAATTACATTTTTATGAATATAATTTCTTTAAGGTTGATATAGATCAGTGTTGCTTAACGTCAGGTCGCGACTCAAATTTGGGTCGCGGGCGGTATGGGGTTGGGCCGGGGGAATTCTCCAAATGACATTATAAGAAGATAAATAAAACATTAGGGTCGCGGGCTTCAAATATAATTATACTTTGAATCGCCAGCCAAAAAGGTTAAGAACCTCTGATATAGACAAATCTAATAAATGCGAGGTGGTTTATTACAATTACGCGATCTTTTTTATACCAGAAACATCAAACATGAGATCGAGTGTTTTCAATGAAAGTCAGGCAAAAATAAACACTACCTATATAACCTTTTCGGAAAATTAAATCTAAAATTTTGAATTTAAAGAAAAAAGCTTACTGTAGAGAAATCCGATTGATGCGAGATATGTGCCTATTCGAGCGAGAAGTGTCATTTTTCCGACATCCAAATATATCACTTTGAGCTCAAATGTGCACACTCGCTTTTAAGCGCGATTCTAGCAAAACAATCATATTTTTATAAATAAGAAAGTTATAACGAGATTTTCCTTAAGATAGCGCTATTAGCCCTGCCATCCCTATCCGTTTTGATTACAATATTTGTTTTAAATTGTAACAGATTTGATGTTCGCAGTTGAGGACGGTTCAAAAGAAATACGTATGAAACGAACAATAGGTTTAAATCAAGAGATGATAGCTTGATCATTGATAACTACCTACCATTGTCAAAGCTTTTAAAATCTTTTATTTTATTGAAAATAAAAGACTACAAGGTTGAACGTTTTGTGAAGCGATTCGGTTTTTATAAAGTATTTTAGATACACTAAAAGAAAAGATTCAAAGAAATCCTGCAGATGCCAGAAGAGATTATTGCACTTTAAAGGGTTTCCAGAACGTTAGATTATATCAGATGACTTCTACTAGGAAGCACTCTATTAGCCGGGATTATAAAGGTTAACTTGCTATCGATAGCCATCAACTAAGTTTTTTGCATTTAACAAGTTTGCTTGCTGTGTGTAAATTTGCACGGAATAGTATTATGTTCATAATTTTAGAAAAAAAAAATTAAAAGTTTGGGCAAAGAAACTGATTATCAAAATACTTAAGCTACGTACATTTGCGTAATTACCATCATAATTTAGATTTTTAATAATACATAAAATTTAATCGATAAATATTTAAGGACACTAACTCCAAAACTCTGCTATATTAATTTTTACACGTGAAACCTCACTTCTGGGCATTGTGCAGCGATTAGCAAAGAAAATAACTTACTCGTCATTAGACGGCGCTTTAAAAATTAAAATCAAAAAATATCAATAGAGTCGTAAAAGGAACTAAATGTAAGTCCCCGAATTAGTTCCTTTTGCGACCCAATTCACTGGAGAGCTGCCAAAAAACGTGTATATTGTATTGGGACTTTACTTAAAAGCAAGGTATCCCAGATGAAAAAGTTATTGAAAAATATCCCAGGACGAAATGAACAGCATAAACTGTTTTATGAATCTTACCATACATGATCCACTAATTTGAAAGAATATCATAGTTAGATACAGGTTTTGCAAAAAGCAATGTATAGTAACCGCTTTGTAACACCATTGGACCGATTTAAACAAGAAAAATTATTGTAGACAAAAAAATTGCTTTTATAGAAAAAAAGGAATATAATATCTTTTATTAAATATTTTATTGGAAAAACTTACACAATATCGACTTGGTAATTATTATTAAATATTACTTCTTGTTCTGTTAATTACATTTTTTTTAATTACAACTTTCTCTCTTATTCGTTCTAAAACTAAAATTCCACTACTAGGCAAATCATTTTTTACTTCCCATTTTATCACCATGTTGAAAGAAAAAGTTTCTTATACAGAGCGCTTACTGTATTTTGGTGTTATTAACATGTTTTGATAGTAATATTTAAGTTTGCCTTGTGATTAACCTAATTTGGTTTTAAAAGTAATTAATTCCAATGTTACTTATTTCATATACAATTTAACTAAAAAACTTGACTTAGCAATGTACTACATATAGGGTAAACTCAGGATAGATGACCCACATTTCAGGTTATTGCTATATTTTCAAAACTATTAAGACCCAAGTCATAATTTTTGGTGAGAAGTTAGTTTAGTTTATAATAAAGTGTAATTAATAGGTTTTTCTTAAAAATACTATCATGAACAACATAATTACAGATACTAAATTTAGTGTAAAAGGGGATAGATGCCTAAAGCCTGGGTTATAACTATATGTACAAATGTTTGTTTTAAATCTACCATAATAATACTCTGTTACAAATATAAATGTAGTTTTGAATTAGTTTTTTGTAATTTTCCAACATTTTATTTTTTTTATTACTCATCGATTGAATTTAATAATTTGTAGAGTTTAGTTTGTTTGTGCACTAATGTAATAGTAAACAGCTTTTACAATTTTTGTCGAAAATAATTTATAAAAACGTGCTTTTGCATGAATGCTTCTCATTTAATATTAACAAGTAGGGTGGTTGAGCGTTATCGGTTTTATTTACGTAGACGAATATTTAAATATTATATATTTAATAATATGTATTAAAAAAGAAATATTATTATAAAAGGTATTACAGTTTGATTTTCAACAGCTGATAAACTTGCAAATTTGATTATTTATGAATGCAAATGTGATGCTAACACCAGGTCTGAATTTGCCATTGTGTTAAAAGGTTGAAGCTTATGATACAAGATCGACTAAGAACCTAATCAAGCAAAGTGCAATGAGTAAAAATTACATCTAATTTAACATAACTATTTTATATTCAAAATTAAATTGTATGAAAATTAAAAGAAAAAAAATCAAAAAACGTCATTTTGGTTAAGTACTTAAATAACTTCTTTCTTTTAAAAGTTTACAGCTTGCCAGAAAAATAACTACAGGAACTTAACCCAATAATAAATGACCTTAAACTAAACAAAAATATATTCCAAGTCTTATGTGGAATATATTTGGATTTGGAATCGTGAATTACAATTTTAAAATACATAATAAATACCTTATTATTTTTAAAGATTTTTTTGTTTAACTCTGTTTTTTTCTATAAAAATATAATTATATATTCGCCTCTAAAAAAAAAAGATTGACGTGTTTATTATTCATATAATTGTACTAAAATGAGATATTTTAATAACAGTATAAGCAAGTAGACATACCGAAATTTCTTCTATTGCTGCTTAATCACACTTCCCTTCTGCTATGAGAAGCAATAAATAAAATCCATGACTTTATAAAATACAGAAAATTGATTAAAATTTAATTTTACCACATGCAAATCATTAAATGAAAACATATCGCTCTCATTTTATAAATAAACTTGTTGTCGTAAATATCGTGAACGTTAATTTAGCTTAAAACTTTTTAAAACACAAGTCTGGTCCTGCTAAACTAATCAACTGTAAATATAAATTTTCGACATAGGTACGATATTTATGTAATCAATACAAAAGTACTGATTAGAAATAACTACACCAACAGGTAAACATCAAATTTAGTATATTTAATTGTTCTCGAATTTTATTTTGATTTAAATTACTCTTATGCAATTAAATACTATGTACTTGCCACTAAAATAATTGTTTAGTGTTTTTGTTCAATTTGAATATTACAACTGCCTTGGATTACTCGTTCAAAAATATATATATTTGATGAGGAACAATATAAAATCAGAATTTTTCTCAATTTTATTGGTATAATTTTTTATAATACATGTGCATTATGATGACATGTGTATGGTGACGGATAAAACCGATTATTTTATTTTTTTTTGATTTCTTATGAAAATATGTTATTTTAAGGAACCTCACCAAAGATGAGACCGATTAAAAATTTTTAGAAGTCTCTAGCGAATTTAAAATTTTAAAAAATAGTAAAATATTCAATATTACGCTTTTTAAAACTTTATATCTAAAGACAATTTTTGAAAGGTCGTTTAAGAACTTTAAAAATTTTTAAGTTCATTACTTTGGATGTTGTCGAGCGACTTTTAAATATTAATATTAAAACTTCATTCTGATTACACTTTTATTTCACTTTATAATTAAAAATATACGAGACAGGAAAAGTGCTAAAAAGCATTGAAATCATGATATTTTAATTAACGTATATTTATAATAATAAATTTTTTGATTGTTTTTAATTACTACACTACATTTCGTAAGTATTGCAATTTCTTTATTTGATACATCATAAAATTGAATTAGAAGAAGAGACCTAATGCTCGATCACTATAAAGTTATGGTAACTTCGAATTTAACTTCGAATTATGCACATTATTTTTAAGAAATTATTATTAAATACAATATATTTAAAATTATAGCATGTTTATATCAATTGTTTTTATTAGAAGTAGCTGCGAAATACAGAAAATATAGGAGTAGGTCCAGAAAAGATCAGAATGGAATAACCATTTATCAAGGATGGATGATACCAGAATATTGAAGAAAGGTCAAGAACTATTATCCAGTCGTATATGATCGCCGGGTAGATCAAAAAAGAGGTGGAAAGATGTACTGGAGTAAAACAAGCTATCAGCTCATAGAGAAGAAAAAAAAGAAATTATCTATTTTAAAGCCACTTTGAGCTTAAATTTGCACACTTAGTTTTAAGTACGATTACCAAGCATCTCATTTTAACAGGAAAAAAATTGGTCAGGTTAGGTAGGGTAGACCTAAATCCTTTGAGTGTCTTTCTTTTTCAAGAGTCTATCCTAAAAGTTAATTATTCCAATGTTACTGAGATTCTACAAATAGAGAATGATATTGTATTGCCTGTCGCTTTATCCAATAAAGCAATTGAAGGTCAGTCATCTAATTATTTATGCATTCACAATAAATTGATGAAATATTTAATCAGTTGCCTTTATAGTAAAAAAAAACATCCCAAAAAACGCGTGAAGCTATTGAACATTTACCTTTAGTAGTACCTGCTGCTGGATTGCTGGAAATTATGGAGGCCAAAGATAAAAAAAAAAGATAAAAAAATTGAAAAAGAAAATAAAAAAATAGAGAGACTACTGAAGGCAGAAAATAATAAAAGATCGAAAGAAGAAAAACGTATTAAAAATTTAAAAAATTATTAGTCAAAAAAAGTTAAAAAATCAATAGAATGAATAAAATAATTATTTTTGTATGTTACCGAATTATTTTCCATATGTTTAACATTAAATTTTATATTTTCTTGAACTCACGCCTGGGGGGGAAGGGTTTGCTGCAATGGATGTAGTTAATCCGAAAACTGCCGGTCCCAAGCCCGAATGAAGGAGGAGGGTTGCGGTTCGTCGAAGTTGCTACTCGGCACGCGTAAAATACCAAGCAAACAAACAAACTAGAATGAAAAGTTCGTCCAAAAGTGACAATCCCGGGTGGAAATCCACATTCCACTTATGGAAGGAGCTTCCCATCGGAAATACGGGGGCTAAAAATTCTGTTTACAAGAACAGGTACAATGATCAATAAAGTACAAGCAATTGATCCCTCAACACAAATAATAACAAAACAACAGGAAGAAGAAAACTAGAAAACGAAAACTAACAAATCAAATTTAGCATCGTGGAACGTACATTAGGAATCGGAACGAAAAGAAGGAAGTATACGAAGAACTTGCAAGATACAAAACTGATGTGGTAGTCCTGACAGAAACAAAATAGGATAGGGGCTAAGGATGTGACGAATACGGAGACTTTGTAGAAATATTATAGCAGTGAACAAAGAACAACGACGAAAGCAGGAGTAACAATCCCATAAGAAAGAAATGGCGACGATCAGTAAAAAGCTGGGTTCTAATTTTTTCCAATATGTAAAAATTCCCAAAGGAACATTACGGAGTATGAAAATATTTTTTTAATAAAATTGTACATTAATTAATATAAATACATGCAATTATCCTAAAACACATAATTAAACAAAACTAATGAAAATTTAGTAGTACTTAAATTGCTTAAAATGAATTTAGCCAAATTCTATGATTATACATATAGAGATTTTTATAAAAAACACTAACTAATAATTTAAAAAAATTTAATTTTGTCCTGGAAAAAATATTAATTTATGATTTATAGGATTAGCGAAATAAGCATACATTTTCGATATTTAATGTCAGTGACAAGAACAACGACAGAGGGATACATCATAGTAGAAATGGAATCAGTTTTAATAGGAACAAATTACCGAGTTAAAGGTAAAATTTGATCAAAGGGTACTGAATATACGAATTTAGCACAAAAGAAGCGCATTGAAAGAAAAAGGACATTTTCCGAAACATGAGGAAATTGGAAAAGGGTAGGTAAATAACAAGATGATTTGGATTTAGCTAGAAGTGCAAATAAAAATAATAATTAGAGGTTGGGTAAAAGAATAAATAGACGGTAGTTATGACTATGTAAATATATCTGAAAACCAATGGCATCCAATAAGACGTACCAAGGTTACCTGGAACAAAGTTTCGTTAAAATAAAATTTTTTAGTTTTAGCCAAACAAAATTTTAAAGGAAATGCATGTTAAAAAATAAAAGGGGCATGCGGAACGCCTACCTATACAAACAACCGTAAAGATTGTTTTCGGAAAACCTGGAAATTTAAAACAAGAAATTTTGAAACCCAAACAGCGAAGAAAAACACAATTAAGTGTTTCTACCCTATAGGCAAATTGTATAAATACCAAGCTGTGCGCATTCCAGCTCAAAGTGGGACATTTCCGAGCGAGGGAAGCAAATATATTTTAATAAATAATAATGAATAAGTTTAAGTAAAACAGATATGTATTTATTTATGCATTAAAATAGATTTTTATTAATAAAAATACAATAACTTAACTTTTTTTATAAACAAGAATTTAATTCTTGCTTCCTTATTGAAATACAAATTAATTTCACGGCAATTTCTTAATGATTAGCAATAATTTAGACCAATAAATTAATTGAATAATTTTAATTGTTCTCTCTCACTTGCATTGACAAGATTGTCGTATCTTCTCGCTCCCTTCCACTCATTGCTATGGTAAATAAGTTTTTCCAATATAAAATCGATATTTACTAAATTGATTTAAAATTTTTAATTTCAAGGAGCTCACGGTAAATTATACTAATATAACAAATACAAGGATGGGCGCATTCAAGCGAAAAGTGGCACATTTCCGAGCGAGGGAGGCAAATGAAGCGCGACGCGGAGCGGCGCGCTTCATTTTCCCGAGATCGGAATGTGCCACTTTGAGCTCGAATGTGCACACTCAGTTTTAAGTACGATTACAAAAGTCCCGGGTTAACAGCAAAAAAATTGGTCACGTTAGCTATATGACGTATGTCGAATCTTATGCCGAAAACGAAAAGCGCATTCGAATACCAATTTCGGGCTCTGTACCTATCTATTGTTAGTTATTTCTGCATCAATGTTTCATGTGAAAATAAGCTTTTCATTATTTTCGAGTAAAATTTAATTGGAAGTGCATATTAAAAATAATTACATGTGCATGTGGTACGTCTACGTATAGAATTAATACGTACGAATGAGTTTTATTTGATTATGTGTAATTCAATATTTTCAAAAATTATGCATCATGAATTGTAGCGCAGATCTTTCAAAATTTGTCAATAATTTAATAACAATCAATGTTGCGGAATTAATGAGGCAAAAGTGAACATGAACGACTATGCGAAACGTAAAATTGTTGTACCTTATAAAACTTCATTAGCCTTCGCAATTAGTATTTAAAAGCGCTAGTTTTTATGCATTTAGTTTTGCAGATTTTTAGATGAAGCTTTTTTCTTTCGACGAAAGCAGCGTCGAGTTTCAATTATTTCAAATAAAAAATACTCACGCTGATTCCATGGATCGATATTTTAAAATGTAATTATTTAGTACCTGTCTCTTATATTCGATGTAAAGCTGTCGATATTTTTTTAAGCGCTACATTGTGAATCAATTATATATTTATACATTTTCCATTTGAACGAAATTTTGTTTTTGCCAATTTCAGCTTTTTCTATTTCTGATAAGGAAATTAGCAATTTAATAATTTCAGCAGAAGTGATGTCTCATAACATTTGTATTAATTCGAAAAAAAATTAATAATAATTTCTAAAAAAACATATGAAGGTAAAAAAATAATTAATCTTTTTAATTTTGATAAATTAATTCAAAATCCAATAAATTAATTCAAACAACTTATTACCAAGCCAAGTCTGTGTCTTAAAAAGAATTTAAATTGATCATGGTAGTCATCTGTACTCTTGGTTTACATATTTTTTTTATAAAAAATATCAAATAATTGTTTATGTTCTTTAATTCTAATTTTCTTTGTGTTAAGTATTTTTTTTAAATTATAATTTTTAATATATTGATTATATATTACAAATTTAATAACCATGTACTAAAATAACAAATTTTATTACGTAACATAAATTAATCAATCGGAATGTTTATTTTGATTAAAAATTAGTTAATTATAATTGTAGAGGAAAATTCTGTTACAAGTGAGTTGCTTACAAATAACCATCAAATTAGTACGTCGAAAAAAAGAAACGTGCACAAAGTACAAATGAAAGAAAAAAACTGCTTATTAAAACACCAAAATGGAATTTTTCTCAGCATTTCAGGACAATGATTGAAGAAAGTGTGTAATAAAAATTGATATTAAAAGGCAAGGCATAAATAAACAGAAAAGGTTGAGAAGCATTAGTACATATAACTATAGAGCAGTCAATCTCACCTAAGCCCAGGTACCACATTTAGAATATTACTTTTTAATATTTTTGCATTTTAATGCTACAGTTCAGACAGCATAACAAGCAATGCACGTCACAAACAGAAATTCTTTTGACAATTTTAAGAAATAAATAACCTTGTTTTGTTTTTATTTAAAAATATAATTTTAATATTGTAGGAAATCTATTTAAATAAATATTATTTATGATATCTGCAAAACAATGTTTTTTTTAATTTTACATATCGATAAGCAAGAATAATTAAAATGTTGTTACATTTGTTTAAATTATGTTGATAGCACTTAAACGATCGTTTCTTTAAATTAGCTGTATTTAACCTCACTTTATATTAAGCTTTGTGTTCGCCTAGTAGGCGTGTTTGTCAATAGTTTGTCTTATTAACGTGCATATTTCTGGTAATCTCGTGTTCTATAAAACAGTTCGTTTTAGAACTAATCCGGTATTGTATAGTTTTGGAAACAACGTAACTTAAAAAACATGTCAAAAGCTTTGTGTAAGCAATTTGTTAATAAGTTACTTTAAAATGCAATAAGATAATGGACGACCTCTCATGGCCTTAAATGTAAAAATATATGTTCGCATACTGCATGTTAACGCATAAGCCATCGCGACACGATGAGCAACGCTGTCTTTTTTAAATTAATTTAATCTTAGACTTACGTCCACCGCTTACTTCAGACTCATATTAATTATGACGTAGTATCAATCTTTCATGAACATTAAACTTCATAACCTACGAGCTAAGCTCGTAACTAAGCAACTTGTGGTTGGTAACAGCATTTATAATTTTGTTTTTGTGTTTCTGGGTAAAAAAAGAAACCAACTGAAATGTTTAAGACAGATTTCTTATAAGATCGTTCTGCAGCTATATAAAATACATTAATTATGCCCTTGAGTTACACATATATCCTACTTTAAGATAGGAGTAACATTATTGTTTAATATTAAAGTTGCAAGTAATTTTTTTAAGTTTACTGTAAGTGAAAGTAAAGATACACTAATCTTGATGACAAAAAAAAATTATTTATAATTTAAGGCAAACATTTAATTTTTATTATTATGCAAATATAAAACGATTTCCGTCATCTGCATGAAAAATTGGATACAAATTTTTTGAGTTAAACTGTCACGAATGTTAGCACACAAATATTCATTTACCGTAATTAAACTTTAGCGTGGAAGTAAATTTTTTATAAATTAATGATAACTCCCATTACCCATGAAATTAATTAATGATTACTGATCACCATTGCCACTGCGTATGTAGCGCTAATATTTAAAAAAATAATAAATTACTGGCATGATAAAATAATTTATATTATGAATATATCAAACAATGCTTTTTAATTAGTTTTTGAGCAAGTTTAAAAAAAAATGTATACATTAAATTGTTATAAAGTAGAGCACAAAATAGTTTTTATTAAAAAGTTGAACTTAATTAAACTGGAAGATAAATGAAAATTCCAATTTTTAGTGAAGATAATTGAAATTATAATTTAAAATAGAAGCACAATCAGAGAACATTAATCGAATATTAAAGAAAAGTTTTTAGTTGGAAATTAAATCACAAATTGAAATTAGTAATCAACGTCGGCTGCAAAATCACTTTTGCATTTCTTGTTTAATATAAATTGAAAGTAAAGGCCAAAAAGCCGTGCGTTGATCTCATTTCAATTCGTTCCTTTTAATTCTTCGAGCAAATGAATACTCGACTCAGAAATCCCTACGTGACATTAGCTTGCATCAGCTGAAAAGACATCCTAAGCCGAATTCTGACAAAACACGCAATTTCCTCATTTCAGCTTAATTTTCGGAATAAAACAAGTTCACTCGTTTTACCGGAAAACCGATGCGATTAAGCAATTTTTTACCTACTGTAAGGATTACGAAAGACGTTTCCATTTTTTGAATTAAGTATCTGCAGTAGTCAAACAATTAGTTTTAAATAATATGCTGCATTATTAATTTCTGTCGATCATGACAAATAATTTTACAATTCGCATTTCACGTTATGATTTTTCCTAAGTTATTTCTGACTAAACGGAAAGAAATGATTGACGTTTGACGCCGTACGCGCGCTCCAGCGGCGAGTTCCGTAAGTATGGCTTTATTTACTATACAGTATGGTGAATAACGCCATACTTATAGTACTCATACCAACCATTATAATATAATAATGATAAAAACCATTGCACTTAATTTTTTTTTGTTTTATTCTGTTCACGATGTAAAATAGAAATTTGTTCTAATTGAAAATGATGTCCAACATCGAAATGGTCGAAAGCTAATGCTGTTTTGTTTGGCTTAACATAATTTATATTTTTACATTCATTCTTACGCTGTTTTAATTTTTCCTCAAGTGTTTGATTCGTTTGGCCAATGTAACTACTTCCACAACTACATGGCATTTTATAAATCAAACCAGATTGTCGAAGAAAAAGAATTGGATCTTTTAATTCTCTATAAACTGTATTCATTGTTTTTAGATTATAAAATGCTAATTTTCCACCTCTTGGTCTAATAAAACTACTGGACAATTCTTTGACGCAAGGAAAATTAAAGTATGTTGTTACTTGTTGAACATCTTTTTTGTTATCTATTAATTTATAAAACGATTAATGAGTTTTAAAGGGTAGGTAATTATTATTAATAAGAAGATTTTTTATTTGTTGTATATGTTCTTCATAAAAATCTTTATGGCTTAAACGTAAACCTCTATCCATGAGACCTTTAATTACACCTATCTTTTGACTCATTGAGTGAATAGAATAGTAGTTTAATAAACGCCCTGAACTGGTAGTCTTTTGGTACCACTCAATTTTTAAATTTTCATTTGAATACCTACGTACTTTAACATATAAAAA
This sequence comes from Sinopyrophorus schimmeli, assembly GCA_036325965.1. Classification (NCBI taxonomy): domain Eukaryota; kingdom Metazoa; phylum Arthropoda; class Insecta; order Coleoptera; family Elateridae; genus Sinopyrophorus; species Sinopyrophorus schimmeli. The sequence continues at coordinate 1,168,717 of JARFIZ010000110.1, forward strand.
ACAAAGAGAATGATTATTTTTAATTTCCATGGTAAATTGAATTCTTGGGTGGAAATTATTAAAACTTTATAATGTAAAATTAACTTGATCTTTCGGAATAACCATAAAACTATCATCTACATAAAGTTTTAAAATTGGAATTTTAAAAGGTAAAGTTGTCAAAACTTTCTTAACAATATAATTCATCACTAAATCATCTATCGCTGGGCTGACTAGGTTACCCATACTACTTCCATTGAAGATAATATTTACCATCAAATAATAAGTAACTTATCAAAATAAAATTTGACAAGTTCAATAAGCATTTTTTTTTTGATATTGTCAGAACTTCAGACAAAATATCCCAATCTAATTCAATTATATCCAGTACAAGGGTTTGTAGAATATTGGTGAATAAAGATACCATATTTAAATGACACCAAGACATGATTTGGTAGTAAAACTATATTTTTTATTTGATCTACCAATTCAAATGAATTTTTTAATCTATATTCATATGTTGAAATTTGAATAGCAACCTATTGTTTTATATTCATCCTTGTTATTACGGGAATGTTAATAGCCATAAAGTAATTGTCTTCTTTTAGTAGATATTTGTTAATTATAATTATCATATTCATTTTGTTTAAAATCTAAGCACGTTTTCTTTGGAAATAATGTCTCACATTTTGAGAGCCACTAAGCTGTAAGTTTACATGTCTTAGAGCAAAGTAATCATTATTTGAAAAAAGGGAAAATTTGCTTCTGCAGTCATCCTTTTGCTTTTAACGTAGTTTGTAATTTGTAACGACTTTGGTACCAATTTATGTTAATTTAGAGTAAGTTTGTAATTAAGCTCCACTTCTTAATTAATTGTGTATCACGTTGTGATTCTACGAATATCAATTATATCCACTTAATTTTTTTTTTTAATTTTGATCAAGATTTGTACGAATTGTTAAAATAGGGGAAATCCGGTCAATAAGTCTTTTTTGTCACTGAACTGAAAGCTGTAATCGAACTAGTTGCAAAACTGTGTGTGAACTGAACTTTGGATGAACTCCCGGAGTTGAGTAACTAGATTCCTATAATACGAACTCCGGCACGTACCTTTTCTAACTCTATCAGGGACCTCGCCCTTTACTGTCCGTATTTGAACAGAACTAAGTTGATCAAGTTACTTAGTTCGTTGAGATAAATCAAAGTTTGGTTTCAAACTGACCGCCTAGTCTGTTTAATGCCTAAAAGTATTTCATTATTCCTCTTTGTTAGTTTCCCTTCCATTTTTTTTCATCTGCTCCTTATTTTCTTCCGGGACGAGCGGATATTTTAATAGGAGCCAGAAACTGTCTTCTCGTGTGAGCTTAGAGATAATTTTTATTCTACTCGCTTCCCTTGATCCATTAACGAAACTCCATTTCCTAATGACAATGAAGATCCCTTGCGCCGACGAGTGAAGTCGATAAACATCTTTGAAATTTTATAACACACCTCGAGTTCAGTCAGTTTGCTCTAACGAGTTTTAAATCAATACTAATTTATTATTCCGTACGTGGAGATATATGGGAACAAGGATTTAGCATTAGCCGAAATTAAAATTTGTGTATTATTAACTATTTGTTTACGTTTTAAGTGCGAACGTTAATATTATCTTTTCATGCGTTTCATTGATAATTTAAAACGCGACTTTGAAGCATTTATTATTCAGCACTTACTTCTGATTATGCGCTTTCGAAAAATTGGAGTTATTAAATTATTAATGGAATGCTATTTAAATAAATTTTTGGATGTTTTATGGATTTTCTGGCAAGTTGGTTTTCAATTTATTTTATTTTGGGCTAATTTAAATGTATCGTAAATTGTGGGCTTTGAACACATAGTCTTAAATAAACTTTATAATGTTTAATTTTGAAACGATTATGTATTAGTAGAACATTTAGTTAGATATATAAAATAACCTTTCTGAAATGTATTTTAAAATTGTTTTATTTTAAGATTTGCTCTAAAACTTTTAATTGTTAATTTTAATTCTTAATTGTATTCTAAATTAATTTTCTTTATTTAGTATTTTATATATAGCAATTTAAGGATTTTAATTTGACCTATGTTAAAATGTTCAAATATGTATTTAAACTTTTTAAAGCTATTTTCACAAATAATCGAGCTATAATTTTCTTTCAATTAGGTATATAATCGGTATATTTAGTAAATATAAAATTCACATAATTTTTTTCTATGTTGATTCTCAAAATTGTAATTGTAAATTATAATATCAAGCTTTACGTAAAAAAACTAGAAATTTTATAGCTCATACATAATACAGAGTGGTTAAAATTGTACTGCAGGTAAATTTTTTATTGTTGTTTACAAACCACATGACCAAGCACATTGAACTTTAGCTAGATAATAGTTTGACTTTTACTATACACGTTGATATCAAAACATTGACCAAAATGTCTTTGGCAAACAAGAGGTACTCGATCTCGGAAAGGGTGGAAATAATTGAATTGTGAGTTTTGAACGGCAAAAACCCGAATAAGACGGTCAGAGTATGGAAGAGGGCCAAAGGGCCGAAGTACACATTGGACATCATATCATGGAATTGGGGCAAAGTTAGAAGGGGGTCCAATTTCTTGGCCACCGTATTTGAACCCCTGTGACTACTCTTTATAGGGTCAAACCAAAGACATTAATTACCACCCGAGTCGCGGCAAAAAGGTGGACACAAATGAGCTCAAGAATCAAATCACAGAAACAATCGCAGCCATAAATGATCAAAAACGACACAATATTATTAACAACTTTTTGGTGCGCTTGGAGGCGGTCAAAAAGACCAAGGGAAAACATTTTGAAAATATTTTAAATTAGTTCGACTATTCATCTATGATATGCAATCAATAGAATTGTAATAAATATAACCGTTTTTTTGCTATTAATCTTCTTGCATCATCATATCAATTTTATCCACCCTGTATATGTGTGGGGTAGAAGGACCGGTTTTGGACACTGTACCAGTTGTGGACATTTTCCACTTTATTTTGACAAATGTGAAATATACGAATTATCGATACTGCTATAAGTGTAATTAATATATCTTTAACTACAATAGAATCATCAACGTGTCCAAAACCGGTACTTTTACCCTATACATATATTATATATGAGCTATAAAATTTCTAGATTTTTTTAAAATTAAAAAAAAATAACGTGGTAAGCAGGAGGTATATATGTACATATTCAAGTGCAAACTATCATATTTTCCAGAAAGAGATGAAGTTGCGACCGGACCCATAGCAGTGCGGTTCAATTTTCGAGATCGGAAATGTACGACTTTGACAAAACTTGCAAACTGGGTCTACTGTATTATTTTTAAAATCAATTTGCAATATTCGGAAACGATGCCAGATTTATATAAGAAACGGGACCCTGCAGATAATGAACTGATTTTTTTGAAATTATGTTTACACCGCTATCTGATTTTTAAATATTGAATTATGTTGTCCCAAACAGAAAATTTTGAAATAAATATATGTTATAGATAAGTAAATAAGCAATTACTAGTAAAAAATGGTGGGTGTCCCTAATAAAGAAGTACCCAAAATGTCACTTTAAAACTTTAAAGCGTACAAAATTATATTTTTGTAATAATTAAAATTGATTTTTTTAAATGATAGAGCAAATATATACCTCTAACATATTCAAAACACACTCAAATCAAAAAACAGTTTTAAAAAAATTTTCAAAAATTTAAAATCGATATTTTATTTAAAAACTATAACAGCTGGAAGGCTAAAAATTTCGAAAGTATTAATAATGATAGCATATATCACAGAAAAAATGAGTTCTTCATCTGCGGGGGCACTTTTGTTATGTAAATCCGGCAATGACCTTTTACTCACAACTACATGGCATTTTATAAATCAAACCAGATTGTCGAAGAAAAAGAATTGGATCTTTTAATTCACTATAAACTGTATTCATTGTTTTTAGATTATAAAATGCTAATTTTCCACCTCTTGGTCTAATAAAACTACTGGACAATTCTTTGACGCAAGGAAAATTAAAGTATGTTGTTACTTGTTGAACATCTTTTTTGTTATCTATTAATTTATAAAACGATTAATGAGTTTTAAAGGGTAGGTAATTATTATTAATAAGAAGATTTTTTATTTGTTGTATATGTTCTTCATAAAAATCTTTATGGCTTAAACGTAAACCTTTATCCATGAGACCTTTAATTACACCTATCTTTTGACTCATTGGGGGAATAGAATAGTAGTTTAATAAACGCCCTGAACTGGTAGTCTTTTGGTACCACTCAATTTTTAAATTTTCATTTGAATACCTACGTACTTAACATATAAAAAACAAAGAGAATGATTATTTTCAATTTCCATGGTAAATTAAATTCTTGGGTGGAAATTATTAAAACTTTATAATGTAAAATTAACTTGATCTTTCGGAATAACCATAAAACTATCATCTACATAAAGTTTTAAAATTGGAATTTTAAAAGGTAAAGTTGTCAAAACTTTCTTAACAATATAATTCATCACTAAATCATCTATCGCTGGGCTGACTAGGTTACCCATACTACTTCCATTGAAGATAATATTTACCATCAAATAATAAGTAACTTATCAAAATAAAATTTGACAAGTTCAATAAGCATTTTTTTTTTGATATTGTCAGAACTTCAGACAAAATATCCCAATCTAATTCAATTATATCCAGTACAAGTGTTTGTGAAATATTGGTGAATGAAGATACCATATCTAAAATGACACCAAGACATGATTTGGTGGTAAAACTATATTTTTTATTTGATCTACCAATTCAAATGAATTTTTTAATCTATATTCATATGTTGAAATTTGAATAGCAACCTATTATTTTATATTCATCCTTGTTACTACGGTAATGTTAATAGCCATAAAGTAATTGTCTTCTTTTAGTAGATATTTGTTAATTATAATTATCATATTCATTTTGTTTAAAATCTAAGCACGTTTTCTTTGGAAATAATGTCTCACATTTTGAGAGCCACTAAGCTGTAAGTTTACATGTCTTAGAGCAAAGTAATCATTATTTGAAAAAGGAAGATTTGCTTCTGCAGTCATCCTTTTGCTTTTAACATAGTTTGTAATTTGTAACGACTTTGGTACCAATTTATGTTAATTTAGAGTAAGTTTGTAATTAAGCTCCACTTCTTAATTAATTGTGTATCACGTTGTGATTCTACGAATATTAATTATATCCACTTAAATTTTTTTTTTTAAATTTTGATCAAGATTTGTACGAATTGTTAAAATAGGGGAAATCCGGTCAATAAGTCTTTTTTGTCACTGAACTGAAAGCTGTAATCGAACTAGTTGCAAAACTGTGTGTGAACTGAACTTTGGATGAACTCCCGGAGTTGAGTAACTAGATTCCTATAATACGAACTCCGGCACGTACCTTTTCTAACTCTATCAGGGACCTCGCCCTTTACTGTCCGTATTTGAACAGAACTAAGTTGATCAAGTTACTTAGTTCGTTGAGATAAATCAAAGTTTGGTTTCAAACTGACCGCCTAGTCTGTTTAATGCCTAAAAGTATTTCATTATTCCTCTTTGTTAGTTTCCCTTCCATTTTTTTTTCATCTGCTCCTTATTTTCTTCCGGGACGAGCGGATATTTTAATAGGAGCCAGAAACTGTCTTCTCGTGTGAGCTTAGAGATAATTTTTATTCTACTCGCTTCCTTGATCCATTAACGAAACTCCATTTCCTAATGACAATGAAGATCCCTTGCGCCGACGAGTGAAGTCGATAAACATCTTTGAAATTTTATAACACACCTCGAGTTCAGTCAGTTTGCTCTAACGAGTTTTAAATCAATACTAATTTATTATTCCGTACGTGGAGATATATGGGAACAAGGATTTAGCATTAGCCGAAATTAAAATTTGTGTATTATTAACTATTTGTTTACGTTTTAAGTGCGAACGTTAATATTATCTTTTCATGCGTTTCATTGATAATTTAAAACGCGACTTTGAAGCATTTATTATTCAGCACTTACTTCTGATTATGCGCTTTCGAAAAATTGGAGTTATTAAATTATTAATGGAATGCTATTTAAATAAATTTTTGGATGTTTTATGGATTTTCTGGCAAGTTGGTTTTCAATTTATTTTATTTTGGGCTAATTTAAATGTATCGTAAATTGTGGGCTTTGAACACATAGTCTTAAATAAACTTTATAATGTTTAATTTTGAAACGATTATGTATTAGTAGTAGATTTACTTAGATATATAAAATAAGCTTTCTGAAATGTATTTTAAAATTGTTTTATTTTAAGATTTGCTCTAAAACTTTTAATTGTTCAGAAATAAATTCTTAATTGTATTCTAAATTAATTTTCTTTATTTAGTATTTTATATATAGCAATTTAAGGATTTTAATTTGACCTATGTTAAAATGTTCAAATATGTATTTAAACTTTTTAGAGCTATTTTCACAAATAATCGAGCTATAATTTTCTTTCAATTAGGTATATAATCGGTATATTTAGTAAATATAAAATTCACATAATTTTTTTCTATGTTGATTCTCAAAATTGTAATTGTAAATTATAATATCAAGCTTTACGTAAAAAAACTAGAAATTTTATAGCTCATACATAATACAGAGTGGTTAAAATTGTACTGTAGGTAAATTTTTTATTGTTGTTTACAAACCACATGACCAAGCACATTGAACTTTAGCTAGATGATAGTTTGACTTTTACTATACACGTTGATATCAAAACATTGACCAAAATGTCTTTGGCAAACGAGAGGTACTCGATCTCGGAAAGGGTGGAAATAATTGAATTGTGGGTTTTGAACGGCAAAACCCCGAATAAGACGGTCAGAGTCTGGAAGAGGGCCAAAGAGCCGAAGTACACATTGGACATCATATCATGGAATTGGGGGCAAAGTTAGAAAGGGGTCCAATTTCTTGGCTACCGTATTTGAACCCCTGTGACTACTCTTTATGGGCTCAAACCAAAGACATCAATTACCACCCGAGTCGCGGCAAAAAGGTGGACACAAATGAGCTCAAGAATCGAATCATAGAAACAATCGCAGCCATAAATGATCAAAAACGACACAATATTATTAACAACTTCTTGGTGCGCTTGGAGGCGGTCAAAAAGACCAAGGGAAAACATTTTGAAAATATTTTAAATTCGTTCGACTATTCATCTATGATATGCAATCAATAGAATTGTAATAAATATAACCGTTTTTTTGCTATTAATCTTCTTGCATCATCATATCAATTTTATCCACCCTGTATATGTGTGGGGTAGAAGGACCGGTTTTGGACACTGTACCAGTTGTGGACATTTTCCACTTTATTTTGACAAATGTGAAATATAAGAATTATTGATACTGCTATAAGTGTAATTAATATATCTTTAACTACAATAGAATCATCAACGTGTCCAAAACAGGTACTTTTACCCTATACATATATTATATATGAGCTATAAAATTTCTAGATTTTTTTAAAATTAAAAAAAAAATAACGTGGTAAGCAGGAGGTATGTATGTACATATTCAAGTGCAAACTATCATATTTTCCAGAAAGAGATGAAGTTGCGACCGGACCCATAGCAGTGCGGTTCAATTTTCGAGATCGGAAATGTACGACTTTGACAAAACTTGCAAACTGGGTCTACTGTATTATTTTTAAAATCAATTTGCAATATTCGGAAACGATGCCAGATTTATATAAGAAACGGGACCCTGCAGATAATGAACTGATTTTTTTTTGAAATTATGTTTACACCGCTATCTGATTTTTTAAATATTGAATTATGTTGTCCCAAACAGAAAATTTTGAAATAAATATATGTTATAGATAAGTAAATAAGCAATTACTAGTAAAAAAATGGTGGGTGTCCCTAATAAAGAAGTACCCAAAATGTCACTTTAAAAACTTTAAACGTACAAAAATTATATTTTTTGTAATAATTAAAAATTGATTTTTTTTTAAATGATAGAGCAAATATATACCTCTAACATATTCAAAACACACTCAAATCAAAAAAACAGTTTTTAAAAAAAAATTTTCAAAAATTTAAAATCGATATTTTATTTAAAAACTATAACAGCTGGAAGGCTAAAAATTTCGAAAAGTATTAATAATGATAGCATATATCACAGAAAAAAAAATGAGTCCTTCATCTGCGGGGGCACTTTTGTTATGTAAATCCGGCAATGACCTTTTACTCACAAATGCTCAATGAAGATGAAGTTCTTTAGATTAGGTGCATTTAAAGAATATATGCTTCCACCAAGTCACATATAATGTCCTTAATAAATATATTCATTAATTTAGTTTAATTATGCCACTAAATTATGTATGGCTTAAAAGACATTGTTTAAGGGTAAATCATCCTTAGTGTTCAAATTAATGTGGTTAAAGTTCCAAACAAGTTGCTAGGTGGCAATATTTACGCCTTAGCTTTCGGATGTAAGGCAGAAATGGTTGAGTTAGCTTTACGAATGAATACGTAGACCCTTTTGAACTCGTTTACAGGTAAAGTTTTAGAGTAATGCAGGACCAAATGGTAAACTCCACGCCCTGCAGACCCTACAAAGTTTAATTTAAAGTTATTTCGCAGCATAAGCACTACAGATTAGTGCTTAGGCACTTTATTACCTTAATTTTATCTGACATAAGCCGATACCTGTAAAAAGACGCTTCCAGTTAGTTTAACTTAAAATTTATGAATATTGGCTCAATTACTTGCTTAATTACTAAAATATTCCTATTAATTTAGATTGAATTTACTACTTTGGCTATAAATTTTGAAAGTACTTCGCGTTCAGTTTTGAAAGTAATTTTAAATTAGTTTTGCACGAAGCTTTAGGTACTTAATTCATATTTCCGAATAAGGTGGCCATTAATTTTGGAAAACTTTATAATCTTCTCGTCGAATTAAAAAAGGCAAATTTAAACTCGAAATTTAAGGAATTAAATTGATGAACTTGAATTAAAAATCGTAAAATTTTTGTTTTAAATTATTAATATTTATAACTTCAACCTTTTATAATTACTTTTTTTTAGTTTTGGCTTGTAGAAAACTATAATTAAGAGTTTTCTTCTTTATTAAATTTTTTTTAATGAACTTTTTAATATAGGTACGTTTTTCTTTAGATACAATTTATTTAAAAACTAATAAAGCTACTCCGCCCGGCTTAGGTAAAGGGCAGTAAATAAAGTTTACTGCCTTTTATTAATTTTGATGTTGATAGATTTTTCCAATAATTTTCTATATATCAGTTATACAATTAATCATTAAGACATTAATTTTTTAAGTTTGTCAATTATTTCAAATTGGTTACTTACATTTGCTGAGTAAAAAAGCAGTAGTTTTCAGACTGTACTACTTTTATTCACTGAAAAATTAAGTACGGGTTTTCCATTCTTTATGACGTGTTATAATTATTTTTCTAATAGTTTTTTCTGTGCTCGGCGGTTGTCGATAAAACAATATTTGATCAAATTTATGGAATAAAAGAAATATACAAAATATAAAAATAGAAACGCAAAAGAAATTAACAGACTTCTTTAAATAAATAAATATCTAAATATTTTTTTTTTGTAAGCATCTATATCAAATTCTATTGAACAAAGAAATAAACTATGGAGGAAGTATTAAAAGAAATTGAAGTTTGGACGTCTGAATGCCTACAAGGCTAGCAAAAAAATTTAAATTACCAATAAATGCAGTAATGGACCAATTAAAAAAAATTTAGTAAAAAATCTAAATCACTTTTAACAAAAACTACATTTTTTTAAATACATTAGTGTTTTTTATATAGTGATTGTATTTGTCAAAACCTCTTTACAAAATTATACTATATATATCTTTAAAAATGTGTATCTTTTAAACTATTTCACGCATTTTAATAAACCAAAAACAATGTTGTATTATTATTATTATTTATATTCTTGCTAAACAAGTATTGTCTTGTCCAATAGTATCAAAAATAAGTTTCAAATCATTTTAAACGGGCATATAACTTCTTGCTCCAATTTTGGGAGAAGGGCAGAATAGTTTCCATTTTTAACACTTTTCTTTAAAAAGTAAAATATGCTAGTGAAATTTCTGTATCATATCTGCGATTTTGATGCCAATAAAATATATTAAAAATAAAGTAAAATTTATATTCTGCATTGCTGCGTTTTATCTCTCACAAAATAAAATATATAAATAATAAAAATAGTGAAAAAAGCAGTATTTCAGAATGTAAAGGCAGAAAAAACATATTACTGTTTTTAGATTTACAATATTGCAATACAGTAAAGGTACCTATTTACTTACAGTTCATCTGAAGTTCAGAATCGCAGATTTGTATATTTTTAGTTCAAATTTGTCCATATACAGGTCGTAGATGGATCCGAGCTTCCAGTTTAAGTGAATCGTATTTACTTAGAGTTTGCCTGCAGTCTAGAACTGCAGATCAATCAAGGTCAATTACATATACAGGCTATCGACAAATGAGTCTATTGTAAGATTTACTTAAACTAATGGCTCGGATCTATCGACGGCCTTTATATGGACAAATTTCAACTAAAAATACCCAACTCTGCAGCTCTGGACTGCAGACGAATTTTAAGTGAATAGATACCTTAAGTAAATGCTTACCTTAAGTGAATAGGTATCTTAAGTCACTTACTTTAGGCATTTTCGTTAATTGTAATCTCAAATCGCACCTAAATGACTATTCATGAAGTTACGTAACCTATCATTAGTCGCTAAATAATTATTATAAATAAATAACATTATTAATTTAATTTAGAAATATAACAAACGTAGAGTTCATTTTTCTCTGTTTTTATTTTTTACACTATACTACCTTTTGCCTAAGCACGACAGTACAGTTCGGATCAAATTAAAAAAAATCAGGAAAAAGCTATTTGTTGCTTAAGAACAACGTATTTTGAAATGAAATGTGTAAAGCCGGGTAAAATACCATTATTTGAATTCTATTTCATACACGTAACTAGGTGTCAAAATTAAAGTGTTCAGAACAATATTACTAGTAAGAAAACCAAACTCTGCGAATTTTGCTTTTATTTTAAATTTCCAAAACATTTATCATGGGAGAAGCTTATTGCGAGATATTCTTGTATATTATATTTAGTTTTTTTAATGTCCATCTCGAGATTATTTGTCAACTATGAAAAACTTTTTTGTAACTCGAAAAGAATATTTATGTGGTCCTGCTGCGTTATGTTTTTGTATTCTAAGATGGATGGCTCTTGCATAAAGTCCTTATCGCAAGTATGTAAATATTTTGACGTTTTATATTTATGTATTTCGTTAAAATTTTCGGAACGGATATATTATGTGACATTTTATTAAATCTGAAGCGACGTTATCATTTCTAACGCATTTTTATGACATCATTTTCCGAACTAAATGCTTTATAAACTAGAATGAATTAGGACGTCGCTTTTAGTCTAAATAATTTTTCAAATGTCCTTTTAGTTTTGATATATAACACATTCAGTTCATCTTTGAGAAAAAAAAATCTTGGTATTATATTTTGAACTAATTTCAGTTTTGGCGAAAAGGGGATCGCAAAAAATGATTTTTATCAATTTAACCCTCCGTGTACTAGGCGGGCTATAACTAACGTGAACAATTTTTTTTTATTAAAACGGGACGTTTGGTAATCGAGCTTAAAACCGAGTGTGCACATTCGAGCTCAAAGTGGCACATTCCGATCTCGGGAAAATGAAGCGCGCCGCTCCGCGTCGCGCTTCATTTGCCTCCCTCGCTCGGAAATGTGCCACTTTTCGCTCGAATGCGCACATCCTCGTATTCATTGAATTTTGAAAATCAAATAATCTTTCCGATCAACAAATTCAATTTAGTTCAATCAATTATCGATTATATGTTGGAAAAACGTATTTTTACCATAGCAATGAGTGGGAGAGAGCGAAAAGATACGACAATCTCAGTAGTGCGTGTGAGAGGGAATGATAAAAATTATTTAACTAACTTTTCGCCAATTTTGTTGGACAAATTATTGTGGAATCATGCTTGAAACCGAGTGTGCACATTCGAGCTCAAAGTGGCACATTCCGATCTCGGGAAAATGAAGCGCGCCGCTCCGCGTCGCGCTTCATTTGCCTCCCTCGCTCGGAAATGTGCCACTTTTCGCTCGAATGCGCACATCCTCGTATTTATTACATTAGTATAATTTACCATGCACTCCTTCAAATCGAAAATTTTAATTTAATTTACTAAATATCGATTTTATATTCGAAAAACGTATTTACCATAACAATGAGTGGAAGGGAGCGAGAAGATACAATAATCTTGTTAATGCAAGTGAGAGGAAACGATAAAAATTACACAATTAATTTTTCGTTTAATTTATTGGTCTATATTTTTGCAAATCATTAAGAAATTGCCATGATTTAATTTGTATTTAAATAAGGAGGCAATAATGAAATTCTTGTTAGGATTTCTTAAAATTTGGTATCGTAATTGACACGTGTCATTGAAATATAGTACTCAAGAAAAGACACAATAGTTTATAAGTTGAAGAATTTTTATTAATAAAAGTCTATTCTAATGCATAAAGAGATATGTGTTTTACTTAAACCTATTCATTATTGTTTATTAAAATATATTTCTTATTATTTAACTGTCATAAAGTCCAATTTTGTGAATTTTATTTATGTTATTTTCGGGGTATAGCAAACCCCACCTAGTATGACATGTGACATTTAGTCACCTATACTCTGTCTGGCTAACAGAAATAGTTAAACCACTCCCATAAATGTGCGCTAAATTTAAATAGATTTTTTTCTATTGGCTTAATTTTTAAAGCATGTAACACAAGCAGCCATATAACCATTTATGCCCTGCAAGAACAGGGACAAACTTGATTATTAATTTGTACCGTGTGAAACTGGGCACTGCTAACATTGGTTCAATTTAGTGGGGCGTGGCTTTACTATTTCTATTGGCCGGACAGAGTATAGTATGCGGACGGTTAAAGATTCAATTTTTTAGAAAAATTGTATTTTACTAGATCGCAACTACTAGCACCTGTTACATCACCGATGCTTGATCCGCTTTCAGAAAAACCCCAATTACTTTAGAAAAGATACTTACGGCCTCTGAAATTCTAATCTATGTAGGTAAATCGTATGCTTGTTGAATCTACGTGAAAAATAGAAGTTATTCGGGGCTTGGAATGTCAACAATCAAAAAGTCGTGTTGAGCTTATGAAATTTCCAAAATTTCAAAAAAAAACAAAGGCCAAGAAAATATTTCCTCTTTATCACTTTTATCCATGAAAATGGGTTTGTTTTGAATATATTTTGGTGTCAAGTTTTATTGTTAGTAGGGTTATATTAGGAAGAGATTTTATAGCATTTAAGCTGTCATTTTCTTCACTAAACTTTTCTGTTTTTCCAACGATAGATAAAGTTTGAGAGAGGCAACCCTTACTAGTTGTTACACTCGAATATTATACAATTTTTACTTAAAATTTGATCATTTTAAGTAGATACAGTTCACTTTTTGCAGTAACCTTTGGGGATAGTTCTATTTGTCCCTAAAAATGTTAATAAACTGTTTCTACAATGGTGATTAGTAACAATTGCAGTTGTTACGATTATAAAACAGTTTATTTACATAAAAACGCAGGAATTTAAAATTCCTATTTATTACCAACTTTAAGATTTTTTATAGAAATAAAATGTTGTTACTTCTATTAATAAATATGTTAGGAGCAGTTCTCACGGTTTTCATTAACCTTCCGTGTACTAGGTGGGGTATATAACTAACGTGAACAATTATTTTTTATTAAAACGGAATGTTTGGTAATTGAGCTTAAAACCGAGTGTGCACGTTCGAGCTCAAAGTGGCACATTCCGATCTCGGGAAAATGAAGCGCGCCGCTCCGCGTCGCGCTTCATTTGCCTCCCTCGCTCGGAAATGTGCCACTTTTCGCTCGAATGCGCACATCCTCGTATTTATTACATTAGTATAATTTACCATGCACTCCTTCAAATCTAAAATTTTAATTGAATTTAGTAAATATCGATTTTATATTGGAAAAAGGTATTTACCATAGCAATGTGTAGAAGGGAGCGAGAAGATACGATAATCTTGTCAGTGCAAGTGAGAGGGAACGACTAAAATTATTTAATTAATTTTTCGTCTAACTTATTGGCCTAAAATATTGTGAATCAAGTTTAAAACCGAGTGTGCACATTCGAGCTCAAAGTGGCACATTCCGATCTCGGGAAAATGAAGCGCGCCGCTCCGCGTCGCGCTTCATTTGCCTCCCTCGCTCGGAAATGTGCCACTTTTCGCTCGAATGCGCACATTCTCGTATTTATTACATTAGTATAATTTACCATATACTCTTTCAAATCAAAAATTTTAATTTAATTTAGTAAATATAGATTTAATATTCGAAAAACGTATTTATCATAGCAATGAGTGGAAGGAGCGAGAAGATACAATAATCTTGTTAATGCAAGTGAGAGCGAACGATAAAAATTATTCAATTAATTTTTCGTGTAATTTATTGGTCTAAATCAAGGATGAGCAACACGCGGCCCGCGGGCCATTTGCGGCCCGTTAAACACGTTTATGCGGCCCGCCAAGCAATTCTAAAATTAAATTCATTTTTTTAAATTTTATATTTTTTTATTCTAATGTTTATTATAAATAAAGTTTTGTAAATTGTTAATAAGTGTTACTTTATGTGCGGCTCGCCAAAAAATTTTAAAATTTAATTTGGCCCGTTGATTAAAAAGGTTGCTCACCCCTGGTCTAAATTATTGCGAAACATTAAGAAATTGCAGGCAAATTAATTTGTAATTCAAAAAGGAGGCAAGTATGAAATTCTTGTTAGGTTTTCTTAATATTCGGTATCGTAATTGACACGTGTCATTGAAATTTAGTACTCAAGAAAAGGCTCGATAGTTTATACATAAGTCGAAGAAAAGTAAAGTTTTAGAATTTTTATTAATAAAAGCCTATTCTAATGCATAAATAAACATGTGTTTTACTTAAAACTAATCATTATTTATTATTAAAGTATATTCCTCATCATTTAACTGTCATATTTACAATTTTGTGGATTTTATTTCATTTTATGTAAAATATCGCAGATGACATTTAGTAACCTAGTAGGAGGGTTTTTATTATTGGTACGCAAACTTGTAGTGGAAACTACATTTTTTTTAAACATATTATTGGGAACCTAACTCATTAGTGGTCACAAAACTATATTACAACCTTTGATAATTTATACGTTACTTTAATTACACAATTTTCTACACACGTCATTTTTTTTAAACAATAATTAAAATTCAAATTCGTATAAAATTTGTATTGATTTAGTTAAGTTGTAAGAATTATGATTCCAGGACTGATCTTATAGTTGTAATAAATTATGACTTGTATAGGAAATTGTTCCCATTCACCTAAGGGCAAAAAGCGGTTTTTTTATTGTTGGGTGATTAATGTACTTTGGAAACTTTACCGCTTAAATTTGTGAGGTTGATTTATCTATTTGTAGCTCATCCAGCTATTAACTTTTCCTGTGGATACGTTTGTATAGACAAGTGCTTGTTTACGTTGTCTACCTAACACAAACAATTTCCTAAAAATGCTTTTTCTTGCATAGGACGTCGTTTTTTTAAATTTTATTACATTTTTTAATTAAATTGTTTTTTTCAACTCTGTATTTAGTAATATGTTTATAAGAGTCAATATATACAGTGTGATATTTTAAAATTCCTGACATATTGAATTTGGCGCATACTAATTTATTTTTATGTTGGTAGTACTGGAAAAAAATTGTTAGAAATGGCGTCTTAAAGCAAAATTATCAATAAACATACTAATAATTGTAAAAAAATTGTTTTCTTACAAAATTCAACAAGCAGTGAAATTTAAAACAAGATAAAAGGCAAAAACACTAGTGCAACTACAAAAATAAAAAACAAAATGCAAAACTTTTTATAAGCATTGACGTGTTGACCTCGACATTTGACAGCAAAAATTACCAGACTCTTACAATTTAACCAAATTGAAACTGTCAAATACACTAAAATCTATGGCGCCAGGTTCAAACGTCTTCAATCTTAAAAATCACCATACATATATATATATACAGGATGTAGCATACGTAGGTAATGTCATTAACGTTTTGCTTGAATTGACAATGTTATTAATAATGTCTTTCGATACTTTTCAATTTTGCAAATAAAAAAAACTAAGTTTTTTAATTAAATTAAATTTCAAGTTGAAATAAAGACGGGTATGAAATAAACTTATTTATCGAATAAGAGTTCGCATAAGGAAAGGTAGGTAATAAAACATCCAATCTAGTTTTCTTTGGGTTTTCGAGAATGTATTCCTAATATCGGGTTTACCACATTAATTTAAAAAAGTTTGATTAAATCTCGAATGTGTCGCTCGCGTTCCCGTTACGCTTCTTATCAATCATAATTTAAAAAAAAAATTTAGCCAGAGAGAGGCGAAAGAATATCTGAAAGATTTATAACGGCATCTCGTCCATATTTTCGGGCTTAGATTAAATCTGCCATAAAACTGCGGAGCTTAATTGACATAATCGCTTAATCCTCAACATTTAAACGAAAAGGCTTAAACGTTGAAAGTAAAATTAATTGTAATTAAATTAACATTTTAATTAAAATCGGAATAAAAAAGCGCACTTTTCAATTGAAAATCGAGGCCGTAGATTTGTCAGTTTTCAACAAACAGAGTGCGCCGTATTTTCGTCGCTCCTCGCGCCATTATGCAAAATATTTTTATCCCTAATTGTTTAAAATTCCATTCCGAGTACAAATTGAATTAAACGAGGATTATAAAGTAACGCCGGCTATTTTGGAAATTGTTATTTTAAGGACGAGGTAACAAAGTAACCAATAAGCACTCGAGATCCTCACGTCTTAAAAGGATTTAATAAACTAGAAAATATTCCGGGGAACCCTCCAGAACGGTAATATATCTGCGCTTTAGACTTTTAGATGGAGTTCAAGTTATCTATCTTTAACGGTTTAAATCAGTCCTTTAATTTCGTCAAGAAATTGCTGAATATATTACCGCTTGTGAGACGTAAGTTATGGCGACAGATGAAATTTCCCACCATTGTCAAGACCTTCGATTATTGCACTCCACATTTTATATTTCTTCTAATTAAATGGAACGAGCAAAACCCTCGATGGGCGACCCGGTTACGTAAAACCGCAACAAATTTTCAAAGTGTAGAGGTTTTAAGGGATTTAACAGGCGTAATTAAATAAAGAATTCAAAATAGTAATTTAAAACGAACACCTACAGGTATTTCTCGATTATCGACACACCATTTAATCCACGCTTTTCAATTATAGCTTATCTTTCTCCCTTTTAATTGCGAGTTTCGTTTAGTCGAAATGATTTCGTCGTTATCATCGATACACACAACTTCGCTATTCGGTTCTAATGAGATTGGATAATTTTATTTTTAATCCAAATTTGCGTTGACCAATTAGATTTCTAATATATGTATTTTCTGCTAACAAGATCTGTCAAAACCGTTATAATTTGTTAAGTTCTAAATTTTTTTAAAAATATATTTCATAATTTACAACGATAAAATAACTGTAAATCCGTTGTAGCCTACAGAATTATACCTCTTTTAAAATATTAATTTTTTTTTTAAGGAAAACTTGAATACTTTAATACCTTGCTCGTTTATAGAAAAAAAAAGTAAACAAAAGTTTAACTATTTACGTATGATTTTTTTTAAACTTTACTTTTTATTAAATTTTACTTAAACGAATATCTGTATAGGTTAATTGAATTGGTTATTATGAAAAGATCATTAATAATTTTTTTTTGTTGTACAGGAGAAGAAGAAAACGTTTCTACTTTAGATTTAATAGATATTGACGCTAAGTCCGTCGATGTGCGCGCATCACGCAATAACTACTAGATAGATTTTGATGAATTTTTTTAGTTTTACTCTTTAGATGCTTGCTCTTTATTTTGAATAAAATTTATCACGATATTTTTATCAAATACCAGTTATCCAAGTTTTCATACACGTAAGGGACAAGCGACGCGGTGCGCATGCGCGGATGTGAAAAGATATTTCTACTTCGGGAAATAAAATATATTGTTAATGTAGTAAACTACCCCGACAAAGACACGAGCATCAACTAGTTAAGAATAAATACTTTGCAATAAATTCCAAAGTAAATTAAAATTGCAAGAGGCCCGCCATGCCGCCCTCATCAAGAGAAACGTCAAAAAAGTTGCCCTTTCTCAAAATTTAACAGTTTTTGAATACGACTGAAATACAAAGACACGAATTAAGTAATATTTCGAAAAACTGATGTTGTTTAATGCGTTTTAACGTGAAAATGTACCCCTAGTTAATACAATTTGAGGACAGTAGCTGGCGCTATTTATTTTCGAATTACATGCGTCATAACCTTAGCCTCGTGTCGTCAAATACAAGCCTACCGAAATCCTTCGCTTTACGCATATGTATCGAAAATATCTATTTCAAAATAACAATACAAAATTTATTATTTAATTACGCTAATTAATATTTTTTAACATTTATGATAGTTATAACTTTGTTTTGAACAAATAGACTTAATCTAATTGTACATAGTTTACTAAATATATAAGTCAAAATTTGACAAAAATTGTAACTGTTATTCTTAATTTAATGTTTCATCTTTAAAAAAAAAATTTATATAATTAGTGTTTTCTTCACGAGAATATTTAGGGTAAAAATTAAAAAAATCATATTCGAGCGAATAGTTACGGATATCCGATTTCAAAAAGCTCCGCAGTTTTATTCTAAATTTAGTCAAACTATAAGGCTTAAAAATGTAGACGAGAGGCCGCTATAAATCATTCAGATATTTCTTCGCCTCTCTTTAATTAATTTTTTTAAAAATTATGATTGATAAGAAGCGCAACGAAAAAGCGAGCGACACATTCGAGATTTAATCAAACTTTTTTAAATTAATGTGATAGATTGGGAATCCATTTTGAGTAATCCAAGGAAAACTAGATTGAATGTTTTATTATCATCTTTCTTTCTGTGCAGTCTTATACGATAAATACATATATCTATTGAACATTTCTATTTCGATTTGAAACTTAGTTTTAATTAAAAACTTAGTTTTCTTATTTAAAAATTTTAAAACATATTACCAATAAAATTTTAATTAGGTCAATATATGTTAAGATTTTCAACAAGAACTTATTTGGCTTACCTCGGCCATTCATTTTTGTAAGAACATAAATAAACTAAAGACAATAGTTATAATACAGATATACTTTTAGCCTTAATTGTTTCTTAAAACGTTTTATTTATTTATTTTATGCTGAGAAAAAAAACAACATTGATCCAAACAATTGGTCCTTCAAGCCGGATTTGAACCACGCAACTTACCTAAATATAATTATTAAAAAAATCTAAATTGAAGTTCATCTCAAAACAAATCAATTTGTTTTTCTATATAAGCACAAAAATAACAAGAATATCTATACATTTTTAAGACTTTTGTTCATTCACGGTGTGAATTTCAAAGTTATGTCCACCAAATTGGTATTTATAAAAACTTTAATCCCTTTTTACAGTAAGCCATAAACTTGTTTATATTTTCTTTGTTTTTGTCCAATTTCATTACGTAAATATAAGATTTTTGACCACCCTGTATATTCCACATAAAATGTATGCAAACGAATAGTTGTTTCGTTAAAAAACGGGAGTTTCGGTTTTTCTGAACACACGTGTACTTACACTCTAAATAGTTCGTTATTATTAATGGTTTGTAATATCGGAAACCTGCAGAAGGGCGTTGAAGAACAACAGCAAATTGTAGCATTCATGCGTGTCGGTTCGTTTACATTAAGGCGTAAAATGTCAGTATGCTTTGCAGTTAGTGAATTATTAAGTTATTTTCATACAGAACCCTTTTGCTTTCATCCTCAGGTTTAAACCTAACTAAAATGCTAGGCTACGTGGAAAATAATGATTGACGTCTTTGAAAATGCTTTGAAGGCAAAAAGTTTGTCGATTAATTTTCTAAAGCTCAAACAACTACGAAATCCATTGACCGGCCTTTTCTATTATGCCCTTGCGCTATTTATTCATTTTTCTTTTTAAATTTTAGCAAATGAAACCGATGGGAAGCATACGTCCATTTTAAATAAGGAAACTAAATTAAAAAGGGGATTCGCTCTAAATCAAACAAGAAGTTGAAAGATCTCTGTTTAAAAATTTCCTAAGGTTCTTTGCGGATATTGAAGATGAAGCAGAGCATGTTCTACTAGCACATAAAAATTATACAAAGAAGATATTTAATGAACTGGTTTGTTTGAAAAGCATTAATGAGTTTGAATAGCATAATTTCTTCTTTCGCGAATACGAAATTCATGCTAGATTAACTATTAAAATCTGCTTACATTAGTCTCACAGCGTTTCCATATTCTTTATTATGATACGTACGTCGTTAAACATTATTACTTTAAATCGTTTCGCGCAAAAAGCGATGCTCGGTGGAATTAATATAAACAAATTAAAAAGCAAACGTCTGTGCTCTTAAACAGGGCTTATGTTCGGAGAGGAGCTGTATCTGTATAAATACTTACTTAAAACATATTATTTCAAATTAAATTGTCACGTATGAAAAGACGGAACAAGGAAATGCTTTTACTGTTCAAACAGATAACGAGGAGATTTTCAACTAATGTTTGTGCATATTGGTTGAATAATATCATACTAAAAATAATTGCAGGCCGTATTTGTAAGAGGCGAGATTACAAAACGAAATTAGTTAAATATTTAAACTGGAACTCGCACATTTTCAGTCCTAAAAATTTCATATACAGTCCTCCGTTAGTCGAACCTCGATAAGTCGAATTTTTGATAACTCGAACTCGAACCTGTTTCTCTAGGACTTGCCTATCTCAACGTTAATATTTTTATATCTATAACTCGCATTTTTCGATAAGTCGAAGCGTTTTACACTTCCCTAAATTCAAGTTTCCATGAGTAAATATTTCGATAACTCGAAGTTAAATTTTACAACTTTTCATCAAAGTACAATACCTAGTAGGATTAAAGAACGGGTTTATGCGTTGTTATTGCTGGTCAAAATGGTTATTGTAAAATAGAATGAAAAGGTTGAAATCTACTACAAGACTTTGATGTTTTGATGTCAGCGCTTTAATTAGATTTAAAGACTAATTTATGTTTAAATGCACTCTCAACAGTTATGAAATTTACCGTTGCTTTTACAAGAAAAGGGTTTATTTTTGCCTTTTTGTTTTTGTTCTGGTTGTTATTTGTCGAGCAGGAGTGCGACCAAATGTATTTTTTATTGTTTATAGTTTATAACAGTGTGTAACAGAAAATCTAAAAAAATTAAATACTTTTCCAAAATTATTTACCGATCAACAAAGAGTGTAAACAAAAATTAAAAAAAGGGTAAAGCAGTGTCCTTTTTCCAACTCGGAGAAAACTGTGATTGAATGGTTTTGGTAGACAGGTAGTAAAAATATTCTGATTTTGGGAGATCATTGGAAAAATTTGTAGAAACTCAACATTTTGAATCAATGAAGCAAAAGACAATTTTAGATTACTTTCAAACCAACAATAAATAAGAAGTAAATAACCATATCACCTAATTACTTAAAAACAATCAATAATGTTAATAATTATTTACAAATTTTTGTTATTTTGTATAAAAGATGGTAAATATAGATATCATATATACACAGAAAAGTATTTAACTCGACTTTTTTTCATAACTCGAATTTTTGATAACTCGAATTATTTTTGGTTTCCCTTCGACTTCGACTTATCGAGGTTCAACTGTATAGGGTTGGCAAGATTATAAATTCGTTTTTTTAATATGAAATAAAATTCATTTTTGTTATACAAAGATTGGATTTTAATCAACTGTAAATGTGTCATTTTGATCTTGACTCTTTGCCATCTTTCTAGTAACTTCATGATTACACTTTTGTAGAACTTATGGTTTTCATCAGCAGAAAACTGAACCAGGTTCGACTTGGTCATGACTTGTAATCATCATTAGTAAAATTTTCACCAATTAAATAGTTTTCTAAAGGTCCATTATAAATAGTGGATGTGAAATCATTTTCCAACCAAACTCCAATAATTTGTGACGAGTTACAAGGCTGTAAGGTCGAGCGTTGTCATGCTTTTACAATTCGCCAATTCTGGCCGTTTATCTTTGATTGCTTGCTCCAATTTTATTGTATTTAGATCAAAACGCTCAAAGTTGCAGCTAAAAAGTACACGACAATTTTATGTGGAATTTAATTTCCCTCAACGAAGGTGTTATGCACAAAGTTCATAAAATCCATAGCTTCCAAGACACAAAGCATTTAATTAATTTTTTTTTAAATCTTAAGCGGACAAAATAACACCGCAAAAAATTCATTTCAATTAATTATTGTCATTAAATTCTTTTAGAGTGAAAACTCACTTATACAAAGATGACAGGGAACGTAACGCTCATTTAAAAGAATAGGTGCCTATTTTTCTGTCTTTCTTCATACGTGTAACTAAATAAAATATACGTTAGAGAACCCTACTTTCTTTCGTATAATTGAATAATTTGTATAATTGAATGTCATAGAAATGAGTTATATAAACGCGGTTTCACCATGTTAAGATTATAAATGTGGTTTCAGAAAATTAGTTAAACAGCGCTTCTAATACAAATGCAATAATCCCTCCTATAACGCGTTTTCATATTACGCGATTTCAGGTCTCTCGTATAACACGTGTTTTCCCCCATATAATGCGGGGATTTGACTCGTTGTGTCAATTGTGGTCTTGTAAAATTAAATTATATTATTTTATTAAATTTTTTTCTTAGTTTTTGATTGTAAGAACATTGATTACACATATGTATATCTACTAAAAGGAATGAATACTCGTACAACGCGTTTTCTTATAACGCGGAACCAATCTACCGCATTATAGAGGGATTACTGTAGAGGACTAAAATTATCTTAAACGATTTTTTGAAACCCATCACTTATTTTACTTAAAAAAGTATTTTCACAAAATAATGTATACGTAATTTTGCGAGTTAAAATACATAAATTAATGCAAATTTTTAATTAATATAACAACTGTAGTTTAACTAATTTTTTCCTCGTATATACCTAAAGCAATATTTTGTTGCGGTAGCAAAAAAAATTTTTCGATTAAAATTAATCACCCTAATGTATATACATAAAAAATTACAGAACAAAAAAGATCATTACTATTCATGTTATCAAAACACAGTTAACTAGTAAACTTTATTAGGATATCATCAATAGCTTCAATTAATCTATTTTTGGATATACACCTCATCAATTTATTTATTAGTTACTTAATAATTATTTATTTTTATACAAGTTGTTTACAAATAACAGATATATGTATATTAAACGAACATACTACAAACTCCCACTCGTTTCAATTTTTAACAAAGTCGGTATATTCATTAAATTTTTCTAATTGAAACTTTTTCTTCTTTAATTAATTGTATATGAGTTATATAATTTTCTATTTGATCAAATAACATCGATTATAACTAAATTTTTCAATAAATTTTAGATCAAAAGCTTTTGTCTGTTTTCTGGTCAGTATTTGATCGTTGCGCTGCAATCACCTTCAAAATATATGTCTTTGCACACCTTATTTCAAAACTTAGCGAGTTGACTATGGATTTGTATCACAATGCAAAACAACCCACTGGAAGTCAGACAAAAATGTCTTCGCGCATGAGAACCCTGGCAATGTACAAAATGGAAAAAAGAAAATTAAAAAGAAAGTACTAGAAGAGGGCGGCGCGCATTAAATATTACACAATAACACAATGTGGTGTCTGAATTAGAAGCAGCAGCCGTTGTTATTAGTGGTATAGGTAATTATGGCGCGTGCTCGTGCATTATTCCTGAGATTCATCAATGCAATGATTGCGCTGCTGGCGGCTATTGGAACCGCTAATGAGGCTGCTGTATTCTGGCCCGCCGTTCTCACACCACCCTCTCTTCTAGGACTTGAACACGACTTGATGAGGGCTCCTGATTCTAATCTCAGATTGCGGGACATAGAAGGCTTTATTATTATTATTTTAGAAGTGGATCGTGAGATTGCTTGTTCTGCACGCAGTATATTAAAGATCAAAAGTTTAAACGTCGAGCTCGCACAAAAAAATTCATTTTTAGGAATATTGCACTCAGGTTCGTCGACTTCTTCATTAGCGCCAAGAAAATTAAAAACAGTCAAGTTTATACAGCTCTAAACGATTTGATTGTTTATGTCACGGCCAAAATCAGAAATTCGGCAAGTTTGCGAATTGACTGGTCATTTTGCACTTTGGCCGAGGTCCAATATACTTACAATCATCTCAATAAGAGCTATTGCGATTTGGCAGAAAATTTTAGGCCTAAATTGGATCACCTTTAAATTCCAAATTCAAGAAACGTCGAGCAAAATTGGCCATTGCCAGATTTGGCCGGTTAATTTCTACAGTGACCAATGTCGGGCTTTGGCCGTAACATATGCACGAAAGCTTAAATACACATAAAAGATTATGTAGCAGTAGCTTTTGGTAGTAATTAATAAAAATTAATATATCAATATAATAAATTCACAAAAAGTTATCAAAATTTAAAGCCGTTTCTGAAGAAGTAGTGCAATAAGTAGTACAGTATATTTTGATCCCTACTCCTTTTACAGTCACCCCATCCTCATCGAGCATTTGTAGGTAAAACTTATAAACCAACTAAAAATTTCCATTCTAATAAATAAAATCTAATATATTTATTGACAAAGATACCAAGAAAGATGCTATATCATATTAAAATTTTGTGGTTTTGTTTTTTTTTTTTTGTTATTGTATACTCAATTTTGTGTTAACCAAATTCTTTATTATATTAATTTTCTGATTATAAAAGGTGTTATCTATAGTTATATCTATTTATGTATAGTAGCTATAGTATATAAATAAAATTGAAGTATTTGGCCGTGATTTCGAAATAAGGACTTTTTTAAGCTCATATGGTTATTTGTACGTTAAAAAGATCTAAACACGCGTTTTATAAATTTTTGCCCGTCTGTCTGTTTGTCCGAGCTAATGTCTGAAACGGCTTCACCAATTTTGACGACACTTTTATTAGAGGCTAGGGAACTTTTCAAAAGTAAACTGTACTACTTTTTATTTCGAAAATATGTAAGATATTTGGGTAAAAATTGAAAAACTATAAAAATTAAAGGCAATTAAACTTTATTTATAAATAGGTATTATTAAATAATTATGCAACTATTATTGTAATATGTTTTTACTATTGAGTTATGAATTAAAAGAAATCAATAAAAACCCATTTTTTTTCAATGTAATATTGACAATAAAATATTTACTTCGTAAGATTAGAGTTGCAAAAATGTCAAAAACAATGCAATTTCATTCTTTTTAAAATTGCAAAGGTTTTTGATACATTAATCGTTGAAAAAAACCTATTATTGGAAATATCTCATTGCTCATTAAAATATTAATGAGTATTATAGAACAATAAATTACTAATTAAAAAAAAATATTATTGAGAAACAATACAAATTACTCATTAAAAAAAAATGAATATTGAGGGATAACGCATTACTCATTAAAATAAAAAAATGAGTACGGTGAAATATTAAATTACACACACATACAAAATCCTCTATTAAAGAGATAATTGTTAGGGATATTAACATCATTTCTATAACCTTTTTATTTGGTCGTTCATTGGTTATATGCGATTTAACAAAAGTCGAGGCGGGATTTTTAAAAGTAAATGCGCGCAAAACGCGCAAGGTGCATCTAGCATAATAAAAAAGAGCTCCAGTAATAAGATTAATGATTCAACTTTCACAGCGGAAAATTAAAAATTTCAGCCCAAATTTATTCATTATTTATGAAAATTTAAAAAAATGAGTAGTGTGAAATAGTTCCATCACTCATCAAAAATAAACAATGAAGAATGAAGAAAAAATTAATCGCTCATTAAATAGTAATGCGTAATAAAATTTTAATGCATTATTAAAACAATGCGTTTCTTGCAACTATGCTCTAGCTATATTATCGGATTTTATCATTCATGCGATAAATGACATTTCTTTTAAGTAACTTTTGTACAATGGCAGCTTCAAATAATATTGTGTCAGCACCAAAAAAAAACTACTGCCGTTGCATAAAAATAAACCACGTTTCGGAAAATTAGAATTGATGGAAAAAATTGCAATGTAGGTAGTTTTTTTATTAAATAATGTCAACTTGAATGATACAATAAAAACAACTCTAAAATAAATACAACATTCTATTGAATTTATGGCGCTAAAGTGAAGCTGAATATTGTTTAGCAATAGTGAAGAAAGAGAAACAAATCAGAAATAAAAAATTACGAATAATATATTTAGAATGAAAAAATTAGTTTACACTTTTTTCACGAATCGTTAGACTTCAAAATCATGGCAATTATACAATAAACATTTGTTATTCGCAACAGTACCTGTTCTTGTAACTTGGGAGTAATTAATCATAAAATGTATGAAGGTTCAGCTTAATAAAGACATTCCGGAACAGCACAATTCAAATATCCTGTTTTCCTTTTTCTGTTTTCTATAAGTTTCCCGGCAATTAATTAGCGTAACAACTCATTCACTTTGATTAATTAATTGACTGATTAATTATAGTTTACTATTTTAGTACAAATTGAAATTTCTGAAAGTTAAATTGTTAGCGAATGAACTTATACGTATATCACGTCAAAAGAAGTGTTGCTTAATTAATCTAAAATTTTACAATAAAAAAGATGAATTTAGATTTAAAAAAGAAATGAGCTTAAAAATTGGATTTACAAAAGCTCATTTATTAGACCGCAAGGAAAATAAGCTTGATTGAGTTTAACTTATATTCCTTTTTTTTTAAAACCCATCGTAAATTTTTTTCTAAAGTACTAAGATCTTGCGATGAAAAGTTTATTTTCGCTAATTTCTTCTTGTAACTTTCTACCGGTTTTGATAAAATGAAACATTTAAATTTAAGACATTTGTGTAACAATATTGCAGATCCTGAGCTCGCTAAAGTTTCCGCCGGGAGAATTGTTCCATATTTTCTCTATTCATTTTTAATGAAGCTTATTTTTAAAGCAAGTGTTTTGAAATTTGCGATATGAAATTTGCAAAAGGATACTTTACTACGTTTGCGCATTTACGGAATTGTTATACACTCTCAAAAAAAATTATTTGAGTTAACCTTTCCTGTACTAGGTGGGGTATAACTAATTTTTTTGTTAAAACGGGACGTTTGGCAATCGAGCTTAAAACCGAGTGTGCACATTCGAGCTCAAAGTGGCACATTCCGACCTCGGGAAAATGAAGCGCGCCGCTCCGCGTCGCGCTTCATTTGCTTCCCTCGCTCGGAAATGTGCCACTTTTCGCTCGAATGAGCACATCTTTGTATTTGATACATTTGTCTACTTTATCCATCGCTTTTCCAAATCAAAATATTTAATTAAAATTAGTAAACATTGATTTTATGTTCGAAAATGTATTTACCATAGCAATGAGTGGAAGGGAGCGAAAAGATACGATAATAACGTGAATGCGAGTGAGAGGGACCGATCAAAATTACTCAATTGATTTTCCATCTAATTTATTGGCTTAAATTGTTGTTAATCGTGATTAAAACCAAGTGTGCACATTCGAGCTCAAAGTGGCACATTCCGTACTCGGGAAAATGAAGCGTGCCGCTCTGCGTCGCGCTTCATTTGCCTCCCTCGTTCGGAAATGTGCCACTTTTCGCTTGAATGCGCACATGTTTGTATTTGTTACATTTGTCTACTTTATCCATCGCTCTTCCAAATCAAAATATTTAATAAAAATTAGTAAACATTGATTTTATGTTCGAAAAATGTATTTACTATAGCAATGAGTGGAAGGGAGCGAAAAGATACGATAATAACGTGAATGCGAGTGAGAGGGACCGATCAAAATTATTCAATTGATTTTCCATTTAATTTATTGGCTTAAATTGTTGTTAATCATGCTTAAAACCGAGTGTGCACATTCGAGCTCAAAGTGGCACATTCCGATCTCGGGAAAATGAAGCGCGCCGCTCCGCGTCGCGCTTCATTTGCTTCCCTCGCTCGGCAATGTGCCACTTTTCGCTCGAATGCGCACATCTTCGTATTTGTTACATTTGTCTACTTTATCCATCGCTCTTCCAAATCAAAATATATAATTAAATTTAGTAAACATTAATTTTATGTTCGAAAAATGTATTTACCATAGCAATGAGTAGAAGGGAGCGAAAAGATACGATAATAACGTGAATGCGAGTGAGAAAGACCGATCAAAATTATTCAATTGATTTTCCATCTAATTTATTGGTTAAATTGTTGTTAATCATAATTAAAACCGAGTGTGCACATTCGAGCTCAAAGTGGCACATTCCGATCTCGGGAAAATGAAGCGCGCCGCTCCGCGTCGCGCTTCATTTGCTTCCCTCGCTCGGCAATGTGCCACTTTTCGCTCGAATGCGCACATCTTCGTATTTGTTACATTTGTCTACTTTATCCATCGCTCTTCCAAATCAAAATATATAATTAAATTTAGTAAACATTAATTTTATGTTCGAAAAATGTATTTACCATAGCAATGAGTAGAAGGGAGCGAAAAGATACGATAATAACGTGAATGCGAGTGAGAAAGACCGATCAAAATTATTCAATTGATTTTCCATCTAATTTATTGGTTAAATTGTTGTTAATCATAATTAAAACCGAGTGTGCACATTCGAGCTCAAAGTGGCACATTCTATACTCGGGAAAATGAAGCGCGCCGCTCCGCGTCGCGCTTCATTTGCCTCCCTCGTTCGGAAATGTGCCACTTTTCGCTCGAATGCGCACATCCTCGGGTTTATTATATTTGTATAATTTACCGTGCGCTTCTTCAAATAAAAAATTTTAATTCAATTTAGGAAATATAGATTTTTATATTCAAAAGACGTATTTACCATAGCAAAGAGTGGAAGGGAGCGAGAAGATACGATAATCTTGTCAATGCAAGTGAGAGGGAACGATTAAAATTATCCATTTAATTTTTCGTGTAATTTATTGCTCTAAATTATTGCCGTGAAATTAATTTGTATTTCAATAAGGAGGCAAGAATGAAATTCTTGTTAGGTTTTCTTAATATTTGGTATCGTAATTGACACGTGCCATTGGAATTTAGTACTTGTAAGTTGAAGAAAAACTTAAGTTTTTGTATTTTTATAAATAAAAATCTATTCTAGCGCATAAATAAATATATTTTACTTAAACCTAGTGTTTATTCCCGAGAATTCCTCGAGAAAATTCATGTTTTTATTTTTCTCATTTCTCGAGAAATTATTTTATATTTCTCGAGAAATTTAAAAATAAAAATTAAATTATATTTGATTTTAAATAGCCTTATACTTATTGCAATGTTGAATAAAGTTATTTTAATGTGATTTCAATTTGTGATGGGATGAACAGTTCCGAGGTGTCCGGTATAGTACGGTCTCGAACGGTGGAGCGGCACAACCGGCTCATATTTTCAATTTTTGTATTATGTATTTAGTTTTTTGTTCTTCTAAATAAACTCTAGTTTGTAAGTTCTAATTTTAATGTTTGTTAGTTAATAGTTATCATTTTTCAATTTTTATTTTTTTCCATTATGTAAGGTATTTATTAACTATTTTTGAATAAAATATGTACCTACTTTCAATACGTTTGTTGTTATTATTTTCTTGCTTTAAATGTTTTCCAAGTTCATTTATATACATTTTATACCTATGATTCAACATTTTTACACAAATATGTAATATTTTCAATTCTCGAGAAAGTAACAAAAAATTCTTTATTTCTCGAGAAATAAAAATTATCGGGAAATATCAAACACTACTTAAACCCATTCATTATTGGTTATTAAAATATATTT
Source organism: Sinopyrophorus schimmeli (assembly GCA_036325965.1). Taxonomy (NCBI): domain Eukaryota; kingdom Metazoa; phylum Arthropoda; class Insecta; order Coleoptera; family Elateridae; genus Sinopyrophorus; species Sinopyrophorus schimmeli. The sequence continues at coordinate 1,198,784 of JARFIZ010000110.1, forward strand.
CTTATCATTGAACTGTCATAAAGTACAATTTTGTGAATTTTATTTCATTTTATTTTTGAGGTATTGCAAACCCCACCTAGTATGCTGAAGGTTAAGAAAACGTTTTTCTGCAAAATGACATTAGTGTTTTTAATTATTCTGTTTTTTTAATTCAGGATATTACTCTTAAATCTAAAATTAAAATTCTTGCACAACGAAATTATAAATTCTCTATCAAAAAACTTTACTTTTCAACAAAGCATTGTTTTCCTTAAATCGGGTGTTGGAATGGTTTTCAAATAAGAGGTTTGTTCAGAAAACAGAACATTTTGAATTACGTGCAAGATATTTAGTACAATGCGATTGGCATCACTGTTTTGCGCATAACCTCCTTTGCAACCACATGTTTAAGGATTGTTGATATCTCATTTAGTTTTCATGATGTTGTTATTTGAGTGCAATGTGTTTAAGAGTTAGTGGCGATTTTTAAATGTGCGATTTTCTGGAGCAATAATCTAAAATAAAATTTTGCGTAAAACTGGAGACAACTTTCACAGAAACGTTTCAACGGACCAAAGTTGTGGCGAGCTAACTCATGGTTGTTGCACCACGACAATGCGCTCACACGCTCAGCTTTGTAAATTCGTCAGTTTAGTGCCAAAAATCAAACAACTGTCCTTCCGCAGCGTCCGTACTGCCAGACTTGGCTCCTTGCGCTTTTTTCTTATTTCGAAATAAAAATTAGTGCCTAAAGAACGCTGTCTTCAGAGTATTGATGATATTAAACCAAATTCGTCACGGACTTTAAAAACCGTCTCAAATTAAGCTATCCAGGACTGCTTCCGGGATTGGAAACGCCGCTGGAAAAAGTTTGTCAATAATGAAGGGGAGTAGTATAAAGGAGACAAGGTCCAATAATCTGTAAAATTTATAATAAAATTTAAAAAAATAAAGTTTGGTTATTTTCTGAACAGTATCTCGTGTGTATTTGTACTAAGGCTTTTTGTATGTATTATTAGAATTTTTATAATTAATACTAAAATAATTACTAAATATTATTTGCTAATACAAAAAAAATCGTGGACGGTTATTTTATTAAACCAAAAGACCTTAAAAAACACAAAATTATTTTTAGTTGAAAGGAATTGTATCGACTGAAGATAATTTGCTTTTGAATCAAATATAAGTAAGTTGCCGATCGAAGAAGAAAATATCTTAAAACAAGAAGATTAAAATGAATAGCCGAAATTCTTGAAGTAAATAACATTTTTCTTTGTACTGGTGGTCTTGGTTCAAAATGAATTGTCTTGAGTCAAGTTTACTTTTTCCGTGTATACACGGTGTTTTTAAGGTTATTTTCGACTATGAATCCAAGTGCCGAACCCGCTCTTTTTATTGACTCTAGGTTTTGAAATAAGCGATATAACTATTGTTTACTGTTTATGACCGTTTTCTTGAAAAAAAGTTACATATCAGATGTAAAGTTTGTATGGTTGGGGGTCCGTTTTACGCATTAAAATCTAACGATTATTGCTCATCACACCCTTGCCACAAAATTGTGGGTGGCTTCTCTCGATTTTCATCAAATCTTGGTCTAGCCGTTCTTCTCGCTCGTCACTTGACTCGCTCAAATTATGCGGAAAGAAATCCAAAAAAGAGTACAGAAAATAAACCTTTCTTCAAAAAGTTGGCGATCGACACTTTTAATACTTTTACACTTTCGAATCGACTATGCCCGATCGTCTTGAAATTTTTACGCGTTTATAAAACCAAGAGAAGATTTAAAATGATTTTTCTGTTGACGCCAGTCGTCTGTCAGCCGTTATGACAGCGCAATGCTGCAGCATCAGAATTGTCGAAAAGTAAAGCCAATCTCGAAAAACTGACAACGGATTTTTGTTCAGCGCACAGAAAAGCGTTGGAAAACAGACTTGTGTTGCCAGGTCCAAAATGTGAAAATGTGAAAAATAATTGAAACTATGAGCTTCAAAATTACTAAACTTTTCTTTTTTTACTTTATTAGTTATTTAAGTTGATTTGTTCATATTTGCTCGGATAAAAGGGGCCATCAAGTCAAAATAATTGGGAACTCTAGTCAATACAAAAACATAATTAATTTTAAATGTAACTTTGTAAAACATCGTGTTTCAAAAGAGACAAACTATGTAATTGTTTTTATATTTTATTTTTTGGTCGATTTGTTGAATCGACAGCCATTTTGATGTAAAAAAATAATAAACAAACTAATAAACAAAAAAAATATTGTTTTTGTTATAACTCAATAAAATTTGGCCATAAACTTTGTAAAATTAACTATAAAGTATAAAACGAGTTTCCAATAAATAATTTATTTAAAAATAACCGGTCATAGTGTAGTGAATGACCGATTAATTGATTCGCTTATTAAAAACGAATAATTTATACAATTTTGTAAAATTAATTTTAAACATTAGACCTTAATGTACTTTTTAGTAGTTTTTTAATTAAAGTTCCTTTTGGTATTTTATATATCATAGACTTTGTTGGCGCTTCGGAGGTCACGTCTAATCTTTTTAATTGCGTCTTTCAAAGCTTCAACACTGTATTTAAATCTTGCAAACTGCAATATAAATTTAATTATACACTTTTTTATTATTTTGATTTCTTGCACTTAAATTAAAAAGGAGTCGTACAAGATTGCATAAATAGATATATCATAAATATAAATTTATTTTTTTAATTGTTATAAACATTATTTACGTTAACGGTCATTCACTGGTAAGTGGTCACAGACTGGATGGTATACCTTATTTTGATTTTTACACTAGGGTAAAATACAATAAAACCTCTCATAGTCGGACACCGAACATCATGAAATTTTTGTCCGAATAAGATAGGTGTACGACTAGATGAAAGAGGACTAAAATGCATACAAAGAAAAAGAACTTCTCACCGTCATCCAAAAAATGTACGCTGAAAGCAGGTGGTCTTCTATGGGCAGTGTCCATAGATGCAGGTGTTACTGTACTTATATTATTGCTTTCTTAGGTACAACATATTTTCAAGATTGTCATATATGTAAATTGTACGCCGAACGATATAAAAAAATGTAAAACCTCTAAAAATAAAATAGTTTTATTAAAAGGAGCTTTTTATTTTATTTCAAACTTAAATAAATTGCTTCTTTCTCATTTTATTACAGCGTCCAAATACTTTTATCTAAAGTGGACTTGTAGAGTTTTGCAATTCATGAATTTAATTGAGCGTTTTCATTTATATGTAAAATATTTAAAGTGTTAAAATACCAAATGTGTGAAATTTGTTTGACGTGCAAAAAAATCTACCTATTTGACGTACAAAAGCGTGAACTTGGAATACCTAACAAAATCAGTGCGCAGTTTTACACGATAGATTGTGTAAGATTGCCCACTTGTCTCTTAGTGGTTTTTCTTAAATTAGTCAAAGTAAAAGTTACAATGTTGTTCAAAGTATTATTATTTACTGTTGACTAATAATTAAGGTTTATCTACTAATAAAGAAAGTTTCTATTTAATTATAACTACTTCGGCATCAAGTGCGCACTCTTACATCACTTTATTCTAGTATTATTTATCTATTGTACATGCATCTAGAATTTATATTATAATAATCAATTAAAAGCATACAAATAAGTTGGAATATGATATGATCATGTTTTATAAACTCTAAAAATAAATGTTCAGGAATAAATGAAAAATGCAGTACGATTAAAATGAAGAAAGGAAATGCTCGAAATATCCACTTATATTTCTATTTTCATACAACAAATGGAATGAAATGCATTTATAATAAAGCAATAGTTCGCGTTGCATACCGCATTCGCAATAACCTGGAAATTATCTATCGCGTTCCCTTTTAAGCATTTCTCGTCGAACATTATTAGCACGTTTCATTCCGTTAATTTTCTCTAATGAAACGTTCAGGTACATATTACTAGACGAATGATGAACAGGAGAAATGTCTATTCTTGCGCCGGTGTTTAATATTAAAACACACATGTACATAGCGTAATTGAGATTTAATTGCTTTTATGTTTCTAAATTCCAACTACCACCTACCATGTTAATTATTCACAGAACAAACCATCTTTGAAGTTGTACTATTTTAATAATTAAACGCGCAAGCAGAATTTTCAGTTTAGTATTGGAGATTAAATCTTACACTAACTAATTAGTAACAAAGCTCATTATCATTTTGCTAGCTTCTGATAAGTGAAATAATGCAAAGCTTCTCTTTCTGGTAAAACTGAATGGAAGCCGGATCGACTTTGATGCTCATGTGTAAAGAAAGTATTAAAATTTAGTAACTTCATAATCGTCAGACACCCGGTTTCTACTTTTCGTAATAACGTATTCCATACACCACCAAAATACAAATCTTAATCAAAAAAGTCTTTGATAAACATCATATTGAGTCATATAGGCTAAGAGTGCGCAAATGTTCTTAAATTGATATAAAATTGAAGATTGAAAGTGGAATAGAATAAAACAGTCATTTACTAAAAACCTAATTGACTTTAGTAATTTGTAATGCTGAAAAAAATTAAATACAAGTTTGCCAAAATGCATACACTTCCCCCAATATAGGGGAAAGTGTGCGCAGTAGGCCGGGTAAGTGTAGGTAGTTGTACTAACTGATGTTTATTTAAATATAGTTTAACTACATTTAATTACATAAATATTATTATCTATTTATATAAGGTAACTGATCCAAATAAGACTCGGTGCCCAATAAGGCCCAGTTTTCAAATTTTCCGTTTTCTGATTTCGAATCATTGTCAAAGCTCGTATTAATGTACGTAACCATAACTTACGCACAATTGCATAACGCAAGCCCCGCGTCTTTATGATTCTGATAGCTCAGGAACAGATACAGAAAATTTGCCGCTTTCCTTACTTTTAAGCAGTCTTACAAATACTGGCACTCCATCTACAGCAAATAGAACTGATTTTCAGAAATTCTTATCAACACCAAAATTTAAAGTAAAGAATTCTGCTCCAGGCAAAAGTCCTTTAACTACCCAAGCTCGAGAAGTAACCAAAGATGTATTTGTTGTTTAATAACACTAATAATAATTTAATATAAATATAATAATTATAATATTAAAATTGATATTATGTTGATTTATATATAAAGAAATCCTTGATCTTTATTGGGACATAGGTTCCCCAATAAAGCCTAACCGACATATTTTTATATTTACTCAAGGTTCCTCCTTTTGTTACAAAAGAAAGATTGTTACTTTTATTTTAAAGTTTAATATAGATAAACATTTTGATTACGAAGTATTGATGCAATTTTTTCAAAAACCTATTAATTATGCATTTATAAACTTAATGTAGGCCTTATTTGGGACCGTTACCTTACATATATTTATTTTTTAAGTTTTTTTTAACAAAATATTATGTTTGTTAATGTTGGCAAAGCTGGGCAAACAAGCCAGACAAAACTCAAAGTAAAGTCTTTTGTCCAATATCGAAGTAAAAACTAAAGAGTATTGGTTTCATTTCTCGAATTTTAAGAGTCTGTGAATTAATGAGTCAGCACACATTTACCCGCTGCGCGCACTTGCACCACATGGCTCTACATTTGTTTAAACCACGTTTAATAATTTTTTACCATTTATTATTAACAATTGAAATTAAAAATGTTTTTGAATACAACATTCTTTTAATAACTTAAAACAAAGGTTTTTGCATTCTAGTAAATGATACAAGTTAAAAAAATAATAATAAAAATTAAAATTTCCACACTTTTTTCAAAAAATATTTTCCAACAAAACTTTTCTAATGGTTGCAATTGCTACCCGTTTGCAACACGATCGATTTTCATCAACGATATTGATGTTCATTAAGGATCACTGTTTTTACCACTCCTGTTTATTTTTTTGCTTGAACAGAATTACTGCTAACTTACAGACGACTCATCAAAGCTGTTTGTTAGATTAGATTTTGGATCAGGGACGATGAGGGATTTATAATAAGGCATTTTGCTGTTGGCGTCTGCTATCAAACGGCACAATTTATCGAAAATAAAAACGATGCTTTATATGCATCGCTCGAAGGAATTGTTCGGGAAAGTTCCAATAAACTAATTCAAATTCTTTTTGCCACTTCTAATGCCCAAAAAGGCAAGCTTACGTTCATTAGTGTGGGAAATAAATGTAAATCACGTCGGGGTCACCATTTGTGGTTAACGCTTGCAGGATTCTATTAATCTTTATTCTTCTCGTTAATCCACTTCAATAATTACACCAGCTCACAATAAAAAAAGTGGACTGTACATTTGGTCAGACCTGACCAGGCGGAATTTTGAGGGCGTACGGGCCCAACGGACTTCGGATTTGGATTCAGCGTATTTAGATAGATGGGTCTGGTCAAATGTACAGACCACTTTTTTTATTGTGAGCTGGTGTTGTTAATTAAACGTAGAATTTTAGATAATTTATTTTTATATAACTTTCTATTGACAAAATAATTCTATTTTCTTATTTTTTTCTATCCCTAAGCAAATAACTTAAAAAATGTTGATAAAATGTTGTATTAGAAAAATCGATCAAACACTATAATTTGTTTCTTTTTGTGAACGAAGATCGAGATATAGTGGAGTTACAATAACTTATTTAACCCCTTGACATACAATGACGTCTAGGAGATGTTAATCGTTTAGGGTGTCATTGTAGATTTTGACGTCTCTAAAACGTCAAGAACTGTCTTCAATTTTATGATCCGAAAAAGGTTTGTTTTCAACAATAATTTTGTTAAAAGGCACAAAATTGACGATTTAGGAATTTTGTTATTAATATAATTCTGTAATATTTAATTGCGAATTGTGCAGAGAGTGAATTAATTCGTGTAAAGTGTGCTCAAAGCCGAGTGTGCGCATTCGAGCTCAAAGTGGCACATTTCCGATCTCGGAAAATGAGCGCGCCGCCCGCGTCGCGCTTCATTTGCTTCCTCGCTCGAAAATGTGCCACTTTTCGCTCGAATGCGCACATCTTCGTATTTATTCAATTTGTTTAAATTACTTTTTGGATTTAAAAACAAAATAGCAATGTATTCAAATAAAACGACATATGCGCAGTGACATATAGTTTGATAACCACTGATCTAGCTATACACAAGCGCAACATAGCGCGTTGTTATATTTAATTTAGTCGCGCTAAAGAAGTATTACTTCTAACGGGCGTACATAAGTACATGCACCGGTTTTTTTCTTACATAGAATGAAATTCAGTTTTAAACATTTAGCAAAATTATTAAAGTAAACTCGAAGAATAAATAATTTTAAGTTTTTAGACAACTCAAATTAAATAAATTCATAACTTGGAAAATTTTTAAAATATATTTAAGAACTTTAAAAAATTTTAATTATCAATTTTTTTTGTATAACACAAATTGAATAAAACAAAACTTTATTCGGTAAATTTAAAAGGAAATTTTGATGAAAAAATTTTTATGTATTTATAGAAAACTCAAATAGAGTAAATACAGAATTTGTGGTTTTTCAAAAAACTTTGAAGATAATTAATTTACTCAAATAAAATTAATATTGGAAAAAACTCAATAAATAAATTATCTTAATTGTTCAGAAATATTAAATTTATAAAATTAAATACAGTCAAACCTCGATAGGTCGAAGTGGAAGGGTAACTAAAAATAATTCGCGTTATCAAAAATTCGAGCTATCGATATAAAAATATTTTTTAGTTTATGTTTTTAAAATATACTTATTGTTTTTTTTTTCTTAATAATTTCCTAGTGATTGCTTGCTAAAACCTAAATCTTGTGTCTTGCACAAGTTGTAAATAAGCTTCGTTTATGGAATAATTCAATTTTTAAATATAAAAAAATATTTATATGTTGTATATTATATGCATCAAAATTTTAGAATGACTTAGGTGGGGAATGTTAAAAAAAGATTGGGAAACACTGCTCTACATATTTCAAGATATTTTAAAACTATTTAGTTAAGTTGAGCCAAATTAATAGTGTGCTTAAAGCCGAGTGTGCGCATTTGAGCTCAAAGTGACACATTTCCGATTTCGGGAAAATGAAGCGCGCCGCTCCACGTCGCGCTTTATTTGCTTCTCTCGCTCAAAAATGTGCCACTTTTCGCTCGAACGCGCACATCTTCGTATTTATTCAATTTGTTTAAATTACTTTTTGGATTTAAACAGGAAATAGCAATCTATTGAAATAAAACGACATATGCACAGTAACATATAGTTTGATAACCACTGATCTAGCTATACACAAGCGCAACATAGCGCGTTGTTATATTTAATTTAGACGCGCCAAAGAAGTATTACTTCTAACGTGCGTTCATAAGTACATGCACTGGTTTTTTTTACATAGAATGAAATTCAGTTTTAAACATTTAGCAAAATTATTAAAGTAAACTCGAAGAATAAATTATTTTAAGTTTTTAGACAACTAAAATTAAATAAATTAATAACTTGGAAAATTTTTAAAATATATTTAAGAACTTTAGAACTTTTTAATTATCAATTTTTTTTTGTATAACACAAATTGAATAAAATAAAACTTTATTCGGTAAATTTAAAAGGAAATTTTGATGAAAAAATTATTATGTATTTCCAAAAAACTCAAATAGAGTAAATACAGAATTTGTGGTTTTTCAAAAAACTTTGAAGATCATTAATTTACTCAAATAAAATTAATATTGGAGAAAACTTAATAAATAAATTATCTTAATTGTTCAGAAATATTAAATTTATAAAATTAAATACAGTCAAACCTCGATAGGTCGAAGTTGAAAAGAAACTAAAAATAATTCGCGTTATCAAAAATTCGAGCTATCGATATAAAAATATTTTTTAGTTTATGTTTTTAAAATTTACTTATTGTTTTTTTTTCTTAATAATTTCCTAGTGATTTCTTGCTAAAACCTAAATCTTGTGTTTTGAACAAGTTGTAATTAGGCTTCATTTATGGAATAATTCAATTTTTAAATATAAAAAAATATTTATATGTTATATATTATATGCATCAAAATTTTAGAATGACTTAGGTGGGGAATGTTAAAAAAAGATTGGGAAACACTGCCCTACATATTTCAAAATATTTCAAATTTAGTAATTATTTATTTTATGTTATTTGTGTATGCTCATAACAGTTAAGTTGAGCCAAATTAATAGTTTTTTTCAAACTCATCAAATTCGGTTTTTTTTGTATGTCAAAGGGTTAACTTCGTAAATGACTCCACATTAAGAAACCATATTACACGGAATGTACTTACTATAGTTATCAAACAAATGGGACTATCAATACCAACAATCAAAACACAAAAAAAAACTGAAAAATTAAGTAGGGCAATGTGGCGATGAAAGTGTCACTTTCGCTTTATTGTTTATTTACGAGTAACCAAAATAGATATTTTTGATATATATGAGTAAAGCAAGCGATTTTTTGTAAAACCCAAAAAAATGTTTGCTATTATATTACAATACACGACTCTTTTTGTTGTAATTTAAATAGAAACCATCTTTGATTTCTTTAAAGTTTTATATACAGAGTATTACCGATAAAGTGGCAAATTCGAAAAGTGGTGGCTGGGACTATTAATAAAACGCGTTTTTGAAAAATTATACTAAAACGATCACATATGAAAAAGTTGCAAATATTCATCTTTTTCTCCATACACCATTTTAGCACCGCTAGCTTTTTCATATTTATAAAACAACTGTAACTGATTTTTTGAAACTTATAAAAATTGACCACGATCTTTAAACCACGCAGGTTTTATTTATATTTTTATATTTATTTTTTTACAAAAATAAACTTGCTCGAGACTTGTAGTTTATTCTTGAACTTTATTATAACTTACTATTTTATTTACGAATAAGAAAACCATTAACCAACCAACCACATTTTTACCACTCCAGCTACATTTAAATTTTATCGATAACAAAGGGTTAAAATTTGTATGCCAAAATATTAATTAAGTTTACGGAATTAAATATGAATGTTACTCATAAAAACCCGTAAAATTTGCGGCCTAAGTTCTTATATTTAAAATTAAACAATTTTTGTTGATGTTTGATAATTTGTAGAAAACAGTTTTCTGGCATTAATAATAACAAAATTATTAGCCTTTAAATTTAAACGTTTTCTTTGTTCTTATAAGTAGGATTATTCTTAGAAAATACTATTTAATTGTATCATTTTTTATTTAGTATAAAATAAAATCTGGGACTATCTCAAATATACAGGGTGTTAAAAGAACAAGCACTGATACTTAACCGGGTGATAGCTGACACCAATCTAAACGAAATCTAACAAATTTCGAGAAAATGTATTTTAATTTTTTGTAATTGGTAACGCAGCATCGGTTCCATGGGCTCTTAAAGAAGAGTGAGGTCATTTAGTACTTGCTTTATTGATAATTTATTTTATTGTTTGCATATTATGTCTTTTATAAACGTCAATTAATATTGTTTATTACACATTTATTTTATCATTTAGATAGCATGTTTTAGAATAAATGTGTGATACTTTGTTATTATAAACATCTTATGTTACTTGTGAAGTGAATAAAATAAGCAACTTTATTTCACGTCTCAATTTTTAACATTGTTGCCCTATTTCAATGCATATCTGATACGCGATTTAAATAATTTTTTAATTTTAAAATAAAATTCTATATATGCCTTTAATGGCGTCGTTATAACACAGTTGAATAAAATTTTGAAATTATTTGAATAATTGGATATTTATGACACATTTTTAAATTAAAGTTTACAATACCGTGACTAAAAAATATTACACCTAAGGCCACTTGACTTGGAGTATATTCCTGTTCAGTTTAGCGTCATTTATAAGTGGGTTAAGTTCTAGTACTTATTCGTCTGACAGGCTGGCAGGTATGTGTTTTTCTTTTTCTATTAATTTAAAAACGTTTCAGTTTCCTTAAATTTTACGCACTTTAACATAATTAATTTCTCAAGTCGAGTAACATTTTTCCGAATAATACAATTATTTCGCATACTCTTCAAGTTAAATTAAAATATTATTAAATTACCATAAACGGTTCCTTCTCGTTACCAGAAACATTGCAATCTTTTTGTTAAATAAAATTAAATTACACCGACTCTTCTTTTAAATAATTCAATTTTAGCACGATTAAATTTCGTAAGTTTAAAATGTAATGTAACACAAATTAAATTTCTTCGACAAGAAAAAAGTTAGAGCACAATTAAAAAAGTTTTTTTTTTTTGATAACAAGATATATTTTCTTCTTATCCCAGAAAATACGGACGACAAGATTTCTCACCTTCATAAAATACTTAGAGGCCACATTAGGAATGATGTAGGCTCATTTGTTTTTTAAACGTTTAAATAATTTAATAAAATTTTCCATTCGTTAGGTCCTAAATGTTTTAAGTTTTATTTCTAGCATTTTGCGGGTTTGATTTCCCAAATGTAGTGGCCATAAATAATGCAAGCAATCCCACACATAGAATTTGGTAATAAATTACAATGCTTCACTTTTTCATAAGTTCCAAACTTATTTCGACCGTTTCTGCGTAAATATTAATATTTTTAGAGGGTTTTAATAAACGGCGACCTTTGAACGTCGTATTAAATATAACGTCGCTCTGATTGAGTCGGATCGAAGCTGGCCAAAAAGACACGCTACGAACTTAATCCGGCTGCAAATGTCCTCGAAATGGGAAAAGGGAATATGTGGGAAAATATGGCCATTTCCAACGGATGTCACGAAGAAACATAATCGGACTGTTTCGGAGCAAAAAAAAAACTTTTCCTGGACACAAAGTAACAATAAAAACGATATATCATTTTTTTAATATACCCTAACAATCTTATTTATAGTACGCTAAGAATTATTTACAGTACTAAAAACGGTTTTTAAACGAAACGTACATTTTAAAATTAAGAAAAAAGAACACGTTAATATCGCAAAGGGCATACTTAAAAGTGGAAATCTGGGCGACTCATTAACGTAATGAATTAAAAAAGTTCAGCGGTAATTCTGGGATAATCAACGTTATAGTTTTTATTTCTTTATTTAGATACGGTTGCTTTTAGCTCGAAAATGAACAAAAACCGCGGATTCTACTCCGATGCGAATTTAAATGCGAAAAACTTAAATGCGAGACGGAACTCGTCTCTTATCCTTGTAGCACTTCTTTTGTATTGTTTCTCTCTAACATAATATATCGAAGTTTTAGAGATCTACGATTTTCGATAGTTCACGTAAAATTATTAAACACAGCTCAATGCGTTACTTCAATCAATTATTCCTTTGAATTTTCTTACATGCTTTGTTAACAGTTGGAGATTTTAAAGCGAAGTTTAAAATTGTGAACTATTTTGTCGGGCGTTTCAGTTAAAAATTTATTCGAATTAAAATTGTTTTCTGAATTTTAATATGTGGGTTTTATACGAGTTGCAGCTTTGAGAATAATTTAATATTAAAGTGAGAGAAAGAGGAAGTTAACGAGAAACTTGAAATTAAAATTCTGCAGTTAATTTAATTCAATATTTATTTTTTAAAATAAATTTAATTGTTTTTTAAACTAGCAGTTCTGAAGTTTGTTTGCGTTAGACGTTGAAATTTTATTTAGTTAATGACTTTGCAATAGTAGCGAACTCAGAGTTTTTTTTTCACGAATTTCTATTATTTTTATTAGCAGTTGATTTGTATATCATTATGGTGTGCTTTGTGGAGGGTTCCACTTTTGGATACGCCACTGGATAGTAGAAACTTGAGTATTGAAAATCGTCCTTAAAGTAAAGTGTGAACATAAGAGGGAAAAGTGGCACAAATCGATTTGAAAAAAATATGCCACTTTTTGTTTGTTTAAAGGATGATTTTTAAGATTGAGAATGTTTTGAATTTGATGCCTCAGTTTTCAGTGCATTTCATAGTTTGAATGTGGTTAAATTGTAAGAATCTGGTAACTTTTGCTGTGAAATGTCAACTCTTGAATGTTGCTAAAGGGTTTTACGTTTTGTTGTTTTGATTTTCGGAATTGCACTTATATTGTGTTTTTTGCGTTTATTTTTATTTTTATTTTACTGAATTTATAGTTTTTATGAAAATTACGTATAAAATTGATAATATAGTATTGACTATTCCTATTCGAGACGATATTAACAACTCCTGTCCCACAACTCTCATCCAGTACTGCCAACACAAAAATAAGTTATTATGGTATCAAATTCAAAATGTCATTAATATAAAAAAATCACCCTGTATACACATAATACGGATTCTTGCATCTTCTTACATTGATCTTCCCTCTTTGAGTTTAAAACAATAAGTTGACTTTAACTAACGTAAATTTAGAATTTGAAAAAAATTATAGCGTTTATTTGTTTTAACAGCATAGTGTAAAAGCACCAAATCAGAGGTGTAGTATTTTTGGTATAAAAACGGGCCTATCATTTTTAATTAAACCTTTTTAGAAAGTAAATGAATTACTGGAAATTGTACTTGAAGGTGAGTATACACAGCCAAATTTAAAGTGGCATATTTCGATTTGCTTTCAACGCTCGGAAATGTGCCAGATTACGCTCGAATGTGCACTTTCCTCGCATTCGTCGAATTTGTCCATATCAGTGGTGGCAAACCTGATGCACGCGTGCCACAGGTGGCACGTATCAAAATTATTCTGGGTCGTTATCCATTTTCAAATTGTTTCCTTGTTTTTCAACAAAAAAACGGAAAAAATTGTCTATTTAAGAAAATACTGAAAAAGTTACGACTTGTCAACCAATATACAATATTTGGCATCCAAAATACAACAACAAATATCTTATTAATAAAAGTTATAATTAGTATAGACTTTTATATGGTAAAATGTATTGTATACAATTATTTTGTGCATTTGTAAGTCAACTGCTTAATTTAAGTTTATTTAAATAACAATTAAATATTTATTGCTTATTTTCTACTAAGAATTTTCGGCACCCTAGAGACTGGATTAAAAAATAATTCTAATATTTGGCACGCGCATGTAAAAACATTTTGTCATCACTGGTTTATATCAATCCACCCTCTTTAAGTTCAAAAAAATTCAATACATTAAATTATTTTTTTTAATTTTAAAGGAAAAAGATTAATATAAAAAAAATGAATTAAACGAGAAACATGAATTTTTGAGCGAAAAGCAAGGCATTTTCTTAAGATGGATTTGAATTTCACACTCAACTTTTTGCCACGATAACCAATTTACTTCAAAAAATCTTGGAAATGTGAGTTACAAAATTCCTGTGGTGCACCTAAAATTCTTTCTTGGGACTATGGTTATTTTTTAAAATAAAATTTTTTTTTATATAAATGGCATTACTGTTAATTTGTATTTAATTTTTCTGAAAGAGGTGGCTACAGTCCTCGCCATGGGTGTGACACTACTCGGTATTATAAAACAATATGATTAAATAAAACATATCTAATTATGCATATCATCGTATACCTACTAAGTATTTTTTTAAGTTAAACATGGGAGGGGATACCATTACTATTACTGCTCTGTCTGAAATAAATACCCTTATCAATGAGTTACTTAAAAGTAAGGGTAAACAATATATCAAATTTTTATTGACCAGTTTGAGTTGTTCGGTGTATAAGTATAACAATAAAGCTTTAAAGCGAAACTTTCTAAAAAATGTATTTTTTACAACCTGCAAACTTATAAATGTAAAACCAAATTTATATTATAAAAGGTATTCTGTAAAATATTGTTAATCAATTTTTATGCATTTTCTGAATAAAAAATTAAATTAATGAGCAATAAAGAAAGTTAAGGTTCTCTTTTAAAAATTACCATAAATGGTTTTTTATTATCAGTTAAAACCGCGTCGTTAGAAAACGAATATAAAATATTTAAAAAAAATGTTATTTTGATGATCGTGCTAATCTTTCGTGTTGTTTGGCTAACGAGGAACTATCAATTATGACGAAATTTTCCACTAATAGTAGGTAAAGAAAATGTAATTTATGAACCTAATCACTTTTAGCTGCGCCTTAAAAACCTTTTTTAAGAATTTAAATCACGCTTTACGTAGTGATCACCTTCTTGATTTTGCAGTAATATTTATAGAGATCAATAAACATCTAAAATGTAAGACAAAATAATTTATATAACAGTATTCGAGTATAGGGTAAAAATATCTGTAAATACTAACAGAAAAATCAAATTTAAGGTACTTTTAATAAGTGGTAAAATAATCATCGCATTAGTTGCAAATGTATGTCAATCTGTATTTATTTTATTTTGTTGCATTTGTTAAAAAAAATATTTTGGAAAAACAAACCCCTGAATTTATTTTTTGTTGAAAATATAAGTACAATAAACCCTCAACATGAAAGATCTAGTATTTGTGTATTAAATATTTATATTTTTTTGTTTTTCCTGTACATAACCTATGCTTGTTTTTAAATTTATAAGAATCATTGATTGTAATTCTTCTTTTTCTTCTTCTTACGCCTTGTATATTCCAGAGTCGGGTTTACGAGATTGCCCCGCTTGCATCTTCTTAGTGATTGTCGTAGTGTTTCCAAGATACAAAGGTCTTGCAGTTTTACGTGGATTCCGAACCATGATAATTTTTATCGAAGCTTTTCGACAGTTTTTACTCTTTGACAAGGCGCTCAACTTATGCATAGTAAAGAGGAAGCTGAAATTTTTGGTTATTTGAATTATTTTTTTAATCGCTAATAATAATTACTAGTATTATTTTTATTGATAAAAGGTATTTAGTTTAAACAAATCCATCATTTAATCAGAAGATAATTTATTCAAACTTTTCTAAATTTAATACCTATATAGTGACTCAAAACGTAACATTTTCCTTGCGAATATTAAGAGATGGTTGTGCTTTATTTTTGGAACACGTTTTGATATTGTTGATTTTAGTTTTATATGGAAATATTAATAGGTACGCAGGTACGTACGTTGTGTTTATTTTTGTCTATATTATTTGTTATTGAAAAACTGATATAGTTTACTTTAATAAATAGATATTAGAGAAAATATTAATAACTGTTTGCATGTTTTTTTAGTGGGACTAAATAATTATATTTTATTAATTTGGTAAAAAAAAACCGATTGAATTGTTGTATTATTAATAAGATATTACATAATTATTTACACCGCTTTAAATTTAAATTTCGAGAAGTCTGAAATGCCGATGCCAGTGGTACGTAAAGTGTTGGGTAGGTCTCGATCGCACCCAATACAACTTTGTTTACTACAAAGCAAGGAATCATATACTCATATATTAAATAAATCGAAATGTGGTTTCGCTACTGACCGCTTTGTTAGCATGATATGAATAACGAGGAGCGGCGCCATAGATATCCTACTTTAATAATAGCTTTGCATTTAAATTTTTCATAAAACAATAAGCAAATATTACTTGACCAAAAATAATAAAACAATTATCAATAGTTAAATATTTGAAAATTATTATATTTAATATTTTTCTTTTATTCGACCTCATATATCAACAACGATAACCTGGTTTTTATTATTTACAAAAGCAAATTGACCAAAACAATTAAAGTGGATATCTTTAAGAAAATAACCGGACATTTTGAATTACGTGCTAAATGAGATGTGTAGAGATATGCGGTTGGCAGCACTGCCTTGCGCATAGCTTCCTTGTCACCACATATGTTTGGTTTATTGATATCGGGTTTAGTTCTGGCGATATTGTTAATGTTGTTGATGACGTCAAAGTAAACTCGTCAGAGATCTTAAAAGCTATCTCAAATGAAGCTATCCAGAACTACTTTGCAAAATGAAAATGCCGCTGAAAGAAGTGTGTCAATAAAGGAGAGGGTACTTTGAAAAGCACAAAACCAATAATCTGTAAAATTAATAATAAAGTTTAAAAAAATTAAGTTTGGTCATTTTCTGAACAGAGCTCGTAGACAATTCTTTCAAGAACATTTTCATTGTATTATTCCCAAATTTTATATTTTATGATGTGCCTCTAATAAAGATCCCTGCACCGAAATTGGTTCATGGTAAAACTGACTGGAAAACTTTCCAAAAAACATTTGACCAAAAGCTATGGTGGACGGGTCTACTGCAATCTCCACAAATATTAATGCATTAATAACGCAATATAAGACTGCAATATAAGAGAACGCCCAAAAAGCCACAACTCTAACAAAACTTATATTTATTAAATGTCACAACCTAACGCTTGATTATATAATAAAGCTAATAAACTAAAAAAATAGACATAGAAAAGAATGGCAAAAGACAAGGTTAGTCTTCTATAAAATACTATATAATTCATCTAAGCTATTTAGCGAAACAAGAGCTGGATAAATTTCGATTAACATATTTCATGTTAAATTTTATTATCATAATTATCTTTAAAATCTTCTTTTTCTTCTTCTTTTACTCCTGTTTAGACGATTTTCCCACTTGTATCGTTGTTGAGAATGTCGTAGTGTTTTTCAAAGATACAAGGGACCTACAGTTTTACGTGATTTCCGAACCACGACATTTCTAGAGAATTTTTTCCATGTAACAATTGTTTTACTCTTTACAAGGTGCTCAACTGACTCGAAGAGAAGAGCGGCGCAAAATTTTCACTGGTTAGTGCGTGGATTGGAACCCACGCCGCTAGCGCACCAGCCCACTTGCGCCAAGTTTCCTCCTTTTTAAAAGGAATATAATAAAAACGTAGCACAATCTAAATTCCTAAGAGCCAATATTAAATAATGGTTACATTTAACACTAGAACCGCGGCAATTTTGAACTTACTACAACCGCGGTTACCGGTCAATTAGACCTTTAAGAAAAATTAGGCTTTTAACAATTAAATATTGCAACACGTTTTATGCTTTTGAACAGTTTTTAAAAACAATAAATGCCATAACTTTCACCGAATATAAAATCAAAATTGATTGAAATTTTAATTGTTTGATTTAAAGAAAAAAAGATTCATGTAAAAATCTAATAAAAACGAAGATGTGCGCATTCGAGCGAAAAGTGGCACATTTCCGAGCGAGGAAGCAAATAAAGCGCGACGCGGAGCGGCGCGCTTCATTTTCCCGAGATCGGAATGTGCCACTTTGAGCTCGAATGTGCACACTCCGTTTTAAGCACGATTCACAAAATTTAGGCTAATAAATTATTCAAAAAATTAAATAATTAATTTAATCGTTTTCTCTCACTCGCACCTATTAATTCTTGTATCTTTTCGCCCACTTGCACTCATTACTATGGTAAATACGTTTCTTGAACATAATATTCATATTTACTTTTAATTTTTTGATTTGAAAGTAAAAAGAATAATTAATGCAAATCAATAAATACGAGGATGGGCACGTTCGAGCGAAAAGTGGCACATATCCGAGCGAGGGAAGCAAATGAAGCGCGACGCGGAGCGGCGCGCTTCATTTTCCCGAGATCGGAATGTGCCACTTTGAGCTCGAATGTGCACACTCCACTTTAAGCACGATTCACAATACTTAATTTATTTTCTAAAAAAAATTAATTATCCAAACTAATATTATAAAAGCGATAGTAACTCTGTCTGTCTGTATGTCTGTCTGTCTGTTACCTTTTTACGCTTAAACCACTGAACCAATTTTAATAAATTTTAATATAGATATAGCTCGAACAAGGACATAGGCTACTGGTTTCGAGCAACTACAATGAGTGATTCCTGTTATATTCAAATTGTTAAAAACAACCATCTTCAAGAAGCTGCCTTTACATAATGTTATTTGTCCATTTGATCGAAAAGGTCTACTTTTATTTAGTTTTCGTTATAATAAGGGACTGTTTCAGGTTTTTCCTATGTAATAAAGCATTTCTCTGCTGCTATAAATAATAATTACACAGCCACACAAAAAAAAATTCATTATCGGGTCAGAAGGTCAGATCATAAATTCCATATGTATTTGGGGTCGCTGAATCCGAATCCGAGGTCAAAAATACCCCTGTACGTCTGAGTTCCGACATAACCTTAAAAAACCTATTTTGAGGCAATTTAATATTTTAACGTTGTTATTCAAGCTGTAAAGTAACCAACCGGTTATTATCACATAAACCCTTTACTTCCTTACTTCATAACCCTTCATATTCCCCCAACCTCACAACTGAAGAACCTTAAAACATTTGTAATCTTACGTATTAAACACGAACTAAAATATCTTAACTCAAGTTCTAAACGAAAAACAAAGCAGTGAAACACTGTTTTCCCGTAACCTTGTAACTCTATAACCCCACGACCCCATAATTTTGTAACCCTATAACTCAATAACTACAATAATTTCAGCAATTAAACACTAATTTTTTTTTTATTTAAGCTGTAAACTAAAAAATATGATGGCAGATTTCTGTTGGAGGCTAAAGCGAGATACCCCGAGTCGAAAAAATAGTCCCGCACAATGCCTTCTAGAGCAGGAAAGAACCCCATTAGCAACTTTTAAATTCTAAGAACCCTTTTAAAACCGTGTAGATACTGCCATTTTTAAGCCGAGTTGGAATTATAACCCTATCAACCATTTTGAGAATCGGATGGATCCCATTAAAAACTATTAGATCCATATATTCTTTTAAAATCTAATAGGTGCAGTTGTTTTTTTATATAATTTCTTTCAATTGATCTAGAAATGGAAATTGGACATAATATGAACATTTTTTTTGGACATGATGGCTAATATCTTGTTCATTATCTAATGCTCGCGTACACGTAGCACAATAATAATGTTTTTTTCTGGTTTTGCTTGGAACGATAGGAAAATATTGCTGAAATTTATACACTCTATTTTTTTAAATTTGTTATAAGACAATGTAAGTTAATTACGCCAATAATATTTGCAAGACATGTTAAAATGACATTGTTGTGCAGAAAAATTGTCAATATTAACAGCATACCATCAGCAACATTTAACGTAGCTCCTTTGTACAATAATTCATTCTTTTCTACATTAGTTGTATTGTTCTCTATATTTATATCGTCACATTCATCGTCTATTACTTCTCGTAAAATATCAGAATCACTTTCACTATCAGTTATTTGCACCTCTTCTGTAGTTTCATTGCCATTTATGTACCTACTCGTCGCTGATTTCTTGTGCAAAACTGTAAAACATTTAATAAAGAATTATTTCTTATTGAAATGAAAAATACAATATTCACTCTCTAATCACCCCTTGTTTGTTTTAGGTAAAAGTGTGTGTTAAAAGGAGAAATATTTCTAACAATTGACACAGCGCCTGCTTTATTTATAAAACAAACATTTAAACATTTCAAATTATATTTATAATAAATGAAATTAAAAATAAAGGAAGTAGATAAAAACCAACGTATTTATAGTTGTATGTTTGGAAAAATGGTCATTAGCAATTGTTATCACAATGAAATAAAACAGGAATTTGTAGTCAAACGGTGCTAATACCTGAGAAAAGGCTTTCGCCGAATTATAATTTTAGAAAATAACGGTTACATAAATAGAAACGTCCCAAAACGAGGATTGTAATATTTAGAAAACGGCATGGGGTGCATAGAAATAAGAATTAAGATATTGCAGGTAGACGTAGGTAAAGCTTCTGCGTCGCAGTATTCGGCCACTTCGTGTAAAGCTTGAAATATTTTTTGGCTTTCGCAGAACTATTGTGGTGGTGTAGTGATCGTTGATATATTTTCTTGAAATAAGCTTTGGTAGTTAGCTTAAGAAAATTATTATAAAAAATAGAAACATTTTAAGGGTATGTGTTAAAATATTTTACAATAAATATTCAAAACTCAAATAAAATTAATTACAGCGCTGTTGCAGTACCCTTAAATATGGTTTATAGAAAAAAACAAATTATACGATATTATATGGTGGGTCAATACGGATCATTTAGATGTGGTGGAGTTGTCTGTTTTTTCCTAAAGAGAAAAGACATGTAAATAGTGTTGTGAAACTATGTTGGCAGGATGTAATCCTTAAACCGCAAAAAAGTCGAAGAGGGAAGCAAAAATCCTCGCAATAGACAGTATGTATAGTTTATGTGTTTTACTTATTTAAAGAATAGACAAAGAAAAATTTCAAAAAAGTGATGTAAATTAAATTAATATTTAAATTTAATTTTTGGTTTTTAAATAACAAGAATAAATATATTTAGGCGGTTCTTAGTGATAATTTTTTTTCTTCTGTTATTTAAGAAGCAAAAGTAAAGTTTTAAATATTTTAGTATTAAATATTTTATAAAATAAGTGTAATTTGTTCGTGAAATAATTTAATTTATTTAATTGACGACAAAACCTATATTATAACTTTTTCCAGATGATAAAAAAAAATTAGTTGCAATAACTGTAACAAATAAAGGTGAGATTAGAGAGCCATCGAATACCGTTTTTCAGCTTCTGTTTTACAAGAAAAAGAGCTTCGATAATCAGATCAAATTACAAAAAAGTATTACAAAATGAAACAAAAGACGAGTCCAAAATAAAACAGTATCAAAGAAACCAATATTTTCTACAGATCAAAAATTTAATTATACTCAACCAATAGACAGTGATATAAAACTTATAAAAATTATTCGGCAACAGGAAAGCGAAGCAAAATATCGGCTATTTTACGGATTGTATGGTATGTATTGTTAAAGATATTAATGAATTTTAATAAAAATGTTTTACTTTTAGAATGGTGTAATCGTGTTCCTGGAGAAGCCATTACAACCAAGGAATATATTAAATATTTAAATAAATGCATGTGTAATAAGGGGAATTATAAACAAAATTGAAAGATAAACCATCATAATTAATGATATCAAGTTAACTATAATTCATGTGTTTAAATTTTATTAAAATAGTTTCCTGTTTAGTCATGTTATGTACAATTGTAATAATAAAATTATCGCTCAAAACAAATAACTTTCTTTTTATATAGTTTTTAATTAATTTGAGAAATAATATTAATATTTGAAAATGCATTTTGCCGCCATATTTTTTTTATATACAATACGAATCAAAAAGGTCTTATTTGGGTTTTCAAAGTAATCCTAATACCACCTTTTAACAGTCGAAAATGGAAATAAGCAACACTTGTTAGGTATAGAAAGGGATCTATTCCTTTTGTGAAATATACGAATAAGGGGTGTTATTAGATTGTAAGAAGAATTTAAATTTCGACTCGGGACACCAAAAGAAGATACAAAGCGTAAATCGTTGCATAGATCATTTAATCAGAAAAAATCCCGTTATAGTACGAAAAAAAAACCTGACACTTGATTTATGAATATGATTTTACCGATCGTCCATTTTAATCGTTTAGTTTCAAGTTTGTTTACTCTAGCCATTCAATTTCCATTTGGTTATTCGTTATTGGGTTATAGGGATACGGGGTGAAGGGATTATAGGGTTTGTCTAATTGGTTTTTTAGTTTTCAACTTAAATATATAAAATTCAGTGTTTAATTGCTAAAGTTATTGTGGTTATTGAGTTATGGGGTGACAAAATTATGGGGTGGTGGGGTTATAAGGTTACAAGGTTACGGGAAAACAGTGTTTCACTGCTTGGTTTTTTCGTTTAGAACTACAGTTAACATTTTTTACTTGGTGTATAATACGTGAGATTACGAATGTTTTAAGGTTGTTCAGTTGTGAAGTTATAGGAATATGAGGTTATGGAGTAATAAGGTAAAAGGTTTATGTAATAATAACCGGTTGGTTACTTTGCAGCTTGAATCACAACGTTAAAATGTTAAATTGCCTATAAAATAGGTTTTTGAGGTTATGTCGAAACTCAGACGTGCAGGGGTATTTTTGACCTCGGATTCGGATTCAGCGACCCCAAATACATATAGAATTTATGGTCTGACCTTCAGACCCGACCATGACTTTTTTTTGTGTGGCTGTGTTATCGATAGAACCGGAAAGAAAAAAGTATGTGTCTCCTATTAAACGGAAAAAAATACAATTTAAAAAGAAAAACAATTATAGGACAGTAATTATCAACTAAAATTAGGAAAAGTCATGTAATATGGCAGAAATAAATTCTACTAATAAAAGTAGCGAGACGATAAAATTGCGAAACGGTCAAAATGACCGATTCCGCGGTTCTAGTGTTAAAAGAGAAATGAATTACTTTCGTAACTATAATTAAAATTTTAATATAACCAGAAATCAAAGAGCCACTAGACTCGAAATGAAATCAACTCAATACTTCAGAGAAGCGTAAAATAAAAACAAACCAAACAGAGGAACAAGTTGCTTCCTTTTTAATTACATTGGACGTTATTAATCCGAACGAATTACAGCATCGCGAATGAGTTTAGTTTATCTCTGCGATCGTGAGATAAACCTCGATATACTGTCAAAGTATTACGAGCGCTATATTGAAAACGTCATTTCCAGACCTCGAGGATATTGGAAGAACAAAAAGAAGCTGCGCCGTCTATTTATTTTTTTTCTTCTATTTTTTGTTTGTGAATCTCCATGGATACAACACTAAACAAGGCACAGGGTACTAAGGTCCACTCTGTATAAGTGGTCTTCAGGGGGTTAGTAGTGTATGTAGTTAGCGAGAACACGAACAAGTCCTCTTTTTTTCGATCCTGGACAGAACATAATTGAAATATATGTAGGTATAGATTTTTCCTGGGAGTTTCGCCGTAGGAGCTATTTATCGCACTTTGGCGGATACAAATAGGCCCTAAGGAATAGGAAAAACGCCAGAAGCTTTCTTTAACGTACGTAGCACTCAACAGTTAATGGCGGAAATGGATTACGTTAATTAGAAAAGCCTATTTTTTCGAGTTGTTTAATTTTTGATTTTAACACTTTCTCTCCTGCTTTTCGAAATCATTTTATGTTAACATTTCAATGATTGTAAAATGTTTTAACTTTGAAGTGTCTATTCATTGTTGCACGTTCGTTTTCCGTGTTAGAAAAAGAAAATTAATAATGCGCCATTTTAAATTTTGTTTATGACAAACAAGTTTTTTATGAATTTTTTCATTTTTATTTTTGTAAATATTAAATTTAAAGCTCGTTTCTTTATCTTGGTTCTAGTGTAAACTAATAAATTTTAAATTAAAATGACTAGAAACAATTTACTAAAACAAAATTTTTAAAAAATAAAATTCTTTTGTAATAAGAACAAAAGAACAAATTGTGAGATATTAAAATGATGAAAACAACAAAGTTAGTTTTTTTTTAAAGTATGTCTACAATTTATTATATGACAGAGCAAATATAGTTTGCTGAATAAAACGATTTAATTCTACATTAAATTTCTCAAACTTGTATTTAATAGGAAATGTGTTGATTAGTACAAATTTAAGATATCAGCTGTTATCAAAATATTATATGAACTGTTATGATTAAACAAACGGATTGCTAAAACGTGTCAGAATCATGGAAATAATAAAGTAAAATATCCAGTAAATGGTCGATTTGTTGCATCGAGAGATATTTTGATATAAAAAATAGTAAACAAATTAATAAACCCAAAAAAGTGAAATGACATGTTATTTATGTTTATAAGTTAATGAAAATATCGCAATTTGGTCATAAAAAAATTAACTATAAAGGGTATACAATGAATAATCGAGTGAATGACCGCTTTCGTCTAAAGAATGACCGGGTATAATAGCTCAGCAAATGAACAATTAATTGATTAAGTTATTAAAAACGAATAATTCGTTAAATTTTTTCAAATTTACTTTAAACACTAGGTAATAAATAATTAGCAAATGTGTGAATTAAAAAAATTTTATTGTTAAAATTTTATTAAAAAAACCATAATTTTTTAACTAATATCTTTCAAAAAAAATTTTTTTAACACTTATAATTTATTAAATATAAATATTACGCTGTTCTTTTCAATTGTAACGCAATTAAAACTTATTAAAAAAGCTCCAGATTTCCAAATTTTAAAATCTTATATAAATATTTCTTCGATTTTTAATATTACATTTTTTGAATACATATTTTCCTCTGAAAATTTTATTTGTTTTTTGAACATATTTTTGTAAAAGTATTCTATTTAAAATTTCTATGTTTATATAACATATTACATTTACATAAAAAAGGCTCAAAAAATCTAGATTTTATCATCGCGTTAAGATTTCACTGCCATTTTAGATTTACATTTTTTTAAACCCCTTTATCTACAGACTAGAATTTTTTGTTAAAATATTTTAATCCAAATGTTTACCCTATTGTAATAAAGTTTCAGAAATTAAAATTATAAATCATCGGGATATCTCTTTAGTTGTTAAAGTTACACATTTTTAAATGCATACTTTTATTTAAAAATATATATTTTTATATTTTGTTTGCACTGGAGCTCTTGATTATCTACCTACGCCACTGCTGAATACTATAGAAATTTTGATAAAAAGTTTCTTAATATTTTTTTGTTAAAATATTTTAATATTAATTTTTACACCTTTATAATAAAGTCCCAGTAATTGCAATTTTAAGACTGAAATAAGATATCTTTTCGTTTTTAAACACTTTTACTGAAAAACTACCTAATTTTTGATAACATTTTCTGGATATGATTTAATTATTATTCGATTCCAAACAAAGAAATTTTATTTAACCACATTTATTATAAGTTGGTCGAAAAGTATTTGAAACATATTTGTAAACTTTTCGAAAACTGCCTACAATTTAATTAACTTCATCGATGAACGTGGAGATATTTGAAATAACTTTCCGGTTCCTTCTGCTTCTAAAACTTTACAAATCCCGTAATTGTTCAATGTCAGCTTTATAAGTTATCCTAATCCTATTCAAAGGATAATTAAACGTCACTCGGTTACTAAAGGCTTCACTTGTACTACTTTTGGACATTAGGCTAAACCACAAATTAATCGCAAAATCAATTTTTACAACTGAAGCGCTTAAATACCTTAAAATTTTCATTTTATTAGAAAAATGCTACCCATGTAATAATACTCGTATCAAATAATATCGTAAAAGCTTCTTAATGTCAGATTTAGTTAGGAACAAAATGTAACTCGAAATATCAAAAGTTTCCTGACAACCTTAACAGACTATTATTTACTTTTCTTAGCAGATATACCGCAAGCTTGGCATATGACAATTGTTTTTATGATATATAGAAAAATTTCTGGATTTCTCGCAGGAAACTGGCTGGAAATCGGTCGTGTTTCTAGCAATCTATCCTTCAATTCATCTTCTGTTGGTTCGATATTAAAATGAATTTTTCTTAAATGGTTTGTTTCTTAGTGTAGGGGAACCTGTTGTAACTTGACCCGTTTGCACATAGGACACTTTTAATTTTTTAAATATTATCGGGCGTTTGTGGGTGCCTCTCTATGATATTCCAAATGTAACACTGACAGACATTAACGTAAAGTTAGCAGCAGCTGGCCAATGTACTTTGTTAATATACGGGATCAATCGAAAATTTTAATTAAAAAAAAAGATTATTTTTATAATTTATTTACTTAAATATCTTATGATTTGTATTATCTAATAACAAATAGGACTTTTGCATAGTAGTAGTCTGATTTTAGCACAGCATAGTCTTGAATTATATTTTTTTGGTTAAACATAAAGAGCCGGTGTGTTGTACCTCAATCATTGTCAATCAGTTGTACCTTGATCCTAGGGTCAGAGGGCACTAAATATATTACGAATACATTTGTTATAAATTTTTTTTAGGGTAAATGCGGGTGAGTCGCCGGAGTTGGACAGCCGCCGCATAGGGGGTAATATCCACTACAAATAATAGATTTTCGTTTTGTTGCAAAAGTATTTACGAAAAGCAACAGCTTCAAAAAGGATACATTGGTCTGAAGAACAATTACTGGAAGCCATTCAAAAAATTCAAGTTGGCCAAATCAAATACCATTATACAGCACACAAAAGCAAGCTTGTGGTGTATTAACTATTGCACAGAATATTCAGAATAAAAAAAAAAATTAGATAAATGAAAAAGTAAAATAAACCTAGACAGAATTTGGACTAAAAAAAAGTGAACCTAAAAAAATTCAAAAAACACTATTCTATTACAAAAAGAACAATATTGTGCATAAATAAAGTGTGACGGGGACCCTCTAGACAAAAAACGCAGTGATAGAGGCACAATTAAAAGAAAATATTTTTGTGTCGAATGCTATGAGTCGTATGAAGAAACTACAAAAAAAAATAATTGACTTCGGCGTCTGTCAATATATAAAAGTGTGTAATAAAGAAGTGTATAGCTAAAATAATTAAATTTAGATGATTCACTTTGATGTTTCAAATGGCTTCATTAGACTTGTAGGATGTATATAGACATGTGTAATGCATGTCTAAAAGCTAAATTACAAGAAAAATTGTAAACCACAAAAATTATTATAAGTGCGGCATCTATCCTTTTTTAATGGTGCGTTTCTACCAAGCATGAAGGAAAGACGCCGCATTAGTAGCTCTTTTTGTTTTTAATTTTAAGAGTATTTATGAGAGGTATTATTATATATTTAAATTTGGATTTTTATTAAAGTATTATATAATAATTAGAATCGGTTAAAATATTATTTAATTAAACGAAATAGTGCCAAAATTATAATTTTTTTGCAAATGCGTGGCATCTGTCCCTCATTTACCCTATTTTGCTTCAGATAACAGGCTTCGCAATTCAAACAAAAAGTTAAAAAATTTTCAAGTTTTTGCAAAGTTAACCAGTATGTAAAATTTCAGTATAAGAAATATTTTTTGATTTTACGAATCATTTTAATAAAACAAATCACATTTTTTTGAACAAAGAATTAGTAAAATTTCTGTATTCAGTAACTGTTCGAAATGTATCCTAATATTGCATTGAAATACACAGTTGTTTAATTTTGCTATACATTTGTTTTTTAAAATATCGTAATTTACATATATTTTTAACAGTGTGTAGTTTTTTTTGTATTTTCGAACAACACAAAGTCGATTTAAACTATCGCCGAATTCGTAGGTTTTAATTCAAATTGTTTTTAGCTGTTTACTTAAAAGCTTTACATGTTTTATAAGGTTTTAAGTAAACACTTTGAAAGTTTGGCTTATTTAAAATATTTATACTTGGTTTATTTTATTTACCTTTGCGGTAATTAAAATTTAAAATCTAACTTCAAAACAAGTTACAGCCGTAAATTAATTATAGTACCTACATGTAAGTTTTTTATTGCTTTTTTGTAGATTTTGATATTAATCGTTTTACAAAGCCACTTTAATACCTCTTCTGTGTTTGTGTGTGTCCGTGATGTTTTTATATTATTTTACATAGGTAATTAAAGATCTAACGTGGAATGCTTTATTCAACTCGACTTTTAGCATTTTCAAAATTGAAACAGATAAAAGTTAATTTGTTTGGTATTTTTGAAGTTTTAATTCCTCATACAACAGTATTACATTTTTTTTTAATACAACAGAATTTATAATTAAGAGAATACGAGAATTAATCTGATTTTAATTAAATTCTTTTTTGGATAATCGTTAAAAGCAATCTGTAAACCATTACTTTTAAAAAAGATTCTCTAAAAGGAGCTTTTCAAATTTATCCACTTTGCAAAATTATATTTTATTCCATTTTATATTCTTTCACGTGAGATGCTTAATTTCTGTTTAATGAAATTGCAAAAATAATTTTTAATTTAACCTTTTTTTCTGAGCATTAGTGTACAAAAAAAGTTACCCCACGTGTTGATACTTTTTGTTAAAAACTTTAAACTTTTACAAACCAAAGGGATAATTGTTATACGGTATGTAGTTGCAATTATGAAAGTACAAATTAAACACAACTGTATTAATTACATTTTAAAATAAGTTCAAATAATTTTTGGGTAAGTTGTTTAAAATAAGGTTAAAGACGTGATGAAATTTTCGTTTTAATTTAATTTTTTAAAATAACTTGGAAAGAAATTAATTCTGGTTAGGAATTAATAAGAGTTTCTTGAAATAGATATAAAAAGAAACATTCCTTTTCATTCAATTCTTTTCCTTCTAAGTCTCATTAAATTAATTTCGTAATTGAACCAAAATAATGATTAACAAGCAATTTTCTTTTTATTCATTACTAAATAAAAACTAATCATCTTTTTAACATTACAAATTGTATGTTTTCTTTGTAATATAATTGATACTCGATTCTGATATAATTAAATAATGTGAGAAATGTTCTATTATATTTATTAAATTGATTAGCAAAAAAATGTCTGATTAATTATAATAAAACTATTTAAAATTGTTTATGGATATTTTAAACATTGTCAAAACGTAGTGCAAAAAGTCCAGTCTGTGACCACTCACCAGTGAATGACCGCTAAGAAAAATAATGTTTGTAACAATTAAAAAAATTAGTTAATTCCATAATATATTTCTTTAAATATGCATTTGTTGTACACGGAGAAAAAAATATCCTTAATTTAACTATCTAACGTATGCCCAATTGACGTATTGTTCTGACAAGGATTCGAATGTCTAATTTAACGATATTTATAAGTCAATTTGACAATTCATAGTATGATCAAAACAGCTCTCCATAGTATACTTATAATAAGGATTCATTTATTTGATTCAAGCGTTCAAACGAAAATCTCTCGTGAACGTGTGCAGTATCCGTCGTGTAGGTAACTGGATAGTTAATTTGAGAATTTGAATAGCTGAAATAGGGATACGTATGGTTATTATAACGATATTTTGTTCTCTGTGCATATCCGTTAAACCACTATGACAAGAATCTTTTGAATGTCTAAAACAGTAATACGGATCGTTACTATAACGATCCGCAATAAGGATACTCTGGATAGCTAAATTAGCTATACGGCGTATCCCTGTGAAAGATAACTATCCAACGGATAGCTATAATAAGGATACGTATGGTTATTATAACGATATTTTTTTCTCCGTGTAGCTATATCTTTTTTTTTATTTAAATACAAGTAATAAAAGTGTGCAATAAAGAAGTGTATAGCTAAAATAATTAAATTTAGATAATTAACTTTGATGTTTCAAATGCTCAAAATGGCTTCATTAGACTTGTACGATGTATATAGACATGTGTAATGTATGTCTAACAGCTAAATTACAAGAAAAAAATTGTAAACCACAAAAATTATAAGTGCGGCATCTATTCTTTTTTAAGGGTGCGTCTCTACCAAGCATGAGGGAGAGACGCCGCATTATTAACCTCTTTTGTTTTTAATTTTAAGATTATTTTTGAATTGAATTATTATTTAGTTTTGCATTTGTTTTAAAGTATTAGATACTTATTAATTTTTGTTTAAATATTGTCTTTAAAAATTGCTTTTTATTCAACTTTTAAATCATTATTTAATAAGATTATATAACTTGCGCGATTTATTTTATTGATACCCATTGTTTGATGTAAATTTTAAATTTTGATCCGATTTTTATTGTGTTTTGATATAAAGAAGTCGTAGATAAAATAAGGAAGGCCAATATCGAAAAATAGGGGAAACACAATCTCAACAATGCTTAGAAAGGATAGACAATTTACAAAGCCTCAAAAGAATAAGAAGTACTTTGATGCAATATATATTTCTTTTATTCGCTATATATTGGAAGCACTGAAAAATCTAATTAATATTACATTATTTTGAATAAATATACAGAGAATTTGTAATTGCAGATTTCATTCAAGCGATGGATGCAAAATAACTTTAAAATTTTTTAAACTTGTTATCGCCCAATTTGAAATTACAGAGTAAAGGCAAAAGACAAAATTTCAGCGGCAAAATGATTTAGCGTTCTATTGCAGACCAGTGCAGCGGTAAGATTTAAAAATTTAACAACCGATTCGCTGCACTAGCAGTACTTTATTTACAAGAAAATCCACTTATAAAAATGTCAATTTCTTTTACAAATCAAAAATAAAATTTCATATAATTTATTTTACAATACAGATGATTGAATGATGTGCATGTAAGTATTTTGAACGTCATCGATCCAAGTAGAAAATTGATCACTTGGCATATTCTAAAAATTCATATAATAAGAGATATTTTGTAGGAAATTTCGCTGCTTAAGCAGGTCAAATGTGGGGTTGCAATTTATTGATAGTAATAAAACTTAATTCAAAGAATTATTAAAAAGAAAAAAATTTAATTAATAAAACATTACAATTTTTTTAACTATCAATTAAAAGCTTAAAAATTTATAGAACAACCACGAAAAAATAATTATAGTAAAATCTCTCGTGTTGACCATCTCTATAAGGAAACCACCTCTAAAAGCGGGCAGTATGTTTGAGAACAGATTTACCGTAATTTAACTGTTCTTATAAATTTCTCTCTAAGCCGACCGCTTTCTAATCCGACCGCAACCGTTAAAAAGCAAAACCGCTACTTTTCAAAATTATTTAAACTTGGAAAATTTTTAATAGGTAATAGCTGTAAAAGCGAGCATTTACCTGCATTATTTAGGATTCTAAGCCTGATTGACATTTTAATTCTTTCATAGTTTGTAAAGTAAAAAAATCTGGAGGCGTTTTTAAAACTTTCTAATTTTACATACTGACAGGTTCTTTGCAAATTAATTACTTACAGGAAAGCTCTAGAATAATAGAACATTCTCGGTTTTAAGCATGATTCACAATAATTTAGGGTAATAAATTAAACGAAAAATCATTTAATAATTTGAATCGTTTTCTCTCACTCCCATTGACATGATTGTCGTATCTTTGCACTCCTTTGCACTTATTGGTATAATAAATATGTTTTTCGAATATAAAATAGATATTTACTAAACTAAATTTAAATTTACGATTTCAAAGAGCGAAGAATAAAAGACAAAAATTTTCTGAATGCGGAGTGTGTGCACATTCGAGCGAAAAGTGGCACATTTCCGAGCGAGGGAAGCAAATGAAGCGCGACGCGGAGCGGCGCGCTTCATTTTCCCGAGATTGGAATGTGCCACTTTGAGCTCGATTGTGCACACTTGATTTTAGGCGTGATTCACAATAATTAACTTACTTGCTAAATAATGCTACTTTATTTATAATAACTTTGATTTGATAACAATATGATTCTGATAAATAATAACTGCATTTAATCTAATATAGTATTCGTTATTACATTTGCATTGACTATCCTTGTCTTTCTCTCAAGACGACCACTTTTACAAAAGGCCAAATTGAGCAAGAGAAGACGTTGGTCGTGTTAGAGAGGTTTTACTGTATCTTTGAAAACTGATTGGCACTATAATTGTCAATTTCGTACACTAAATCAAATCAAAATTTTTATAAAAATAAATTATGTATTACTTATCGAATATAATTAACAAAAATTTTTAGGATAAGGTTTTTTTAAACAACTTTGAACCGATTTCGGTTTAAAATTTTTGAATTGACTTCACGTTATTCTTTTTGACAAACAAACAAAATACCGTTTAAACATGTTTACAAAATAAAAATGTATTGCTTTAAAATCGACATATGTGGTGTAATATAGTCAAAACATACAGTTCCTAAATTAATTGTTTAAAAACATAGTCAAATAATTGGCTTCGTACAATTATTTCGAATTATAAGTACATGAGTAGAAAAACAGAACATTACCATATCAGCATTAAAATTGACCAATAACATCATAAAAAATTTACCGAATTTGCATTCTATCGTAGTATTATAGCCATATTAAAAATATTAAACAAATCAGCGTTTTTTGTAAATTAGATCCCGCATACATATACCCAGTAGTATGGAATTTGGAATACTAGTAATCCCTAGAAAGCTATCAAAGGAGAAAATGTTTTTTTAAATATATTGGTTTTACTAGACTAAAAAAAAGTAATATGAGCTTTTCAAAAATGGCCAAATTGCAAAATTGCGAAAACTTTTAAAAAGGAAATCATTTTTTTCATAGTAGATTTGCCAGACTGAATTTACTATATTTAATCTGACAAATCCATGAGACTTTCGAAAAAAGACAAAACAGTTGATTATAACTAATTTATATTAAAAATAAACAAACATTGAAACAATTAAAAAGCGATGTGGCACAGTCAAGTAAAAAGTACGATAAATTCAACCCAAAGAAAGCCCGAGGTGCTTAGTCTTGTCTGTGACGTATAAAAACTAGAAGAAAGAAAACTAATTTTGGGCATTATAATTAATATTTTGCAAAGCTATTATAACCCGAATATGATGATGTAAAAGTTTTTAAAGTTTTTGAACGCGAAAAGCTTTAAAAAAAGGCTATTTAACTAAAATGTACAATTTTTTCTTTTACAAGGAGTACTTCTGAAGATTGGAAACGCCTGTAAATACTATTCGGTTACAAACGCACACACAAACACTAAAACTAATTAAAATCAACATTTTAAAGAGCGTTATTAACACTTTAACATATGTATTACAAGTAAAGTAAGGTGTGTGGAGAACGACTTATACAGTTATCGTTATTATTATCCCTTTATTTTATTTTTTTCTAAGTCCCACACATAGTATGTACATACGCGCCCAGTAGTTTTCAAAGCTTAAAACTACAACAACGTAAAAACATTAAGATTTAGATACTCTTGTTTGACTTTCTAGAAAATATTATTTTCACATAGAAAAATTACTTGGGAAGATTAAAGTTGCTCACTTCGTTGATAGAAATCAATAAAAGTACGTTGTAAGTACAAAAGTAATAAAACACTCAACTTTGATCATTTTAGATGTTTCTGCTTTTAAATGTATTGCCCAACAAAAAGTTCAACAATCGATTTTTTTATAAATATCTCTCTTTCTACACGGAGAGAAGAGAATGGTACTATGTAACATGGACGCACACGTTGCATGGTGACAAAAATTTTCTCTACAACTATTTTTTGGATATAGTAATTATTCTTATTTTGAATGGTAATCCCTACTCTAAAGTTATTGAGCATTTACTTTACACATACCCGACTAGAAATTTTAGTAACACATATTAAAAAATTAATTCGGCCAAACAATAGTGAGCCTATTTGTAACCTTGTCGGGCTCACCTTAGGCAAAACGAAAATTCATGTACTAAAAAAAATCCAGATTTGGTTGTAATCAAGGAAGTCACTGGCATGGACAAACTCTGGCATACCATTAGTATTTCTGATTGATACCTAGTGATAATAACCAGAGGCTTGCCGAAGTTAGGCATGCTGAAATCGCATGTAGTTAGGAAAATCGGTGATTTGCCTTAACTCTGGCATACCATTGAACTTATCGTTTTAGTCCTATTAGTGCTCATAAAATTAATTCAGTTTTTGATTATTTTGTTTGAAATATAAAGTTCAAAAAACTAAACGTGTTCAAAAGTAACGCACTGAGATAGTTGGCCACATACTAAATGTGGTGTTATCTTTCAATACATTCTGATTTATTAAAAAAATATAGTTGGCATTTTATGAATTAACAATTATTAATATTAAGTTAATCTTTGTTGATATATTAAATTTTTATTAATAACTGCTATTATTTAGTCGAATTCGGACTATATAAAGTTTAGATCGTCAGCAGTGAGTGTGGTTTTAAACCGCCACCTAAACAGGAAGCCTAATTAGGCAGAAACTCGCACATGCGCTACTCATGTAATACGGGCCTCTTAAGGCTGCCTCATTTGGTCCATATATGGAATTTTGCATGCCTTTTTTGAGCCTAATAAAAATTTAATTAA
Organism: Sinopyrophorus schimmeli; assembly: GCA_036325965.1. NCBI lineage: Eukaryota > Metazoa > Arthropoda > Insecta > Coleoptera > Elateridae > Sinopyrophorus > Sinopyrophorus schimmeli. Next base: position 1,233,388 of record JARFIZ010000110.1, read on the forward strand.
AATTTCTAGTCCGATAAGTATCCAAATTTGTAGTAAATGAGCAATTCGGAAGATCGAAGTATACAGTAGAACGCCGATTATCCTAACTCGGATTAACCGAATTGCCAATTATTCGAATCGGTCCTAAGCATAATACCCTGTATCTCGAATATAAAATTATTACCGTACATAAACTTAATAAAGTTTATTCTATGTGTGATAGTTTGTTTTTCTTTATTACCAGTCTATGTCCGATTATCCGAATTTTCGATTATCCGAATCGACCCCCGTCCCAATTAATTCGGATAATCGGCGTTCTACTGTACTAAAAACCCGAAAATGAAAAAAACAAACGTCACTCTCATATAATTGTATAGTGACCGTAAGAAGAAAATCAAAAAGGTGATAAATTATCTTCGAGATAACCTTAAACCAAATATTTTCTTATTTTAAAGAATGTAAATTTAAACATAATTTACTCCCACAAGTACCTACTAAAATATCTTCACACACAAGTAATTAATAAATTTATCTAATTGGCGATGATTGTAACCTAATCTATAGAACTTACAAAGTTCAGCACAATATTTTATGTTAATCTTCACCATCTTCTATCAAATATTGATGAATTTTTACTTATAATTTTTATCCAGAAAATATATTTCTAAATTAAACCAAATCAATTCTATTTATAAATAAAAACGAAACGAAAGCATATCAAAAAGTTGCTCTTTTTGTAAAGTACCTGTTTCGAAATTACGTTTGAATTTACAGTCGAATAAATGCCATTCCTAAACAACTCAAACTGTGCAATATTGCAATTACTATTTTTTTCCCTCATCTATTTGTATAGTCTGTGCCTAGTAAACGGTGGTACATCATTAAGCATTTAGTTAGGTGCAAAATAAAATGAGGAAATTAAAATGCTAATTCAAAGTAACTCCATAAAATTTATAACGAACGCGACACAAAAGTTTGCAATATTCAAGCGGAATGTACAGTAATTAGAGTGCAATTTAATTAAACGCATAATCATGTTACTTTTGTATTAAAATTTTAATGACGCATTCTGAAAGCACGCGCTTCCTAGAACCTAATAAAACATTTTAGATAAGATTGCTTAAATATTATGGACACCTAAACTTTACGGCTCTTTTTAAAGCTCGACCAAGTTTTTCCATCATTTTTCATACCCATCCTAATTTGCTTTCGTCATTTCTCTTGTTTTACATTTGTTCTTCGCGCCAAACTCTTCTCGTCCTTAATTTAATCGCGCCTAATTTCTAAATTTATTTAACCGGTTGTTGGGGCGTTCTCGTCATCTCACGTCCCAAATAAAAACATTCAAAATAATATTCGTAATTGTATTTGGAAAATCGTTAAAATTCATGCACTTAGTAAATCGATATACAGTTGAACCTCGATTGCTCGAATTGAAATCTGTTTTCCGATAAAATACCCATTTCAATGTTCTTATCTTTATATGAATAACTCGGATTTTGGTAAACCAACTTTTTGATAAGCCGAATCGTATTACAATTTTCTAAATTAGATTTTCTACTAGTAACTATTTCTGTGGCTCGCAATTTAATATCTCAACTTTTCCAAGAAGTACATGTACATCTTTAACAACCAAATAGTAAGGTTATTTTTTATCACTACATGCTCAAGAGAATTTTCTTCAAGAGATATTGTTACGAGCGAAGTAATTAGAAAAAATTGCTGATAAGTAACATTTCGGGCGCAAGGAGCAAAAGAAAATTTTTGTTTGTTACCAATCAAACATTAAGCAAATTGTAAGTAAACATAAAGAACAAGTAAGGTTAATGACTGCTTATAAAGTCTGATTACTTTATATACAATATAGCTAAAAAAAATCACGTAATTTAATTTTTGAATTACTTTTGGTCAATCATAGTATATTTGATGTCCCATAAGCTTCTCTGATCGAGGTCCGACTGTATTTGCTCATCATCAATGCTGATTAAATTAATACGAGGAAGAAACAAAGTTAAAATTGTTTATAAAAGTCAAAATTTTCGTAGGAACCGAAAATTTTGAAAGCTGAAAATAGCAAAGTGGACGAGACGGGCGAATGCCGTTTGCAAGAAAAAGTTAATAGTAAAAAGGATTTACCTGCTGGAAAAAATAGCGCCGACCAGCACCAGAGCAGCGGTGCCTTGCTCATAGCTACCCCATGCTAAAAAACCACCATTGCACTGTAGGGATGAATCCCGGTCGACAAACGCACTTCGACTGATTCTGCGAGTCCTTTCGCCATGCGAACAGGATGCGCGCGATGTCCTACTGCTCTCGCAGTCGAGGCTCTGGAGTGATCAAGGGTTGATAGCTAGGGTTGAAGTTGGTTACAGGGAGCTCATATAATCGTATAGGATAATTTTACGGTCTAACGAGTACGTTGCACTAAAATTTGAAAGCATTCTGCGGAAGCTATGCATTTTATGGCTGTACAAAACAAATTTAACTTTTTCGAAGGGCATTAAGTGGATATATAACTTTTAAGGGGCCTTCCTTAAATTAGTTCTTGGAGAAAGTTGTGCTGGCGTAACCGTTTCGGATGCTGCACAATCATAATTAGGTCACCAGCATGTTTGATTTAATTATTAAAATTGCATCCGGCTGCAGGATTCGTGTTAATGGAGGGTCGGAGGGGGCGGAGGACCTCGGCTTTTAAATTGCAATTTATATTGATTCTGAATTAACTTTTTTGTACGTTTTAAAATTTTAGAAATGATTAAAGGGATTAAAACGAAAGAGTTTAGAATAAAAAGTTTGATCCTTTTTAAAACTGCAATGTTTTACTTGAATTGGATAAGAAATAGCGTGCGAGTAGTAGAATTAATTTTAATGAGGAGGTGTGTGGAAGTTGATTACGCATTTTGAAGTGCCCAAGTTTTTGGTTTAAAACGTATTCTTAAATGAGTTACGTTTTAAAGGACAAACGGGTCGAGATCCTTTTCCTGACACTGCTGTTAACAGCTACACGATTCTAAAAGGAACCCATATATATGCACGTTATAGTATTTGAATAGAAGAAAATTTACGACCTCGGCAAATGTGCAGATTTTAGGGTTTTCGAGAGCAAACTTAAAATGTCTCATTTGCATTGCCAAAGTTCTCGTTTAGTTGCTTAAACATTGGACTTTTTTTTTATTAATTTGATTGCATATTTTTTTTAATAAAATAATATTTACATTTAAATAGAAATTTTTTTAATGCTAGGATTTTTTTAATTTTTTTTAAAAAACATAAAACCGAATTTTTAAATTAACTAAAGTATTGTAACGGGTTCGAACTAGGCGTTGTGCTAAGGTTGTAAATATTAAAAAACGGCCACTTATTTTAAATAATTTTATTTAATAATGAATTAACACTTAATAACTAAAGTAGCTAGGTTAATAGGTATTAATAGCTTGGTAGATAGGTTAATTTTGTAACTAATTTATTTTCACTTTTAACTAACTTATTTACACACTATTTATTTAATTCTACTGTTGCTTCCACTACGTAAAAGATTTTGACATAGCCGTAAGCATTCCAATTAGGAGGCTTCTTCGGAGACTCTCAACCGTTGACCCTCCTAACAAGACTAACTGATCGGCGCCTCCGGTTCGTCTTATATGTGTGCCGAAGAAGAAACTTTTTAGATGTTCTGGAATTTCCAGAGCATTCCGTTCGCTAGGTGACCTTATAGTATTGTGTTTAGAGTTACTGCATTTACGCTCATGCTGTAGAATGCCCTAGAAAATTCTAAAGCGTGCCCGTTACAGTATTGAAAATTTCAAGTTATTTTAACTTAGATAAATATTTACTATTGTGATGTGACATATTCAGAGATGTGGAAATATTAAATTTTAGCAGTTCACACTGCTATTTCGTCAAAAAAATACCAGAAATTACCATGATAATAATCTTTGCTTCAAATAAATTGTATTTAAACATATAAAGTAACTGAAGGTAATACGGCCTGGTTGGTGCTGTAGCCGGATAAGAGGTTTATGGACGTCAGAAGCTATGAAAAAGGCAATACGAGTTGTAAGAACACAAAAAGAATTAACGTATTAGGGCAGTGAATTATTTTATGTTACTGTCTATATTTAAAACATTTATAAATAAAAATGGTTTAATATTATCTTATTTATTTATACTATTGCTTATTGCCTCTTGTCTAAACCCGATTACAGGTACAGAAAGGCAAGAAGAAGATTGCCTAATTTCCTTAAAATTTAGGTTTTTTGTTGTTGTATTCTGCAGTATTACAAATGCGAAAAGATGGGACATTTTATAAACATACGTTGGTTATATGACCCAAAATGGAATTTTAAAAAATAAAGAAAATATCTAATTTAAACTGAGCGAAAGTTATCAAATTATTCTTTTTTTTTTTTAATAAATATACCCCTTACACGAATAATCATAAAAAAAAGTTTTAAAATCGTGGCAAAGAAATTGTCAATTCTTAGATGGGCTATAATACACTCAGATACCTTAGTTACTATTTTTTTGTTATGTATTTGTTAAGCACTTTTTTTAATATAACTAAATGAATAAATAGTTGTACTGTTATTGTAAAAATTATTGCGAACATAATCAATGCATTTCAAAAAATTGTTTGTTTTGACATTTAATTCTAAAAAGCTATAAATCTATAGCAATTTAATCTGTTTCAAATATTTATCTATATTTTAATTCAATAACTATTTAAAATTGTTTAAATAATCAAAGAATTAACATTACGCTATATGCTTATTTTGGACTATGTTATGGCAAGCGACTCAAGATTTTAACAATTGAGCTAAAAATTAGAAATCTATCAATTTAGTTCAATTCAAAGTTTACTTAAGTTTTATCGAAAAACAATAAGGTATTTTTGTGGGTTTGTTTTTAGAAAATTTTGAATAAAAGGGCACAATATAAATATTACTATTATTGCAAGATCTAGAAGCAATTTCTAAGCTTATTCAATCAATGTAAATATTAAACAGAATAGAAAACTATAAATTTTTTAGAAAATGAAAGTAATAAATAATTTGATTTGTGGTTTGCCGCTAACCACGTAGCATGATCCGGACAATGGAGAGCGAATCTCGCTTAAACAATAACTTAGCATTAGATTTGAAATAAAACAATGATTAAATATTATTTAAGGCACATAATGAAGCAATTATTGTTAAATAACTTAAGTGTATTATATAAAAAAAAAGGTATTTTTATTGGATTCTATATATTACAAATAGAAATGACTTGACGTTTGGTTATCTACAAAAGCAAAGAAACAAAAAAATTAAAATACAATGCATGTAATCGCTTAAAGCAGGTTTCAGCTATATTATTTCCACATTGTATATTGTTTGGTTTAGAAATAATTGACTTATAACATATGAAAGTTGCACAAATTGAAAAACGTAGTAAAATATGGAAGTTTTTTGATATATTTTACATAGTTTTATAAACGGCTCTATGTAACAAAATCAAATTAACATGTTACAATAATAAAAGATCTACAGATAGGTCGTTAATTTTTCTAAAATTTTGTCTTTCTGTTTTGAAAATATGATCTTTTAAAATAACAAAACAATACTTTTTACTTCGACTGTAAATTATACTCATTTTAATTTTCAAAAACTAATATTAGGTACTTTTTTCTGATTATTTTTTCAATCGTATTCTTGAATCTAACTTCCAGTTAAACATTTTTCTGCGGCGCACGAATTTTTATTTAGATAGAAAAAATAAAAGAGATTTTATTCTAAGTTGTATAAAAGAACCGGTAACCGAAACAGTCATAAATAAGACACGAAATCTTATACCTACATATTGAAAAAACACTAAGGAAAAAACGCAACTTGCTTTCAAACATTTTGCAGATATAAACTTCGTACACCACATCCAGAAATATTTTGTTATTATACCTTCCGAAAGTTACACAAGACCAAATCTTGCCGAAGGTATAATATTTTTTCTCTCTGATTGTTGAAGATTCGAATTTTACCAAAATGTACAAGAATAGAAATCTATATATATGATATATATATATCTATCCCAAAATAAATTTTATTGCAACTTAAACAAAATTTAGAAAATAGTAAACTGAAAATATTTAACAAAATCTTTAAATGGGTTGTAAACATTATAACAGTCCAATGCCTGTTAACTTTAATTAATATTATAAAAGAGTTACATAATCATTCTATATTACATTTGATTTACAAAAAGATTTCGGTAAAGTAAACTTTCTGGTTCTCTAATTTGATTTTATTAAAATTCATTTCCAAGTCGAATCCGCAAAAACGTAAACTTTAAATTTTATTTGAAAAACAATTTTTAATATGGCTTCCATTGAATTTTTATTTAACCAAAAATTGAACAAGATTTTTCGATTACCTAACTTAAATTTAAAAGTGTTGCATTTTTATTATTTTAAGTCGTCTAAAATGTATACAATACGTCAGGAAATGATTGATGGCTCTATTTATAACAGGTCGCTATCTCAGAAAGTATGTTTTATATGGAATTCTATCGTAAATGGTTTTAGAATTTTTCAATTTTCTTTGCCGTGGAGAAGTTCTCCGACGATAACTTTGCATACCAGCCGCGTTAAAGTTTGCTCCGCTAATAGCGAGGAATTTAGGACAATAAATGTTTTAGTGCTGTTTTATTTTTATTTAATTTTTTACAAATTATTTACAAACATAGTATTTACGTAAAATAAATTACAAAATGTTTTATTAAGCAGGATTTCCAATATAAATTATAATTTTTGTTAAAGCTGATTCTGAATATTTATAAACGGTTTCTGTGTGAAACATAGCTACTCGATGATATACAGAGTGTTCTAGATTTAGTAGAATACCATGGGTATCTTTCTTATTAATGAACATAGGGATTTGGTTAAACGGGCCATGTTTTACAGTTTTTCAATTATGTTTAAGATATAATATCTAGCATTTTGAGTATTTATTACAATTTCATTTTGTTTTATTTATTTTATAAGGAAACGCAACTTGTATTTACAAGTGAATTTTTTAAATATTTTTTTTAGATATGGATTGTGATAGATAATTAAAACGAAAAAATAAAATGCTATTTAATCTTGTATAAATCTATAATGGCGTCAATTTAAAATAAAAAAGTTACTATCAATATCTTGAAAGTCTTCAATTTGAATTTTATTTTGACAACATTCGGCTGAATTTTATTAAACCTAGTAACTTTTATATTAAACTTTTTTTCATGTCTTAAAATTACGAAGTTATTAAAAATTAAAAAAATAGCGATCTTTTTGTCTTTTGTACGTTTATTAAATACATAGACTAAATGGGAAAAAATATATGAATTGACCTCTGCCTAACGAAATATGAAAAATTATACACTAAACCCTAATGTGGTTACATTTGACCCAGATTCCTTATTTATTTAATCCAAACATACTACATTTATGATGATTTAATAAGCGTAGGTATTTCACAATAAACTTAACTTAGATTACAGTAAAGCCTCATTTAGCGCTTAGAATGCGTTCTTATTTGACAAAACGCTTAAAGAATCAGCGATAAAGATAACTTTGAAATGCCACGCTAAATTGAATCAGAGTAAATTTTAAGCTTTTTTTATGCTTCGTACAGACCGTGTTATATCAAATCACAGTTAATCGAGGAAGCGTTAAACGAGACCGTCTGTATATCTGAAGGTTTTTCATTATATTTTGATTAACGCAAAAATTCTTACCATCCTACTGTTTTTCCTTAAATAGCAAAACTCAATATCAACATTCTCAATTTTAAATAACATATCTTTGTTTTATATGATGTAGATTTTTAATAAAATTTTATTAATAATTAGAAAGTGTTTTTATTAAATAAAAGATTGCTGAAAAACTTTTTTGATAAAATTCTTCATTTTAAGTAGTTTGAAACGTTGAATTAAATTAATAAATAAAAATATGTTTAAAAAAAATAAAAGATTGATTTTGACAAAATGCTACGACAAATAAGCAAGGTATACATTTTCCAAAGTTGCATTTAGTACGCCACTGAATTACATAACAATTCTTTTTGCCTGAAATTTAATTCATTTGCTGTATCAAAGTATAGAGCATTTATACAGTTTGTTTTTTAACAAAAAAATTAACAAAAATCCATTTTTATTATTAATATATGTATAGGTACATTGTGTTTTAAATAGATATTTTTATATTAAGAATTAAAAGGACTATAACTGTTCATATTTGATAACAATTGTTTAATTTTTAGAGAGCAAATGAATAGATATGTAATTCGAAACAAAGCCCGTTTGTTTATTAAAATTTTCTTTTAGAACGTATCTCAAAACAACTACTAAATTACAAACCAAGAGACGTAGAAGCTAAGGACGCCCAAGAAAACGACGAAAAGACCAATTAAAAGGGCCTGAGATTGGAACGAATCAACAGGTTCAATCTTTGAAGTAGACGATAATGATGAAATAATTTTAAAAATATTGTGCTTAATCAAAAAATTGTTTTTTTATCTTTTTTTATAACGTGCATTATAATTGGAGGTTAAATACAAAGTTACTATAACATTGTAGTGATCGGGTACTGGGGTATAGACTGATCGACTATTAATTCTCTTAACTTTTTAGTAATCGGATATTGGGGTAACCAAGTAATTGTGTTGAAATATTAATTTTACCAATAGCTTGTAAATTTATTAATAAGTATTATATTTAAAATGTAACTTTATTTTGTTTAACTCGACAAAAATACTAAACCGGGTACTGGGTTCCTTACCTTACCCTTTTTTTTTTAGTTTTTTTTTCAAAGTTTTATACATTATTCCATTTTTTCTTATTCGCAGAAATTGCATTCTTAAACCATTACTTCTTTTAGATTTTAACACTATGTTATAGTTAAAAAGAGTGTAAAAACAATCAGTTCTTTTTCTTGGAACATGTTATTCAATACCCTGCATAAAAGGAATCAAGCGTGTTCTGTTTTATAAAATCTAATAGTAAATTGTGCAGTTTAAATATAACCGCTTTTTTTATCTTCTTTTATGTGATATTCCAATCAAAGCAATATCTATTTGTGCATTTATCATAAATACTTGTAAAACTAGGGAAAAAATATTGTAAACATCATATACACAGTAATTGAAGAAAAAACCTACAGCAAACACTGAAAGCGAGTTTGGGCATGATTAGGTGTATCTGTCTGCAATCTTTCCAAAGTTTTTTTTTTATTTCTTATTTACCAAAAAAACTTTACGTGATCGCTAAAAGCCGAATTGGATTTAGGAATCACCATCATTCTTTTATAAAAACCACCGAACAAGATAAAACAAAGTCAAATAAATCTAAAAACAAGTCGTACGTAGGTATGTAATTTTTACTACCAATTCTTTACAAAATATCCATAAAAAACAAGTATTATGTTAATACTATAGCCGAAAAATATTGATGTCATCTTAGTGAATATTTAAAACTTTATTACAACTTGTAAAGCAAACGTTTGAGATTTGTAAGACGTTCTCCGGTAACATTAAATTTGCATGAGATAAACAAGGTTTGCAACTTTGCTATTTCGAAGAAATATCTGTAACACGTTTTGTAAAAGTCCTATGCATCAGTAATGGAAAAAATTCTGGGCGCCAACAACGCCTTTCTAGCCTAAGGATAATAGTTAGCCCGTTGTTTAGATGTAAACTCTAGAATTATTACATCAAAGGCAGCACTTTACCGACGTCCTTTATAGAATTGTAACTTTAGATGCTGCTGTATTTTATTTACTTTTATGTACTTGCACTTTGTACGCTCTCCGAACGAAACAATTAAAGGAAACTTTAGAAAAAGAAAACTGCTTTCACTTCCGAACGTTCAAAAGAACATGTTTTCATAATTAAAAAAAGGAAATTTATGTACCTTCTGGAAATTTAAATTTATCTCGGCTTAAAACGTATTGTAACGGATTTCCCAATCCAAATCCAACATCCAACGAGAGCAAAAGCGGTTCGTACTCGGGTTGTGAATAATAACACAGAGTTGGCCACTAAATTTACAATTACGATTTATTAACACAAAATAATAAACAAATTCTCCTTCACCAATAACTTAAACACTAGCACTTAACAATTATTTATTTACTAACTAACTAACTTACGGTTCTAATACACTAACTAATTTATTTACACTCGTATATTTATTTAAACGATTGTCACTGGTATATTTATTTACATTTATTTATACTGATAGCGATAGCGTTGGCACTTCACAATAACAGACTCGGTCGTAACTAAAGTGAGGAAGTGTTTCGGAGTTTATATATGTGTTGCTTAATCTATTCGGAAGCTTCGAGAAGTATCTGGGCCTTGGCGATACAGTCATTTCAAGGTAAAGTAGATAGAAAACTCTAGTTAGCTGTGTGTTGAAAGATTATTGGGATATCTACGCTTACTCAATATCTCACGGTCGCGCGCGTGAGATAGAAGTATCTCGCGGGTGATTAAGCAAATCTATCGAGGCCGCTTCATTCATTTATCGCGTTTGCTACATTGCCCCTTCTTAGCTCCATTTCGTCCCGAAATGTACATCTTGGCTGTGTCGATATCGGCAACTTTGTCCCCGGTTGCAATGCGATGTTTGAAAGAAGTAGCAATCGACGGTTTCTCCATTGTCTTCTGAAGATTGTAACAGCATACCAGGATTTCTACGTTGGTGCCCGCAAAGAGGACCTCCAGCATATTTCGAACAGTTCTCCAGTTGAGTCCGTCGTAGTTGGCAACCAGCTTCGGGATGGCTAATTTTGTGATGTTGTTGGAAGTCACCACATCCCTTAACTGCTTTAAGGCGGTCCATATATCGCTGTACTGCATTTTGTCTGATGTTTTGACTTGGTCACTAAATATAGGAGTTTCCGTTCCCTAAACGGCGTAGAATAGCGTCCCTACGCATACCTCTGTTCTTGAAGTTCTTGATTTCCCCGAACTTTTCCTGAACACCGAAGCAACCCCATTTGGCATTTCTAAGTCCTGTGCTACTGAACACGCTAAGGCATAGTGGGTGGGAACTTGGAAGAGATCGCAGTTTTCCCTCTGGTTATCCCGTGACGAATTTTACTGCTCCCCGAATACAGTGACATAAAGTTCTCAAACGACTCGCTGGCCTCTTGTGTCGTTTTTACAGGTCGTACTTCTGCGTCGTTGTTACCAGCATAAGGGGCGAGCCGATTGAAATGCACCACCTTGGGCTTTCCTCGCGGTTGTTTGCTTATTCGGTATACAACGTCGTTAATTCGTTCGAGCACTTCGTAGGGACCCTCCCACGATGTTTGCAACTTTGGACTTAAACCACGACGTCTCTGGGGATTGTATAGCCAAACTAAAGCGCCCTTTTGGTAACCTCCTTCGTGAGCCCTAATGTCGTAGGACTCTTTCATGCGGTCGCTAGCTCCTTGGATGTTGTGCCGGACCCGTTGGTGAATGCTGTCCATTTTGGATCGCAATTTATCGACATAACCTTCCCCAGCAACATCTTCCCCTGGTAAGCAGCCGAACTTTAGGTCACAGGGTAATCGTAACTCTCGTCCCATGACAATGCTTGCCGGCGATTGACCAGTTGTTTCGTGGACGGCTGAGCGGTAAGCCAGCAGGAACAAATGAAGACAAGAGTCCCAGTCTCTTTGATGGTCGGAGACTACTTTTGCTAGGTGGCGGTTGATTGTCCGATTCATTCTCTCTACCATGCCATCTGACTGCGGGTGTAATGCAGTAGTTCGCGTTTTTCTGATAGACAGCAATTTACATAAATTTTGGAATACTCCGGACTCAAAATTTCTTCCCTGGTCGGAGTGTAGTTCCATGGGTACGCCAAATCGACAAATCCATTCCTTTACCAGCACGTCAGCCACAGTAACGGCCTCTTGATTCGGTACAGCGTAAGCTTCTACCCATTTGCTGAAGTAGTCCATTACTACAATGATGTACTTATTTCCCAAGTCGGTTTGGGGAAAAGGACCGGCTACATCTATGGCGATTCTTTCAAATGGACTACCGACGTTGTACTGACGCATTGGAGCTCTGGGTTTTCTGCCAGGACCATTCGCCGCTGCACACGCAGCACATTTTTTGGGACCATTCCTTCACATCCTTTTACATCGCATCCAATAAAACGATCCCTTATTTTCTCCAGCGTCTTTGCTGCTCCCAGATGCCCTCCCGAAGTTCCACCATGAACTTCTTCCAGGATTTCAAAATCCTTCCATTCGGAATCAAGACCTGCCGTCTTTCCTCCTGACCATCTGAGCCTTTAAAGACACGTTTCAACACGTTTCCATCCAGGATGAGGGAATTCCATTGTGCCCATAACGATTTCACATCCGGGGAATACTTGGCGACCTCTTCCCAGCTAGGTCTCTGCCCGTTTTCTTCCACCGGATCAATATTCCCAATGCGGGGTCATCCTCTTGATCTTTAGCTAGCTGATCTCCGTTCCAGTGTTCATCCACCACGGTTGTCCTGTTGATGACAGCATCCTTCTCTTCAGCGCGATTACAATGTTTGCAGTCGTCCAGGCAAGGTCTTCTAGATAGGGCATCTGCATTTCGATGAGCTGTACCAGCTCGATGGCGGGTTTCGAAATCAAATTCTTGCAGCCTTTCGATCCATCTGGCGACTTGCCCTTCTGGATTTTTAAAACGCAATAACCACTGTAATGCTGCGTGATCAGTTCGCAACAAGAATCTTCGCCCATACAAATATTTGTAGAAGTGTTCTGCGGCCTTGATTACAGCTAAAAGTTCGCGTCGAGTAACGCAGTAGTTCCTTTCTGGTTTGGACAGGGTTTTACTAAAATAGCCAATCACTTTCTCCTGTCCGTCTTGCTCCTGAGAAAGGACTGCTCCTATCCCCACGTTGCTGGCATCTGTGTCTAGAGTGAACCTTCCGTGTGGTAGAGGGTAACTCAACACAGGGGCGTTTGTTAAAGCATTTTTTAGTTCAAGGAAAGCTTCTTGACAACTGCTGTCCCATTGAAACTTGCGTAGTTCTTCAGTAAGGCGTGTCAAGGGCTTGGCTATATTGGCGAAACCCGATACATAACGCCTATAGTAGGTACAGAGACCCAGAAAACTTCTAACTTCATGCTTGTCCCTGGGTACTGGCCAATCACGAACTGCCTCTATTTTGTTGTCGTCCACGGCGACGCCTTTGCTTGAAACAATGTGACCCAGATACTTAACTTCCTTTTGAAAGAGATTGCACTTCTTAGGATTTAGTTTCAATCCGGAACTTTGTAATCTTTGAAACACCTGTTCTAAATTTATTAGGTGATCCTCGAACGAAGTACCCATTACGATGATGTCATCGAGGTAGACTAAACAGGTTTTCCACGATAAACCCCTTAGAACGGTCTCCATCAGTCTTTCAAAAGTTGCTGGTGCATTACACAATCCAAAAGGCATGACCTTAAACTGCCATAATCCCGTGCCTACGGTGAATGCTGTTTTCTCTTTATCTTCTGGTGCCATCTCTACTTGCCAGTATCCGCTTTTTAAATCTAGCGTCGAGAAGATTTTTGCCCCGCAAGTGTGTCCAGGGTATCGTCGATTCTTGGTAAAGGGTAGCTGTCCTTCTTCGTCACGTTGTTTAATTGCCGGTAGTCTACACAAAACCGGGTGGAGCCATCCTTTTCTTTACCAGCACGACAGGTGACGCCCAAGGGCCGGTAGATGGTTCGATTACGCCTTCCTTTTCCATTTCCTGGATTATTCTGTCGACCTCTTCTCGTTTGGCTAAGGGTAATCTTCTAGCTGTTTGGCGGATGGGTTGAGCACCATTGGTGTTGACCTTGTGATGAACCATGTTGGTCCTCCCTTTGGATTGATGCCTGCTCTCGAATATAGTCCAATACTTATTGATTAAATTTTCGAGCCCATTTCGTTCGTAACGGCTCAAACCCTTAGAAGAAGCACTGATCAAATCCTTAAGAGGTTCTGATTCCTCCAACAATGGTTTATCGCAGACTTTCACTTCTCGAATAATAGAGGAAACAGAGCAGCAATCAGCTAAATTCGTCCCTTTCCGTAAGGTGACCGTGTGATAGTTCATGTTTGCCACTCGTACCGGGACAGTGTTTGCGACACGCGTCAAACTTTTTCCCACTACAATTCCGACTGCCACCTTTTCATCGTCGTTTCTTGGCTCAAGCATCATAATGCTCCCATCATTTCCATTATTTTCCAAGACCGCCTCGACGATTACTTCAGCGCGTTCTGGTATCTCGGTATCTTCGATTAGGAACGCTCGAATTGTAGTTTCATCTCTCTTATGTATCACACTTTCTTCGCCATTTATTTTTACAACACCATTCTTGAGGTTCAATTCGAATCCTTTGGTGTTCATGATGTCCATACCGATAATGACTTCATCCTCAATCTCGGCTACAATCGCCAAATGTGTAAAGGGTGTGTTTCCTATAGTTAGACGGATGTGGCTTCACCATGTGTTGTAGCCGAGTCACCTGTTGCAGTGCGCAGGCGCCATTTAGTGGGTCGTATCTTGGTTTTGGAGGATACAACGTCTGGTCTGATAATGGTTTTGTTGCACCTGTGTCCAGCAACAAAGCACGCACTTTATTATTAATTAACCCATCTATAAAGATGCTGCCGGACGGATGTTGTTTGGAGGTAACTTGCACTATTTTCTGTGGGGCTTGTTGCTGGCAGGTCGACGGTTGCCCTTCTCGTTGACCCTTTCTAGTTTTCCGACGCCTTGGTGGTCGACCTCGATGGGGCTGTACCACCCTCCACTTCCTACATTGGCGTTGCCTATGTCCCACTTGGTCGCATCCCCAACATCGCATCGGTTCTCTCTTTTCCTTTATAAGCGCTTCCATCATTTTTCTTATTTCATTGAGTTCGCTTGATTTTTCCCTCGGTCCCACTGACTTCACGAAGCCTCCCGTACTTTTGGAATTGAGTTTCGCGACTCAAATTCCAAGGCACATGCCAATGCTTCGGAGATGGTTTTGGATCTCGACAACAGGACACTTTGTTTAACCTCCGTGTCTCGAAGTCCATCTGCGAAGGCCTGGACCGCTAATCGTTCTTGTACCTCCTTTGATGTATCCGAATAGGCGTAACGGACCAACCGAATTATGGCGAGCTGAAACTCTTGTAAAGTTTCAGCCGGTTTCTGGTAACGGTTTTAAGCTGATAGTGGTACGCCTGCCTTAAATGCGCTGACCCATACCGCGTTTCCAAGCTTTTGGTAAGTTGACCGTAATTCCCAAGTCTTGGTCAGGAAGCGTTTGTAGAATGTCGGCAGCGTCTCCACAAAGAGCCAAAGTTAATGCTGTGGCTTTTTCCCCAATGGTCCACCCATTGGCCTTAGCAGCCGCCTCAAATTGACGCTGGTAGTTGTCCCACGGTGTTTTTCCGTCAAACTGCGGAGGTTGCTGAATGCTTCTAGGTGGGTCTACAAATTTTCTTTCGGCGATTAATGTGGAAATGTCGCCATTGGTTTCAATGGTTTCCAGCTGAGATTTAAGGGCTGCTATTTCGTCCTGAAATTTCTCCAATTTTTCATCACACTGTTTTGACACTTCTTCTATTTTCTTTTCTGTTTTTTCAGAATTTTCCAAAATCTTGTTCTCTAAACTTTGGGAATGCTCTATCAATTCTTTCTTCATTTTTCCTAGCATTCTTTCTTCCATTTTACCGGAATTTTCTTGAATATCCTTCATTCTCTCCATTAATTCTTCTTTCGTTTTCTTAGAATCTTCCATTAGTTCTTCTTTAATTTTCCCATCACCGTACTAATATCATCAGGATAATTAAATTTGTACTCTTCCGGATTTTTCCTTCATTTAACATTGCTTCAATAACCGTTTTACCAATTGGCTTTTAAATCCGGACATATCCAACTCGCGTTCTTCCAACTCGCTCTTCAGTTCGGCGACTTTAAGTTCTTTCAATAATTTTCCGAAAGACATTTTTATTTATTTTCACTTTTAATGTTACACTCAAATATTCCGTTAATTTATTTATTTAACACTCACGAATATTCACAACCCCACACCTGACACCAATTGTAACGGATTTCCCAATCCAAATCCAACATCCAACGAGAGCAAAAGCGGTTCGTACTCGGGTTGTGAATAATAACACAGAGTTGGCCACTAATTTACAATTACGAAATTTTTTAACACAAAATAATAAACAAATTCTCCTTCACCAATAACTTAAACACTAGCACTTAACAATTATTTATTTACTAACTAACTAACTTACGGTTCTAATACACTAACTAATTTATTTACACTCGTATATTTATTTAAACGATTGTCACTGGTATATTTATTTACATTTATTTATACTGATAGCGATAGCGCTTACCTCGTAGATTCACCGGGCGTATAGACTTAGAGCGTTGGCACTTCACAATAACAGACTCGGTCGTAACTAAAGTGAGGAAGTGTTTCGGAGTTTATATATGTGTTGCTTAATCTATTCGGAAGCTTCGAGAAGTATCTGGGCCTTGGCGATACAGTCATTTCAAGGTAAAGTAGATAGAAAACTCTAGTTAGCTGTGTGTTGAAAGATTATTGGGATATCTACGCTTACTCAATATCTCACGGTCGCGCGCGTGAGATAGAAGTATCTCGCGGGTGATTAAGCAAATCTATCGAGGCCGCTTCATTCATTTATCGCGTTTGCTACAGTATTAATTTTTCTTTTTATTTGGAGCGTATCGAATATGTTTCGAAAGATAATTAGAAATTTTTTTTACGTTGGTAATACGTAGAACTATTATCTAAATTGCTTTTGTGATTTTTTTCTGAGCACGAGTCAGTTTTAGCTAATCAATTTTCTCCTCTTTGCCTTCGTAGTTTTTACATGTTGATCCTACAATTTCTTGCGAGCTTGTTTAATTGCTCGGATATTAACTCCCTTTAGAAATAGAGCAAATGTAATAGCTGTTTAACAACAGCGTTGTTAATGTCTTAGAATGTACAAAATTATACAGCGAATATTATTTTTTAGTCTCCTTTTTTGTAGTGACAGTTTAACATTAATGTAATGGAGAGACAATTAATGTTTATCTTTATAACAAACAAGAATATTATTGTTCTTTAAAAAAATCTACTTTTTTTATATACATAAAGTAATAGGGTGCTTCGTTTTGAACAATTTTTTTTTGGGTCCGCAGACGAAAAAGAAATTTTTACCAAATTTCAGTCTTTAATTTGAATTCTAAGTGGTTGGTAAGTTGATTTTAAATATTGCGAATTTTCTTAAAGCCGCGCTCCGAAAAAGTGCTGCTTTTTTTGTGAAGCGGCGAATAGTTAAAAAATAATAGTTGCGCTCTGAATCAGGTTAAATCTTCCAGGAGCAATATAAAATTGTTTGCTTTATACATAATAAGTATTAGTTTTAAGAAAAAACTGAAAATAACAAAAGTAATTTACAATATTGGAAAACGTGGTATTTAAAATTCAAGACTAATATTTCTAACAAAAGAAGAATGTGACAATTTGAACGACTTTGGTCTTGATTAAGAATCAAAATGCTGAACATGCCCAGTGACTGGACAAGACTCTGCGCAGATTTCTTATAACGCATGCGTAAGAAATATCAGCTGTTGACCAAAACAAAATTCAATGTGCGCAAAAGCAAGCCGGACTTTAATCTTCTGTCAAAGACCTCGACCTCGGAGTATGTCAGCCATAAGTCGCATCAAATATTGCGTTACATGTACAGATAGGCCTCAAAGAGTACATAATTATAGTGCAATCGAAAAGTTTGAGAAATGTCCAAAAAGGGGTTAAAAAGGGCAAAAATAGCGTAATTCCAACGAATTTTCAAAAATTATTTCCTGTAGTTTTCCTGCTCCGCACGTCCTCTAAATTCGTATCAGCCAACTCCTCATCATATGCGCTATCGCTGATAAAAAATTAGTGCTGTACGCTCAAAAAACAAAATCGTTCAAATTGTCACATCCTCCTTTTCCATATTTTAATTTTTGCGTATGCGTCATCTATCAGAAAATAGTCAAAGTTAATGTTAAGAGAACATAACCCAACTAACATTTATAGTGGCTGGCCTGTTCCACTCCCAAACTGCTACAAGATGCTTGTCAGTAACAGTTTTGCGGGATTTCATACATAAATAATTTCAACCTTTAATTACTCAAAAAATTAACATTGCACTTTATGTCGATTTTGTACGCATCTCAAGGAAAAAAGCATCGGAATTCTGAATCCGTGTCGTTTTTAATGATCTGGACGTAAATGAGGGCGCAACTATCGTTTTTGTGAGTCGAGGTGCATTTTTTTTTCATTTATTCAGTTTTCTCAAAAATTTTGAAGGTTGAAAAATTGTTTAAAAACCAAGCACCCTAATAAAATAACCATAGGTATTATTAAATATCGTTAAATATTTGTCAATGTAGTTCTATTACTTAAAAGAACAAGTGCATTCTATTTCAAAATTGCCAAATATCTAATCCAAATCAAGTGATTAAATTAATGGCTGTGATTAAGAAAAGAGGTAAACCAGATGCCCAACATGGCTCGTAAGAAAATTAGTCACAATAGATTAACGTTGCAAAACTTTTCTTATGTATACATTAAATTATTCACACATAGTTAAGGGTTAATTTAAAAAAGACAACAAACTTTTTGTGTGGCACTTCATATGAAAACATAACTTGGTACTTCGAATCAAAACAAATGTGGCCTTTCAAATCATAACACAATTTTGGTCGTTTACCAAACTGGATTGAGACTAATAGAAGCATAACCACTTTGGTCCTTCGAGCCGGATCAAAACCAGTAAAACCATAACCAGTGTGTATATAGTTATTATAATTGATATATGGCCAGAACTAACTTGATTCCACTGAGAATATTTTAAAGTTAGGAATTTTTTTAACGATTTTTTTTCAAAATTTTTAAAAAAACCTTAATTCTTTTGCTTAAAATAAATTAATCACAATTTTTACCGTTCTACAAAAGCAATGCCACAAAACCAAATATGGTTCTTAAATTTTGCACATTTTTGAAAGTTTTTTTTTAACATGGGAAAATTTATTATTTAAAAAACAATCAGGATCTATATCAGTGATTCTCAACCGCTGTGCCGCGGCACTTTTACGTGCCGCGAAATTCTAAAAATGTGCCGCCAAATTTTAGCTATATAATTATATTAATATTATTAAATAACTATTTTACGCAGTGTGTTATAGGTAAGTAAATAATTTTTAAACATCTTTTTTTTGTGTGTCGCCAAATTTAGAAATAGTTAAAAGTGTGCCGCAACAAAAAAAAGGTTGAGAATAACTTATCTATATGCAAAGCATTTCTTAAAATTTAAAGTATGTCAGTAAATAAAGAGGCCAATAAGTCACAAAAAAACAACAAATTTGTCTAAAAAGGGGACGATAATTATTTTCCCAGTTCCAAAACCCTTGGAAGCGGCCCTTTATTTATAAATCAAAGACATTATTATTGTATCGGCGCTAAAATAAAGTCTGCTGGCAGTTTCAGGCCCGAAACTGATTAATGGAAGAGGAGGTTCAGATGCGGAGAATCATTAACCATTATAAGCGGAGAAGGTAGTTCGATTATAGATCCAAAATGTACAATTCGCCACGTCAATCACATCGATGCGAACAAGGATCATGCATAGTTTTCCCTCTGGTTAATACATAACAATGGGTCAATGACGCAAAGTGGTGCCTTTCGGTGGTTACTATGGCAGCCGGAACGTAGTACTCTAACGCTCATTCAGCAGGAAATGAGTGCGCAGAGCTGCCGCCGTCACCGGGATCGGCTTTAGCATCGATTATTCCACCTCTGCCTCTTATAAAAGAGGTCCAGAAACGAGAAGGTGTGCAAATATATTGCCAAGAAAATGGAAAAAGCATCCGCTTTTAATTAAATTTGCTTATTAAATTTATGGAGGAAAACATTACTTTTGATGAGCCTCGGCTCCCAATATCTTTTTCCTCTTCAACAACATCTACAAGTTGTTATGCTAAAATTTTGCTCCAAACTAAATCTTTATAAAAAATTCCTAAAATGGCAAGAATAAAAAAAGGATGACTCCGACACAAAAGGTCAACGGAACGCTCGAGACAAATACAGTCGAACCTCGATAAGTCGAAGTTGAAGAGACACCAAAATTAATTAGAATTATCAATAATTCGAGTTATTAAAAAAGCTTAAAAATTAAATATATATTTGTGTATGTATATGTGGCAGTCAAAGCGTGAATTTCAGTCAAAGTATAGACTAACTAGATAAAGTATGCCTTTACTGCCTTCTTTAGTAAATGTGTTTACTTCGGCCGGAAGGAAGCTTCTACATTTACCAAGTACATTTACAAAGTAACCCAACAATGAAGAAGCTTCCTTTTGAAGAAAGTAAACACTATATATACATATATAAAATAACTTTGAAAAAACCTACTTCTCGGAAACTAACGGCCGTATTTAGTCCTATTTTCGAGATTAAGAAATCGGTCGACAAAGATATAAATTAACTTCATAGTAATGCAATTTACGAAATCGCAAACCGGATTCAGTTTATAGAAATGTATATACATATTTATTAATATTATAGTAATTTTTTTATGTAGCAGTCATCACATAATTGATTTATAAATACAAAAAATACCGAAAGTGAACGTTGAACAACAAAAAGAATTGATAACTTTTAGAAAAAGAGACAAATAATTCAAATTTTACATTTTCATTATTTTTAAGTAATGTAAAAGCGTAACATAGCGGCAGGTACAAAAGTACTACTAAGAGTAGATTTTGACGAAACTCTCAAAGATGAAAGTAATATAACATTCTAAAAAATTAATTTTTCTTTAAAATTTATACAGTAATAACTTTAGGCACGTTTACTAAAAAAATCAGTAAAAGCATACGTTATCTAGTTAGTCCATACTTCAACCAAATCAACACTTGGACTGTAACATATATATCTTTTATGTGAAATGGTATTTTATATAACGTAATTAGCACAATGAGCCCAATTAAGTGGCCTAAGCGCAGTTGGACTGATGTTCACCCCCCCAATAAATCCTAACGTAATTAGAACTGTAAGTGGTTTAAAGCATACTTTAAAAATCCCGCTTTAAATAAGTCACTGTGATTGGCTCATTTTTGATACACCATTATGGCCGTTAGCTAATTGACCAATCAGAAAGGTTAATCACTTCGTAACCATAGTTATATTAGAATAGTTTCAATTCTACCTTTTTGAAATAGGCATTTTGTCGAGAAACACTTTCCAACTTGAGTTATCAAAGAATTCGAGTTGTGGAGTTATTAAAGTTAACTGTACATAAAAATTAAAGTGGTTAAGGTGAAAATTTTTATATTATTTACAACAATAATTAAATGATAAAGAAAGGTGCGTGTACTTATGCACGCTCGTGAGAAGTTATACTTCTTGGCATAACTAATTTAAATGTAATCATAAATGTAAATAAATACCAGGATGTGCACATTCGAGCGAAAAGTGGCACATTTCCGAGCGAGGAGGCAAATGAAGCGCGACGCGCGGCGCTATTCCGAGATCGAATGTGCCACTCGCACTATTTAGCACCATTCACAAAATTTAGGTTAATAAATTATTCAAAAATTAAATAAATAATTTAATCGTTTTCTTTCGCTCGCATCTACTAAATTCTCGTATCTTTTCGCCCACTTCCACTCATTACTATGACAAATACGTTTCTTGAACATAAAATTTATATTTACTTTTATTTTTTTGATTTGAAAATGAAAAGATTAATTAAGGCAAATTAATAAATACGAGGATGTGCACGTTCGAGCGAAAAGTGGCACATTTCCGAGCGAGGGAAGCAAATGAAGCGCGACGCGGAGCGGCGCGCTTTATTTTCCCGAGATCGGAATGTGCCACTTTGAGCTCGAATGTGCACACTTCACATTAAGCACGATTCACAATACTTAACTTATTTTCTAAAATAATTTAATTATTCTAACTAATATTATAAAAGCGAAAGTAACTCTGGCTGTCTGTCTATCTGTCTGTTACCTTTTCACGTCTAAACATAAATTAGTTTTTAAATCCAATTGAAGTGCCGCCGTCAAAACAGCTTGTAGTATAAAACCTTTTCGTAAAATAGACCTTTTAAGCAGCAATAACACCGAACAGCACCCGTCCTTAATCCTCTCTCAGGTAGCGTAATTTTTAGAAAAGTTGTAAAATTTAACTTCGAGTCATCGACCTATTTACTAATGGAAACTTGAATTTACAGAATTGTAAAACGCTTCGACTTATTAAATAATTCGATTTATTGACTTAAAAATATTAACGTTGAGATGGGCAAATCATAGAGAAACAGGTTCAAGTTCGAGCTATCAAAAATTCGTCTTATCGGCGTTCGACTGTATATAAAAGCTTTCTAAATGATTGCTTGTCAAGCGAATAGAAAGTTAGATATTGTAAAAAAAGTGAAATCTCCGAAATTTATTACGAATAAATAGAAATTACAAACGCATCGTTCCGCGTCGGTCTTTTGTACGAAATCTCGAACGGCACATCGTTGCGAAATTGAAGTTAAAAAATAAACAACTTCAGAACTTTCATGCATTCCAATTGAATTCGGAAGATGCCGATTTAAAATTTAATTTGGCGCCGTCCAACAAAAATCGTGCATGGAGATCAGTATCCTGCAATTTTTTAGGAGCGCCGGTAAATATTTTAGGCCCCATCTAAAATTCCGAGAAAAACGTTCCGCTTTTTAGTGAAAGCAAACGTTTTCTTGTTTAAATACTTTTTGGACGATTGCATCGGTATTACGTTACGCATCTTTCATTCTTATTTTATTTAACCTTAATTTTATCAGGGCGAACCGTATATAAAATTTATTTAAAAGATAATTATGTTATAAAATGCCTCTGTAAATTCTGAAAGCGTTTGTAACGCATAAAATTATTCGGAAACAAACCACGTTTTGATTTTATTACATTTGTTTAGAAATTTATGTGTAGTAACAAAGTTGGAAATTATTTATCACTTAATTTATAAATAATTTACACATCCGTAATATGTTTTTTCATGTTTTAAATATTAGTAGATCATGTTCTATTATTGAATTATTCACGTTGCTACACACACACACATACACATATCCAACTTTGCGTGTAAAAGTATGCCAGCTTTTCCTTTTTCATTTTTATGGCAGATTTTTAAGAAATAGATTATTGATTTCTCATTTTGCTTTATCCACACCTAATGGATTTTCCGTGACTTTAGTATTTGGAAGACACTTTAATTACTGTTTATTGGCAAGTTACTTTGTGGCATGTATTTATGTGTAATTTCATTTTGAAATTTTGTGAGTAATAAAATAATTAATTTTTTTTTCTACATTTTGTTATTGTCTTATCAGTTTTTAATTGTTAGCTTTAATAATTAAATGAAGTAGCAAGAACGCTACCGTCAATAAAATTAACAAATGTCATAAAGCTTCAAAGAAATAAAAAAATAATATAACACCGTATCATGTTTGGCACAATAAATCACAATAATTGTATTTTATTTTTTACGAAAGCAATTCTTAGGAGTATTTCGAAAATTCTTTAAAAATATTTTTGTACATTAAAGAGCAGATGTAAGTATCAAACTCGTTTATCACCGAGGACCACATTAAGTATAAACATCAAGGAACATCAAGAAAATACTCAATCTTTAATATTTAACACTTAATAAAAAATTAATATCCCGAAGGACTTGCAAGACCACATGTTTGATATGTTTGACATAATAGATTATAAGCGTAAATTTTGCGAAAAACTAGGTGAAAACTGGTTAGCTTATTTCCGCAATAAAAATATACTTTAACATTATTAATAAAAAAAATTTACAAATTATACAAGTTTTGCGAGCGTTTTGAAAATATCTAACACGGCTTTTATTGATGACAATCAAATGCAATATCCGATTTAAATTTTTTTTGCTTAAAAATTAAACACCAAATATTTTAAAGACATGGTTAACCATGTCGTGCGACGCAAAAAAATAAATAGGTCATTTAGCCATGCATTAGTAACTGATCTTCTTACATTTATTTGATTATATAAAAATAATTCTTTAACCATTTTTATGTCCTTTGATCATGATGGAAAAGGAAGCGTGGTGTAAGTGGTTTAGTGTTTGGGATGGTGCGCTAGCGAGGTGGGTTCGAAGATGTTCGAATTCCCGCGCGTGCCATAAAAAAATTTATGCTCCTCTCTTCGCAAGGTTGAGCACCTACCAAGGGTAAAAGCTGCTCGAAAAAGTTTCCCTAGAAATTTCGTGGTTCGGAACCCACGCAAAACTGTAGGTCCCTTGAATCTTTGAAACACTACAACATTCACAACAAAAATTCTCAGTATTCCAAATCTAGATGGCTTTTAATGATCCGATTGAATTTGTGGGCGCGACTATCGTTTTTGTGAGTCGACGTGTATTTTTCGATATTATTAGTTTTCTCGAAAATTTTAGGGGTTAAAGGGGGGAAGGGCAGAGAAGAATGGCTTTGGCTATGTCGGTTTGGGGTCCATAGAAACGTCCCGTACAAATTTAAAGCAAATCCATTAGCTAAACTTTTTTTCTTCAATTCGAGCAAAGGGGTTAATCCATGTATTTTCTCGATTTGTGTCGATTTTGGGGGTTTTGAGTTAGCACCGGTTTCGGACGTACTAAGACCTAACACACAGATTAGAGAGTAGACAGATATCCCACTGATGACGTATTCTATTGTCCTCGTTTGTAAGCCATAAACCTCTGCGCACAGCAAAATAAGCCTCTGCGCAAGAACATATGATCGAAAAGTCACCATAGGCGTGTGTACGGGTTTCTCATACACTATCACAAATATTCTGATTTTTAACAGAAACTAAAAAACAAAAATATTAAGCAATACAAACCTTACAGGACTTTACTTATATATAAATTAGTGCAATATATAGTTTAAAAAGTTTGAAATAAGTAAAAAAAAACTGTAGTATAAATAAAGTTTTAAGGAAAACCTTTTATAACAAATCGTGACGTAACTTTGTTAATTATAATATTTATTAGTAAGTTAGTGAATAAAAACAAACCTGTATAAGTAATCATAAAACTAAACGTAATTTCTTTTTTTAGATTTAGGGGCAGTGCGCCTATGTGAAAATTTTCGCGCATGTCTGTTTGTCACCTTTGGTTTTCAAATCTCAGAGAACAAAAGACTGAGATATCTGTCTACTCTCTAATCTGTGGCCTAACACGTTTGAAAATGAACGCATTCCGCGTACTTTTTAAGAAGAAAAAAGTTATTGCGTTTTAAAAGTTTCGTTTTAAAATGAAATTTAATTTTTCAAAAAAGCGAAAATTTTTGTTTTAGAGCAAAAGCGCCGGGAAATGACACCGGCTATAGTTACTAGGGGTACGTAGGAACATTTCCTTTCAATATAAATCAATTTTATTTTTTCATTTTTTAAAAAAAACGGGTTAACATTATGTTTTTTCTTAATTTTGGCCGATTTTGGAGGTTTTGAGTTAAGACGGGATTTTAATGCGTAGTGGTTGAAAATGTTCAGAAATGAAAGGATTTGACGAAATTCGCAAAGACGGCGGAGTTGCAGTATTTTAAAAATTTTAGCAAAATTTACATTTTGAAGTCTTCAAACGCGTTTTTCCCCTAGACGTAACATTTGGCACTGTTAATTTTTTTAACTGATCTTAAGCTCCGATAAACGGACTTTTAGAATATCAAAAGTTTTTAAAGATCCGTTCAGAAATAACCGAGCTACGATTTTTCAAAGTGGAAATTTAGAAAAAATTAATCAGAAGTCGGACTCTTCGAACTTCTTTTTCTAGAAAATTTCAAATGACACGCCCATAATTTTTTAGGTTTATCCAAAGTCAAAAAAATTTGAAAAGACGAATTTGTATAGTTTTTAAGATCCTTCTACAAATAACAGGGTTACAATTTTTTTATCGTAATATTTTGTGCTACAAACTTCAACCTTTAATTACTCGAAAAATTCTCTAAAATTTAGGGAGTTGAAGGAGGAGCAGAGAAGAATGGCTCCGGCTATTTTGGTTTGGGGTCCATAAGAACGTCTCGTAAATATTTAGAGTAAATCCATTACCAAAAATTTTTTTCTTCTTTAGCAAAGCGTAGTTCTAAGAGAGGCGAGGTTGCATATAGTTTGGTAACCGCTGTCCTATTGCCTAATGGACTTAAGATTGATCACAATAAACAAAATATTGATAATAATAAACGAACAAATTGTGTAATGCATTTGTATTGAGTGGGCCGGTTCAAAGCCACTTTGATCACACTATGCGGTTAATCACATTAACCGTGATCACATTAAGCGGTGTCTACTGTATTATGAAATCATTGTTTTAACTAAATCGGATATTATGAAAAGGGTATTTATAGCAAATTTTTCTTTGCAGAAGAAGCAGCAAACGTTTCTTTTTCCTTGTTTTACAAAAAAAAATGACCTTGCAGTTAACTTCTATTTAATTGTGTAAGTTCTCAAGCCGGCGAAGTGTTGCAGCCCGATAGCTCTACCCTTGCGTGCGCCACTGAATTTACAATTGTCCCATTTAAATTTGAAAAAAGCCGTATTCTTATCAATCAAAACCAAGTTCCATTTCACTTATTTCCACAAACAAAACGGCCTAAAAAATAATTGGAATGCAAATGTAAAAGTAATTAAGGATTAAGAAAATGAATAATTTGGTAGAAAATTTTCTCTGCGGGAGTGGAAACTCAGACAGATAAAGTAGGTATGAGCAGCATGTTATCTATTGATTGGCAAGCCTATAATTGGCGCGACCCGAGTTTATCGTAGGAGAAGGAAGGAAAATGTCAGGACCTCAGCTTGTGCTGCATGTTTTTCCTGCTGTCTGATGCGGTGCCTTCGGGAGTTTTATCAATAATCGCGAGGAATTCGTCTTAATTTTTATTCTAGACATTCGAGCAACAATTTTCGGGACGCTTAACTTCCCAATTCAATTCGCCGAATCGAAACCAATAATAAGAAGCGCCGTTATTAGAAATTCCTTATGTATAATTTAATTTACTGTTTGATTATGTTTAGACAGGGAGTAAATGCAATTAGACAATTCTCGATTTTATATGAAAGTGCTAATAAGGTCGTTGCGTAACTAGTATAAATTTGGAAGTTCGCATCATGTCATTATTCAAACCGTTGCCTTGTGATCCTTGCAAAATTCATTACTGCATTATTATCTAACGTAAGTGCTTCAGTAGAAATCAGATAGTATTATCAGAATTATGGTATAATATACGAAAGGGTCAGCTTGGTTTACAACCCCTCAGGGTAACAATGTGTTGAAATTGATCGTTGAGATAGAACATTACAATACAAAATAGATTTTTAAAAATGTGTAGTAGTAACTCATAGAGATATACAGGGTGTTTTACGACAAGCTTATACTGTCTATATATTGGAAACTACTTACAGGATTTTTATAAAAATTGGTATAGATGGATAACAAGTTATGGCAAATTTATGGAAAATATTTTGACAGACATGCCACTTCCGGTTATACCGGAAGTAAACAGCAACTACGTTATTTTAAATAGAACATCCTATATATTATTAACTTTTTGGATTCTACGTTAAATTTTAATGTTACTTTATGTAAAATATCCTCTACCTAAAATGTATACTTTTCGAGATATTAATTTTTTTAATGAATAATTGTTAGTTGCAGACCTTTATATTAAAAATTCTATGTGAACATCCCCTATACCAAATATAATAAGTCTTGTCGGGTTAATGAGTAAAAAGATCAAGCTAATTGGTGACATGTGTAAAATTGTTTTATTGTATACAGGGTTCGTAAAAAAAGTATAAAAAGTTCAACTTCAAAAAAATCAAATATCTTAATTTTTTTAAATCAAACTACCATTTTTTTCCTCTTTTACTCAAATCTACGGCCAAAAATAAGGGGAGTTTA
The DNA here is from genome assembly GCA_036325965.1 of Sinopyrophorus schimmeli. Lineage (NCBI taxonomy): Eukaryota > Metazoa > Arthropoda > Insecta > Coleoptera > Elateridae > Sinopyrophorus > Sinopyrophorus schimmeli. Next base: position 1,261,369 of record JARFIZ010000110.1, read on the forward strand.
TGTTTACTTTCTATACCTAAACCTAAGCGTTTTTTAGATATTAACAAAAGTTTATAAATTTTAATCATTTCTGCCTTATTGTTGCTTATTAAAAGTAGGCCGTAGGGGGAAAGTGGCATGAAACAGCCAGTTTTAAAAACAGGGATAAATAATATAGAAGGACATAAATAAATCAATTTTTTTTTTAAATCTGTAATTGTTCATGCATTTATGTACGTAATGTCATAAAACATTTTTCAAAATTAACGATATTTTTCGACTTCTAATCATTTATAAAAAATAAAATTTGGCTTTTACATAACCTATAGGTATTGAAACAGCCAACCCAATTTTGAAAAGTCATGTTCTTATTACAAGATTAAAACTGCACATTAACGAAGATATTATTTAATAATAATCTTAAGCTATAATTTTAGATCTTATATAATTATAAAACGTTTTAAATAACGCAAACTCTCGATAAAATATTTACTTACATAAATCTAAGAAACTGTCAAAAAATTTGACGTTTGAGATCAATCATTGCAAAAACTTAAAAACGTTTTTAGCAAAATAATGCAATTTCCTTTTATGCCACAGGATTTATATGCCCAACCATTACAATTTTGCATCGGTACCACTCTTGATTGCTGTTACTACAATTATTATTGCATTTTATGCAATTAAAAGGTGGCTGTTTCATTACACTGCAGTCCGGCTATTTCAAAACATATTCTCTCAAGAAACAAAATCTCGAAAATTACTATGAAATCAAAGATTAGTCTACAAAATATATACGTTATTAGAAGGCCTAATATATCTATAAAATTATAGTGTAATCATATTATTATTAGTTTTGTACGTATAGGCGTTAGAAAACAAATAAACTGAACTCAAAACCTTACTTTTTGACAACAAAATCTTCAATACGTCGTATCGGCGCCGTTTATTGACGGTGAACGGTCAAATTTTTGTGGGGGATATCTGGCTAGTGTTGCTATCTTAAAATAATAATACATAAACGATTCGTATGAAAACTACCGCGTAATTGATAATGGCTGTTTCAAAACTTGGCTGTTTCATGCCACTTTCCCCCTATATGTAATTGTCTTAATAAAATATTAATTGTTATTATTTGTGGTAATTGGCTCTTTTGCTAAGTGATAGATATGGCTCGTTTGGAATCAAACAATGAAGATTATGTAAATTTATTTTTAATACATGGTGAATGTGACAGAGTTATTACTAGTTCAGTGCTCTCTACTCAGCGGGTTCTTGATGAAAATCTAGGTAATCTCTAACGTGCGGTAGAGATGCATTTGGAAATAAATAAACATTGTAATAAATAATAATTGTAATAATAATAAATACGAGTGTAAATAAATCAGTTTAGTACAATGCACTAAACTGATTTATTTGCAGTTTTAATGAAACTGTAAGTAAATTAGTAAGTAAGTTAAATAATTATTAAGTAAATTCTCTACTATTTTGGTAATTGTTCTGAATAATTTGTTAATTCTTTGTTAAATAAATTGTAATTGTTATTAAAATAAGACACCGTCTGTTAATATTTGCAACTCCAGTTTGAACCTCAGTGAGCTCGTTACAGTATTAAAAAGACAAACAGTGTGACAAAATTGGCTTTCATCTAAAAGTCCCGATAATACATAAATGTCAAATTTGACAGTAATGCTTATAATTGAACTTGAAGTTTGTTTGACAATATTGCCAAATACGTTTTTCGTAGAAGTAGTTCTAATGTAAAAAAAATTTGTGGTTAAGAAAGAACATGTGGCCAAAACAATATTTTTTTTTTCATTATTTTTAATTGCAGCTATTTCCATTAACAATTATAGAAACTAATAATGACGAGCAAAATTGGTCTTGGTCTTGCATTTTTGCAAGACCAAAACTAAGACCGAACGAACAAGATCAAGACCAAAACCAAGACCAAGTATTCAAGACCAAGACCAAATACGCAAGACTAAACCAAATATTATTACTTCCGGTGGATTTATGAGTTAAACTATTCGAAGCAACTTTAATATATTCTTTTCTTGGAACAAAACATTTTTTGTAGTAGAAATTTTCAATTTGCTTTACCAGACTTTAACACTAAATATAAAGAAACTTTACCAGTGTTTGACAACAGGAATTTACAAAAATGTCCTCGCACTAAGAGATCTTTGTTCTTATGTCTGGATAACACATGGTTGAAATATAGAAACAAACAAAAAAATTCGCCAAAAAGTTGCATGTATTAGGCTAAATGGTTGAGATCAAGACTGAATACGCAAGACCAAGACCGATACCAAGACTATTACAGTCTTGGTCTTGGTCTTGCTTTGCTTATCACTAAAAGTAACACTTATTTATGGACTGACATTTGAACTTCGAAAAGGTCATATAGACGTATGAAACATGATATAACATTTTAAAATTATTAAAATTTCCAATTCAGAACTACACAATAGCATTTACGCTAATTTATACACACCCCGTATTTGTGGATATTATTTTTACTTATAATACTTTGTTAACAAAAACGTAAATCAAAAAAACCCACACTTTTTACGTAATTACAGAATTAAGCAGACAAAATAAAATAGCTCATTTAATTAAAATGAATTAAATCCTTTTAAAAATGAGCACAAAAGTAAATAAATACTTTAATTTTACGAAAATAAACAACTTCAAAATACATATTTAATGCGTATTAAAAACTTATAAAAAAAAGTAACAATTTAAAAGTTTTAATCTACTTTAGGTGTACTACCTGAAACGAATTCTCTCTCTCTAAAATATTCAAAGCTGCTTCCTGACACTCCAATATAATTCTGGAATTAAGAAAACATTTGACCTAGATTTTGTAAATAGAAACAAGATTATAAATCCATAGGCCGAAAATTTATCGACGATCCACTCAACCCTCAAAGTGTTGGTTTGACAGACTTTATTATTAATCCACCAGAAATGAGGATGAGGTTGTTTTGATGACTGACCGCGAATGGCAAACAAAACAAAGGAGAAAGGTCGATGGTCTCTTATGGGAATTCAAATATTATTTTTATTAAGAATTCCTACATTCATAACTTTGTTATGTTTTAATATTCTCGTATTATTCGAAAGTAAAACTCTTGATTTATTAGTTTTAGAATGCGGGTCCGAGTGCCCTCTCAAAACCCTCAGGGAAACGGTTCCATAAACTTTTTTCTGAAAGCTCAACACGTGAGTTAATCCCTATTAAAAATCATAAAATGATGACTAGTAATTTATTCCTACAATAAAATCTAATAAGCCTGCACGAGAAAGATTAAGCTGGAATTGTTAGATACAGTCGAACTTCTATAAGTCGAACGCCGATAAGCCGAATTTTTGATGGACCGATCTCGAACCAGTTTCCTAGGACTTGCCTATCTCAACGTTAATATTTTAATGTCAATAACTCTAAATTTAAAAAATCGAATTATTTAATTAGTCGAAGCGTTTTACAATTCATTAAATTCAAGTTTCCATTAGTAAATAGGTCGATGACTCGAAGTTAAATTTTACAACTTTTCTAAAAATTTCTCTACCTGAGAGAGGATTAACGACGGGTTGGTTTGGGGTTATTGATGCTTTAAAAGCTCTATTGTTAACTACGAATAAAAGGTTTATACTACAAGAATGTTTTGACGGCGGCACTTCAATTGGATTTAAAAACTAATTTATGTTTAAATGCCTTATGAAGAGTTATAAATTTTTGGGATGATTTAACCGTTTATTTTACAAAAAAAGAAACTATTTTTGCATTTTAGTTTTCAATTTGCTAGTTATTCGTCGACTACGAAGACTAACAAATGTGTTTTACGTTCTTTATAGTTTGTAACAGAGTATAACAGAAAATCTAAAAAAGTTTAATACTTTTTCTAAAATTATTTACGTATTCACATGGAGTGTAAACAAAAATTAAAAGTTTAAGCATAAGGGAGAAAATTAATCTTATAGAAGAAGTGGAACGTGGGCTCAAAAGAAAAAAGGATATAGCTAAAGATTTCGGTATTCCGCAAACACTTTATCTACCATTTTAAAAAACAGATACCTAATTGTAGCTGCTGAAGATACTAATGACAAATGTCAACGTTGATAAAGATTTGGAAGTTGCTGAAATTTCTAGCGTTAAAAGCATTATAAGTAAAGTGCTAGAAGAAAATAAGAAAAACTATGAAAGTGAAAGTGAATATAAAAGTGATACAAATGTTACAGTAAACATCTCTTCAACAACTCAAGTTTACAATGCAATAGATACTATTTCTCTATGCCTATGTGCTATGATATATATACGGAAGTATTTAACTGAACTTTTTTTGGTAACTCGAGTTTTTCGATATGACGAATTATTTTTGCTGTCCCTTTGACTTCGACTTATCGAGGTTCAACTGTATAAATTTAAATCTTACAATTAACACTAGAACCGCGGCAGTTTTGAACTTACTACAACCGCGGTTCCGGTTAATTAGACCTTTAAGAAAAATTGGCCCTTTAACAATGAAATATTTATTGCAACACATTTAATGCCTTTGGACAGTTTTTAAAAACAATAAATGCCATAACTTTCAGCGAATATAAAATAAAAATTGATTTAAATTTTAATTGTTTGATATGAAAAAAAATAGATTTATGTAAAAATCTAATAAAAACGAAGATGTGTGCATTCGAGCGATAAGTGGCACATTTCCGAGCGAGGGAAGCAAATGAAGCGCGACGCGGAGCGGCGCGCTTCATTTTCCCGAGATCGGAATGTGCCACTTTGAGCTTGAACGCGCACATTCGATTTTAAGCACCATTCACAAATTTTAGACTACTAAATTATTCAAAAAACTAAATGAATAATTTTAATCGTTTTCTCTCACTCGCACCTACTAATTTCTCGTATCTTTTTGCTCACTTCCACTCATTACTATGGTAAATACGTTTCTTGAACATAAAATTTATATTTACTTTTAATTTTTTGATTTGAAAGTGAAAAGATTAATTAAGACAAATCAATAAATACGAGGATGTGCACGTTCGAGCGAAAAGTGGCACATTTCCGAGTGAGGGAAGCAAATGAAGCGCGACGCGGAGCGGCGCGCTTCATTTTCCCGAGATCGGAATGTGCCACTTTGAGCTCGAATGTGCACACTCAACTTTAAGCACGATTCACAATTGTTAATTTATTTTCTAAAAAAATTTAATATTCCAAATTAATAAGAAGCGAAAGTTACTCTTTCTGTCTGTCTGTTTGTCTGTCACCTTTTCACGCCTAAACTACTAAAGCAATTTTGATAAATTTTTATATTGAGATATCTTGGATCTTGAACAAGGACATGGGCTACTCGTTTCGACCAAATATAGTGGGTGATTTCTGTTATATTCAAAATGTTAAAAACAACCATCTTCAGGAAGCTGCCTTTACATAATATTATTTGGCCATTTGATCAAAAAGGTCTACTTTTATTTAGTTTTGTTATAATAAGGCACTGTTTTCGGTTTTTTTTTCTATGTAATAAAGCATTTCTCTGTTGCTATAAATAATAATTATCAATAGAACCGTTCAAATAAATAACTGGAAAAAAAATATGTGTCTCCTATTAAAGGGAAAAAATACAATTTAAAAAAAACAATTATAGGACAGTAATTATCAACTAAAATTGAAAAAAGTTCTAGTGGTAAAATAAGTGTGTCAAGATTTAGAGAATCGTCCTTAAGGATTCAGCGTGCTCAGGAAATGTACGCAGAGAGAATAATCTGGAATCATATATCTTTGTCTAATTTTAATAGATAGTTGCATAAATAGCCCACAATTGTCATTCTTGTGTAACAGATATGAATTTAGAAGAGGTGCCTTTGAATTATTCATGGATATGAGCACGCGATTCCGAGGAATACGCAATAGCTAGCGATTAAAATTATCTGTGCGCATGCCGAAAGTCGGAGACACACGGTCCATTAGTCCTGAAAATAAGGGTTTTCAATTTTCAGAAGCTAAGCGGAGACGCTGTAAGAATATGATGAGCTTCCGGTGACACGGGGGATCATATTTCTTAATCTAATGCATAAATTTTCTCTTGATCGATATGCACCACGTTAAAGGATAAACGTTGAAGCGCCCATTTTTTAATTTTATAAATTATAATTTAAATGGCGCGAACGGTTGGAACACATTAAAACGAACCTCAAGAGGATAACAAGAAATAAGTGTTATTAATTCGCTTTTATTTTAATTTTTTTTTTATCTCGTTGGTATCAGCGTATCTTATATTTTTTCACTTTAAAAAAGGTATATGTATTTTCTAAAATGACAGGGGGGCTGGGGTACTGGCGTCACTCTAAATTGTTAACAATAGCCGTGGAAAATGTCATTAAACAAATAAAATGGAACAAGAAAAATGTAAATATAGGCGGAAAATTTTTAATCACTTGCGTTTAGTTGACGGTATCGTTCTGATAAGGCGAGACAAAAACGAATAGTCCGGTCAAAATAGACATTTCAAATAACAAAGATTCCGACAGAGCTCAATTTTCGTTGAGACCTTGGGTACACCATTAGAAATAAAGTGTCAAAAGTCCCCATTTTTGGATTTTTTTCGAAAAGGGTAAGTTTTATCAAAAAAGTAGCTCAAACAAAAATTATAGATCTTAAAATTATCTACAAAAATGGTTCTTATACTTTTTTTTTAAGAATCACCATTCGTGAGATATCGCAATTCTACACTAAAGGAAAAAATTAAAGGGTCAAAAAAATTTCCTAAATCTTTTGGTGATTTTTGATTTTTGCCGGACTATAACTAGAAAGTTTTCTAATAGAACTATACTTAGTGGGGTTACCAGTTGAAAATGTCGACGTTTTAGTTCAAGAAACCGCGTTAATTTTAAGAAAAATATTAAAAATATTTTATTCAAAGTATGTTTCATAGCTACCTATACATTTTCCCCATCTTTCAGAAAATTTAAAGAAGTCCCGTTAAAAAAAAACCTTTCTTTTTTTGAGCCAAACCATTAATCCACGCAATTTTTCACTTTTTTGCAATTGGCAAAATGTTCCTTAGCTAGTCCATCGGAACACGTAATATTCGAAAGGACCAAGGTCTGGTGAATATGGCGATTAAGATAGAAGACGTTAGTTAAACGTCAGTCACTTATTTTAAGAAATAATAACAAGATTTATTTAGTAATGAATTAAGACTTAATAACCAAACTAGCTTAAATATTAATTACTTCCTTAACTCATTTATTCACACGCTATTTATTTATTTCCAACGTTGATTGCATTAACTTCAAAGATTTTAACATAACCGTGCGCACTCCAATTAAGAAGCTCTTTCGGAGACCCTCGGCTATCGAGCCTCCTTCCGAGAACATCGAGTCGCCCACCGAGACTAATTGTTCGACGCCTTTGATTCCCCTGATATGAGTGCCGAAGAGGAACCTTCTTGAACGTTCTGGTATTTCCAGACTATTCCATTTGCGACGCCACCTCCTAGTCCGCACTTTCACGCTTGCAGTAAAAATCACTGGAATAATCTAGTGCGTGCCCGTTACAGTATATTATCCTTTGTGTATACATAGGGGGAAAGTGGCATGAAACAGCCAAGTTTTGAAACAGCCATTATCAATTACGCGGTAGTTTTCATACGAATCGTTTATGTATTATTATTTTAAGATAGCAACACTAGCCAGATATCCCCCACAAAAATTTGACCGTTCACCGTCAATAAACGGCGCCGATACGACGTATTGAAGATTTTGTCGTCAAAAAGTAAGGTTTTGAGTTCAGTTTATTTGTTTTCTAACGCCTATACGTACAAAACTAATAATAATATGATTACACTATAATTTTATAGATATATTAGGCTTTCTAATAACGTATATATTTTGTAGACTAATCTTTGATTTCATAGTAATTTTCGAGATTTGGTTTCTTGAGAGAATATGTTTTGAAATAGCCGGACTGCAGTGTAATGAAACAGCCACCTTTAATTCCATAAAATGCAATAATAATTGTAGTAACAGCAATCAAGAGTGGTACCGATGCAAAATTGTAATGGTTGGGCATATAAATCCTGTGGCATAAAAGGAAATTGCATTATTTTTGCTAAAAACGTTTTTAAGTTTTTGCAATGATTGATCTCAAACGTCAAATTTTTTGACAGTTTCTTAGATTTATGTAAGTAAATATTTTATCGAGAGTTTGCGTTATTTAAAACGTTTTATAATTATATAAGATCTAAAATTATAGCTTAAGATTATTATTAAATAATATCTTCGTTAATGTGCAGTTTTAATCTTGTAATAAGAACATGGCTTTTTCAAAAATTGGGTTGGCTGTTTCAATACCTATAGGTTATGTAAAAGCCAAATTTTATTTTTTTTATAAATGATTAGAAGTCGAAAAATATCGTTAATTTTGAAAAATGTTTTATGACATTACGTACATAAATGCATGAACAATTACAGATTTAAAAAAAAAATTGATTTATTTATGTCCTTCTATATTATTTATCCCTGTTTTTAAAACTGGCTGTTTCATGCCACTTTCCCCCTATAGGTATGCTCTTTTATTCGTGTTACTGCTGTATGCAAATATTAAACATATAGGAGGTATATTATTTGAAAATGTCATTTAATCATAATCAATTGCAACATAAAAGATAAAAATACGCAGCGTTGCCAAGCTATGATACGGGTAAATGAAGTAGGCCACACATTGGAAGCAGGTGTGCTAAAACCTATACCTGCTTGTGTGGCTATCATCCTGCCTCCACCTGCTTCAATTTTCAAGTTAGCCACACTTACGGTTTTCGAGATATTTCAAAAAGAAATTCTGTGGCCAACTTCTGACTTGGCCACACTTTGGAAGCAGGGTTCATAAAACCTATACCTGCTTGTGTGGCTATGTTTCCACATTATCCTGCTTCAAACCGCAAGTCAGCCACACTTACCGTTTCGGAAATATTCGACAATAACTTTTGTGGCCAACTTCTGACTTGGCCACACATTGGAAGCAGGTTTCATAAAACTTATACCTGCTTGTGTGGCTATGCTTCCACATCACCCTGCTTTGCATTTTAATACAGCAACACTTATTATTCTTTAAATAATTTAAAAATGTAATTTTAATTTTTTAATATTTTAAAAACATAAGTACGATCGTCATTTTTCCAAAATTAGTATATGTAATACAAATTAATTAATTTACAATTTACATTTAGTACAAAATATAATTAATTCGTATGTTTTTTATTTTTGACTATTAATGTACATTTAGTACTTATGATTAAACTGAATTATAATGGACTCTATATGGTTTCTGTGAAAATTTTTCTTCTATTGTACTCGTTAATATATAATTAATTTCTTTTACTTTGATAGTTAACTCAAGTTTTGTATACATAGCTATATTCATATATTTTTTTAATATATCTTTTAAAAAAAGTAAATTCATACAGGAGTAATTAATACACCTAACGTGTTGTCAGCGCATAAAACCTAATAAAATAATTATCTCAAACAATATAAACCAGAATAAGCTAAAGCAAGGTCAATGTCTGTTTCGATGTCTTGTTTAAATTCGTATCGGTATCTTTAATGCCGATAAAAATTTCGCGTTGCTCAGGATTTGTTATTAAAGTTTTATATTACATGTTAAATAAAGAAAAGTATTAACAGTTTTATATTGTGGCGTTGTTGCCAAATGTATTATAAACTAATTAATATTTGTTTGGTGTACAATTTTACGTTAACTTATCATTTTAGAATTTTGTTACCTTCGGTCTATTGATATTTGATACGAATAACATTATTTTTAATTTAATGTAGAATATCAGCTGCTAAATTTTAATACTCATTATTAGCCCGACTAACTATTTATCTATCATTACTATTTTTGCTAATTTTGTAGTGTTAAGTTTATTAAAACCATTGGCTTACAACGTAGATTTCAAATTATTCTGTTAATAACGAGAATTAAAAATTATACCTCGTTAGAATAGTTTTTTAGACAATTTATTTTTATACTTTTACTTTCACTCAAATTTGCATAATATTATCAGTATTTATCTATTATTTTAACAAAATTTAAATGATTGATGTTATAATTTTAAAATAATTATACATATGTATATGTATGTATACATATATATATTTTGTTGTTGCCTATAATAAATATAAAATGTTAACTGATTTTGTACATTTTTGCTCAATGAAAATGCTAGTCGATGGAAAGATTAAAACTACATTTAGATAGGTATGTATTTAATTTTTAAACAAAGATGAACCGTTACCAACAAATCTGTGAATGCCGACAATAAGTTTATTATAACACTATCAAGTGTCATATAAAATTAAGTTGGCGCTTTAAAAAGCTTACCTTTTATCATCGTTTCGCCCGCATCTTTTAAGCATATGTATTATATTTAATAAAACAATAAAGCAATTTGTAAATTTAATTAATTCAATTATAGATACTAATTTTGGAAAAATGACGCACGTACTTATGTTTTTTAAAATATTTAAAAAAATTAAAATTACGTTTTTAATATTATTTAAAGAATAATAAGTGTTGCTGTATTAAAATGCAAAGCAGGATGATGTGGAAGCATAGCCACACAAGCAGGTATAAGTTTTATGAAACCTGCTTCCAATGTGTGGCCAAGTCAGAAGTTGGCCACAAAAGTTATTGTCGAATATTTCCGAAACGGTAAGTGTGGCTGACTTGCGGTTTGAAGCAGGATAATGTGGAAACATAGCCACACAAGCAGGTATAGGTTTTATGAACCCTGCTTCCAAAGTGTGGCCAAGTCAGAAGTTGGCCACAGAATTTCTTTTTCAAATATCTCGAAAACCGTAAGTGTGGCTGACTTGAAAATTGAAGCAGGTGGAGGCAGGATGATAGCCACACAAGCAGGTATGGGTTTTAACACACCTGCTTCCAATGTGTGGCCTACTTCATTTACCCCTATGATACCTATCCTCCCACTACACGAGTATTGTTATTAAAATTTTTAACATTGAACACATTTAATCATAATGTTTACGTCCAATATCTTTTAATATTGTTTAACGTTAACAAGAATTGGACACTATCAATAAAACAACAATTGTTAAATTTGAAACGTTTTGTTTCTGTATTGAAACTTTATCAAGCAACTTAACAACACAAAAGAGATTTTAACCATTAAAACTCCAAAATTGTACATGCGTCAACATGTTTTTATCTAATCAATATAAAAAATTTATTATTTATTTCAAATATTTTTTAATTTTTCAATTTACAACTTATTAGTTTTTAAAGAATTGGTATAGAAAATGTATCTATTACATGTTAATTATGTACACTTCAATTAATATGTCGTTTCAAAATGGGTCAAAAAATTTGAATTAATTTTATGAAATTATGGCCTTTAGTTCAATATCATATATCACTTTTATTAAATTCGTAAAAAAATTAATTTACGAGTGAACTACCTTTTATTATTAACCTTGACATAGACCTTATGACAAAAGTTTAAAATTTGGTTGATGTAATTTAATTCCTATGCAAATAGACTTAATTAATATATATTTTTTAAGGTGCTTTAAATAAAATTATCTGTAATAAACTATTTTGAAAAAATGAACACTTATTTATGGACAAGAAAAAATTAAAAGTCGGACACTTACTTATGGACGGAATAGATTGTATAAATAAAACTGTTATTTTCACATTAATTCAATTGTGTTTTTTTTTCTTTGATGACAAAGTGGTAGGCGTCGTATTTGTAGATTTAACTTCTGACAGCGTAAGTCTAAATGTTGGATAAGATTAAGTTTCGGTAGTTACACGAACTTTTAGTTTTAAACAAGTTCGTTGTTTTTCGTTAGCGAGGATTATAAATAAAAGAAGCTAAAAGGAAGTTTCTAGAACAATCTACATTTAAGCAAATTTATACCTAAACGATTTAATTTAAAGACTAATAAATATCGAGCAATTAAGAGAAAAATGTGTTGTTAATGTTGTTGGTCTTTTTTGAATAAAAAGAAACGTAACTTGGGTAATTTTTCAATGTTATTCTGTGCAGATAAATATGTCTTTACGTTTGAAAATCTCTTTTATAAACATCAACTGCTTCTTCTCTTTGTGTTTGAAAGTGAACAGTCCAGTTGAAAATATTGTATTTTTTTACATTAATCGAAATAAAATTATTTTATGTTTTATAATACCATCCATCGAGTGCGTATATAATATAAGACTTAACTTAAGAGAAAAAATTAAAATCTAGGCCTGCTTGGCGTTTATTTTAAATTAAGTCATGGAAATAAATTTGTTGACACATTAGTTTATTGAATTATGTTTAGCCAAATCAAATAAGTAATGAAATATAATAAAACATTTATACATAATGTATTATAAATTAATACACAGTAAAAATTGATTAAAAAAAAGATAACTATATTCACGAATAAATTAATTAAAAACATAGTTGGCAATTAACACAAAAAAAAAATACAAAACTTTTGTCACACATGGACCAAAATATTTTGTAACATTTAAGCAACAGATGGCACGATGCTCTAAGGCAAAGTTAAAAAGTTTTTTTGTCGTACAAAGTTTCATTGCTATTAAAATCATATACGTAACAATAATTAATTTTCAACGGAAACCGTTCCGCTTCATAAAACAGAACGTTAATTAAAATTATTAATTCTTTAAAGCTTCTGATTCAACTTTTGATATAAATTTAAATTATTTTAAAGTTTGCAGAAGACGTAAGTACTTTTAAAAGTTGGAAAACGATATGTAGATGCGGTGTAAAATATTCAAACTTTGAAACAATTTACAAATTAAATTTTAAGTCTGACGTATTCTTTCGTTAATTAATGGATGGCTGTTGTTATGCAAAAGCTCGTTGACGAATGAGAAATGAACTAAACAATCTTCTCGCTTTCAACAATTCCCTATATTTAAAACCGCTCGATTAAAAAGAAAACGAGTTACTTAAGGTTTTAAAATCAGTATTTTGAACAGTGGCGGTCTTAAGATTTTAAAAAGGAGGAATGCTACTCTTATTTTTTATGTTTTCCAAAAATTTTTCTTTTTTATTTTATTAACAAATTGTTCTTGCAGTTCTTCCAGTAAATGGCCAGAGAGTATCGTCTCAAGAGTGAGGTCATTTAGTACGAGATTCATTGCAAATTTTTCTTATTTTTTAGATAAAATGTTTCGCACTAAACGGCTATTAATTTTTTTTATTTATTTAAAAATAAATGTAGGTTAAAAACTGTTTAGTTTTGATAAATAAGAGGTAGATCATTCAAAACAGATTTTCTTCTTAAATCCAACTGCTTTTGTATTTTAGCGATTTCCTCTATTTTATTATGACGAAACACCAATAATAGCAGTATTTTAGTCTAAAATAAACGTACGGCACATTACAATAATATTGTACTAGATAAATTTTTTAAAAATATATCAAAAGATTTCCGCACCAGCTTGCCATAAAGATAACCTAAAAGATTGCTTTTGTTATAATCTCTGCTTCCTTCAATGATTCTAAGAGGGTTATAGTTTAAAATCTTATTTATTACTAAACATAAAATTTGGAACACATTTTCAATTACGCTAAACGACCTCCTGTTAAATATATAGCACTATATTTACATAAAGGTCTTGTGTAACCGTTTATCTACGAAAATGTAGTTTTTTTTTATTAAATTATATCAGGAACAGAATATAGAATAAAAGAAGTACATAATTCATCTTCATATAATTGAGAAAATTTGTAAGGAGCATTTTACAAGCTCACATCCTGCTATTTCATAAATCAAATGAAATTGTTTTTGAAAAGCACTTTTATTAAAATGAAATTTTTTTTATTCTCAATTTATACTTATTTTTTTTAAAACATACACTCAATTAATAAAAGATTATTAATTTTGCTTTGTTTACGTGAAAGGACTAATGATAAAAATAGTTTTCTTCTGCAAAAGAAGACAAAAGTAAAACGTAAAAAATTGCGAGGAAAAATATAGAATTACAAAATTCTATTAAAACTCGTCTGAGCCACCTTTCAGTATTCAATAAGGAAATAGAACGTCTAAGGTTTCCCTTTCGTCGTAAGAAAAAGGCTAAAGTAGCATTTCTCTGGAAATCTTTTTCAACAACTCCCGAGTTTAGTCGAGTAAAACAGATTTTAAACTAAACTTATCTCTTCAATAGAAAATTAATTATTTAAAAAGTACTTACAGTAATTAAGATATATTTTGTTTCCGAGAATGGCGAATTATAAATTTCGAAGTTAGGTGAGAATCTCAAATTCGTTTGCAAAGCTCGGAAACTTTTAAGAATTTAATTAGTGTGTCAAAAATCTGGTTGAATGCATAAATTTTCTCATAATTTTTAAAAAATAAATTATAAACAGAAAAAGATTATTAAGTCACGTTTACTTTGAAGTATAATTATAGCATGTGTAAAATTTACAATAGATATAAAAAAAATAAAGTGTGTACAAGTTAAAAATCAAAACAAAGAACTTTGCCAAAAAACGTATAGTACAAAAGTTTACAAATACAATTTATTGCTTCTGTCCTTATAATAAAGATATTTAAAAAGTTCTTTTTTAACTGTAGGTATGCATCAAACATCACTGTGCGAAGTCACTAGACTAATAGTTATGTACAACAAAAACAATCGTCAATAACAATAGTAATGAAAGTGTAAATGATTAACGTAGAAAAACTATTGATAATCATAAATTTCTTCTGTAAATCCACAATAACATTTGTACATCGAAGTTGGCTTTTCGAAATATTCCAATAAGTCTCCCTTGTTTTCATAGAGTAAAGGTGCACGTGTAATCCAAAGGTCATTAAATTTTTGTAAGTTGGATCCTAAGTTCAACAAATTTCTTCCTTCCCATTCGATGTTGTTCTTGTAGATGTGCCCCTTCATTTTAGCCAACTTCTATAATATCAAATTTAAATTATTTTTTTTAAATATGGCCTGTATCGTCCTCTATGTCACGTAATGTCGTATCTTATTTTTCTATAATTTCATAAGAGCAACAAAATAACATTAAAACTTATTATTTTTAACTTATTTTTCCTTTTATAAAAAACATATTATTTTTAAAGTTTTAACGATTTTATTTTGTTCATACAAGAAAAATTAAGTTAAGTTTAATGTGTTTTAGTTAAATTTGGCTTCTTCTGTAATATTATAACAAAATCAGATGATACACTACATGAGATAGAAAACGAAATATTTAAAGCGGTCACCAAACTCTTATGATAAGAAAATTGTAAATTGCGCTTTTATGTGCACATGTAAAACAATCAAGACAAAATAAATGCTATTTATGATTTATTTAACAATATTTATATAAATCATAACGGCCGAATTTAATAAAGATAAACTTTTCATTAATTTTTATTTTAAATTGTAGTAGTTTACAATTTTTATGCACATAGGATAAATAGCATGTGGCGCACAGATCACAGTTTGAGGATCCCTGGTTTAAAGTATAATAAAATAAGTATACTCATGGTATAGTATTGAAAAGGATCTTGTAAGAAAATTACGATATTTAAAATGAAATTAGTTGATGGGCATGTTTTACAGAATTTATGGTTCACAAAAATATATTTTTTAGAAAATACTGTTTATTCTGCTTTAATAGCAACATTAGAAATCCTTGTATTTAATAATTTAAAATAGCACTGTCCCACTAATGACAAGGATATGAATTTCGTGATTTGCGAACAGAATTAAAGATTCACTAATATGTTTAATTATACGTTTGCATTTATTCCAGGTAATATTTTTTTAAAAAAACAACAACTAAGAATGCTTAATAAAATAGTTTTTTATGAGTATTAAGTTTTTATTATAGGGAACCGGTTGGAATATATAATATTAATAGTATTCCGTATTTTCAAAATTAGGTAGTACATAAATATATTTGAAAAATTATTATTAATCAAAAATTTAATAACAAGAAAAATATATCTAAAATTAAAAATTAGAAATAATTTCGCATAATATACTAATTTTCTGTTAGAGTTATTTTCAACAATTAATTTAATTTTTCTTAAATTCTCATAATGGTAATATAATTTTTATTTGTTTTGTATAATTAATTTCCTGCAATCAAGGGAGTTAATTGATATTTGTTAAACAGTTTACAAATTTAAATTTAGGGTTTTGTTATAATACATATTATCACCGAAAATGCATTATCTACACAATTGTGGAATTCCGACTTAGTGTTCAGTTAAAATGTTTTTATGAAAACTACAAACAATTTTAAATAAATTCGATTAGAATAAAATAAATATTGTTTTTCTTTTGCATTACCTAATTTTAAATTTGCGGGACGTATTTATATGTTCATCAAAATATATTTAAAAAAGCAATTAATTTTGTATATTGTTATATTTATATTTCTTATTTTTTTGTATTATAAGGACCTTTTCATTTTTCGTACAATCAATTAAAATAGACCAAACTATGTTTCTTTTTCTGATTTTATTTTAGCTTTAAATTATCAAAAACAAAATTATTTAATAAATATTTAAATATAGCCCCCAGAGAACAAATTACCCGGAACAAATCATCTAAACACTAACTGTATGTATCCTATAAAAAATATTAGAAAATTTAGTTAAAACTTATATTAATTATTATTTTTTATTTATGTGTTTCACATGTAAATAATTCTTACAAATAAGTTGCACCAGAAAAGTGCATGTTCAGGCGAACAATCGAAACGATGCACCTATTTTACTATAATAAGCGGTAACAAAAGTTTTTGTAAGTATCTATGTAGGTATATTAATAAATTGTGATTTTCTAACAAATATATAATAAGATTTTCTTTTGAAATATGAACAAAGTAAAGAATAAACTGTAATTTTTAGAAAATCTACAACGCTAATTTTCATTATTCAGTTTGCAAAAAAAACAATAAATAAATACATTGTCTCATTATGAACTTTCTAAATACTTACCATTTGAGCATTATTCCAAGAAAATTGATTCAAGTTATAAAATCCTTTTTGGCAATAAGAATATTTTGGTAGTCTCTGAAATATCAAATTTTAATTTTACGTCTTCTTAATACTTCAATAATTTATTTTACATTTATAGCATTTCCCTTTGATGTCTGGCTAACGAAGAAGTGTGAAGTCGGATGTAGATCCCAACCAAGATTAGATCTTAACGAATTTCCAGGATTTTGATAACAGCTTGGCGACAATACCGCTGGCTAGTCATTAATAAAAATTAGTAACAAATAAAATAACTATTATACTCAATTTATCATTACATGAGAAACGCATCCATATGGTTCATTTAATAGGCACAACTCTCTAACTTGTTCGGGTAGTACAAAATTGGTACATCGGTCAAGTAAAAACTGCTGACTGTGATAAAATTGGTAAATTTGCATCATGGACATAAGATCTTGCAAAAGTGCATTCAAGTACTGTTGATACTGTTGATACTGTATATACTCTAAAACAGAAATTATACAACGCAAAATGTTTTATAACGTCGGGGCCGGCACGCTACAAAGCTACCCCGAGTCTATTAACATTGTGAGTCAGGTTTTTTCCGTACTTATCTGCATTTATTTTAATTAACTGCTATAAAAATAATTTATTATTGAAAGCACAATAATAACCACCTTCATCTTAGTGCCGACAAGAACAGAAATATGCCTCATAAAATGAATTGTAATAGATAAACTAAATTTTATTTAAGCGACAGCACTTGATGATTTTCTTAGAAAATAACTGTTGCAAAACTAAATTTGTTGAGTAAATACACTTAAATTAAACTACTTCGATTAACAATTATCTAATTACATACATACCTTTCTTAAAAAATTAAGTAAAGGGCATACTATTTGTTTACTAATATTTAAAGATGTTATATCTTACCTTGTAATTGATACATAACTATTATTATTGTTATTCAGATCTTATTACTACAAAATCCAAATTTAATAAAATTAGTAACTTACTTAACCTAACTTTTTGTTGTTACCAACATATGGACCAAGAAAACAAAGTGACAGTTGCGCAACTGTTACAACGGCAATAAATTTAAACCTGCGCATACTTGGTTGTGGAACTAAATTATATATCTGATTGTAAACGATATTTTATTACACAGTTGGTACGGCAGAAAGCTATGTCACAATATATTTACTGAAAGCAACGATTGTTTAGCGTTGTCGTTTTGACTTTTGCATTACGTGTTAATTTGGAGGGAAATTTAAAATAGCTAAATAATTATAACTAAAACTCGTTGAGCTTGCAGTGTTTAGAAATGACACAAAATATAAATAAATTGTAAAATTCGATATAAAAAAGAATTTGTAATAATTTTTTTAATAATACCATGAATTTAAAAAGTATCGTTTTATAAATCCTGAAATATAGTTTTAATTTTTAATTTTTGAATGTTTTCGTCTTTTTATACCAATTTGTTTACCAACTTTAATATAAAAGTGTTGTTTTTCACATAAAAATGTAGTCAGACAAAATAACAATTTAAAAGTGTTATCTGAAGAAGAAAAACAAGTAGCAACCACCGGAAGGTTTAGCTTACAAAACAGTTCAAAAAGTAAAAGAACCGTTAGCAAAACTCGAACGGAATTGATGATATAAAAATACTTTTTAACCCTGTCAGAAACAGAAGAACAAATCGAAATGTAATTTAATGGTATTAGAAAATTATCGTACACTATTGTCGTTCTCATTTCTGTAAGAAAATGGAGAGTGGAGATCGTATCGCGTTGTTCAGGCAGATGTGAAAAAATTGATGGTGAAGTCATTTCATTTCCGTTTTTCGTCCAGCCCTTTCTACTCCATTTGTTGACTGTCTTTTCAGCCCCTTATACTTCTTATTTCTTTGCTGATTCTGCAAGGTTTTCCACACAATAAAATTTAATTCTTTTCGCTTTGTACTTCAAATAGTTGAGAGAATTACTTAATTTTGTTTATAAATATTTTTTGTCTTTTTTTTCGATTTTAATCACACTTTCTAACAGGATGTGCGGGTTACTCTTGTAAGATTAGCTTGAAACAAAGTTTCGTTATCCTCAGAGATATCCAATTATGATATAAATTCGTTTCTATAAGGTCTTTGTGAAGCTCGTGTTGCAGTTGAGTTTCGCAAACAAAGAACTTGCCAAGACTTTACAAAAGTTTGCTATATTTTTGTGTAAGTTATAATTCACGTTTACAACACAAAACGTGAGCAGATGGACTACTCGGGAAATTAAAAGAGGTTTTTAGGAAACTTGGCTATAGGAAAACTTAACCGACATCCGTTTTGGCGAGAAAATTTATATAAGAAATGTTTGTGGTAATCCATATTTTATTTCAATATTTATATTGTTTCTTTTCCGGTTGGTTTTTATTCTTTTCTTTTCTATGAAACATGGATTTCAGATTAATGTTTCCTTAAAAAACTTGTATGGGCAGAGTGCATCTGTAATATCTTTGATTAAAGTTTGTTCTGTTTTATAGAATATCGTAAACAACGATTTTACAATCCTGAAAAAACTAAAGCTGCTTTACCAGTAGTCCTCGAGTCCAAAACAGAAAGGTACTTTATCAAAGGTATGTTATCAAATTTGAAAACTAGCAGAATAAATGTTGATTCTATTTAAAAACAGATTTTTTAAAAAAATTTAATTTTTAAAAATTTGTGTAAATCAAGAAATAACTTAAGAATGTGTAAAAAGGAAAAAGGGCATTCTTTCTTTTCTTTATAAGTTTTACTGCAGCCAATATTGAACAAAGGTCTCTCTTCCTTCTCTCCATTTGATTCTATCTTGTGCCCTTCTCAACTATGCCAGTCCTGCAACTCTTTTGATGTCATAGTGCCACCGCATCCCTGGTCTTTTTCTTCTCCTTTCTCTTTCTCCATTCCATGGGTTACTAACGTATTATTTTACTATTCCATCAGTGATACTTGCTATATGTAAGGCAAAATTCCATTTTAAATGGACATTGCAATAAAAAATATTTGAAATATTTTAACAATAATTTGGTAGTATTCTTTTACAGAAACATAAGAAAAATGAAAATGTTTTTTGTAGACATATTTTATTTACAAAAAGGTTAATTTATATATGTATGCAAAATTATGAATTTGGTATGAAATCAAAACTTAAATGACAATTTTGAAGTGTATTTGAATTAGTTAAAATAAGAATCAAAATGAATCTAAAAAAATTATTTATATAGAATTAATTAATCGAAAAAGATTGTGGTCCAAGCGGAACACAATCAAAGATAAATAACCAGAATGAACTAATTCTAAAATTATTATGCTCCACCATGACAACACTTGAACACACACATCTTTAGTAACTTGTCAAAAATTATTGGAATTTGTTTGGAAACTGATGTCACATTCAATATATCGCCCTCACCTTGCACCATCAGATTACCATTTATTTCAAATTTTACAAAATTCTTTAAATAGTAAAAAAATTACTAATGATGATGACATTATGACATCATTATGTCAATCACACTTGGTTCAGTTTTTTGCTGATAATGACCAAAAGTGCTACGAATGTAGAGTCACAAGTTACTAAAATAACAGCAAAATACCATTGAACAAAATAGTAAGTACATTTATAGTTGATCAAACTCTATTCTTTGAATGTATATAAAAATTAGTTTTATTTCAAAACTAAAAAACCAAAATTACTTTCTTGCCAACTCGATATAAAAATAAAACTTTTTTGTATTACTATTTACCACAAATTTTTACAAAGCAGCTAATTTGTTTAATTGAAAGTTAAGTCCCTATCAGTTGAACTATTGCACGATTTTCCAAAATACTCTGAATCTTTACATTTAAAGAAAAACATAATAGGGTTTTAAAAATAACATGTCATAAGGAATTAAATTATTAAGTATTATTTTGGAAAAAAAGAAAAAATTTATATATTCCATCCATAAATCACATTTTTAGTTATAACTTTATACATTAATATTAGCATTAGTTGTAAAAAAAATACGCTTTATTTATGTTTGTCCATAAAACTTTAATGAATCCAAAGCGACTTTTGGAAAAGTTTTATAAATTATTCATGCTACACGATGGCCGTTGTTTTTTCTGCAAATATTTTTTATGTCCCAATTGAAACGTTTGGATACTAAGTATTAACGATAAAATAATACAGTTAAAGGGATACGCATTTCGTTTTGTTAAGTGTTATTTCGTGTCCCTTGCTTAATTTTATTTATTACTTTCGTTAACATTTTTGCGAAATTAGAGCTGAAAGCGAATTCTTTCCGGCAGCAATTCTTTAATACATTTTAAAAATCTTTCATTTTTTTGCGAAAGTCTGAAATCAAATTACGATTCATATGTTTATCTACTGCTACAAGGCCACGGAGTGTAGGTACTTATTATAAAATAATTAAGTGCATAATTTCCTATAAGTTAGCGTGTTTATATATGCCAAAAGCCAACTTCCTTCCTCTACCCTCAATGGTTTCACGCAAAACATTGGGGTCGTTTGCTTGAACTACGATTCTGTGGCTTTTCGCTAAGGGACCTTCTAATCTCAGGAGACACTTTGCTGTCTGCAGAGTCGCAATGGGTAAGGTTTGATGGACATCTCAACAGTTAGTAATGTAATCAAGTTTGAAAGTTTAGAAATTTAGATAGAGGTCCAGTGCAACATTCTCTTTGCGAAAATTGAATCTTGTTCCCTTTTTTCTGCACTCGGCTGCAAATTGAATTCGTAAATATGCGCAACCTCAAGCTAAGCTTCCATTTAATTAATTTAATTGTTTCGATAGTTTAGTTAATGCCTATTGCGAATTTGTTATGGAAAGTATGCAGTGCGCGTTCTATTGCGAATATTAACCAGGTGTGAAATTTGCATGCTATTTAAGATATTTAGTGTTTAGCATTTCGTATTATTACATTTAAGATGATGTAGAAGATCCAAGAAAATATCAATTTCAGTTTTGTAATTTTATTTATTTATAGAGATAAGGATTTCTTTTTTAATTATGACTTTGATTTTATTTATTACCAGCTGGTCGGTCTTGACATCGCACGGGTATACACATTTTTGATTTTTTATCTAATAAGCACACTTGGCTCCAAATCACCAAGGTAGCGATTTTGCTTCGCCGGGGAATCAGTTATTAAAATCGCTTTTTTTCTAAGCTTCTGAACGTTAATAAATACTAAAATTATTTTTTTTAACTGTTCCTCAAGCGGAATTTTTATTAATTTATTAATTATCTCGGATGTATTAAAGTTATTATTTTTTTTATATGCGGGAATAGACACTTTGGATATTTAACTTTCATAATACATCTTATTTAATTAAAGAAAGTGGTTAGATAAAATTATATTATTAATTAAAAATATAAACATTGTGTTTCAAAGTGCCCCCTTTGGGGGCCACGTTTGAATAGTTTGTAAAATCACGAAAAATATTTTTTTTTCATTTTAAATATTTTTTTATTATTCAGTGTTTGTTTATAACTACGTCTTTGCAGTGGCGTGCGGTGACATTTTACGTAAGGGAAGCTGTGTATCCGTAAAAATTACAATAAATTTAAAGTTCTATATTTGGAAAATTTTATACTTACAACTTATATTTCTTTATTTAGTGGGGTTATTTTGCATCAAAACGTTATTGGATGTGATAGAGTGCAATTTTTAACTTGAAATTTCCCACCTTGATGATTTGTAGTCACTTAACGATCACCTTATAATTTTGAACATAAAATATATGATTGTGGCTTTAATATAAAAACTAGGAGTATCGTGTCGCTGACTTTCTTTCAGATCTATTAAAGACTAATATTATTATAGCACATTATTTTTACGTAAATTCGCCCATTTAATCAGCGCATGCCGATAAAGCAGTCACACAGCGCTTTTTCTTCTGACTTAATTTACAAATATTAAAATTTCGAACTAAAAACTTATTTTTATCAAAATAAAATATAACCTATATTACTCGGGAATAGTGTAGCTTTTTATTAGTAAATGCATTTTTAGAATCGGTTCAGTAGTTCCAGGGATTACCTCCTACATATAAAAAAAATTACCTTTTTAATATATTGGTATAGCTAAATAAGTAAAAAATCACAATTTAAAGAAAATTTAATTTTTTTATTCGTATTTATCACATAGAATTTAAATTAACGATAATTAAAATACATACAGATCAAAATTAGACAAGAGCATTATATTTAAATTTGTAACCTCAATCTTTACAAGTTTTTAAATTCAATACGTCAAGTTCATATATTTTCATTAATGTTTATTTGAACTAATATTAGTATGTTATTTTATACACATTTTTTTAAATTACTAATTAATTCACGACCTATCCTTAGATTATTCTATCCAACAAGTGATGGCTTAACTCTAGATAATAATTTTCGAATAATAAACGGAGTAGTCCTTCTTAGTACAGAACAAAGGGTTATTCAGGTGAGCACTATAACATGTACCCTCAGGACTCTTGATCCTCATTTAAATTTTATATAAGGTAAGAGACCCAATATCAGATCACTATTTTGTCGTGTTGGACGAAATAAAGCTATAAAAATATTTCTATCTATTAAAATTCTTTTTTCTTTTGAAAGTTTGAAATTCGGAGTATAGGTCCTGCAGCATCCCGCCTACAGTCCACATTGTGCGTCTCTGACTACGGCCTCTTCCGCTCGATGCAACACTTTTTAAATGGACGTCGATTTGAATCATTCGATGAAGTTGAAGAAATTTACCAAGAGTTTTTTGATTGGAAGGAGTCACTTGGTACTTTAACCAAATCCGAAAACTGGCAGATCGATGGCAAAAAGTCGTTGATAATGATGGCCTTTACTTCGAAGAATAGTTGTTATTGTTTATGTTAATTTGTGCATGAAAGTTTAAATTATCGCTAGTGTTGCAGAACTTTTTTTAACAACCTGGTAGTTTTAGACCATTTAGACCGTTTCTAGACTATATAGTCGGTTTTTGCGCCCCCGTTGCCTTAATGTATATGCACCATTAGCCAGAAATGTCTTGTAAAATTGCCAAAAGTGCATGCCTAAAAAACTACAAAAATTGAAAACAAATATAACTACAAGTTTGATTCATTTATCTACTTTTTTCAGCTCCAATACGTTATTATTAATTTTACAGCATCTTTAGTTTGGAAATGTTTTAGAGATTTGTTGTGTCCTTCGACTGACGTGAGAAAGCAGAGCTACTATTGTAGTAAACGTACCGTAAAGAATTCTAATTTATAACAAGAGATATATATAATGTAGTATACACACTCTAAATAATGAAAATTAATACAATGCGGAGGAGTAAATAACATAGGGAAATGCAGCAGCTGGCAGGTGAATTAGAATTCATAACTTAAAATGTGAAATTCTATTTAAATAATTCCACATTCAACCACAAGCTCTTATGATACTTTTTATCGCTTCCAGATTCTTTTAAATTAAATTAATGGAAGGAGCAAGTGCTTTAAGAGATTAAAAGACGTTCACGAATTTTTAAATTGTTGATGGATAATGGTTTTATATGTAAGAGAAATTCATAAACTCTTCAAATCTACAATATACGGTACATTTTAGAGGACACCAAAATAATAAAGGATTTATGTGTTAGGTTGCACGGAATGAAATTTTGAATTTTTTTTGCGATTTTTTTAATGATTTTATATTAACCTTCCGTGTACTAGGTGGGGTATAACTAACGTGAACAATTTTTTTTTGTTGAAACGGGACGTTTGGTAATCGAGCTTAAAACCGAGTGTGCGCATTCGAGCTCAAAGTGGCACATTCCGATCTCGGGAAAATGAAGCGCGCCGCTCCGCGTCGCGCTTCATTTGCCTCCCTCGCTCGGAAATGTGCCACTTTTCGCTCGAATGCGCACATCCTCGTATTTATTATATTAGTATAATTTAGCGTGCGCTCCTTCAAATCAAAAATTTTAATTTAATCTAGTAAATATCGATTTTATACTCGAAAAATGTATTTACCATAGCAATGAGTGAAAGAAAGCGAGAAGATACGATAACCTTGTCAATGCAAGTGAGAGGAAACGATTAAAATTATTCAATTAATTTTTCGTGTAATTTATTGGTCTAAATTATTGTAAATCATTAAGAAATTGCCGTGAAATTAATTTGTATTTAAATAAGAAAGCAAGAATGAAATTTTTGTTAGGTTTTTGTAATATTCGGTATCGTAATTGACACGTATTATTGGAATTTAGTATTTAAAAACAGACTCAATAGTTTATAAGTTGAAGAAAAATTTAAGTTTTCGTATTTTTATTAATAAAAGTCTATTCTAATGCATAAATAAATACAGTCAACTCGCGTTATAACGAATTTCAAGGGACCCACGAAAAAGTTTGTTATATCGAAATTCTTTATTATAAAAGCATAAATTAACAAACTTTTACAAATTTGTTTAGAGATATACATAGAATAAATCAATTCAATACGCCACAAATTCGTTGTCGCTTAATAAAATAACCAATATAACGCATAAATGTTTTTTTTTAAATAAAACAATAGAAAACAACAATAAAAAAAACAATAGAAATAGAAACAAGTATAATCTAAAAAAAATCCGTAATTTTAGTTTGTATTCAGGTGACTGACTGTACGTGTCCGTTCAATTGCGTTCTCCAGATTTAAGATACTTGAGAATACACTGTCGTCAAGGTCATGGCTTTGCAAGTAGTTGATAATTGATAGTGTTAAGTTTGCATTGCTTTAAGATAAAAAATCAAAAACTGTGTAGAAACACATTATGTAAATTATATAACATACCTACAGTACTTACTTTTTTACCAAAAATTATTAGACTTTGGTCAAGAAAACTTCGTTATATCGAGGGGACCAAAACCCATTAAAATTTTCGTTATAAAGCGAGATTTTCAAGGGACCGGCGGTTTCTTTCTTTATATCGAGATTTTCGTTATATCGAACTTCGTTATAACGCGAGTTGACTGTATGTGTTTTACTTAAACCTATTCATTATTGGTTATTAAAATATATTTCTTATCATTTAACTGTCATAAAGTACAATTTTGTGGATTTTATTTCATTTTATTTTCGGGGTTTGGCAAACCTCACCTAATATGGCATGTGACATTTAGTCACCTAGTATGCGGAGGGTTAATATAAAGATTTCTTTATAGAAAGCTGAAAACTTATTACTTTTAAAGAGCATCTTCTCTTTTTTATTTAATGTTTTATACTGTTCTAATATGCGTCTTAATTCAGTATGAATAATCGTGGTTTTCGCTTGCTTTTTTTTGTATGAGTTCAAAGTCGTTTATAATGTATCTCAAGCGGCCAAAAATATTGCCCATATTGTCAAAGCCCGACTAACGAACCCACTGTTTCAAGATGGTTCAAAAGCTTTAATTTGACTGACACGTGGCTCGTCGAGTAGTGCCATGGAGAACGAAGAATTGAAAATTTTAGTGGAGGCCAACAGGCGCACAACTATTCGGGAGATTGCGAAGGATCTTGACGTGAACAAAATAACCGTTTCCAACCATTAACGGCTCGACAAGTGGGTGCCGCATCTATTGAGCAAAAATTAAAAAAGGGCCTTTCAGCTTTCGTCCAATCTTTTTCAACGCAACAAAAACGATCCGTTTTCGATCGTAATAAAAAATATATTTTAAACAACAATCGGCTCAGTGGTTACACCATGACCAAGCTCCACAATATATTCCATAGTCAAAACTTTACCAAAATAAGGTTATGGTGACCAATGGTTTGCAGCTGACCTCATCCAGCACACCTTTCTGAATCTGAACCAAACAATTACAATGGCGAAGTACTGAACCAAATCGGCAAAATGCACTAAAAATTTTTGACGCATGTGCTCTGCATTATCATCAAGAAATGTCCAATATTTCTTCTTGACAACATAAGACCGCACGTATCAATCAGCACACGACAAAAGCGACATGACTTGATTACTTAACGCTTAACCATCTACAATACTTGTTGGACCTATTGCCAATCGATGACCACCTTTACTAGCATTTTTACAACGTCCTGCGCGAGAACCAAGACGAGACCAAAAATGTTTTTAATAACTTTATCATCTACAGAACGATGATCATATTGCGAATAAGGAAAAAAATAAATCATAAAGTTTTCTGTCGGATGAATAATGAGGTAGAACTAAATAAAACAATAAAAACACAAAAAATGCAATACTTTAGTCAGGTTATGAGAAGAGACAGGTATGACCTGCTGCAGCTAATTATACAAGGTAAAATATCAGGAAAAAAGAATGTAAAAAAATGATGATCTTCCTGTTTGAAAAATTTACAGGAATGGTACAATTGTTCCACTATAGAATTATTTAGGACCAGTAGTCAAAAAAATAAAAATTCCTATAATGATAACCAACCTACGTTAGAAGATGGCACTCAAAGAAGAAGTCTCCAGAACGCCGAAATTCTACGCTACCGGCATAAATAAAATTATTTATCGTTGGCAAAAGCAGAGGGCGACGAATTTTGCCGCTTTTCAAGCGCAATTTTGTGTGGAATCAGTTGAGTGTAAATGACAACTTGACAAAATCCATTTCTCCAAAATTGATTACGTTATTAAATATAATAATCAAATAACTTATAACTTCAAGTTTTTTTAAATTGCCATTTTTTTTAGTTTGCTGAAATCTTCAATTGCCATAATGCGCTACTATATTATACTACCTTAAGAAACGTAAAATAACTAAAAAAACTAGAAACTGCGAAACAATACTTTTAAGTTGGTATAGAAAAGTCAGGCCAAGCGACCTGAATTAACTATCATCTAAAGACATTTCGTACGCAATCCCTGCAATAGTGATTGAATGAAATGGTTCTTATTTTAACTACAGTGGAAACTCGATTATCCGGACTAATTAAAGTTACGGCTCATCCGGATAATCGAAAATCCGGATAATTGAAAAAAACAATTTTACCTTGTTAGGTATTTATTTACAAAAAAAAACGAAACAAATAAGTATTAATTATAAAATCAACAGTAAAAATACCAAATAGAATCATAAAATGTTTAGAAAAAATTAAAAGTAAATTGATCATTGTTAGTCGTGGCGAAAGGGAGGTGCATTCGAGCTCAAAGTGGCACATTCCGATCTCGGAATGAAGCGCGCCCCCCGCGTCGCGCTTCATTTGCCTCCCTCGCTCGGAAATGTGCCACTTTTCGCTCGAATGCGCACATCTTTGTGTTAATTGGATTCGACTATATTAATAACAAATTCTTCAAATCCAGATTTTTTATTCGGAAAAAGTTTTCGCTTGAAAGTGCACATACTCCTTAATAATTCAATTTGCCTATCTTATTCTTCTCTCTTACAAATAATATTAATTAAATTAAACTGAACTAAATGTACTACTTCTCGCTTTTCTTTTAATTAAAAATTGCAGTAGGATATTTTTAACAAAAACCACATTTCAAATTTAGTACTTTTAAACTAAACTAGATGGGAGGCTTCATCGTACATGAAAAAAAAATACTTTAAATTTTTTCGAATTTTGACTTTTATTTCCCAACCTTTTTTATTAACATATCCCACCCAAGTCATTCTAAAATTGTGATGCACCACCTATGTAACATATAAATATTTATTTATATTTAAAAATTGAATTAATCCATAAATGAAGTTTAATTACAACAGTGTATACAAAATGCGCCTTAAAACTAATTTATTTATAATTTTTACAAAAATGAAAATTACCCAAAAATATTTGGAGACATTAATTTTGACATATAAACCTTCAGCAATCTGCAAAAGATGATATAAAAATCAACTAGTTGTTTCTTAGTGGCTCACTTCAAAAAATTTGACTCATACAATTTTAATTAATCAAAAACGCAAATTAGGAAATATTCGAAAATACACCCTAAAATATTTTTATCAAGCTCGCTACAATTAGGCGTGAAGAAGAGCATCATGATAAATTATCAAAAGAAATAAAATATCTAACAAAAAATAGATCTAATTTATTCGACTTTTAATTTTTTGAATTGAAGAATAAAATAATAATATAGACAAATCCGATAAATACGAGGATGTGCGCATTCGAGCGAAAAGTGGCACATTTCCGAGCGAGGGAGGCAAATGAAGCGCGACGCGGAGCGGCGCGCTTCATTTTCCCGAGATCGGAATGTGCCACTTTGAGCTCGAATGTGCACATTCGGTTTTAGGCACGATTACGGGGTGTCCCGTTTTAACAGGAAAAAACGAACGCGGTTGACAATCTGAATAATCGCGAATCCGTATAACTGAGATCCAGATAATCGAGGTTTTACTGTACTAAATTTGTTGTTGAGTCTAGATATGAAATTTTAAATACACAGGAAACAATACGTCGGACATTCAAGACAACCTAATAATACAACATTTACGAAGAAACACTACCGATAAAAGACTTAAATTAGCTCTTTTCTCAAAACTACATTTTTGACAGATAGCTTCTTCATCCCCTTGCTCTTGCACATGCATTAATCCAAAACTTTAAATGTTTACACCAAATTTCTTTTGCCACTGAAGAATTTGTGGTTACGATCCTAATCTTGCCTAAAACCATTAATGAATGTTAAAAATTAGGGTGCTTTTTTTATTTTCCGAACAACTAACGCAACTTATGGTCAGCGAAAGATTGGAGCTAAATCATTGTCCTTATCGATAAGACACCCATCCTTTAAATCCTGTGAAGTTAAAAGAACCCCCGTATTTAATAGTCTATTGATTCGATATTTACCCTAACAAAAGCGACAGGATTTAGGCTCGAGCCGTTAAGTATGTAAGGGTTCCTTCGACGATATACTGTTACCCATCTTTTCTTGCGAAACTTTTAATTGTCAAATTAATCATTAAAATAATGAAATAGTATAGTAAACAAAGTAAAAAGTTTTTTAACAAGCAAAAACACTAAAAAATAAGTCGGTACAAAGTATGAAACCTGAAACCCTAAGTCATTGTAAGTACTTTAAAACGCGGAAACTCACCCTTCGTTTCAGAAAAATTCAAGTGCTTTCAACCGTAGGGTGGGGTCCTTGAGTTTTTCAGATTTTGTTAAAGCTCTCTTGAAATATGAGGGATCGTTTAAAATACTCACTTTCTTCACAGTTCCTGAAACGTGATATTCCATTACAAAATAAGCAAACAGTATCTGTGTTCATTAATTAATAATTCCTTCTGCTAAATACAAATTGGAGAGTCTGTCGTAAAGTTTTCTTTATTTGTTATTCCAAAGGTCTTTGTCAACTACTTTTAGAGCAAACTTTCAAGTTGAATTAAGTTTTAATTGCATCTTCTTTTAACGTGGCAAATAAAATAGTAGAAGAAATATTTAAAAATATTTTAATCTTCAATAAATAACTGTAGCAATTTATTTTGCTAAAATTTGATTTGTGATTGTCTTTTCCTGTAGAATTCTATGAATTGTTCATAAGTTGTTTTATGTTCCACTTCTTACGATCCGCTGGTGATATTTCTAGTGGCAAACCGCTGTTTTCTTAGTTTTCTTTCGATGTGTTTCAGACACATTGTTTCGGTACTATTTCTTGAAATATCCTATCGACAAATTGTTCAATAATGAGTAGTTTTTGTGATAGTTGGCTAGAGTGTAACTAAAATAGTGGTCATACCATTGCATTCTGAATATTTATAAAAACGTTATAGAACAGAATACACAACGTTTGCTTTTACCTGTTTGACTGGTACTTTCTCTTCAGGCGCTGTTCTAATAATTGACAATATAAATCAACGACTTTGTTGTGTGCTTTTTTTAAGTTTTTCTGAGCCAGCCTAAATTATATTTACTAAAAAGTATTCATTTTTTATCTATTTATAAAGTTATACTTCTTTTGGCGCGTCGAAATTAAAATTTTAGCAAGTAACGGATGGTGCGGGCGCACCTCTAGCAAAAATTCGACAGTATATTGTTAGCCGTCTAAAAAAATTAATTGTTTATTCTCTATACATACTGGCTAACAATAAGTTAGCAGCGTATTTAGCGAAAGAATTGGTTCAGTGTGTGAAAGAAACAAATTGACGAAGAAACAACAAGTAGCTTGCTTTCAAAAAACGCCGAAAATGTAGTTTTCCTGCATTATAATGCATTTAAACTTAATTTGAATTACTAAATTCAAATTAATAAACACAAGGAATGGATATGTGCACATTCGAAGCCGGAGTGTCACATTTTTGAGCAAGTGGTGCAATTTCCCGAGATCGGAAACGTGACACTTTTTGTTTGTTCGATTTGTTCAACTCATTTTACACAATTCAAGAATTAAAGAAAACATCTTTTTGTAATACCCGCTGCGGGGTTAGTAATGGTCGATTTCCCCCTGTCAGAATACAATATAATGTCGTCGATCCTTTCTACACCGCTGTGGAAAGTGTGTATTTTTGCTCTCCTTTCTTCCACGTTTTTTCCCTTCTGTATTTTAAAACACTAGGTATAGTTACGTTTTATTATTTACTGCCAGTTTACTTATATACTTACACAATTTGAATAAAATAATATAATAGTGTTTGATATTAATAATTTTTTGAATAATTTTTTTCCTTAAAGCACTTCATTTATTGTTTTTATTGTGAAAATTTAAATTTTCGATTATTGTGTACGGTAATGCGGATGTTCCTCTGCAATCAAACTTTTGCAGCCGGTTATACAAAAAATATTGTTAGGTACTTATGCGTAAAACGAGGCAACCGGTGGACTCCTCTACGGTTATGATACATTCTCAATGGTATCTCGTATGCTTCAACATATTACCCAGCTCGTATGTGTGCTTTGTAGTAATGAGCAAAGCAAGACCAAGATCAAGACTGTAATAGTCTTGGTATCGGTCTTGGTCTTGCTTATTCGGTCTTGGTCTTGGTCTTGCGTATTCAGTCTTGGTCTCAACCATTTAGCCTAATACATGCAACTTTTTGAGGAATTTTTCAGATCTTTTATAGGCATAAATTAAAAATTATGTACAATTTATATCTAATTCATAAAATTTTATTTTACTACAATCGAATAATATCAAAAAGTGATCTTATCTATACAGTTTAATATTTATATATTATAATGATACTTTTGTTTTGATTAATTATTAATAGGTATATATATTATTTTTTAATTGCTGACTACGCATTTATGCTTAATAGCCATCTAGCCACCTCATTATTCAATCTATTACGATGTTTCCGTGTCACAAGATATGCTTTTGAGAATAACCTTTCGACTGGAACAGATGTTGCCGGAATCGATAAAAAAAATCCGTGCCATTTTTGCCAAAATTGAAAATTGTAGTTGATGATGTTTCTACCAATGTAACACGTCTTCGTTTCTCACAGTTTGAGGTTGACTTAAATATTGTTCCAACTCTTTATTTGAGTTAGTCATGAGCAAAGACCAAGACTGTAATAGTCTTGGTATCACTCTTGGTCTTGTTTATTCGGTCTTGGTCTTGGTCTTGCTAGCTTAAAGACAGTTTTGGTCTTGGTCTTGATCTTGCAAAAATGCAAGACTATGACCAAGACTAATTTTGCTAATCATTCGTACTTTGCGTACTACATCCCGTTGTAAATGCGACATAACCTTGCTGTCTTATTGTCAAATCCCTAGCATACGGAAATCTTTTCTTTGCGCATATGTATGGAAAATATCTATTATTTGTCAAGTGACAATTTTCGACTAGTTTTAATTACCCATATACCATCAGTTATTCGGTATTCGGCCAAAGCAAGTATTCGACGCATTTCTAATTAGTTTTTATAAAATACACAGATGGTCAACAGCAATAACATTGTTCAATTCTAAAATGCTGGACTTTCTCTTTTTCTTCAATGAAAAACTAAAATTCGTAATCCGAGAAGGCTTTATTTTATTGCAATATACTCACAGACTTTGATTAGTGGACTTTTTACAATAATCACTATCTATTCTATTTTCTAAACGTAATATTGACATAAATTTTCGAATTAATTAATAATATAATTCAGCTCACATTGTACCAAGTTATGAAAAGTGAAGTTAGTCTTTTAATCTTCAAAATTAATTTTAACTTGCTTTGACGTATATGTTAATTATCGTAATTTTATTACGGAGTAGAAGTATTAGCAGAAGCTGTAAGATCCTAATTCAGAGTATTGTCATGCACCCCTTTCAACAGTTGTGACGAGAGAATCGGTCCAGAACACGTTCTATTTGGATGAGAGGTTTCACGATATGTTTAATTCAAAGGTAGGTGTGTATTATTCCGTTTTATAACTGTTTAAAATTAATCTCTTACGCTGTCCTTGCAAACAATGTAATTGTTGTAAACAAAAGTAATATAATGTAGTCATAAAAAGTTTTTGGACGTTTCGGAATTGGTTTAAGAGATTTGTTGTGTTCTAAAACTGAGAAAGCCGGGCTACTGTTATAGTAAACGTACCGTAAAGAATTCTAATTTATGACAAGAAGTGCACAACGCAGTGTTTATACATTTTAATTTTACATGAAATCGTTAATAGTCTTTTAGAAAACGAGTTCAAAGATTTAAAAAATGTAACACTTTTTGAACCAATGTTCATTTTAAAGTTTTGTAGAGGATCGTATAAATCAGTGTGGTTCCCCTTATATATAAAGGACTGTGAATTTCGAATATGCACTACTATTATGAATAATACATCAAAACATAAAACAAATATGAATTTTTCAAGATTAGATTTACAGAAAAAATTCAATCGAAATCTTCTTTATAAATTTTATCCAATAGCACGATATGATGTCTTAGACGCTATGTTATGCAAAAATTTATGTAGTTTTTACATGAAATAGAAAAAATTTAATTTTTTATGGAATAATTTCAATTTTACTTTTTAAATAATATAAGAATTGGTATTTCTG
Source organism: Sinopyrophorus schimmeli (assembly GCA_036325965.1). Taxonomy (NCBI): domain Eukaryota; kingdom Metazoa; phylum Arthropoda; class Insecta; order Coleoptera; family Elateridae; genus Sinopyrophorus; species Sinopyrophorus schimmeli. The sequence goes on from JARFIZ010000110.1 coordinate 1,295,288, forward strand.
TAATAAATTGAATTATTTTTTTAGAAGCATCTTTTTATATTTGAGCCTCTTTAAAAGCTAAAAAGAAAGAGGACACTTTGCAGCTTCTGGAACACTTTTTTTTTGTTTCAAAAGAATTTTAACTTAAATTTAATTTAAAAAATCGGTGGGCCACCGCAAAATGTTGAGTAAAATTTTTTTTTTATATTTCTATTTTTTATAAGCTACAAACTTTAACCCCAGGCTACAAAAAAATTTTTTGCTCTACCCCAACGTACATACTTGATTAAATAGAATTATTTTTACAAGGTGTTCCAAAATAAGGTAAACATTCAACTTTAATATAACAAAAAATTAAAAATTAACAATACACATTGATAATATACATATACATATAGGAACAACAAATTTAATTGGTTTCAAAGTGCCCACCATTATCACGGATACTACCTCCCCAAATCGCTTTAATGACCAAATTTTTTGAACCGGATAATTGCTTTGGACACATTTTTTCTGACAAAATAGTTTCAAAAACTGCACTTACGTTTGTATGACAATCTACAAAAATATTATAATCAAACAATACAAAAATAACATAAGCACATATAGTACAAAAAATAAAGGAAAACAAAATTTTTCCACATTACTTAGGGACACCCTGAATAAGCAAAAAACTTACTATTTTTAATGTACTGTTGTAAACAATAAAATTATGGAAATTTAAATGCTCACTGATTTACTGATATTGTAACCATGGTGTGGTATGTATTCAACCCATCAGAACACAAGATTACGGCGCTTTATTTAAAATGTTTAATAAAAATCTTTCAAACTTAATTTAATAACTTAAGACTATTTAAAAAACATTATGAAATCTATCTGCTATTTACAATATCTATTTTAGTGTGAGAAATAAAATTTATTTCTCAGCCCCTATCAATTTGATTAAAACTATTTTTAATAAATGCTTTTATAACAACTACAATTAATTAGGAATTACATTAAATCACTTATAAAGCAGGCATTTCTAAATGCAATTTCAAGCTCACAGGTAAAACAAGAATTTCCTGGATGATAAATACATAAAAGATTTTTACGTTTAAACGAAGCACCAGTAATTATCTCAAAGAAAACAATTGGAGCTTTTATAATTAACAGAAGGGGTGGAAGATTTGTTTTAGCCAAAATTGAGTATAATATTTTATTACGTACGTACACATAGAGCCCAATTAGAACACGCGCAGAATAATATTTATCCGTTCAAGTTTGAAAATACATATAACGATGTTTTTAAAATATATGACGGCTTCCGAGCGAAAGCTTAATTGATTGAATTTCAATAATAACGCGTTGACCTCGTCATTTATTGTTCTAGCAAAACTGTATACCGTAAAATGTGATTAAATAAAAGGGCGTTCCGTATTCATCAAGATCGGCCCGAATGGATGTCATAAAACTATTCTCACCGTAATCCTATTATCAACATACAGTAAAACCTCAATTATCCGGACCTCAGTTATACGGATTCGCGATAATCCGGATTGTCAACCGCGTTCGTTTTTTTCTGTTAAAACGGGACGCTTCGTAATCGTGCTTAAAGCCGAGTGTCCGCATTCGAGCTCAAAGTGGCACATTCCAATTTCGGGAAATAAAAGCGCGCCGCTCCGCGTCGCGCTTTATTTGCCTCCCTCGCTCGGAAATGTGCCACTTTCCGCTCGAATGCGCACATCCTCGTATTCATTGAATTTTCTCAATTAAACTTTCTTTACAATCAACAAATTTCATTTAGTTTAGTAAATATCGATTTTATGTTCGAAAAACGTATTTTTACCATAGCAATGAGTGGAAGAGAGCAAAAAGATACAACAAAAGCATAAGTACGAGTGAGAGGGAACGATAAAAAATTATTTATTAATTTGTTGTCATCAAAATTACTGCAAATCACGTTTAAAGCGGAGTGTGCACATTCGAGCTCAAAGTGGCACATTCCGATCTCGGAAAATGAGCGCGCCGCCCGCGTCGCGCTTCATTTGCTTCCCTGCTCGGAAATGTGCCACTTTTCGCTCGAATGCGCACATCCTCGTATTCATTGAATTTTCTCAATTAAACTTTTTTACAATCAACAAATTTCATTTAGTTTAGTAAATATCGATTTTATGTTCGAAAAACGTATTTTTACCATAGCAATGAGTGGAAGAGAGCGAAAAGATACAACAAAAGCATAAGTACGAGTGAGAGGGAACGATAAAAAATTATTTATTAATTTGTTATCATCAAAATTACTGCAAATCACGTTTAAAGCGGAGTGTGCACATTCGAGCTCAAAGTGGCACATTCCGATCTCGGGAAAATGAAGCGCGCCGCTCCGCGTCGCGCTTCATTTGCCTCCCTCGCTCGGAAATGTGCCACTTTTCGCTCGAATGCGCACATCCTCGTATTCATTGAATTTTCTCAATTAAACTTTCTTTACAATCAACAAATTTCATTTAGTTTAGTAAATATCGATTTTATGTTCGAAAAACGTATTTTTACCATAGCAATGAGTGGAAGAGAGCGAAAAGATACAACAAAAGCATAAGTACGAGTGAGAGGGAACGATAAAAAATTATTTATTAATTTGTCATCAAAATTACTGCAAATCACGTTTAAAGCGGAGTGTGCACATTCTAGCTCAAAGTGGCACATTCCGATCTCGGGAAAATGAAGCGCGCCGCTCCGCGTCGCGCTTCATTTGCTTCCCTCGCTCGGAAATGTGCCACTTTTCGCTCGAATGCGCACATCCTCGTATTTATCGGATATGCCTATATTATTATTTATTCTTCAATTCAAAAAATTAAAAGTCGAATAAATTAAATCTATTTTTTGTTTGAAAAAGATTAGATATTTTATTTCTTTTGATAAGTTATCATTGTGCTCTTCCTCACGCCTAATTGTAGCGAGCTTGATAAAAATATTTTCAGGTGTACTTTCGAATGTTTACTAATTCGCATTTTTGAAAAATTAAAATTGTATATGAGTCAAATATGCTGAAGTGGGCCACTAAAAATCAACTAGTTGATTTTTATATCATCTTTCGCAGATTGTTGAAGGTTTATATGTCGAAATTAATGTCTCCAAATATTTTTGAGTAATTTTCATTTTCTGAAAATTATAACCAAACTAGTTTTAAGGCGCATTTTGTATACACTGTTGTAATTAGACATCATTTATGGATTAATTCAATTTTTAAATATAAAAAAATATTTATATGTTACATAAGTGGTGCATCAAAATTTTAGAATGACTTCCCAGGAAACACAATACGATATTTTTCCGTAATTATTTCGAATGGATGGAAAAAATGTGAAATATTACTTTTCTGTAGTTGTATATAGCGAAATTTTAACGTTGCCAAAGATACTAAATTCGCAATGTAAAAATAAACCGATATATCTACGTAATTTTTAATATAATTTTACGTATTTATTGTGGAAAAAAAGTTTTTCTGAAAATATATCGTAAACAGTTTATTTCTACAATCGATAACTTTTTATGTTATAAATTTATAAATTTCAGGACTGGATGCTCTGATACAGAACAGAGCATCCAGCCCTGAAGATGCAAACTGAAACGTTTGCGAAACGCCGGCATTTTGCTACAAGAAGACGCGGCATCCACCCGGAAGCCTTAACTAGTGTTGGTGTCGGTAATTGGGTTAGTGTTAGTGACAGTGCTAGTGCCAGCTCCAGAGGATCCATCATCAATTCTGGTAAGTGTTTTAATTTTATTATTAATAACCGCGAAAGCCTTAAGTTCAAAATTTGTAGAATTACATTTCCGTTTTAATTTTAAAAATATCTTACCAGTTGGAATCTTTTGTTTAAGTAGACAACACATGTTATTTTACCTATCTAGTCAAAAATACTTTTCAAAGAATTTTATTTCCGCGATTTTTATAAACATATCAATCACTTAAAAAACGGTTTAAATATAGGTATATGTAATTTTGTTTGCGAATTCTCAATAATAGTGTTTTTAGTTTAACTAGAATACCTTGTGTGACATTTTTGTATGACATTTTTAGTAAATATTTGCGAAGACTTCGTAGCTCAGAGGTGAAGAGAGCAGTTTCTCGATTCAGGGGTCTGGGGTTCAAATCCCAAGAATGCTATGTATTTCTGTTTCAGATTCATTGATGACATTATCAATCGCCCACCGCTGCTCTACCATTGCCAAACTACCTTTCCTTCCACTACTAACTACGTCCCTCCTTTACTTTACCTCACCATTTCCAACACCCCTTTCCCCTACTATCAACAAAACAAGCAAATGCCGAATTAAAGGTTCTCCTAATTAGTAGACTGATGGTAATTACCACAAATGTGCTGTAGAGGAATTATATATAAAACTTATTTTTATAAATTTTTTCATAAATATTTCGTAAAATTCCATAAAAATATCGGAAAAAATATGTTAGGTTTGTGTTATATATTACGTGTAATAGTTACAGAAATATTTATGACACGATTCCCAGGATTTTTTCGTTGCCGTTTACGTTATTTTAACAAAAATTTTTCACATTTCTGTTTCGTGGGTTGGGTGGAGTATGTTAAAAAAAAGGTTGGAAAATAAGAGTCAAAATTCAGAAAAAGTTAAAGTATTTTTTTTTCATGTACGATGAAGCCTCCCATCTAGTCGTGTTTAAAAGTACTAAATTAGAAATGTGGTGTTTGATAAAAATACCCTACTGTAATTTTTAATTAAAAGAAAAGCAAGAAGTGGTACATTTAGTTCAGTTTGATTTAATTAATATTATTTGTCAGAGACAAGAATAAGATAGGCAAATTCAATTATTAAGGACTATGTGCACTTTCAAGCGAAAACTTTTTCCGAATAGAAAATCTGGATTTGAAGGATTTGTTATTAATATAGTCGAATCCAATTAATACGAAGATGTGCGCATTCGAGCGAAAAGTGGCACATTTCCGAGCGAGGGAGGCAAATGAAGCGCGACGCGGAGCGGCGCGCTTCATGTTCCCGAGATCGGAATGTGCCACTTTGAGCTCGAATGTGCACACTCTGCTTTAAACGTGATTTGCAATAATTTTGATAACAAAAAATTAATAAATAATTTTTTATCGTTTCCTCTCACTCGTACTTATGCTTTTGTTGTATCTTTTCGCTCTCTTCCACTCATTGCTATGGTAAAAATACGTTTTTCGAATATATAATCGATTTATTTATAATTAAGTTTTTATAAGTTTTTTAAGTATTTATACAATTTACTTTAAAAAAATTCAAGTAATTCTAAAAACCGTAGTTGCACTCTCAAAACGTCACATTATATATAGCTAAAATTCGTTTTTTTTTCTATACATTCAATTAACCGAATTTTGGATTTTCCGAATCAGCTGCAACAATAATTAGTCCGGATAACCGAATTTCCACCGTATTACAATCCAGAACAAGATCTATTAAAATGATCGCATCTAGACCAAACAATTGAATGGTGGCGAATCATACGTTACAGGAATATGCGTGCATAATCCTTTGGCGTATTTTGCCCTTTATCCTGAATTATAGCCCGGGACGGATCTCGTTTGATGGACAATAAACCGAGGATAACATATTACGCTTCTGTATGTCCTCAGGTCACCAGGTCATACTAAATCAATAAAAGCCTTTTTGGATTTTTTTTCTTTTCCCACCGAGCAATAAACATAGACGCGCACGTCTAATGAAAATGGGCAGTTGTCTCAGATAAATAACGGTCTCTTGGCTCCTTTTCCAATTCGATCTCGATTCGTACAAAAAGCTTTTTCAACTTCTAATAATTGTTTAGATTTATTAACTTCCGAAAAGATTATTATATTTCGACCGCATTTTTCACTTTGAATCTAAGAGATTGCAGCTTACTCCTAAATTTCCTTCAGAAGACCCCTGTCGCCGTAAATCACAAGAGTCGACAAGTTTTCTTCTAACTAAAACAAAAAACTTTTCGGTTGTTATTAATAATTTATTTTAATACACGGCCGGAAGTTTCAGTCGAGTTTATTGAGATTCGCCCAGGAAGTACAATTTAATAAAATTTATTTCGAAATAAAAACAAAAAACTCATTTGAGAGTTGTCAGGATGGAAAATAATTGCGATGAATTATGGTTGTATTTTAAAAGGAATGTAGTTGCAATTTTAATATTGCAGTTAGAAGTAAATAGCTTCGTCGGAGCTTTTGAGCTTTTATAAGGGAAACGTCTACGATGAACAACAGCAGCAGTTTTTATCGATAAAAGTCACGCACGTTGTAGCAAATTTTCCCTAAACTTAATAATCCTAATGTTTATGATTTTTTTTTTGAAAAATTTGCATTTTATTTCGATGAAAAGTTTTCCACAACTTGACGTATTAGCAGTGAAATGTTTTTTTACGAATACCTACAGTTTAATAGATCTTCAAGAAATGTCAGAATTCTTTATTAAATGATAAAAACGTGTATATGCAAATCAACTGAATTTTCAACGATATTGATTGGGTATTCATAACATATGTACAAGGTGGCCGTAAAGTTGCTAGATCGTTTTAAATGCAATAACGTTCGACAATTAATTAATTAATTTTTTTAATTCAGCATATTAAATCGTAATCCTTGAAAATTAAATATAGAAAAATTCACGACTTATAGAGTAGTTGATCATCTATAAAGTTTCCCTTTTAATCAAATTTTTTTATCATTTAGAATGTTTTTTTTATAAAAAATGTTTGTATTTTAAATCAAAGATTCCCCCTGTTTTAAGGACGTTCCCACGAAAAACCACTTGACTTACCATGCTTTCAATGAAGAAAATAACTTTTCTTGCAATATCTGTCAACGTTTGTATACACATACTAATGATTATCCTTTATAAGTAGGAATTTTGCAAAATTGTCCTAGTGGTACTAAATTTGCTAATATTGACAATCAAAATATTACATATTTAACATATGAAACAGGTAGTGAAACCGGTTTCACATGTTAAATTTGTAATATTTGATTGTCAATATTAGCAAATTTAGTACCACTAGGACGGTTTTGGCAAAATTCCTACATATAAAGAACAATCATTACTATGTGTATACAAAAGTTGACAGATATTGCAAGAAAAGTAATTTTTGTGCGAACGACCTTAAGAATAGAGATTTTATTACGCATTTGTAATTGTGTTACATATCTCTTTGCCAAAAACTTACATTTTCTTGATTTACTGTATTGCCCTTGATTTTTGTGCAACTAAGCTGTACTTGGTCAATCTTAGCTCGGATAATCGAGATTCTACTGTATGTGATGTAAGCTTATCTAGCAAACAAGCGAGCAAATTATAAGTTAAAACTCTAATTTACTCTTCTTATATTTCAAATAGACTGTAATCAACTAGTTTTTTTATAGCACATAATTCAACATTTTTGTTTTTTTATTATATTTTACTTAAAATTTTGTTTTATTAAAAAAAAATATACATAATTTGCTGTTATGTGTTTTAAATAAGTACTGTACTTTTTCAAAATTTGGATCTATTATTTTTACGCTTTAAAAACAAACTTAGTCTTTTTGTTTTTTAAAATGTGTTGCAGTATTTGGCTTCACATGTCATCACTTTCACTTTTATGAATCTCTAATATCGTTTATGGGCAATAACTTTTGATAAGTGGCACTAATTTTAGATTAGGTCAAAAAACTCAGCAAACAATTTTTTTTTGCTGATGGTTTCTAAATTATTTATTAAATTATGACATAATAAAAAATCGTGTTTAGTAACAAAAGGCCTATTTTTCCAGCTTACATTTGAATTATTAAAAAAAAAATTGAGGACCCCAGAGTCTATTAAAGAGGTTTAAATAATTTTGAACATCATATTAAGAATTAATATAAAGTTAGAAAATTTATATATATTAATTTTCGGTTAATTTCAATCATTTGTAATTTATTGTTTTAAATATTTTATACTTTTTTTTTAATAGGTGAGCATTAATTTATAACTTGTGCTTTAAAGTAGTCAAGACGATGATTGGATGTTCTTTCTTTAAATTTAGTTAAACCATCTTGTTTAAAAACACAGCATTTCTAAATATTTAAGTTTTTTAATAAAAATTTGGGATTTGTTGTTGCTTCATCAAATTGTACAATTGTCTACGTAACGTAACTTTAAATCCTGATAAACTAAGTTGAAAGAAACAAGGGTGCAAAGAGGCTTAGTCTCATTTTGATATGAAACAGAAGCCTTACTTTTTATAAAAGCGAAAAGAAAACAACTTGGTAGCTTTTAGCGAAATAACTTAGCTAATTATTTTCACATATTTAATCTTTAGTAGTATTTAAATTACGTACAAAATTAAATACATAAGAGAGAAGTTTTTCAAATAAAAAATAAATAAATTGTATAACTTATTTTAAGTATTATTTTCAATTCTTAGTTTTTCTGAAATTTTATTCTAAATAACAAAATACATTTAATAACTTCTCATTTTCCGCAAAAGTATTGTTATTTAATATTTTTCTCTAAAAAAAAATCAAAGTTTTGATGTCCTGAAAAAAATCTTACTCGTAGACAAGTATATTAGAAGAGGTTGTGTTTATAGGATTTTAAATTGAATTTCTTGCTTATATTAGATTACTGTTCAGTTATTGGACGTGTACCAAACAGGATTTTAAATAAAACACGGAAGAAAACGTTGAAAACGCAGTTTTAGATAGTTGAATGGCAAAATTTATTTTCAGCACTAAAATAAGTTTTAAAAAAAGGAGACAGTTAGCCCAGTTGTTGCGGAGTTACACAGCGCTTCGTTTACAATTAGTTTCCAATGGGAAAATGTTTCCCTGATACGTTTTAATAGCATTTCAAACGCTGTTCAATTTTGTTCGAAAATTACTGTTGTTCTAAAGTTATTTTTGTATAAAATTTTTCACAATATTAAAAAAATAATCAACGGCGTTTTTTGTGAATAATTATTTTTATACCTATTAAGAGTAGTTTGCATATACATTGTAAACTCTAGAACAGGGGTGGCCAAGTTTCTTAATAGTCCGAGCCATTTTTGAAAATTTAAAGTTTTTCGCGAGTCGCAATTAAATACGTATTTAAAAGTTATTTAAAAGACATTTTGAAACACATACGGAACGATAATAATTTTTTAAAATATAATAGCACAAAAGGGAACTCGGGTACATTTATCAAGAGCCACAAATAATCCTTCAAAGAGCTGCATGTGGTTCGCGAGCCGCAGGTTGACCCTCCACCCCCCTCAAACAAAGCACATTATAACGAAAAACTCTTGTAACGTAATCATTACTTGCTTTAGATTAGTTTGTCTTATAACTCATACATTCAAGCTCTTTTTATAATAAAAGAATTGCTCTCTATAACGAAATGACTCGCTAGTATTCGAAACTCAAAAGACAACTATCATCGACTTCGAAGATTTACTATACCACTGATGGAATTTCTAAGAAAGTAATTATCTATTATATTTTTCGGTGGTGCTTTTTTCTAGAATAGGTAAATTAGCAATTCCTAAAAAAATTAGTGTAAAGGGCCCCACAGACTTCGTTCTTTTCTGGCAGTTTTGTCTAGTTAAACGAATGCAATTTTCAGACATAAATCTTTTCGAAAGCAACCACTTAGAAAGTCTACTTTCTTTCTACTGACTACCTTGTTACGGACTTATCTACTTCCTTTAATTCTATAAGCATGTCTTCATAGACTTTTTTTTCTCTATCAGAGTATTCTGTGGACTTATCTTATCAAAGACATAGATCACTTCTATGAAGTGCTATGGACTAAATAATAAATGATTTATTAAAGTTTCTTAAATCTCTTATAATTTATTATTAATGATTTTTAAAAATCTACCAGCAAAAGTCACGTACACGGTACTAATTGAAACCGTCCTTCTTAAACGTTGTGTCAAACCACACGCGCAGCTTGTGCGCCACTTTTAAAATGGATGATAAAAATGAAGCACCGGCAGATATTTTTGAAAACCAAAGAAGGACGATTCTCGACCATACACCAACCGTTTTAGATGTGCAGACACACTGCGCGAAAAGAACAACTCCTTGGGCATCAAAATAATTAGGGTATTATTAATCACCTAGCGTTTGAAAAGCAAACACGGCTGGTAAAAAATAAAGTGTAGGAAAAAATGTTTATATAATACCTGCTAAAGAAGAAAGAACAAAATTATGTTTCTTGTGGCAATCATTTGGAGAAATCAAGATACCATTTTGCAAATCAAAGAGAACGAAGTTTTTGCAACAGAGGATGGCAAAATTTGGGAACCTGGATCAAACCATGCTATCGTGGTACAATAAACAGTGCGATAAGAATATAGCAATCTTTGGTCATATTATAAAAGCTAAGAGAAATTTGCAGAATAACTTGACAGCACTAATTTCAAGGCGCGGGAAAGATGTCTGAGAAAGTTTAAGCAACATCACAATATAAACTATTGTAACGAGTTGACTGGAGGTCAAACTAGGGTTGAGAATATTAAAAATCAAATATATCTTAAATAACAATTTAATTTATTTAATAATGAATTAACAAATGAACAACGATAGTAGCAAAAATACTAGTACACTCTTAATTAATTTATTAGCAAACTATTTATTTATTTTCAATATATTAATTTTGATGTAACCATACGCGCTCGAACAAGAGCCTCACTTAATATAACAATGAGAACTCCATCCTAGAAGGCTCCCCATTACCCCGAAGAGAAGGTCTTCGGAAACTGGCCGTCAGAGACTGCTTCAGAGAATCTCCACCCGACACTGAGTATCGCCACGTTATATTCGCCTTATATGCGAGTCGGAATAAAAGGTTTTCAGCCAACCTGGAGTTTCCAAAACATACCGTCTGCGATTTGACCTTTAAGCACGGATGCGTCTGGGATCGCGATATTCAAGCGTTTGTTTCCGGAAATAAAAAAATATGCTAACATGTGCCTGTTACACTATGGTCAAATTAGTGGAGAAGCACAAAATGTTTGCATTAATGTCACTAATAATTGCCAAAATTGAGAAACAGGTACTCTTCAAATGACACTTGTAATGTAGATAAAAATGGGATTATTTACAAGTTGGGAGCAAAAAATATGTAGTCCATATACTCTTTAAAGAATATGACTACTACTGTATTAAGAAAGCTTATTATAAGGGAGAAACCAAAAAAAGTTGCTGTTTCAAAAACATTAAAGAGTAGCCGGTGACGTATTAAAAAAAGAATTCAGCTCAGATAATGTTACAAATTTTTGCAAAAAAAATACGACAGTGGCATATAAATTACAGTCGCGAAAAATCTGCTAGTTGACAACTGCTCATAACAAAGAGTTTAGAATTTCAGCTAGCACAACTACTGTTTTGCAGCAGATGAGCCAGGGCGTCATTAAAGGGTGAAGAGTAAAAGGCATATAAATAGGAGAAACAAGCAAATAATCCTGCACCATCAAGTATTCAACAAGCACTTCATGCCGCTAAATTATTTGAATTCTTAAATTCTTGTGTTCGAAAGACGATTCCAGTCCATCTAAAAACGTGCAAAAAATACATAAAAAAATTTAACAAAATTCATACTGGAGGCAAGGCTATCTTGCAGAAACGGCAACAGATGACGAATTTATTTCATCTCTTTTCAAAGGCCAATCAGAAATTGGTTAGGAGATTGATTCACCTTAACATGCGGTGATCACGCATTGTTGTTACTCCGTCTATTCAGCGGCCCGATTATAGTATATTAACAATATACAGTAAAACCTCAATTATCCGGATCTCAGTTATACGGATTCCCGATTGTCAACCGCGTTGCAAAAATTAAACCTCGGTATTTCTTACTAAATATTTTATTTTGTATTTCGCACTAAACAGTGTTTTTTTGCTTTGTTGATTTTAAGATAATGTGCGACTGTTTTATTTAGTGATTAATATTTGTTGCGTTTTTTGTAAACATATACCTACCTAACAATTTGACTAAGTTTTTTCCTGTTAAAACGGGATGCTTCGTAATCGTGCTTAAAACCGAGTGTGCACATTCGAGCTCAAAGTGGCACATTCCGATCTCGGGAAAATGAAGCGCGCCGCTCCGCGTCGCGCTTCATTTGCTTCCCTCGCTCGGAAATGTGCCACTTTTCGCTCGAATGCGCACATCCTCGTATTCATTGAATTTTCGCAATTAAACTTTCTTTACAATCAACAAATTTCATTTAGTTTAGTAAATATCGATTTTATGTTCGAAAAACGTATTTTTACCATAGCAATGAGTGGAAGAGAGCGAAAAGATACAACAAAAGCATAAGTACGAGTGAGAGGGAACGATAAAAAATTATTTATTAATTTGTTGTCATCAAAATTACTGCAAATCACGTTTAAAGCGGAGTGTGCACATTCGAGCTCAAAGTGGCACATTCCGATCTCGGGAAAATGAAGCGCGCCGCTCCGCGTCGCGCTTCATTTGCTTCCCTCGCTCGGAAATGTGCCACTTTTCGCTCGAATGCGCACATCCTCGTATTTATCGGATTTGCCTATATTATTATTTATTCATCAATTCAAAAAATTAAAAGTCGAATAAATTAGATCTATTTTTTGTTTGAAAAAGGTTAGATATTTTATTACTTTTGATAAATTATCATGGTGCTCTTCCGCACGCTTAATTGTAGCGAGCTTGATAAAAATATTTTAGGGTGTACTTTCGAATGTTTACTAATTCGCGTTTCTGATTAATTAAAATTGTATATGAGTCAAATTTTTTGAAGTGAGCCACTAAAAATCAACTATTTGATTTTTATATCATCTTTTGCAGATTGCTGAAGGTTTATATGTCAAAATTAATGGCTCCAAATATTTTTGGGTAATTTTCATTTTTGTAAAAATTATAAACAAATTAGTTTTAAGGCGCATTTTGTATGCACTGTTGTAATTAGACTTCATTTATGAATTAATTCAATTTTTAAATATAAATAAATATTACAGTTATCTATTTAGGCCATAACTTTTGACCAACTCAATATTTATGCAGAATGAGTATATTATCGGGAAGCTAGAGACCTTAGCTAACTACTGGCAAAGGAATTAATTTTATATCAATTTAAAAAAAACACATTTTTAACTTTTCATAAAGTAGTCAATTTTCTTCATGCAGTTTTTTTAAAACCGGTTGTGGGCACATCAGGAAAATCCCCTCAAAATGGGAAAATAAGGAGTAAAACGCCACTATATAGAAAAAAAACACAATTTATTCATATTCAATGCCTTCAGTTATGATAATAGATGAAAATAAAATTTAAAATAGGCTTTCGCAGTGGACTTTACGGGATCACCGTCAAATGGCTCCAATGTATGCATCAAAATTGATTTTTAAAATCGACAAGGCTAAAAATACACTAAAAAATCCGCAAAATTTTCGTAAATATATTATTTACAATCTTCAAGTCATATGAATTGGTCTGTCAAAGATGCTCGACAATCGAAAATCTGATTTTAAATAGTCGAATTGTGAAAAGAAGTCTGTTTTAAATACAAAACCAAAAATGTTTAATTTTTTTTTTAAGTATTGTGAAAAAGTTTTGATATCTTTACATTTTTGTCGTACATGATAATCGAGCGGGGTCTTTGCCCGCCCCCCTCGAAATGAGGCCGCGGCTACAGCCCTAGACTTCGCAGGGGGGTTATGTTAACATGAACAACAATATTCGACAAATTGTCACCGAAATACAAGGTTTAAATGGCAAAAACTAAGTGCCCACAACTGGAAAAGTCATAGCTGTCGATAAATGACTGGCAAATTTATTTCGCGAAGATTTTGATTGAATCGAAATTAAAATTATAAAATATATTTAATTTCCTGCATATATTTACATTAGACCGACCTTTTGCAATAAGTTACTTTTATTTATCGCACTTTAAATACAATAAACAATTACATGGCGGTACATTTTTAGAGATGAAAACATGGAATAACGCGTAGCTACTACGCATATGCGTCTGTTCGCTTTATATTAGCAATAAAACATAGTGCTGGCATTGCGAACAAATAACGATCGTGAAAACACCTGTATCTGCTCACGATTAAAAGTTATTCGGGGTGCCCACAACCGGACAATGCCCACAACCGGTTAACTTCCCCTACTAAATTAGAAATGGGCTTTTGGTAAAAATACCCAACTGTAATTTTTAATTAAAAGAAAAGCGAGAAGTTGTACATTTCGTTCAGTTTGTTTTAATTAATATTATTTGTAAGAGAGAAAAATAAGATAGGCAAATTCAATTATTAAGGAGTATGTGCGCTTTTCAAGCAAAAACTTATTGTCGTATAGAAAATCAGGATGTGAAGGATTTGTTATTAATATATTCGAATCCAATTAATAGGAAGATGTGCGCATTCGAGCGAAAAGTGGCACATTACCGAGCGAGGGAAGCAAATGAAGCGCGACGCGGAGCGGCGCGCTTCATTTTCCCGAGATCGGAATGTGCCACTTTGAGCTCGAATGTGCACACTCCGCTTTTCGCCACGATTAACAATGATCAATTTACTTTAAAAAAATTCAAGTAATTCTAAAACCGTATTCGCGCTCTCAAAATGTCTCCTTTGGACTTATTTTTCATAATTTTTTACTTTTTTCATTGCGAAATTTCCGTGAAATTAATTTGTATTTCACTAAGGAGGCAAAAATAAAATTCTTGTTAGGATTTCTTAATATTCGGTATCGTGATTAGCAATTTTTTGAAAACGGGACATTTTGGCGTCCCCAATGATTGCTTGGGAACAACGGGACAAATGATCTAAAAACGAAACAATCCCATTCAAAACAGGAAGTATGGTCACATTATATATAGCTAAAATTCGTTTTTTCTGTACATTCAATTAACCGCATTTTCGATTATCCGAATGAGCTGCAACAATAATTAGTCCAAATAACCGTGTTTTTACTGTATTTTATTTACAGGAATAGAAACTTCCGCGCTCTGATGCGCATTTGCACCGCGTAGCTAACCCCTTGCGTGTTAAAAACATTAATAACTAGATATTAAATAGAAATATCGTCATAATGTTTATTTAAGATAAATGCCTATTGTCTAAGGCAGGGTCGGCAACCTTTTTCGGACAGCGGGCCATTTTCAAAATAAAATTTTTATGCGGGCCGCACATTCAAATGTAACTTAAATATTGCTTTTATATTATATACAAGTATAATTATTATTCAAATAAATATAGAAAAAATTTATTTTTTATTGACATGCTATAATAACAATAATGTCAGAGAACAAAAATTGGTGCTTTGGCGGGCCGCGCAAAAGTTGCAAAGGCCGCATGCGGCCCGCGGGCCGCAGGTTGCCGACCCCTGGTCTAAGGAATAAAACAAAAAAAATTAATCCAAAACTATTTAGCAGTTTTTATATGATGCGCGCACATCGACTGATCTAGCTATCATCTTACTTGAGTATATAAATTACGTTATTTTTTTTCACTGTATGGAACGCAAGCTTTCGATAACCAAAAAAATTCTTAAATCCCTTAAGCTTCGTTATAAAGAGTTTACGCTTTATTTGAAACTTTTACAAAAATAATAAAAGTTACTTTAAATTAGCGACAAGGAAACATTACCGCACTAAAAATTATTTACATTAGGGAATTACGTTCATGAAATATTACGCCGAAAAGCAAGGTAATTTTCAGTTGTTGCTTGTCCTCGTTAAATTTTTAGTATCCCTTAACATCCACACCTACTTATCCTAAATTATGTACATAAAAGTTGAATATCCCATGTCGCATATACATATTAGGGAGCCACTCTAAATTTTAATTTATAATCGTTGCACGATTGATTAGAATTATAAGCGGAAAATATTTAATAGTGAAACGAAACGGCCGAATAGTATTTTTACCATTTTATCCTGAAGCGGCTACTAAGAATCCATTAATATTTGTACAAGTCTCTGCGATAGGGAGATTATAGTATGACAAGCCTTAAAATGGTCCAAAATCCTTTATATAGATCTAAAAAGTGAAATGCCAGAACGCATCATGCGTTCTCCATTTAATATGACATACGTATAAAGCAGGATGAAATTCTATTCCAACTTCCGCTAGAATAACATCAAAGGTTTTTTATATGTATGTATGGAAAATCCAAAAAAGAAGCATTAATCTATTAGTCTGTTGACTTTTATAATCTTATTTAATAAAAATTTACATTGAAGAAAACAACATTGAAGAAAACAATTAATATTGCGATTTGCCTGATCAACTATATTTTATCAGATTTAAGAAACAGAATTTTCGATACGGGATTTTGTAAGTGTTTGCTTTTAAAATTGATATTTCAAGTCAAAAATCTTACTCTGATAGCATGTCAATCATATTTTCAAATTCAAATACGCACATACGCTTTCGTAAAAAAATATCTAAACGTGATTTTAAAATATAAAATGTTTTGAATTTAAAACATTTTAGGCGAGATAATTGTTTTAATTCGATTGATTTATAGCATTAGCAAAATCTTAGGGCTCCATAAATTAATTAATCAGAATCCTTGTGTTTCGACGAATCTCTCAGATCAGTAATTGAACTAATCAAAATTAATATTTGATATGGGTTAAAAGCTAAAAAAGTTAATTTATCTAAATATATTATTCAGAGCTTCCATTTGAATCAATAGAAAGTTCAAACCAATTACGCTTGTGAATGGAATTAATCGCTTTTTCTAATATAATATTACTGATGTAATATCAAAGGACAATTATTAGTAGGCATGTTGAACTGATCATTAACTTTCTTTGTTATTAATTCAAATGTAAATTAGTACACCAACAAAAAGTCATTGTTTTAAATCACTAATTAGCGCCGGATTAAATGCTTTCGAAGCTCTTAATAGCAATGCAATATTGAACTCCTCTTCTAAATAGAATAAGGCAATAACATAACACACAAAATCCAAGAATACACCTCAAATCTCAACTTTTCAGAAAGTTAAACAATTTATTTACAAATAGACAAAAGATGTTTTCATTTAAGTAAAGGGTCTTTCATTAAGTGTGGTAGTATTTTAATTTTAAATAAAACAATGACGGTTTAACGTATTAATTAGTGTTAACTTTATTTTGAAGAATTATGTTCGGAACAAAATTCCATTCAATTGTCCACCACGGCTTTGTTTTCACTGACGCAACCGATACCTCCAATTTTTGATCACCCTGTCCAACATTTGCGGCTGTATGCCGGCATGAACTTGACAAATGTTGAATTCCAAATGATCCAAAGTGTGTGGATTGGCGGCATAGGCTTGGGCCTCAAAGTAGCAAAAAAAAAAATCTAAAGATGTTAAATCACATGACCGCGGTGGCCAATTCACAAATTCTCGTCGTGAGATGATCCAATCGCCAAATTGATTAATCAGTAAATTTCTTTAATATCGATGATCTCAAGTTTTGATCACAAAATTAGAATAACATGGCTCTATATAGCAGTCACTATTGACGGTTGCGATTGCTTCCTTCTCATTTTGGAAAAAATAAGGTCCGATGACGCCACCATCCCTTAAAATGCATCACTCAGTGAGGTTTTCGCGATGACTTATATCTTATATGACTTAATTGGATTGGAGACACAATTTTACTTTCTCCTCTGTAACTGATCGGATAATAAATTTAATTTGAAAACAAAATAAATTCATAGGTTTGAAAAAAAATTGTTTCACTAAAGCACCTAGCATCTCAAATGCTGGAAAAAGAGACGCCAATGCGGAATTTTTTCCCCGACTCGGAAAAATCATAGATCCACAGCTGGAGTCAAAAGAATTTAAAAACGGTTTTAATGGTCCGAATTCGGCAACAATCTCCTAAATTATTAAACATAAATAAATCTGAAGTAATTTACGAATATGTTTAATTAGTTTAACATACTTAGCTATATAACATATTCAATACAATTTCGTTGTATTCAGCATTTCCTAAGAATCGTTTATTCTTTGAAGAAATTAAGATAATATGTAAATAGCTTAGCGACTCGCATTCAGCTCGACAGATCTATCACCCCCAGTTATTTTCTCCTAAGATGGGTCCCATATACACTCACCTAGAGAAGGAGATATTTTCAGCACTAGAACAGCTACATCCACCCCCATAAGTTCCAACTTTTTCATAGAATATATGAGCCATTTCTAGTAGCTTAGAGCGTTGTCTATAAAATCTCCCCGGCTGTTTCATAATGAAATTTTTAGCGATATAATTATTCTACGGATGCCAAGAAAGTAATCCATACGCTGCAATGCTCATACTTGGAGGACCAAGGGCTTTTATTTAAGGGGAGGTTCTCAGGTTGAAGTCGCCAAAAACCGTGGCCAGGCGGCAGCATATTTGATTAATATTTGAACTGATCGCGTTTACCGCACAATTATTGACAAGGACATTACAAAACGAGTTCCCAACTTCACGATGCTTCTCGATACAGCTGTAGACAAATTCCAGCTGTTTTAAAATTCTGCTCCGTGTAGTTACATGTATTTTATTTTAGTACTAGCTGCCCGCTCGGCTTTACTCGGCTTCGCACGGGTATTGCGATTTCAAAAAGTGTGGGAATTGTTGAAACTAAGAAAAGTAAATTTTATGTCTAGTACAAACCCTATGGCAAATAACTAAATATTTAACTAGTTTCTAAAACTAATCCTTTATGATTTTAATATACCTTCATATTAATATCATTATTCAGCGAACAACTGAGTATTTCCCGGAGCGTTACTAAAATTACGGAAAACTCACTTATTTTAAATATTTTATTAACAAAAAACATTTTTACATAAAGAAATATTGATTCTTTGTATGTAAGGTTTATTTAAACTATAAACGTTACTGTTAGTTTCATATTTGGAAAATTGTATACTTACAACTGATAAGTTCTTCTCATTAGCGGGGTTATTTTGCGTCATAATGTTTTTGTATGTGATATAGTACATAGTATTTCTATATTTTTTCCTCCAAAATTGCTGTAAGTCTAGCCGTTTATGAAAAAATGCATAAATTGAAAAAAATTGAAGTTATGATTTTTTAGAGGTAAGACCGTTCAAGTTACATAGATCCAACTCTGGGCAATTTGAAAGATTGTAATTTTCTCTACAATTTTCCGCTAAGAACAAGACAATTGTATACAATTTAGCAGAAGTATAAATAATTGAAAAGAAAAATTGTAAATTTACATGTTAAGTAAATGAGAAAATTAAAAAATCAACTAGGATAACCCGACCAATAGATGGACAAATTTTCTTTTAATAAGTAATTATATTAAATTTAAGTATAAAATCCATCTACTGGTGATATGAATTTTTTCTTAAAATTTATAGTTTATAAAATAGTTTTATAAAAAACCTTATCAGATCGTTTCACAGCTTTTAATTCCGTTTATTTTAACACGAATTCAAAAACAAAAATATTCAAATTAAATAGGTATCATTGCTAAAATAAAATTTTAAATATTTTAGAGCTTCCATTTGAATCAATAGAAAGTTCAAACCAATTACGCTTGTGAATGGAATTAATCGCTTTTCTAATATAATATTACTGATGTAATATCAAAGGACAATTATTAGTAGGCATGTTGAACTGATCATTAACTTTCTTTGTTATTAATTCAAATGTAAATTAGTACACCAACAAAAAGTCATTGTTTTAAATCACTAATTAGCGCCGGATTAAATGCTTTCGAAGCTCTTAATAGCAATGCAATATTGAACTCCTCTTCTAAATAGAATAAGGCAATAACATAACACACAAAATCCAAGAATACACCTCAAATCTCAACTTTTCAGAAAGTTAAATAATTTATTTACAAATAGACAAAAGATGTTTTCATTTAAGTAAAGGGTCTTTCATTAAGTGTGGTAGTATTTTAATTTTAAATAAAACAATGACGGTTTAACGTATCAATTAGTGTTAACTTTATTTTGAAGAATTATGTTCGGAACAAAATTCCATTCAATTGTCCACCACGGCTTTGTTTTCACTGACGCAACCGATACCTCCAATTTTTGATCACCCTGTCCAACATTTGCGGCTGTATGCCGGCGGGAACTTGACAAATGTTGAATTTCAAATGATCCAAAGTGTGTGGATTGGCGGCATAGGCTTGGGCCTCGAAGTAGTAAAAAAAAAATCTAAAGATGTTAAATCACATGACCGCGGTGGCCAATTCACAAATTCTCGTCGTGAGATGATCCAATCGCCAAATTGATTAATCAGTAAATTTCTTTAATATCGATGATCTCAAGTTTTGATCACAAAAATTAGAATAACATGGCTCTATATAGCAGTCACTATTGACGGTTGCGATTGCTTCCTTCTCATTTTGGAAAAAATAAGGTCCGATGACGCCACCATCCCTTAAAATGCATCACTCAGTGAGGTTTTCGCGATGACTTATATCTTATATGACTTAATTGGATTGGAGACACAATTTTACTTTCTCCTCTGTAACTGATCGGATAATAAATTTAATTTGAAAACAAAATAAATTCATAGGTTTGAAAAAAAATTGTTTCACTAAAGCACCTAGCATCTCAAATGCTGGAAAAAGAGACGCCAATGCGGAATTTTTTCCCCGACTCGGAAAAATCATAGATCCACAGCTGGAGTCAAAAGAATTTAAAAACGGTTTTAATGGTCCGAATTCGGCAACAATCTCCTAAATTATTAAACATAAATAAATCTGAAGTAATTTACGAATATGTTTAATTAGTTTAACATACTTAGCTATATAACATATTCAATACAATTTCGTTGTATTCAGCATTTCCTAAGAATCGTTTATTCTTTGAAGAAATTAAGATAATATGTAAATAGCTTAGCGACTCGCATTCAGCTCGACAGATCTATCACCCCCAGTTATTTTCTCCTAAGATGGGTCCCATATACACTCACCTAGAGAAAGAGATATTTTCAGCACTAGAACAGCTACATCCACCCCCATAAGTTCCAACTTTTTCATAGAATATATGAGCCATTTCTAGTAGCTTAGAGCGTTGTCTATAAAATCTCCCCGACTGTTTCATAATGAAATTTTTAGCGACATAATTATTCTACGGATGCCAAGAAAGTAATCCATACGCTGCAATGCTCATACTTGGAGGACCAAGGGCTTTTATTTAAGGGGAGGTTCTCAGGTTGAAGTCGCCAAAAACCGTGGCCAGGCGGCAGCATATTTGATTAATATTTGAACTGATCGCGTTTACCGCACAATTATTGACAAGGACATTACAAAACGAGTTCCCAACTTCACGATGCTTCTCGATACAGCTGTAGACAAATTCCAGCTGTTTTAAAATTCTGCTCCGTGTAGTTACATGTATTTTATTTTAGTACTAGCTGCCCGCTCGGCTTTACTCGGCTTCGCACGGGTATTGCGATTTCAAAAAGTGTGGGAATTGTTGAAACTAAGAAAAGTAAATTTTATGTCTAGTACAAACCCTATGGCAAATAACTAAATATTTAACTAGTTTCTAAAACTAATCCTTTATGATTTTAATATACCTTCATATTAATATCATTATTCAGCGAACAACTGAGTATTTCCCGGAGCGTTACTAAAATTACGGAAAACTCACTTATTTTAAATATTTTATTAACAAAAAACATTTTTACATAAAGAAATATTGATTCTTTGTATGTAAGGTTTATTTAAACTATAAACGTTACTGTTAGTTTCATATTTGGAAAATTGTATACTTACAACTGATAAGTTCTTCTCATTAGCGGGGTTATTTTGCGTCATAATGTTTTTGTATGTGATATAGTACATAGTATTTCTATATTTTTTCCTCCAAAATTGCTGTAAGTCTAGCCGTTTATGAAAAAATGCATAAATTGAAAAAAATTGAAGTTATGATTTTTTAGAGGTAAGACCGTTCAAGTTACATAGATCCAACTCTGGGCAATTTGAAAGATTGTAATTTTCTCTACAATTTTCCGCTAAGAACAAGACAATTGTATACAATTTAGCAGAAGTATAAATAATTGAAAAGAAAAATTGTAAATTTACATGTTAAGTAAATGAGAAAATTAAAAAATCAACTAGGATAACCCGACCAATAGATGGACAAATTTTCTTTTAATAAGTAATTATATTAAATTTAAGTATAAAATCCATCTACTGGTGATATGAATTTTTTCTTAAAATTTATAGTTTATAAAATAGTTTTATAAAAAAACCTTATCAGATCGTTTCACAGCTTTTAATTCCGTTTATTTTAACACGAATTCAAAAAACAAAAATATTCAAATTAAATAGGTATCATTGCTAAAATAAAATTTTAAATATTTTAATATTGTAATATGCCTGCACTAATAATTATTTATTTTTATTAATAAAAACTTGGAATTCTTATAATAATAAATTTTAATTATAAATTAATTAAT
Source organism: Sinopyrophorus schimmeli (assembly GCA_036325965.1). Taxonomy (NCBI): domain Eukaryota; kingdom Metazoa; phylum Arthropoda; class Insecta; order Coleoptera; family Elateridae; genus Sinopyrophorus; species Sinopyrophorus schimmeli. The sequence goes on from JARFIZ010000110.1 coordinate 1,317,673, forward strand.
TACGTTTTCATTTCTAAATAGTAATGTATACCAAAATTTCTTAAAATTACTCTTAGTTTAAAATTATTATAACCTACTAATACGAGATTTTTAACTTTTTAATTTATGGTCTTTCAGTTTTTAATTTTTCTTATAAGTACGTTATTAACAATCTTCAAACCCAATTAGTACCTTTAAGATTATTAATCAAAAAATTTCAATGTTTATAAACTTCAGTCATGAAATAATAAACACAGTCAAAGTTATTTTACGTTCTTACATGTGAAGTTGAAAATATTGTTAAAATATGCGCGCCATGTAAGCCAAAGTACACGAATCACTTGAACGGGTAGTCTCTCTCTCTCTAACATGCAATGCATATGGAAGTAAATTTTCCAAATGAATAATCTCAATTAATACTTTATTAATTTGAACACGACTTGCACCAAATCAATCTGTTAAACTTTGTTCGTGATGAGACATATTTCAATTTCATGAATTCTTTTGTAGTTTTAAATAATTTGCATCTTTAGGACGCCCGCGAAGTTAAACTTGTGAATTAAAATGAATTCCACTTTTAAAATTGTGTCTCATCATTCTTTAAACAAACCGAATTCATTTTATTCAAACAATTCAAATTGATTAAATAATTTAAGAGATTATTAGTTTCGAAAATTCGAATAAATTTAACCTCAAAACGTATCCTGGCAATCCCACCTTCAGTCATTCTTACATGTGAAGTTGCAAGTAATTATTGTTAAAATATACGCGCCATCTAAGCCAAAGTACCCGAATCACTTGAACGGGTAGCCTCTCTCTCTAACATGCAATGCATATGGAAGTAAATTTTCCATATTAATAATCTCAATTAATACTTTGTTAATTTGAACACGACTTGCACCAAATCAATCCTTTAAACTTTGTTCGTGATGAGACATATTTCAATTTTATGACTTCTTTTGTAGTTTTAAATAATTTGCATCTTTAAGATGACCGCGAAGTTAAACTTGTGAATTAAAATGAATTCGACTTTTAAAATTATGTCTCATCATTTTTAAACAATCCGAATTCATTTTATTCAAACAGAATTCAAATTGATTAAATAATTGAAGAGATTTGTAGGATTGAAAATTCAAACGAATCTAACCTCAAAACGTACCCTGACAATCCCACCTTAAGTGATGCTTTTCTTAGACAATTGTTTCGCAAAAATATGTTGCCCTATTCTCTCCTATTTTTGTTAATCTTTAACTTCATCTACAGGCAGTTTATTACTTTTATCAGATATCAAATAATTTGACTAACATTACTCAAAGTTAGGATCTCCTACTGGGTATTTACTATTAGTCGAAACAGATAAGGCCGGGATTATTATTAAAGGTTTCGCTCATTTTCTACTTTTTGAATTGACTAAATTATGATCATTAGGAAATGGATTCCAAAGAATCATTACTTATGTACATACATTACTATCATACTATTTAAAAAACAGGATAAAATATTATTTTACTTTAAATAAATTTAAATATTTTTAATATCTTTCAGATTACTTATTTAATACAATAAATATGGTCGCAAGAGTGATTATTAATATAAGAAAAATTTAAAAGGTCTTAATGATTTTCCCTTAAAATAAAATTTAGTTCGTAGTTAAAATAATTAACTACCAACATTATTACTTCACAATAGATTAATTTTCTGTTGGAATGATGGTATAAGTTCAAAAGAATATTCGGTCTTGCATTAAGTGCTTAATGCATAAGGGTAATGAAAAATTAGAGTCGTGTCGAAATTCTACCTTGTAATTAACAAGCATTAATTAATATCGCACGCGAAACATTTTACTACAAATCGCAAGGGAAATTAATGTCCACTCGCATAAACTTTATATTTTAACATGTCTAATGTATTTTGTATCGGTTAGGTTTTACTATCAATTATTTACTATAACTGTTCATTTATTATGTACATAATTACTAAAAGAAAAATTTAGTAAGACCTACAAAAAAATATAAATCAATATTTAGAATTACAAGCATTCATTAAGAATCTCATAAAAATTAAAGACGGTACCTACTAAGAAATTAAGTACGCTCTCATTAATCGTTTTCTAAAATTGAATATTCTAACTAGAAGAAATAGAATACACAGCTTTCAAATATGAAAATTATAAACCAACTTTGCCTGTTAACTATTTGATTATAAATATGGACACGTGCATATGTACATCAAATTTGGAAATTTTAATCTTGTGGTCGTTTTTTAATTGAACCGCTCCTGTTTTAATGAATAAAGTTGTAAATAATGAGGCACGGAAACCAACAGTTTATGTTATAGAAGGGTTGTTATTGAATCGTGTGAACGCCCGTTAATTTCACAAACAAAAACAAAGCTTTTAAGGTAATTAAGTATTAAATAATTTTCACCGAATTTATTACAGCAAAACCACGTATTAAACGTGTTTGACATTAAACTATTAAAATATTAATTTAATATTGCCTCAAAGCACATTTTACTTCTGAAAAACAATTCATTAATCGCCTTATAAAAAATTCTCATTGGTATGATTTTCTACAAACACAATAATGAGCATTCGAAGTAAAATATTAAACTTATATTTCTAAAATGAAAATTCTGGTTCTTCTTCTTCTTTATCTTCGCCTTTAATATAGTTGTTCTCATCATGTGTACTTTATTATGAATAACGAAATTAATCAATTCAAATTTAACAAAAATTATTTATTTACTGATATTAAATAAGACAATTTTTCTTTCTAATTCTTATATTTCTTATTAATTTATTACAGTCGGCTATTTTGCTATCTTTTTTCTAAATGTTTCAAACAAACTGCATTTTCAAATTATTGTATAATAAACAAAAAGAAATATATATATGTGGTATATTTTTGTACAATACATAATTTAATAAAATGGGTGTATGTATAAAAAATTTAGAAATAAACAATATTACTAATTACTATGCAACAGCAAAATTTGGAAAAATCCATGAAATTTAACAGTAAGTATTCTTTAAGCTTTAGCAAGATTTGCAAGATCAGAAATACATTTTTCTATGTTTTGTTTCTCTTGATCTGGTGTAATAGAAGATAAGACATGAGAAACAACCCAATTAACAAGATTCTTTTGAGCAATGCGTCTTTCTACATTTTCACGTTCAGATTGGTAATCCAATCGCTTCTTAACTTCTTGATATACTTGCATTAATCTTTGACGATAAGCTGCTTCCAATTGTAATGCAATATTTTCCCTCTTTGCTTCAACTACAAGTAATTGACCTTCACTGCTCCACTGATTTTTCTGTTCATTTTCTATTTCACTGTTAAGATTCTTTTTTTTGTTATCTCTTTCAGAATTCCAATCAGCTTCGTATGCATCAATTTCTTTATCAAGATAACTTGCTATAGAAGGACCAATTTTCTTGGTTACATATACACAAAGTATCAACATAGAAATCCCAGTGTAATATTCGTGTTCCATAACATACCATTCTTTGCTTAATAAGTATGTACCAAAAGTTACTCCAAAAGCAAAAGGTCCTGTTACTCCAGTTTTTATAAAAGAATTGAAACCATTCCTCTGGTATAAAGCCAAGTCGCACTTTCCCCGGCTCTTGACGAACCTAACGATAAGATTAATTAGTACAAATGATGCAAAGAGATCCTGAATATCTTACTGGTCGCTGAGGTACATTTGAGGATGCATCTGTACCGCTTTGTGCAGCTAATGAAACTGGCGTCGTTGCAGTGCATCTGGTCGCTAAAGACAACAAGGAATTTTTATGTCTGCCTGAAATAATAATTAAAAAAGAACTTATAACCCCACTTGTGATTACATAAACGTCAAAAGCATTAAATTTACTACAACGCTATATATACAATTATACATTTCCTAGATGATCTAAAAGGTAAAATTAATATTAACCTGATAAAATTAGTGCCCTAGATAACATTTTGATGAAAATATGTGAAAAATCGGAAAATGACCCTCACTATTCGTACCGCGACTGACAGAATTGAAACGAAATGGAAATACTAATTTTAATGAAACAGAGGAAATAAAGTATGTTGGTTATGTAATCTATAAAAACTCCCACAATAACAACTTGAAAAACCCTAATTGGAGTTTGCCCAAAAGTACAAATTCAAAATCAGAAATTCATTTTTGGGTATTTCATTATTCTTTTATACATAAAATGTCCATATTCTAAAGTACAAAAACTATCTAAAAAATAATCAGACTTCTAATAATAATTAACATTATTTATAAAATATTTGAAATATACAATTAACATGCATTATAAAGTAATAACCACTAAACGTAAAGTAGATAACACCTTAAATATCCAAAGTCTTCGCTTTAAGTATGAAAATTAATACATTATTTTATTCTTATTATTTTAAGGTAATACAACTATGGCAAAATATATAATATCACACGCAATTCTTGTTATAGTCTTGATCTTGATCCGACCGCTACAACATACTAAATGTTGAAACAACGTGAAAGTTTAATTTTTTTCAAACACTTACTGTGAACATTGCACACTTCAGCATCAACCCCAACAAATCTAAGATAGTTCAACCAGCAACTTTGATTTGCAGATAATTTGTCATTTTCTCCTTTTACTTCCACGAATTTGCACTAAAATAAAATTTACATTCGTTTATAATACAAATTAAATTAATAAAAATATATTACAGTATGATTGCTGTAATTCCATACGAATAAGTCAGGTACACCAGATCGATATAGCCTAAAGTTCTGTATTAATCGTTTTAATATTAATGCAAGTTTTTCTCTACCAATGCATAAAATTATATCGCACAGTTGTTGTGCATTATTTATAACAGATGTGTTCAACAGCGAATGTTCATATGAATGTTTCTTCCATGTTTTATGTATTATATATTCTAATTGCTTTAAAGACCATTTCGATTGAATTTCCTGTAGTCTCTCATCTATTTCAAGTTTTCTATTAATATAAAAGTCCGCACTGAAAAAATCTAACGGCAAATACTGAATTTCGTTTATAAATGCAAAAGGCACTCTGCTTTCATAAATAATATCCCAAAATAAAACAAACAATAAAGTAACTAATAGAGTGCTCTCATAATGGTCTCCATTGGAATATTCATTTTTTAAATAATGTTGTAATGCTATTTGTTCGACAGTGGTAAATCTACGTCCATCCGTACCATTCTCCCAATATGTACGTTTTCTACCAGGTCTTGTACTAAAAGGGTAGATTGTATTAATTATTCGAATCAGATATTTGAGGCAATCAACATGTGTAGTAGGATAGTTTTTAATAATTTTAAAATAATTAAAATTCAGGCTGAGATCTCTGAACCTAGTCGTATTTCAAAGTCCAGTGTAAACTCTATAATAAGACTCAAGAGGCCGAGTGTTTTCTTTCGATAAAAAGAATATTCGTTATATGGAGATTTGGAAAAAAAAACAGAGTAAAGGCACACAGATGTCTATCAAAGACGTATTGTTACGTTATAGAGAGTTGATCATTATGATATAGAAAAAGTTTTAATGATGGGTGGAAATGTAAACCAATCAATCTCAAGCAATATCTATGCTATAGAGTTTTTCGTTATAAAGAAGTATGTATCTGGTAGATCTAGAAACATTAAATTTTGCACAGGAGTTTCTTATATAACGTAGGTAAACGCTAAGGTTGGATTTTTGAAAATCCATCCCCTAAAGAGCTTAAATAGGAGATGAAAATTTGTATAAAAGTCGGTAATTTTTAAAGTTAGAAACGTCCAAGTTGGTATTTAAGCATGGGCAGAGCCAGGTTACTCAAAATATTAATTTAATATTGCCTCAAAGCACATTTTACTTCTGAAAAACAATTCATTAATCGCCTTATAAAAATTCTCATTGGTATGATTTTCTACAAACACAATAATGAGCATTCAAGTAAAATATTAAACTTATATTTCTAAAATGAAAATTCTGGTTCTTCTTCTTTTTATCTTCGCCTTTAATATAGTTGTTCTCATCATGTGTACTTTATTATGAATAACGAAATTAATCAATTCAAATTTAACAAAAATTATTTATTTACTGATATTAAATAAGACAATTTTTCTTTCTAATTCTTATATTTCTTATTAATTTATTACAGTCGCTATTTTGCTATCTTTTTCTAAATGTTTCAAACAAACTGCATTTTCAAATTATTGTATAATAAACAAAAAGAAATATATATATGTGGTATATTTTGTACAATACATAATTTAATAAAATGGGTGTATGTATAAAAAATTTAGAAATAAACAATATTACTAATTACTATGCAACAGCAAAATTTGGAAAAATCCATGAAATTTAACAGTAAGTATTCTTTAAGCTTTAGCAAGATTTGCAAGATCAGAAATACATTTTTCTATGTTTTGTTTCTCTTGATCTGGTGTAATAGAAGATAAGACATGAGAAACAACCCAATTAACAAGATTCTTTTGAGCAATGCGTCTTTCTACATTTTCACGTTCAGATTGGTAATCCAATCGCTTCTTAACTTCTTGATATACTTGCATTAATCTTTGACGATAAGCTGCTTCCAATTGTAATGCAATATTTTCCCTCTTTGCTTCAACTACAAGTAATTGACCTTCACTGCTCCACTGATTTTTCTGTTCATTTTCTATTTCACTGTTAAGATTCTTTTTTTTGTTATCTCTTTCAGAATTCCAATCAGCTTCGTATGCATCAATTTCTTTATCAAGATAACTTGCTATAGAAGGACCAATTTTCTTGGTTACATATACACAAAGTATCAACATAGAAATCCCAGTGTAATATTCGTGTTCCATAACATACCATTCTTTGCTTAATAAGTATGTACCAAAAGTTACTCCAAAAGCAAAAGGTCCTGTTACTCCAGTTTTTTTATAAAAGAATTGAAACCATTCCTCTGGTATAAAGCCAAGTCGCACTTTCCCCGGCTCTTGACGAACCTAACGATAAGATTAATTAGTACAAATGATGCAAAGAGATCCTGAATATCTTACTGGTCGCTGAGGTACATTTGAGGATGCATCTGTACCGCTTTGTGCAGCTAATGAAACTGGCGTCGTTGCAGTGCATCTGGTCGCTAAAGACAACAAGGAATTTTTATGTCTGCCTGAAATAATAATTAAAAAAGAACTTATAACCCCACTTGTGATTACATAAACGTCAAAAGCATTAAATTTACTACAACGCTATATATACAATTATACATTTCCTAGATGATCTAAAAGGTAAAATTAATATTAACCTGATAAAATTAGTGCCCTAGATAACATTTTTGATGAAAAATATGTGAAAAATCGGAAAAATGACCCTCACTATTCGTACCGCGACTGACAGAATTGAAACGAAATGGAAATACTAATTTTAATGAAACAGAGGAAATAAAGTATGTTGGTTATGTAATCTATAAAAACTCCCACAATAACAACTTGAAAAACCCTAATTGGAGTTTGCCCAAAAGTACAAATTCAAAATCAGAAATTCATTTTTGGGTATTTCATTATTCTTTTATACATAAAATGTCCATATTCTAAAGTACAAAAACTATCTAAAAAATAATCAGACTTCTAATAATAATTAACATTATTTATAAAATATTTGAAATATACAATTAACATGCATTATAAAGTAATAACCACTAAACGTAAAGTAGATAACACCTTAAATATCCAAAGTCTTCGCTTTAAGTATGAAAATTAATACATTATTTTATTCTTATTATTTTAAGGTAATACAACTATGGCAAAATATATAATATCACACGCAATTCTTGTTATAGTCTTGATCTTGATCCGACCGCTACAACATACTAAATGTTGAAACAACGTGAAAGTTTAATTTTTTTCAAACACTTACTGTGAACATTGCACACTTCAGCATCAACCCCAACAAATCTAAGATAGTTCAACCAGCAACTTTGATTTGCAGATAATTTGTCATTTTCTCCTTTTACTTCCACGAATTTGCACTAAAATAAAATTTACATTCGTTTATAATACAAATTAAATTAATAAAAATATATTACAGTATGATTGCTGTAATTCCATACGAATAAGTCAGGTACACCAGATCGATATAGCCTAAAGTTCTGTATTAATCGTTTTAATATTAATGCAAGTTTTCTCTACCAATGCATAAAATTATATCGCACAGTTGTTGTGCATTATTTATAACAGATGTGTTCAACAGCGAATGTTCATATGAATGTTTCTTCCATGTTTTATGTATTATATATTCTAATTGCTTTAAAGACCATTTCGATTGAATTTCCTGTAGTCTCTCATCTATTTCAAGTTTTCTATTAATATAAAAGTCCGCACTGAAAAAATCTAACGGCAAATACTGAATTTCGTTTATAAATGCAAAAGGCACTCTGCTTTCATAAATAATATCCCAAAATAAAACAAACAATAAAGTAACTAATAGAGTGCTCTCATAATGGTCTCCATTGGAATATTCATTTTTTAAATAATGTTGTAATGCTATTTGTTCGACAGTGGTAAATCTACGTCCATCCGTACCATTCTCCCAATATGTACGTTTTCTACCAGGTCTTGTACTAAAAGGGTAGATTGTATTAATTATTCGAATCAGATATTTGAGGCAATCAACATGTGTAGTAGGATAGTTTTTAATAATTTTAAAATAATTAAAATTCAGGCTGAGATCTCTGAACCTAGTCGTATTTCAAAGTCCAGTGTAAACTCTATAATAAGACTCAAGAGGCCGAGTGTTTTCTTTCGATAAAAAGAATATTCGTTATATGGAGATTTGGAAAAAAAACAGAGTAAAGGCACACAGATGTCTATCAAAGACGTATTGTTACGTTATAGAGAGTTGATCATTATGATATAGAAAAAGTTTTAATGATGGGTGGAAATGTAAACCAATCAATCTCAAGCGATATCTATGCTATAGAGTTTTTCGTTATAAAGAAGTATGTATCTGGTAGATCTAGAAACATTAAATTTTGCACAGGAGTTTCTTATATAACGTAGGTAAACGCTAAGGTTGGATTTTTGAAAATCCATCCCCTAAAGAGCTTAAATAGGAGATGAAAATTTGTATAAAAGTCGGTAATTTTTAAAGTTAGAAACGTCCAAGTTGGTATTTAAGCATGGGCAGAGCCAGGTTACTCAAAAACTTAACATTTGAGAAGTACCTGAGATGTTGTCGATGAGAAATATCATAGGACAGACGGCTAGTTTCTAATAATAAACTTCTTTTTAAAAAGTGAAATAATAATACGACATTAAAAATTAACTAAAAAAAGTTGTTAAAAACATTTGAATATCCAAAACTTACTCATGAAGCGCACATGCGTTGATTTTTATACTTGGGCTTTTCTTGATTAACTCTGGTTGTGATGCACTTATTCTGGCACAAATATCCACTGGCATTTTATTGCTTTTGCTGGTTTTTATAGATTCCGCTCTTTTGGAGAGTTCCTGTTTATCTATATCTGATAAACTGTCGCATTGTAGTGCTTTTATAAGCGTTTCTGCAGCCTGTGTATTTTAGATATTAATAACATTGGCAAGAAAATTGTTTGTAAATAAAACTAACATCCACATGAACCTTTAAATGACGATACTGGATCATAATCACTTGATTAAACCAAACGATACGTAGATTTTGACAAAAATACTGTTGCTCTAACAAAAACTGTAGCCATATCAAAACTTCTTGTGGATATGTTTTAGTAATGTTCTGTATACCAAAATGCAAAGCCTTTGTATACTTATAGCCAGAAGAAAATCTCTTTTGATAAGGTGCTTGAGCTGTATTAACTGTGCTACAATTTAGTATATTACAGAAAATTTTATAAACCTAATTTTCCAGCATACCGTTCCACAATGTTTTTTAGTTGAGAATATATTTCTTTACATATATTATAAATTTCTTGTTTATTTTTCTTTTCAAATGCTTGTTGTACTGCATCATAATATGTAACTGCTTCTGCATAACTATAAATATACGTAAACAATTTTAAAGTGTATTATTAAATAATAAATGTAGACATAAGAATTTAGATTTAGTATCAGGTAAGCCGAATAAAAATCAATTGATGAATTTATTATAATTATGATTATCAAGTTGACGATTGTCTAGAATTTTCTTATTATTTGCGCCTTTCTTAGTACGATATATAAAATGTACTACTTTGAAAATGTGTAATATTGTTAACCATTCAACAATTCTATAGATTTTTGAATTTGTTTCCAAAAAATATCCATATTTACCTAGAAAAGTCTTCGATGGTTGAAAATATTGCAATGTCTTGATTAATATTTGTTGTAGGTAAAATTATAGATCCTTCTTCAATTTTACTCAAAAATAAATAGAAAGCACTTATTGTTGGAAACTCATCCGTAGTAAAGTTGTACAATAGATGTGCTTTATTCAAAAGTTTAAGAAACTTAGAATTCAATTTTATACAAGGCCCTAATAATTTATTTAATTTAGCTTTTAAAACTTGGGTAGAATTCTTATTGATTGTTAAGGTTGTTTGATTAGCACAGTTTCTTAAAATTCGAAGAATAATTTCCATTTTTTTTCCCTTAGTCGATAGTTTATAATCGCGACACAGGTTTAATAACTTTGGTTTAGGCACTAAATTTAATAAATATTCGCATGACTCTTCACTGTAATCTAAAAAAAAATTTAATTTCTATTATTTAATATTATTCATGTATTAAACTAGGTATATATATACTAACCTGTGTCTATAAATTGACTTTTACTAAAGTATTGATGCATAACATTTGCTTCTGTATTGGATACATCTAATTTGATTAGTGTTTTAAAATGTAATATATTATACCATTTGTTTATTCTAGTGTACAGTCTTATAACAATAAATAAATATTCTTTACGAAGCTCCAATAGTTGCATTAGTGTGTTAGTTTCATCATTTGTTAATAATAATTTCAAACTTCTGTGAGTAGTTACATATAAGACTATTCTCGTAATATATTTAAAAACTAAGGGACTCCATTCTTCTTCGTTCAAATGACTATCTGTTTGATTTAAAGTTGTATCATTTGTTTGAGTAGCAGATACATTGTTCAAATCAGTTTCAGAACATTTACCAAGTAAGTAACTATTTTCTTGTAAACTATCATCTTTATACTGTATTTCATTATCTACTTGACTTTGTAAAGCTATAATTGTACTATCTAAATCACTATGTAATTTTGGAGAACTTTTAAATTCGTCAAACAACACGTCTTCTGTAATTGGTGATAATTTGATTTGTGATTGTAAAGTACCTTCTGACTTTATTTTAAAATCGTATTCACTGTCGCTACTTATGTAAATTATTTCATTATTATTCGTTTGTGATAAATTTTCTTTACTAAATTCTGCTGAAACCTCCATAGTACAAGTTTTACGTTCAGGAGAAAGTGAACTATCTGATTCTAAGTTAAGATACGATGGTAATTTAAAACGCAATTCATATTTGTTGGAGTCATGTCCATCAATTGATTCACTGTCACTATTTTTAAGAAGCTTTGCTTTTCTTCTACGCTTCTTTATAAAAATGTCTTCCGCATCACTTTCAAATGGATTGTTAACATCTAATTTTATTTTATTTTTCTTTAGATATTGAACTAAGGATGTTTGCCTTTGACCTTTTCCCAATCGTTCCTTGTTCAACTTACTCATATTTTTATGTATGGTTTTTGTTTGGTTGTTGCATTTGCGTCAAATATTGCTATAAACAAATTTAATAAAAATTTATCAAACCCAGTACAACACAGAAAGTACCTAATAAAAAAATATGTATTTTAATATTTTTGTTTTAGTTGTAAATAAAGCTTCAGTTTAATAGTAAAAGAACACCTACTTAGTTAATTATGAGGTAATTGTTAACGACAACCACTCGCTTTTGTGGTTAGTTTGCTCGATCTTAGGAGCTATTCGACTAGCGGTTAATGTACTAACTAAAAGTGTAAATTAAGTGAGACAGTGTTGTCAAGTCTCTTTCATACAGCCGAACCCTTGTAATGTCATCCGCGACTATAAAATATATATATCGCGCAAAATTAGAAAGTTAGAGCTTTGCCCTGGAGAAAAGCTTAAAGCTGGTGGACTCTTTAAGCAAAGCAAATATATTCAAATATTAGAACTAAGTATCCACACCTTATATATTTTTACAATACTGTTTTAAATTAGATAATTTAAAGTTTTAATGCCTTAAACTACTAGTATACCTAAGGGCCGTTTAACAATTACGTAAGCAGATTTATTACAATTATTACATCCATGTCATCAAAATAAGCAAAACAAAGACCCCCCTCTAGTGCTTACGTAATACTTGAACGGCCTCTAATTTGCGAAACAGACATTTAAAAAGAACAAAATAAAATATTATAGATAACCATTTAAGCTTTTAATTAAATAATAAAGCCAGTACAATGTAAAGTCTAATCTGCATATTGAAAATAGGTCAATGTTAAGACTTTTTCAGAAAGTTTTTTTTAAATGTTAAGATATTTTTGTAATTTTTTTTATTATTAAGATACGTCAGTCCTAAAATTGTACTGATTGAAATAGAACATGGTGCAGATAGTGATGATACATTTGTACTAATGTTTAGGATATTTACATATAGGACATTACGTTTACCCAACTTTTTCTCTTATAAAAAAAAATTTAATATTTACTAAGGATTTTAATTATTTTAAACTTTAAAATAATAAGGTTTCCAATACTCCACTGCTTAATGATGTTTTTTTTAAATATTTATCTTAACGCGTTCACGCTGGGTGGTAATCCTTAAAACTTATTTAAATGTCATCAAAATTAACAACAACAAAGTAACTATTTTCTTGTAAACTATCATCTTTATACTGTATTTCATTATCTACTTGACTTTGTAAAGCTATAATTGTACTATCTAAATCACTATGTAATTTTGGAGAACTTTTAAATTCGTCAAACAACACGTCTTCTGTAATTGGTGATAATTTGATTTGTGATTGTAAAGTACCTTCTGACTTTATTTTAAAATCGTATTCACTGTCGCTACTTATGTAAATTATTTCATTATTATTCGTTTGTGATAAATTTTCTTTACTAAATTCTGCTGAAACCTCCATAGTACAAGTTTTACGTTCAGGAGAAAGTGAACTATCTGATTCTAAGTTAAGATACGATGGTAATTTAAAACGCAATTCATATTTGTTGGAGTCATGTCCATCAATTGATTCACTGTCACTATTTTTAAGAAGCTTTGCTTTTCTTCTACGCTTCTTTATAAAAATGTCTTCCGCATCACTTTCAAATGGATTGTTAACATCTAATTTTATTTTATTTTTCTTTAGATATTGAACTAAGGATGTTTGCCTTTGACCTTTTCCCAATCGTTCCTTGTTCAACTTACTCATATTTTTATGTATGGTTTTTGTTTGGTTGTTGCATTTGCGTCAAATATTGCTATAAACAAATTTAATAAAAATTTATCAAACCCAGTACAACACAGAAAGTACCTAATAAAAAAATATGTATTTTAATATTTTTGTTTTAGTTGTAAATAAAGCTTCAGTTTAATAGTAAAAGAACACCTACTTAGTTAATTATGATACTATATTACCTTGTGTTTCAAAAATAGTAAACACAAATTTAATTCACAGAATAAAAATATTTATCACAAAATACTCCCTGACTTATTTAGCTTTATTTATCTATAAAGTTTGTTTACCTAGCCCCTCAGCCAGAGTTGCCAGACTTTCTTTGCGTCGAGAAGCTGCCCGGTGGCGCTGAAGTCGACTAAATTAGCCGCGATTACTTTGAACAGTAACAAGTTTTAAAAATACGGTTTATTGAGTAGATTGAAAGAATTTGCTCATACGGATATGAGTTTTTCTCATATTTTGTAACACTTATAGTAAATCTCTACGTTTTATTCTATTTTATTACTTAAATTCAAAAGTCGCTTAATCGCCGCCTAGTCGACTTCATTCTCATTCTAAGCGACAACTTACTTCAAATGTAGCCTAAATGGCGCTAATGTAAGCTGCCGCATCTGGCAACTCTGACCTCAGCCACTGGCAAAATGCTCAATATCTACCAACCTCAAAATATAATTATAACCCATAGAACTGGTATAATTTATAAAAGTCTAACCTCTTTTAAGAACTCAAATGCATTATAATTAAAAACTATCTTGCATAGATTATTGAAAAATGGCATTATCTGCAGCTACTAAATCTTTTATGGTTTTAGGAGAATGCGTACCCTGTTTAAAACATAATGCTTCGAAATTTAAAATTAAAAGGTTAGAATTGGACACAAATCTATTAATGGTAATAAAATGTATTTCTATTAAAATAGGTACTTATAAAATTGTATTTCATACAGTATTTCAGAAAAGATGATTTTATTTATGCTCACGATCCAAAGAAGATATGTAAAACAGGTGATATTGTTCTTGTCGAACAACTTCCACAAAAAATGACTAAACTAATAACGCACAAAGTCAAGAAAATTGTATATCCACTTGGTGATATTACTGATCCTTTAACTGGAGATAAAGTGGTTGCTGGAAAATTCAGACAACATATTGATGAAGTTAATAAGATTTATGGTAAATTACCTTCGGCATTCAATTATGATGATGCACCAGAGAGAGGTTGGCTTGAAGACAAGAAGGATTTTACACATGTTGAAACTTATATAAAGTATCATAAATTTGAAAATGATGATCAACCACATGCTGTATAAAATAGTTCAAGTTTTAATTAATAAAAATATATTCTAGTTGATACCTAATTTTTCTATTTTTAAATACATCTGAAAAAATTAGTATATAATTGGGAACCTACTTAAACAAGAGATCATATTCATCTTCAGAAATAATGGAAAGACTGCTTTGGTTCTTTAAATTATTACATGTAGAGAATAAAACCAACTATTAAAACTGAAAATGTTAGGAATATCAAACTTTCAAATATGTAAAGATAAATAACAGCACAAGTTCCTCATATCTTGTATATGCGATAGAAAAGAAGCTTGTATTACACTTGAACCACATCTGAAATATGAGAACTCAATGTATTTTCTATTATCTAAAAATAATTTTTACGAATTTATTTTTTTTAGTAGAATAAACTACATAGTATAGGACATCATTTTGCAGGTATCTAATTTTTGAGCATTATAATGTAACAATAACATCATTCCTATTAAAGTTAAATTAAGTAAATATTAAAATAAATTGTACCAAATATTGGTAGAATAATATTTACAACTATAAGTAGTGATCCTAAAATTACAACAGCTATACAAATAAAATCTTAATCAACATATATGACAGTTATTGGCATGTACATAATAGTCTTTAAAAAAATATTTAAATAGATTAACACTAATCTTATTTAAAAAAAAAGCTTAATAAGTTATTTCATCAAACATAATACTGTTAAAAAATATTTCTGTAAAATTTAGAAATAATTTCAATATAAAAATATTTCGTTTCAACGATTGGATAAAAATTCCCGTTCTAAAGCAGCACCCATCATGTTCCATTCTCCATCATCCATTTCATCAGGAGCTTCAATACTTCCTTCACTGTTAGAATCTTGACCTATATCTAAATCACTATCCAATTGTTCACCACGTCTAAATTTAGTACTTGGAAACTCATCACTATCTTTTGTATTTTCATCAATATCCTCATCCTCATTTCTTTCACCTATTGTTCTTTTATGACCCCGCGGCATTTCTGCAGTTAACGATTCTGCTGAGCTACTACTGTTTTCTTCCCTCTCTTTTAATAGAGCTTGAAATGTTGTAGAGTTCTTTGATATATCATCATCAGTTTCACTTTCAGTGTCTAAAGTATCTTCCACCTATTGATTAAAAACGTCTTGTTTCAATTAAGAATATATTAATGTAGATAAGGCGTTTAGGAGAAGACTCAAAAGGATAGAAAAGAATGGAAATTAGTAATTGGAAGACAATGTAACCTGATATATACCTCCTTGTCCATGTCAGCAATGTCTGCACTGGAAAAGGACATCAACGGATTAATAGTATCCATAAATCTTCCACTCGGAGACCGTTTTCGAGACGTAGGGGTTTCATGAACATCGTAATTAGGAACGTGTTCTGGACTACTGCAATGTGGTGGAGGATGTCGGTTTTTTGAACCTTTACTATTTAATGGAAATATTTTTTCATCAACATGTTCCCAACGTTCGGCGCAAACCCATAACCAATCAGGCGTTACAATTTTTAAATTCTTTTTTCGTCTACCTGCGTTAACTTTTGCAGTACCTGGCCTTACAGCGACTAAATGAGTACTATCCTCTACAAAATCTGATGTTACCTAAAATTGATAATATTTTAAAATTAATTAAATCAATCGCTTTATGTTTTAGAGTCAACTGTCGCTAATATGAACCCCCGTTGGTATGAATACTTTGAAATAACAAAATTCACTCATGTATTATATAGAAAAGATCCCCCGTTTTTATGCACAGTATAATATGAACCGCCAATAGTATGCAGTTTTATTAAAGCGTGTACTACTTTAGACTATGGCAAACTACCCCGAAAAAATACACCTTTTGCAGAGCGTGTCAAAAAGAAAACATTAAATATTAACGAACATATTTTCTTATTAGAAATTTAAAAAATTAAACATTTCGTTCGTTCAAATTTAGATAGAAACTTTATCAATAGTTTTTAAGTTAGAAATAAACGTTATATGTTTGTCTTTTCTTTTCCCGCAAATAAAACCTTTTGTAACATATCAAACGAGTTCATACTGTAGAGCTTTGATGGTAACTTACTTCAGCTCCTAAACTTCGCGCCACTTGATAAGCTTTAGAATGTTCCAATTGTACGTGTGTGGGAACCAATCCACTAAATATTAATTTACACCCTTTTAAAACTTTTGCTTTTACAGCTGGTATTACTTTTTTTAAATCTGGTACTTCCCCAGATTCCATTTTATCATATTCTTCATAAAATGTTCTATGAATTTGTTTAAGTATGTCTTCGAGATATAATAAGTAATCATCTGAATCTTCAACTTCAATCAAATTTAAGAAGAATTCAGAAGTGAGATATTGTTAGCAATGTTATTATGCTCAGAAATGTCATTAGGGGCAATTTTCTCTTCATTATTAATTATTGTATTATTTACTGAGATCATATCATTTGTTTCGGTAGTTAATTTATCATTTTCGTCTTTGGTTTCATTGGTTGTATCTTGATGATCATGTTGTAATTCTGTAGAATTATCATTGCTTTCAGTTTCAATCATCGCTTCGAGTATTTTATTTTCACATTCTTCAATATCCATTTTGGTTATATCGATATTACTTTCTTTCAATGCATTTTCTGTTATAATACCATCATTTACTTTATCATTCTGATTAATTACTTCATTATTTTTTTCTTCTATTTTATTACTAGAGATATCTTCAAGTTTACTAACAGAGATGTCTTCAGTGTTATTACTTGAGACCTTTTCTAAATTATTACTAGGGATGTCTTCAACTGTTTTACTAGAGATGTTTTTTGTATTATAAATTAAATTTTCTATGTTATTACTCGAGTGTTCTTTGTTATTACTCAATTGTTCTTTATTACTAGAATCTTGTTCATTATTACTAGAGTGTTCTACAGTATTACTCGACTGTCCTTTGTTATTACTAGACTGTTCTTTGTTATTCCTTAATTGTTCCTCGTTATTACTCAATTGTTCTTGGTTATTCCTCAATTGTTCCTCGCTATTACTCAGCTGTTCTTCGTTATTCCTCAATTGTTCCTCGTTCTTACTTAATTGTTCTTCGTTATTCCTCAGTTGTTCCTTGCTATTACTCAGCTGTTCTTCGTTATTCCTCAATTGTTCCTCATTATTACTTAACTGTTCATCGTTATTCCTCAATTTTTCCTCATTATTACTCAGCTGTTCTTCGTTATTTCTCAATTGTTCCTCGTTATTACTCAATTGTTCTTTGTTATTCCTTAATTGTTCCTCGTTATTACTCAATTGTTCTTGATTATTCCTCAATTGTTCCTCACTATTACTCAGCTGTTCTTCATTATTTATCAATTGTTCCTCGTTATTACCTAATAGTTCTTCGTTATTCTTCAGTTGTTCCTCGCTATTACTCAGCTGTTCTTCGTTATTCCTCAATTGTTCCTCATTATTACTCAACTGTTCTTCGTTATTCCTCAATTGTTCCTCGTTATTACTCAACTGTTCTTCGTTATTACTTGAATTTACATCAATTTTATTATGAGTGTCGTCTTCAGCCTTTTTTAATTTTTCAAATTTTAAACAAAAATTCCCACTTTTTATCGCCTTTTTAAATCCCTTTTCGCCTGTATTTTAAAAATCAATTTACGTTATTTTTCCCTCGTTTTCTCTTTCTCTAAACCCGTGGCCATGTATGTCTCCTGGTAAAGTTTAAAAATTTTATGGAATTAAAATGTATTAAATTAGAAGCAGATTACCATATTAAATCCATCAAAAATTTAAAACCCTGGGGATCCCACAAAGGAAAAACTTTTACTAAGTTAATTTATGGAAAAGAAAAACAATAAATTTTAGAGTCCCCCATTTACCTTATTAAAATCCAAAAAACAATTAAAACATAGGGAAAACTTTACCAATTTAAAAAAAATTTTTAAAATTTCCTTTTTATAGGGAAAAAGTTGAAAAACAATTTTAAACCAGCCCATTTAGTTCAAAAACTTTTTATTTTTTAAAAAATTTTTAACAAAATGTACAATTTTGTAATTTATGGTACTATAAAAAACTTTTTAAAAAACTTCTTTTAAATTTTGCCCGTTTTACCTATAAGGAATGAAAACGTCCGTTTGATAAAACATAGATTTTGAAAAAACCAAACCATCCTGGACAAGTTTTTTGTTGTATTTTAAAGAGCTTTAATTTCTTAGCAAACCCAAAAGTCATTGTGTAATTTAAGAATAAAGAAAACCCTTTTTAAAAACTTTTGTTCCCGGTACTTAATCATTGGGGAAAAAGGGTAATTTAAATAATTGGAAGTGATAAACGTCTTTCAAGTTTGGTGGAATTATATCATTAGTTGTATGAATTAAAGTCTGATCCAAATCCACCAATAGGACTAGTTTTTTATCTTGTATTAAACGTTCACCATCAGCTTTTCCAAGTTTTTCAGCTAACTAAAATCATTCTCTTATCAAAAAAAAAACCGCAAAACCATCAAATATCAATTACCTCTAGACTAACTTTTAGTTCGGGTACTGAATGAATCATTGGTACAGATGCAGATGAATTTAAATCTTCCTTTCGTAAATCTGCCCCACACTCTGCACACATGTCTTTCATAACTGTTGGATGAATGCATGCTTCTAATTCACAAAGTGTCTCTCTGAAATTAGACTAAGTGAATTCTAAGATCTCGCGCCAAATTTGTTTGAACACCTTACCCTGGTTGAATTATAGCGCCTTCCTGCACAACAAGCTTGCAAACTGTTCCTGCTTGTGACGACTTCAATTTACGTTGTTGCTTTTCTTCTGATTTAACAAAATCATACAAAAGTATAACAGAACCAATTGAAACTGTAAAACCCTCCCGTACTTTCCACTTTAATATTTTAATCGGTTTTAAATTCTGCTGCGAAATGATCACGGTTTTTTCGGCCATATTGAACGGATACGATCACTCGGATTTTCCAAAAGCTGCAATCTGATTGGTGAACCAGAAATTGAGCAATATAATAACGTTTGCGGGAATATTTGAATTTTTAATGAAAATGAAAGTTACTCAAATTTATCATAAATAAATTAAAGTTTTTCACTCTTAATTTTAAACTTATATGAAGTTAAAAAATTTAATAGTAGTTTTAAATTATACTTGTAAAAAACCCATATGTGATTAAATATTTTATTAAGCTTTATCTAAATGAAAATACACTCATACATTCACTGCTGATCGACAAAACCTTTATCACAAATAAAACATAATTTTATTAATTTCTTAATACATTACTGGATTATTGGCTTATATTCATTTAAGTATAAGAATGATTTAAAATATAACTAGAAACAACATAAACTTACAACAGAATTAAGAACTGATACGTACATATATATATAATATATATATTTTTGGTAAACAAAACAAAAACTCTAGGCTGGTTGAACTACTTTTACATAAATATACAACACATGAAATAAAATCACAATGATATAAAAGATTACGTAAGTTAGTGAGGTATGATTTTTAATAATTATTACAGAAATAATTTAAAATTTTATAAATAGTTAATTAAATCCCTTAGACAAATTGTAGCATTAAACCCGGTGCATTAGTAGGTTGGATTTTTCGAGATTCTCACCAAATTACGTAATAATAAATATGGTAGACAACTGTCCAATATTATATCCTCAAAGGGGAGGATAGAGAGTGGTTCCCTAACAGCAACCACCACCTTGTGAACCTCCTTGGCCTCCTGCACCAGGCAAAGAAGGATTAGTAGGAGAATGTTGTGGTCCAATTTTAATACCATTAGCCTGAACAAATAACAATGTAATAACTCATATTTAGAAAGCATAAATAATTACCTCATTATTGATATCAAAGACACCTTCTTGAATTTTTTCATAGATTTCCTTAGCTGTGTTGATGAATGCTTCTTCAACGTTTGCAGCAGTCTTTGCAGAGGTTTCCATAAATACTAAGCCATGTTCCCTAGCAAAAGCTTCGCCTTCCTCTTTTTTCACTTCACGTCTGCTCTCCAAATCACTATGAAAAAGTTAATTAGTAATTAAAATTTTAGATGTTTGCTTGAGTCATTTCTTTATAAATATGTGACAACTTAGCCGTTATTAAATAACATTACCTTTTATTTCCAATAAGCATAATAACCATATTAGAATTGGAATGTTGTCTTGCATCTTCTAACCATGTTGTGAGATGATTAAAGGTCTCTCTGCGCGTAATGTCGTAAACTAACAAAGCTCCTGCAGCACCACGATAATATGAGCGTGTTATGGAACGAAATGCTTCTTGTCCAGCTGTATCCCATATTTGAAGTTTTATTTGTTTACCATCAATTGTTATCATACGAGCGCCAAATTCTACACCAATTGTGAGATCATGTACTGGTTGAAATCTTTTGTCAGTAAACTGTAATAGTAGGCATGATTTCCCAACCCCTGAAAAAGATATCTTTGTTTATTATCTTTTCCTATGGCGAGTAATTATTATGTTATTAACAGACTAATTTTAACAAAACTAAATATTATTGATCAAACTTAGGTACCTTTGGAATTAAATATTACGGCCTTTCCATAATTTTACATAGTTAAAGAAAATAGTTAAATAGCATGACTGCTTTTTATTCTGATAACAACGTAAAAACGTATGAATCATAAAAATCAATCAATGGTAAACTGCATACCTGTATCTCCAATTATTATATATTTAAATAGATAAGCATACGACATTTTCTCTTAAAAAGACTATAAGTTTGTAACAAAGAAATATTCACATAAAATTACACAAAAACTAAGATATATACCACTGACAGCTGTCTAACGTCATTACCAAATTGCGCAGTAGCCGAACGTCTTATGAAAATTTCATTTCCTGATTGGTCAATACTTTTCGATTACTTTTTCATTATGGCGGTTCTTTTAAACACCCATTTTGAAATCTTTTTTAAAGGATTTATTAAATATTTGAAATACATCGAAGTAAACAAAACCACATAAATTATATTAATCATTATTTTTTCTAAATCTCTGTGCCCTTGTTAAATAACAAAAACCAGAGAATTTTATTTAGGAAGAATATTACCTATCACTTTCGACATTGTTTTTTTTATCAGCTGCTAGTTTTAATTCATACAATTGTTGTATTTGTTCATCACGAAAATTATTCAATTCTGTTTCCTCTAATGATTTTCCTAGTGGTTTACTTGTATGAGGACCACGCAAGCCTAATTGTTCGGCTAATGTTACTGCATAACTCTGAAATTTAGTAAATAAAATTATACATTATTAAACCATTGCAAGTGGTAAAACTTACGGACCACTCATTCATAAATATTTGAGCTTCTTTTGGGTTACATTTCTTATGCCTTTTAAATTCATCCCGAGTATAATTATTACCTAACAGTTGCAAATCTTTTGGCAATCCTCTGTGTAGCTTCATAATAGTTTTGTAGAGTCTCCTTACTCTTTGAAGATGAGTTATAGTCATTGTTTCTTTATTTCAATAAAATTAATTCGTTTTCGTGTGGTATAACAACATGTAACACAGAAGTTATAACAGGTTAAATATATCACTGTTGATAAAATGTCTTTAATTACTTTAAATTATGTTTGAAACTTAAAATAAAATCATGTGTAATTTAAGACGAGAAGGATGTTTAGTTATACATATTTATTTTCGAAGAAACTACACGCATCATATTATAATGGTCAATAATGTTAACCTAACCAACAAGTGGTACTTTATTTTAAACTTCAAGAAAGTTTAAGTATTTACGATGAAGTTCCTTTAAAAGGTAGTTCCTCAAACGGTCAAAATGACTGAAACACAAAAGCCTTTTGTGTGTGCTAAAGAGGGTTGTAAAATGACTTTTACTAACGAAGATCATCTCAATGTTCACGAAAAGAAACACGATATGGCTTTACATTTAGGTATAGACGGTCAGAATTATGTAGTTGGTAAGTATTGAACTTTTAGCCAAGCCAAAATGTTCTAAAATTATATATTATATTTGTAGCGGATCAAACTCCAACTCCTACAAGATTTATAAGAAACTGTGAAGAAGTGGGACTTTTTCAGGATCTGCAAAACATAAACCCTTTTGATGAAACTTTCAGAAAAGCAACTGACTTAATAAAGACAGGTACTCTTTTTTTACCTGAAACAACTGTGGATGATACTTTACATACACCTAATGTTTTCCCTCATATCGAGGAAACAACTAAACCGAATAAATTTAGTAGGAATGTTAGTAATGAAAATGAGTTCACTGTAACGACAATTAACAATGATATATTAAAATTATCGGATAAGGAATCTCCAGAACAGAATCGAAATAAGGATTTTGAAAGCGATAACGATGATATTGAAGTATTATCTCTAAGAAGTAGTAGTAGTTCAGAACAATCAGATGAAAATGATTTTATAGAGACCAATTCTGATACATTACTTAGTAATAAATTGGATGATGGAGTAAATTCTAATTTAACAGCCACTGTGAATAATTTAAGTGATGTAGAAATAAGAACAAATAGAACTCTAATTACAATAGTACAAAAAGATAATTGTAAAAAAGTGGAAAGCAAAGAGGATTTAAAATCGAAACTAAAAGATGCGTTACATGCTAGAGTTAGGTCGGAACATAGTAAATCAGATAACGAAAATGTAAATTTTTGTGTTTTGTATAATATACCACACAGTAAACAGATGCAAAAGAAACTTCTTCAACATTCCAAAAAAATTATTGCAACAAATGAAGTAAGAACGAAAAACTTATATCTACACAAGAGGTAACGCATGTAGAAGAACAGATAGATGATAACATATCCAAAAAAAGAATGACGGATAGAGATAGGCAAAGAGAAATTAATCGGGTTGCTCAAGTTCGAAGTAGGGAAAGAAAAAAAGTTTGGATTGGTCAAATGGAAAAAGAAGTGAAACTTTTGCAGGACGAAAAAAAAGAATTGTGGTTGGAAAATCAAACATTAAAACAAGAGGTCATGTGGCTGAAATCGATGCTTTTATTTCATAAAGATTGTCCTGTGTCAAAAGATCCGGAAGTGAGTAAGTATTTTCTTTTTATTTAATGAATACAAACAAACTATTTTGTGGCATTTTACAGTAAAAGAAGTGAATATGTTAATGAAACAATTTCAACCTCTTGAAGAAAAAGAAAAAAGAATTTATCCTAGAAAGGAGGTACCAATTCAACCACATCCAACTAATATTATTGCAGTAGCACCTCCTAGCAATCCATTATTACTGCAAGTTCCATTATCAGTGGATTCGATTCGTATTGGTACAATATCTACACAACCAATACGGCCCATATTTCCAATAATTACAACAGTTGCACCTGTGTCAGCAATCGCGCCGGTTCCAATGCTTACACCACTTACACCAGTTACGCCACTTCCAGCACTTACTCCGATTTCACCAATAACATCAGTTAAAACAATACCAATAATCAGTAAGCAAAATAGTCCAATATTGGCTAGAAATACTACATGTACAATCAAACCACAAAAATATTTAAAAAAATCTATAGTTATATCTCAAAATAACGTAAAACCTAAAACACCCGAGCCTGGCATTCTTAAATCAAATCTGCTCAATTTGATCAAAGTGGAACAAACAAATAACATTCCTATTATTACCAACGAATCTAAAACCACTTTAAAGAGTAAGCAGCAACTTGCCGAAGAAACAATTAATTTCAAAACAGGGAACATATCGATTAATAATCTGATCCGAACAGATGCCAAATCAGATGAATTTGTTGCAAAGAAAATAAAAAAGAATTAAAATTGTAATAATTTCATTAAATAATTTTTAATAATTTACAAAGTATTCTGATCGTATATTTTTGAACTAAATTTACATAATGAAAACCGATCATTATTTTATAGTGCAATACAATTGAAATTATTTTGTTATTTTAGTAACTGTACTTTCTTTATAACATACTATATCTAAATTTTAATGTGATATTTCTTCTGTTGCAATTTGTTTTATTAGTACAATTTAAATCCACTTGATCCAGTTAATTCGATATTTCGTACAAATTTAAATAAGGATCAAAAATTACACTGAAAGTGAAGTTTTGTCCATTAATTAATTTAATGTACATTTATTTTATTATAAAATAAACCAACGTGCTATCAGGGTTTTAATACTTATATATAATTAGTTTAAAATCGAAATTCTGTGGTATCCTACTGTATAAGTACATATTACCATTAATGAAATTAATTTAAATTAATTACATAGTTGTATAAATAAGTTATATTAATATATTGTTATTATAAAACACTACTTTGAAACAACTATTTTAACTTGATGAGTAGTTGTCATAAATTTTAGATTAAAAATAATTTATGAACTAATAATTTTGTGATACTCATTGTTTAAAATAATGATATTGTTATATTCTAAAAGATTTAATTGCTGTGTTCTCATGAAATGATTTTTTAGTCATTTATTCACTGTGTTAAAACGTTTGCATCCTAATTAATAGTTATGCGTAATTCAAATTGTATATAGTAGTATTGTAATTGCAGATAAAAGTTTGTTGTTTGAAAAATGCTTATTTAAATTATTTTTTTGCTAATCTTAATTTTTCAAAATTAGTATTAATTATATGGTACGTACTGAACTGTTTAAAGTTTGTACATAAGCGATGAACAGTAAAACGTTAGCTTTACATTAATTAAATTTTAAATAGATTTTTAAGAACGTTAACTATGAGTTTGTCGACATTTTGTAACAAATTTTTGAAAAATTATCAGTATTATATTTTTTATAATTAATAATTCTTTGATTTCCATAAAACCTTGTTACAGATAAATATCTGTTTGGTGTGTATAAAAAATGGGGCATCTTTATGATTACCTATAAAACCTATAGAACACGGATGGTGAACTTGTGACGTATATACCAAGTTTTTAGAATGAAAATACATAAAATGGTTTTGAATTCTACAAAATTATCTGTAGGTATATAATATTTAAAACAGTATTTTTTTAATTTTTTGTATTCATAAAAAAGGAATTTTTTAATTGAAAATTTGTGAAATTGCTATTGATCTTTCTAAATTGTAGAAAATAATCTTCACAGATGTTAAAAAAAATTTCGTAAAATTCTTAAGGAATTTAAATGTTATGAAATATAAAATACCAAAAGTATGAACTAACTTAATCTATAGCTAAGTGAATATTCTTATTCCCTCATAATGTTATTAGTTGACTTATAGTTGGTTTTATTTATTGTATTGGGTGTTACATTTTTCCTTTGGTCATATCAATATTATAGATTACAGATTATACTTATTAATTTTTGTTAGATGATGTAAGTACCATAGCCATGTGATCGGACGTCAATTTTACTTATAAGACAAATTGATTAAGAAAAGAAGTACAATGCTTACCTTTCTAAGAAATTAAGTTAGAGCACATGGAAAATATTTAAAGAGGCTCTTTTAATAAGTGTGGATATTCATTTTAGAAAAATAATTCCTTCTCTTATTTCATTTCATTGAAGAATTTATTGTTTCCGATATGTATTCTTCAGGAACGTGTAAAATTTATTATTGTCTATTTTAAAGCAAAACATCTAAGTCGTTAGATCTTTATCAACGCTCCACGTATTACAAATGCTTCTACAAATTTATTTAGAAGCCTTAGTTTTGCTGGAAAATATTCTAATAAAGTTTTTATAATAATTATTGAGAACACATTATGTGGAACGATTAATCCAAATTTAAACTTCAGATTGTAAATAAAAGGAAAAAAGTAGGTGAATTTTTACGGTAAAGCATTGGTTCCTTTAAATCGGTTATGGTTTGGAACTGTTTTTTTTTTAAATACCGGGGTTTTTAATATTATTAAAAGTGGATCGCATTGTTATAAATTTTAGAAGAAAATCACAGAACTCGTGTCCCCCATATTTAAATTAATTACTTATTGTGTTTACAATATCTTTCATTTGCGTGTTTAAATCATTTATAAAAGCGAATATTATAAAATAAATTAATGTTTTGAGTAATATGTAATATGTAAGTAATATTTATTAATTAAGTTTTTAAAAAAATACTGGATCGACGCATTACAATAATATGTTAATTTAAATTATAATCTAAAGAACTATTTATTAAGCAAAAATTATTTATAATAATACCTAATACATTTGTCTGTCATTCTACGTATCATAACATTAGTTTACTACGTTTGCAGTAAATTGAACTACAGCAGAAATTATGATTACCACACGTTGTAGTAACTTTTACTTTTTTACTGTAGTTGGCGCTACTACAATTGATGTTGTCTTGTTTTTATGCCACCTGTAGTCAATTTAAGTACATTTGTTGTAGCAACTACAACTTATTTCAGATATAAAAATATGTAGTCTAATTACGGGTATTATGGCTCAGTTGGCCAATATGGCCTACTAGGATTTCTTCAAAATATAATAACTTCCAGCGTCATACATAGATATATAAATTTGTGTTGATTGAACTATTACAGAAATAATCTATTGATAGGTATAAGATAATGATTTCAATTTATTAAAATTCTTTTCAAAAATATTAAACAAAATATTGATATTCCTTTTTTTTAATCGTATGGTACAACTTAAGAAAAACTTATAAAAACGGTCTAGTATTTCTATTTAAATAAAATATGTGTTTTACTTACATTATTTAAAAGAATTACAAATTAATGCTTATATTCTTATCTAAATAAGATCGATAAACTACGAATTTACCCGATTTAAAATAAAGTAAGTGGGAATAACACCTGAGGATTACCTTGCTTTTGCTTTCTATAGTAATTTCAACGGTCGGTCAGCACACAAGTAGGTGGTATAGCAAGTGTTCGCGAAGTTTTAACGACGGGCAGTATGAAACACAATATGTTTCATATTTCTTATAAGAAATACAGTTGGATTAGTGTAAAATTTTAAGTTTAGTGAGCGCAGTTCAAATTCGTGCAAAATTTTTGTAAAAATGAAGAGGTGAAGTTTCGAGTCCGACAATTAAGACTGATTAGTTTCTTAAATAGAAATACCCTGTGATATATCTTATTTCCTATCTAATTTTGGATTTTATTTATAGGTAAGCTTTTTAATAAGTCTTAAATTTTATTAAACTAATAATATCTTTCATAAAAGTAATATTCCATCTTCATATGTGTTCAGATTAACATAATTAATAATAATTACGTAATTAGTTTTATGTTGACTATCTGTGTTAGTCACACAAATATTTATTAATTACAAAACGCATTGAAATATCACGCAGCCTTTTATGATACAAAGTAGAAAGATTTCAACGTTGGAGCGCTGCAGAAACCTTGTGCGTTTTAATTATGATAAGTGTTACCTAAAAAGGAAATACCTGAAATTTTCAAATAATAATTTGAGTTTATAAATTAGTATAATAGTTTTAAGAAATCATAAATTAAAATTTTTTTCAATTAATAACCTTGATTAATCATTTATTTGTTATTAAAGGATAAGTAACATTTAAGTAACTACACATCATATATTGTAGACCTATAGCTTCCCTAGGTTGTTCGCTGAAAGCAGTTCCAAAACTTTTTTTAATATTTCTTGATTAAATTGCTGATTATTCCCAAATATCTCTAAAAGGAGTTTGTTTCTTTTTCAAAAGTTGTAGGTTGGTTAAATAATTAAATCATAATTCTACATTTTTATTTGTCTTTTTATTTTAAGGTTTTTTGCCATTACTAGCGCTATTTTTCGGTAACTTTTTAAATTTACAGATCCCAGGCAAAAAAATAGTGCTGATCTATTAATATTGATTTATCAGATTATTTCAATAATGCGAGGCCCCACTAGTCTCTGCAGTATCGAGTTTGAGTCCGGCCGACCGACTTTAAGGGCGATACTGTCGTTAAGCAGTCCACTGTCGCTGTAAAAGATAAAACACTGTATAATGAATTAAAGAGAAAAATTCATAGAGAGACAATGTTCGTATTGTTTCATTTATAGTTTACTTAAGCTTATTTTTATTGAATTACATATAATCAATTATACTCTAATTAAAAAGAATAGTTGATAATTCTAACCTTCATCTCACAATCATACTTAAGCAGAAAAAATATATAACTTAAAACTTCACTCCAGCAAGGTTTTAAGTTACATTTGTTTTAGGTACCTTTTAGCTTTCCTAGGCTTAATTGGCAGAAGATGTGTTGTTTGGAAAACGCTTAAAGTACTACCTTTTCATTACACGAGATTGAAAATTAAATTGATTATTGTAGACCGTGATAAAAAAACCAAATTTGCACACTTGAGCGGAAAGTGACACATTTCTGAGCGAAGGAAGCAAATGAATTGCGACGCGTTCCTCGCTAGGAAATGTGCCACATCTCGCTCGAATGTGCACATACAATGTCTGTTTAGAAAATAACCGAACTTTATTATTATGTTTACAGATTATTGGTCCTTGTCCTCTTCAAACAATTTTCTCTCCCTATTCACGGTATGATTACTCAATGCTTTTACATAAGAGCCTTTAACACTCGTTTTGGTTTATCAATACCAGTTTAAAAGTAGATAGTTCTACAGTTTCTGAATTTTGTATAGTTATTTTATGTTTCTCACGTTAATAAGTCAACATAAAATATCAGGGCATTTTGTCAATTGAACGTTTAACAAAACAAAAAACGACAATTTTAAAAAACTTGAAATCATAAATTATTTTATTATAATATTTAATAACGTGATCAATTTTGGAAAAATTGATTTTGTCAAGTTGTCATTTACAGTTAACCCGACTCTAGCAAAAATGGGGATTGAGGCGGGCAGAAGCAATCGTCCGCTGTCCCCTATTGATACACTTTTCCCAGCGTTTTTTTATTTTGCAAAGCACTCCTGAATAACTTTATTTGAGATGGCTTTTAGGGTTTGTGACGAATTTGTTTTGTTGTCATCAATACTCTGAAATAGACGTCCTTTCAGCTCTGATTTGTGTTTCGAAAATAAGAAAAAATCGCAATGAGCCAGATCTGGCAAGTAAGAAGGATGTGGACGGACTATCATCTGATATTACGCACAAAATTGACAAATTGACAAAACTGGGTGCATAGGCGCTTTGTCGTGGTTCAACAACCATGAGTTGTTCCCAGTTTCATGTAAAATTTTGGGTTTGAATTGTTGCTCCAGAAAATTGGTCATTTCATAAATCGCCACTAACACTAAACAAGATATCAACAATGCAAAAACATGCAATTACAAGGGAGGTTATGCGCAAGACAGTGCCCCCAACCGCTTATTACTAAATATTTCCGTTGGGGCGTAATTCAAAATATTCGGTTATTTTCTGAACAGACCTCGTATCTCGTTTTATTCGATTTGCGATCATTAAGCAATATTTTTTCTCTTTAAATTTAAAACAAACATAGTTTAATACATACCTATATAGGCGTATTTTATGTTTGGAGCAGGTTATAAGGGTTTTCTTTAAAAAAAATTGTTTTCGTTCTTTTTAACATTAACATATAATTGCCCATGACAATTACCACAAACTATATATTTGTCTGTATTCACAGCAAATGTTTTATTATTAACAATTTATAAATTTTAAATGGCTGCAATTGTGTATAGAAGAAATTGAGAATGTTTCAGAATATAAAATCTAATTTTAATCGCTTATATTAAAATGTTTGAATCAAAGGAAAGAAAATTAATATCAACAAATTCAATAATTATGAGGTACCTACGAATGTGCACATTCGAGCAAAAGATGGAACATTTGTCAGCGAGTGGAGCAAATGATGAGTACTGGTGCATGTGGCTCTTTATTTTACCGAGGTCGGAAATGTGGCACTTCAAGCTCAAATTGCACCACAATCTGCAATAGTGTCTTTACAATATAAATTTTTTAAATTAATAACTCTAGGACCGTATTTTTGCTATAATTGAGATTTGTGATTTTTATGACGTTTTGATTTAAGTATCCTTCTGAAGCAAGTAAAGTTGGATTTTTTCATACACTTTTATCTTGACCAGTTCTTTGAGCAAAACTGCTCCTATTTCACCTGTTACTTTTTACTCCCTAGTATCATTACTCTGTTTTACCAAAGCTGAATACTTTGGTGAAGGAAAAATATAATTGTATTGATTTGATAACAACTGTAATAATGAATAATTAATCATCGTAAAAAAAACAAATAAAACACTTTTTTCCTCATTTAACAAGGTTGTGGTCGCTATAATTCTTAGGTTGACCCACTTGAGCATATAATAACCACTTTCTCTTTCTTTCAGAAATACAATGAGTCCAAACTGCCCGTTCGTTATTGCATTTTTCGCCGTTTTATTGGTAAGATAAAAAATAATTTGCATGTCATGTTATGATATTATATAATTACGTAAACATGTTCTTGTAATCTTCTGAATTGCCTTCGCCAAGGCTGTACGTGCGTTAGAGTAAACTCAATCATTCCATACACTATCAAAATTTTTTTTAGTAATTAAGTTAATAGGTACCTACTTCTTTTAGTCTATAGACTAAATTGTCATTTTACTATATCAAATTAGAATTGATTTTTTTTTAATTGAATAAATATGTTGTAATGTAACTCGTTATATTAATCATTTTTCAATGTAGTGCTTATTATTAAGAGTTTTAATTGAATTTTTCTTAAGTTGCTATGGAAACAGTTAATTTCTAGATCAAAGTTCTGATACAAGTTTTGCACTCTTTTGTAAATTACTTTTACTTTTTTACAAATCAAATGAACTAAAACAAATACAAATACAAAAGCATGAATTTGTTTTGCGAAGAGGCAAAATTAATTTGCAAAAAAATGAATTCGATTTCCAAAACGGTAAATTTTAAGTGCACAACTTGTATTCATAATTGACGTTTAAAATATCAGAGGATGATCGCTCAATGCTATTTGATGAGAGCCAATTTTATCACTTGGTTTGACATTTCAATATCAACTTAAAAGTATACTTCAGCATTTCTGAATATTTAGAGTTATTTTAAGTTTGTCACGTTAATAGGGCAGTAGAAAATAGCAGCGCACTCTGCCTATTGAATACTTTAACAAAATAAAAAAAAAGCAATTTTAAAAAAACCTGAAATTACAAATTATTTTATTATAATATTTAATAACGCGATCAATTTTGGAGAAATTGTTTCTATTTCGCAAAGCACTCCTGGATAACTTACATCAATAAATATGTACCATTTTTGACTTAGAAAAACTAGAAAATTTGAATTTACTTGTTGATTAATTGGCAGTGTACAATACACAAATTTAACAATTCGAAACTAAGAATAAAAGATGAAGTACATGGAAAATTTAACAGCGTTGTTTTTGTTTAACTATGATATCATATTATTCTTAACATAATCGTAATATAGATGGAAAGACTCCATCATGTTTTGTTGTTAACAATTTATAATGACTAAGGAATGAGTTTATTTAGAAATTAATAGTAATTACTATTTGCGTTTTAAGAAAACCAGTAATTAACATGTGTAATTAAATACAATTATTCTCGTTCCTTGATTCATCAGATGGTAGACAAAGGAAGGATATGGAAGTCAATGGTACCATCAGATATTAACCAAGGTGGTTCAAGCAAATTACGTCTATTTTTATAATTTTTAGATTCCCAAGGCTGATTTTTTACAAAACAATCTTTTAATTTAAATATAAATATTTATGCATTCAAAAGTATTACGGCATCTAATTTTGGAATAAATACATTTTACGTATTTTGTTTTTTTTAATAGAAGAGTCGATTAAGTTCTTTTGTATTTTACTTTTCTGTTAGATAAAGTTGTTAATTCAATTTTCTTTGCAGACCATCACAAGTACTGCCATTAGAGCTGCCAATGTTCCATCACCACCTCCTTCAGGTATAACACGATTTTTTTTATATCAGTCCATTACAGACATTAGTGCTTATTTAAAAGTCGTCACCATATCTTACAATTACCTAGTATTATTGAAAACAAATAAAAAATCGATTAGTCACGGTTTATCTTTCTTTTTAATCGTGAAACTAATAGTTGTGTCATAAAAGCTCTTCGGCGTATGCATTTTACTTAAAGTTGTTCTTAGTTTGGAAGATTAAAAAGAGTAAATCCGTTACTTTTCAACTACATAACTTACTTATAAAGTAAAAAGTAATTATATTTCTAGGTCACTATTTTCGCAATAAAGCATTTTTGGCATTTAATGATAAATAAGGCAAGTTACGGTTTAAGTTTTTCTGAACTTACGGTTATTAATTTTTCGATTTTAGTTACACTGTTTTTTTTTCAATTCCTGCTATGCTATTTTTAGAAATTATTTTATTTAAGGTAGTTCACTCGACAATTCATTTTTGTTGCTTTGATGAAATTAGAATATGATATTAAGCTAATCTAATTATCATTTATTTCATAAAAAAATCAAATTCTTTCATAGATTTTGAAGCGAGATATTATTAATTAAGATATACATAATTAACATGCAATAGGTCGGAGTTGTATATAAAAATGAGATAGTTTCATTTATATCTTTTCTTATCAATTTTTTGAAAAACAAAAAATTTCAAAATTTTTGGAATAACTAAGTTTTATTTATCGATTGGTTAATAAAGTATAAATATTCTCACTATATTAGTTGGACGATAGACATC
This sequence comes from Sinopyrophorus schimmeli, assembly GCA_036325965.1. Taxonomy (NCBI): domain Eukaryota; kingdom Metazoa; phylum Arthropoda; class Insecta; order Coleoptera; family Elateridae; genus Sinopyrophorus; species Sinopyrophorus schimmeli. Next base: position 1,351,095 of record JARFIZ010000110.1, read on the forward strand.
ACAGCTTGGCAACGCTGTGTGACCATCGCTTTATGCAACATTTTTTTTTTATTTAAATAAAAAGCTAGGGAATTAAAATTTTCTAAGTTTGCAACCCCTTTCGTTTATGTATTACGGGAAAATGGTCACTTGGTTGTTACGTAACGTTTAGGGCTGGGGGAGGTCTGAAAAACGTTACGGCGCGTTATATGGGGGGTCAAAATCTTCAAAAATTGCGTTACGTAATACTTGAACGCTCCCTTATGTATTATGAATTTTATATTATTCACTTTGGAAGAAAATTACTAATAAAATTAAAAAAACAGATTGTAACAAAATTACAAATAAATCCAAGCTTTAAATATAAAAATTATTTTAATTACCTATTTATATCTGTTCTTATTTATCTCGCCAGATTATCTATGATTTTTCAGACTTGATTTGGTTTGCAATAACGAACCATCGTGGACTGTACTTAAATATTTTTAAAGATTGCAATAACGGTTAAATCACTTTTAAAATTCTTACTAAAAAGCTTTTAAGGAAGCTAATGAATCAATCTTTCATAAGGCATAAAGGAATAATTTATGATATCTAATTTCGTAATAAGAATTAAAACGACAATTTTATGAGAATTAAATTTACACTTCCGTATTAGCTTTTCAGTTTATAACCCGCATTCAAATATAGAATAAAAATCAGCTAGAATCGTCTTTTACAACGAATACAGTTGATGGACGATTCATTGAATATTAATTGTTATTTAATAATAGCGTCAATGGTAATTTATTCAATTTCCTGCAGGTTCACAGGAAGTGGCGTCCGATGTACGAGTCGAATGCAATAGTAACGAAATTGTAGTAAGTCTTAATACAGACTCCGGAAGATTCACAGGAATGGTATATCCACGTGGATTGTCCAAGAACAGTACATGTATGGGAGAATGGGTTCATAAGGCTTCTCCAGTACGCTATACTTTGCCATTACGAGGTTGCAATACTATGAGTACCGAATTAGTAAGTTTATTGTTGCATACTATTCTTTTGAAATTGATTCTATTATTAAATGTTCAGGTATTGTTTAGTAAGAGTTACTAATTTAACAGTAATATTAATACTGAAACGTTTCAATTATTAGGAAGTTGATTAACAAATACTAACAAGAAGTGGACGTTATTTTTTTAATTTTTGTGTAATGTGGCTCATCATAATTTTTGATTGGGCGAGGCTGAGGTTATGTTTTATACGTTTAAAAAAAAAAAAAAATTACCAAATTGATTTAGGTTTGATTTTATATTTAATTTATTTTAAAAAATAAATAAATTATTGTAAATTGAAGTGTGCTTAAATTTGGTGCGTTACCTTAAGTTGGTTAGCTTTGCCATAACATGTTTATGTTCGTTTAATCCATAACCGTCCGTTATTTTAATTTTCTTCCTGTATTTTTAATTCATATTTTCTAGGTTGTTTTTTACTATTTGTTTCTACAAATTAATCGTTGAATAATTGTTTTTTTTTTGTTGATAAGTTAAAAAGTAAGTTTTCTCAAAGAATTAAATAAGCAACAAGTGCTTTTAGGTTATAATGGTATTTAGAATTTAGGTACCTGATACTTATAGTTAGTGACGGATTTAGGCCTAGGCCCGTGAGACCCGGGCTTAGGGCGGCATAATTTGAAAAGCGGCAAAATTTTTGAAATGCCAAAATTTTAGAGGCGAATAAAAATATTTAGATCAAAATTAATGAAATTCATCTTTTAAAGGGGCGGCAAATCGAACGGGGCCTAGGGCGGCAGCAAGCCTAAATCCGTCACTGCTTATAGTGAACTTATAGATTTTTCAATGTCCGATTTTTAAAAGCATCTATAATTTTTAATTTATTTATTGTTTCGTTTACATAAATTTCATATGTTTATAAAATTTTATTTTTATGAATTTATACATATTTTAGAACAAACACTACTGTCTATACTCTATCCGCCCAACAGAAATAGTTAAGCCACGCCCCACTAAATTGAACCAATGTATGTAGTGCCCAGTTTCACACGGTACAAATTAATAATCAAGTTTGTCTCCGATCTTGTAGGACAGAAATGCTTGTATGGTTGCTTTTTGTTACGTGCTTTAAAAATTAAGCCAATAGAAAAAAATTATTTAAATTTAGCGCACATTTGTGGAAGTGGCTTAACTATTTTTGTTGGGCGGATAGAGTATAGTTTTATTTAGGTATTATGGTGGCTATTTACTCTTATATCCACAAGTGACGCCTAGGGATTTTTAAGTACCGTATGTCAAGTGTACAAACTTGTAAAATTCTTTAATATGGCGGTAATTTTAAACACATTTCAATCATTTTCTATCACATTGTATAATTTGAACATTAATCTATAAATTTTCAAATTGTTAATACATTGTCTTTTAAATAATCAGCTGAGCTTGCACATTAAAAAAAATATTATAAAAAATTTCAACAGTAGGTATGTCAGATTACTTCTCACAATTTTACACTCAATGCAGAAAACAATTTACAAAATTTTATTCACTAATCTGCGCAATTATTAACGCCACGATGTGAAGCTCAAGCACCTATTATTAAACCTGACGCAAAATTTCACGCTTTGATAAACTTTAAGGAGACGAACACCGCAAATTAAAAAAGCTTAAAGCATTAAAAAAATGCCGCGAATTTTTGCTAGATGTAATTTTAATCTTGCAAAGCCTCTATAATTTGCTATCTGCAATAAGGCGTTGCGTTTTCGTCCAAATTTCTATTTAAACACGAAGGACGCATAAAAAATGATGAAATGATATAGGTACTTATAAGTATTAGTATACTAATCAGTAGCAGTTTATATAAAAAATATATAAGATCGTTATTTATTAATAAAAAAATGTTGCAAACTGAACTTTAAATACATTTCTTTTTCCGAAAAAGAAAAGAAATTAATGAAGAAATCTCATGTAAATTTTTATACCGAAAATACTTGACGATATTATTTGTTTGAATTTAAACTTAATTGTAGTGTGCTTTAATTACGAGCGACTTTTGACACTTACAAGAAAGTTACAAAGGCTGTTGTAAAAAGCAAACTCTTAACTTTCTTTGTAAAGAGTTTAATATTGATCGATGACTGATTATAAGTTGTGTTAGCATTAATTAGATAGCAATAGGTAATATTTCAAATCACCATTCTCACTTTCGTTATAAAAAGAAAGGAATTCTTTCACAATAACTGAACTCACTTATACCATAAAAGGATTAATAATTAACATTCTTCTACATAATATATTCTCATTTTATTAAAATTACCAACATTTCCCAGTTTATTAGCTTGCTTATCAATTTATTATGATAATATTGGGGCTTATAATGCGGAACGTCTCCGATAAATTGATGGGTGCTTTAGTCTCATAAACCAGTGATTCTCAACCACTGTGCCACGGCACTTTTGTGTGCCGTGAAATTCTACAAGTGTGCCGCCAAATTTTAAGATATACAGTAAAAGCTCAATTATCCGGACCTCAGTTATACGGATTTGCGATTATACGGATTGTCAACCGCGTTCGGACTCGTTACGAAAATTAAACCTCGGTATTTCTTAGTAAATATTTTATTATTTTATTTTGTATTTCGCACTAAACAGTGTTTTTTTTTTGCTTTGTTGATTTTAAGATAATGTGCGATTGTTTTATTTAGTGATTAACATTTGTTGCGTTTTTTGTAAACATATACCTAACAATTTGACCAAGTTTTTTCTTGTTAAAACGAGACGCTTCGTAATTGTGCTTAAAACCGAGTGTGCACATTCGAGCGAAAAGTGGCACATTTCGAGCTCGGGAAAATGAAGCGCGCCGCTCCGCGTCGCGCTTCATTTGCCTCCCTCGCTCGGAAATGTGCCACTTTTCGCTCGAATGCGCACATCCTCGTAAATATCGGATTTGCCTATATTATTATTTCATTCTTATATTCCACAAATTAAAAGTCGAATAAATTAGATGTATTTTTTGTTTAAAAAAGATTAGATATTTTATTCCTTTTGATAAGTTATCATGGTGCTCTTCCGCACACCTAATTGTAGCGAGCTTGATAAAAATATTTTCAGGTGTACTTTCGAATGTTTACTAATTCGCATTATTGATTAATTAAAATTGTATATGAGTGAAATTTTCTGAAGTGGGCCACTAAAAATTAACTAGTTGATTTTTATATCATCTATTGCAGATTTTTGAAAGTTTATATGTCAAAATTAATGTCTCCAAATATTTTTGGATACTACCCTCACTTAAATATTTTTCCTTAAAGTTACTGTTTTATATACATTAGGGTAGTCGTTAAAAATTAAATTTTTTCTGACGCCCCAAAAAAACTTTCCTTTTAATGAAAAAATACGGGAGAATTTATTTAAAATTTTTTTGTAAATATCTCTTAAAGTATATGGATTTGAGAAAAAGTTATAAGAGTGTTTTGTAGGAAATTCTATTCTCTACAAAAAAGGTCTTTTCCATTTTTTTCATAAAATTTATATTTATAGAGATATTCTCAATAATAAATTCATTAACTTCATATAGTCAACATTTTAAAACCCTCAAACGGCATTTTTTCTTAAATATATATAATTTTCTAAAACTATAATAAATTTTAGTTGTTACAAATTTTTTTATACTTTAGAAAAAATGACGTTTGTAGGTCGTAAAATGTTGACTATATGGATTTAATGAATTTATTATTGAGAATATCTCCAACATTATTAAGAATATCTCTATAAATATAAATTTTATGAAAAAAATGGAAAAATACTTTTTTGTAGAGAATCGAATTTCCTACAAAATACTCGAATAACTTTTTTTGCAAATCCGTATACTTTAAAAGATACTTACAAAAAACTACATTTATTTTTCAAAAAATGAACATATTTTGGCTTGAGGCACGTGTTATTTTTGTTAAAAAATTAAAAAAAAATTTCCCTGTATTTTTTCATTAAAAGGAAGGTTTTTTTGGGGCGTCAGAAAAAATTTAATTTTCAACGACCACCCTAATGTATATAAAACAGTAACTTTAAGGAAAAATATTTAAGTGAGGGTAGTTCTGAAACTGTACGTAGTTTTGACGTTTACATACAATTTTTTGTATTCTAAGGGAGTAGGGATTAAAGTTATAACAAAATCATGTCGGCACCTTTTTTTTTTTTTTTGTAGGCCTGTGTTAATATAGGCAAATTCAATTATTAAAGAGTATGTGCACTTTCAAGAGAAAACTTTTTCCGAATAAGAAATCTGAATTTGAAGGATTTGTTATTTATTATAGTCTAATCCAATTAACACGAAGATGTGCACATTCGAGCGAAAAGTGGCACATTTCCGAGCGAGGGAGGCAAATGAAGCGCGACGCGGAGCGGCGCGCTTCATTTTCCCGAGATCGGAATGTGCCACTTTGAGCTCGAATGTGCACACTCGATTTTAAGCAAGATTCACAATTATTAACTGATTTTCTTAGACGACTGACTTCAACTGTCGTATTTTCGTTAGCTGTACTAAAATTCGCTAAAATTTCTTTTTTCTATACATTCAATTAACCGAATTTTCAATTATCCGAATGAGCTGTAACAATAATTAGTCCGGATAACCGAGTCTCAACTGTATAATTATGTTAATATTATTAAATAACTATTTTACGCAGTGTGTTATAGGTATGTAAATAAATTTTAAACATCTTTTTATTTGTGTGCCGCCAAATTTTGAAATCGTTAAAAGTGTGCCGCAACAAAAAAAAGGTTGAGAATCACTGTCATAAACGAACACTTTTGGAAAAATCTTCACGGACTCATATTACCGGTTCTGCATTTTTACCCCTTACGGCTGTTTAATTAATTTTATTTAACAGTTCTTAACAGTTAATCCGACTTATAGATGAACTTTTAATGATTATCTTAGAGTTTTCAATGGAATTATAAATTCCTAAGCTGCAGCGAGGTGCATTAATTCAAGATTCGAGGTTCGCAATGTAATACTTCAAGGTTCCGTCCTTATTTTAATATTTATTTCTTTCGCTTGCCGAAATACAATAGATTTTGTATTTTAAACCTTCATTAATCTTAGACTATTATGCAGTTTATAATTAATTATTTATTTTGAGAAAGTATGCAGAAATTTATGTGGTTACATAATGGACCTATAACATCTTTAAAAAAAAAACTTGTATTTAACAGTTGTTAGAAGAAAAAGTTTTATTTAATATGTAAATGGTTTAGTGCTGGGTAATTTTATGTTATCAAATCACGTACCTATTAAGAACGAACTACGTAAAATACTAATTGTTAAAATATTATCTCATTCAAGAAATATCACTTGCATAACAAGCCTTCGAATTAAATGAGTGTCATGAAAATGGAAAGTAGGTTTTAAACAAATATGTTGTTTGAAAAATCTATTTATACCTTTAAATAAAGTAGTAATTAATGCGTTTACAAGTGCATTCATATACAGTCAACTCGCGTTATAACGAAGTTCGATATAACGAAAATCTCGATATAAAGAAAGAAACCGCCGGTCCCTTGAAAATCTCGCTTTATAACGAAAATTTTAATGGGCTTTGGTCCCCTCGATATAACGAAGTTTTCTTGACCAAAGTCTAATAATTTTTGTTAAAAAAGTAAGTACTGTAGGTATGTTATATAATTTACATAATGTGTGTTAAGTATAAAATAGCGAGCGGCGCCCAGAGCGACATCTAAACCAAAGGTGGGAAAAGAAAAGGGCAAGTGGGGATTCTAGCTGCCAAAGGCTGGGGGAAGAGAGAATTCATTCTTCACCTCTTCTTCATCGCAACTAATATTAAAGTGTACCCTCAACTAAGAAACAAAATCAACTTAAAGTTCTGTAACATACTGTAAACAATATTATTAAGTAGTAAAAGAAAACGTCTTAAGTGACAACAAATTGGTCCTTCGAACCACATATTGAAAATTAAGTTCAGCGCGTGGCGAAGCTTCCACACTAAGATGGCGGCCGGCCCAAGTTAGTAAATGCCTGTCTATGGTAAAGGAGGTAGGTGAAAAGTCCAAATAAATTCCAATTTCCAAGTTATCCAATCTCAAAATTCGCAAAATGCTCGGGGAAGACGATTTCGTAAACCCACTCCCTCCTCAAGATGTGTCCCAGGCAGAATTAAAATCTTTACGCAGAGCGCGCGGGGACACTTTGAGAAACTTAACGCGAATCGCAAAATATGTAAATTCACACAACACAACAGGTGAAGAAGTGGCAGTGCAATTGAGACTAGACGAACTAAGAACCGTATCGACAAAATTTAACGAAATACAAGGGCGCATCGAAAGTCTGTTGGATTTAGACGATGAGTACATTTTGCAATGCGAAGACGAAAAGCGCGAATTATTTGAAGCTAAGTATTTCGAGACACTCACTCTGGCCACAGAATTCATAAGCCCACCTAAGGTTTCGAGCGAACCAGCACACGTGCAGTCGCCAGCAATATCAAGGTGGGGTTCGGCGAGTTCAATCGTTGCGGCAAAAGATCAAGCGCAAAACATCCGCACTCGTTTTGACTCCGAACAATTATTACAATGCAATGCCGAAACGCATAATATAAACAATCAAGTAATTGCGCAAAATAAACACGTAACATTGCAAGATACTCACATACCCAATAATATTCAAATAAGCTCTCCAATTTCAAATTCAGTTCGATTACCAAAAATTGATCTCCCTACCTTTGATGGTACGTATGCAAAATGGCTAGCCTTTAGAGACATGTTCAATTCATTAATAAACAATAATTCCTCACTCCCAAAGGTTCAAAAATTTCATTATTTACGTTCATCTTTAAAGGGTGACGCATCAAATATTATTCAATCACTCGAAGTTTCGGATGCAAGTTACGACGCAGCTTGGAGTCTATTAGAAGACCGGTACGACAATAAAAGATTAATGATAAACAACCATCTCAAATCAATTATAAATATTCCCACACTAACCAAAGAATCTAGCACTGGTCTACGAGGTCTTTTAGACGAACTGTCAAAAAATTTACGCGCTTTAAAGGTACTCAAACAACCCGTTGAACAATGGGACACTTTGATTGTTTTCTTAATTGCCCAAAAACTTGATTCCTTTACCAGACGTGAATGGGAAAAGGAAAACTCAATTAAGGAGTACCCCACAACCGCAGAATTAGAAAAGTTTTTAAGAAAACGATGCCAACTGTTTGAAACAATAGAAATAAGTCGCCAATCTCAACATCAAACCGAAAATCGTAGTAATTTTAAAGGCCACAAACATTACCCAAATTCCAGTCGTGTTTTAACCTCTACTGTCACCAATGACAAATGTCCCTTATGTGCGGAAGCGCATCGAATATACAATTGTACGCAGTTCCGTGCCATGACCGTGCCGGAACGCACAAAAGAAGTAAAACGTCTTAGGTTATGCCTAAATTGTTTTTCATCAACACATATGTGCAGCACCTGCAAAGGCAGTGGTTGTCGCATATGCACACTCAAACATAGTACCTTACTGCACGACGACCAAAAACGTGCTCGAATTAGCAATCAGCATTCAAACGATGCAAACAATACCCAGACTCACAGCGCACAGGCACCCGTGTCCAATTCACCTGCAGTTGATTCAACTAGCACAGTAAACACGCACGTATACCAATCCAACCAAGTATTATTATCTACAGCATTGGTTAACGTCAAAGGCAGGAACCAAAATTTGATATCATGTAGAGTTTTATTAGACAGCGGATCACAATCCAACTTCGTAACAGAAAATTTCTGCGATAAATTAGACATAAATCGCGAACCAATCAAAATGACCGTAACGGGACTAAATCAAGTACAATCAGCAATCTCTTCCAAGGCAACAATAACAATACAATCATGTGTAAGTGAATACATAACCACTCTCAAATGCTTAGTAGTGCCCAAAATAACAAATTTATTGCCCGAATCATCATTCCAAACGTCTCAATTAAATATTCCTCAAAACGTCATGCTTGCGGATCCAACTTTTAACATAAGGGCCCAGTAGACATGCTTATAGGAGCTGAATTGTTCTACCAATTAACTTCAATAGGTCAACTTCAAATTGATAGAGGTCCTATGCTCCAAAAACAGTCTTAGGTTGGGTTATAGCAGGAGATTAGGATCAATTTCTCAAAAGGCAAAACTACGTGTCATACCATTAGTAATGATATCGCGCGCGACATAAATACATTTTGGGAAATAGAAGAATTGCAGGGCAGCAAAAAACCATGGTCACCCGAAGAGATATTATGCGAAAAACACTTTGTTGAAAACACAAAAAGAGATCCAAGCACGGGAAAATTTATTGTCAAACTTCCATTTAATAGCAAAATTGATTCCCTAACGGACTCGGGCAAGGGAGCATTAAAACGTTATTTCTCAATCGAAAACAGGTTAGAAAATCAACCCCCCTTTGCCAAAAATACATTACCTTTATAAACGAATACTTAACATTACAACACATGAAGGAAATAAATGCTGAAGTAGCAGGCGCGGGATACTATCTCCCACACCACCCCGTAGTAAGCGAGAGGTCGGGTAAAATACGCGTAGTATTTGACGGCTCAGCAAAAACGGAATGCGGATTATCATTTAATGATTGTCAAATGGTCGGTCCTACTATCCAAAACGATTTATTCAATATCACTCTAAGATTTCGGAAACACAAATACGTAATAACTGCGGATATTGAGAAAATGTACCGTATGGTGCTCATGCATCCAGACCATCAGCGTTTCCAAAGGATATACTGGCGAGATAAGATATCAGATGACCTAAAGGTGTATGAATTAGCAACAGTAACTTATGGTACATCAGCAGCAGCATTCTTAGCCATCAGGTGTTTACAACAAGTAGCGCTTGACATTAAATTAATAACGCCGGAGCTCGGTAAAGTGATCGAAAATGATTTCTATGTAGATGACCTGATGACAGGTGCGCAAACCATCCAAGCTGCCACCGAATTGAAAAATGAATTAAGTAAAGCATTAAGCAAAGTCGGTTTTAATTTACGTAAATGGCGCACCAACTTTGAGCGGAATGCAACTGATCCAAAGGTGGTAATGTTAGGTGACAATGAATCCAAAAAACTCGGAATCCTGTGGGATTCGGAGGCCGACACCATAAAATATGAAATAGATTTAGGATTGCCGGATACCACACCGACAAAGCGCACAATATTATCCGAAGTGTCAAAAATATTCGACCCACTGGGGCTTGTAGGGCCAGTGGTAATTAAAGCTAAGCTTATAATTCAAAGGCTATGGACCTTAAGATTAGATTGGGACGAGTCTGTTCCCGAAGAAATTTACACGGAATGGGCAAGGTTAAGGCAAAATCTCAAGCTACTAAATTCACTCTCAATTTCGCGAGTTGCAATAACACACATTCAATCAACAATGGAATTACACGGGTTTTCCGACGCGTCCGAGCGGGCTTTCGGTGCTGCAATTTATATTCGTAATTTCAACCCTATTAACGGTAAATGGGAAACAACTCTATTATGTGCAAAATCCAAGGTTGCACCATTACACAAAATATCCCTTCCCAGACTAGAACTCTGTGGCGCATTAATACTCGCTAGACTTTATGACAAAACTCTTGTATCAATGGGCATAGATTTTCATGCACATTATTTATGGTGCGATTCAACCATAGTACTCAATTGGTTAAAGTCCCCTCCATCGAGATGGAAAACGTTTGTAGCAAATCGCGTCAGCGAAATACAAAATTTAACTCAACACGCCAAATGGCAGCATGTGCCGTCGAACGACAATCCTGCAGATTTAATCTCACGCGGATTATTTCCTCACGAATTACTCAAATCAAGGATTTGGTTTGAGGGTCCAGAATGGTGCCAGTACAATGAGAACAGGTGGCCCAACCAACCCGACTCGACCCCGGACGAACTCCCAGAACAAAATTCTAATGTTACAACTTGCTTAACAAACACTCAATTTTCAACTAATATTTTTGCCCAATGGTCAACCATTACAAAAACCAAGCGAATAGTGGCGTGGATCAAAAGATTTATTTCCAATTGTAAAATCCCAAACAGCCGGAAATGCGAGCGGCAACACGGATCTTTAACAACAAGCGAAATCACCGATAGTCATCGAATATTGATAAAATTATCGCAATCGCAAGTTTTCTCACGTGAAATTTTGAATCTGTCAAAGAGCAAACCCATATTCCCAAGTAGTACTTTACTCTCATTACACCCGTTTTTAGACAAGCAAGGAATCCTTCGCGTAGGAGGAAGACTCAATAACGCACATCTTGATTATAATCAAAAACACCCAATAATTCTTCCAAGCAATCATATCTTAACTAGACAAATTTTCGAAACCGCGCACAAGGAACAATTGCATTGTGGCGCACAATCACTTTTAAACTATATTCGTCAGCAATATTGGCCTCAAAGAGGCAGACAATTAGCACGTCACATCATCCGAAGATGTATTAAATGTTTCAAAGCTAATCCTCCTAATTCTAACTATTTAATGGGTTCTCTACCCGCAACTCGAGTAACGCCCACACCACCATTTTTCTCAACCGGTGTAGATTACGCCGGTCCCATCATGATCAGGAACAAAAGGGGCCGCGGATGTATTTTAACGAAAGCATATATTTGCGTATTTGTATGCCTCGCAACACGAGCCATCCACCTTGAAGCGGTCAGCGACTTAACCACACAATCCTTTATGCAATCCCTTCGCAGATTCGTGGCCAGACGCGGGAAACCTCGAACTATTTACTCCGACAATGGCTTAAATTTTAGAGGTGCGTCTTCCGAATTAAAGGCATTGTACGATTTTCTCAACAGCAAATCAAATAACATCAGCGTTATTCAAAATTGTGTCACAAACGAATCAATTTCTTGGATTTTCATACCCGCAAACAGCCCAAATTGGGGCGGAATATGGGAAGCCGGAGTAAAAAGTGTTAAATTTCACTTGAAACGCGTGTTAAACAACGCGAATTTAGTTTTCGAAGAGCTTAGTTCTGTCCTTTGCCAAATAGAAGCAGTCCTAAACTCCCGTCCTATCAGTCCAATCTCCAATGATCCCAAAGACTTAACACCCCTCACGCCAGGGCATTTCTTGATCGGGAGACCACTTACTGCCATACCTGATCCTGGAAATTACCTCGAAACACCTCCAAGCAGACTCGATCGATTTGAGTATCAACAAAAAATCACTCAAGACTTCTGGTCAAGATGGTATCAAGAATATTTGAGTAATCTGCAACAAAGAAGAAAGTGGACATCTCAAACAGCATCGCCACAACCTGGTGACTTAGTCATAGTACGAGATCCAAATCTTCCTCCAATGCGTTGGAAGATGGGACGCATTGAAGAAATCTATCCAAGTCCAACGGACGGTGTAGTTCGCGTAGCAAGTGTACGATGTGCCGGTAATGTGTTAAAAAAGAGCGTGCAATCGTCTCTGCGTGCTACCGATCAGTGAGTCCAGCAATGAACACAAGCCAAAACAATTAGGCTAAGCTAGTTAAGCCATTTAGTGCTAAGTAAGCTACGTTAAGTTATTGAGTTATGTTTATGTTTCATTTTGCCACTTCCACATGGAAGACACTTATGTTTATTTATATATTTAGCAATAGTTTGTATTTGTTGAAATATTTTTCAAGGCGGCCGGTTTGTTAAGTATAAAATAGCGAGCGGCGCCCAGAGCGACATCTAAACCAAAGGTGGGAAAAGAAAAGGGCAAGTGGGGATTCTAGCTGCCAAAGGCTGGGGGAAGAGAGAATTCATTCTTCACCTCTTCTTCATCGCAACTAATATTAAAGTGTACCCTCAACTAAGAAACAAAATCAACTTAAAGTTCTGTAACATACTGTAAACAATATTATTAAGTAGTAAAAGAAAACGTCTTAAGTGACAACAATGTGTTTCTACACAATTTTTGATTTTTTTATCTTAAAGCAATGCAGACTCAACACTATCAATTATCAATTACTTGTAAAGTCATGACCTTGATGACAGTGTATTCTCGAGTATCTTAAATCTGGAGAACGCAATTGAACGGACACGCACAGTCATCTGCATACAAACTAAAATTACGAATTTTTTTTAGATTATACGTGTTTCTATTTCTATTATTTCTATTGGTTTTTTTTTGTTGTTTTCTATTGTTTTATTAATTTTTTTACATTTATGCGTTATATTGGTTATTTTATTAAGCGACAACGAATTTGTGGTGTAATGGATTGATTTATTCTATATCTCTAAACAAATTTGTAAAAGTTTGTAAATTTATGAATTTCGATATAACGAACTTTCGATATAACGAACTTTTTCGTGGGTCCCTTAAAATTCGTTATAACGCGAGTTGACTGTATTATAAACTTCGTGAAACAATTTATCAGAAATGTTTGTAATAAAATGCTGCCTCAAAGAAACTTATATCGGAGACAATCAAAGCTGAACGTCTAATGCATCGTTTTGAAATAAAATTTAATGCATTAACTATTCTGTAATTGAATCATTTATTATTGTTAAAGGAAAGCAAGTAACATTTATGAATTTTTCAGAAAAGTCATTTTAAATAGATAAATTGGTTTAATAAATAAATCCTTGACACGTTACCAATAATTAATTGACCACAACCGTAAGAAGAAGTAACGAAAATGCATATTTGGGAATTGTAAAATTACATTGAATAAGTATAGTTGGTTCGATTCCAAAATGTATGCACAATTTGAAATTTAAAAAAATGTATTTTTTAGATTTTGCATTAGGTGCTTGATTTTTGACAATAATCTAAATACAATGTATAAAAAATATTGACAAATGTTTTAAAGTAGGTAAAAATGATATTATATTACCAATTTTGATGACTCTTATTGGAAATAGCTTTTCATATGTATAATATATTGAAGTTAAAGGTTCCAAAAAAATTTTTTTCTTTGTGACGAAGAGCTTTGCCTAAAGCAATTTTAAATTATAATTTTTACACTGCCATTTAATTTTTCGTATATTTTGGATAAATATTTTTTTCTTGGCGTATTGCGCTTAAAATGAATATGAATATTAGAAATAATATTGATACAAGAGGTAATTGTAATTTTTCAGGTTTTTAAAATTTTGATATGTTTTGATGATCCATTACAATCTAACTGAAAACCAAGTTTTATAGTTTACTTAATACAACCATTGTAATTGTAATAATAAAAGTTATTATCGAGTAACTTTAAACTCGATTGCTTCAAAATCTCATGTTTGTCAGTTACCTTCATCATTCAACTGTTCCTTCATTTAATTTAGTTATGTCAAAAAAGTATAACTTCTAACGCCATACATAAGTACACGCACCGGTTTTTTTTCTTGTAGACGACATGATTTATAAACTATCTAAATGCAGTTCCTCTTATTTGTCACTTGGTTTTGATCCGGCTCGAAGGACCAAAATTGTATTATGACTCAAAAAAACACATTTGCTTGGTTTGAAGTACCAAATTATGTTGTTATTTTTGAATTTGTGGTGTTTTGCTATTTATATATAGTTAAAACTATTAAAATTATGAAATTCTGGAATAGAAAGCACTCACAAAATCCTTAATGTTAACTAATTTATTCTTATTGTGTATAACTTTATATGTCGTTATAGTAATCTTTTTTTTTTGTTGGGTTATTGCATTCTACATAGATAAATGACATACAAATATTTTACACTACATTTTTTGTTCATCAACCACATGATGTTTCATTTAATCATAAAATGAAAAAAGTCATAATATTTTTTGGGATGTTTTAATAGATTTATTTTTGTTTAAACTTCTGTACTAAAAATTCTACTATCTTTGTAATTTAAATTTATGAAACCACTTTAAAATATTATAAATAATAATGCAAAAAAAACGATATCTAAAGTTATATAGTAGTTAAATATTGAAAAATTAGTAATTAACAAGTTATTCTGTCAAGGTAGAAATACATTTTTATTCATTATTTATGATTATATAAATTTCAAGTCAACATCTGATTGGTATTTCCTGGTTTCTATTGCTAGATGTCAATTTCCTAATCCAACATTTTATAGGAATATATGTGATCTGCGAATATGGCGTAGTCAATATTTAAAATTCTTTTTCATTAATAGTAAGTGAGTTTGTGAGACACAAAAGAAAATTTGAAAACTAAAACAATATGTCCATATGATTTGTTTTTACAAAAGAGATCAATAATCAAAATAATATGACTATATCGACCTTGATAAGTATTCAGAAGAAGTTTTATGATTTATTTTTAAAAATAAAATCAGAGATTTGATGTTTTGACATAAAAACGAACCCGTGCCTTTCAATTAAAAGGCTACCAGCTCTCCACAATGTGCACTATAATAAAAGAAAAATCACTTGAAAAATCAATTCGTTAATAAAAACATAGAAAATATTTTTCAAAATTTATAAAAAATAATAAATGTAACCCCCCTCCCCCAAATAGTGCATGAGTCGCTGTTCCCAAGAAGAATATAACTTTAGTTCTGTATTTTATTTAAGCAATATTTACCTGACCTTCTAGGCGTCATTAATGTGTAAATACAAAATAAAAATTTACAGAAGATCTTAACAAATAAAATTGAAAGTATTTGTGTTTTAAATTATTATGTATGCACGGCTAGAGAAATTTACTAATGTCACTTTAAAAGATAAATACTTTTTAACTTTCTAACGGATTTTTCTTAGGTTGTTAATTACTAGCAAATTGTGTTACGTTTAATTGATTTTTAGTTATTTACGTCAAAATTGTAATATCTTCTACATTTTATTCGTAAATTTTATGAAAAACAATTAAGATAGTCATATATTTCAGATGAATACCTGAAAGTAAATGTATACAAATGGTATTCTAATTAATAATTAATCTTTAATCTCAAGAAAGACTTAACTTTTTGTACAAATACCGTTATGATTTAATTTTATTTATTCGGAATGTACCCGTTATGATAACATACGACTTCGTGGCCAATTAAAGTGGCATTAAAAGTTTTCTTTTATGATTATAGATACATAAATAGATACCCAAATTTAATTACATTATAAATTATTTTTAGTATATGTGATTTATAATTTCAGTTTTTAGAAGCGAGAGCTTTTCTCTTCCTCTTTCAAAGAAAAGCTTTTTTCTAAAAGCCATGCTTTTTTATAAAATAAATTAAAATTAATTTAAAACCAATCTAATTTCAACTAATTTACAATAGATCGATCAGAATAAAATTTTTGTATTGGTATAAAATAATAATACACATTTGCAAGAACCAAAGAGAATCATTTGAAGTCGAGACCGGTTCTACAAGTCGTCTGAAGTGTTTCGCTTTTTATTTTTTACAAATAATAGCTGATCGCGTCCTTACGACCTTCGAGAAAGAAATAACCTTTTATTGCAGTATCCAAATGTAAAAAAAACGACTTACAGTTGAAATACCGCAAATATTCTCAGCCAACAGACATGCATTAGTGAATAACAAATTTCCAAGCTTTGATGACTGAGAAAAACCAATTGCGTAATTGCTACTTGCTGTTAAACCGATTTGTATTATTAAAATTAAAACGTCTAGTGAATGACCGATTTTTTGCATTGAGATTTTGATATAAAAAAATAGTAAACAAATTAAAAAACCCAAAACAACCGTTACAGTTAGAATAAGATACCAATTTTGTTTATAAATTAATGAAAACTTTGCAATTTGGTCATAAAATTTGTAAAATTAACTATAAAGAGTATAAAATGAAGAGACCAGTATATGATCTTTTCGTCTAAATAATGACCGAGGTATAGCCCAGTGAATAACTGATTAAGTTATTGGCTTATTAAAAACGAGTAATTTAAAAAATGACGTTTATTTTAAACACTATGTACTTTCGTGTAGTTTTTTTTATTAAAGTTCTTTTTGGTATTTCATAAAACACAGGTTTTGTTGACGCTTTAATTGCGTCCTTCAAAGCTTCAACTGCAAACTGCAATATAAATTTAATTATTTTAGCTATACACTTCTTTATTACTTTTATTTCTTGAACTTAAATGAAAAAAGAGATATTTAACAATGCATAAATAAATATATCATGAATATAAATTAATTTTTTTAATTGTTATAAACATTATTTCTCGTAACGGTCATTCACTGGTAGAGGGTCACAGACTGTACGGTCCAACCTAAACCAATCTAAATCTAACTAAAATTTCTTATAAAAAGAGAAAAGTGAAATTCCACATAATGAAATTTGAATATTTTTTATGATGTATTTTAATCGTATATTTTGGGTGTTGACACTTATTAAAAATTTTCATAAAAGGGAAAGCTATATGCTCATATAATGGTATTGTAATACGTAAACGTTTTAGCACTAATTTATGATTTGTTACAAATGGTTTATTATTTAAAAAAAAAACCGGACAACCTTTTCAAACTATAGCTTTTCAACTTTCTCACTTTAACAACATTTAGATGTTTTTAGAAACCGTTTACAAATTTATACCTACAACTAAAATAGGTGTTTGTAGGTAAATTTTATAATGTTTAATAAAGAAAATGTTTTTGGAAATAAATTACATTGAAAACTACTTTCTCTAGTAATATTTTGCTTAAACTTGTTAAATATTAACTATTCGTGCAATGGCGGAAGTCGAACGCTGGCAATAAATTTCTCGAAAATTGATAGAACGAGTGTCAAGTTCTGGATGTTAAAATTCCCATTATACTTGTAGGATATTATATAACTAAAAATTAGCGAAGCTATAAAGCAGTAAACAAACAGTTGGTCTTAAAAATTATTATGAACAAAGAGCCATTAAAGTAATTTTTTAAGAAAAACAGAATTCCATAGGTGTTTAACTTCTCTTTTGATATCGACATTCTTTTTGCGTTCATTTATCCTTCAACGTAAACCGATTATCATTTTGAAATCATTAATAATGTTTGTTTTTTGTTAATAATTATATTATCAAATTAAATTGTTCTTTTATAAAATTCTTAGGTTTTATAGTAAATTGTATTAAGAGCTAGTTTCTTTTATATTTTTGGTCTTTATTATACTTTTTTTAATATCTGACTAATGTTCTTTTAGAGCAGTGGTTTCCAAACTTTAAGTTACTGCGTTTTTTCACTATTCCCCGATTTACACGGTAGATAGGTTTCGGAGAAAACCGTGTAAATGAAAAACAAACAAAATTTAGAAATTTATTTTTTTTTATTTTTTTAGAGCATTCTTTTATAAAAAAATATCTAGTATTTCAGATGAATTACTTTTTGTGCGTATAAAGCTAAAAGAATTTTCTTTTTTTGGTTATATCAGTGTCAATCAACAAATTGTTTTATAAAATAAATATAAATATACATCTTGTATATCAAATTTGTTTAGTTAAATAGTTTTTATTTTTGAAAATCTTTAAACTTTTTATTTTTTAGTTTTAGTGCAATATCTGGTGTTTACTCCATACATACACTTAATTTTGTTTAGTAAATGATCGATGACCTTAATTAGTTAATTATTTTTTCTTAATCAAATTTACAATTTTGTTGCTGTTTAGTAAAATTTATTTAAAGTTATTATTATGTAGCTTCAGTATTGCATCAGTATTGTGTGCTTTTATTCATATCATGTCATAGAAATTGAAACACATAGAAAAAATCCTTGATCTATTTTTTGTAACTTGTATTACCTTTTTGTCTAATTTCTTTTTTTAATAACCATACTATAATATTTCGCAATGCAAGGTAAACTATAACAGTTTGCAAATTCGGCAAACGGGGGCGTTTTCTTTGATCTAACCACGAATTAACGTTTCTCGTTTTGCGTAGGTTTATATTTGATGGGGTCGTCCAGTGGCGTACCAATGGAAACTCACGCCTAGGACGAACTTCAAAGTTGCGCCTCTTCGTAAATTATCTAAATATCAAAAAAGAGATACACTAAAGAAAACAATCATAAAGAACGAAAATTCGTTCGTAAAAGTGCACTTTTAAATAGTCTTTAATTTAAAATTGCACCTTTCTTGCCTTCTGCGACACAAATGGAGATTTAACATTTTTGAATTATTTTTCTTTGGTTGAATATTAATTATATTGTTGGGTTTTTTTAGTTTTAAATTTAACAATTTGCAAATTTTGTTCCCTCCTTTGAAAAGTGTCCAGGGCACGAGTCCTATCTGCCCCACCTTAGATACGCCACTGGCATAGTCACATTAAAAATAAAGTTTTAACAAATTTTGAACTATTGTTTTATGGTACTCTTATAATTAATAATCCCCTCTTTTTTTTTAAATTGGTTAAATATTTTTTTATTTAAAGTCAGCTTACAAAAGACACGTGCGTAATGATTTAAAATATAATAGAAATAGTGACGTAGTCATATGTAAAAGGAGTGCCAAAAGTACCAATACAAAAGTTTTTTATTTTGCATGTTACATCCAGATATGGATTCGTGTAGGAGTTCATATAAAGATATTCTGAGTCATTCTTTCTGGTTTTGTACGACGTCATTGTAGGTCCGGGTAAATTAGAATTAACTGTTAATAAATACCATTAACACAAACGTAAATTGCTTTTTAATTTGCTCCTTTTAATTGAAGTAGTTTCTAACACAACTACGACGCTGTAAAATTTATGAAATGTTCAGAGTTTTTAGTAATATTAAGCCGTTTTTATGAGACTGCTCGAAGTATGATTATCTTTTTATGTATTGTAATTAATTAACTTTCTTAATCGTTGAACAAAGATTAATGACGAAAACGCACACCCATCCGATGCTTTTTTCTTGTAACAAAGATGGACCGTAGGATTTAAATTTTAATATGGCAACTTGTTTATTACAAATTTTGAAATTTATAAAAGCACCAAACCAGTCTACAACCTACATTAAGTTTTACTTTCGGAGCCAGCTTATTATATACCTGAAGGTCGTTTCTAAGCCGTGGGTTTTTGAAAGGTCAATCTTAATAAATAACTAAGATATTTAGTATTTGAGGTATACAAAAAAGTGGCTTATTTTTTACGTAAGCATCGTTGTTCTTCTGGAAGGACGAATCTGAATGTTCGACAATAAAATGCAGTATGTTCTAAAAATTGTCATATTTTTAATAAAGTTTTATAGATTTTTATTTTTTTTTAAATTTTTGCAATCCTAATATTTGTATAATAATTAAATTATGGAATAACTTCTTACTGCATTATTATAAGTAAAATGAGTGTAATTTCAATTAAAATTTTTTTAAATGTAGCAATTTAAGTCTAACATTATAAAATAAAGACAAATGTTCGATTAATTTTCGTTTACATAAAGTAAAAATAGATTCGAAGTTAAATTATTCAAATCCGGTAACAAAGGTATCTGAAACTAAATACCTTTATTTGAATTAAGTTGTAATTCAAGAAAATTACAGTTAAAGGAAGAATTATTACAATTATTACAAAAATAAATATATGGTAAGCCAGAGAGTATTTGCCCACTGACAGTAAGGACTGTCAGTGAGAAAATACTTTTTTCTTAAAGTGGGCAATGGTCCACTTTAAGAAAAAAACATTAGTTTGTGTTAGCTAACACAAAATAATGTTTTTTCTTTTTGGAGATAGGCTAAAAACCCCGAGGATTTTTTTTCCTAAATTTAGTTGGCTACACTGTGTAAATGAGAACTTAACAAAATAAATGACTCCAAAATTGTTACCGTTATTTAATAATATAATAAAATTGTATATAACTTTAGATTTTTTAAAATTCTGTTTTTTTTATTTTCTTGGTGTTGAATTGGCAGACTGTGTTATTATTTTCTGTTGCCTTATTAACGTAGGGCACGTAAAATAACTATAAAAAATCTAGAAATGACGGGGCTATATTTTTAAGCTGGTATTAAAAAGTCAAACCGAGTGACAAATTTGGTCCCATCTACAAGTATTGAGTGATCGCCTTCTAGTATTTATCCATCATGTTTTCGTTTATTAACTTTTGTGTATTGACTGATAATATTAATTAGTGGTAAACTACGTTTTTCTGTTTCTTGCTCTGTTAATTCATGCAATAAATATATTGTGAGTATTGATAATTTGACATTCATTACCTTGATTTTTTCCAAATTAATCTTTCAGAATTAAAATAATTTATTATGAATCAACTTACTCCATTTTTACAATTTGTTTTATATGTAGTGGTATTGTTTTTTTCACGAACTTTGAGTTCTTGCCATAAATTATCATTTTAAATAAATTTAATTTTTTTTAAATGTTGTATATTTGAATTGTGCAAATATTTAAACTCAATAATTAAAGATTTAAAAAAAAAGTATTTTGTTCTGATTAATTTATTAATAATTAGTTTGGAACATTAACCGTAGTAAAAGAGTTTGGATCAGGATTGTCCAATTATCTAACACCTATTGAACTCAATTGAATTCTAAAAAAGTTTCTGTATTCACTATTTGTATAGATAAGTATATTACAAATAGAACAATATCTGCGCAGTTTTATTATGTTAGTAAAAAAATATTACAAAATTTTAGAAAATAGATAGATAGATATTTCTAAATTAATTAAACAAAATGTATACAGTCCTTAAACTCTTAAATAACACTTATAGTATAAAAATAAAAGTTTTATGTAAATTAATTATTGCCAAAAAAAACGCTTTCAAACGATTTAACTTTTTAAGAAATCGTCGATGTTCACGGATTTAATCACTTTGCACAACTATAAACTTAATGAAGCAAAAGAACGAACTTTGGCATAAAAACGTAATTATTTGTATAAAAATTCTTAAGTGGTCGCCGAAAATTTCCAACGTATTGGTATAATTTTCATATTTGCTAAAATTTATTTGCACGAATCGGCGTACAAAAACCTCTAACTGTAAAAACTACTCTAAAAGGACAAACAAATAAGTTTTACCTTGCACATGTAGGATGCTCGTGACATCACAGAAAAGACAACCAAAACCTGTTAAAATTAAGAGGCCCCCTTGGATTTTATTACAACTGATACAGCTATTAATAGGATTTTATTTATTATATTCAAATATAATACAGTAAAACCTCAATTATCCGGACCTCAGTTATACGGATTCGCGCTTATCCGGATCGCGTTCGGACTCGTTGCGAAAATTAAACCTCGGTATTTGTTACTAAATATTTTATTTTTTATTTTGCACTAAACAGTGTTTTTTTTGGTTTGTTCATTTTAAGATAATGTGCGACTGTTTTATTTAGTGATTAATATTTGTTGCGTTTTTTTTAAACATATACCTAACAATTTGACCAAGTTTTTTCCTGTTAAAACGGAACGCTTTGTAATCGTGCTTAAAGCCGAGTGTGCGCACTTGAGCTCAAAGTGGCACAGTCCGATCTCGGGAAAATGAAGCGCGCCGCTCCGCGTCGCGCTTCATTTGCCTCCCTCGCTTGGAAATGTGCCACTTTTCGCTCAAATACGCACATTTTCGTATTTATTGAATTTTCTAAATTAAACTTTCTTTACAATCAACAAATTTAATTTAGTTTAGTAAATATCGATTATATGTTCGAAAAACGTATTTTTACCATAGCAATGAGTGGAAGAGAGCAAAAAGATACAACAAAACCATAAGTACGAGTGAGAGAGAACGATAAAAAATTATTTATTAATTTTTTGACACCAAAATATTACAAATCACGTTTAAAGCCGAGTGTGCACATTCGAGCTCAAAGTGGCACATTCCGATCTCGGGAAAATGAAGCGCGCCGCTCCGCGTCGCGCTTCATTTGCCTCCCTCGCTCGGAAATGTGCCACTTTTCGCTCGAATGCGCACATCCTCGTATTTATTGGATTTGCCTATATTATTATTTTATTATTCAATTCAAAAAATTAAAAGTCGTATAAATTAGATCTATTTTTGTTTGAAAAAGGTTAGATATTTAATTCCTTTTGATAAGTTATTGTGGTGCTCTTCCGCACGCCTAATTGTAGCGGACTTGATAAAAATATTTTCAGGTGTACTTTCGAATGTTTACTAATTCGCATTTTTGATTAATTAAAATTGTATATGTATTAAATTTTCTGAAGTGGGTCACTAAAAATCAACTAGTTGATTTTTATATCATCTTTTGCAGATTGTTGAAGGTTTATATGTCAAAATTATTATCTCCAAATATTTTTGGGTAATTTTCATTTTTCTGAAAATTATAAACAAATTAATTTTAAGGCACATTTTGTATACACCGTTGTAATTAAACTTCATTTATGGATTAATTCAACTTTTAAATATAAAAAAATATTGATATGTTACATAGGGGGCGCATCAAAATTTTAGAATAACTTGGGTGGGGTTGTTAAAAAAAAAGTTGAGAAATAAGATTCAAAATTCGGAAAAAGTTAAAATATTGTTTTTTCATGTACGATGAAGTCTCCCATCTAGTCTAGTTTAAAAGTACTAAATTTGAAATGTGGTTTTTGGTAAAAATATCCTACTGTAATTTTTAATCAAAAGAAAAGCGAGAAGTGGTACATTTAGTTCAGTTTGATTTAATTAATATTATTTGTAAGAGAGAAGAATAATATAGGCAAATTCAATTATTTAGGAGTATGTGCACTTTTCAAGCGAACACTTTTTCCGAATAGAAAATCTGGATTTGAAGGATTTGTTATTAATATAGTCGAATCCAATTAACACGAAGATGTGCGCATTCGAGCGAAAAGTGGCACATTTCCGAGCGAGGGAGGCAAATGAAGCGCGACGCGGAGCGGCGCGCTTCATTTTCCCGAGATCGGAATGTGCCACTTTGAGCTCGAATGCGCACACTCCGTTTTAAGCACGATTCCCAATAATATATTTACTTTAAAAAAATTCAACTAATTCTAAAACCGTAGTTGCGCTCTCAAAATGTCACATTATATATAGCTAAAATTCATTTTGTTTTCTATACATTCAATTAACCGAATTTTCGATTATCCGAATGAGCTGCAATAACAATTACTCCGGATAACCGAGTTTCCACTGTAAATGCTAATCGATATAAACATAAATACATTTAGTCTCACTATTCTTCTCAAAGATTACTCAATTGCATTCAATATTACTTAACCCTTCAGGCAAGTGTGAATGCAAAAGTGAAACTTTATTGAAGCTAATTTGTCCTAATTCCTTTGGGTAATCAATAGACCAATATGTTCAAATACACTTAAACGCAGTTACTGATCGAATTTATTGTTACAGGACGACGGAGGCATTGAATACTATAACACAATTGTCGTTCAGCCTCATTTGAAGTTGGTAACGAATCAAGGCAAAGGTTTCCATGTACGATGCAAATACAACACGAGGAACACCATTTCGATAGGAAACGACAACCCGAGAGCCGAGTAAGCTATATCTTAACTTTACCAATCAGTTTTAGTAAAAAAATACTTCTTGCAGTCCTTTATCGGCCGATGAATCGACGGCTTTGTCGCCAATGCCCGGATGCACGATGAAAATCTTTTCTGGCGATCCAAGCGAAAGAGAGGTGGCCGAAAGTGTTAAAATTGGGGATCCGTTGACTTTGGTGATTCGTATCGATAAGCAAGATACGTACGGCCTGCGAATAACCGATTGTCTTGTTCGCGATGGTCTTGGATGGGGCGAGCAAAGGCTCATCAACGACGAAGGTTGTCCGGTCGACAACGAAATAATGGGAATGTTCGAATATTCCTACGATAACACGAAAGCTTCGGTGCACTTTCAAGCTCATAAATTTCCATACACTGCCTCTGTTTATTATCAATGCAACGTTAAATTGTGTTTGAAGGCCGACGACGGATGTGCAGCCGTTACGGTGAGTGTGCAGCTAATGCGGAGATGACACGATAAAATTTCTGATGACTTGTTCTTCAGGCTTAACA
The DNA here is from genome assembly GCA_036325965.1 of Sinopyrophorus schimmeli. Classification (NCBI taxonomy): domain Eukaryota; kingdom Metazoa; phylum Arthropoda; class Insecta; order Coleoptera; family Elateridae; genus Sinopyrophorus; species Sinopyrophorus schimmeli. The sequence continues at coordinate 1,375,970 of JARFIZ010000110.1, forward strand.
CAAATGAATATTTCACACAGAAAAGCCTTTAACTCTTTTAATTAGTTTTTGAAGTAATTATATGCTATTAACTGTCTTAATTCTTCGCCTATGTTGTTTTTATACGCTTTACAGGTAGATTTTACTTTTGCGAATTCCTTCACATTTTTTTGATGACCTTCAGTCAGTATAATTTCGTAGTTTAAAATGTAGCTGGTGTTTACATACATAAATTGAAATTAAAGTACAGTGGAAACTCGATTATCCGGACTAATTAATGTTGCAGCTCATCCGGATAATCTACAATCCGGATAATTAAAAAAAAAACAATTTTACCTTGTTAGGTAGAGATGTTTGATTTTCTCATGGTCTATGAGTCATGCCTGTGCAAAAGACAGAAAATGGTCCAAGCTTGCTGTTACACTCTGACCTAAAAACATTATCATTATTGTTTTATTTCTCGAATGCAGGGGAGTTGTTTGTACCTGTGGTTTGTTCTTGAGTTTGTTTATTTCACGTGTGTGTTGCCGTTTAGTATTTTAATTTAGTATTTAGTATTTTTAGTATTTAGTATTTTCTAAGGGTATATTTATTTTGCTCTTTTATTCACTGTAAATATGTTTTCAGTTTGCATTTATTCTTTTCATCCGTTTCTAGAGCTCCGCCTTTGCGCAGATATTTGGAAGGTCATAGACCATAAGAAGATCAAATGTCTCTATTTATTTACAAAAAAAACAGAACAAATAAGTATTAATTATAAAATCAGTAGTAAAAAATACCCAATACAATCATAAAATGTTTAGATAAAATTAAAAATAAATTGATCATTGTTAATCGTGGCGAAAAGCGGAGTGTGCGCATTCAAGCTCAAAGTGGCACATTTCGATCTCGAGAAAATGAAGCGCGCCGCTCCGCGTCGCGCTTCATTTGCCTCCCTCGCTCGGAAATGTGCCACTTTTCGCTCGAATGCGCACATTTTCGTATTTATTGAATTTTCTAAATTAAACATTCTTTACAATCAACAAATTTAATTTAATTTAGTAAATATCGATTATATGTTCGAAAAACGTATTTTTACCATAGCAATGAGTGGAAGAGAGCGAAAAGATACAACAAAACCATTAATACGAGTGAGAGGGAACGATAAAAAATTATTTATTAATTTTTTGACACCAAAATATTACAAATCACGTTTAAAGCCGAGTGTGCACATTCGAGCTCAAAGTGGCACATTCCGATCTCGGGAAAATGAAGCGCGCCGCTCCGCGTCGCGCTTCATTTGCCTCCCTCGCTCGGAAATGTGCCACTTTTCGCTCGAATGCGCACATCTTTGTGTTAATTGGATTCGACTATATTAATAACAAATCCTTCAAATACAGATTTTCTATTCGGAAAAAGTTTTCGCTTAAAAGTGCACATACTCAATAATTAAATTTGCCTGTCTTATTCTTCTCTCTTACAAATAATATTAATTAAATCAAACTGAACTAAATGTACCACTTCTCGCTTTTCTTTTAATTAAAAATTACAGTAGGGTAATTTTACCACAAACCACATTTATAATTTAGTACTTTTAAGCTAGACTACATAGGAGATTTTATCGTACATGAAAAAAATACTTTAAATCTTTCCGAATTTTGACTCTTATTTCCCTACCTTTTTTTTTAACATATCCCACCCAAGTCATTCTAAAATTGTGATGCACCACCTATGTAACATATAAATATTTTTTTATATTTAAAAATTCAATTAATCCATAAATGAAGTCTAATTATTACAACAGTGTATACAAAATGCGCCTTAAAACAAAGGCCATAGGATGATAAGCATAGTGAATTGGCCCCAGAGCGATATCTGAATCATCTTTTGAGGGTATATTGGTATTAATGAGATACGTTGATTCTCCAAATTTCAGACCTATATCTATTTTGGTTTTTGAATAAATCGAAAAGAACAAATATCAAAAAATATTTTTTTTCTCCAAAACGGCTTAACCGATTTGGATAAAATTTTGACACATTATAGAGGTACATAAGGAAAAAATAACAGCTCATAATATTTATAAGAATCATTAGAAACAGGCGATTTTTTTTTAAATTATTTTTTTTCTTTAAGATGACGTTCTAGCACAATTTTCAAACTAACTTTTTTTTGTGTCTTTTTTGATGTAGAATAACCTCTCAAAATCTTAAATTGATAGTAAAGGTACGCCATATCGAAAAATAAGAAAAACCAATTTTTTATTATAAAAATCGATATATTATAATGTTTATACCTTTGAAACAACAGAAATGAAGCTTACTTGATTAATTTATAAGTCTAAATAACATTAATTAAATATTAAAATTAATAATGTGAAAACATTTTTTTTTATGGTTTTTTATGTTTCTCACACCCGTGTGACTTAAACTTAAAACTTATTAATAGTTTTGTTACGATTATTCTTAAAAGTACTACTATTAGTACCTTTATTACTACTTCTACATCTTAAAAGTTACTTTTTTGTTAAACAGTATCAGACTCTTTTATACCTGTGAAAGTATTGATGTTGCTGGTGAGCATTTTGGCATTGCACATTGCAATTCAACACTTTTTTTGCTATTTTTTTTGGAAATTTTTATCAACTTCAGAAAATTTGAGTCATATACAATTTTAATTAATCAAAAACGCGAATTAGTAAACATTCGAAAGTACACCCGAAAATATTTTTATCAAGATTGCTACAGTTAGGCGTGCGGAAGAACACCAGGATAACTTATCAAAAGAAATAAAATATCTAACTTTTTCAAACAAAAATAGATCTAATTTATTCGACTTAAATTTTTTGAATTAAAGAATAAAATAATAATATAGGCAAATCCGATAAATACGAGGATGTGCGCATTCGAGCGAAAAGTGGCACATTTCCGAGCGAGGGAGGCAAATGAAGCGCGACGCGGAGCGGCGCGCTTCATTTTCCCGAGATCGGAATGTGCCACTTTGAGCTCGAATGCGCACACTCGGTTTTAAGCACGATTACGAAGTCTCCCGTTTTACCAGGAAAAAACGAATGCGGTTGACAATCCGGATAATCGCAAATCCGTATAACTGAGGTCCGGATAATTGAGGTTTTACTGTATGTTTGAAATTCGAAACTTAAAATTGTTTGAAAATATAGAATAAGCCAAAAGAATCACACTGATTGGTTAATTACATACGTAACTATAGTTACATCATGACTTAACCAATAAAGATTCGCATTCAACGCGGTAATTTTAAATGACATTTTGATGTAAATCCATAAAAAATATGACTAATATTTAATTTAATGAATGATCAGCTTCGAAGTACAAAAACCGATTTGAAAAACGTTTGTGATAATGGTAGGAAAATGACAATTTAATTGAAGGCCAAAATAAGCTTTATTACAAAATATTTACTTCGGTTTTTGTGACCATTAACCATCGGCATTCATTGTAAATTGGAAGACATTGAACTTAACTGCAATTTTTGTTCGAGCATTCAGTCGCTTCCGCAAAAAAATTATAAAGTTGCGTCCGTTATCTAAAAAACGTGCGTGTGGGCGATTTGTAACAAGTCTAAGTAAGCGCGCTTAATGATTAACATTGAAAGCATCTCGAGAGTCGTTCTTTAGACGAAGAATGAGTTAACAAAAACGAAAGAACAAAAATTTGTTAGGTCGTTAACTGGACCGTTAGCGGTTCATGGGTGGACTGCAGAAGATCATTATTCTAAAAGGTGTAGGTGAATCGATGGTGAACTCAAGGTTAAGACTTATTAAAGATTTAGTATTCAAGACATCTTCTGCGGGATCGCGAGGACTATTAAAAACGACCCACCCAAAGGCATGGCTGCTTTAAGTACATGTTTGTCCATCCAGCCTGCTCGGTTCTACAAGTTTATAATCTCAAATAAGTAGAGTCTTTACGATTCACACGCAACAATTTTAAAGGACGTAAAAAAGGGTTACTTAAGATCAATCTCAAGAGGAAAAAAGTTGAAAATGTAATGCCTACGTTGTCGCTTTAATTAATAAGCACGTAATGATTTCTGTTAAATTAAGATTGGAGGTCCTAACCGTTTAATATTTGAGCCTGTAATAGACTGTTTCTAATTTATTTATAGATATTATATGGAAGATTAATCCGATAAAATCTAAGCATAATTCGTTTAACGACCATCTCATAAGGAAATTTGCCAGTCATTGGTTCATCGGTGATTTGGCTTGGTTTCCAATTTGAATATTCCTAAATGTATTACACAAAAAAGAAGAAGATCTTTTATCATTATTAACGTTTGAAGAAAAAAAATCTATATTTACATTTGACATGTAATTTTATAAGGATCCCTTTACCATTGATATGAATGAAATTATTAGATTAAAATTGTGAGAAAAATTGTGTGTCATGTAATCGCGTTGAATTTACCAACCATTAAAAGAGAATTTTATGTCAGAGAACTCTTTCCAAAAAAATTATGGAAAAAATATTGCAATGCGTTGGACTTTAATATAGCATAATGTAGTTTTGAAGGCTTCATTATTGAAGGTTTTATTGCTAAAGTTTCGAGTGTCGAATTCGAGCGAAAAGTGACCATTTTCGATCTTGTAATTTACTGTCATTTTAACTTTGACTTTTAATAACTTTTGAACGAGTAGATTTATCGTTAAATGATGACAGACTTTTTTTGTAGAGCGTTCAATTCCCTCTAAAATATGGTCTGGTCTTATCAACGTACCAATCCGTTGACAAGTTATCAAATTCTAAAGTTTTAAAAACAACTATCCATTTTATTTAAATGGGAAATAAAAATTCGCGACGAGGCACCTGTTAATATTAATATTAAGGCTCAAACATTGACAGCATTTTTTTTTTCGTTATGTGGAACCATATTTTCGATATCGCTTTTGAAAAAAAAAATTGTCAGTATTTTTGATACATTACTTATTCTCATTAAGTACCTTTTATATTTAAATCCAATTTATTTATCTTTTGTTTGAAAATAATCTATACCTGTCTTTTGCTCTTCTTCTCTTCTCTTTATCAACCCATCTTAATCCACTCGTGGATATGGGTCTCCCACATAAATCTCCACACGTCTCTGTCTTGGGTCATCTAATACCATTTTCGCCTATCTGTTTTCGTCAGGTCTTCTACTCATAGTTGTTGTAGTCTTCAACGATTCTTTTACATGTTCTTGGTCAGCAGTACATTAATTTGTTAGGCCATCTGGTACTATCTTGCTATATTCAAAAAAATTTTCTAAAAACCTTACCAATAACGATATCTCTGGAGAACGCAGGTATATAGAAATAACTTTGCCATTTGGCTTAAAAACTTACATGTACTTTTTTGAAAACTTGAGTAATTCAATTTCGAGTTACTGAAATGTTTACTAATAGAAAAACCAATACATACATAGAGAGAATTATAAAAAATTTAGATTTATAATAAATTTCTTGTTACCAGAATTGGAATAATCAGTATAAAGATATAAACATCAAAAAAGGTATTTTTTGGGAAAATATCTTCGAATTAAAAAAATTCAAAAACTCAAGTTTAATTAATCATTTCAAAAAGTTATGCTCAAACAGTTTTATAACATTAGAAATGGAAACAGGTAAATCCAGCTACAATTTCCTCTGTGTTAGACAAAGTAAATTTACACACTTTCGGTGCTAACGACCCTACTCATTGTTTGTACAAGGCTTTGTTTTATACGGTCATTGTTTATATTGCAGCCACCCCAATGTGGTGCAAATCGTGTTCGAAGACAAGCCAATACCGATTCTGGAGAAGGAACACCAGCAACTATAGAAGTCTACAGTGGACTCTATGTCAATGAGGCTAACGACCTCGCCAAAGCCGATGCCGAAGAAGATTCTGTTTACAGCGAGAAGGTAAATTATCAGAATTCGTCAATCATTAATTTAATTGTAAGATCAGTCGTATTTTGGTAGCATTAACATTTGAACAAATTCCCACTAGATTTTCTTCGTTTGTATAAAGAAAAACTCGTTCCATAAATTTACATTACACAAAAGCTCAATGCGATGATGACAACCATTTAATTTTTTTTTGTTTTGCTTGAGTTTCTTCCGAAGATGAAATTACTGATGCGGATTATGGCTATTGTCTTGTCTTGTAGCATTTTAAAAATGAATATGATGTAAAACGTGATAAATTTTCTTTATAGTAAAATGCATCCGCTAATTTTTACGACAGTCAGGTAGTCTTGAAATTCTTAGAATATTTCATAGTAGACAAAGATATTTACATAAGGATGTGTGTAATTTCTTGTTCTCCACCTTTGTTTAGAGTAAAAAAGGGTCATAAAGTCTGTTGAACTATTTATTCAAACAAAATTTTAACGCCTTTCTACATAAAGAATTACTGTTTCACCACATAATTTTTCGATGCAAACTGATTTTTTATTTAAATTAATTTATAACAGTTAGTTGAGCTAAGTGTAAAATATTTTATAATATTTTAACAATAGCTGTATGTAAATTAAAAAAAAAGATTTCTGAGTAAGATTGAAAAGTGAATGTCAACATGTTATACAGCTAACACGTAACTTTTTAATAAAGGAAACTTTATGTACTTTCACTGCTGGTTGTTAATTCAATATTGAAAAGGAAATGGTATTAAATGAACTGAGTAATGCGTAATTGTTTAAATCTACTCGTACATGTCTTAAATTGCTTTGTTGAATACAAAGAAGCTTAACAATTATTTTAGACACCGGTCTGTTACACAAAAAATCTTTAATATATGTATTTGTTTGAGAACATTTATTATCCACATTACTTATTTAACACTAAAAATTATGTAAGAACGAGAAATGAAACATTGTTAAAATGGAAAAAACCTACGCAGACTAGTTTAACATTTTGTATCGCATTAATTTCCTAAATGAAATCGAATTCGTTTAAATAATCATTGCAAAAGCATAAATACCATGGCTATTAGATATTAAAATAAAACCAGCTCGGATTTCCCATATAAAAAGAATGTTATGAACGATACACATCGATACCTCTTTGTTAGGCCGGATGAAGATCACTCACGGGTCGCATTCCACCCAAGTCGTACTTTGAGGACTCTTGCTATAAAAAATATATAATGTGCATAATTAAAAATATACTGCAGAGGGTTACATAGTACCTTCAGTTTTATATCTGATTTTCAATAGTGGTTTTCTTTAGTTTATACGAATCTTTAACAATGACAGAGTGTAATTCGAGTTCGTTTATCATTAAACCAATAATTTTTTTTCATTTCTAGAATGTTGCGTTAATTTTTTTTTATTTTAGACTCCTGAAGACAGCATCTGCATTTCTCAAAGGAGCTTTGCAATAGGCATCTGCATAGCTGGCTTAATTTTAATGTTAGCGGTGATAGCTGCGATTTTATGCATCTTAGCAAGTCGAAGACGCAAGAAAACAACATCGCACACAGGAAGTTCCATTTACAGCGGACCTTACACGAATACAGCTTACAGTCACACTAGTTAAACTATTGCCGTAAACTTTTGTATCCACTTTTTTAATCAACGAATATTTATATCACGAATTAATAGTCGAGTGATACGAACGATATTAAAAGTTAGTTTAGGTGCCATTTTGATATGTAAAAAAATAATGATTGAATGCTCATTGTAATAGTTAATTTAAGAACATCTACTGCGAGAGTTGTTATTGCATACTGCCATTATTGCAACGTTTTTTATTTTTAAACAAACAATACTTATCGTCTTTCAATAAATCAGGTACGATTTATTTTATGAGGTGTGTAATTGTAATACAACCGTTATATTCGTGATAGCTTTACAAGTAAGGGTAACTTGGTGGTGGGAACATTTAAAAAATTAAATTATAAACTTACTACCGAATTTGCTAGTTTTGTTATTATCTGATTTGTTAAAGATTTGGAATTAAATTTATGAATTTTGAGGGTAATATTATTTATTACCGCTTGTAATAAATATTTATCCTGGTTTTGAATCACAGATGCATTTCAAATTCTGTAAATAAAACACGAATTTTGATTGTAAATGCAACTCTGGTCCTTAACCACAATTATTCTTTAGATTAAGTGTGATTTTTTAAGTTATTGTATAAGGAATGTAAACAACAAGGTGCTTTAAATAATTTTATTGTTAACAATTTTTATTTGTAAACTTAACACGACAATTCAGCAATAAAATACATTTATTTACATAGTTTTGATTGTGTTTCTGCAGTATGTTTTGTGTGTTCACATATTCTACAAAAGTTATTCATATGAATTTATTACAGCTAAGTACCTACCTATTTGTAAACTAAATCGAAAAAATAAAATTATATTTTCCGCAGTTCTGAAAAACTATCGAACTTGTAAAACTCTTTACAAACATGTTCTAATGTTCTAAATTTCAGTTTTGTAGATATTTTCACATTTATTTTGAGAATTACACGATTTTTAATGAATTATTAAAGATGTAACAGATTTTCATACTTTTTCAACCGTATTACCAAAAAAATATTTTCGTAACATTCGGGATTCGTCTTGTAATATTTAAATGAAGACATACAGTACAATGCTTGCTGTTATGTAAAAATACTGTAAATCGGACTTTTTATTCGAAAATATTTTTCTATCTGTTTTCCTAGCATTATTCAATCTTTTATCACATACTTTTTGAATTTATATTAATCACCATAATAAACAGTCATTCAATTTTTTTTTCAACAATATCTGTTATAAATAAAAGGACTGCATCAAATGCTTTATTATATGAACCCAAATTGAATATTGAATAAAGTATGTAGTATAACATATAAACTAGAACAGTTTAATTGAAAGAAAAAGGCAATTCTACTATAAAAATACTAAAAACAAAAAATTAAAACATTTAACTGAGATTAAATCTTAAACAAGACTAATCATAGATAAATAATAAAGTTATTGTGTTGTATCTTTCTTAAAGTATTGTTTTTCAATACGTTGTACCATATTAATCAAAGTTGGAAAGTTTCTTACGGTATTAGCTATTTGGTTGTTTGGTAGTGGCGTTGTAAGTATTGTGAATAAATGCCCAAATATTAAAGCATCTAATTCTGTAGGGCTGTAAAAAGAAAATTTAGCGTTAATTAAAGCAATCAATACAATTTATTAAAAAATTGAATACGACACAATTCTAGTATAAAAAATATGCAGTTATCAATGGAAGTAGATATTCAAATATCTGGAGTGTTACAAATATAACATAGCCAAAATCAGGTAGACCCATCCGTTAAAATTTCATCAGTATCAACATCAGAAGCTGAATCTGCACTCATACTTTCTGAATGAGCAAGACTTGTAGTATCAGTGTCGCCTCCACCCTGCTTTTTTAAACTGGCTTCATTTCTTGATTCAGAATTTTGCTTCTGTGATTGATTGTTTTAGAAAATCTCAAATAAACATGTATAAAAACCTACTTTACTGTTTTCGCTATGTTCAGAATGAGCTCTTATGTTTTTATTAGATTTTACAATACCCAATGTAAAATCACGACGCATTATTTGTTCGTGAATCATTTTACAGTGACCAGTTAATTTATCAAAATTTTTAACAATCAGTGCTAATTTATTTTCGCAAGTTTTGCGTCGAAATGAAAGAATAGCATAAACGTGTCCATATATTAATGCATCTATCTCCGTAAATCTATAGAAAATTCAAATAACTTAAAAAGAAAAAATTGCCAAGCACATTTTAATAAGCATTCCTTCAGTGACGCACCCAGGAAGAAGACTACAGAGTTGCAGTCTTCCCCAGAACCCGCCAAAATTATATACAAATTTACTGAAAAGTCAATAATTCTTTAATGAAAACAATAACTTCTTTTGTAAAATTTTCTAAAAATAACTTAATGTCCTAGAAGTAATTCTAGGTGCGCTACTGCAGTTTTTTACTAATCAATTAAAAGATTTTAGAAAGATTTCTACCATCCAGTGACGTACCCAGAACTTCACCGTTTCCAAAAACGAATTCTAAGTACGCCACTGCATCCCTTACTTTTTTCCAAAAAAGTAGTCTTTATCTTCAAGTCGATCTACAAGAGCCTGGCAACAATTTTCAACTTCTTGGTAAATGTCTTCAAGGCTCTTACTGTACCAACCCATCATTTTCAAGCGTCTACAAACCGTAGAACGTTTTGACCATGTTTGTAAATGATTTAATGGCCATGGATACACAAAACCATGACGTGGTTTGGTAACTTCATTGTATGTCTCCTTATCACACCAACATAAGTAAAGCTGAAAAATTATTCAATAACAGCCTTATTGTTAATTAAGTTATAATGAGAAATTACCTCGGCATTCTCTAACACAGTATGTACTAAAGACATGTATGCACGCATATCTCCTTTTTGCTCAGCTTCCAAATTTGCTGTGAGAGATATGCCTTTATTATTAACAAATTGAACAATTCCTTCTAGTTCTGACACAATAAAAGCCCCACATTTAATAAAAGGAACTTTTCCAGAAGGAGACATAAATTCGGCATTAGCTCTCCAAACAATTTCAAAATCTAAGTTACACATTCTTAGAAATGCTTGAACTGCCAAACAATTTGCATTGTCTGGTAGCAAAATCTGTTCTACTTCGTAAGGTTGATATAATTTTACATCATTGGGCCATGGTTCTTGGGCTAGAAAGAAATTTATGAAAATTACATAACCTATGCAATATAATTATATTAAAAATTGAATTTTTATAAGTTTACCTCCAAGTTCCAATTGTATTTTATCTATCAACGGCATGTTTGTTAGCATAATAGTACTTTTATAGCAGAACGTTAAATTTTAACTTGAAAATTGTAAATATTTGACAAATGATTCTGAAGTTCCCACATACAAAAATAAAAGTAACTAAATACAATTTACAAAAAAGTATATGAGTTAATAGAATAAAAATTAAGCTTCTTTTATAAATTCATAAAATTATGTTCCTAAATAATACTTTAGAAGTACATAAAAAATTAATTATGAGAAACATTAAAAAATTTTTAATCATAATTCCCGCTCTTTTCATAATACCAAAATAAATTTACCAAAGTTTCTACTAGTTCCTTTTCCGTCTTTCATAAACCCAAAATGTCGAAGAGAGGTATGTTGTAAAGAAACTTTAATCAATCAATATTTTAATCATCCTAAATGAAAATCAAAAATAAACAACTCGTAAAGCATATTTCTTGAGTTAGTTGTCTAATGGTATAATTTATTATCAATATGCTTTATAAGTTTTATGGCTGACAATTATAGGTTGTGTTTTTATTTCATTCACAATGTGATTTTCAGGACGTGGTGGTTCGGCGGGAGCCAAATTCAGGATATCTCTTGGTTTGCCTGTTGGTGCAGTTATAAATTGTGCAGATAACACAGGTATGACACTATTGTATTTGTACAACATTAACAGCTAGATTGTCATGACTTATTTAATGCATAAGGACGTGTGCTTTCAAGTCGAATGACTCGTAGGACTTAGATAGTTATTTGTTGTAGGTGCAAAAAATTTATATGTAATTGCTGTACAAGGAATTGGCGGTAGATTGAATCGTCTGCCTGCTGCTGGATCTGGAGACATGATCGTGGCAACTGTCAAGAAGGGAAAACCAGAGCTTCGTAAAAAAGTTATGCCAGCAGTTGTTATTAGACAACGCAAGCCATTCCGTAGGAAGGATGGTGTCTTTATATATTTTGAAGACAATGCTGGAGTCATTGTAAATAATAAAGGAGAAATGAAAGGATCAGCAATCACAGGACCTGTAGCAAAAGAGTGTGCAGATTTATGGCCAAGAATTGCATCAAATGCCAGCAGTATCGCTTAACTTTCAACCTTATATTTAATTTTGTAACAATAGGGTAACAATAAACTGTTATTCTCAATGTCTGTTGATTTATTTTTAAATGTAATGAATTTGGTGGGTTATAACATTTTAATATAGGGTTGTAAAGAATCGATATATAGAGGATGTTATAATTTTAGTATAATAGTTTGTAAACTATTACAAATTTGTTTATGAATTTTAACTTAAAAATAAATGTCTGTATAAAAGATTGGTTATCATATTTAAAATATTAATAGAACATAGAAGGTTGCAATAAAGGATATAAATCAAGTAATTACAACTACATATGTATCTAGGAGTAGAAATTTCCTGTAAACTCACTATATATAAAGAAGTTTAACAACAAGCAATGAAAGGCATGAGAATGTGACTCCTAAGAGACATCTGGTAAAACAAATAGTAGACAAAAATATATAAAGCTATGGATAGATCAACGGTGATATCTACTGTAGACAAAAAAACAAAACAACTACAAATTACAGAGATGAATACACTGAACCATAATAGAAAAAACGAAAAGAGATCAATTAAGAAATAGAGACATCAGAGAAGAATGTGAAATTTGTGAAAACCAGACGTAATGAGCATGTAGAAAGAACTGCAGATAATAGATTAATTAAATTAGCTAGAGACCTGAAACCAAGAGGAAAAAGACCAAAAAAGAGATGAAAGGAAAGTTTGGTATCCACATCAGTTGAACTGCCGTAAATCAATAGTCAGTAAACACTTAAATAAATACTGTTTTAAATGCTATTTGTAATCTTTATTGGATAATAAATCTAATTCATAATGAATTCTAGGTGTATATTCGATTTATAAAGTCCTATTTGGTATTCCTCCTACAGTAAACGATTTTTATTGAACATCAGCAACCTTTCCTAATTCTGAGATGAAATTATCATTTTTTTCTAGTCAAAGGTTGGGCGAAATTATAAATCGAAAAAAGTATTGTTAAATATATTAAGCTCTTGCTTCTTTTTTCATTTAATTATAATTTAACGTTTTGGTATAAAGCTGACATGGTTCAGGGCCCAATTCAAATAAATATAAGGCTGATTCAGATTGGAAGTTCCTATATATAATAATGATATAGAATATTCTTTAGAATTGTAGGCTATATTTTAAAAAAGGATGTGTGAAATTATAATTTTAATTTATGTATTTAATTTCTATACAAAATAAAATTATTAATACATTATTATGAATAAATAAGATATAAAATTTTTTATATAAAATAATAAAACCAACTTTTATAGATCCGGTATGGTCTAGTGGCTAGGATACCTGGCTCTCACCCAGGAGGCTCGGGTTCGATTCCCGGTACCGGAATTTCTCTTTTTTGAAGAAAATTGTAAATAAACACTATTTGTTATGAAACAATTTATATAAGAGGAGAATATCTCATTACAGAATAAGAAGTTACTATGCTTACTACGCTTTTCAATCACAATAATAAAACCCAATGACGAGTTAGTGCAGTTTACAAAATTAACATTGTGTGTCCTCTTGCAATAATAGTCCATCAATAAATAATTGATGTACCACACCTTGTCTTTTATCAGTGCTTGAAGCCTTAATCGAAGCTGACGTTTCTCCTAAAAAGAAATTAATTTCTGTTCCTTCTTTTGTGAAAGCATGTTCTGCATCTTCACGTTGCCCGTTTACCCAAATATCTAATGTTTGTTTCTCTATAAAACAATAAATACACGTGATTAAAAATCAAAAAATTACAATTTATTTAAAATAATACCAAGAACAACTCGATATCTTTGTCCTTTTGTTAATACTGCCCATGATCGAAGAGCTTTACTTTGATTTTCGGTAAACTTTTCAAACGGCTTTCCATCAACAACTAAACTGTAACTAAATGCGAAGTATTGATATGGTTCAACTTTTAATTCGCACTTTGTTCCTTGTTGCCCAATTTTAAATCTTTCATCCCCGACTAATTTAAACATCCAATCGCGACGCAATATTTCCTTTAACATAAATTACTAGTCAGTATGGTTTAAAGGTAGAATAATTTTTATTTCAATATTTACTTGGCCATCCACTCGCAAAACTCTTTTACCAGTTGTAGTTCCATGTTCGAATTCAACAGTATGAACTCCGTCAGCTAAAGGGACACTCCAATATGCAACTAAATCGGCTTTATCTTGATTATTATTATTATTTGGTAATTTGCCATTTTGAGACATTGTTTTACTGCAATACGTCGAGCTAGCACAAATAAATACTTTCAACTAAATTAAGATATTGTGTGTAGTTGGTATTGAATACATTATTTTCGTGCTAAATCAATTTAAAGCATTCTATTCTTTATTCTAACTTGTCATAGATTTCTTTTACGACAAACCGCACTATCTCGCTCTTTGCAAGATCAATAAATTTCCAATTTTCTACCTGTATACATATAAATATAGGTGAATCTAATTCTAGCTTAATAATTTATGTAAACTAAATTAGAGTGTATCGGTTGATTCTTCAATAATCAATCATTTCTGTTGTATCAAATTTTATTAAAAATAAAAAGGTTGTTTACAAAACGTTTCATTTTCAATGCGTTAGTTCACATTTAAACAAGGAAGTAAAGTTCCACTGCAAACCCCAAAGCCAACATTGAATTGATCGCCTTCGCAAACCGCTTTCATTGTAACCGTATCCCCATCTTGTAAGAATTTTCTTTGGGAACCATCCAATAAAGTAATTGGTTTCGTACCTCTCCAGCTTAGTTCTAATAGTGATCCAAACGAATCACTTGTCTACAAATAAATATAATTAATAAATCGGATTTTGCCTTGCATTCAGGAATAGACCTCTCCACTTATTGTTCCACTTGCTAAAAGGTCTCCAGGGTTAACATTGCAACCTGTTATTGTATGATGAACAAGTTGTTGTTTAGCTGTCCAGTACAGGTGTCTATAATTGGAGCGGCATATGGTTGTGGATGTTTTCGAAGTTTGCGCTACAATTTGTATTAAATAATTTCTATTTAATTTAAATTATATAAATCTAATAACGTACGTGTAACATTCACTTGTAAACTTATATCAAAATTAAATTTATCCTTGTGCTGCAGATACGGAAATGGTGTAGGACTTTGAGGATAATTATCAACGACAAAAGGCTCTAAAGCAAATGTTGTAACAACCCAAGGTGAGATTGTGGTACCTAAGTTTTTGGCAGTAAACGGTCCCAATGGCACGTATTCCCATTTTTGTATATCTCTAGCTAAAATATGTGTCATACATCTGTTGTGTTGTATTAAAATAAATAATTACCGCTCCAGTCATTCATAAGAACGAATCCAAAGATATGGTTGTGAGCATCATTTATATTAATAGGTTCACCTAATTGCGTTGGTGGTCCTCCAACAAAAAAGGCCATTTCTAATTCAAAATCCATTAATTTGCAAGGCCCAAAAACAGGTTCGGCTCCTAAAAAATATAAACGTTTTTTCTTAATATACACATGAAATTATTATTATGTATTTAAATTTTTGGGAACTTAGCAATTGGGTTGATGGAAACAAGGAAATGCAAGTAATGGCAATAAACGAATCTATTTGCAATTAATACCAGTTGATAGGCTTATTGGTACATAAAAATTATTTTCAGCCTAAAAAACGATAGTAGCGGAAATAGTTTTCAAAGTTTACGGTCAATTACCAGGTGTGACGAATAGGTGACCTTTATCACATATTTGACTAATGAATTATATAGAACTAGACCCGTTTTCTATGCTTGATATTTAAAATTACAAAATATCAATACGCTAATGTTGCAGATCTGATATAAATTATAAACAGTGACTTCAAGGCGCAATTTCTATATGTAATTTAGTACACTATTCAAATATGTTGTAAGCGCCATCTACCTGTCACACATAAAGATTGACACAAGCTTTGAATGCTTTTTTCGCTGAAAATAGTTTTAGAGTCGTTATTAGGGCACATTGGTATCAATTACTGGTAGATCCGTTCATTTTTTGTACCATTTCAATAATACCTTCAACCGGTAGTGTTTGTCCATTTGGCCTTCTAATTGGCGTTCCAGAGACCACTACAGAACTTGCTCTGCCATGATATCCCACAGGGATGTATTTCCTATTTCAAAAACATGCAAATAATCATGCCTTTTTTTGCTAAATATATTAATTTTAATTAACCAAGAATTAATAAATCAAAACATTAAATAAATAAATTAAATACAGGTATTTGAATTTGTTGATTGATATTAAAATTAAAAGTTTAAATTTGAGCCAACAAACATAATTACATACCAATTAGGCATAAGCGCGTTATCTTTTCCTCTGAACATTATTCCAACGTTTGTGGCATGATGTATGGAAGAATAAAAATCTGTATAGTCACCAATTGATGCAGGCAAATGCATCTTTGCTAGTGATTGAGAGACGAAAGCTCTGTAAATAGCGATATTAAAATAATTGGCAAAATACAAATTAAAGCTTAAATTACTTTTGACGTAATTGTGCATCTTTCTGTAGTGTTGGATTATCGGTTGAGATCAAACTCTGCAGTTTATCGCGAGCTTCCTTCCAAGCCTTCGGAGTAAGAGCCATAAAACCATTTAAGGTTGCCTAAAAATTATAATTGTTTAATTATTTATTTTTAACAAATGTGATAAGTTTCCTACTTCCTTGAAAACATGTTGTTTTAACTTTAATTCAGGTCCGTCAAATAAGTGCGCGATTTCTTTTAAATCCAATATTTGGTCTCCAATTGCAACTCCTATTCTGTGAGTCGGCTGTAATTGTAATATATTTTATTGTATAATAAATATTTAATAAAAAAAATTAAATAAGTATTCTTAATATTGAGATTCGAAAATAAATTAAAAATTGTGATACATTTTGCTATTGAAAGAATTTTTCATTTTTAAATTAAAAGAAGTTTTTATACTTACATCATTTTGTGTTGAAAAAACTCCATAGGGGAGATTTTCTATTGGAAAATCTGAAGATTTGGAATATTCTATGAAACACTTCATCTTTCCACGCGTTCCAATGCTAATTATCCACCTTGAAGGACTTGGTTACCTTTTAAACTAATAATATGCACATCTATTTTTCAATAAATAATGATAATTTTATACAAAACTAGTTTTATTTTTACAGAGTCATGCAATATAAATTATGAGCATATAAGTAGTGAAAACTATTTCAAATGACTACTTAAAGTAAATATGATAAAAGAAAGCATGATTATTATATTGTTAAAGGAATTGTTGTTTTACGTTTATTTTAAATGTTTTTTAGATACAAAGTAATTAATTCATATCTCATTTTTATTGTAACAAACAAATCGTGGCTTTAGGATGACCTTTAATAAATTATTTAAAGAGCATATTCATAAGGTAGTTTATAATCAATAATAAATTTTGATACTTTTATAAAAATAAGTGTAGTAAAACACGTGATAAATCCCAAGTTTAGTTCAATATAAAATATTTCAAGTGGATAATGTTAAAAATTTAAATATTTTGTAACTTTCTCACTTTTTAAATAGAACCTATTCTTGTTGTTATGGAAATGTAATTCGGTAATAAAAACCGTAAAATTGAATTTAAAACATTGCATATTTAACTGAAAGTATTTGAAATATATACCTGTATGGCTTCAAATGTTATTTAAAACTTAAGATTTATTTTATACGGTAATATTCGATTTTATGAAGCCAAAGTGATTATTTATTAACAACACCAACAAAAAATATTTTTTTATATAAAAGATATGAAGTTATTAAAAAAAGACAGATGGTAATAACATTGTAATACGCAAAGTTTATATTTCAATCATTTACGAATGTTGAAAAGAGTTCGAAGATTGTGTTTTCTAAAAGCACAAAGTTTCTCGACTTAGGAATTTTTATGGAGGTTATTTTGGATTCCTGAAACGCTGTCACTTGGAAATTTAGAGGTTATTTTGTTTACTTTTTGTAGACTTGTAAGTAAGAATATTTCTTAAAATCTTGTTTATTAACAAAGTATGTTTGTAGCTATGCACGATGTTAATGAAGAGTTGACCACCTTATCTGTGTAAAATTGAAAATATCAATTTGGGTTTTCTTTCATCGATATCCTTACAAAACCGAATAAACAATTATTTAAAGCAAAATACATTTACCACTACAGGATGTATGATGATGCCAAGTTTGATTAATGTTTCACCTAATTTAATAAATGATCTGATGTTGCTTAATAAACAACCAACATAAATGTGATTTGTACGAAAGTTAGAAATTACCTAGCCATAAGAAATCATAGGCATTTATTAATGCTATTTGATATGAATAGTGGGTTGTTTAGTTAAACAATTAATTTTCATATTGAAACTCCTATTAGACTATATGATTTATTATAAGTTTAAAATAAATAACATTTTTTAGAGGAGCATGTTAAGAATGAAATTCTGTTTAACATGAAGATGACAGTATAATAGTGGTCTTCAGAAGGGCTGTTGAAAGAAGAAGTGGTATTCTTATAAATATAAAGTAGTTTATGTTTTCTGATATTGTAATTGGCAATTTCTTATTTTATGTTTTGCATTAATTTCAAAATTTAATTTTTAAAGTTATTTTATTACATTTTATGAGTTAAATTTTAAATGTAATTATGATGGCAAAGTGGGTAATTAATTGATAGAACTAATTCAGACCACCTTCAAAAGTTAAAGCATACTATGGGGAAAATATGTGTTCATCTGATAAAGTTTAGAACAGCATAGAATGGGAGGAAGATATTGTAAATAAAACTCATAGTTGTCATCTTAAGTCACTTCATTTAATGTACATAGTTTTAGCATTTCCGCAAGATAATTTAGTTCCCTTTTGAATTCTTCAATTTTCTAATCTGAAAGGTATTACATTGGTATTGACTAGTCATTCCTAAACATTGTCATTTACATACTTTGTGTATCGGAATAGGTCTGGTATATTTGGTAACGTCAAAGAAGCATAGTATTTTTTACTTTAGTTTGTATTAACTAGCTCTTAGCTGTTCCCAGTTTGCTTAATCTGGACTTTAGAACTAATTACCCGAGGCGGTTTTCGCAAGAACATGATTAGCAAATTAAAGGATACCTTTCTAAGTGAAATAGGGTTTACTACAAGTCCATCAATCGAAAACAAATGTTATATGATAAGGGTACTACTTAACGTATAAGATTATAATAATTTTATGTCAATTCTTATATGTATAAGGATTTGTTATTAAATTAAATTCATCTAATGAAAATTTTGGAATAAATTCTTATTTTAAAGAGTGAATGTATGTATTTTAAAACGCAAGCAACAAAGGGCAACATCAACATCATTATGTATAATTTAGAAGTATGGAAAAATAAGTTATTATTTATTAAAAATAAATTAAGTATAAATAAATTAGAGCAAGAGCAAAGTGTATTGAGCTACTCTTTTAAATGGCTTCAAGTTTTTGATATTTAGGAAGAGGGTTGAAGTAAATGTTCTAGAACAATGTAAAAGATTAATTAACTTACTTTATTTTCCAATAAATTAAAGGAACGAAAATTCCTGTATTCATTAAGTTCTATTCAAATTTTGATTAAGAAATGTCTTTTATTTAACACACGAAAAAAAATCAAAGCCTTAAAGTAAAATTAATACTCTTTCGAAGCTATAATAATTTTTTTTCTATTTGAAAACAGTAAAAAGAATAAACAAGTAATATATTCATCTATGTATCTCATCTAAAGGTAATGCTGTCTTCGTTTTTTAATAGTCTAGTGAGATTCTACAAATACGTTCAAAGTTATTTTGTTATTTTCAATTGTAGTTTTTATTAGATGTGTTGTGTAACAATTAAATTATTTTGTTGTAATTGTAGCTAAATTATTTGATTCTAATTCTCGGTCCCCGTGCGAAATGGTACAGCGTTGTTACATTGGAAATTTATTTAGATTATTTAGTAAAATTAATTTTCGACCGTGAATTCAATTTATTGGACTTTTAGTAAAGATACCACTAGCCTATCACACGTTATGAAGTCCAAAAAAAATTTTTGAAGTCAAAAAAGTTATTATGATTTAGGATTGCGCAGTGTTGTTATTGAAATTAGTGTCAAATGTCAAATATCGATTGATTTTAATGATTTAACTTTAGTACATCGCAAAGTACTGCCATACGGAATACAATAAAATTTTGAAGTTTAACAAGATCTAACGCTATAAAAAGCAGACGTTAAGGATTATTCTATCGGTTGCACTTAATTACTAAATATGACGTCATTCTACATTTATCGTAAAAAGACTATAGAATTGTACTTGTTAAGTGCTTTCTTTTCAGATAATATAACAAAGTAACAATTTTAAACCAAAAGATATCCTTTATTACATGACAAGTCACATTAACATCCATGAAAGAAAAACAAGAATAACGTTTTTTGCACAAAAAATTTGGTAACATTTTGTTTTTTTAGAAACTTGATAACGGTATAAACTTTACGTAAAATTGCTATTGTACATGAACTAATCTTGCTATTAAAGCTCGTAATATGTATTATCTAGGGGTTCTGAATACCACAATTTCGGACAAATGTAGTACTGTATTGATGTAAAAAAATAGCGGTATTTCTGTAAATGTGACTATGTCTCTTTTTGCAGTGAGCCCACGATGTGTTCCGTTAATACCATTTATTAATCTTAATTTGCGTTATTTGACACTTTTTTTAAATATGTTCTACTAACTAACAGTAAGTATAAATCTAATACCTAATTATAGTACCGATATTTTTTTTTGGCTCGGCATTGTGAGCTCTAGCTGTATGAAAATATGGTGTACATTTAAAAGAAAATCTAATATTATATAGAGTTTCGAAAGCAACTGGTAGTATTTATTAGTTTGGTGTTGTTTATATTGATTGCTAAATAACGCAACGTATTTGACAGGCCTTGTTTCGGAGTTAAGTTAGAATTTGAAGACCTAAAATAAGTTTTTTAAAGAAAAATAAAATAGTCATGGCTGTAATTTCAAAAGAAAAAATGCCAAATTGACGCAATTGCCTAAGGAACAATGTCATGGTATCTTGCAACAGCTATTAGAGTACCTATATGAAGAACCGGAAAACAGAAAAATGAGAACACGATACTCTTAATAAAGTTAGAATTGAATTCCACGTATTCCATCTGACCATAATTAAAAATAGTTTTGTATTTATATATAAGGGAGTGTTTCCGGGTATGAGATAGACTCCAGATATGAGACAGTGAATTATTTTCATTATGCAATGTCAATACGGCCGATCTGATTACTGTCAAGTACTTCTTTGGTCATCAGTCAGTTTTTGTACTAACACTGAAATGAATCGACGCATTGCTTATATCAACTGCAAACATCGTATGTAAAATTGCAGGTTAAAAACGTTTTTGATTTTTTTCAAAATGTTATTTTTTTCATGTAAATCAATTGAAAAAGGAAGGTTTTTACTTTATATTTTACAATTTTTAATGTATTTTTGTAGGTGTCTCATACCTAGATACAATTTTTTTTCTTGTCAAAAAACTGTCACTTAGAAAATTGGTCATAAAATTTTGCATGTTAATGGAATCACAAAACTTTTTGCGGATAAAAGTTGTGTATTTTCATTACCTTTCCAACAATGAATAGAACACCCGACTTTATTTAACCAGTAAAAATTTTTGGCTCATAAACAAAACCCGTCTCATAACCGGGTACACTCCCTTACCAATATAATTTGTGTTGTCCCAATATTTTTGTACCTATCGTTTTTAGTATTGCTTCGATTTATAAATGTATAAAATCTTAATTTTTAACAAAAACATTTTTTGTTTAACAATTTCTACTTTATCACTTTTCTTTTTGTTTGTGAAATTTTTTGAATTTATTTTGAAGCTAGAAAAACCTTATAAACTCTAACTTTTGTGGCTGTGAAAAAGTTTATGATATTCGACTGTACATGTTCAGAAGAAGCGTTCAATAAGGCTAAATCTCGCTCTAACTAAATTTGAATTATTCTAAATTATTTTTTTATTTAGCTATTTTGTGCTAATAAAATTAATTTAATATTTTATTTATATTTAATTTTTGATTTATTTGATTTTTTCGCAAATGTAAACCACATTTTCGAACAAAAAAAAAATATAAAAATATATACCATATTTTTAGACAGAGGGAGTAATAAATAACAAACATCTTCTAATACAACCAGATATTTTTTTATTGGAATTGCTTTTCGATACCGCCTGTAACTTACTATAAAAATATATATTGTATTCCGGTCAAAATAAACATTTTAAATAACAAAAATTCCGACAGAGCTAAATTGTGATTGAGACCTTGGGTACACCATTAGAAATAAAGTGTCAAAAGTCCCTATCAATCCCATGTGTGCTAAAAAATTATTCGGGGTCAAAGGTAAAAGTAGAAGTTTTTTGAATTTTTTTCGAAAATGGTAAGTCTTATCAGAAAAATAGTTCACACAAAAATTATAGATCTTAAAATTATCTACAAAAATGGTCTTATACTTTTTTTTCTAAAAATCACTATTCGTTAGATATCGCAATTCTACACTAAAGGAAAAAATTAAAGGGCTAAGAAATTTTTTTTAATCTTTTGGTGATTTTGGCAGGCTGTATTTTAGTGAAAAATGGTAGTATCTAAAATTTAAAAAAAGCTTTTTAAAGCTCCAAGATTCTAGTTTTCAGATCTTTTGGACAAAAATTTTTAGAAACCACCGTTATCACCCAATGTTAAGCAATACAGCTTATCAAAAATCACCAAAATATTTAGGAAATTTTCTTGATTCTTTAATTTTTTCCTTTAGGATATATCTCACGAATGGTGATTCTAAGAAAAAAAAGTATAAGGACCATTTTTGGAGATAATTTTAAGATCTATAATTTTTGTCTAAGCTACTTTTTTAATAAAACTTACCGTTTTCAAAAGAAATCCAAGAAACTTCAAATTTTGACCTTTGACTATTGTGGTTATTAATTATATCTGAGTTGGTCCACGAACTGGTCGATTTTGTATTTTTCAAAATGCGTCGAATTACAAGAAAACAGAAGTTTTCTTAATTTTAGTTGTTTTACTAAAGTGTTCATGACATTTGGCGATTTTCTAAATTGATTTGATACATTTAGCATTTTGCAACATTCAGTAAGAGATATGGTTTAGAACTCAATGCAAGAAAAACAAAATACGTGGTCATAAGTAAGAACGGAATACCACCTGAACCTCTTACAATAAGCCAATAAATTATTGAAAGAGTAAACACTACAATTTATTTAGGAACCAACATTAATGTCCAGTGGAACCATTTTGTAGAAATTGGATGCAAAATAGAAAAGACGAGGTCGGCATTTATAAAAATGCAAAAACTGTTTAAAAGTTATAACCTCAACATTAATACGAAAAAACGACTATTAAGATGTTATATATTTTCTGCCCTGCTCTATGGAGTAGAATCATGGGCTCTGACCGAGTCTTCCTCAAATAAACTGGAGGCTTTTAAGCTGTGGTTGTACCGGCGCATCTTAAGGGTTTCTTGGAAAGAACACGTGACCAACAAAGAAGTTCTGAAAAGAATGAACAAAAGGTCAGAAATAATTGTGACAATTAAAACCCGAAAACTTGAATATTTGGAGCGCATCATGATGAATGAGAGACGCTATGACCTGTACCAATTCATAATGCAAGGCAAGATTCCGGGAAAACGAGATCCAGGCATCCTGGCCTAATAACTTAAGAACATGGTGCTCGATGACAACAACGGGCCTTTTTCGAGCAGCAATCACGTTGGTCGCTAACATACGAAACGGATGAGAACCTGAAGAAAAGACATTTAACTTAAGTAAAAATTAAATATATTAAGGGGGTATTCTAGTCTAGAAGTATGAATTTCGGCCGTTTTTTCAAGCTCTGTATAAATAAAACAAAGAATATTTCTAATATCTATTTTTGTATCATTCGTTTATTGATACTTTAAGAATTCATAAAAAAATAAATAAAATAAAAAAATTCAAAATTTAAGTATTGAAGAGCTGGCAAAATGGGGGGTCCAGAAAAAACAGTGTCCTGGCGTACAAGGTTTAAACCCTTCTGGACGTCTAAAACAAAAAGATCAAATGGATTCGTAATTAGTAAAGATGTCGCTATGGGCTCACCCATAGACAGGTATAAAAATTTTGTTTCACAAAATGGCGGCTGTTAGAAAAAAACATTTTTTTCTGACATTTTTCTAACAATTCAGAATTTAATAAAAATAGTAAAATTCAAGATTTCGACTTTTCCGAGCGTCAGACCATAGAGGAATGTATATAGAATGTTCATACTAAATTTCAAATAAATCGGTGCAGTAGAACTTGAGATATCGTGTACGCCAACTAGAAAAAAATAGTTTCGAGAAAAACGCGTTCTGGAAATTTTCTCATAAAATGATACGCTATATTTACATATTTATAATAGCTGCAACTTTTTAAATAATCGAAATTTCGAAAAATCTTTTTAAGAGCATATTCTTGAATGTCTATACTTCGGAAAAATGAAAAAAAAATTTTTTTTGATTTTTTTAAATTTCTAGACTAGTAATACATTAAGGGGCTACTTTACATCTCCTCGTCTACCATTTAATTAGTATTTGAGAAATTCATGTTCAATTAAATAATTTAGTAATTTGGATAAATCAGGGCTTTTAATTACAATATTTTGAGGATACAATAACAGAGGGAAATAGATAATTACAGTTATCTGTTTGGCATATAGGTATTTAAGATTAAATTTAAATTAAATAGAAAACGCGCCATATTAAATAATTACCTAACAATTAACAGAAAAAGAAGGGAAAAGCAAAGGCTTCCAAATATCCACAATTCTTTGAACTTTAAGTTCTTTACGAGCCATTCAAACTTTACTTATTTATAAAATTAACGTCCGTCTAATAAAAGCAATAAAAATTTGCAAATTAAATATTAATGGTTGTCAATTCCTGTGCTACAAATTATACATCATTAGTAGCGTAAGTTTGCTTTGATGTTGGAAGTTCCCTCTTCAGTGTATCTTTTTTCGTTTTTACACAAGGGTAACATTATCCGAAATGTTTACAGATATTTTCAAGAGTGCATTAATTTAACTTCAAAGCGTGTTTGTTTAGTCAGGTGGCGGGCAGCTTGATGCCCTTATGCGTTTACTTGCAATAAGGATGCCTACGAAATCAGCCACAGAAGCGCTGGCAGTCAGCGCAGTTCAGTGCGGGTATTGCCGTCGCGACGCCCGCCGGGTTTGTATTTTATAGCGCCACGTAAAAACCCCCTTCACTAATCAGCAAAAACTTATTCCGCTAATCCGACGTTATTTGTGCGGTTGTATGTGCACACTCCGTTTCTTATCGGTTCCGCAATCTTCCGAAGGTGTTAAAGTGTAACTTCCCCCTAGTTCAGTAGGTAATAATAAACGGCCGCAAAAAAAGGTAAACACAATTTATCGCTTGCAATTAATGCCTATTATTTTTTTCGGTTTTGTTCTTAATTTCGTTTCGCGTTTGGAACGTTTCGTGCTCGTCCCTTTAAAGCGAGGATTTATTTCTTCGAATTTTTACCGAGCAACAATTAAAATGCCTTTTCCCGTTACAAAGGTTCTGTTGTAGAATTTTTCATGGCTAATAAGCTGAATTTTATTTCGGTACTTTGGTAATTTATGCGGTTAATTGTGTATAAACAAATAGCAATAAAACTGTGCTCGACATCCTTTAAAGTCTACGAGGACGTAAAAAAACAATGAATCCTTTTTAATTAACGAAGAAAAAACACATCAAACAGCACTATAAAATAATTCTGAAGTAGTTATGCTAAAGTAAGATGTCTTGATAATCAATGAAAAGTGCAAGGCGTCGAATTTTTGAAGAATTTGAACTACCAAAGCTTGCTTTAATTGTGCGTTTTCTTACATATATCTATATGAATTGCATCAAGTTAAATTTTATTAAATCAAAGTAATTGTTATACCTTTATTAATCACAAATAAATGTAGTATGCTGAAATGTGTTATACCTACATGAACTTTAATTTGAATACTAATATGTATTCTACATGTCGTCGAATTATTGCTAAGAGTCAGTTTTTGGTCAAAATTAAAATAATATAGGTAATTAGTATATACGTATTCATAGATACTGTCAAACAAAAAAAAGTCGAAGATTTGAAAAAGTTATGACTTTAATACAAACTTAACGCTATTTTCTATTTTTTAACATAATTTTATATCGTTTCAAAAAAATCATTGAAAAGTTCTTATCACGTACTATATCTTATTCGCTTCAGAGCGATATTCAAGATCAAAGGTTTTAAAAATGTTTTTATTGTAAGTTGCTATTTATCAATCGGAAATAAAAGATTATCATAAAAATTGCTGTTTTGGAATTTTTTAAAACCATCGTTCAATGATTTTTTCACCGTCGATGAAGTCAACTGAGATTTGTTGAATCTTCTTACGTAAGGTCGAATATAGAATGACAATATCGAAGATTTGGTTCTGTAATTTATTTAACATATTTGATGCATCGAGAGCTATTTTGATATAAAAAATATAGTAAATAAATTAATAAATGTAAAACAACTGTTACAGTTGAAATTAGATATTTTTTTGATTATGAATTAATGAAAACATTATTGCAATATAGTCATAAACTTTGTAAAATTAACTATAAAGGGTTTAAAATGAGCAGTCCAGTAAATGACCTTTTCGTGCAAATATTGACCGGGGTTATAGTCCAGTGAATAAATAATTAATTAATTCGCTTATTAAAAACGAGAAATTTATAACATTTTGTAAAAATTATTTTAACCTTTTGTGCTTATTGTTAAGTGTACCTTTATGTAGTTTTTTTACTAATGTTGCTTTTGGTATTCTATAAATCACAGGTTACACCCATCTTTTTTAATTGCGTCCTTCAAAGTGTCAGCATTATATTGAAATTTTGCAAACTACAATAAAAATTTAATTATTTTTATTATCCACTTTATCATTACTTTTATTTCTTGCATTTATATGAAAAACAAGACATGCAAGATTGCATAAATAAATATATCAATAATATAAATTAATTTTTTAAATTGTTATAATCATTATTTCCCGTAACTGTCCTTTACTAGCAGGCGGGGTTGCAGATTGGACGGTTTACCCTAGTTAGTTAGAAAAACAAAAATTTTAAAATGTTTTTGTTTTTTAAAGTGTAGATTGAAAAAACAAATTATTTATATTAAATATATTGATAGAGTTGAGGCTTTTTAGCAAGATCTTATTTAATATAAAGATATATTTTTAATAATAATTATATATTGTTATAATTTAAACAGTGACTCAATTTTAGAAATATTTAATATAAATAAATCATATACTCGAGTAATTTATTCTATTCAATTAAATATCATTTAATATTAAACATATATTTTGGTTACTTTCAATTAAAAACTGTGATTCTATTTAAATCAACGTTTTTTAATAATAAAACTACTTAACTTTCCCCCAAGTACAATATCTTAATAGTGAAGATACCATCCTTATTATTAAATTTATTTTATAATCAAATATTATTGTTTATCTTGTTTTGTTATCGTGTATAATATTTTTATAGATTCTTAAGCACAATTCACAATAATTAATATCACTTCTAAAATTTATTAATTGAAAATAATGAAACAGTTGTAGCACCTCCAAAATTCCCTTTAACGAGCTAAAACTTCATTTAGCTTTTATTTGTTTCTAAATTGTTTATACGTTTTTAATTACAAAATAGGTAATATTTTTACCAAAGACTAAATTACTGTTTTAACTATAATTATTCTTGTAAAACGGAGAAAGTAGGTATACCAAATGTAACGGACACGCACTAAATTATTGCAGGTATCTCTACAGCAAGCGTAAAAATACGGTAACCCTAAACACATACGATCTAGACGGTCGCGTCGCGAACGGAATAATTTGGAAATTTCAGAGCATCTAAAGTTTTTCTTTGGCACATATATAAGGGGATCCGAAGGCGCTGATCTTGAAGTAAATTTGGCCAACAATGAAATAAATTACTGTAAATAAATTAATTAAACAGTTTAGTTATTAAGTGTTAATTTGTTATTAAATAAATTTAGTTGTTATTACTTAAAATTCGTGACCGTTTTTTAATATTTACAACCCTAGTCAAAGCTACAGCGAACCCGTTACATCAATAAAGACTTTCTAAGAAAAGTTCAAATAATGAGATAAAGTTATTAGAAAACACTATAACTATTTTGGAACTTGAAATTTAGAGCGAATGCCCTAAAATTTCGAGTTATTAAGTAGAAATAGAAAAAGAAATAGAAAAAAACCGACTCAAAATACAGATTATCTATCGAACCGTCACTATGGTTCTTAAATTAATTGTTTTATAAAATAATTTAATTTTATGAAAAAATCTTAAAAAAAATGCATTAAACATTTATTTAATTGTGAAATATAAGTAAAGCTCTTAAGAAAGTGGGAAGAAAATTATTATTTTGAATGCCTCACAAAGAATTCCATTAAAGAGCTTTACGTATTTGTTAACCAAAAAAAGAAAACCTTCCAGGGATTCAATAAAAAAATTAACTTATTTCTATGTATTTTATAAAATGCTCCTTGTGGAAGGAGTAAAATTCATTTTTGTTCGATCCTAAGTTAAAGTAAAATTGAAAAAGAATAATAAAAAGTAAGTTTAATTTAGTAAAATTTTTTCTTCTACGCTGATTTGGTCTACGCACTGCCACTGTCGTTTAATAATTTTTTGCTAAGATTGAAAAATCTTATTAAATATTTCTTGGATGGAGCTGAGACTGGTGTTATTTTTACATCGACGAAGTTATTAAGGCTTTGAACATAGTTTTTCGTTTAGCAGCAATTGGAGGCAATAAATTTTTGAAAAATGGGGATAAATAATTAAGTGCTTCTTCCATTTGAAATATAAGCGATAATTATGGTGTTCCTCGAGTGTTAAGAGCAATCAATGTCAGAATCTAACGTTGTCTGTGCAAGTCGAAAGTTTCAAGAAAGCAAATGTTGATTAATTGCCCCTATTTATCTAAGATACGTCGTCCTAACAAGTCATTCGGTATGTATATAACGGAATAATTATTCAGAAAGTTTTCCTTCAACCATATTGTATTATTCCGAAAATGAAAAATGAGTTCGTTAATCTGGCGGGGAAAATGCAAATGAAGCAATATTGCAAATCTGTTTCTAACTTTATTACCAACCACCAGCTTTTCCTCATATTCGCAGTTCACCGGCTTAAAATAATATAATTCCGTCTTGCGTTTCTGCATTTAGACATATTTAAATTTCGTCTTATTTTTAAAGCGTTCTCAATTCCTCTTAAATCTTTTCTAAAACTAAAACTCTTCTTTTTCGAAGTGAGGTATGAGAAAGTTGGTGAGCGTTTTACGAGTTTAATTAATTTTAAAATAAATAGAAAATTGAAATTCTTTCGTATTGAAAACTTCGGAACGGTACAAGGTTGCCGCTTTTTCGTCATTCGCAGAAAAGAAAAATTCGTCGTAAAAGAAACGATTATAATTTATAAGGTACGGTGGAATTTTGATTGTATTTGCATTTATTATGTTTCTAAACGGCATTATATTATTATCAATATATTTGCGTATATATTAACAATAATTGTGTGCCCTTATCATGATAAGCCGGACACGCTATCGCATGCGAGCATAAATTGTTTCCCATATTTTAAGTATTCCTGTAATTATTATATAAAATACGATTTAAAAATTATTTTTTGTCAGAACCGGAACTTTTAACTTTTTTGACACTAAGTAGGGTCATTTTGTACACCATCGATGATTTCTATCGTATTTACCCCCCATTGTTATAAAAATTAAAAAAAAAATCGATGCGTGTACTTATGTACGCGCCTTAGAAGTTATACTTCTTTGGCGTATCTAAATTAAGTATAACCACGTGTTATGTGCGCACTTTGCGTTTGTGTATAGCTAAGATCGCTGGTTTCCAAATTATAGGTCTAGTCTCTTAACCCTCCGCATACTAGGTGACTAAATGTCATATGCCATACTAGGTGGGGTTTGCCATACCTCAAAAATAAAATTAAATAAAATCCACAAAATTGTACTTTATGACAATTATATGATAAGAAATATATTTTAATAACCAATAATGAATAGGTTTAAGTAAAACACGTATTTACATATTTATCCATTAGAATAGACTTTTATTAATAATAATAGAAAAACTTACCTTTTTCTTCAACGAACTATTGAGTCATTTCTTGAGTACTAAATTCCAATGACACGTGTCAATTACGATACCGAATATTAAGAAAACCTAACAAGAATTTCATTCTTGCTTCCTTATTGCAATACAAATTAATTTCACGGCAATTTCTTAATGATTCACAATAATTTAGACCAATAAATTACACGATAAATTAATTGAATAATTTTAATCGTTTCCTCTCACTTGCATTAACAAGATTATTGTATCTTCTCGCTCCCTTCCACTCATTGCTATGGTAAATACATTTTTCGTATATAAAATCGATATTTACTAAATTAAATTAAAATTTTTGATTTGAAGGAGCCCACGGTAAATTATACTAATATAATAAATACGAAGATGTGCGCATTCGAGCGAAAAGTGGCACATTTCCGAGCGAGGGAGCAAATGAAGCGCGACGCGAAGCGGCGCGCTTCATTCGAGATCGGAATGTGCCACTTTGAGCTCGAATGTACACTCGATTTAAGCACCATTCACAAAATTTAGGCTAATAAATTATTCAAAAATTAAACAAATAATTTAATCGTTTTCTCTCACTCGCATCTACTAAATTCTCGTATCTTTTCGCCCACTTCCACTCATTACTATGGCAAATACGTTTCTTGAATATAAAATTCATATTTACTTTTAATTTTTTGATTTAAAAGTGGAAAGATTAATTAAGGCAAGTCAATAAATACGAGGATGTGCATGTTCGAGCGAAAAGTGGCACATTTCCGAGCGAGGGGAAACAAATGAAGCGCGACGCGGAGCGGCGCGCTTCATTCCAGATCGGAATGTGCCACTTTGAGCTCGAATGTGCACACTCGATTTTAAGCACCATTCACAAAATTTAGGCTAATAAATTATTCAAAAATTAAACAAATAATTTAATCGTTTTCTCTCACTCGCATCTACTAAATTCTCGTATCTTTTCGCCCACTTCCACTCATTACTATGGCAAATACGTTTCTTGAATATAAAATTCATATTTACTTTTAATTTTTTGATTTGAAAGTGGAAAGATTAATTAAGGCAAGTCAATAAATACGAGGATGTGCATGTTCGAGCGAAAAGTGGCACATTTCCGAGCGAGGAAGCAAATGAAGCGCGACGCGGGCGGCGCGCTTCATTCCAGATCGGAATGTGCCACTTTGAGCTCGAATGTGCACACTCGATTTTAAGCACCATTCACAAAATTTAGGCTAATAAATTATTCAAAAATTAAACAAATAATTTAATCGTTTTCTCTCACTCGCATCTACTAAATTCTCGTATCTTTTCGCCCACTTCCACTCATTACTATGGCAAATACGTTTCTTGAATATAAAATTCATATTTACTTTTAATTTTTTGATTTGAAAGTGGAAAGATTAATTAAGGCAAGTCAATAAATACGAGGATGTGCATGTTCGAGCGAAAAGTGGCACATTTCCGAGCGAGGGAAGCAAATGAAGCGCGACGCGGAGCGGCGCGCTTCATTTTCCCGAGATCGGAATGTGCCACTTTGAGCTCGAATGTGCACACTCGATTTTAAGCACCATTCACAAAATTTAGGCTAATAAATTATTCAAAAATTAAACAAATAATTTAATCGTTTTCTCTCACTCGCATCTACTAAATTCTCGTATCTTTTCGCCCACTTCCACTCATTACTATGGCAAATACGTTTCTTGAATATAAAATTCATATTTACTTTTAATTTTTTGATTTGAAAGTGGAAAGATTAATTAAGGCAAGTCAATAAATACGAGGATGTGCATGTTCGAGCGAAAAGTGGCACATTTCCGAGCGAGGGAAGCAAATGAAGCGCGACGCGGAGCGGCGCGCTTCATTTTCCCGAGATCGGAATGTGCCACTTTGAGCTCGAATGTGCACACTCGGTTTTACGCTAGATTACCAAACGTGCCGTTTTAGCAAAAAAAAAATTGTTTACGTTAGTTATACCCCACCTAGTACATGGAAGGTTAAACTAAATTATTGAAAAATCACTAATTACTTGTTAATACTAATAATTTTCTACCGTGGTATAAAACTAATGTCCCACGCAATTAAAATATGGGAACCCGTACTGTTTAATTGGCTTTCGGATACTGGTGGAAATTTATGTTGGTCAATATGGTTTTAGTAAAGGAAAATCCACAATAGACGCAATTCAAGCCCTCCGAATAATTACAGAAAAAAAGCGTGATATGAAAAGAGATTGTCACGCAGTTTTTTGTGGGTTTAAAAAAAACCTATGGCCACGTTCCTCGTCTGTTGATCTGGAATGTTCGAGAAGGAATAATAAAATTATTGTAGAAACATATAATGAAAAGTGGCGCTGGTAGCCACATCTAGTGGTTTCCAAGTTAATGTGGGGAGATATCAAGGATCTGGTTTGAGTCCTCTACTTTTTCACATGGTAATTAATTACTTGATAAATGATTTAATGAAAAAGTTTCCTTGGAGTATTTTATATGCAGACAATCTTGTATTGGAAATTCCACTGATTCAATTAGGAAATGTTCACTAATTCAAGAGTCAATAGTAACCTATCATCCACAGGTTAACTTTGATCTTGTAGTAAATGATACATCAGGTCACTTGACTTAGGGTATGTTTTTATTCAGTTTAGGATAATTTATAAGTGGGTTAAGTTTCAGTACTTATTTATGAGACACCCGGTATACACACATATACAATTCTCCACATCATATATTATAATTAATTTTATTTCTATTTTATTAATAAAAAAGGTTGATACTACTAATTATTATTATTATATTATTTTTAAATATTGCATTAATAAATCAAAAACAAAAACAATAAAAATAAATACATAACAGAATTAAATATTAGTATTAATAATAATAATATTTATAATAATTCTTCTTCTTCTTCTGATGCTTTTGTACCTTAATGTGTGGAGTCAGCATGTGTGGTCGCTTTTCGCCATTTGGTTCTGATTGATAATTTATAATAATTATTTATAAAATTAATATCTATTTATAACTTTCTGTAAATATGTTACTTATATGCAAATTGCTTACTATAGCAAGACATAACTGAAGCAAATCATTTTCAGTTTAATCCTTTTAGTAATATCTACCACAACCGTTGAAGGAGTTTTACTTCAATCGCGCGTAAAGATTACATGTACCTACTATTTTTTTTGTTAAGTTATGGAGTTATAATAAATGTGTATTTTTAAAACTCATACTAGCTTTTATATCCAATATTTTTTCTTTTGTATATTTACTCTATTTAAGCGATTTTCATTCGCTTAACAAAAATCTATATGGAATGGAAATTCGCATAAATTCCAGGACGACTGTATGTATTTACAATTAGTAAAAAATTTGCATCTCAGATTTCACATTGCTTATTTTATTTTATTATATTTATATTGGCTTCCCAGTTTTGAATATATAAATCTACATAGTTTTTAGTGTCGAGTTATTTAGAATAACCTTTTAATTAATGATTAATTATTAGTTTATAAATCCAAGTTTAAATTTCGGCCGATTGTTATATCTTAAATTTTCATCTAATTGAGAAACGAGAATTCATTAAAAATTCAATACATTAATGGCTGTATAGTGTTTCATTAAAAGAATGTTTATGAATTCTCATCAAAAACTTTTTGGTTGTAAACAACGACCGATGAACCAGACGTGGAAGGCTGTTGATGGAAATGCAACAAAATTAAATGTTTTTCTGTGTAATTAGAAATAAAAATCATTTCAGAAACAACATTTGGAAAACATTGTTATTTCAGTGAAGGTATAGTAAGATCAATACACTAAAAGGCCTGTATAAATTGTCAACAAGAAAATAGTTTGTGCTTTCGGTTACTGAAATCAAATACCTTTAAGAAAAAATTATACAGACCGTCTACTATAAGAAAACTACTTTTAAACTTTTTGTTATGAAACATTTGGAATCAATTTTTTGAAACTTAATGTGTTACATTTTTAGGGAGCTACTTGCCTATTAATTAAAGATACTGATCATACTGAAAAAATCGATAAATGACAAACATTTCGTTCCCTGTATTATTATATTTCAAGAGCTAAGTCTACAAAATGTTTCTACGTAAAATTTTATGATAAAATTAAAATATGTGGAGTTGATTAAACAAATTTTTAAATTTGTTTGCACCCTTCTGAACAGTTTAAAATCTTCAGTAAATAGCTATAGTTATTGTTTTGTGTTTTTATAAGTTTAAAAATTATACAGGAAGTTTTATTAAAGCAAATTAAGTTAATAAATATGATAAATAATTCACAAAATTGATCATGGAATCTGTTTAAAAACGTAACAGATTATATACGAAAAGTTTTGTTCCAGGAAGCTCAATAACAAAGATATTTTGCAAACGCTCTCTTATAGAGAACAGACTGTATATCTAACAAAAAGTATACACGCAATTCCTTAATTTTATCCAAGTTGTTAAAATCAAATTCTTATTATGTGTTAGGCTAACAATAAGATAATTAAATTTATATTGCAGTTTGCTTGTTTGTTGATTATTGCTGAATTTTAATAGATAATTCTTTAAATTGAGTTTAAATAGTGTTAATTTAATTAAATAATTATTTTTGATCCAGTTTCGGTCGGTCATTCACTGACATTTTTTATAGTTGATAAAATATTTAGTGCTAATTAAACAACAAAAAAGACTATGCATGATTTAAATTGCGAAAGTGTTAAAGCTTTGAAGGAAGCTATAGAAAAGGTTAGGACATAACCTCCTAAGCGCCAACATAGTAATTTGATAAAATATTAAAGGTTAAACGTTTTTGTTATACACTTGTTCGAGGATCGCTTTTCCTTTAAATTTTTTTTTTTAAAAGAAAATATATTCTAATATCTATTCCCTAGTGTTTAAAAAAATATTTCAAATATTCGTTTTTAATAAATGAATCAATTAATAGGTCATACACTGGGCTATATTCGGTCATTCTTTAGATAAAATGGCCATTCATTGGGCTCTTTATTTTATGGTTAAATTTACAAAATTTAAGGTCAAATTGCGATAATGTTCTCATTAATTTATAAACAAAATAATTTTTTATTTCAAATGTAATGTTTTTTTTTGGATTTATCAATTTTTTTACTACTTTTTTATATCAAAAAGCAATAAATCGGTCATTTACTAGACATCACTTAATGTAATTTTGATAAAATTACGAACCTTGAAATTTTCAGAAAATCACCAATAATTTTTTTCTTTTACATCTTAAACTTTAATGTTTCTCAATATTACGCAGATGAACAAATTCATATTACTTAAAAAAGTTATGTGTAACTTCTAATAGCATAAAACAGAATTTAGATGAATATTTAGTTCATCCGCATTTAATTAAGCAAACTAATTAGGTACAAATAGTAAAGTGACAAATTCTAATAGGTAAACACTGCCTAAAATTTTAAGCTCGTATGAAACAAAATTATTTTATTAACACATTACGTAAGGCGGTAAAAGATTACCAAGAAAATATTAAAACAACAAACTTGGAGTTTATGAAACTGGGGCTAGGATTAAATTAGCAAAACCCTAATTTCCGAGAATATACGTTGAAGTTTTTGAACAAAAATAATGAATAAAAAGATTTAATAAAATTAATTTTAGCACATAGTTTTCTCCAAGTTTTGTTGTTTTTTATTTTAGCTTAATATACAACTTTATACCTACTACATACAAAAAAGTTACTTTAATAATGTCACAAAAACTTTTATCCGAAGTTCACTGACATATTTTGGTCTTTCCTTAAACTCAGTACATAACTATTCAGTGATCTACATTTTTTTCATAATAAATAAGCATTAGTTAAAACTTTTTACACTTTTTCTTCTTACCGCGGTCCGGTACTAATCTTCTGCACTGCGTTCATAATAATTATTAATTTTTATTTCAATTTTACTTTTTATCAAAGGAAAAATTTTAGAATTATTTTAATTAACATTAAATATTCAAATTTGTTTTTGGAATATGTTCCTTTGTATCACAAACAAGTATTTAATTATTTCTTCACCCAGACCCGAAGGTCGAAAAAAATTTTAATTAACCTCTTTTTATACGAATTAAAAAGTTTTTTGTTATGAGCTATTTTAATAAATGGAAATTTATATGTGTACACATACGGCTCTAGAGTTGTGCAAATTTGCCTTTTCTGGTCTTGTAGAAAGCGTTTCTGCAATGTGTGCGGTAAACATACGTTTATCCCAAAAACTTTTAACTGTAGTGCACCCTCTAAAACTGACCTACAGCTGTTTCAGGTGAAAGCTTGTACTCTTTCGTTGGCTGTTACCAACAAAGCTATGCAGTATTCAGCCCACAATCTCGGTTTTATTACCGCGATGCGAGTAAAACTTACGCCTCTAAATCATGCCATAATTTTGCGTAAATTGCAACAACCGAAAGAAACTTTAACTGCCACCCTTTATATGTTTATTGCTACCCTTTCGGAATGGCCGTACATTTATACTAAGAAATATCGTAAAACTTAGATTTTAATGCTTTAAGATCAGCCTATAATAAATTATTTATATGTTTTTCTGGCAGTTGTTGAGTGCTCTTTAGAACCGCAGAATTATTTGGATTCTAAGATTTGTAATTTGATTTTTTTTAAATCGATGTTGTTTTATTTATGAATATATGATTCTATTACAGACCACTGCAAAAACGTAGGCAGGAAATGGCAAAGGGGACTACGGTCCCTTTTGAGCAAAATCCGGCTGCGTTCGTTTGCATCACAATATTTGTTTACTATTTATCAGTCCATTGTGTACTTCAAAATTAGGTTAAAGTGACTTGTTTACTTATGCATAATAAAAACATAATTTTTTTTGCAATTTTGGCTGAAATGGCCAGCCAAATGCCAGAAAAGTACACATCCGGCATTTTATGGTTTTAAAGTTTCACAAGGGTAGTAATGCAACAATTGTTACTAAATGTATTTGTGATGTTTATACAAGTGGCGATTACGTTCGTAAATGTCAAAGATGGTATGCTAACTTCATATCTGGTCATTTTCATTTTTCCGACTCGTATCGATCAGGAAGACGAAAAACTTTAAACCATGATGTGTACGCATGGAAGTGGGAGCAAATCGTGTCAGACAATCGAGGGACTATCAAACACTGGTAACAAACGATGGTCGACCACCCAAGAACATTTGCAGAAGATTAGTAAAATCTGCAGGGCAGGTGTTTGTATTCCGCAGAATCTGTCTGTTGAAAACAAATCTACCCGATCTACCACATGCAACTTATTGCTTCAACGGCACAATACAAAAGCGTTTTTTGATCGCTTGATCACTGGAGACGAAAATTGTATTCTCTACGATAATTCAAAATGTAAAAGAGCACCGGTAAATCCAAAAAAAGCGCTATTGTGTGTTTAGTGGAGTATTCTTGAAATGGTTCATTTGGTAGTGCTGAAACCTGCACAAATTTTTAAATGCAGACCTTTATTGTGAACAATTCAATCGAGTAAATTAATCTTAAATTAGAAAGATGGGTGATTGAAAGAAGCCTACAAAATAAACGCATTGTTTACAAATATATACAACTGCTACACAATGTATATGAAAAGCCCTGCTATATACAAAGAAACAAACTCAATTTATATCAAACAAGGGGTCAGATAAGGGGATAGGATCAACCCAAAATTACTCATTATGTGTCTGAAAGATATCTTCAAATGAATTGGGAAATAGAAGTATCAATATCAATAAAAAATGACTGAACTATTTAAGATTCGTAAACAATGTAGTACTAATATCAGGTAACCTTCAAGACACAAAAGAAATGTTAATAGACCTAAAAAACAAATCAGAAAAGAAGGGCTTGAAAATGAATATGACAAAACAAGAGTAATATTCAACAGCAACGAGGATATAGTTATTGGAATATAAGGAAACAATTTAGGGAGGGTTGATGAATATATACAATATATATATATATATATATCTTGGGTAAGTAATAAAAATAAATGGAGGGAGGCCTTCGTCCAACAATGATCAAATGAGAGCTAGAAAGAAGAAAAGTGTCCAGTGATTAACGATAGAAAAGTCGTTATTCTACTGAATGCACAATAATGCAAGACTGCACTGCTCAAAACAAGTCCTGGAAAAAATTAATGAATAAGAGTTGAAGGTACTACCTCACCCACTATACTTCGCATTATTCCGATCGTTACAACACTTTCTATGTGACAGAAAATTTGAAAATGTCGATGATAACCAAAATGCCATCTCCAGATATTTTGGTCAAAAACCAATTGATGTTTATCAATCCGACATTGAAAATTTGCATACTATATGGCGAAAGGTTGTTGATAACGAAGGTGATTACATCAGTGATAAAAAATAAAAATTTATTTTTTTGAATTTAATGTAGAAAGCTATATTACCTTCCGGTTCACCTAATGTAATATTTCTCATGATAACTTTGTTAAATTTTGTTTTGCCTAGACTATTTTAATGAATATTTATATTCTCATCTTAAAAACTCGAGAAATTTCCTATTTGTTAGATGATGATTTTTATAAATACAGTAGACTATTGTATAACAAGTTCTATGGGTACCGTGAAACATCTATGTTATGAAAATCTGATTTATACCAGACAAAGAATTCATGCAAAAAGTGAGGTTAGGTTTTAAGAGTTAGG
This sequence comes from Sinopyrophorus schimmeli, assembly GCA_036325965.1. Taxonomy (NCBI): domain Eukaryota; kingdom Metazoa; phylum Arthropoda; class Insecta; order Coleoptera; family Elateridae; genus Sinopyrophorus; species Sinopyrophorus schimmeli. The sequence goes on from JARFIZ010000110.1 coordinate 1,414,768, forward strand.
TATCATAACATTTTCATTACAGAACTAAAATATATAAGTATTTACTGAAACAATAATTGTTCAAAAATATTAGATTTTAAACATTGCACCACGTTTTCGTTTTATCTTTACGAAACAACATTAATCGAACAAAGAATGTTTTATAATGAACAAGATTTCCATCGTTAGATTTTCATAATTTTTTTTAGAAGAAAAACCTATGAAGTAAAAAAATACTGATTTGCGAGAATTAGGTGTAGTTATTTAATTTTAGAAGTTTTTTTGATGGTTGAGCATAATTTTGAAATTTTACTTTAGTAGGTATATTACCACCAAAATTCCTACTCGACATGTAATGCAAATGACTTTTGAAAAGTTCTCTGTATTAAAAATTATGATTGTTTAAAATACAATTTAACTATAGCTTGTTTACAAAAATATGTCTAGTTAATATAAATCATAATAATCCAATAAAAACAACGTAGCAAATAAAATTTAATTCAACTTAAATTTACTAAATAGCTAGTTTTGGCCGGGGATCCGTATACTTTTATGAAAAGATTTTAATTTTATTCAAGAATAAAAATAGAAACTTTAAGGGGTTTTATATGGTTTACCGCACGAGTAGAGAAACTCGTAAGGACCACACATGAATAAGAATTGTTGACTTTGAAATATGAGAATATAAAAATATGAACTCCCTAGTTATTTCCTGGTTATTTATTAAAGTGTTAACAATTTATAATGTTTTACATGACGTAATGGTGTTTGAAGAGATGAATGAATATTAAAAATAATTTTAATAGCTCTTTAAACGTACAAATTGATATATTCCTTCTTTAAACTGCTGATTAATGCTTCGGATAACGCACTGTTGGATATCAAATAAAAATAAAATTTCAGCAAGCTGAACCATACCTAAAATTACGAATTTGTCGTTATTAAAAATATAAGAAATACAAATTATAATTTTTCTTTATGCCATTTCCGATAGTTATCGTCTGAATAAACTGTAAAAAGTACACATAAAATTTAATTTCTTGACACGCAACGCAAATCATTTATAAGAAAAATGTTTATAGTTTTTGTTGTAAGTCATTCACATATTTTTAGATTATCGTTAATCGTCATCTCAATCCGATTACGCTACACAAGTTTAAGAAATAAATAGCATTCTCTAAATAAATATAAACCACACCTGTATAAAAACATTCAACAATTTTTTTTTATACAAACTTGTTTGCATTCCTTTATGTGATAAGATTGTGGCAAAAATTAATTTCCCTAATAAAACCATTTACTCGTAAATTTTTTAGGAATACTTTTTTTGTGTAAATCGAGTATTTTGGGTTAAGGTTAATTTTATATTTACCTACCGTTTTTTTTTTGTTCCATGAAATAAAATTCATTCAAACCATTATTATTTTAATAAAGTTGGATTTAGGGCGAAGAAACAATTCTTTGATCATTATCATTAATTTTTGAGAAAATGTTAAGTCTCGTCAAATGGAATGTGATTGACAATAGTTTTGATGTAATAAAAAATATCGGGGTTGGCAAGAAAGTATTTTCGGTTTTTTAGTTTGAAATAGTTTGACATTTTTTATCGCACAAAAAATGGATTTCAATTAACTATAAATGTACCATTTTGTTCAATGACCTTTTGCCACTTTTCTGGTTACTTCATGATTATACGTTCGTAAAATATCTAATCCTTATCAGAAAAAAACAGTATCACGTGCGATTTCAAGTCATCACGAGCGAATTTTTTATCAATTAAAAAGTTTTGTAATTTCTAAATAAATGGTAATCTGCTAGCGCATGGTCAGACTAATATGGTGAATTTGACATCAGTTCTTAACCAAATTTTAACAATTTTTGACTAGTTACTAAACATGTATGAGGTCGAGCGTTGTCATGGTGTAAAATAATGGCTCTACGATTAGTCAATTCTGTCCGCTTATCTTTTATTGATTCTTCAATTCAATCAGTTGTTGACAGTGAACATTAGAATTGACATTTTAACTCCTGGAAAGCAGCTCAAAATATGCAATACCTTTTAAAACATACTAAAGCAAAAGCAAGGTCTTGTTTGATTAAATTTGGCTTTTGATATGGGTTGTTCTTGCTCATCGTGCATGGACCAAGATTGTTATTGATTAATGTTATTGTAGAAACCCCATTTTTTATCACCTGTTCAATTTAAAAAATGAACTCTTGTAACACCACATTTTGAAGGTACTGCGTTTTATTTCATTTTCAGGTGTAATTATTTAATATAATTAATGACATTAATCAATGATAAATTTTCCGTTATGTTCGATGATCTTCTGGCACATCTCACGCAACTTTATAATACCGTGTCCGTAAAACTTCCTATTTTTCTCTGCCAGAAACTTGTCAAGGTTCGGTTTGATATAGTCTTCAGAAGCAAACGTCCTACCATTTTACCATTCTACCAATGTATTCCAAATACGATTTGCAAATTATGTAGTAAACATTTAATACAATGGGTAAATAGAAAACGATGCCTTTTGAAGTTTAGTGTACTCATGATTTGGAAGGAACCGAAAAATCACTATATTGATTGTTATTCTTGTGACGTCAAATAACATGGTGTTAACTAAAAAACAATGACTTACTTGACTTGGAGTCCGCTATAAGTCCTTTGGTCCCACGAGAAAAATAATTTTAACACCATTGCACACAAAATTAAGATTAATGAAACAGTATGTTATGTATGAAAAAAAATTCAGGGTTTAAGTACTGAAAAGTTGAAAGCTGGTATATTTGATGGACCACAGATAAGATTTTTAATGAAGGATAACAATTTCGTGCATTCAATGAATGATTTAGAATCGGCGGCCTGGATGTCTCTCGTAAACGTTGCGAACAACTTTTTAGAGAATCATAAGTCAGGAAATTACCAAGACTTAGTGCCAAACCTAGTGGAAAATTTTATAAAGTTTGGATGTAACATGAATATCAAGGTCCACTACCTCCATAGTCATTTGGACAGATTTTCCAAAAATCTTGGGTCTTATGACGAAAAACAAAGAGAGCGATTCCTTCAGAATTTTAAAGTCATGGAAGGTTGATTGAATGAACACATAATAGCTAATTACTGGTGGACCATCACATGAGAGTGTCTTAAGGACATGCATACAAAAAAGTCTCAAAAAAAAAACTTTTTTCATGTAGTATAATATAATATTTAGGTAAAATATAGCAAAAGTTGTATTATTTAGGTATACGCTATATAACAAAAACTACAGGAAGTATAGAAAAATATATATACACTTAGAATCTAGAAAACTAGCAAATAAAAAAACCACTTTACTCACGGCGGTACCAAAACTATTGTAGATCTATGTTATTAATGATTTCTCCATTAATAGTCCTTCTAGTATTTTACTCTAATTAGGCTTTTTGACACATGGCTTTGCTATATATATTAAATAAGAACGGGACCACACCCTTTGTGACTGCCTCAGCAAATTAAGTAAATTCTGGCTTCGCCACTGAATTCGTCATCGCATGCATAGAAAGATGAAAACGGCAACATTTATCAGCACTGTTCGATGCTCCCCTATTGGGATTTCACCGCCGATACCAAATGAGCAATGTACGTAGATACGCGGTCCACTTGTCATTTTTCATCCCACTTTACAATGGAACAAATTCAAATACCTCAAACCAGACAATTTGCTTTAACAGGTTGAAAACAATATGAATTGTGTAGGGTGGCATTGTGTTGTACTGTGACTTCAATGTTCAAATGAAGTTCAAAAAGCTGAATGCCATTGATAAAAACAATAATTTAACACTTCTCAACGGTACTGGCAGCTGGTCCTAAACAAAAACGCCTAAAACGTTGCCAAAACATTTCGTATCAATATTAATAAATTTGCATTCCGTGAGCTTCAAAACATTTCAGCTAAAGTAATGCAATCAATTAAAAGTTTAATTTTACAAATCTGACACATAGAAATGCGATTAATGCGCGAAGTTAAACGAAAATACACATAAGCATAATTTGGAATAAAGGGAAAGCGGCTAAGAGAAGCAATTATTAAAAGCTGAGTTTGACGACATACAACATCAAAACCGTTTCATCTTCAATTACTAAAATAGAGCGAACATCTGCTATTTTACACAAGCCTACTAACTTTTATCTGACGTTTAGTAATCGGGCGATGATAAAAGCCACAAATCATGGCACGTGCGCGGTGTATCAGGACTGCTTTAGGTTCAAAAAACATGCATATATCTCTGACAGTAAAATGAACCTTCCTGTAATAAAGTTAGTTGCTTCTGAGTTATGTTTTTATAAATGGAGGGATGCTTTATTCAAAGATCTGTTTTCTCTGGAATTTTGAATATTTAACTTTAGGTAGTTAGAACAACATTAACAGCCCGGGAAATTATAAAATAATTACACGCTTTCATTATATACATCCAAAGTTTTATATAAAACTTTTGGTGCACATATTTTAAACCTAATTACATTTAGGAATGGTACCTGCCTCGTAAAACTGAATCATGAGCTTTTCTTTGATTGAAACATGAGTTGTGGTTTTCAGTTAATACGTGCAAAATAAAAAAAAAACTGTTTAATTATGAATAAGGTTTATTGAAAGTACAACCGTATTGATCGTCATTTTAAAATTGAAAAAATAAATACGATTTCTAGTTAGTGGATTAACCTTCTGAGTACAAGGTGGGGTATAACGAACGTGACCAATTTTTTCCTTGTTAAAACGGGACGCTTGGTAATTGTGTTTAAAACCGAGTGTGCACATTCGAGCTCAAAGTGGCACATTCCGATCTCGAGAAAATGAAGCGCGCCGCTCCGCGTCGCGCTTCATTTGCTTCCCTCGCTCGGAAATGTGCCACTTTTCGCTCGAATGCGCACATCCTCGTATTTATTACATTAATATAATTTACCTAAGCTCCTTCAAATCAAAAATTTTAATTTAGTATATATCGATTTTATGTTCGAAAAACGTATTTACCATAGCAATGAGTGGAAGGGAGAGAGAAGATAAAATGTGTTTTACTTAAACCTATTCATTATTAATTATTAAAATATATTTCTTATCATTGAACTTTTATAAAGTATAATTTTGTGGATTTTATTTCATTTTATTTTCGGAGTACACAGTAAAAAATTTCGGTGTAAAGTTAGCGGGTCTAACTTTTACACGGCCGTGTGAGTGTAAGATTTTGGTGTGAAATTGCCTTCGTGTAAAATTTTCACTTTAGTAAATTTCACACGGTGTAATTTACTGTTTTACACCGTTCCGTGTTATTATTTATAATTTAACCAATTAAATTACTATTAGTGGTTTCTAATCTATGAAAATATATTTACAATCAATTACTTTTAAGATTTTTATTATTATTTATTATGAAACAATTATCACATATTTACAAACTATAAATAAACCTTTACCACTTATACTCCTGTGGCTTTCATAATGTTCTTCATGGCTTAACGATGATAAATTTACGATAACGATAGATTCTGTGTTATTTTGTTCAATTAAATAGGCATTGAATGTATCTTCAAAATCAACAGTCTCCCACAGCGCACAAACAGTAAATGGAATATTATTATAAACAAATAAAGAACGAATCTAAGCAAAAACTAGTAACTCATTTTTGTCTCTAACAGTAATAAACTATTTAATTTTATATTGATGACCATACGTTAAATATTTAACATTACAAACATTTTCATTTTTATCAATACTCTCTAACATAGGATCCACCGTATAATTAGATAAATTTTCAATTATTTTATTGTATTTAATAGATTTCCCCGGGCCTGTAACAACTTGAATGATTACATTCTTGTTGCAAATTTTCTAACGAGAATATGATTTTTAACACGTACGGTGTAAAAATCGCACTAAGTGTAGTATAAAATTCTGAACGGTGTGAATCCTTAATTTTATACCATACTGCGTGTAAATGCAGTTCATAATAATTTTTTATCAATAAATATAATTTAATTGTGTAGTTTCGGGCTCATACGATATTAGATTATACTATTTTAAAGAGTAATTGTAATTTGAATCACCCAATTCATGAAAATATTAAAAAAAATAAAATAATTATCGATAATTTTATTTATATTTTTTATAATTTATTCATTTATTTATAAATATATTATAAGTCTATAACTAGTCGTTTGAATATCGCGCCAAATAATATATTTTCATAGATTAGAAACCACTAATAGTAATTTAATTGGTTAAATTATAAATAATAACACGGAACGGTGTAAAACACAGTAAATTACACCGTGTAAAATTTATTCAAGTGAAATTTTTACACGAAGACAATTTCACACCAAAATTTCACATTCACACGGCCGGGTAAAAGTCGCCGGGTCCAACTTTACACCGAAATTTTTTACTGTGTATGGCAAATCCCACCTAGTATGGCATGTGATATGTAATCACCTAGTATGCGGAGGGTTAAGTATTTTCCCTATTTACACATCATTTGAACGAATGAGTTTCGTATAGCATCACTAGACATCTAAACAGAATAATTCGTTTTTATCAAGAAATAGTTTTTTCTTTATAAAACCCGCCGCGAAAGTTTGTTTTACAAGCGCCGTGTGGAGTAAAGTAGGCGTTTCCCCATATCCTAATAGAGTATAGTTGCATCGCCCCTTTCTGCACGTGTGTGGGAAGTGCGTATTTTCGCTCCTCTCCTTTTACTTTATTTTTATTTTGTACTATAAAACACTATAGTTATAGTATTTACCCCCAGTTTATTTATATAACTTCACAATTTGAATAAAAGTAGCAATTAGCCTGTTAAATTACAAAATTCTCATTTAAATTACTTTCTTGAGCCATTCCATTTATTTATAAAAAATTAAATTTACGATTATACACGCTAGAATTAAATTGACAACACTAGTCGAAGGCTATGATACCTTTTCGACGAAATCTCGTAGGCTTATACATACTATACTATACGCTCGTATGTGTACTCTGGGGATTAGATCCCGTGTTGATTGCGTCATAACCTTGGCCTTCTGTTGTCAAATTCAATCCTACCGAAATCCCTCGTTTTACACACATGTATCGAAAATTTCTATTTTCGAAATAATAAATTGTAAAATAGAGGGTCTATATATTTATATGCATGTTTTAATTCTCGTTTTTAATTTAACTGGTGCTTATATTTTGACTGAAAATCTAAAAAAAAGTTTTTTTAAATTATTGGTTAGATTTTGACCAACCTTGTTCAAGATGCCATTGGCAACTGCTGTCCAATAGATTTTATCCAGTACTACCAACAGAAAAATAAATTAGTAAGGCGCTAAATTCAAAATGTGCTCCTTCTTAAAAAACCACCCTGTATGTGTGTTTACATAAAATTTGTTATTGAATTCGCCTAAAATGCTAGTTGCCTAATTAAGGATCGTTTTTGTAATAGTTCAGCGTTTCAATGTAGTAAATCTTAATTTAAAATTAATAGGTTGATATATTTAATATTTATTTTAAGGGTAAAGTACTAAAACCAATATATTTATCGATTTCAAAGTTGTCATCGCGGTAAGCTCAGCGAACCTTTAAATTTTAAATAAAGTTTACATAATCTGACAACTTTTAAAAACCTCTGCTAAGTAGAAAGTTATTTGTCCAACTTTCTAACAAAAATGGTTTATTAAATTATTTCGTTGTAAATCAGTTCACTTGTGAAACATCAAAGACGTTCCAAATTTGTCGGTCGACAAAGAACTAAAAGTCTTAAAAATATGTACGTATGTAAGAAAACATTCTAAATACATAGAAACTGTTTATAAATCGTTAAGTACAAATAAATTTGTTGAATTTTAAATATTAATTATAAATAACTAGTATTTACTTAAGATCTTTAAATGATAATTTTTTTTCTGACATATTTCATTTTAAAAACGAAAATTTGTAATTAAAAAGTAAATCTTTTGTAAATAATTGGGAACTTATAAACAGAAGTAAATTAAAATGATTTCCTATAAATAAATTAAAAATTTTAATTAAAATCAAATTTCCGAAATAACTTTTAAAATTCAGACTTTCCTTTAAATTAGTCATACCTAAATAGAAAAAATTGTATCGGTCCCCACATTTCGTAGTGGAAGAAGTCCTTGTCATTATTTCTTTTTGTAATACCCACCTAATATATAGCCAACATAAAACTAATTCAAAAATAATCCTCCCTAAGTAGAAATTAATTCAATTACAAACGTCAACAACCAAAAGGTAGCGATTAAGTACTAAAACTGTAGCTTTACGACGCATTTTATGTTATCCCAAAGCCTATATTTAATTTAGATGTACCTACTGTTGGGAAACATAATTCTGTTTCGTAATGTTATTATAGATTTACATACATGTAAAATTTATGCAAGTAATTTGGTAGCACGTAGATATTTGGTTCGTCTTAATGCAACATGCAGAGCACTGCTTAAGTATTCCGCCTCGGTTTTATTGTTATTGCTCCACGAATTTTATTTTCCATATAATAATCAATTATTTAAGTCATAAAATGTAAATAAAGCAAATTACATGTTATTTAATTTATAAGGTCGGCAGGTTTATAGTTTTTTCACGTACGAAAAAGCCCGATCGGAGTTATTTTGGGTCAATGTAAAAACAGAGATTTGGTTTTTGGTGGAATACGATCTTATAATGTTTTATTAAAAAGTTCTGAAAGGTAAGTTGATTATTGCAAATTGCGGCGAAAACCCGGGTATGCAACTCGAGCACATTTATGATCTCAGCAAAATTGATGCCCGCACTCGGAAATTTTCGTGTGTATGATCACAGCATACAGAATGATCGTATAAGATTGAAGATGTTTTAAATTTGGCGCCACTGTTTTTAGTATATTTCGTACTTTGGATGTGGTTAAATTGTAAGAATCTGGTTATTTTTGGTGTAAAATGGCGAGATCAACTCGTGAATGTTTTTATCGCGTTTTGCGTTTTATTGTTTTGATTTCAGTCGTTGGACGTGTATTTTTTACGTATATTCTTGTTCTAAAATTTACTCTTTGTTACATTTTGCATGAAATTAGAAAATAACCTATGACAGGTTATTTTAAATTATTAGTATTATATTGACCTTTGCTATTCAAGACCATATTGGCAACTACTGTCCAACAGATCACTTCCTCTACCACCAACGTAAAAGCCAAATAACAAAATGTATTTTTTATTTAACTACAATAAATAGAAAATATAGTCTGTAGCAAATAAACTTGGATATGACTAATACCAATAAATATCGCATTTCACTCTGCAAGAGATGTCATTTCTGGTATCCAAATAAGACAGAACTTTGTGCGCAAGTGTTCTATATTGGACATAGACAGCTAGTTAAACGTAGGTCTGTTTTAATTTTTGCCAAGCTGCTGTAAAAATTCCAACCTCTTTGTTTTCGGTGTCGTTTGTGTACTTTGGCAGATCTATAAAAATGTAGTGAAGCTAACCACAAAAACAATTGTATATAAAAAATTAAGTAAGCGCGTACGGAACAATAAGGTTGATTCATACATAGACCAGTGATGAGTCCAACCCAAGTTTATTTTCTACATAATATACTAGAGTTAGTATTCAAACAGGAATTGTGACGAATATAACAAAATTTTCCATTCTGATTCCATAATTTGTAGGAGTTACATTGAATTCACGTTTCGCTTGCTTTTCTTTTATTGAAAAATTCGATGCACACCAAATACAGTGTAAACTCTTTATAAGGAACCCCTTTATAACAAAAAAATTTCTATAGCATAAACACTGCTCGAGATTAGTCGGATTAGAGTACTAACCATATATTAAAATACTCTCTATAACGTAATGTCTTTCTAAATAATGAAACAATATGTCTTTATTTGGACAACTATGTTAGATTTTCTAAGAACAATATGTCTTTGGTTACACGTTATTTAATTACTTATTATATACATTTTGTAAGAAATGTTTGCTATTACGGACCTGCATTGCAATAAGCTATAGCTGAAATACCAAATAAGTCAAATTGCGAATTGATTTTTGAGATATGAACTTTGGGCGTTGGCAAACAGTTAAACAGAATTTCTTTGATTCGTTCACACTTGCAAGAAAAACTTGACGCAGCTAAATTATTAGGCTAGTTTTTATTATTTTACTGCATCTGAAGACAAGGATATAAATTTATAGAAATATATAAACCAAGTATTGCGTTAGTAATAAAACATATGGCCAAAACAACGGATAATACAAAATAATCAAAATTTTAAATATTGACGTATACCCAGTTATAAAACTAAAAAAATGTATTTGTGCTCTTACCTTCTGTTTATTTTGAAATCTTCATATAGCGAAACCTCTTTATAACGAAAGTAAACCCTCCGTCCTTTGAGTTTCGTTATAGAGAGTTTACACTATAAAAATATTCGTTGTCCTAAGTCATCCAGTTCTAGCAAAATATTTTTCTAAGCTTTGTAATATTATACTTTTTTTCGTAGGAAATGTTACAAATTGCCTAAAAACATTTTTTTTACATGTATTGAGAGAATATTAATATAAAAAATTTCAATAGATACCTATACGAGGTACGTACACATTCGAGCAAAATAAAGCCCTTTATTTTCCCGAGATCGGAATGTGCCACTTTGAGGTCTTCAGCACAATTAAAAATAATCACTTAACTTTCTAACATTTTTAAATACATGTTACATAACCGCGTTTCTACGATTAAAAAAATTTCTGATTTTTGTTATCTTTGCCTCTGAAGATCTCTTTCCTTTTTTTTGGAATAATGAAACAATTATTGAAAAAAAAGTAAAAATAATTTTTTCTGAACATAAAATGATTAGTCGTTTGTTTATTGCTTTTTTATTTATTTATTTATTTTATTTCGGCTTTAATTATTGATTACCTTTATTTTACAAAAATGTGTCAATAATTATAGTTCAATAACCTAAAAAAAAATGTTTCAGGTATAAAAATGGCATAGAAGAGTTATCTGACAATATTCCTCTTCCTGTTTTGGGGGATCGTATAACTCCATTAGCGTTGTAGTAACACCCACAATCTCCACTCCGCAGGAGCTTCGCTTACAAATTATGGGACAATGACTTTAGTGAATCGCTTCACCAATGGTGCACAATTGGTCTTTACAGTACGACATCAGAACAATGCTGAAATTGCTTCATCACTGAAATGGGCTTTATACACCTGCCTCAATACTATTTATGGGGGTGTAATCTGCGGAAATAATCAATGTAATTGCAGTAGTTGTTTTGGTGACATTTATTGATACACTTTTGTGAAACCCGTCATCTATTTGCTCTCGGGTAATCTCGAACAATCAGAGAAAATAAGGAATATGTTTCGTACAGATTTAATTAAAACCTGTGATAAATTTTTGTTCGCTCTTCTTTGTTAATTAACTTCTACCAATCAAAGATTAAATTATTGTAAATACAAGAAGTTGAATAGTGGTGCCAGAGAAGCGACAATGGTAAAAATCTTTCAAAGTGTTAAAGTTTTTGTAGTTTGTGCGATAATTTTGGTTTCTGTTAGTAATCTTGCAACTACGTCGGTAACAGGTAAGCGATTTTTTTATATACTTTTATTCCTGCCAGAAGCGAAAAATAATAGTTGACTCAAAAGAAAAAGTTTAAATTTGTTTTTTTTTTGTTTGTTTGTTGGCGCCTTTTTATACCTGTATCAGGTTTAGGCGTTTGTTACACAAATAAAATTATTTATTAAAAAACAAACAAGACAAAATATTAAATAGAATACAAGGTTAACGATATATTTCGCTTTTGACTTTATTTTTATTGTTTATTTTTGTTTGTGTAAATTAAACAATTTTAATATCTTTCAAACTTCTCGAAAAAAAAATCAGTTAAATCTATTTACATACATTCATATTTTTAACTATTTAATTTTGTGATGTGTAAAATCTGTATGTGGTTAATGACAAATTATTTACGATTTTTTATTATTCGATTTATTCTGAAAGGTACAAACGTACGATGTTAGTATGACAATTGGATCAATTGAGAATATTAAAACATCGTTATTCTGTATGATAATTTATTGTCAGTAGAACATTGTTCTGAATTATTCAGAAATGTTCCAAAGTAAGTGCAGTAAACGTCATTGAGTTTGTATAATTTATATAATTGTATATAATTTATTACGCGTTTGTTGTGCTATAGAACAGCCTGGTTCGTCAATGCTTTCATTAAGATTTTAAGCTAATCAATAAGATTAAATAATCTTAGAAAGTTAAATATACATCAAAAAACTTTGTACTTAATGGATATGTCACAGAAAAAATAAAGTGTCATGAGAAGCTATTATTTGCGATCAAAGTTGAAGTTAGTGTAAAAATAAAGATAAAGTAATTTTGACCCGACAAATTTGTTACATCTTTAATAGGAGTTCTGGTATCTGGTATAAAACAAAAATTGAAGTTTATACATACTAATATTACAAAATTTGTTTGTTTGTAAATTGTGAATCAAAAGGTAATTTGCCACTAATTATAATTATTAAGTAAAAAAAAACGAACAACAGTCGGTTATAATACCATCCTCCTAAGACAACTGCCGCTACCACGTAAATACTCCGTTTATTATAAATTATTTACGGCCAGTTTACTAAAATGATGCAAATGCTATCTGACAATGAATTTAGCATACCTATATACATTGGTTTCTAGAAAACGATTCTAACGACTTGGATAAAATTTTGTGTTTAGATAATATTTTACTTTGTAAGTTTATTAAAATAGGTTTTCATACAAAGAAATTATTTTTTTTTCTAGTGCCATCTCATAGAATGTTAAGGTACCAATAAGCTAACATTTTCATGCAACAGATGGCACTAGATTCATATGTAGTGTAGTGGTTATGAATTCACATTTCACACCCTACACGAGATGATCTAGAAGCGCAAAAACCAGATAACAAAACATACCTACCGCCTTGGCAACGAAATAGGAAATCAAGTGGCGATGAAAATTAAAACATAAAATAATAACAAGTTTGTTTACCGAGTTACGTCAAGATGGGTGGTGTATCAAAATCGTTCCGTAGTTAATCTCAAAATTTAAATATACAGTTTACAAAATAAACCATTAATGGTCATATAAACTCATAATGCTAACGTAAATTATATTGGTGCCTCGAACATAAACAAATAACAACATTGGGTTCCGCATACAAACTAGCTACATTGATACTACAATATTATAGTCAAACAATACTATATTTAATAAAGGTTCGCACCGATTACTATTTACACACAAATATTTAGCGTTACACACAGTAAATTACATAATGAAAGTAAAAATAATATCACAGCTGTGGCACGAGAGCGTTCAGAATCTAGGTTCGGTCGAAAGGTGTCCTGTGAAGTCCCGTCTTTGCTTTTCGGCGGAGTGCGCACGACGGTGACGCATCTAGCGGTGAAAACGAAAACTAGTTACAGGGTCACCACAATAGATATACAATAAAACCATTTATAGCAACGATGAAGGAATCCATCAAATTTGGTCGTTATAACTGAGCGGGGTTGTAAAAGCTATTTTAAAAAAATTAAAAAATTAAAAATTGCTTGCTTAATTATACCATTTATTGACTGGACATGTACAAAGAAATCGAACACGATTGACGATTTTCCAACTGTTTTAGCCTTCTACAGCAAAATGGGCCTATTTATCGAACTATTGTTAATTCATTGTAACTTTTGTACCGCACTTAAACCCCACTGTGATGCCATTGTTGTTATTGCCAAGTAACCAAACTTTGTATTTTTAGGTGTGGAATCAGATTTGCTTCTTTTTTAATGTTTGCAATCAGCGACTAGGTAAACCGCGTAGGAATAACGAAAATTCCACAGAGATGTGTAAAATTTCAGAGATATGTAACATTTCAAATCCAATTTTCTACAAAAATTACTTTTTACAATACTGTTTCAACTTTATAAACAATTTGAGGGCTTGGTATTTAAAGATAATTTTATATAGAAAATAGTACATTGTGCCACAAGGGAGAAAAGTACTACATTTCCTCCCGTGTTGCACATACTATTTTTTCTCCTGCCTAGGCCGAAAGATCGGACTTTCGTCCCTGTCAAGCGGGAACAAAGTCGCTTATCATTTATCCGTTGCGAGGGAATAAAGAGCGACTTTGTTCCCGCTTGACAGGGAACAAAGTCCGAACTTTCGGCCAAGGTAGGAGAAAAAAGTAAAAAACCAACCAAATAGCTTACATTTGGTCATTATAAGCGGTATGCCTTACTATCCAATGTCGTTATAAGCAACTTCTACTGTATATTTCAGTGCCTGGGCGACTGAAAGTTATCACATTTCCAAGATAAGTAGAAAGACGTAGGGCACAGCTCAGTTGACTACATATTCTTATACTTCAAGGTGTTTGTTTTCGAGAATGGTACTTTGGGTACGTTCTAGAAATGACTTTTATATTTATAATGCTAAATAATATTAAATTTTAAAGTATACACTATAAAGTACAGTTAAAACGAATTAATTTTAGTATTTACTGATGTTTAAAAGTTATGAAAAAATGCGATTTTAACAACTTATTTGCTAGCGAAGCCAATTCGACACCTTGGTAATTTTGTGCCATAGATTGAAATTACTATAGCTATACGGACCCAGCAGTACATCCCATACCAATTGTAAAATTATTTAATTTGAACACCTGAATATTAAAAAAAATATATTTGTAACATTTTACACCCATTAACCAGCCTGAACAACTAATATCAGAGATATTTTATAAACAAACAACAAATATTAAAGAATATTAAAGATATGAATATCTGCGAACAAATTTATGACTTTAATTGAAACACAAAAAAGTTTACTTTTTAAAACATCTACCATTCTAATTTTAGAAGTTGAAAAGTTCATTCGCCCGCCTATTTCTAAGAAAATAGGTTCGCTTTTTCATTTAATTTGTCATTTCTGATTTATTAAATATCAACACAATTTAACTGCCCAAAAAACATTAGATAAGCTATCGGAGTTTGTGATCGAAAATCCGCGCGTTCGATACTGAATATTTTAGCGAAAAACCCTTCGGGCGATACATTATTTACCATTAAAAAAGCGATGTAGATTTTTTTAAAAATACAGCGCGAATTCTCTCGATCATTTCTCAGCGCGTAAAAGAATCAAAGTCACGTGTGCCTAATCTACTATTAAAATAAAACGGATAACATTCAACAAAAAGAAGACTGCGAAAATTAGAGACCGAAAACTTCAAACGCGCTATTTAAATAATAATTACAAGGCACACGTGTTTTATAAAACGAAATAGATTTTTTCTAAATTAAATGTACGAACAGCCCAGAGGTGGAGCTGGACGTGATTTTGGAAATCTCATTAGGCGATGCAGATTGTTACTGCTTTAAATTAATTTACAAGCGTTTGACTGTCAAATTATTTTCGCGTGACTTCTTTTCAAAGGTCTCATTCAAACATGATATTATCCCGGGCCAAAATATGGTTTGCTAATGATTTTTTTTTCTGCGCGAATGAATCATTTGAAGGTGGAATAAATGTAAAATAAATAAATTTTAAATTGGATTTTCTGTTGCCTCTTTGACTTCTTGCCTGCGGGGCTTGAAACGGTATAAAAAATACCCCTAAGATACTTCCCAAAGATAATAAATATAAATTGCGTTTTAATTAAATTACAAAAACAATACCGATAATTGGAAGCCGACGAAAGTGAAAAATGAAAGGAACGTCGCATAACAAATTTTTGGCGTCTTTATGTAAATTTCGCAATGGGAGAAACGCGCGACAATTTTCTACTAAAAGTTAGATTTATTTACGCGGCTAACTTTTTTCCAACGGAATTCGGGGGAAAAAAGGTTATCAAAACTTTAAAGCGACCACGCTTCGCACAAAATAAGTTCGAACGCGTAAATCTCGCAAGTTTTACTTGACAACAAGAACGAAGTGTCGCGAAATGTAGACGAAAATTTAAGGGCGAAAACCAGTAATCTGCATGGAATAACGCTTTCGGTTTTTATGGATAGGGAGGGAACAACGATAGTATGCATATGAATATCAACTATGAAATCGTTTGTCAAGAAACATATGGGACGTATGGGACCGAAACGCACGTGCCTATAATACGTGCCATATAGTTTTATAGAAGCTTTGACGCGAAGAAAGGTCTATAATCCTAGAAATTCTTAATAAAGCATTTCCTTTTTGCTCGATTTTTTTTGACAGTAATGTTGCCAAAGGTTTACGACCAACATCGAAGCCGCCATTTTGAACTAGTTCTAAATTTATGCAAAACGTAAGTTATCTTTGTATGGTAAGATAGTTTAAGAAATGGAAGAAAGAAAAAAAAAATAAATAGATCATTTATGTAGTTTATCCTGTTTGAAAATAAATAATGGGTTGTAAATTAAAAGATTTGAAAAAAGGAAAAATTAAAAAGCAGGGAAGTGTGTCCATAATTATAAAAAAAAATTCTGCTTTAATAACATTTTAATGAATAATCACATCAGAATATTTTTGGGCCGCAATTTGAGTAACTTATCTATTTATAAAATAGAATAAAAATTAAATAATATTCGAGATGATTGCGCTTATTCAGATCAATGGGCAGTGTTACAATAGCTACGCCAAAAGTGATAATTGCTAACCGACAGTAATAAAAACAATATACTAAAAATTAAACACAAATGTATAAGTAGTTTACGCTAAGAACATATTAAACAATTAAAAACAGTGCCAGTTATTCAGACAAAAAATTTAAACGCAAGAAAATGGATAATACTTGGCACAGCTGGAGTGGACCCATTTTAGACAGTTTCTGCATTGAAACCAATCTCCTGTATTGCTCTTATAATTTTAAAAACAAACAATACAATAATTGTTGTCTTCGTTTTCATCATCTTTATCTTTATCAGCATCATTTTTTTGAGTTCTGACAGTATTTATTTTCGTTGATTTTTTTGCTTTTGGCTTAGAGTCTAAATTTCTTAATGTTAGAAACTTTGTCACATCAATTTTTTTTTGTTTGCCTTTTATTATATTTTTCTAGTGCATCTGTATATGTATATTGTACTTTTCACTTTAGATCTTCCAGTCTTAAATTAAATTCAAGGTAGTGTATTTGGAAGCCGTGTGGGATCTGAAAAGAAAGTCTTACGTGGCGATGTATTAAGAGTGAGAGGCTTGGTGGTGGTTGAGCCGTCGTCTCGTGCAAAATCTCATATGATGATAAAGGTATTGAAGGGGAAGCATCGATAATCAATTTTGTAGATAAAGTTTCTTGCTTATCAGATTTCTCAGGGGTGACTTTCCCAATAGGTTGGTCACTGTTACTAGACAGTGTGATATGGCACATGCTACAGCTGGTAGTCGCACTTCCAACACTCTTCTTTTGCTTGATCACAATTTCATAAGGTTCAATACACCTTTCTAGTGCCACGGTGCCACGTGATCGTTCGTAAATCATTGTGCATAAAATGTAGCAAAAAAGTGAGTGCGTCTACTTATGTAATATTTACTCTTATCATTTTTTTCTAAATGCGCGAAAAAATATAACCTAAAAAAACCAATATAATAAATAACTTACTATTTTAAAAAAAATTGGAGTGCCAATAATATGTTATAATAGTACCTTTTTGTTTTGTTACTTTTGCTTCATTGTGGTCCAGGGGGTGACAACTTTTGCCCCTTTTCGTGCCTAATTTGGTTAAAGTCGGTTTGTCTTCGAATAACAAATTAACAAAATAAATTTCTTTAAAATTGATTACGATAATTTGCTTACAATGAAAATACTAATAATAAATAATTATTGACTTATCTACTGTCAAAACTCAAAAATTAACCGCAAGACAACCAGTATTTGACCTATTATTAACTTGGGAAACATGAATAACTGTAAACAACCTAGAACTGCAGAGCTATACTTTTAAGTTGGTATAGAAAAATCAGACCGAGTGTCAAAATTGGCTCCAATCTAAAAGCTTTAACAGGGCACCTCCTGCTGTGGTCTTACGGTATTGAATATTTGGTTATATAAAATCTATGGTAAATTTAACCACTTTGTATATCACCACTAAACTACCATAAAATTGTTATATTTCAATATAATCACAAAAATAGTGCGCTATGTTTCTTTATGCCAATTTGGTTAAATCAAACTGTCACTTATCGACGGCGCATGCATATACTGTTTCAGCTGGAAGTCTGGTCAGTAAAACACAATACGATGAGGTTTCGATTGCCACCAAGACCTATCGTTACACGCTAATAAATATCCTGCAGAATCAAATGTTACAATTGACACACGTTTCCCCTAGTGGACTGATTACAAAGTAAATAAAATTTTGATAACTTAGGTATTTTAACAATTTGAAGAGTACATTAAACTATTTTTAACCGAATGATAGTTTGCCATCAGTTTACTTTAGGGACCAGAAACGTTATTTAGGAAAGATCCATTTTAAAACACACTTAAACTCAATAAATTTTTAAGAAGTCGCACCGCACTCAAACATCAAATAGGGGTAAGGGATCTATGGTTGGCAGTTTAAGGGAAATGTCAATATGGGAACCAATTATTAATTTAATTTTGACAATACTGTTGAGACTATTAGATACGAAAACCTATTAAGTTGCATAAATAGCTTATATATTAAAAAAAATTGTCTATTAACTAAATTTAAAAAAAAGATTCTCTAAAAATATATAGTCATTGATCGTCTAAAGCTGGATATCGGCTGGTATTTTGACAGTGATTGGACCTTACTCAATTATCAATAGAAAAAGTAAAAAAAATATGTAGCATTTTAAAATTAAATTATAAGGTCGAGTCATAAATAACTTTCGTTTTATTTATCAGACATTTATTTTGATTTCATAAAATAACAAAATGATAATAAGGTATTAAGTTATTATATATTAACCACTATTATCTATAGTCTTTTTCCATCCTTCTGGCTACTTATGAATTCCTTCATTGTAAAATATGGTTGGTTTGGATGAGAAAATTTTTTGAAAATCTTAACTGACTAATTCTTTAGAATAGAATGTTTTCTATTAAAACATTTTTGTAAGAAACAGAAAAGATCTGTCGAGGTAAGGTCCGGGGAGTAAGGTGGGTGTGGCAAGATAAAGTAGACCATCCATTTTTTTGTTAAATCACCCTTGCTGTACGTTATCGCGTATTGTCGTGTACAAAAACAATAGATTTTATATAATCGTTTAGTATGTTATACAGAGTGAACCAACAAAAACCTGACCTCCCCGCCTCTCCCAAAGTCAGAAATAATGGACTTCTTCAAAATTTAAAAACACACGTCAAGTATTATTTGTTATGGAAGCAATTTTTACATAAAATTCAACCCTTAAAGCCCAGCATTAACCCCGTATTTTTTTCATTGCAAGTTTGGTCAAGTGACACACTGTTTGAAAAATATTTTTTTCTCTATACAACCCTGTAATTTTTTTTAAATACATAAATAAAATACCTTTAAAGATATTTTAGATTAAACTATTTATATCACTAATAATAATAATACTAATTTAAAATACACACAATTTCTTAAAATTAAAAAATGTAGTGTTCAAATGACTTCCATACAATGGTACTTCCATAGCTACTTCCAAATCGTCTTCGTCCCGCCAATAGATTGCAATTACATTGTAGTGTGGAGATATGACTTTGTATTAAATTGGTTTTTAAGACACAAAAAAATGTTAACTAATTTGTTTCTTAAATGCCAATGTCATGTTACTCTTGATTCGAGAATTATCAACAATTTCATAATTGTCAAAGCGTTTGAAAATGGTAGGTATATACTATTTTTTGAAGAAACTTTGAAATTGCTAAAATGTACTTTCATACTATATCTGCGGCAAGATTGATGCTGGAATCCAGTGGGTGGATTTGCGGGTATAAATTTTATGTGAAATTTGTTTACTTTCAAATAAAATGTCACGTTTTTTTAAATTTTGAAAACCTTTGATTTTAAGTTTACAGGATAGACGTGTAAAAAATTCGTCAGTACATCCTGTAGAATACTCGACCCGATGAGAATCACCGTAAGGGTTAGTACAATGGGCCTAAGTACGATTGGACTAATGTTCGCCCCTCCCAATAAATCCTAATCCTAATACTCGACCTGTTATATTTACACAGTCTTGTGATTGCTCATTCTACACAGGCACGGTCGGAAGATTTCGGGGAAAGCCTTGATTAGTCGGTAAAATGCGGTTTAAAGTTCGTTATAACCAAAAACTTTGCGATTATAAAAAAATTAAGGTTATTTATATCTGAGCATTTGCTATAAACGGGTTTGTACCTTATAGATTGGTTCCTTATAAAGGAAAGTTTGCAATAAGCGGGTTCGCTATAAGCGGACATTACTTTATATTATTTTAAATATAACGTTTGTTTATTATTTACATTTTACATTAAAAGATATTGAACGTGAACATTATGATTAATTAGAAATAGTATTTGTAGATAAATTCATTACTTTGAATGCAGTTTATTTAATTCAGGCAGAATCTTTTGGACATTCAGAGGTTGATTGCCAAGAATTTTGCCCAGCTCTATATGTACCTATGTATACGTCGTTAGTGACTGATTTAAAATCTATATGCGGGTATGTATTTCAATTATCTTCAATAATAAGATAACACAGCTCATGTACTTAATTATTAAAAATGAACATTGCGGTTGTTTTCTTATAAACACGTTCTTGTAATTGTTGGAAACTCAAAATGCAACCGTCCTTAAAACAACAAACAACCAAGTGTTGGCTTTTCATTAATGACATAAGAGGAGCTCGTCCATTAAAATGTTCCACGTCAAAGTTTGGAAGAGCTTGTAATCTTAAGCTTATCACGACTTTACTAAACAAATCTGGAACCTAAAGCAATTGAAACATTAACTTGCTTCGGCGGCATAAATTTGTCTTCATTACATATTCGACGAATTAATTCAAAGTAGCTTCGTAACTGTTAAAAAGGCTCATAGTTGAAGTACCCAAACTTTATTCAAACATGGACTATTTTTATCTATAAAAAAAAATATCGCGCAAATAGAACCCTTCGTGAATTTTTTAGAATTAACGCCGAATTACATTAAGCTTCAAAAACCTATATTTTTTGTAATAGTATTAAGGTCTGAAGCTTTTAATTGCCACTCTCTAGTGATGTTGACTTTGATCAGACAGCGTGAAAATTAAATTATTCATACACATATTCACCTCCATACATTTTTAAAACTTGCTTATTTATTTTATAAATATTAATCCAAGCGTGTTTTTATGTTTAAGTTGAGATACACTAACAACAATTTGTTACATGCTACTCTTCCCCTATTTTTTTAAATTAATATTTGGGTTTCTGTCATAAAAAACGCGAAAATAAGAAAAAATACAAAATAAAATCCATTGTTCGCTTTTGTAAAGGATTTATAAAACGTCCGCTGAAGGGGTTTTGTAATAGAGTAACGGAATATGACAATATCACGTACAATGTGGGCGGATTGAGTGGTTGTTCCAAAGAAAGGTAGATGTTCAGCGCCCACATGATGAAAATTATAATAACGTAACGTTTGCCGAATATTTCATCTTCAAAATTAATTAGTACAAATATTAGTCCTCTGATATTTTAAATTTCTTGTTAGGCAATTAAAATACACTTGCAAAAAAATGAAAAGATTATAAAATAAAATTATAGTATAACCTCAATTATCCGGACCTCAGTTATATGGATTTGCGATTATCCGGATTGCCAACCGCGTTGGGACTCGTTGCGAAAATGAAACCTCGGTATTTGTTATTAGGTATATATTTTATTATTGTTTTTTTTGTTCATTTTAAGATAATGTGGGACTGTTTTATTTAGTGATTAATATTTGTTGCGTTTTTTGTAAACATATACATAACAATGTGACCAACTTTATTCTTGTTAAAACGGGACGCTTTGTAATCGTGCTTAAAGCCGAGTGTGCGCATTCGAGCTCAAAGTGGCACATTCCGATCTCGGGAAAATGAAACGCGCCGCTTCGCGTCGCGCTTCATTTGCCTCCCTCGCTCGGAAATGTGCCACTTTTCGCTCGAATGCGCACATCCTCGTATATATCGTATTTGGCTATATTATAATTTTATTCTTCAATTCAAAAAATTAAAATAAATTCGATCTATTTTTTGTTTGAAAAAGGCTATAGATTTTATTCCTTTTGATAAGTTATCATGGTGCTCTTCCGCACGCCTAATTGTAGCGAGCTTGATAAAAATATTATCAGGTGTACTTTTGAATGCTTACTAATTCGCATTTTGGATTAATTAAAATTGTAAATGAGTCAAATTTTCTAAAGTGGGCCACTAAAAATCAATTAGTTGATTTTTATATCATCTTTTGGAGATTGCTAAAGATTTATATGTCAAAATTAATCTCTCCCAATATTTTTGCGTAATTTTCATTTCTGTAAAAATTATAAACAAATTAGTTTTAAGGCACATTTTGTATACACTGTTGTAATTAGACTTCATTTATAGATTAATTTAATTTTTAAATATAAAAAAATGTTTATATGTTACATAGGGGCTGCATCAAAATTTTAGAATGACCTGAGTGGGGTATGTTAAAAAAGAGATTGGGAAATAAAAATCAAAATTCTGAAAAAGTTAAAATATTTTTTTCCCATGTACGATGAAGTCTCCCATCTAGTCTCGTTTAAAAGTACTAAATTAGAAATGTGGTTTTTAGTAAAAATAGCCTACTGTAATTTTTAATTAGAAGAAAAGCGAGAAGTGTTACATTTAGTTCAGTTTCATTTAATTAATATTATTTGTAAGAGAGAAGAATAAGATAGGCAAATTCAATTATTAAGGAGTATGTGCACTTTCAAGCGAAAACTTTTTCCGGATAGAAAATCTGGATTTGAAGAATTTGTTATTAATATAATCGAATCCAATTAATACGAAGATGTGCACATTCGAGCGAAAAGTGGCACATTTCCGAGCGAGGGAAGCAAATGAAGCGCGACGCGGAGCGGCGCGCTTCATTTTCCCGAGATCGGAATGTGCCACTTTGAGCTCGAATGTGCACACTCCGCTTTCCGCCACAATTAACAATAATCAATTTACTTTAAAAAAATTCAAGTAATTCTAAAACCGTAGTTGCGCTCTCAAAATGTCTTCTTTGGGCTTCGCTTATTTTTCATAATTTTTTTTTTTCATTCAGAAATTGCCTTGAAATTAATTTGTATTTAAATAAGGAGGCAAGAATGGAATGCTTGTTAGAATTTCTTAATACTCGGTGTCGTAATTAACAATGTTTTGAAAACGGGACATTTTGGCGTCCCGAATGATTGCTTGGGGACAACGGGACAAATGATCTGAAAACGGAACAATCCCATTTAAAACAGGAAGTATGGTCACATTATATATATCTAAAATTCGTTTTTTCTATACATTCAATTAGCCGAATTTTCGATTTTCCGAATAAGCTGCAACAATAATTAGTCCGGAAACCGAGTTTCCACTGTAGTGACTTGAACAGATACAGTGGACCACACCCGACTGACGACCGATCTGTCTAAAATGGGATTATTCGCTTATAAGCGCCTGTGTTGCTATGGTGGTTTTTTAAAATGAAGATTGTGCACGAAAGATTTATTAGCGCCGAGCTGAAAATTCGTTAACTCAAAAATTTTACCATTTTCTTTGAAATTCGAGTTATCGAGGTTTCACTGTAGTAAGTTGCAATCAAAAAGGAACGGTTAGTTGACGTTTTCCATTTTTTTTAATTCGTTAGTATATGCTATCTAATAATTAAACATATAAAGCAAAAGTATTACAGGTTTTGAACTCCAAGTTTATCGTTTTGGAAATTAGTTTCATCTTTTTGCGAAATAAATTTATTCTTTTGCAAATCCATGTCAACTTTTTGTAAATTAATTATTTCTGTATACTTTTATGTTTTGGTAAACAAAATCAAATGTAAAGTAATTGTTAAAAAATAAACAAAAAAATTATCGAAAACTTTTTTGACTCTTAAATTGTATACTTTTGCGTTTTCAAAACTTCACCTAGAAAAATTTATTTGGTAAATTTAAAAAAAAAACACGATGTGCAAGCATCAAAAAAGATTTACAACAAAGAAAATTTTAATTTTTTTAATATTAAAATGTTATTTAATTCAATTTTTTTGATAAAAACTTAAGAATAATAACATAAATATGAGGAAATCCGTAATCTAAAAAAACATAAAATTAATTTGAAGCAGAATTAATTTGTTTTGCAAAAAAATCAATTTCTTTTGTAAAAGAGTAAGTACATTTGGAGTGCAAATTTTTTAATAAATAACAAAATAGTACTTTTTTTTTATAAAAGTTTATTTAACTCGGTAATTTTAAAAGATATGATAACTACAAAAGTATAAAATATAATATATACTTGATATGAAACCAAAAATAATTACGATAGTTCAAATTTTGAAATTATGCTTGACGATTTATTCCAACTCACGAAATTGGAAGGATAAATCTAATACAAAGTGCATACTAAAATGACATAAGCATACAGCTTGATTACTCCTTAATTTAATCTATTTAATCTAGTCGTTTGATATAATTGTCGAGAAAACTGATTTATAGCGTTTGATTAGGAATTCATAACGGTAGGTCTGCGATAGAGATTAAAGTAATATTAGCGAAGGGTTAATTACGACCCAAAATTCTGTACAACGCATTTCTAACAAAGAATTTCACAAATTTCTATGAGATTTCAGTGATTTATGTAAATTTTAAGCAATATTTTGAATTGTTTTCAACTTTAACAAAGTTCCTATTTTAATTATAAAATATCTATATCTTTTTCTGTAATTAACTGTTTTAATCAAATATCAATATCGAAATAGAACATAATTATAAGAAAAGCGTACATTAATTACTCTTTGATTTAAATTTAATCTACTTCACTAGTTTCTGATGATTTATTCAAAACTTATAGGACAATCACCTAAAATCGACTAACCAGTTCATTTTGCCTAAATTATTATTAGTTAGAAACAAATTTGAAATTAATAGCTAATTAAAAATAAAATTTAATACATACAGTGGAACCTGTATAAATTGACCGCCGAAAGGATATCAGAAAGTGGTCCGTTTCTTAAATTGCAGTCACGAAAGTTTAAAAGAAATTTATTCAAAAATATGCTCAAAAATAACAATCGCAGTTATTGAAACATTAACAGTGCATTCTAACCTAAAAGGCACCTATCAAATATGTGAAATTAAACAAAGTAAAATGCTTTATTGAATAAAGCTATGAGGATTTGTTGTAAAAACAACACTATTTTGTACACAATACATAAGACGAAAATGAATAACACAAACAACCACGACAAATGTCAACATACGAAATGATGTGTTACCTACTTTGTAAGAAAGTGTATACTTTAAAAATAACTTGATGTTTATTGGTTTATTCAAATATTTATTAAATTAGTTCGCATATTTTCCAAATCGTTTCAGAGGTTGATGGAGCTATAAAAGATAAAATGAAAAATCGAGTTAAATGTGGAGAAAAAACGTTTTTTTTCCTTCCTTTGTCCAAAAAATGTATTTTGCTATAAACGGCGCTTTTCAAAATAACGAATTCAATTGTATGCGTTTCTCTCATAAGAACTTCATAATAACTGGCATCTTGTATTTTCTGAAATATTTTCCACATTTAATTACTTTCATTTGTTAGAAACGTAATCAGAAACAAATACGCTAAATACTGTTAGAAATTTGAAGAGCATTTTAATCCCACTCTATACCCTCTGTTAGAAGAACAAACAACAAGAAGATTGTAGGGAAGCTGCTCTATTATGAGGCAGACAAAGACAAGTCACTGGACATAATCCCCAACGTGTTATTTAGAGGCCTACATAAGCGCTTTTAGTCGACAAATTAGCTTACAAGAAATGTTATAGCATTCTGTTTATTCATTCATTGTAAATACAGAATAAAATGCATTTTATCTAAATAACTTAAATTTGTTTACCAATTCATAGAATAATAAGTAATCCTTTTTAAATGTTAGTGAGTTAGCAGTCCTAAATATAAGTTAAAATATTATTGTTCCCAAATATCTAACAATGGAACATCAATAACTGTGTTGCATAGATTTTGTTCAAACTTTGTATACAGACTTACTGTTGCATACCAATATTTGATACATTAGTAAAAAATGCTGGCGAATAGTTTTTATTGAGTTATAAGACGTTAAAGTTGCAAAGTTGCACAGAGCATGACATTGTCAATCGCAGTTGCGGTGCACTGTGTTTACCTTCTGCTTTTTCAATTAACTCTTCGTTAGTCACCTCAAATATCGTACCATGTTAAGTCGATGGAGGTGGTCTACGATTCTAAACCAGGTGACTAACGGAGGGTTAATAAAATAGAATAGAATTTAAAAATTATGCGTATTTTCCAAAATGCAAATAACTGGAAATTTAGAAACACTTTGCTAAACTAATTGTAATTCACTTTTTCACATGAACGAGGGTTGAAAACCGATTGTTATTGTATTATATCTTATGACACAGCTCATACGGAATTAAATTATTTTTTTTTGTGACAAATATTTACAATTCTATACTAATATTATAAACAGCTAAATTTTGTTTGTTTGTATCTCTGGAACAACTAATCCGATTCTAAAAATTATTTTATTAATAAAAAGCTACATTATCCTTGAGTAATAAAAGCTATATTTTATTTTGATAAAAATAAGTTTTTAGTTTGAATTTCGATATCCGTGCGGAGCCGAGGCGGGCCAACTAGTAGGATATAAATATGCACTAAAAAGGTAATAAAATAGCCAAATGTTTTTGTTGGTGTACGTATTTGCTTCATTTATGTTAATTGAAATTTATAAACAAGCATCTTATAAACAGCATCTGATAGAAATTCTCACTGTAACTATCATATTAAAAATTGTCATGTTGTAAAAATACAACGCGCGCCCGCTGGTGTTATAATATGGTGCGCGCCCGCCCGAAGGTTAACGTCCTATAATTCAATAAAAACTATTTGACAGCATTTTTATTAATATATCAAATATTGGTATGCAACAGTAAGTCTGTATGCCAAGTTTGAACAAAATGGATGCAACACAGTTGGTGATGTTCCATTGTAAGAATTGATACCTAACTTCAGACAAAAATCAATAAATATTACCTAGAGCAGATTTTCCGTTTAGTCTCCAGTTTATATTTTATTAATTTAATTGTATATACTTATATTTCATCTTACTCGATTTTAATTGGGCAAAAGCGTATTTATTTGTAATACAATTTCGTTTAATTATATAAACGTAAAATGCTAAACATTTCAGTAGTTACCTACTAATAGGTATTGTCTAACTTTGCAATATGACAAAGTTCAACTTAATCAAATGTGTTCTAGAAAGGTTAATGATCCCATTAAATTAATTACAATAATAAAAGATTATTTTTATATACTCTTATCGATTTTAATGTACAAAAAATAAGCCATCACAAAACGTTACCTAATCAAAAATACCAATTTTGTAAATCGATTTGGCAAATATGATTATTTTTCAATGTAAATGTTGGAAATTGCTTTAGAGGTTGGTGTGACGTTGGCAGTAAAATTACTAGGTTGTTACTTATTTTGTAAAACGACACAAGGCATAAAAACTGGTTTAACTAATATTGCTAATAGTGTTTTATTAAGACTTTATGCTCAAACTTCATTCTGCGCAAACAGTTGTAAAAACTTTGTTCCTTTGGTGTTGTAAAAAGAGATCTATTTCTGTGGCGTTAAAAAATAAAAATTCTGTATTTAATTGGTCGAAAAATAAAATTCAAATTAAACTGAAAAAGTTCTGCGATTTATGGCTGCAATGAGAATTTTATTTTATTTTTCAAATCGAAAAAATGTTTTTTACAACAATTTTTTTATCACAAATTAAACTTTATAGATTTATTTTTATATCTACGACTACGTTTTTTGCTAACATCTTTTTTTTTCATAAAATTTTGCAAGGAGCACGCAAACAATTTCAAAAAGCCCGTATTTAATTTACCTTGATATTTTCTCTTTTATAAATTATCTAGGAAGAGCTACGAAATGTTAAAAGAATTTGTAAGGGGTATAAAGGTCGAATGTTTGGAAAACACTGCTCTATGGGAAAGTTATCAAAAAAAATTTACAAGTATACAAACAAATATGGCAGTAACAGCAAATCCAAATAAATAATGTATATTAAGATAGGTTTTAAATTTATATTTTTTGATACATTTTGTTTTTTTTATGGGAGCAGCGTTTCAAATTTAACGCGCTAAAAAAATTAGCCCTCATTGGCTAACAAAATCTACTCAAAACAACGAAATTATTCGTCAACTACCCAGCAACCATTATCGTTCATGTCAGCTGTTAGTTTTGTTTTGTGCAGATTTACTTTATTTTTAGTATGTAATATATAATTATGTTCTATCTTTTATTGTTTTTAATTTTATTAAAAGAAGTGTCTTTTGCGAATTATAGAAAATTAAGTTTTAATCTGAACAGATTCGGTATTACTTGTGCAAAAAAAAAGTTAGGTTATGTTTGAATTTTAAACTTTCTCAAGTGCAGCTAGGCGCCGGAGTCTTTATCCGATTCTTTCTGTTGAACAAAAGAGTTTTAAAGATTTTCTAAACAGTCTAATCAAATAATATTTCGTCGAATGCAGGAACGAAAAATAAAAAGGTAGCAACAGGAACTGAAGTAATAACTGCCAAAGAAGTTACATAAAGGTTAATTAGAAAATAGCAGCCCAATCAGAAAACTGCCCAAAAAAAACATGTCGCACACTGGTAACGATAATAACGACAATAATTTGTGCTTCATCTGCAAATGCGACTTCCGACTTTTTATCAACAATCAATAATGGATTCGGTGCGTTAATTGGGTTAATGGGTGTGATGCATATCGGCGTTTAAGTTCTAACACCACGTATGTCAAAAATAATAACTTTTCAGGAAAGTGAAAAAACTGCATAATTTTAAATAGACATCATTACAATACCATTTTATAATTGTGTACACTTCATAATAGATTTATTAAATATAGAACCACTAGTTTTCAGTAAAAATTTGTAATGAACCCCAATTTTTGCCATCAAAATGTCAAAAGCGCCAAAAAATAACTTACATACGTGGTGTTAGAACTTAAACGACGATATGTAACAGAGGTTCCAAAAAGAAGCAATATGAATGTAAAAAGTGTGTTGGCAAAAATTAATAATGCATATTGTAACAATTTACTTTTTACATTATACTTAAATTATTACACAATAACATTATTATATGATTAGATCATTTTTAACTTTTTATTTCACAAAATTCCTATTTTTTAATGTAGTAAAAGCTATTTATAGCTGATTTTTTACTAATTCTGCTTTTGATCCTTAGCCTATGATATAAGGCCTTAATGCATTTTAAACAGGTGTGTACACACTTACTCCAATTTCAAGGTAAATGCAGAGCAGTTAATTTTTTTTAGAATTTCCTCTAATATTGCAAAATTATGATTGAAATTTGACGTTTACGTCTATTAAAATTAAATAGCAATAACCCAGAAAGCCTTGATATAAAAAAATATTTAGATATATAAATAACAAAATGTACCAGTGTAAATTGGAATTTAACAAAAACCAGACCGCACTAACCAGCTGCATTTTATATCAAATTTAAATGCGACAAAATATTATCCAAGTTACCCATCAATTTTTTTTTAATATCGGTACATATTCTGATATTATTATGGGCAGAAAAAATACAAAATAAGCCATAAATATATTTAACCATAAATTAAAAAAAATTCTATATCCGTCTATTAATATTTCCTCTATTTCATTACGAATAGGTACTACAAAAAAAAGTCCCAATAAAAATTAATACAGAATTTCACAAAAATGCATTGGAGAACGATTTGGGGCATTTCCATTTAATTGTTTATTGATCGACCTCATTTATATGAAATATTCAAATAAAAGGATGTCGATTATATTTAAAGAAAGGATGTCATTCGATAGCATTTGCACATTAAATTAAACGGCCGATAAAAATAAGAAGATATTTAAAGTCAAAATTTGCCAATTTACAGTTAATGTGTGCCTTTTATCTCATCCTCGGATTCTTAATTCTTCTTCTTTTCAGACAATGGAAAATTTATTCTGCATCGCAACCGTCGCACTTTCGACGTACGAAAAAATACAATGGAACGTACGGAAAATTCATTAAAAGTTACATCGGGGCGTGAAAAATCTGCTGTCTTCGCTACCGAAAATTCGACTGTCGTCTATGCCCAAATTGGAGGGACCGCTATCCTTCCTTGCGCCGTTAGAAAGTTTAATAATGGAGTGGTAAGAACTTCTGTAATTGTTTAATAATATTTTGTTTGCATTGGATGTTTTAATTAGCAAATGTAATTAGCTTACGTAATTTTTAATTAAAGGTGTCGTGGTTGAGGAGAAAAGAGTCTCCTTCATTGTTAACGGTGGGCCTTACGACGTACAGTGCGGACGAACGCTTTTTTGTGGAACATGTCAGACATCTTCAAAATTGGGGTTTGCTGATAAAGCACGTCCAACCCTCTGATGCTGGACATTATGAATGCCAAGTATCTACCCATCCACCGACCAGTATTTTTATAAAACTTAAGGTTACAGGTGAGACGTATTTTACTTTATTTTATATCAATTTCTTTCATCTGATATCTCATAATAAACCAACACTTTTCTTGTCTGTTACATATGTAATTAAAAAATAACAAAAATTGCCAAGCTAACAATAAAAAAGTGATTAAATTATTTGAAAATAATTGTTGCAAAAATTTAATAAAAAAGAAATCAGTTATTCGAGTCAATAGTTCAACAAATTATTTGCAGTAAAAAGATTATATTTAGGTATTGCAATTTTTGGTTAGGAACGACAGATTTGACTTTACTTCTAAGTTAAGTCTTATGTATATGGTCCCAGTAGAGTTTTCAATACTAAAAAATTTTAAATTTTTTATTGATCGTTTGAAAATGTAGATTTCATAAAAAGAATATGCAGGGGAGGTCGGGGTTGGAAGTCACAATTTTTTTCTTTTGCATTTATAGAACTTATGGTCTTAATTTATCAATGACATTTATATATCAATAGATAATGTATTTATTCTAGTTTAAGAAAAAATAGACTTTTTCTCTACCATTATCTAAAGAGAACATATAATTTTTATGAAAAAAGAGAAGTGTGACTTTTAACCCCGTGTTAAAGATGGTTGTCAGACGTTAAATAAAAGGTAAAATACAAAACAAGAAAACAAATACTTATTCTATTCTAACCTATTCTATCTAACGAACTTAGGTTATGGTAACAAAAATGACAAATGTATAATTACAGCCAATCGTTTATGTAGTAAAACCCCTAGAAACCAATAAAAAAGGCCGTACATATTCACGGTTGCTTTGCACTTCTGACTACTAGCCCCCGATAACTTTAGACAACCTTCCCCAAAACAATTTTAGACAATTAACTCCCAAAATAAATTTAAATCAATGGTCATTTAAAAAACCATATAATGATATCATGAAACATATCTTAAACATCATAAATACACGAATAGGTATATCACTATGCAAAATTTAATTATACTTATGAGACTCAACAGAGATGCACAAAAAATTACTTTCACAGTACAAAAAAAACAAACGCATATATTTCTTATACGGTATTTCAGAGCGAACTCAAATTTATTAATTTATT
Source organism: Sinopyrophorus schimmeli (assembly GCA_036325965.1). Classification (NCBI taxonomy): domain Eukaryota; kingdom Metazoa; phylum Arthropoda; class Insecta; order Coleoptera; family Elateridae; genus Sinopyrophorus; species Sinopyrophorus schimmeli. The sequence goes on from JARFIZ010000110.1 coordinate 1,446,585, forward strand.
AGGTTTTCTGTTATAGTTAATGTGACAATCTACCCGTGAGACAACCATACCCGATCTCCCCTACATATAAATTAATAGAAAAAGTCTGTGAAATAAATTTGTTTTTTATAATTAACTTGTAAAATACATATACCGTGTGTCACAAAAGTTATACCTCTTCCAATAATAAGTGAATAACCAGTAAAGATTATTAATATTTTGATTTTTTTAAGATAAGTACAATCGAAATTAGTTGGCTGTAGATTTTCTATGGAATAGTCGCTAACTATGAATAATATATTTTGTTAGCAAGATAATCACTTATTTCAGCTTTTGAACTAATTGTGATCAAATAACTATAATCCAAGAATCATAGCGCAATGCATCGGCCTTTATTAGTTCTATTTTGAACAATTTAGCAAATTATTAAGCTACATCGACGATTTACCAGGAAGTAATAACGATAAATTATTTATTCTCTTACATAGGTATGTAAATGTTGGGCTTAATTTTCCGAGTTTTGTAAAATAAATATTATTTGTGCTCTTCGGATTATTTGCTCGGTTTTTTCTTTAATAAATTGCTTTTTATTATCTTCAATTTTTATGCTGAAGTAAAAAAAAGGGGAAAGTCCCAAATAAACATTCCAAAAGCCAATGTTTAAAGTAAGTTAATTTTTTTGTAAATCTTGCTAAAAAAAATCTAATAAAAAAATTACAGATGTTATTTTATTTAATGATAATAAAATTGTTCAGTGAGTCTGCCTCATTCGTCAATTCAAAGTAAATTTAAGAAAAAGGAATTATTTTAAAAAGGGTAGTCCATTCCATAAAGATATCGGAAGATTTTTAACATAATTTTACTTTAATTCATGAAAGATTCGGCGTTAAAATTATTTTCAGGTATTGCATAACGGGGCATGTCTTGTTTTAAAGGTAGAAAGCGAAAGGTTTGAAAATTGTTGTCTTTGAAGAGCGTGTATGGTGTCTAAATAAAGTGACAAAGAAAGGGAGATAAACGGATCTTGCATGTTAACGCATAAGCCATCGCGACATGCTCAGCAATGCTCAATGTTTCTAAGTGGACCCAATTTCAGACTTATGTCCACTTCTTACTTCAGACTCGTATCGATTATGACGTAAGCCCAATCTTTCCTGAACTTAACAGTAGTAACTTAATTTTTGACCATTCTACAATTAGTGAAGTGCAAGGAACGCAATAAATTCGTAAGAATTTATTAGTTCTCAGAGAGCGATCGAAGTATAAAAGTATTTAATATAGTTCATTATTTTTAGGTTTTTACTTCGGGAAACCTAATAAAAATAATTTGTATAATTAAGTTACAAATTATAACGCTAAATGATATTTTTCTAAATGCCTATGTTTTGGAATATAATTTGCAGGCGTTTCAAGAATACTTTTAGTTGTTTTACTTTTAAAATTGAAATTTTACTCACTTTTTATTATAATTTTTTGATCAACATTGTTGTTTTAACATCCAAATACAAATTATGCTATTTTTTGGAAGTACTATTAATATCTATGTATAATTTCATGTACAATAACATTGTTGTAGGTTTTTTTAATTACATATGAATAATTGTTTGAAAATACTACTTTTTAAATAGATAAAGTTATAGTGAGAATTTTTAGGCGCCCGTCGAATTAAGCAACTTTATTTAGAACTAGCTGTTTTTGTGATTTCATACGCGCAAACATGTATCATTTGCGCATACTACTTATATACCGGGTGTTTTATTTAAAGTGACACAAGTTTATAACTCTTAAACTAATAAAATAAAAATGTCAAAAAAAGTATAAATATTAAAATTTCTTTAAATTATAAAATCTATGTGCTGGCATAAATACAAATTGTGTTCTACTTTTGATTTAAGCGGAAATCATGTCAACCTTCTTATGTTAAATACAAGGGTATTTATTTTCGTTATAATTGAATAGAGCTTAGTAAGAGTTTTCCAAAAATGTATAACTTTTTTATATAATTGATAATAATGAATTAAATTTTTTTATTTTAAAGGAAATTTTGTTTTTTATTATCTTTACAAACATCTAAAAATTGCCGAATATTTTTATTTTTAACTCGATTTCGACTTTAGTAAAAAAATAGAAGCATGTTATTATTTTTTTAAATTATAATTACTTACTATAATTTTTTTCTTTTTAAATATTTCTAGAATATTTTTTATATTTATATTTATTAATAATTTTGATATTAAGTAGGTACACGTCAAGAAATTAAAAAGTTTTTTTTCAAAAATGTTTTGTTTATAGGATATACTTTGTTCCATGAAGTTAAAAATAGAGAAAACATTTTTTGACCCATCCTATTAGATACACATGCACTTATCATGGAAGAATGCACACAGGGTTATTCATGACATTATTCCATATTATTACATTGGGATCGAGAATGCAATTTTAAAATTTATTTGTGAATAATTGTTAAGCAAAAAATTAAATAAGTCTCAATTTTTTTTTTTATTTTATTTGGATATAAGCCTTAAGCTCCTTTACATAACCAAAAATTTTTTGTAGTGTCTTTGAACTAGTTCATTGAACTATTTACTTAAAATCAGTTATTTTTATCTTAACAAACCTAGGCTAAATATTATACTTGGAAAATAATCACTTATTGCGTGTTTTTAAAACGTGTGTTTTAAATTACGACACAAATATATGTCTATCGAAAAGAAATAAACAGTTTCATCAAAAAACGTCATTTCAGTATAAATATAACAAGTTTAAATTAAACTAAAAGGACTGATATCTATAAAACATAATTCTTATACAAAAAACTACAAATTGTCCAATTATACAGTTTTAGAAATGTCTACTTATAGAGGTTTATTTTATTGATAATTTCTAGACAAATTAATTTCTTCTTGCATGAAATAGTAATAAATTCCTTTGAAATTTTCAAATAAGAAAATTACGAAATACATTTCTCAGAACTTCTAATAATAAAAATAAATGAAGGAATAGAACACTTATGTAGATAAATAAAGCAAAAAGAAACTTTTTAATTGCTTAATTAAAAATGCAATTTTTCACAAGAAGATGGAAGAAGATGATAACTATCGTCCCGTCTTAAAAATCCCTCGTCGAGTTACAGATCTCTTGACTGCTTAACATTTCAAATACTCTGCAGAAAATTTAATTCAATCTTATTCTATTTCAGCTTATCTAAAATGTGGCTGTATGTTTTTGTTTAAATTTTATATGAATTAAAGTTAGTACGTGTTGATGTGATAAGAGATAATTTGCTCATCCCAAAAAAAAACTTTAGCCATATTGCGTGATAAAATACAATTCCATTGCGTATTCCAAAGTTTGCTATCAATTTTGTTGTTTTAATGACTTTCCTACACAAAACTTTGACGATGTGTTGTTATAAACGCCGTGGAACATAAACACATTCCATTTTTCAGCTATTATTTTATTCTTTATATCATTTTGGCGTGCACTCAAAAATTAAGATGTTTGCGCCCGAAAATTGTAGATTAAGTTAAATAAATTCGTTTTTATTGCCCTTTTTTTTTATTGAATTAAATTTTTTATTTGTTGTGCACAGAAAAAAGAATAGTTTGGCTCGAGTGAGAAAATTTCTTCGTTACTATTCTCTTGAACTAAAATAAAAAACTGCTCTGGAATGAAAAAAAAAATTCTTGTAACCAGAAATGCTCACTTCGTCTAAGCATTCATTTCCGTGATATAAAAAATTTATTCTTGAAAAAAAAACTTTCTTGGGACTTGAACTTTTTTTTGTTATAAGATAATTAGTTCCTTGCATCAATTTAATAACTTTTAGGCGCCAGAGTTAAATTCTTAAAAAAAACAATTTTTATAAAATAATTTAATAAATATTTAAATTTTATATTTATATAATATTTTTTATTGAAAATATATTTAAATATTTAAAATTTATAAAATAAATTGATTATTATATTTCGCTAAAGAAAAAAAATTATTGTATTAATAAATGAAGGGTGAATAGGGGGAATGACGCTCACCGGGTAATGGTGCTCACCTCTATAACTCTATCAAAATAGTGCATAGCAATATGCCACGTAACCTAAAGTGCGGGAAGTGGTTGCCTCTAACAGGCAGCGACACGTTGGCAAGTCAGCTTGCGACATGCGACCGTGACGTGCGTTTTTTTGCATGCGGCTGCGCTGATCTAATTTTCGGCTCGGTGTTTCTGTCGGTAAATCCAGAATTTCAATGCTTATTTAATTGTTGATCCAACCTTTCTTAGTACAAAACCATTCTATTTTGTGATAACGTAATAAATTTTTAATAATTGTATCTGAATGTGTTTAATTTTCAAGTTAAATTTAAAACGACCGTTTGGGGTTATGCCGCTCACCTGAGCGCCATTACCCCTTATAAGGAAATCTTTTTAGTTGCCCGTGGCTTTACACAACGAGACCCACACGATTCGATAGGGCATCCAAAACTACTTTAGATACCGTTTTCAAATTTTGCGAAATGATTCGGGTTATGACAAAACAAGCCTCACAAGTTTATGTTAATTTGGCAAAATTGGTCTCCGCTACTGAACACTGCGAATTGCGCTTTATAGAATATGATGCGGTAGTCGAATGAAGAACGCACTTGCTCTCACACATATTTGTGTAATGAAAATGGATCTCACTTGTTATATTTCAAAACGAAGTGGCTACACATGTAAAATAACCCTGATAAATTCACGCAGTGTAAATTTAAGACCCTTACATTTACTTTTTGTACAATAGCACCGTTCATTTAAAAAAATAGAGCGTCATTACCTCTTAGCCTGAGCGGCATTACCCAAAGTTAGGGGTAATGACACTCAAACCTGTTTTTTTCTAAAGTTTTTGTACCACTAATAAGTCAAAGATATATAAGATTCATGTTAATATGTTGATTACTCGATATTTAAAGGCATTGTTAATTTTCTTCATTTTTATATAAAACCAATATTAAAAAAAAACCGCGTGTTAAGTGTTAGGTGAACGCCATTCCCTACTTACCTTACATTCTCCTCATAAGAAATTTTATGGTTGAACTAAGTGTGACGAAATTTTTGTATTAAGAAATTTTTTTTTTCAAAAGTGTCGAAGTCAAGAAATTATTGTACTTCACTCAAGAATTTTTCGAGGTTTCTTTTAGATCCTAAAAAAATTCTTGGATGAAAAAAGTTATCTTTAGCCAAGTGTACCTTTTTTCTGTGTGCTAAAGAAAAAATGTTTCCTGAAATTTTAGAAGCGGTGGCGGAAATAATGGGAGCTCCGGATTTGCACTTGCGAGCGGGATCGACGCTGCGTCTCGTTTGTACTTTGAGAGATTCGACGGAACCACCCTCCTACGTATTTTGGTACCAAGATCAGAGAATGATCAATTACGATGCGGGGGTGACGGTTTTGGCGGATCGCTCGTCTAGCGTCTTGCTTCTCGAGGAGACCGATCAACGTAACAGCGGAAACTACACGTGCAGCCCCTCGAACGCGGTTCCCGCTTTCATTAACGTTCACGTGCTCAACGCTACCGAAGGTAAGTTTTGCAAATTAAATATAGAAAGCTTCGCATTTTAACGAACTTCCAACTTTAGAGGAGTTTCCCGCAATGCTTCACGCAAACTCCGGCAACATCTCCAGTTTCGTTACGACCTTACTTTTAAGCATTTCGTTTCTTGTCGTTGTTCGAAGTTTGTGCAGATGAAAGATGGTTATATTTTGTACATACGTGTAAATAATAAAAATAATAAGAAATTTCTAATATAAATTTTCGACTGCGGATGGAAAAAAAGTGGAAATTGTCAAATTTACATAATATGATTGCAGTATTGTAAAGAATGTATCGAAATAAATTTCAGCTGCTGTAAGAAGTTGTTTCTTCTAGATCAAACGTTTTATATTTTATTTTTCGATAAGATCTTTCTTTTAGGGTTTCGTAAACGGTAAGGAATCGAAATGTTGGAAAAGCAAGAGCGGATTCTAAAATTTAATTTCGTAATTCTGTGTCGATTCTATAAAAGAATTTTTATTCGCCCCCAGCGATAGTATCGAAAAGTTTTATTTCTAAAACTAAGCTATAATAATGTTTTTTAAATGATTTTGATAACAAAGAAAATACCAATACGTAAATCCTTAATATCAAGTAATTACCATGAAAAAGGGTTTAATCTATTTACCTATCGATTTAACATAATGTCAGACTAATTTTAGATTAATAATTAGATATTTATAGAAACCTTAATGGAAACTAAAAGAGATCATTGGGGGGCATCGTATTGATACTTACCTACGATATTGTAATACATACCTAACCTAATAATAGAATCGATTCTTAAACTCAAGGTGCTGACTGCAATTTTCATACTTTAAATTAAATAGGTTTGATCATTTTTTTTAAATTATGTTTCACTTATTGGAATTAATTTTTTTTAAAACGAATAAAGATGGTTAAAATTATTTTTTTAATGTAAAAGTCAAAATATTTTAATTTAAGCAAGAGTTCTTAAAATGTAAGCAATAATTTTAATATTACTTATTTATTAAAAAATTATATCCACGTTATGTTTTTAATCGAGTTTTTTAAAGTTTTTGCCAAACGACTTAGATTTACAATCAGAGTTAAAATAATTTCTGTAAAGTTAAAATTTTAAATAATATAACTAATTATTAAAATAGATATTGAAAAGGTAACTAAATTAATAATAAATAAAAGCAAATGAACAGAATTACAAAGTTTTCTAAAATGTGAGGCTAACAATAAGTAAATTATTTTTTACTTTAGGAAAACTACCATAAAAAAAATGATATGTTTTTTTCTTATTGATAAAATGCAAAAATCAATTCATTTTAATAAACTTTATGTTTTATTGAAAATACCTTTCCATTTTGTAGAGACGTGTGCGAATGCATTTTGACAAATAGCTCCATGAATGCAAAGTAAGTCTGTCTGGAGGTGTTCACTATGCATCAGCAAAATTGCTTTAAAGCTAATGTAAAATTTTAAGAATAACTGCGAGCATTGAAGGTTTCTGAGATTGCGAGCTACTCGACAAAAATATTTTCTAAAGTACATATAAAAATCTTTAATAAAAATTGTTATTCTAATAAAAATATATCGAAATAAATTGTGTCCTTTTGATATTTTTTATTTAATTGCTGGGAGTAAAAGTAGTAATTTTATAAACACACAGTCCTGTACATATATACATACAGTTAATATCAAAATGATTGGAACACTATTAAATTTTAGTGTAATTCTCTGCTATACAACTTATAATATAAAAATAAAAATAAAAATTCTAGATGAATTCTAGATGAATAATAAAATATACAAAACTCACCCATCAAAATAGTATTGAAATAGTAAAAACAAACTGAATAAAACGATGACAATTTTCGATTAATAAAATTAGTAAAATAACTACAAAAAACATTTATAATTCCACAAGAATACGATAACTATGCAACACATGTTTAGGAAGATGTTATTTTTACTGATGGAATTGAAGAAAACGTTTCTAAAAGTAATAGTAAGAAATACAATCGAACCTGGTGAGCGAGAACCGGATAAGGGATAAAACTGCATGAGTGAGACTAATTGCGTGGTCCTATCATTTAAACCCTCAAAAACCTCTACAGATGGGGGATAGAAACCTCTATAAGCGAGAGTCGAGCCTACTTGTTTTGTAGTATTTATGGCCCTTTCTAATTTTTGCGGGACTAACGTGCATATAGTTCGCCTAGAAAATAACGGATTTCTTTAAGTATATAAATTATATTTTTTTAAGTAAATAACAAAACTAATAATAATGTAAAATAAACTTTGTTTTTATAAAGAGCCGTTTGATTCAAATAAAAACTCTTTCTATGTGTTTCCTGTATTTTTGTATACTTCTATAAGCGACAGATATCACTTCGGCGTCTTTATAATTGAGAAATTTGGTTAAGTGAAAACTAGTGTTTTTGATAGAAATATGCTTACTGCATTTTAATATAACAGTAAATAATTTAATAAAAATACAAAAATAATTGCAATAAATACAACGTTTAAGTTACATCCAAATAACGATTTTAAGCACCGGACCTTTAATTATAGCTTATAGCTTTTGTATAATTGCCCTAAAGCGTTTGAAACACCTTTGCAATCTTTCGACGTTAATCGTATTATACATTTATGGACATATTAATTTAAAAAAAAAGGTAACAAAAGTTTCCAAGATATATACAAAACTAGTAAATATTTTTTATATACCTACATCCCTGACCTATTGCAAAAATTAATAAATAACATTAGGAAAATTGGTAACTTTTATGCCTTCAAAATTACAGTGTTTGAAAAAATAAATGCTTTGTAGCAACATATTAATTTGGCAATGTTTTTGCTTTTATTTATACATAATTTGTTGTGTCTGAATTTTTTTGTATTTTTCGTTTGTTGTACTTTTTTTGTTTATAAAGTTACATGCCGATGCCCGCGTCTTCGTCTGCGTAGAATTAGTACTTTGAGTAGACTATTGTTTATATCCCTTACTTAATATTGATGCCCCATACAATTTTTCTTCCCCTATTTCAGCCCCTTCAAGTTTTTTTTCGCGATAAAAAGTAGCCTATGTCCTTCCCGAAAGTCCAATCTATGTCTATACCAAAATTAATCAAAATTGGTTCAGTGGTTTAGGCGGGAAAAGGTAGCAGATAGATGGACAGACAGACAGACAGACAGAGTTACTTTCGCATTTATAATATTAGTATCGATAAAATTTTGTTTAACAAAATACATTTTATTACCTTTCTTCTGATTTGTGGATAATTTAAAAAAATTTATTATCGATTTTTAATCTAGAAACATATAACCTACTTTATAAACTATACATTTTGAAAGTATCCACATTAGTTTGGTATTTGACTGTATGTATGTAGTTACATGTAGGTATAATTCTTGGTCTCATTTTTAATTTCTATTAATCCGAACAAAAGAAAGAAAATCAGTAAATCAGCAAACAACTTATTAGTAAAATAATCTAAAAAAAAAAAAAGAAACAAAATAAAGAAGCATTGCTAAGTTTTATTTTGGCAACGTATTTTATAGTAAATAGTTTCAACAAAAATTTATAAAAGTTTATTAAAGACAAGCCTAAAAAATTCTTTTGAACTAGAAAATTTTCGAACACAAATATTCTACGTTCTTATAATAAAAGATCTTTAAATATGTATGACATCCCTGCACCTAAAACAACAAAGAATGAAGATAAATGAAGAAGAATTTTTTGTTACAAAAAACTCAAGATGAATACCGAAACTGCTTTCAGATTTTTTTTTATTATAACACAAGCCACGTATTACGTAAAACAAACCGATATCTGTGAATGCTAATTAAAGTTTGTTAGCTTTTGATTCAATTTCGGAGTCGGTTTTCGTGCTTAAAAATGTTTGTCGAGAAGATAACGAAAAAGGAAAACAGCGGCTAATGTTTTGAATGGGAGGCAATTATAAGAAAAGTCCCAAAATATCGTAATTTATGAATTGGTATCGTTCGGCCCTATTCTAATAATGTTGAAAATGAATCGGGGCATATAAAAGTCACCCTCTGTCGCGCCTTTAGAAGATTCCACCCCAAACGCCCCTTACGCATAAATAACAAGGGTAGTCATGGATGTCAGAGCCAACTTGAAATCTGACATTGAAATTCCGCCTTCGCACATTAGCGTACTATTGTGTCCTTAATAGTTGCAGGAGAAAAGCTAACTAAACACCTTATTGTATTTTAGGGTAATAAGAGGTAGTTTCTGTAATTGCATGTTTTGAATACAATCCTAAAGATAATGCGTTTCAGACATCTTAACATCCACTTTATCTTTCTTAAGCGTAGTGTTTACACACAAAGTTCTAGTTTCGGAGTATGCGTCGCTTTCCAACTTTCACCCCATTTATGTTAATGCAATTTTCTTTTGCTAAACAGTTTCCCGTTGTGCAAGATTTGTAGATCGTTCTATTCCGTTATCGCACCGACAACAGATACCAAAAATGATACGTTCACTGTGAAATTTGGAAGATTGCCTTAAAATATAAAATTTAATTTTTTAAAAGTGTATTATAAAGAAGTCTCTTCGTCTATGTCAATAAAAGCTTACATAGAGATAGTTGTTTGACTTTTGGGATGAACCCTAAGATATTGATTTCTTTTTGTTATTTTACTGTGTGTCGGAACGATTTTTTGTAAGTTCCAACAAAGTAATCTAATATAGGCAGACGAACAAACTTTAATATTTATTAAAGTTTATTTATTATCTGTAATTTTGGATGTGTACATATATTCCCTTGTAATCGCGTGGAGACAGGTATTAAAGCTCATGGCTATTATTATATATTTTTTTATTATTCTTTATTTTATTTTCTATTTATCTAAAAGTTCAAGTAGGTACTTATTTGTTTGTTTAATAAATAAAAACGGTGTTTAGTCTACACGTAAAATTGTACTTACCTTATACCTAATTAAAATAAAAAATAATATGTAATACAGTCGAACTTCCATAAGTCAAACGCCGATAAGCCAAATTTTTGATAGCTCGAACTCGAACCAATTTCCCTAGGACTTGCCTATCTCAACGTTAATATTTTGATGTCAATAACTCGAAATTTGATAAATCGAATATTTAATTAGTCGAAGCGTTTTACAATTAATTAAATTCAAGTTTCCATTTGTAAATAGGTCGATGAATCAAAGTTAAAAATTACAACTTTTCTAAATATTTCGCTACCTGAGAAAGAATTAAGGACGGCTTGGTTTGATGTTATTGATGCTTTAAAAGCTCTATTGTTAACTATGACGAAAAGGTTTTATACTACAATACAAGATTTAAATGCCTTACAAACAATTTTAAGATGGTTTTACCGTTTCTTTTAAAACAAAAGAAACTATTTTTACATTTTAGTTTTAGATTACTTTCAGTTTAACAGTAAATAATATGTAAATAACCATATTTTTTAGCGTCTTATTAAAAATAAATAATGTTAATGATTGTAGATCAATTTTGGTTATTTTCTATAAAAAATGAATGATATACATATATATACACGGAAGTATTTAACTGAACTTCTTTTGGTAACTCGAGTTTTTGATATGACGAATTATTTTTGCTGTCCCTTCGACTTCGACTTATCGAGGTTTGACTGTGTAGGCAAATCCGATAAATACGAGGACGTGCGCGTTCGAGCGAAAAGTGGCACATTTCCGAGCGAGGGAGGCAAATGAAGCGCGACGCGGAGCGGCGCGCTTCATTTTACCGAGATCTGAATGTGCCACTTTGAGCTCGAACGTGCACACTCGGTTTTAAGCACGATTACAAAGCGTCCCGTTTTTTATAAAAAATGAATGATATACCTATACATATATACAGAAGTATTTAACTGAACTTCTTTTGGTAACTCGAGTTTTTGATAATTCGAATTATTTTTGCTGTCCTTTCGACTTCGACTTATCGAGGTTCGACTGTACTTACCTATTAGTAGGTATTTTGAAAAATTAAATTATTACTCTTTATTTTAAATATCTAGTAATATTTAAAGCCTTTTTTTTAAATAACAATTTTTTTAATTTTAAATTAATGATAATTGTAAATAATAGATTTGTTTAAAAATAATTAATTTGGAATAAAAGCAAGCGAGACAGAGTTTAGAACCCAGAACTACTGGGTGGTAGGCAAGCACGGTCTGCGATGAGCTACCGGGGCGTTTTTAGAATGTAAAGACTTATTAGTATACCTATAACCATTATGGAATTTTTAAAGGCTTTTTTCTCAAAATTGGCTGGCCATTGCGCTTTCTTATTTTAAGGGGTGATTACTCCCAAAATAAATTTTTGACCTCGTGCCTACCCCTTGTTAGTATAAAGAATATGCAATCAGATTCAAATAAATTGAGCTTGCGTCATTGTTCAAAATGGTATGAAGCAAGGTGAAAATTCTTAGTCAAATCAGTGTATTTTAAAATACACCATTTATAAAGTAGTACAAGTAACGACATACTAAATTTGCAATCTGTGTTTTACTAATGTACAATATTAAGAACGTACGAGTTTTATTAAACTTTGACAGCAAGACATGCAAGTATCTTTCTACTCTTTTAAATCAAGCTGAGCGTTGGATTAAATTATATTCAGGATGTCGGTTCTCAATCAGATATTTGTGACGCAGGGCTGAATTTAAATGAATCTGAGTATACATTTAATTTTATTGGATTGATAATTTTATACTAAATTTTCGTTAGCAGTGCACAGAAACTTGCCGTTGCCAACTAAAAGTTTACTGTCAACGCGCCAAAAGAAGTATAATCTTAAAACATGATTCCATTATTGCACGAAAATTTATAAGTAATTATCGTAAAATAAATTCAGTAATTTATATACCTACTAAACCGCTTTTTACAAAATTTAATAATATAAAAATCAATAATTAAGGTAACTAGATGTAGGTAATTAGAGCTTTATTCTAATTTCATAAAGTTATATCCACGTTTTTAGGAAATTGCATCTCGACTCGTTCAAAATGCAAATTGTCCAACTTTGATAAAACGCTCTCTGGAGCTTTGTAGTTTTATTCGACAAAATAAAAAAAAGTATTGATGTAACGAGCAGGTGACAAAACAACTTACAACTCTCAACCAATATGCGTGAACCGTTGTAATACCCAAAGTCCCTCCCTAATCCTTTTAAACGCGGATAAAGAACTTTAAAATCCCGCTTTTGTAATACAACACATGTTTTAAAGTTTAACTCAGATTTTAGGGCAATTTAAATGTGAGTTTACCAAAAGAGCCAAAAGAACTCAAACAACATCGTTTAGAATTTAACGGCGCCGTTTACAATAATTGCGAAATAAATTTTTTTAAACGTTACCGATTTGATCGTTCTCATCCGTTTTTGTATTAGACTTCGTTTCAAATTTTGCAAAGAGCAAATCGAGACAATTTAGAAATCGATATTTGAAAATGACAGGAAGTATTTTACTCTCACTATTTTCACCTATACAACAAAAATAATAAAAAGAAGGTAATATAAAAAGCTCTCATATTCTACGTGAAAATACATTTTCCTTATTATCAACAATTTTTTAAAGAAAAAGGTAGAAGAAAAAAGTTTTATTAAAAACGTACAGTTACTGAAATGCTTCAAAAAGCGTATAGGTATATAAAAAGAGAAAAGCAATTTACATTTTAATAAAAAAAACTTGATTTTAATTTTTTATAAGTTTTTCTTCACGGTCATTGCAAGCTGTTGAATTTTAATAGATATTTTCGATACATATGCGTAAAGCGACAAATTTCTGTAAGTTTGGATTTAACTATGCTAGGCCAAGGTTATGACACATGCACCATGGGATCGAGTACGCAGAGTACACATACGAGCCGATAGGCGAGCACAAAATGCCGTTCTACATTTATCATAACCATAGACAAGTGTTTTAGAAAGAAATGGAAAAAAAATGGAAGGGCAAAAAAGAAAGTGAACACTTTTCACACGTGTGCAGAAAGTAAAGACGAAAGTATACTCTATTTTGTAACGGGAAAATTGACCATTATACTACAGCCGCAACACGAGCGAAAATTAAGCTTTCGCAGCAGGTATAAAAAAGAAACTTATATTAGTTATAGAAAAGTGTTTCCATATCAAGTTTTCTCGTATAATTTATTTGATATAAATTTCTAACGCGTTTAATAAAAAACACTTAAACCAAAGTGTTACAAAGTGGTCGTTTTTATCCTATGTGATTCTCATTTGAAAAGTTTTACATGCCTTTCTGATTTACATATAAAACTGGAGGCAATTTATAGCAGTTTGAATATACTTTTACGTTTTATGTAGAATCTCTACACTTCTTTCTATGCGTTAGTAATCATTTATGTGTCTATTGCCAGTATATCTTTCTCAACGTTTCCCTACCATCTAAAAGACTGTTATCGAGATTTAAGGGTTTTATTACATGTAGATTATTTAAGCGTCTTGTCAGAAGTTCTTCCGTTTTCTTAGTTTCGCACGTTTCTTCGAAACTTTGCTTATAAATTTGTACATGAATTTTAAACTAACTTTTAATAGCAACAACTATGAAAATTTATTACTGATTTAAGTCAAAATCAATTATTCAATCGTTCATAAACTATTTATATACGTTTTCGGTTGAATTTATAAATTGCCATTGACTGAAAGTTAATTAATATAGAGTGGTTTTTTTCTATACCTAGCAACAGATTTACTCTGTCAGAATTTATTTAGTAGGCCTAAAAGCAACATTTTCGATATAATTTATATTTTTAGTAAGATTCTAAGAAAGAAATTGGGGTTTGACACGCATTTGATGAATAAGTTGTTAAACAAATTGTTTTCGATATAAATCTTAACCTAATTTCTGTGCAAAAAATAGAACTTTTAGGAACGTCATTATTTTGCAATTTCAATTAAATAACATATGTGCTAAAATCATATGTTTATTTCTAGTATTTTGTAAAAACTAAGAATAAATGGTTGCAGATATAGGATATTTGGATAAACATATTAAAAATTCAAACTAAAGTTTTTTTTTAATCTAAAAATCTGAAAACTTAGAAAGCTTTTTTATGAACTAAAAATATTAATAAATGCTATTAATTCAGAATTTTCTTTCCACTCTGTTTTTTTACGACGCAACAAATTTAGTAACATATTTTCAAAATTAATATTTACATGATACATGATTCTTGATATAACAGTGATAAATGCAATAAAAACAAATAGCGATCACAGAATGGTTAGATAAAAGGTACACATAAAGGAAAAACAAGAACTTAACTGCTAGTTAATAAAGTCAACAAAATAAACAAAAAGCATTTAAAAATTAAAAAGCATGAATATAAAGAAAAACTAAAAGAACTTCTACAAAAAGTAGATAAAAACTCTCCATTACATATTTACAATAAAGAAGTAACTAAGATAATATTGTAAACTACAGATGATCCTTCAAAAGACAAAAAAACATTAAAAATACAAAAGATAAGCAAAGAAACATTAGACCTCATTAAAAAGAGAAAGAAAATGCAATGTTTTGTGTTTTGAATTGGTTTCTTCAGTTTAAGTACACTCAATAGTCGATCTACATATTTAAATAAATCGTAAAAATGAAATCGTTACTTATATTTTACGGTCTAATATACTTTATTAATTAATATTATTAATACAATATAATATACAATATAATATAATACAATATAATATACAAAAAAAAATAATTAATGCATGTGAATTATTGGAAATTATTAGTTTTGAAAACTTTTGATGTAGATAGTAACACGGCCACTTCCTTAAATTGACAAAAGTAAAACTAATAACGATACATATTCAAGTAACTAAAAAAAAAAAGTATTTTTATAACAAAAGTGGTAGAAAATCTAAATAAAAATAAAGAACCGTCAAATCAGGCATTGCATCTTCAAGAACAGGAAAGATTGGCGTCGCTATTGACAAATTTTTTAATCAAGATCAAGAATTATATGCTTTTTGTCCGAATTGTACAGTCAACTTTTTCTTTCCTTGATTAACTTTCTAAAACAGTCTTATTTATGCTGCATTTATGCATTAAAGTGCAGCGTCAGTACATTAAATTTACAATCAGTAAAAGTGTGTAATTATAAAAAACATATAAACTATAAGTGTTAGTCTAAAACTTTTCTAATAATAAAATTGCGTTGCATAAATAATTCGGCTTAGGCATTTTAGTTACCCTAACTATAACCATTAATCAATTTAAAATGAAATACTGAAAACCCTCGAATTATTTACACTAGAGAAACCTGCAGCTGATGTATTTATGATTATGGAAGTTGGTCAAATAAATCAGGAAATATAAGTAGTGCAAGTTTGTTCAGCTTTATTCCCCCAAGTAATTCGTTTAGGGTAGAATCTCCTGAAATATGTGGTTTGCGAAACACTTTTTTGTATTCTTTACTTTTACTTTACATTTGTTGCGCCGAAACTTTCCATCCAAATTAAGTTCTTCTATTTGCATCAAATACAGGATGAAATTTTTAACAATTTAATAATGTATAAGTTTTTCGAGAGAAAGAGTAGACGGCCGTTTGAGAACAATATAAATTTATTTGAAAAGCTCATCAAAATAATAAAATCCTCGCATTGCTTTTGTCATGTGGAATATACATACCTCGAAGGAAAATTTGAAAAGCATAACAGTCATTCCTGATATTCTGAATGCTGCCTGGAGATTTAAGCAGTTATATCTGGCGGCCAACTCGTATATCTATTTCTTATTTTAGAAAATTTAGCAAGCGATTTATTATTTACAACGACCAATTTTATGCCCATCCGAACCCATTAAAAAAATGAACATGCGTAAATTGCATTTCGTTTTTTTAATTAAAAAAAGGACCTGTTTTTTAGAGAAGAGTTCGCAAAACCATAAAAATTTGAAGTTGATGTTTTGTTGTGCCATTTGCAGTCCGTACTCGAACGTCCGGTCGAAAATGAATGATTTGATTAGGAATTAGTAAACGAGAGTGGATGATTTTGTCCGGTCGGTTAATTACGCGATATTAAAAACCGAACGCACCAACGAGAGAGGACGTGAATCATTCAGGCAATAAACTGATGGTAATTCTTCAACCCTGCGTAATATAATGCATCTGTTTTCCCTTGTTGTCCGTTGCAAATGAAGTAACGCGTCTGTCACGTTGCGACTGAAATCTGATCGTAGTGGTCGCCACAAATGCACATTAGGCCCGTCATTGTCCTATTAAATGGCTGAACAAATAGGGTGACATTTACTACTGCACAATGTGGTGTGCACGAGGGATATATTTTATGCATTTACACGCTCCCAGATGAAATAAAAAGCATATTTCGGTTGCACAGTTTTCTATCAATAAATGTCCACACATGTCCAGAAGTCCCTAATAACAATACGAGGTTTGTTCAGAAAATAACCGATTTTTGCTGTTTTAAATTTTACTATTAATTCAACAAGATTATTGGTTTATGTCCTCTTTAAAATACTCGCCTCTTCCATTGACACACTTTTTCCAGCGATGTTTCAATTTCGTGAAGCAGTCTTGAATAGTTTCATTTGTGGTGGCTTTTAAGGTCTGTTACGAATTTGATTTGATGTCAACAATGGTCTGAAAATGGCGTTTTTTCAAACCTGATTTTAGACTGGTTTTAGATTATCTTCAGAATTTAATGAAACTTGGCATATTGGTAGATAATAGTAATAATATAATAAATGAGTTAAATCTTTAATGAGCTACAGAGAACCAAAAATAAATATTAATATCAAAAATTGTTTGCCTTTAACATTGAACCTTATGAGAAATCTCAGATTTTATTGAATTTAAGAAAAACTATCGTTCAGATTTTAATGAAAATGATATCAACTGAAGAAAATAATTTGTTTTTAATTTTTGAGTTATTTTCAAATGGAACTTCAAAGCATTTGATGAGAGTAATTAGCAAACAATTAGTAAAAATGTGCTGTTAAAAATCTAGAACGTGGGTTTTGGTTGCTCTCAGTAACGAGAGTACAATGTTTTGTTTTGAGTTGCTATTTATAGTTCTGTGCTAGTTACCTTTTTTTGATTGCTGAAAAGTGATGTTTCTTGTTAATTTTAGCTTACTATTTTTAAATTTTGTATACGCTTAAGTCTCTTTCTAAGATAAGTGTTAAATTTAGTGAAATGTGCTTGTGAGAAACCTCTAAGAGTGATGTTCAAATGTTCTTGTTAAATCGTGAAGTGCACTAGTGAAACAGTTCCAAAGTCTTCAACTCATCCCAAAGTTGTTTCTGTGCTTCGCTACGAAGAGCCCATGCCCGCCCCTTAGTATTGTAGTGAAACCAGTTCACAAGACTACGACTCAACCCAGAGTTGTTCTTGCGCTTCGCTACTAAAAGGCAGTTGTCTACCCATAGTGAGCTATATGCAATTGCTCCAAAGTTTGTGGTAGAACCTTGCTTTACTTTATTTGAAGGGTATCAGTATGTAATCTATCCAACTTCTTTAATGTCCTTACGCCAAATATAAATTAGTATTTGACTAAACTCTGTCACTTGCCTTAGACCAATAGGTCCGCGTTCAGTAACACCCGTTTACTGAACCACCTGCGGGAGACTGCTCCATTCCCTTAAGATAACAACCTCAAACTTGTTTAACCCTGTTTCTATTCCCCAGAACCAAAAGTCCCCACAACCCCATTGTCAGAATCCACCAGAACCAGAATCCCCCTCAATCCGAACTTCATAATCAAACATGTGCTTTATCATTATCGATCTCAAATTCTTTTCAAAAAATTTTCTAATTAGTTATCACCATTTTTTGCTTTTCCATATAGGCAGTGAATCAGAATATCCGAGAATTATGGCCTGAAAATGTGTTTTTAAAAAACATTTTTCTATAACACCCATCAGTCGGGGATAGTCGAATGCACAATTATGGGCAGTTAAAATAAATTTTCTTTAAATAAGCTTAAAAATTTGTACTGGCGTTAACAGGTCTAAATATTACGCAAATCAAATGAGTCAGAGCTCATATTTGACATTTGCAGTATAGACAGTACTACCTTAATTACGGAAATAAGAAAAAAACTGGTGCGTGTACACGCGTTAGAAGTCATACTCAGGTAACGGATCCAAATAAGGCCCACCTTTATTTTATAAAGATATAATTAATAGGTTTTTGAAAAAAATGCATCAATACTTCGTAATCAAAATGTTTATTTATATTAAACTTCAAAATAAAAGTAACAACCTTTCTCTTGTAACATATACGAGCTTTGACAATGATTCAAAATCAGGAGGCAAAATTTGAAAACTGGGCATTACTGGGCACCGGGCCTTATTGGATCAGTTACCTTACTTTGGCGTAACTAAATTAAATATAAATAAATTCAATAAATACGAGGATGTGCGCATTCGAGTGAAAAGTGGCACATTTTCGAGCGAGGGAAGCAAATGATTTTCCCGAGATTGAAATGTGCCACTTTGAACTCGAATGTGCACACTCGGTTTCAAGCACAATTTACAATAATTTAGGCCAATAAATTAAAAGAAACATTAGAAAATAATGCTAATCGTTTTCTCTCACTCGAACTGATGTGATTGTTGTATCTTTTCGCTCCCTTCCACTCATTGCTATGGTAAATTTGTTTTTCTAACATAAAATCGATATTTAGTACAATAACACCCTTGTACCTTTGTAATAAACTACGACATACACAACAAAAGGCAAAAGAGACCTACGCCTGGATTCGGGCATGGAACTTTAAGAAGAAGGAAAACCATGAGTTTGTCTCGCCATAACTCTGATCTATTATTGCGGAATTTATTAAACATGAGTTTTCCTCAGTTTCACATTCCAGAAAAATGCACTTTTCAAAAATCGCCACTAACGCTTAAATACGTTGTACTCAAATCACAATATCGTGAAAACTAAACGTAATATCAATAATCCAAAAACATGTGGTTACAAAAGAGATTATGCGTAAAGCAGAGCTGCCAACCGCATATTACTAAATATCTCAGTTGGCGTTAATTCACAATGTTCGGTTATTTCCTGTACAGATCTCGCATTGCTTTTAGTGCTTACCTATTTTTTTACAACGCCTTTTCATTTTCTTAATTTTTTGTTACAATTTTATTTATCAAATACTACGTTGGGCTTAAATATTATACAAGAAAAAATTTTAAAGTATAATAGAATTTTTTCCTTTATGTTCCTACCATTTTCTAGTTTTATCACAATTGAATTTAGCTAAAGAAGAGACATCTTTTTTTGACTTTTTTTTTGTATTTTAGCGCTACTTTTTAGAAGACTCTTTCTACGACAAAATAAAACTTACATGCTTCGAGTAAATGAAATCATCGACTTTGAAGTTTTAATGTAGTTCGAAAGAGACGCATACATGTTTTTTACAATTAGATAAGATCCTATTTTATCGACGCGACTGGCACTATCAAAATTGATAGGTTTTAAAACTTAATATTGAATAACATACGTTTACGTTAATTTTATTTAGTCAGCAACTTGACTATTCAAAATATTAAATTAATGTTATACTTTTAACTGCGTTGCTATTGCCTTTTGTATTATTTATTCAGAAGCCTCTGGAAAAAATTTAAATTAATAATATAGTGTATTTTTTATACATTTTTCTTTATTAGAAATATCCAAAACAATTTTATAAAAGTAACGACTAACGATGACTGATGACTTGTCGATTGCAGAATTGCAATTGAATAACCGAAAAACGCGGCTTCAATTTTAAATATTTCATTTCCATCCATTATACCAAGGATGAGCAACCTTTTTTTAACTAATGTGGCCGTACGTCCCGTTTTGAATGGGACTGTGCAGTTTTTAGATCATCTGTCCCGTTGTCTCCAAGCAATCATTCGGGAGCCAAAATGTCCCGTTTTCAAAAAATTATCAATTACGATATAGAATATTAAGAAATCCTAACAAGAATTTTATTTTTGCTGCTTTAATTAAATACAAATTAATTGAACGGCAATTTTGTAATAAAAAAGGTGAAAAACTACAAAAAATGAACAAAGTCCAAAGAAGAAATCTTGAGAGCGCAACTACAGTTTTAGAATTACTTCAATTTTTTTTTAAATAAATTTATCATTGTTAATCGTAGCGAAAAGCGGAATATGCACATTCGAGCACAAAGTGGCACGTTCCGATCTCGGAGAAATAAAAAAAGATGCTTCGCGTCGCGCTTCATTTGTTTCCCTCGCTCGGAAATGTGCCACTTTTTGCTCAAACGTGCACAAAACTTGCATTCGTGGAATTTCTTTGTTAATAGTAAATCTTTCAAATTAAAAAAATCATTATAGTCAGCTTTATTAAATTATTTCATTTAAAAAGAAGAAAATTGCTATAGATATCCCCAATGTAAACCTTAATACACCCATACCTCGCTTTACGGCCTAGATACGATCCACGAAACTTGGCCTCAAAGCGAAAAGCCGTATAAGGAATTGAGATTGCGCTTGCGCAAGATAGGCAACATGTAGATATATCGACATCGAAAAAAAGTTTTTTTGCCGTTATAACAAAACATTTTAGGCCATAAATCGAAAACGTGCCTTAATTGAAGAGGGCTTTTATAGCGAAATGCCGTATAAAGAGCGGCCGTATAGCGAGGTATGGGTGTATTGTATTATTCTCAAACGTTAGATAACTTTATGCTTGGTTGGAAATTTTTTAAATAGTAGGGGAAGTTAACCGGTTGTGGGCACAGTTAGCTATTTAGGCCATAACTTTTGACGAACTCAATATTTATGCAGAATAAGCATATTATCGAGAATCTACCTTAGCTAACTACTGGCAAAGGAATTAATTTTATATCAATTTAAAAAAAAACATTTTTAACTTTTCATAAAGTAGTCATTTTTCATTATGCAATTTTTTTTAACCAGTTGTGGGCACATCAGGAAAATCTGCTCAAAATGGGAAAATATAAAGTAAAACGCCACTATATAGAGAAAAAACACAATTTATTCATATTCAAAGCCTTCAGTTATGAAAATAAAATTTAAAATAGGCTTTCGCAGTGGACTTCACGGGATCATCGTCAAATGGCTCCAATGTACGCATCAAAATTGATTTTTGAAATCGACATGGCTAAAAATGCACTAAAAAATCCGCAAAAATTTCGTAAATATATTATTTACAATTTTCAAGTTATATGAAGTGGTCTGTCAAAGATGCTCGACAATCGAAAATCTGATTTTCAATAGTCGAGTTGTGAAAAGAAGTCTTTTGAAACCCAAAATCAAAAATGTTTAATTTTTTTTTAAATTATTGTGAAAAAGTTTTGATATCTTTACATTTTTGTCGTACATGATAATCGAGCGGGGTCTTTGCCCGCCCCCCTCGAAATCAGGCCGCGGCTACACCTCTAGACTCCGCAGGGGGGTTATGTTAACATGAACAACAATATTCGACAAATTGTCAGCGAAATACAAGGTTTAAATGGCAAAAACTTAAGTGCCCACAACTAGTAAAATATACGTACCCACAACTGGAAAATTCATAGCTGTCGGCAAATGACTGGCAAATTTATTTCGCGAAGATTTTGATTGAATCGAAATTAAAATTATAAAATATATTTAATTTCCTGCATATATTTACATTAGATCGACCTTTTTCAATAAGTTACTTTTATTTATCGCACTTTAAACACAATAAACGATTACATCGCGGTACATTTTTGGAGATGAAAACATGGAATAACGCGTAGCTACTACGCATATGCGTCTGTTCGCTTTATATTAGCAATAAAACATAGTGCTGACATTGCGAACAAGTGACGATCGTGAAAACACCTGTATCTGCTCACGATCAATAGTTATTCGGGGGTGCCCACAACCGGACAATGCCCACAACCGGTTAACTTCCCCTATAATAAAATACAATAAACGGTACGGGAGTTTTATTTATTATTAAAATTTCCTGAATGGATTCTCTAAAATATTGAACTGAAAGATTTTACTTGTCACGATACATTCTATATACAATTGCAATTGATCAAAAAAGCGGTTTAGTAAAGTCTCAAAAATAAAGGAAAGTGGTATAAAATGATCCCTTTAAGAGAGAATGGTCGTAAGTCAGAAGTTATCCAACATAATCTTAATGTAAAAGCTGTTTTGGAAAGCCGGTTTATCTGCTTAAGTATTGGCATTTTTACATTCTTTAATATTTAATGTATTATTAATAACCGATTAATTTTTTAAAACTTACCAGAGGATCATTTCATACACCGGGGTGTCCAAAATAATCCTTGTGCTGTGGGTAAGACGATCGTACGAGATCCGGTTAGCAGATCATCTACGAAAACCATGTTTTTGGTATATTAAATAAAGAAAACAAATATAGAATCGTTGACAACGTTTTATTCAAATAATATGTAAAATAAAATGTCACTTGCCTATAAATAAGAATTTCTTATCTTTGAGATCAATTATTTATAACCATAGATATTTATAATAACATAAAAAATCTCTTCTAGCGCATAAATAATTCCATCCACCTGAAGTTTGCTTATTTTTATCTTTTGCCTTTTTTAGTGACATTAAAGAAGAGCATTTAAAGTTTTTTAGATGTTACAAAAATGCGATTAAAATAAAAATAAAAAAACAAGACCTGTCAAGCGGTGCTAGCTCAAAATTAGGTAAAGTAGTAAATATTGCACAGATCACCGTCAAAAAAAATTAGAATTTAAAGTAGGTATAACATTCTTTATTTAAGAAAAAAAAGTACGTAATTTACATGTGTCTATTTTATGTCTAATTGCAGTCACATTACATTAAGGTTACATTTAAAATTCTTCTCTTAATGGTACAATATAAAAGAAATGTTTATTTGAATATCTTTTTTCTCGTTTGCGAGTAATTTGATAAAGCAGAAAAAGCATTTAAAAATGCTCTTCGTATTCGCCCTCGGAATTATTTAAATTGAACATAATTCCCTGTTACGTTTGGTTTATTATAAGAATTTAATTCTGATTACTGCTTAGAATTCGGTCGGTTAAATTGTGTGATATTTTAACAATGAAAGGGTCTGTATACTTCTTAATTAAGGTTTTCCTAGAACATGCGTGCGTATTTAGCGAATGTAAGTCACAAAACGACCATCAAACTCCCTTTAACAACAAACTACGAGGTAATTTTGTGGCGGTTTGTTACATTTTCTCCTGCTTTAGGTTTCAACACTGTTCAGTTTTCTTACAACCATCTCCGAACAGTCATGGGTTACCACTACACTAGAATAAACATTGACTTTAACAATAGTGCAAGATTATAAAGTAAACATTCTGTTATAAAGCCGTTTACCTTACGTTTTGGGTTTTTGAAATGTATAATGTTCATCTTACCAATATGTTTGAAGAGTTTATTTTCTTTGTAAATCACTATTTATTCTCAATTGAACCAACCTTTTTTTCCGCTTTTAATCCGGCGAGCTATCTGACGACATTTAGTTTGAGGTTATGTACTTAACCCCTTGACATACAATGACGTCAAGGAGACGTCAATCGTTTAGAATGTCATTATAAATTTTGACGTCTTTAAGACGTCAAGAACTGTATTCAATTTTATGTTTGGAAAAAGGTTTGTTTTTAACAATAATTTTGTTAAAAGGCACAAAATTGGCGATTTGGGAATTTTG